>CM028130.1:449950833-451184166 GCA_016271365.2 Neoceratodus forsteri
GAAATTAAAAGACCTCAATATATATACACTGGAAGAGAGGCAGAAATGGGGTGATATGTTAGAAACCTTTAAGTATCTTAGGGCCATAAACAAAGTGCATGTGGGCATCATCTTACAATATTGTAGATGTACACAGATGAAGGGGAATTATATGAGATTGAAGGGGCAGCATAAAGGGAATGTGAGGATGTTTTTCTTCACAGAAAGAGTGTTAGATGTATGGAATAGCCTACCCAGGAGATGGTGGTAGCTAGCAGAGAGGGGATTTAAACGTGCATGGATAAACATAAGGGAACCATAGGAGGGTGGAAGGAGAGGCTAAAGCCGATCAGCAAGTAGGATCAGTGGACGCTGATGCAGGTAAGGAATGTAGGCAGACTGGATGGGCCTAGCAGTCCTTATGCTTAAGTAAGTTGTTGAATGAAGTATTGTGCAATTTCTGTCTGTTTGCTTGACCAGTTCTGTCTGTGATATTTATACAGGTGTTTATATTGTATTAGTCAATGTATTTATAATGTATCTGAAACAATGTTACCAATGAACAAGGTAGCACACTCGCCTTTGAGGCCGGAGATCAGAGGGTGTGGGTTCAGTTCCCACATCTGGCACTTGGGTTAATATCCCAATACTGACACTGTAGTGCAGCATGAGAGGGTGCTGCACTTCTGATGTGCGTCTTCGGATGAGACGTTAAACCGAGGTCCCATCTGCCTGGATTGGTGGTATCCAGGTGGATGTTAAAGACCCCATGGCACTTATCAAAAGAGTAGGGAATTTCCCGTGTCCTGGCCAAATTCCTCATTCACTAAAACAAAAAATACCACCAACAGCTTAATCTGGTTCAAGGTCAGTTGGCATTCATCTGTATCCCTCCCCAGGTTGTGCCTGAAAATAGGCAGGATTTGTCTAGTGCACTTACCGGTCAACAAAACTAAATAAATAAATAAATAAAATAAATGTAACTGGAATAATGTCCTTCTTTGCTGCGCTAGGACCTCGTTGTTAGTGAGCTTTTAGCTCAATCGAGCAAATCCTGATTCATAACATTTTTATGAATAAAACATTTTACTACTACTGTACTACTACTATTACTATGTATCTGCCATCACTTTTATGTTTCTATGTTTCTATACAAGCAAATGGCCTACAAGTGGAACTGATTGTATTGCAAAATATCTGGAAATATCTGAATGTATCTTGGCTGCAACTATAGCATTGAATTCAGAGTCCGTGGATGCTGATCTAACCTTTCAGCTTAGAAACAAGTGAGGACATTATTGCAGTGGATTCAGGTCTTAGGTGATGGACATGATCCATTAATAAAATTATCAGACTGTGATTTTGTAAAGGGTGACCAATCACACATAAATGAAGAAATCTTGGTTCTTTCATGGAATATTGTGTAATTATGTTCAAAGTTAAATTATAAGTCATGGATGACATTTATTAACAAAGCTGATATTATTTGTATGCAAGTGATGTGGAGATATGTGTCAGATCAAAAAATAATAGATGGCTACAGTCACTTTGACTTAGCAGGAAATAAAATGCATAATATGAGTAGATATAAAGGTGGGCTGGTAATCTTCTTTCTATTTGAATGCTGCTACTGATCATGTACAACTTAACAGCGATTTTCTTCGATGGTTCTAAATGTTAATGGAGATAGATAGCATTGTTGAACTGTTATCTCACTCTTTCTTTGTCAAATGAAATTATGGATAAAGTATTTAATACTCTTCAGAAAATTATGGAAACTATTGTCCCAAGGGGTGTCACATCTTTAATTATAACAGGTGATTTAAATGCCAGAATTGGAGATAAAGTAGAAACATTTAAAGGTAACGTGTGGTTAGGGCATAGACAAACATCTGGCTATTCCAATCAGAACGTCTGAAGACAAAATAACTAATCAAAGGGGCGTCACTTAGTGTTGTTTTGTAAAATAATAATTTAATAGTATTGAATGGCAGATCCAGGAGATGCTAAAGGAAAATTTACATATGTTAACAAAAAGGATGTTCTGTTACTGATCTTTTCATTTTGGATTTTATTTCAATACAATTAGCATCTCTCTGAAGTAATGGATGATTTTACACTGACCATCTACCAGTCTGTCAAAAGATGAAAATATTAACAAAAGTGTAGCTAGAAATAAGAACGCTGAAATAAGGCAAGAACATAATGAGCATATGGAATAAAAAATGGAAAATTATAACCTGAGACCCACTTTGCCATTAAAGATAGACGAGACATGCTATAGTAAAAGGTTATCGCCCTTAAAATCAGTTTATGTCACTTTCAGTAAATAACAAGGATTTGTTTCACATTTTCAACAGAATGCAGAAAGAATTCAGCAAACAACTAAAATATAATGCCAGGGTAAATTCAAATTAACTTAAATAATATCAGAAGTAAATTACCTTGGTATGACAATACTACCAATGATTAAAACATGCTGTGAATAAGGCAGGTAGAAAATCATGTCATGTAGGGAGTTGAGAGTATAAAGACATTTGATAATATTAAAAGGGACTATACATCTTTACTAATTATGAAAGGAAAAGTATAAAAAATATATGGACAACTTTACAGGGTGCTATCTGGGACAAGGACACACACATGTTTTTGCAAACTCATAGCTTTTGAATGAAAAGAGAACAGAATGAATATTGATGCATGTATTTCACCAAAAAGCAGTTCCACATTTGACAGCTTTTCATTTTCTTGAAATAATTCTTCACATTCAAAGAATAGTTACTCACGTTGTCTAGATACAAAGTTCATGACACTGGAGGAGGGTTCTGCAATAAATAAGCAAAACAATAATAAATCACCAAGGACAGATGATATGCCAGCTGAAATCTACAAAAATTATACTATGCGGTGGGCAGAAATCTTAACAATGCTATTAGCATAGGAATCATAGGAATGTGTAGGAGAAAGGGTAGACTACTAGAGCCTTTGAAATGTTACCATTACTCAATGGTTATAGCCTGATATGCCACTTGCTACCAATTGCATGTGCAAGTGTATTAGCTGGTCAGAAAAAATTCCTGCTTTGTGGAATACAGCAGAATGTAACCTTACACAAGAAAGGTGCACATGGTGACCCAGATTCCTATAAACCAATTTCACTTCTTTGTATATCACAAAACATTTTCTTGAATAATATTAGCTAAATGACAAATATCGGTAGATTTGAATGGTATTTTAGTTCTAATCCATAGTGGACTGTACCTTCCTGATCGACTTCTTGTTGCAGAAAAATATGCTTTGGAAAGAATCAGCCCTATTCATGGCTTTTTGAATATGGAGGATTCTTTTGATAATCTGAAAATCATTTCTTTGGCACACCCTTTCTGAACAAGGTAATGATAGTCACATTCTTGGCTTAATACAAATCTTACACAAAAATTATTTATTCATTTATTTATTTGCAGTTTGATAACCAGGTAGGCCCACTGAGATAGACAAGTCCCTTTTCAGGGCAACCCAGGAGCAAAGACACTTCCCTGAGTTGGTACATTAGACATTTGGGTAACATGTTAAACATATTAACAAAATATCAACAGAAGGTAAAAACCTGGGAGTATGAATATAATCAGAAGCCAGAAATTAATACATCCATCTATCTATCTATCTATCTATCTATCTATCTATCTATCTATCTATCTATCTATCTACAGTATATACACACAAGCTGTAAAGTGAGCAGAAAGTCTATTCACTCAGTAGCAGGATGATGATTCCAGTGGTGATCTAGAGGATCCTCCTTTGATATTCCTACAATCACAGTTGAAGAATGGCCAGATATTTCCTGAAATTTCTGTGATATTTCTAGAGAAATAACCTGCTTTCTCCATTTATAAAGTATGGGCAGCAGAGGAGACTCTAGAAAGTTCATGAAATATCTGGAAATATCTGCCATATCTTCAACTACTGCAGGTTAGGCTTGTGTCAGTTCTTATTGATAATCCTAGAGTAGCTTGGACCTGTTGTACTGGTCCAGGTGCACTAGCCAGTAGAAGTAGCAGCATACATCAAATACATAGTACAGTAAATTACATATTTACAGAAATGTAACTGTGTAGAGAGAGTGCAAGGAAGGAATTTTGGGGAGGATAGGAGGGTCAGAGATGGCATGGGAGAGGTGGAGGGAGCAAAGAGGTAGGAGAAAGTGGTTTCAGGGAAGAAGATGGGTGGGGAAGGGAGGTTTATAAGTTTAAAGGTGATATATAACACAGGGAAGTTCATGTTGGGCTCGAAGGATGGCCATCCTAGGAACACAAGGAGGTCATAGTGATGGGCCTGGGCAGGTGCCACAGCAGTGAGGCGAGCTACCCTGTGGTAGGCCTGTTAAGTTTGGCCTCTGTGGTGGTCCTGACTTAGTGAATTATGGATGTGCCTAGAATAACCAGGGTGAAGGGTAGCCGAGGCAATGGTCTTTCTAGAACAAGGAATAAGGTAGGGGGCAGTGCTGTTTTACTAGTTAGACAGTCTCAAAATGGCAACATTACAGATAATGTCCCTGTGAAAATGACATAAAACAAGGCTGCCCATTAGCATCACTACTTTTTAACATATACATCAGCAAATTAATTAAGCAATAATGCCGACAGGGTGTGGGTTGTGCTGGGATAACGTCATGCCTTGCGTGGTTGGGTACTAGGCGAAGGCTGAGTGTGACCACAGCAAGGCATGACATTATCCCAGCACAACCTACACCCTGGAGTGCATTATTACTATTATAAAATGGCTTGGCTGTAAAAACTAGATGTGTAAGTTTTATTTTTAATTTTTAAGTTTTATTTCTAGAAAGTGGTATGTAACCTTGTGCTTCAAGAAGTAGTCCATGCATTTTGTCCTGAATATCTTTTTTTGGCCAGCAGGTGGAGCTGTTGTAACTGTGTAGATCACACAAACTTGCTTCCATCCTGTACAAAACACTTGTTGTTTTGTGGTCTCCAACCCCATCTTTATGTTCTCCTGTGTATGTTTATTTTAGCCCCTCCTTCGCGTTGCCTGTGAAGCTGAAAGCCACCTCCGTGCTCATTTTGGATATCGGTTGGTGCAGTTGTCATGTCGATACTGGGAAAAGTGAAACAAGTGCGATCATCAGAAAACCCACCACTGAGAGTAAGTGAGAAACGCAATGTGCTTTTAAGAGGCATACTGATTCTGTTCTGGGAAGGCGGGGACAGAAGAAGCTGACCAGTCAGTCTGTTTGGGATGGCCAGGGAGAGTAGATTCCTGTAGCAATGGGTAGCGTAGCACTGAAGGTGATAGGACTGAAGAGTTTATAAATTAGTTTCTTTTTTAATTGACTAGTATGCCACAAAACACACGTTTACTTTCTGTTTGGGATGTGCGGGGAGAGCAGAAGCTGCTGAACAGAGTGACTGGCAGTTAAAAAAAAACAGTGACTCAATTTGCTAAAGAAACGGGCATAAGAAGTCTATTTTTTCACTTTTGTGCTGGGAGAGTAAAGAGTGACATAGTGGGAGGGCAGTGAACACTACACTGCAGACAGCTTCAGAGCGAGAATGATTGAAGCGGACTGGCCAGTGGCGATGCTGACTGAAGCAGGCTGCAGTGGTGATTTCAGTAACAGTTTATATGGTCATCTGTGTGCTGGGACTAGACCCGTGATGTTGTACTGGGATAACATCATGAGTCCAGTCCCAGACTGACAATCGAGACCATGGATTTTTTTTGCCATTTTATAATTAAGCAATAAAGCCACGAGGGGTGAGGATTATTGGGGGTTTTGCCACAGCTGAGTGGTTTGCCCACGAGGCACAGCCAAGTGGGTAAATCCTTGCCAAGCCATGGTAAATCCCTGATAACCCACATCCTCTGAGTGAGTTGTTGCGATTATACAAGGTTATTTTTTACTATAATAAAATACAACTTTTAAAGAGGTTGCTGTGTGCTTATTTTATAGTATTTATTCCTGCCTGCAGGTGATTAGGGATGGATGACCTTTTGTACTATTACTATTTGCTCAACAGCCAGTGATTATTAGAAGATTTACACCAGTGGTAAACTGCCAGTCTGACCATTTCATTGGCTGTTCACTTATGTCCATGGTATAACTGATGCTATAACCTTTATCTATTGTTTTCCCAAAACTGCAGATGAAAAGGTTGGTATCATATTGTACACAGAGTATGTCAGGGTGATGTTGAGAATGGCAGCGTGTTTCAAAAGATATTAGATACAGGTGGGTTGAGTCTGCATTCGTTAGATCGAGAACTAAATGTCAGTAAAACAAAAACTAGGTAATTTACCAAACAAAATATAAAAATATTAGTTGGCATTACAATGGAGCTAGATCAGAGGAAGGTGATAGCTGCAAATATCTTGGTATGCTTGTAAACAAAAAAGTAAACCCTGATTGTCACATAGAGAGCCCAAAAAGGAATCCAGAATCCAGATAAGCAAGGTATTCTTAGATTTTTTTGTAATTAATGATTTATTGAAATGTCATCAGTAACATACCTACCAATACAATATTGTATGTGTTCAAGGTTAAAATTGTATAAAACAATCAATTAAGTAAAGCCAATAATGGAAGGAAGTGAACTGGTAACTTGCAAACTGTAACACTCTTAATACTAGTACACTAAACCCTAAACAAAATACACACCGGTCAGTAGGAGGACACCAAGCAAGATGAACATATTAGAGAAACAAATGATTGTATAAACAGTCACTAAAATTACGAAAAGAAAAAATCTAGGCATTCTGATCAATTTGGAATCTTACAGTATTCAGAATTAAGAAACATAGAAATTTATTGCAGATATGGATGGCTTGGCCCACCTAGTCTGCCCATTTTCCCTGCCTACTGCAATACCGCAGATCCTATTTGATCTTTGGCTTTTACCCTCTCTTTCGTATTGCTAGGGTTCCCTTGTGCCTATCCCATGCATTCTTGAATTCTCCTACCATTTTTGCTCCCAACACCTCCAATGAGAGGCTGTTCCATGCATCCACCACTCTTTCTGTGAAAAAATACTTCCTGACGTTACTCATGAGTCTACACCCCTCCAGCCTCATATCATGATCCCTTGTTCTTGAACATCTTTTTATGAAATATGCTACCCTCTTGTACCTTATTTATGCCTTTGAGGTATTTGAAGGTCTCTATCATATCCCTCTCTCTCTCTCTTCCAGGGTATACACGTTGAGATCCTGTAGTTTCTCCTCATATGACTTTTGGTGCAGACCCTACACAATCTTTGTTGCGCTCTCTGAACTGCCTCTGCTCTATGTCCTTCTAGAGATGTGGCCTCCATAACTGGACACAGTACTCCAGATGTGGTATCACCAATGATTTGTACAGTGGTATCACCACCTCTTTTCTTCTAATGGTGATACCTCTCCCTATGCAACCCAGCATCCCACTGGCTCTCCCACAGTCTTTTCACAATGCTTGGTCACCTTTAGGCCAGCAGATATGATTACCCCTAGGTCCCTTTCCTGTTTGGAGGTTGTCAGAACTTACCCCCATCATGTACACCCCTGGGTTTCTGTGCCCCAAATGCATGATATTAACTTCTTTGCATTGAATTTTAGCTACCACACTCTTGACCACTCCTCATGCCTGCTTAGGTCACTCCTCATTTTTTCACACACCCCTCGAATGTCAACCCTGGTGCAGATCTTAATGTCATTTGCAAAGAGGCATACCTTCCTTACAACCCTACTGCAATGTTGCTTATGAAGACATTAAAGAGAACTGGCCCCAGAACTGATCTTTGAGGCACCCCACTTCTCTCCTTGAATGAACTCCATTTACCACCACCCTCTGTGTTCTATCCCTAACCAATTTCTGACCCAGTTTACCACCTTGGGACCCTCCAGGCTGCCTAGCTTGTTTACAATCCTCCTTTGTGGAATGGTGTTTAAGGCCTTGTGGAAATCCAGATGAGCCACATCCACCGCCCCTCCCTGATCTAATTTTGTGGTTACTCATTCAAAGAAATCTATCAGATTTGTTTGACATGACCTTCCCACTGTGAATCCATGCCCGAGGATCCTGTGATCCACTGGATTCAAGGGGGCCTCATATGTCAAAAATGTATCTAACCTATCTATACTAATATGAACAATCCTCTCATATCTTGCCCTTGTAGCAGTATCTTGAAACCATTCTGACACATTTGTTGGGGAAGTAGTTTTCAGTGCCTGAGAATGACATTATTGGCTGTAATGTAATCTATAAGCAGCCAGGATTCCTAAAACATTTAAAGATTAGATGATTCCAAAACATACCCAGAATAGCCACTTTTGCAGCACATTTTAAATCAGATGTAATGTTCTTACAAGCTTTAACAACTTCTCCTAAAAAATGCTAGCTTATCACAAAATCACAGAATATGAGAAATAGATATTTTTTCCAGTGAACAGCTCCAAACAGAGATCATTGTTAGATAAGCCTAAATCCAATAATTTACAAGGGGTAAAGTGCCATTTAAGAAGAATTGTAAATTGAGTTAATCTTCATTTAGACTCTCAACAAGATTTAAGTGTGTTATCCTAACATTCACTCCATTCATCCATGGAAATCTTAGTATTTAGTTCTGGTTCCCATTTAGGTATTAAGGGCCAGATATTCAAAACCATGCCCTGTGGCTGCCCAGTGCACAAACATAGCCCAGAGCAAAATGACAGCCATATTTAAAAGGAATAGCCTGGTGCAAAACCAGCTGAATATAGCAGGCAAAATAATCCAGGCAAACAGGGCCAGGAGTGCAGGGCAAAACAGCCCGGACTAAGGTACCACTGAATATAGCACAAAAGACGGCACTGAATATAGCACCCAGGCAGGCAGTGCACACACAATGGAACACAGTGTAGAGGTGAGACAGTCCAACCCTGGGACATATGCAGTGAAGCACAGGCTGGAATGAGGTATCAGGAGCAGACCACAGTGCACATCCCGAGGATGCCACACATGCACGGAATAGCAAGCAACAACCTGGACCCATGTGGAGAACCCAAGGAACAGTACAAACCAAGTGAAACCCTGCACCCAAGAATGACACAGGACACAGTATTATGTAGTAAATGCAATGCAATATCAAAAATCAAAAGGAAAGGCAACTGGAACAGAACAGTGACGCAAACCCATACTAAACTAAAGACTAAACCAAACACAGAACAACCAGTGCCCCAACCACCACTGGATGACCCACCCCACAACAAAGAAAGACAACAGAGCAAATCCCACCAAGCGACATGCCAAGGCCCCCAATGCACAAACCAGGCAACAATAAGCCCACTACGGGAACAACAACACAACGCATACAATAGGCAAAAGCAAAGACTTAAATGGCAAACACATGTACAAATAATTATAGGATGTACAATAAAGCACAGGAGAAGGGTGCAAAAGGAGGAGGATGCACAGGGACACAGAAACACAGTCCAAGAAATAAAATCATGTCCAGTAAGGGTGTGTGTGAAGCCAACACAAGACGGGATGAAGGGCATGGCTAGCTGCCTGCTTGTTCTGGGAAAAAGCTCCAACACAGCTGCCACCCTCCTCATCTCCGTTATCAAGATAGCCTGCTGCTCTATCAGAGTCTTCTGTTGGCAGATGATGCATGCAGCAGGTCCTCTGTCCCTCCAACTCCTCTGGCCTGGTCTCCCACAGTTATGCCTGGAGTGGACCTACAAGAGGAAGGGGAGACCATGAGGATGGGACACCAACTAGGAGGCTGACAGCAGCCACAGGTGGCCATACAGGGATGGATAGCATGTCCCAATGGACACTCCCAAGTGGAAGTGAGTGCTGCACCGTAGGCCAACCCAGAAGGTGCCTGCAAAACAGTGCTGGATGACACAGGCACCAGCCCAAACCCCAACATACATGATGACAACAATCCCGACAGCACCAGGGTACAGGTGACACTGCCCACCCTGGCACAGCACACAGTGAGACAGGGCAGACACACAGCTGGACCCCAGGAGAGCTGGATGCAAGGGTCATGCCACTACATGCACAAGGGCACCCACACACCGGGACATGCTGCCCACTGACAGATGGCAATGTACCATAATGCAGAGCATAGCAACAAAACAATAACAACTAAAAGCATGCTGTAGCAGCACTAAACCATGACAGTGGCCTGCCAATGTCCAACATAAGCCAGGGGATAACAGGCAGCCAGGGCACAAATGCTGGCAGTGAAGGGCCGACATGCACAGACGCTGGCAGTGAAGGGCTGACACATGCCACAGCAAGGCCACTGAAAGCAGACCTCACAACTGTAACACAGTACAAATCATACGCCAGTCTGGCAGAGCAAGGTTCCTCTATGATGGCACCCTCAGTGGAGACCAAGAAGAATGCTGAGGGCATCCACAAGGAGACCCACAAAAGGGTGGCAAGGGACACCACAAGGGAAGGCAACAGCTTCTGATAGGGGACTCAGTTGTTAGGGGGTAGAACTGGGGAAGGAGAGGAGAGGAAGTAAGGTTGCCTGCCTGGTACAATGGCTTGAGGGACAAGAAGCTAATCCTCATGATTGCAGAAGCAGCATCACAGGAGAGGGAACTAGATATCATTGTCCACCTTGGGACAAATGACCTAACTAGGCAGTGCAGGATGAATTTGTGGAGTTGGGGAGGGGCCTCAGACAGGTAGCAAGCATGGTTACCTTCTTAGAGGTGCTGCCAGTCCATGGCAGGGGTGAGGCTAGGTACTGCACACTATGCAGTTTAATGAATGGTTGCAAAACTGGTGCAGAGCACAGGGCTTTGGCTTCACTGGGGACTGGGGATACACCTGGAGAGATGAAGGTCTGTACTGGCATGATGGTCTGCATCTGTCCACTAAGGAATCAAACTCCTAAGTGACAGGTTTAAATGCTTCTTTGGCAAGCTTTTAAACTAACGAAGGGGAGGTGCTGATAAGAGGCAGAACATTTCAAGCCTTCCCCACAAAACATGGCAGGTAGTAGGGTAAACACTGAGGTACAGAGCTCAACAGATGGCAGGACAGGGGTAAATGGAAAAACGGACAAGGGCAATAAGAGCAGAGATTGGGGAAAAAGGATAAAGCCAACATTAAATGGAGGATAATGAGTACCAATGCCCATAGTCTGGGAAACAAGCTTCCTGAGCTAGTAGCCCTGATGGAAGATGAAAAATTGGATATTGTGGCAGTCGGAGAAACATGGTACATGGAGAACCATGACTGGGTTGTCAACACACCGGGTACACAGTCTACAGAAAGGACAGAGAGGGTAAAAGAGGAGGTGGAGTAGCTCTATATAAGGGAAGGGATCAAAGCTACAGAACTAAAAAGTAAAGGGGGAGGACAAGAGGCACTCTGGGTCACCTTGGAGACAGGGAATGGCATCATCAATCCACACAGGGTTGTATACAGACCCTGTCTCAAGGGAGGAAACGGACAAGAAAATGATAAAGGACATTATCAAATGGCTGAAAAAGGGGAATACTGTTGATGGGGACCTGAATATGCCAGATGTTAACTGGATGACATGTACTGCAGCCACATCCAAGAGCAGGGTCATTCTTGATGCCCTGCAGAGGGGGACTTAGACAGCTAGTGTTGGAACCCACTCGGAAGGGAGCAGTACTAGACCTGGTACCCTCAAATGGAGAGAGGATCACAAATTTAGAAGTCAGTAGACATCTGGGAACAAGTGACCACTGCACAGTGTGTTTCACAATAAGCACAACCATGGAGACAAGCTCACAAAAACAAGGATGTTGGACTTAGAAGGGCTGACTTTGGCAAAATGGGTGAATACCTGAGGAATGCACTAGCAAATGACCAGAAAGGAGGGTAGAAGAACAATGGTGAAAATCAAAACTGCTATCATAGAGGCATCAAGCCGTTGTGTGGGACAAATAAAGAAAACAAAAATGAATAAAAACACTATGGTTCTCAAAAGAGGTGACAGGGAAGGTTAAGGAGAAAAAGGCTGCATTCAGAAAGTATAAGGAATTACAGAAGGAGCATGACAGGGAACTGTATCAATTAAAGCAGAAAGAAGTGGGAAGGCAGTCAGAATAGTAAAGGCCCAAACTGAGGAAAAAATAGCCAACTCAGTTAAGAAGGGGATAAAACCTTTATAGGTACATTAGGGAGCATAAAAGGTTAAGGGAGGAATAGTGAAGATTAATAAAGGAGAGGGAGGTGGGCAGAGGGAAACATTGAAAAGGCAGATACTGTATGAATACTTTTGCTCAGTATTCACAAAAGAAGATGAGGAGGAGTTACTTAAACCAGACAATAGAAGCACTCTGGGTAGGGGGTCCGGCACCAGTCCATTTACAGAAGAAAGAGCCCTGAAAGAATCCTAAAACTCAAGAAGGACAAAGCAATGGGGCCTGATGGGATTCACCCAAAATCCTAAAAAACTAAGGGAGGACCTAGTGACATCACTGACCACACTTTTAACAAATCATGGGAGGATGGGTGGTACCTGAGGATTGGAGGAGGGCAGATGTGATTTCTCTTCACAAAAGTGGGAGCAAGGCAGAAGAGGAAACTACAGACCTGTAAGTTTGACCTCAGTGGTAGCGAAAATGATGGAATCACTTGAAAGAAAGAATTGTTGAGTACAGTACCTAGAGGCCAGCGGGGCACAGGACCCAAAGCAGCATGGATTTACATCAGGAAGGTCATGCCAGATGACTCTAATTGATTTATTTGACTGGGTGACCAAAGTAATATACTGGGGGCTGTGGATATGGCCTACCTAGACTTTAGCAAGGCATTTGACATAGTCCTGCACAAAGACTAATAATCAAGTTAGCCAGCCTGGGAGTGGGTTCCAGGGTGGTAGCCTGGGAAGCAAACTGGCTGCACAACAGGATGCAGAAGGTAATAGTGAATGGAACACATCCAAAGAAAGGGGGTTACCAGTGGAGTACCTCAGGGCTCAGTACTGGGTCCAGTCCTCTTAACATCTTTATAGGTGACATTGCATAGGGTCTGGAGGGAAAGCATCCTTTTGCAGATGACACAAAGATCTGTAACAGAGCTGATACACAAAGGAGGGGTAGAAAGGATGAGAAGGGACCTGCCAAGGTTGGAGGAATGGCTAGACATATGGCAACTTAGATTCAATGCAAAGAAGTGCAAAGTAATGCACCTGGGAATCAAAAAACTCAGGAGAAGAGTACACAATAGCAGGGGAGGTACTAATAACAACAAAAATGGAAAGGGACTTGGGGTAGTCATATCAAAGGACTTAAAGGTGGGTAAGCAATGTGAGAAGTCAGGAGAGCCAGGGGATACTGGGATGCATAGGAAGGGAATCACAAGTAGAAAAATGGAAGAGGTTATCCTCTGTACAGACAGTTGGTGAGACCCCATCTGGAATACTGTGTGCAGATTTGGAGATCCCATCTATGCAAGGACATAGCCATGATGGAAGCAGTCCAGAGGAGGGCAACTAAAATGGTGCAGGGTCTGCATCAGAAACCATATGAAGAGAGACTGAGAGAGCTTAATATGTATACCCTTGATGAAAGGAGGGACAGGGGACATGATGGAAACTTTCAAGTACCTCAAGGAATCAACAAAGTCCAGGAGGGTAGCTATATTTCAGAAAAAAAGAAATGTGTAAGAACAAGAGGGCACAATTTAAAGATAGAGGGGACAGCTCAGGGATAATGTGAGTAAATGTTTTTCATGGAGAGAGTGGTGGATGCATGGAACCACCTCCTGGAGACGCTGTGGGGTCTAAAACAGTGAGGAATTCAAACATGCATGGGACAGACATAAGGCAATTGTAGTGGGGGGTTGCAGGAAGTAGGCTGTTGGTTAACTAGAATCTGCAGCTTATCCAACAGGAAGGGAAATCTGCAGACTGGGTGGGCCAAGTGATCCTTATCTGCTGTCAAAGTCTATGTTTCTATGAAAGGTACCCCAAGCCACAGGGCAAGAGCCCCTGTCCCACCCTGTGAGGACATGTTCCACAGCCAAGGTCAACAATGTAATGCAACACTCCATAGTAAACAATGCACATAATGTAGTAGTATAGTGATAACAGACCCTTGAGCATAACTACAACACAGAAACAGTGGCATGAGAAACCCAGGTAAGAATTCACTACATGTACCACACATTGCCCATATGTACCACAGTATGACAGGCATTGTACCACGGTTGAAGGACAAAGGGATGAGAGGCATGTCTAGAAGGCATGGGTCATGGCGTCCCGCAGTCACAACAGGCATGCGGGTGGCACTATGCAGACCTGTCCAGTGAAGCCCCTGGACAGCAAGGTAGTGCCAACTGTGCACGTGCAGACATTCTGTGGGGTGGTTGAAGGGACAGAGCACACCGCACTGCAGGTGTGGGCATGGCAAACAACAGCATGTGAGCCCCATCAACACCTGCTGCCAGAGGCCCCATCACCATCTGGCACCCTCACAGCAATGCAATCTGATAGTGCCTCACTGCCCACCCCTCAGGGCCAGACTACCAGCACCAGACTGTGGTGTACAACACAGGTGTGCAGCACAGCACTGTGCCACAACATCACTGGCCCACTGCCTGCAGCCATGCCACCAGACCAGTCAGTGGCAGGACACATAATGAGACACACAGCACAGTGAAACAGCACAGAGCACAGAGCAATAAGACAGGTACTCCATAACACACCATTGCACTCAGGGCTGCTCTCCCGCCCACTGCAGCATGAATGGCACTCTCAGGCTGCCTCTCTGCTGCTCCTGGGTCATGTTCCAGTCCCCTCCACCGCCATGGCTGCATGTGCTCTACAGAGGACAGGTGAAACAGTGGCGTTAGAGCATGACAACTTCATACATCATGTGCAGCACAGCAAGATGCATGCAACCCCAACAACACTGCACACACAGGGACATCCAGGGTCAGTGGCTGAACATGGAGGACACCCAGACAGAGTGCGGTTTGGCCTATGGAGCATTTGCTAGGCACTGATGACATGTCATCAAGGCAGCACAGTGGTGCAACAGTTGTGCGATGGTCTGCACACCCATGTGTGATGGTCAGCAGGCTCCCAGGAACAGGTCCCAAGCACCACGGTGCTGCACCATGACCCACCACCAACCATGTCCCAAGCAGCCACTCACACCTGTGACACCCCATGGCCACAGCATGCACCGTGCCCGAATGTGCACACAGCCACACAACCTGTACCAGGATGACCCCTATGGGTGCCATCATGTGAGACCCCGCCCTGCCACATGCGAGCAAGCACCATGCAGAGTGGCACACACATGCATGCACACACACACATCCACATACACATACACACACATACACACATACACACACACACACACACACACAGGCACTGGTGCTGCCGAAACACACATGAGGCGGGTGTCAATGTGCATCACCACTTACCTGGCACAGGCACAGTGCCGTCATGCACCATGCGCTTTAGCACTCCAGCTGGTGACGCTGCCACCATCGCAGGTCTTGTCAACGGTACCTGCACTTCTCAGCATCATGGGTGATGCCTGTGTAGGCACACAGCTTCCTTCCCACCATGGCTCACACCTGCATGCATGGGAGGTCACCTTCCTGACCTACCCAGTGCCTTTTCTGGACCAGCTCTACCAGGTTGGCTGTTTCAACCTCCCTCCAACGCCTGTCCCTGTGCACCACCACCCACTGGTGCCTACCCCTGGCATTACTACAGTGTGTCTCTGACTGGCTCCAGTACCACACCAAAGAAGATGCACCTCTGTCTGCTCCTTCACTAGAAGTGCCACAGCCGCGGTGCTAGCACGTGATATAGGCCGGCGCTACCTGGAAACAGACACAGCGTACCTGACCCCTGGCAACAATGCCACATGTGCGCTTGGTTCCCAGCTGTGAGCTAGCACTGGCTATGCGCCGCCCGCTTAGCGTGACTCGGGGGCCTCATGGGCGTGGTCACCACACTATGCCACATAGTGCTAGCCACCCCATTGCCCAGCACTGCCATTTGCATGGCATTAAGCTGTTAGCCCGCTGCTAATCAGGCCCATATTCAACAGGATTATGCAAATGAGGGCACTTGTGCATGCAATGTGCAAACACTGTGATTAGCATATCATTAACCAATGACTTGCATGCATAATAGGCTGGATTGCCTGGCTGGGCTATAAAAGGGCAATCAGTGCTCCACGGTGTTGTGTTGTGGGAATGCAGCAGACAGCAGACACTGCAGTACAGACAACACCACTCAAGGAGACATGCAACAGGAGGGAGAGCAGTGTGTGGAAGGTCTGTATAGCTGCTGGAGAGGTGTTGGAATGACACTGGTGCAACACAGGGTTGGGGCATATGCACGCATACCAGCAGTCCATAGCTGTACCGGCTGGGGACAGGTCCACCAACCGCAGGACCACAGGCATGCACGGTACAAGCAATGGTGCCAGGGCCAGAAGGATGGCAGTCCAGCACACCTGACCTAGTGCCGTGAGCGTGCCCCTGCATCCAGTCTGCACTGGTGGGACTGCCTGCAGTACTGTTGGTACCAGGCAGGTGCGGGGGCCCACCATGGAATGTGGGTGTGCAATGCAAATGTGGCTGACTGCCATGGGGTCCATGGCACTCCTGTTGCCGCACTGGATGTGGGACATGGAGGTTTGCAAATATTCCATTGGTGGTACACAGCTACGGAACAGCGGTCCCAGGGTCCTGGCTGTGTGTTGCCAAGGGCTCTGTGTGGCCTGTGCCTGGTAGCTTGCCAGTGCATGCGCAGTTCCCATGTCCTCGCCCGGTGTGCAGGGCCCATGTCCCCTAGGGGTGCACGTACAGTGCAATGTGGGGCCATTTGGAGTGGACCCGTCCTGGGGTGCACATGTCAGCCATGGGCGATGGCGGTGCCCTTGTGGGTCCGGACATGCTGTCCGGACACTGACAGCTGTGCAGAGGTTCAGTGCACATAGATGTTGCCATAGCACATGACGGCCAGTGCCAGATCTGTGCAACCTATGCCACCAGTATGTGGCAACATGCGAATGCAGTTGTCGCATGCCGACACAACACAGGCATGCAACAGCTGTTGACACATGTCCCTTTCCATCTCTCCCATAGGTGGCGGCACGGCCAGGGCGGATACATGCCCATCGCTTCTCACAGGAGGAACTTCGAACAATGTTGCATAGCGTAAAGGAGAGGGAGCAGGTTCTGAGGCAACACAAGGCCATGGATGAGGTGGTGCGCCAGGCACCGCTGGGGTGAATGCAGTCGGCGGTCATGGCACGACAACAGAGGCAGTGCACAAGTGGTGGAGCAACCTGCTGTGCAGGGTGAAAGAAGAGGAGACACAGTGGCTTCATGAAGGATGAGGACCGTTGGTGGCCACAACCAGCACAGCAGCGGGAGGACCCACTCATGGCCATGGTGGCATCCACTCTGTGGCCAGTGGCTGTGGCTGGTGTACCAGGTGATGGGTGTGAGATGCTCTCCACACTGCCCAGGGCAGGTCTGTAACCACATGTGTGTACCCCTGCATGGTGTGGCAGCAAAGGGTGTTAGTGTTGGGGCTGAACCTGGGGTGCACTGCGGGGCTGTAGTGCTGTGCACACAATGCACAAGGGATGGGTATGCATGCACACCGTGGGAGGTTGGCTCATGCGGACACATGATACCCTACGGGTGGTGTGTGGGTATGCATGTCTACAGCGGGTGGCATGTGTCCTAGGGGTGTGCATGTTTGGGTGGCAATGGTGGTGGTGGTGGTGGTAGTGGGGCACATGGTGCGGATGGGTGACTGACCCTGTCCTATTTTCATCCACAGCAGCATGTGCAGGGCCAGTGGTGTACCAGGAACATACCGGTATGGCTGCCTCAGGACAGGAGGTGGAGGAGGTGGAAGACAACCAGCCATCAACATCTGGACTGGGTGGTGGACAGGTACACCCAGGGCCGCCCCATGTGTGGCACTCACACGATGGACTGATATAGCTGACCGGGGGGGGCCCTGCTGGAGGAGGGATATTGACTATGCTGCCACCATGGAGGATGCCCAGGTTGAGGATCTGGGTGGTGGGCAGGTGATCCTCCTGACTGCTACAGTGACATTGACACAGATGTGTCAGAGGGTTCTACCTCATGCCTGTGGATGGGCCTGTGGAGGGGTACAAGGATGGGGCTAGGCACAGGCCACAGCACTGGCACCAGGGTGGTCAGCCATGCTGGCATGGGTGCTGCCATGCAGCCGATTGTTGGCCATGTGGGGATGTTTGTGCACCGCAGGACATGTGTGTCCCCACAGGTTGTGGGCCAGGCTCTCTGGTACAACAGCACATCGCCAGTGGTCTACAGCAGCAGGGCATGCTGTCCATGCATCAGAGTCCTGAACTGGTTGTGATGCAGGCCCCAGTGCTGGCCGCCATTGTGGGGCTGCACCCTGAGCAGAATGCCCCAGGGCCCATGCACTGCTACAGGCTGCCCTGATGTCACAGCAGGAGGCTAGGATGGACCTTCCTGGCCTGCAGTGGAGCTCAGCCATGTTGGACGTGCTCCTCTCCTCCTCCTCCTCCTCCACTACAGCTGCCATGAATGGCAGCATCACTGCTAGTGGTACAGCACTCATTCTCACTTCCTGTTGTGGTCACTCCTCTAGCTGATTTGACCTGGCTTAAGACCAGTATTTTATATGCAGTAGCTAGCGTCATACTAGGTGTTGCACTATGTGTCCTAAGCAGGCTATTGCTTTGAATATCCCATTGCACGTGTATGCAGGCCCCTCTGCCCCTTGCATACATTATCAGTTTGCCCGTGCTAGGGGTGGTTTTGTGTGCTAACATGTCCTTTGAATATAGTCAGGCCGTGCTATTCCCACGCTTATTCTCATGCTACTGGTTTGTGTGCTGTGCTATGCTTTGAATATCTGGCCCTAAATGTTCAATAGGGTTAACCTTAGAGTCAATAACCATTTTGTAAATTATTTTGTAACGTATTTATATTTATCCAGAGTTTGAATTGGTGGTAGAGAGGCATTACCATCAAGCAGTTTATGGATTATTTCTCTTAATTGCAGGTACTTGTAGAACTCCATTCTAGCCAGACTGAGTTTGGATGAGACTTGTGCGAAGGAAAGAAGAAAAGCTGTGGAGGGATGCATAATATCATTCAATAACTGAATACTCCTATCCCTCCAACACCCATTCTAAACATTAGTGCCATCCTGCCAGGAACTGTGTATTTGGCTACGTATGGGGCATGGTTTTAAATGCTTGGGAGACCTGAGAAAAGAATTACTCTTGGATGGTTTCATTTCAGTGAAGTTCTTTCTACGTAAAACCAGCCTAGACTTGTTTCATTGTTATGTGACCCCAATGATTTGATGCTTTGGGCTACTATAAATGTATCCTGTCTTATTTTAAAATTAGGTAGGCTAAAACTATCTGATTCTTAAGTTATTGAAGCTTGGAAAGTGAGATATGGGCTAACTTGTCCTCCCAAATAAAATTCCTGAGTAAAGAGTATATTCTTTTAAAAAATAGCCCTAGGTATTTGCATGGGGAATGCTCTAGCAGATACTAAATCTTAGAAGAAACCATCAAATATATGGTTTGTATTTTGCCCCACAGGGATAGTGACAATTGATTCCATCTCTGGAAATCTTCTTCAATTTTATCAAGTAGTAGGGGAAGTTTGGACACACTATTTTATTAATATCATCAGAGTTATTCCTAAATATGTTATACCATTATATGGAATCTAATATGGTTATGGGCCAGTATCATAGTATCAGTTTTATTGTGAACCAGAGACTTCTGACTTGTAAAAAAAGTTTTTAAAACTGAAAAGTAGAGAATTCTTGTAAAACCCTTAATAAAAGATGGTATTGATGTGGATGAATTCATTAAGGAGAGTAAAGATCATCTGCATAGGCCATAATTTTATGCTTTCTACCCATAGTTATACCTGAAATATCTGAAGTGATTCTGATTTTAATGAGAACCAAAGTCAGGGCAGATAAAACTGGGGACAAGGGCAACCCTGACAAGTACCTCTAAAGATTGGGAATCGATCTGAGGATGAGCCGTTAACCTTCACCTGTGCAGTAACAACTGATTATAAATTGTCAAGGATAACTTCTGGAAGCTGATTTGCTGAAGTAGAGTTTGACCTGTGATGATATCTCAATATAAATCACGGTTCAAAACTGTTTATTAAGATCAGCCATTTACTAACACTTTAGGGACATTTTATAATTGCAATAATACACTCCAGGGTGTGGTATATCATGTGATGTCAACACTTCTCAGGTGGATGAGACATCGCCTGTGGCCTCGTGCCTCACAATACACCTGAGGCATGATGATATCTCATGATATAGATCACCCTGTTGTATATCATTGCCAATATAACACACTAATCCATTTGCAAAAAATATTCTCCCAAATAAAACTTACTGCACCTATTGGCCCTGATATTCAAAGGTTGCTCTGGTACAACTGAGGTGTGCCAGCATAATCCCAGAAATGCACCCGTGCAATATTCAAAAGTGAGACTTGAGCAGTACAAGTCCCGATGCGCCATGGTGAAATGATAATTGTATGCGGCGCATCTCGGGGCATGCCCATACATATGTGGTGCATCTTGATATTCAGCCCAGGATGTGCGGCGCAATGCTGGCACAACCTGAGATGCACCGCATACTGCTGGGCATAGTTGAGCCGGATAAAAAGGCTCAGATGGTGGCCACCCATAGTCGAGCTGCAGCACAGCAAGGCGCAATACAGCAGCCACCAACCATGGGTGGCAAACACCCCTTTAACACCATGCAAAAAGCACCCACATTTGTCCCTGGTAGTCTAGTGGAACCCCTCACCCTGCCTGTAGCCCGATCACTGAGGCAACCCTGCCGAACAACATCCCTGGTGGTCCAGTAGCACCCCACCACACTGGACCCCTGCCCTTCCAGCTTCCCCCATCATTGGCGGGCAGCAAAACCACCATACATACTGCCTGGCTGCCTGCCAAATGACGGCGCTTACAGTGGTAGCTGTAAGCCCATTGGTCACACTGTGGACCAATGGGCTTGTAGTGCATACTGTAACAGTTATTCACAAATCCGTGAATGAATGACTATATTCACGGTTATGTGATGACTATTACAGTATGCACTGCAAGCCCATTGGTCCACTGTGTGATTGAATGGGCTTACAGCTGCTACTGTAAGCTGTCATTAAGGTTGGCATCTGGGAAGTATGCGGGTGAGTTTGTGCTGCCCGCCAATGATGGGGAGAGCTAGGTAGGCAGGGGTCCAGTGTGGTGGGGTGCCACTGGACCACCAGGGAGGTTGTTCGATATGGTTGCCTGGCAATCATGGCAATGGGTGGGGTGGGGGAGTTCCACTAGACTACCAGGGAAATATTATATTTTATTTTTGGTGATCGGGACTACGGTGAGGGAGGGGTACCACTAGACTACCAGGGATTTCTGTGACATAGTATTACAGGCGATTGCGGCTATAGGAAGGATGGGTACCTCTAGACCCCCTCTGGCGGCTTCCACATGCTGTGCAGGGCACCATGCACATTTGCAGGCCTACCCTACAGCTCATGCAAATGAGGCCATAATGACATGCAAATGGCCCCATTTGTGCCTTGCATGCATTATGGCTCCATTTGTGACACTGTCGTTGAATATCAGGAATTAGTGATACGCAACATTGTGTTGCGCTGGCACAGTTCCCATTCCTGGTATTCAGCTCTGTGGGGAGGGATGCACCAGCACATCATATTCGCACAGTGTGCATTACCTGATATATTTGGAGGAGAAGCACCATTGCTCATCTCCTTTGAATATATCCCTTGCACTTCACCTGCGCAAAACTGTTGCGCTGCACCACCACATGCATTATTGCTGGCACACTTGCTATATTGGGACCAATATCTGCAAAAGATAGTCCCATACCAGGTGGTCAAAAGCCTTGTTAGTGTCTAGAGGTAAAACTAAGGGTTGAGTCTGCAGTTTTGTGGAGGCATGAATAAGGTGTAAGGCCTCTCTAAAATTATCCGAGCTATAGCGCCACATTACAAAACTGACTTGGTAAGAGTAAATTAAATGTTGACTCACTTCATTCAGTCTATTAGCGCTTACCTTGGCCAATATTTTGCAATCAACATTGATTAGGGAGCTAGGATGATAATTTTCACATGAGTATATCATAATGATAGCGACCTGACATGGGCGACTGTAATAACGGAGACCCATATGACGGCGTATCATCATGAGCGACTGTAGGGGGACAGTGAATATTGTGACCATGAGGTTAGGGTGGGTGACAGGAAGGGAGGGTGGGTGACAGGATGTGGAGGGATGGGGAACAGGGATGTGACCCTGGGTGAGCCTGCTTCTGCCGAGCCAGCCATGTGGTGGGTAGGGTGTTTGGCTCCGACGGAGCAGGTCCTGGGTTTGGGACTGGGGAGGGTGTTCCTTTGCGCTTCCTCCCAGACATGCACCCCACCCGGGTTGAGAATCTTTATTTGGGGGTACAGCCCCTCATCATGCACACACTGGTAGTTTTTCTGCATATATCACGAAAATGTTTTCGTGATACGCAGGTCGCGATAATAGCAATCGCCTTTTGTGTAGTCGCTATTATCACATAGAACCTTTTCACATACTGCCTGGTCTTTCTTTCTTGTGGAAAACCGATATATTAGCTAATCTTAAAGAGGGAGGAAGGTTGCCATGAGCATCAGCATGTGAAAAATCCTTGTGCATAATTGGAGCTAGATTACGAATGGTGGCTTTAAAGAACCTGCTAATAAGGCCATCCAGACTGGGAACTTTGCCCATTGGTAGGACATTGTAGCCTTGATAATCTCATCTTGCAAGATAGGCTTATTAAGGAGGTCTTTGTCACACTCTAAAATAGTGGGAGGGCTATACAGCATCACTGATGAATTTCTCTAGTGTCTCATGGTAAAATTTTATGTCAGACTTGTATAAGTCAGTGTCTTAATTCCCAATTACATTAGCAATTTGTTTAACTGTAACAACTGGTTTGCATGTACCATTCTTAATCACAGGTACTTTTTGTTTGCTCCCTCTCCAGCCAGGCCCCCGCACTGACTCCCACAGCCCTGACACACAGCTTCTCATGGACTTACTGTCTGCTCCATCCTCCACTTGTCACATCCCTCCCTGGCTACGGGGTGATGGGCCAAACCTCTCACTGCATGGATCAGCTCACAGATTGGCGAGGCACCACATCACCAGTGCTGGGCCTGCAGAGAGTCAGTGCTTATTCTGCCTGGCCAGAGCAGTTTCGGGTTTTCTGGTTCCCTTCCCACAAGGCACAAGCAGCAGAGGTGCACATGCACATGCATATGACTGTGCCTAGTGCATGCATCAGCCTGTATCCATCCATCCATCCATCCATCCATCCATCCATCCATCCTTCCTTCCTTCCTTCCTTCCTTCCTTCCTTCCTTCCTTCCTTCCCCATTCCTCTCTGACTGCACAACCACCTGTGCATGATCTTCCTCCCCAGTCAGCCCCTGATGCCCTGTGCTCATTCCTGAATTCGAGTCACCAGCGTAGTGAGCTGTAGTGCTACCGATGTGATGCAGGCTGTCCTAATCACAGGTAAGTAAGTACTGTCAGATATTTTATGAGGTTGATGGGACAATAACTTACCCTGGGCTTTGCCTGACTCCCAATAACTTTGTTTAATCTGAATAAGGCATATTTAGCCTTCTAGTTAAGAACAGTGTTTATAGCATACGTAAGACCTACTATCTCGATGTTGACTTAAATTTTTATTTTTGGACTTTGCATAAAGTATTTCTTTAGATTTCAGGCTATTTTATAATCTAGACAATTTAGCTTCTGTAGTTTTCTTTTATGGCTGGAATATGAAATTATTTGTCCCCTGCTAAAACCTTAAATATATCCCAAAGTATATCATCAGATACAGTATATCACCCATGTAATTGAATTCAAAAAGTTTTTACCTCTGTATCAAGCCATTTAGTAAACTCATAATCCCTAAGAAGGCAACAAGGCAATCTCCATACTTTTTCAGGGAGGAAATGTCCTCCAGGAGAATATCTGCTGAAACAGGTGCATGGTCAGAAATTAAAATGTTCCCCAGCGTTACTAGTAGCTAGGCCGAAACTAAAGATTTGGGGCTCAATTTTCAAAGAACCCATACATCACCACAAGTTACAGCAATCTATGGCTGTGGCAGTCTCAGGTACATCAGGGACCCTGTGCCATATTTAAAAAATGAGGGTCCCTGTGCCCAATACTCAAGATTTGCCACACCCACAGGGTTGCATCAAAGTAGTGGCACCCTGCAGGCTTTGCTGGAAGGATCCATCAAACCCCCCACCAACCCAACACTTGAGGGGCTGCAAAGGTGGGGATGCCTACCTGGAGGAGACCAGAGGTAGAAGAAGAATGAGGAGAGACCTTGAGGCAACAGGGCATGGTAGCACTGTGAAGAGCATGAGGTGGCGCCCCGCGGAGGTTGCTCTGTGTTATTAAAACAGCCAATCAGCCTGAGTAAAGGGGCTGGCAGAAAGAGACTGGGGAGCTGGCCTCAGAAGGATACAACCCTGGCACCTGCCCCATAGGTGCCGCTAACCTAACACTGTCAATGAGCAGCATCCTGCCTCCATGTGAGGGACCTGGGACCATGGGACTGCTGCAGTGCCTGGGGACTGTTTCTAGCTACCACTTGCACCCTGCACCATGCAACCTGCAGCCGCTGCTGCGGACAATGGTGTTTGGGTCAGTGGCACTTATGGGGCAGGTGCCAGGGCTGTATCCTTCTAAGACTGGTTCATGGTCCCTTTCTGCCAGTCCCCAGTACCCGGCCAATTGGCTTTCTTTAATAGCACAGAGCAGCCCTGCAAAAGAAAATGCATATGTCAAAACAGTAACTTAACCAGCATACTGTAAAATAAATTGGCATTCAGCAAACAATGTAAAATATTTCATCTTTAAGTCCATGGCACATTGGTTTCACAGGAAGTGCACTTAAGCCATTAACAGAAATTGACACTTGGGGTGATGTTAATCACAAGGCAACAGACAAATTCAAACTTGGGACAGTTTGAAAGGCTCTGTAGTTGCTGAGATCTGCATTGGTACGGTGCAGGAACCAGAGAAGAACAAGATGGCTGACCAGCAGAATTATTATGGAATTTGGTTTATCTGCTTCTGCTACAGTTCCTTTTCTTTTGATTGAACCCAGGCTACATTTGATGGTGTGAGATGTATGACCTTGTTGGCAGCAGGCTCTTCCTATTTACTGATGTAAACATGGCAATTTTAGGGAGCATATTCATTTTACAACGGAAGAATATGGGAATGAAATGAGAGGCAATTTTCCTCCAGGGCCCAGGATCGTCTGTATTTGTTGGATGTTCAGCTGAGTTGGCATTAGACTGTGCTGCTTTAGAGCTTGAGGGTTCTTTGACTGACAAGTTACTGTCTCATGGCTCTGTAGGGTTCTAAAGAATTTTAAAGTTGTGATAGTTGAGGCTTTAGTTTTATCATTTAAATTCTCACTATTTCCCAAACAGCACTTAGAGAATCACAGTACACTGGCCTATTTCCTCCTCTAAGCCCACCAATGTAGCAGGATACTTAATGTAGAAAGAGATGTTCAGTCTCTGTAAATATTGTTTAACTTCAGAGCATGACCTTCTCTTCTCATAACTCCCCAAAAAATCCAGAAAGAAGAAAATCCTGTCCCTCTCCAAAACATTTGTTATCGTTCCCGACAAGCCTCATGACCTCGTCTTTTAGAAAATCTAAGAAAATTAACTATAATCACCCTGGGTTTCACACCATTCTGTGGAGGGCTAGGGTGCAATGAGCCCTCTCAAGTTCTAGTGGTCAGGGCCCTTGATAACGTTACAGTTCAGGAATGATTGTTGCAAAAAGTGATCATATCATTTTTCTCAACCCCTCAGGGACTCCGTGAATTTTCATATTGTTGCGCCTGTTCCTGTATTCAAAATCATTCGTTCTGTAAGAGATACTGGATTTGTTGTGCCTGATTGTCCAGTATTTCTCTCAGAAATTGTACAGTGTCCACCAATTCAGAAAGTTTTCTTTATCTTCACTACCTTCCCAGTTGTAATTTCATTGTATCTCTGCAGTTTTCCCAGTGAGTCCTTCATGTCAGTAATATCAATGTTTATGCTGCTGAGCATGTCTTTAGTAAACTGGATGGCAGACTTAATTTGAGTAGAATTAGAAGCTGATGTTTATAGCGAAGATTTTGTCCCTCCGTGAATTTAGAACTGGCTGTTGGTACTGTGAGAGAGGACAGTTGATGAGTGTTCAATAAGTGGATATTTGTTTGAAAGAAAAAGTCTAAAGACAGCAAATAATTCACAAATGTTGACAGAATTTGCTTCCCAGGTAGTGTAACTAATAAATAAAATAAAACAGAGCTACAGCACAAGACTGAGAATGGTTCTTAAAATAAGTAAGTGAGTGAAGCAGCAGCAGTAAAGTTAAGTGTCCATATTCATCAGTGCTGTGCATGCCTGCCAGTATTCTTAGATTTTGGAAATTGTTTGTAAATCGTTCTTTCATTGCAATGTATCAAACTTTCTCTGCAAAAACCTCTTCATCTATACTTTATGCTGCAGAAGTATGGGGTTTTGAGGTTAATGAAAACATGCTGGAACTAGTGCAAAATATTTTTATAAGGCCGTCGCTTGGTTTGCCCCAGATAAGTCCACTGGAATTTCTGCGACTGGTGACAGGCATTTTAATTGTCAGTTCTATGTTTTAAAAAGTGATGGGTTACAAGAAAAGATGGAATCCAGATGTGACAAGATTAGTATATGCTTGTTGGCAAGAGACAATAATTCTTTCTTCTATGCAAATTAGTTGTTACTCATGGCTAAATGACTTACTGTACAAGGCTGGAATCCATCCCAAGTCATGGAAACGTTTTGAATGTTCAAATGTATGTTAATAATGCCATTGCTAGGTTTCAAGACAATGCAAGGCAAACTGATTTAGCTAGACTGTTAAGCCCTCTTCCACAGTCTTACAATTCTTTGTTTTATTAAACAATGATCCTGTGTATGAAATGAGAGACTGAAAAAACTATGAGAACTCTCATCATGTGAAATTACTTGCTAGACTAAGATTTGACTGCAGTTTTGGCTTTGTTTTCTGTATGTTTAAACTGAATGATATTACGAAGGACAGAGAATGTCCTGCTGCATGAGGAGTTAAATTTACTACAATGCATATACTTTTGATTGTCCTTTATTGATTCCGTATAGAAAAAATGGATAGATCCCCTGTTAGCTGGTAGGGACAAAATGGATGCTACCCCAAAAGGTATGTTTTTGTTAAACAGCAAAACATATTTATCTGATATGCCATTGCAAAGTTCACACAATCTTCATTGTGCTGCTTGAATTCTTGTGCAAAAGTTGCTTTGTGATGTAAACAAGTATCCTGTTTATCTGCATTTTAATTCTTTTGTGTAATATTTAGCAGTTTTATGTTGGTGTGCTTGCGCAGCCAGCATCTTCTTGATAGTGGAGATTTGGAGGTGTGGATGCTGTTGGGCGAATGCAGGGCACGCACCAGTAGGTGCGTCCCTCATTCCCTAATCAGCCTGCATGCCGGGCACACACCATGCATACATAATGTGGCAAGCATTATCTATGAAAGGTCCGCTGCAATGCGAGCAAAGCTCGTCACAAGCAACGGACCTTCCACGTGCTTCACCAGCTACAAACATGGTGGCACAGTGGCCGCTAAACTGCACTTTGAGGGTGCCCAATCCCCGTCATCTTACCCAACCCTCGATGTATGTGCTGACGGGGGAGCCCACTCCCCATCAGCATAATGTGTCCCTCCCTCTTCTTTTTGTTTGCCAAGGGGTACCCAATCCCTCAGCTTATGTGCTCATTAATTAAAGAAATGGCTGAAGTATTGGTTAACCCAGTAACTTGGACATTTCAAAATCTGTAGAAATTGGTGAAATTCCAAAGTATGGAAACAAGCAGTGGTCATCCCAATTTATAAAAAGGGTCAAGATTGGAGGCATCAAACTATAGACCGATTAGCCTGACCTGTTTTGGGCAAAATCTTAGAGGAATATTGCAGGATTATATTACGGAGTTCTTAGTAGCCACAGGTAAACGGATAAAGCACAGCATGGGTTCACTCATGGGCGATCATGCCAGACTAACCTTTGGAATTCTATAATAGGGTTAGTAAATCTATAGATATGGGTGATTCTGTGGATGTGATCTTCCTCGACTTTGCAAGGCTTTTGACAAAGTCCCTATGAAGAACTTGTGAAGGCCCTTAGAGTCAGGATTACCTTGTTGGGTCCATCAGTAGGTTAAGACTTGGTTGTATAATAGAACTCAGAGGGTCTGTATACAGGAGATTACTCAGGCCAGGTTAGAGTGACCAGTGGTATTCCATAGGGCTCTGTACTGGGACCATGCCTTTTAATTTATACAGTTCATCAATGCAGGCTGATACAGGGTGTGGTCTCAAAGTTTGCAGACGACATCAGAATAGGTCACCCAATAAACAATCAAGAAGATCAGGGTATTCTACAAACTGCTTTACATACCCTCGAATTATGGGCAACCCAAAACAATCTGTGTTTAATATCAATAAGTGTACAGTGATGCATTTTGGGAAAATAACAGGCAGTTTCAGTATACCCTGGGAGGCATTGTATTAAAACTGAAATAGAAGAAAGAGATCTGGGGATTACTATAAGTGGAGACCTTAGCTTTGGTATACAGTGTAATAGGTTAAAAAAGGCTAGTAGCATAACATCCTGTATACGGAAACATATTAAGTGTAGAGACAAGGAGGTGGTATAGCCCTTGTACACTGCACTGATGCACCTGCATGTGGAATATTGTGTCCAGTTTTCGACACCATACAAAAGGGCGATGCAGGCTCAATGGAGAGGTGCAGAGAAGGGCAACCAAAGGCATTAGGGGACCAAAGGTATGAGTTATGAACAGCGGTTGCATTTTTGACTTTGCACTCTTTGGAGTACCGTAGAATGAGAGGGACATGTGTTTGATTTTAGGGCTCTATCAGACACTAGTTTATGGGCTCTTTGGGATTAATGCATAGGGGTCAATCATATGATACTAGAGCTCACCATTACCAATTGGTAAAGAAAGAAATAGAACCAACAAAAGGAGATTTTGGTTGAACAACAGAGTGACAGATTTGGAATTTATTGCCTAGTGAGGTGGTGGAGAGTAAAACAATGTCAGAGTTTAAAACAAAACTTGATAGATTTTTGATAAGCAAGGATATTAGAGGGTAGACATAATTATGAACTGGCAGCTCATGGACTTTGGTCTTTAATGGTCTTAATGGTCTTTAATGCTCTGATAATCTATGAAAATCTATGCCCCCCCTCTTTCGTTGTTTGCTTGAGGGGTGCCCAATCCCTGTTAACATGATGTCCCCTTTCTGTGCTGAGGGGTGCTCAAACCCCTCAGCTAGTGTCCCCACTCCTTGTGTGCCAACGGGGTACCCAATCCCCCATTGGCTACTGCATCCCCCAAAAACCTGTAAAAAGAAACTGTCTGCAATGTTGTTTTTACACCTGTAAACAGAAAATGGTCCCTCATAGTCTCCCTACCCCCATCCCACCACCCGCACCCTCCCACTGTGCACTCTGCCTCCCCACACCCCACTCAATCCCATACTTACTTCCAGAGCTTGGCGCGACGATCTTCGGTGGTCCGGGAACACGCCTGCACTTTCAAAGCCAACCGTGAACTGAGGAAATGCAGATAAGTTGTATAATGGAATAAATAGGGTTTTTCAACTCTGATGCATATCTTGGGCATTTTTGGAAGTTTTGCACCAAATTTTCAACATGGGGTTTTGGGACCCCTCCTCATGAATTCTGTCACTGATATGATGTTAATCGGTCCCGAAGGTGATTTCGCAGTCACTGCATGGAATCACCTTTCTTGACCGATAATGCAAGGACAGTGGCAGTGTTCATCGAGGTGGGATCTCAAAAGCCTGTGTTGCAAATTTGGTGGAAAAAATCCAAAAATGGTTGTTTTGCTAGCGCATGCAGTAGTTACCACGCATAACTCAACGCGACCACCATATTTTCACAACAGATTTTCAACATTGTCATTTTTCTACACCTCCTTGTGAACAGTACAGCTGTCATTTTTACATCCTGGCCGAAATGTGTTTCCGCACTTCCGACGCATAATAGCATGGTCACTGGGGAAATCAGTGTTTGGGGCAGATTCTGAAAATGACAGTGATGCTGTTCATGAACAGAGGTCTTAAAATGCCTATGTTGAAAATTTGGTGATGATACTCCATAAAATGACTGTTATGAGCATGCGTTGCGCAGTAGTTACTATGCCTCGTATTCACTGGTCACCAATATTTTCACACCAGATTTTCAACATTGTAAATTTTCTTCGCCTCCTTGTAACAGCACACCTGTCATTTTTCACATCCTGGCTGAAATGCATTTCCGCACTGGCACAATAGCGCCGGTCGCTGTGGGAAATCAGTGTTTGGGGCAGATTCTGAAAATGACAGTGATGCTGTTCATGAGCAGAGGTCCTAAAATGCCTATGTTGAAAATCTGGTGATGATACTCCATAAAATGACTGTGTTACGTGCGTGCATTGTGCAGTTTGCATACTGCGCTCGTAACGTTAATGCATTTGTAATATTTTCACTCTGGGTTGTCACCATTGGCATTTTTCCACCTCTTGATGAACAGTACAGCTGTCATTTTACATATCCTGCCGAAATGTGTTTTGCATGTCCGGCACAGAATAGCACGGTCACTGTGCAAAATCACTTTTGGGACAGTCTGAGAAGTGACAGTAACACTGTACATGAGCAGAGGTGCTAAATGCCTATGCTGAAAATCTGGTGCGAAAGTCGATAAAATGACTGTGTTACAAGTGTGCATTGCGCATTTCCCATGCACCCTTGTAACTTTGCAAATTGCAATCTTTACATGCCACATTTTCAACACTGCAATTTTTACACCTCCTTATGAACAGTACAGCTGTCATTTTCACATCCTGCCCAAAATGTGTTTCACTTTCTGCACTACAAAGCCAATGCCAGTGCGACAACTTTCGGCATTGACAGATGCTTGTTAATGTAACTTACATAGATACATAGATACACAGACAGTGTCGGCAGATAACGCTATGGCCCACCCAGTCTGTCCATTTGAGCTTGTAAGTTCAGTTTATGTTTTCCTAGAAGTCTTCATTTGCAAGACAAATCAAATCAAATCATGTTACTGTATGAGTGTGTATATCAAGCTTTTCTGTTATGCATACTTTTATGTAATAAAATGAACGGATGATGATGAATGCAGAGCTGAAGTAGTTGTTAACAATGGCTGCTTTTGCTTGTCCTCTCTGCTACCCTGCCTCTCTCTGTTAGTCTAACAGTTTCCCTCAATCTTTCTTTTAACCCTAATATATCTGAAGAACCCTTTTACCCACCCTTGTTCCCTCCACAATATGTAGCTTGGTGTCTGTTTTGCATCTCTGACAGCTCTCTTGGCTTTCCTAGTTCTCACTTGGTACTCCTCCTTCTTCCTCCTCCTGTTTTTCCTTGAACCTGTTAAGACCTTCTTCTTGGCCCTCACTGCTTTCCTGACTTTTCAGAGAATCGTATTCGTCTTGTGAAAAAAGCTCCAACTGGGAGAGAACGTTGGGATCACTGTTCCAGTTTGGTCTTCTCATTATTAGTGGGTACAGTGCTAAATAAAGTCCTCCATCTGACCACTGAGGAGCCCTGCAGCCTGGGTAAGCCAATTTCTAATCTCTGGAACATTTAGGAGCATTGATTGGATCCAGACCCTATGTGATTGCCAGTGATTGGCTGCTACCCCTATGGCCCTGCCTGCTATTGGCTAATTTTGACTCTCTGCTTTCGTGGCTTTTTCTGCTATCACTACTTTGCCCCGAACTCGCCGCTCACTCTACTGAAGAATACTGTGAATTTTCAAATGTAATGTATTATTGGAAGGGTAAAATGTGATGTTTTTGTACTGCAACACTGTTATTAGCTGAGCTTACTGCACTAGGAAGACTGTATCTGAGAACTTGCATTTGTGCTGTACTTGCTTATAAAGAAACCCCAGCTAGACAACTTGTTCTCCTCCCTCCGTCTCTCTCTCTCTCTCTCTCTGTCTATCACTCTAAATTCATTTGCAAGACAAATCAAATCAAATCAAATCATCTTTATTTTTATAGTGGCTTTCAAAACCAAGGTGCTGTACATAAAAAACATATACTTAAAATAAGATTTTAAAACAATCATTAAAACATATCATCTGAACTAGGAAAAGGTAAACTAAATAAATATGTCTGTAACTCCACTTTAAATCTATCGACAGTTGGGCATTCTCTCAACCAATGAGGTAGAAAATTCCACAGGGTTGGCACTAAAAAGTGAAAGCACGGATCCTGATGACTTTAATCAAACCCTGGGAATCTCCAGCAAACCCCATTCGTGGAACGGAGAGGATGGAGGGGCAGTAGGGTATCAGGAGATCTTTCAGGCAACTGGGTCCCTGATCATGTAGGGCTTTAAAGGTTAGTAAGCCAACCTTAAGGTGATCCGCCACCAAATAGGCAGCCAGTGCAGTTCACGGAGCACAGGCATAATATGACTGGTTCTAGAAGTCCCAGTCAAAAGCCTGCGCCTGGCTCTGCACCAGCCACAGCGCATTTGATATCAACCCAGGTAGCCCTAGGCAGAGGGAATTGCAGTAATCAAGATGGGTAGTGAAAAGGCATGGACCAATGTTGGAAGGTCACCGGAGGAACCAGGTGTTTCACCGGTGATGTTCCTCAGATGGTAAAGAGGATTTGATGACAGCTGACACCTGAGATTTTGGAGTCAGACCGTCATCAAAAATAAAGCCCAGATTACGACCTGATCAGAGGTAGAGAGTGACATGCCACCAAGTAATAAGCCTGATGGTTGTCCAGCTCCAAACCCGCCCCGGATGACATGGGTCCCTACAGAACCTCAGTCTTATCCGGATTCAGTCTCAGCCAGCTGGAACTCATCCAAAGTCTGATGTCAGCAAGGCAGTTATTTAGCAGGAGAGTGCATCATCCTGTCCAGGCAGAAATGACAAATACAGCTGAGTATCATCTGCATAGCAGTGAAAACCCAGACTGTATCACCTGATGATATCTCCCAGTGGCAGCATATACACGACAAACAACATGGGGCTAGAATGGAACCTCATGTACCCCACAAGGCAGGGAGTGAGCGCCAGAGGAATAAATTCCAATGGCAACCTCTGAGACCTGTCCGTGAGCTAAGAATGAAACCATTTGAGGACTGTCCCAGACAGCCCAAAACAAATCAAGCAGGTGCTCCAACAGCACACCATGGTCTACAGTGTCAAATGCAGCAGAGAGATCAAGAAGGACCAGAATGGTACATGCCTTTCAATCTCTAGCCATTAGGAGGTCATTCAATACCCGGACAAGGGCAGTCTCTATGCTATGCTTCTTCCTAAAACCAGACTGAGAGTATCATAGACATTGTGAGTTGTAAGATGATCATCCAATTGCAGAGGGTGGTGGTAAATGGCTGTCACTCCACAGAGGGAAGAGTGACCAGTGGGGTACCACAGGGATCAGTGCTGGGACGGTGCTATTCAACATCTTCATCAGTGACATTTGCGCGGGATCTAGAGGCAGAATTTCACTGTTCGCTGATGACACAAAGCTCTGTAACAGAGTAGACACACCAGAGGGTGTAGACAGAATGAGAAGGACCTGCAGAAACTTGAAGAATGGTCAGGGTTTGGCAGTTGAAATTCAATGCAAAGAGTGCAAGATAATGCATATGGGGCACAAAAACCCTGGCACAATATATCAGTTGGGGGTGAGGATATAGCATGCACCAAGCAGGAAAGGGATCTTGGGGTTGTCATCTCTGATGACCTCAAGGTGGGAAACAGTGTGACAAGACAGCAGGTAAAGCAAATAGGATGCTGGGATGCATAGGCAGGGGCATCACCAGCAGGAAAAGGAGGTCATAATTCGCTATACAAGACACTAGTGAGGCCCCACCTGAGTACAGTGTACAGTTCTGGAGACCATACCTACGAAGGACATAGACAGGGTAGAGAAGGTTCAGAGGAGGGCAACAAAGATGGTACATGGATTGCATCACAAGTCCTATGAAGACAGGTTGAAGGAACTGAACATGTACTCCTGGAGGAGAGGAGGGAGAGGGATATGATAGAGACATACAAGTATCTTACAGGGAGGAACAGGGTGCAGGAAAACACTATTTTTAAGCGAAAAGATGTTCCAGGACTAGAGGCATGGGATGAAGTTGGAGGAGGACGATTCAGAGGAAACATGAGAAAGAATTTCTTCACAGAACGGTGGTGGACAAGGGAACACCCTGCCAGAGGAAGTGGTGGGGCTGAAACAATCACAGGATTTAAGAATGCATGGGATAGACATAAAGGAATTCTAGAGGTCAGGGTAAGGGCAACAGACTTCTAGGAAAACAAACTGAACTTACAAGCTCAAATGGGCAGACTGGGTGGGCCATAGGCCCTTATCTGCCGACACTGTCTATGTATCTATGTATCTATGTATCAATGCAACTGCCTTTTCAATAACCTTACCAACAAACAGCAGGTTAGAGACAGGCTGATAGTTGGCTAGACAATCTGGATCCAAGGAGGGTTTTTTAAGGAGTTGTTGAACGATTGCCTCCTTGAGGGGTCAGGAAAGACCCCTCTGCAAGACTTCCATGTCAGCAAGGATCGGGCAGATCGCTTCTTCACATCCCACTAAAGAGAGGTGTAGGACCCGGATCCAAACTACAACTAGTTGGTCGCAATATTTGGATGATCTTCACAATGTCAGTGAACTCCAGTCGGCGAAAATCTGACCAGACAGACTGAGTACATGCCACTTCCTGTCGACCACTGCAATCAATTATAATGGAGGTCGGACCAATGCCAGACCTGATGCCGTCAATCTATCTGCAAAAAATGAGCGAACTCCTTGCATCTCAGCTGAGGAAGAGCTTCTCTGGCTGGAGACAGATTGGATTGCACAATCTGTCTACAGTCCGGAAAAGCTGAGCCGGTCGATTCTGTGCAGCAGAAATCTTCCTGGACAGGAATTCTGCCTTCTTACGGGTGATTTCTGATTGATAGCCATCGTAATGTGCCATCAACCTAAGCATGTCAGCATCATGGCGGGACTTCTGCCAGGCTCTCTCAAACGGTCCAACTGCCTATACTCCTTGAGAGCCATCAAACCAAGGGCTCCTTGAATGAAGGGTGAAGGCCGAACACAGACAGAGCAATCTTGTCCAGAGCATCTCCCACAGCCTTGTTGTAGGCTAGTACGAGATCATCTGGACTCATGCATTCACCGACAAGCCCGCTAGATCCAGTACCGCCAGTTAGGTCAGTTAATACCCCAAAGGGTGGTGCTGAACCATCTGCAGGGGCAGACCTATTGGGGGCCCTGAAACTGAACTCATGTTGTGATGGTCAGACCAGCTGGCTGGTTCCACCCCAAATCAGCAATCTCCATACCCAGAAGAAAGATCAGGTCCAGTGAATGACCCCTACATGGGTCAAGGAGGTAACCACCTGTGTTAGGCCCAGTGTCATCATCAGCTGGAGGAGATTTTGACCAAAGTGCGAGTTCATCATCAACCTATGTATTGAAGTCCTCCAGAACTATCAGTCTGTGGGACCTCAACACCATGGCGATGATGAAGTCTGCTATCTCCTGCAGAATTTCCACCATCACCTGGCAGACAGCAGACGAGGAGAATCCCATAGCCTCACCCCTCTCCCAGGATATATTCAAAGGATCTGGTACTTTCCCATGGCACATCCACAAGGCCCAGCTCAGTCTTAAACATAATGGCCACACCCGCCTCGATCCAACCTTGGGCGGAGTATCACCGAGAACAACGTCTGGAGTTGCGAGGCCAAAGGGCCTGGATTTTCATCCAGCCAGGTCTCGGTGATGCAAGCCAGATCAGTTGATCCAACAAGATCAGCTATAATAGCCGCCTTGTTTTTCATAGATCTGTCATTGCATAACACCGCCAAGGTGGAATGAGCTGTCGGGAAAGACCTCGGCACCTGCCCACTAAAATCGGAGCCCTTGGGTATGAGGACAAGACAAGAATAACCTCTATCCTGACCCCATTTCACCCCAGGGTGTCTCCTGGACCCCACAACCCAAATCCACCCTCCCTTTCCTGTCCTCCAGCAGGTCCAACTCTCCGCCTTCTTTTACGCTTCCTAAGAATGCCCAAAGCACACCTAAAATAGGTGTCGGATGGCAATGGGGACATTCAAAGGGACATAATTCCCTGAGCCTGGTGGGGAATAATGCCCAACCATCACTGAACCTCCACAACACATTATAAATAAACAAATAAACTGGAGGAAAAATAGGATAAAACCAGAATAATAAACAAAACAAACCTATCAATATCAAATAACCAGAAATAATAATTCACTCCTCCACTCTCTCTCACAAAACCCAAGCACTATTTAAAAAGAACAACAGAAGTGGGCAACGCGCTAGATCTAAATTACAGTGCCGTCTGCCCCATCTATCCTCCCTCTCCTTTCCTGGCCTTTGTTTAGCTCCTCATCTGTTAAGTCGCCCCCCCCCCTGATTTAACTATTTTACTTTTCAGTGCTGTTTGTCCCTTCTGCCTATATCAAACCCCTCAAACTTCTCTCATTCCTCTAGCTCGAAAGCCACTGATCAGGCTGTTGACTTTCACCCTGTGGCCACGGCTGGAGAAGCCAGTCGGCTGTCGCACTCTACCCTGACCGCTGAGGAGCCCTGCAGCCTGGGTAAGATGATTTCTAACCTCAGAAACATTTGGGAACATTGACTGGACCCAGACCCTATAGGATTGCCACTGATTGGCTGCTGGCCCCCACGGCCCTGCCTGCTATTAGCTAATTTTGACTCTCCGTTTGTGGCTTATTCTTCCACTCATTACTTTGCTCTGAACTCACCGCCGCTTCTTCTGAAGAGCGGTGTGAATTTCCAAATGTATTATTGGAAGGGTAAATGATGTTTTTGTACTGCAACGCTGTTATTAGCTGAGCATATTACCGCGCTATGAAAGACTATATCTTAGAACTTGCATTTGTGCTATACTTTGCTTAAAAGAAACCCCAGCTAGACAACTTGTTCCCTCCTCCTTCTCTCTTTCTGTCTATCACTCATAATTCATTTGGAACACAGGAGTGGGCATCTATCGATAAATTACAGTGTCATCTGCCCGTCTATCCCCCCTCCTCTCTTTTCCTGGCCTTTGCTTAGCTCCACATCTGTTAACCTGCACCCCGCCCGATTTAACTATTTTATTGTTCAATGCTTTTGTCCCTTCTACCTATATCTAACCCTTCTAACTTATCTCATTCCTCTAGCTTGAGAGCCCCTGATCGCGCTGGACTGATCAGACTGCAGCCACGGCTGAAGAAGCCAGGCCAGCCATGCGCATCGTATCTGAGCGCTGAGGAGTCCTGCAGCCTGGATAAGCCAATTTAACCTCGGGAACATTTGGGAACATTGATTGGACCCAGACCCTACAGGATCGCCAGTGATTGGCTGCTGCCCCATGGCCCTGCCTGCTATTGCTAATTTTGACTCTACTTTATTATTATTTTGCCCTGAACCCTTGCGCTCTTCTGAAGAGTGGTGTGATTTTCAAATGTATTATTGGAAGGGTAAATGTGATGTTTTTGTACTGCAACACTGTTATTAGCTGAGCTTATCATGCTTATGAAAGACTATATCAGAGAACTTGCATTTGTGCTATACTTTGCTTAAAAAGAAACCCCAGCTAGACAACTTGTTCCCTCCCCCCCCTCTCTCTCTCTATCACTCTAAATTAATTTGTAATATGGGAGGCGAACATGGTGCTGATCTAAATTACAGTCCCATCTGCCCTGTCTATCCCCTCCCTCTCTTTTCCTGGCATTTGTTTAGCTCCTCATCTGTTAACTCGCACCCCGCCCCCAATTTAACTATTTTACTTTCAATGCTCTTTGTCCCTTCTACCTATATCTAACCCTTCTAACTACTCTCATTCCTCTAGCTCGAGAGCCCCTGATCCGGACTGCTGACTTTCTCCCAGCTGACTCTTGTTTTGGAGAAACCTGCTGGCTCTACACTCCATCTGACCACTGAGGAGCACTGCAGCCTGGGTAAGCTGATTTCTAATCTCGGGAACATTTGGAGAACTGATTGGACCCAGACCCTACGGGATTGCCAGTGATTGGCTGCTGCCCTGTGGCCCTGCCTGCTATTTGCTAATTTTGACTCTCTGCTTTGGTGGCTTTTCTGCTTTCTGCTTTGCCCTGAACCCGCCCCTGCTCTTCTGAAGAGTGGTGTGAATTTTCAAATGTAATGTAATATTGGAAGGGTAAATGTGATGTTTTGTACGGGCAACACAGTTATTAGCTGAGCTTACTGCGCTGTGAAAGACTGTGTCTGAGAAGTTGCATTTGTGCTATACTTTGCTAAAAAGAAACCTCAGCTAGACAATTTGTTCCCCTTCCTCACTCTCTGTCTCTGTCTCTCTGTCTATCACACAGGAGTGGGCAATGGCACCGATCTAAATTAGAGTGCCGTCTGCCTGTCTATCCCTCATCCCTCTCTCTCTGGCCTTTGTTTAGCTCATCTGTTAACTCACCCTGCCCCGATTGAACTATTTTACTTTTCAGTGCTCTTTGTCTCTTTTGTCTATATCTAACCCTTCTAACTTCTCTCATTCCTCTAGCGCGAGAGCCCTGATCAGGCTGCTGACTTTCACCCTGGGTCTGTGGCTGGAGAAGCCAGCTGGCTCGTGGACTCTATGTGACCCGTTGAGGGCCCTGCAGCCTGGGTAAGCCAATTTCTAACCTTGGGAACATTGATTGGACCCAGACCATATGGGATTGCCTTTTGATTGGCTGCTGCTACAGGCCCAGCCTGCTATTGGCTGTTTTTAACTCTCCGCTGCGACATTTTCTGGCATTAGTTACTTTGCACTTAACCGCCACTCACTCTTCTGAAGAGGTATGAATTTTCAAATTTGTAAAAGAAACCCCAGCTAGACAACTTGTTCCCTCCCTTCTCTCTCTGTCTCTCTGTCTATCTCTCTAAATTAATTTGGACAAAGGAATGGACAATGGCACCGATTTAAATTACAGAGCCATCTGCCCTGTCTATCCCCCTTCCCTCTCCTTTCCTGGCCTTTGTTTAGCTCCTCATCTGTTAATTCGCACCCTGCCCCGATTTAACTATTTTACTTTTCAATGCTCTTTGTCCCTTCTGCCTATATCTAACCCCTCTATCTTCTCTCATTCCTCTAGCTCGAGAGCCCTGATTGGCTGTCGGGGTTGCATGCCCTGTGGCCACGACTGGAGAAGCCAGCTGGCCGCGTGCACTCCATCTGACCGCTGAGGAGCACTGCAGCCTGGGTAAGCTGATTTCTAACCTCGGTAACATTTGGGAGCATTGATTGGACCCACACCCTATGGGATTGCCAGTGATTGGCTTACAGCTGCTTTTTCTGGCACTGCTACTTTGCCCTGAACCCGCCACTCAATTTTCTGAAGAGGTCTGAATTTTCAAATGAAATGTATTATGGGAAGGGTAAAATGTGAAGCTTTTGTACTGCAACACTGTTATTAGCTGAGCTTACTGCGTATGAAAGACTGTGTGTGAGAAGTTGCATTTGTGCTCTACTTTGCTTAAAAGAAACCTCAGCTAGACAACATGTTCCCTCTCTCTCCTCCCACTCTCCTCTCTCTCTCTCTGTCTATCACTTTACATTCATTTGGAATACTGGGTAGGCAATGGCACCGATCTAAATTACAGTGCCGTCTGCCTGTCTATCCCCTTCCCTCTCCTTTCCCTGCCTTTGTTTAGCTCCTCATCTGTTAACTCGCACCTCCACGCTGATTTAACTATTTTACTTTTCATTGCTCTTTGTGCCTTCTTCCTATCTAACTCCTCTAATTTCTCTCATTCCTCTAGCTCAAGAGCCTCTGATGTGCTGCCAACCGCCTTTGCAGCCGCCGGGCTGGAGAAGTCAGCCACTGCGGCGCCGCCTCCATCGGAACACTGAGGAGCCCTGCAGCCTGGGTAAGCCTATTTCTAACCTTGGAAATATTTGGGAAATTTATTGGACCCATATCCAACGGGACGGCCAGTGATTGCAGCTGCCCCACGCCCTGCCTGCTATTGGCTAATTGTGACTCTTCGCTTTCATGGTTTTTCTACTAATATCGCTACTTTGCGCTGAACCCACCGCCACTCTTCTGAGGAGTGCTGTGAATTTCCAAATGTATTATTGGAAGGGTAAATGTGATGTTTTGTACTGCAGCACTGTTATTAGCTGAGCTTACTGCGCTATGAAAGACTGTGTCTGAGAACTTGCATTTGTGCTGTCCCTTGCTTAAAAAGAAACCCCAGCTAGACAACTTGTTCCCTCCTCCCTCCCTCTCTCTCTATCACTGTATATTCATTTGGGACACAGGAGTGGCAAGGTGTCGATCTAAATTACAGTGCCATCTGCCCTGTCTGTCCCCCTCGTCTCCTTATCTGGCCTTTGTTTAGCCCCTCATCTGTTAACTCGCACACTTGCCCCGATTTAACTATTTTTGCACTGTTGCTCTTTGTCCCTTCTGCCTATATTGAACCCCTCTAACTCCTCTCTTTCCTCAAGCTTCAGAGCCCTGGTTGGGCTTCCGACTTTCGCCCTGCAGCCACGGCTGGAGAAGCCAGCCGGCTCGCGTGCACTACATCTGACCGCTGAGGGCCCTGCAGCCTGGGTAAGACAATTTCTAACCTCAGGAACATTTGGGAACATTGATTGGACCCAGACCCTATGGGCTTGCCAGTGATTGGCTGCTGCCCCTACGCCCAGCCTGCTATCGGCTATTTTTGACTCTCCACTATCGGCGGCTTTTTCTTGCACTCATTACTTTGCCCTGAACCCGCCGCCTGCTCTTCTGAAAGCGGTTGAATTTTCAAATGTAATGTATTTGGAATGGTAAAATTTAATGTTTTGTACTGCAACACTGCTATTAGCTGAGCTTACTGCACTATGAAAGACTGTATCAGAGAACTTGCATTTATGCTATACTTTTGCTTAAAAGAAACCTCAGCTAGACAACTTGTTCCACTCCCTCCCTGTCTCTCTCTGTCTATCACTCTACATTCATTTGGAACACTGGAGCTGGCAATGGCGCCGATCTAAATTAGAGTGCAATCTGCCCTATCTATCCCTCGTCCCTCTCCTTTCCTGGCCTTTGTTTGGCTCCTCATCTCTGTTAACTACTGCCCCGTTGAACTTTTTATTTTCAATGCTCTTTGTCCCTTCTACCTATATCTAACCCTTCTAACTTCTCTCATTCCTCTAGCTTGAGAGCCCCTGATCGGGCTGACTTTACCCTGAGTCCGTGGCTGGAAAAGCCAGCCAGCTGCGTTGACTCCATCTGACCGCTGAGGAGCCCTGCAGCCTGGGTAAGCCAATTTCTAACCTCCGGAACATTGATTGGACCCAGACCCTACAGGATTGCCTGTGATTGGCTGCTGCCCCTATGGCCCTGCCTGCTATTGGCTAATTTTGACTCTACTTTATTATTATTTTGCCCTGAACCCACGGCTCGCTCTTCTGAAGAGTGTGTGAATTTTCAGATGTATTATTGGAAGGATAAATGTGATGTTTTGCACTGCAACACTGTTTTTAGCTGAGCTTACTGCTATGAAGACTATATCTGGGAACTTGCATTTGTGCTATCCTTGCTTAAAAGAAACTCCAGCTAAACAACTTGTTCCCATCCTCCTCCTCTCTCTCTCTCTCTCTGTCTATCACTCTAAATTCATTTGGAACAAAGGAGTGGATAATGGTGCCGATTTAAATTACAGTGCCGTCTGCCCTGTGTATGCCCTTCCCTCTCCTTTCCTGGCCTTTGTTTAGCTCTTATCTGTTATTCGCACCCCTACCCCCCAATTCTATTTTACTTTTCAATGCTCTTTGTCTCTTCTGCCTATAACTAACTCCTCTAATTTCTCTCATTCCTCTAGCTCGAGGCCCCTGATCGGCTGTCGACTTTCGCCCTGTGGTTGCAGCTGGAGAAGCCAGCCAGCGGTGCACTCCATTTGACCGCTGAGGAGCCCTGCAGCCTGGATAAGCCAATTTCTAACCTCGGGAAGATTTGGGAACATTGATTGGACCCAGACCCTATGGGATTGCCAGTGCTTGGCTGCTGCAGTTGCAGCCCTGCCTGCTACTGGTTAATTTTACTCTCCCACTCGGCGGCTTTTCTGGCACTCCTACTTTGCCCTGAACCCGCCGCTCACTCCATCTGAGAACTTGCATTTGTGCTATACTTTTGCTTAAAAAAACCCCAGCTAGATAACGTGTTCCTCCCCCCCCTCTCTCTATTGTTCTAAATTCATTTGGAGACACAGGAGTGGAGCAACGGCGCTGATCTAAATTACAGTGCCGTCTCCCTGTCTATCCCCCTGCCTCTCCTTTTCTGGCCTTTGTTTTGCTCCCTCATCTGTTAACTCACACCCTCTCCCCAATTTAGCTATTTTACTTTTCAATGCTCTTTGTCCCTTCTGCCTGTATCTAACCCCTCTAACTTCTCTCATTCCTCTTGCTTGAGGCCCCTAATCCAGGGTTGCCGACTTTTGCCCTCGCGGCTGCTGCTGAAGATGCCAGCTGGCCCGTCGCATGCCATCTGACCGCTGAGGGGCCCTGCAGCCTGTGAAAACTGATTTCTAACCTCGGGAACATTTGGGAGCATTGATTGGACCCAGACCCTATGGGATTGCCAGTGATTGGCTGCTGTACCCATGGCCCTGCCTGCTATTGGCTAATTTGGACTGTTTGCCTTTGGTGACTTTTCTGGCACTCGTTACTTTGCCCTGAACCCACCATTCACTCTTCTGAAGAGCGGTGTGAATTTTCAGATGTGATGCATTATTGAAGGCAAATGTGATGTTTTTGTACTGCAACAATGTTATTAGCTGAGCTTACTGTGCTATGAAAGACTGTATCTGAGAACTTGCATTTGTGCTATACTTTGCTTAAAAAGAAACCCCAGCTAGACAACATCCCCTCCTCCCCTTCTGTCTATCACTCTAAATTCATTTGGAACACTGGAGTGGGCAATGGTACCAATCTAAATTACACTGCCATCTGCCCTGGCTATGCACCCTCCTCTCCTTTCCTTGCCTTTGTTTAGCTCTTCATCTGTTAACTCATACCCGCTTCCTGATTTAACTATTTTACTTTTCAACGCTCTTTGTCTCTTCTGCCTATAACTAACTCCTCTAATTTCTCTTATTCCTGTAGCTCAAGAGCCCCTGATCGGCTGTCGACTTTCGCCCTGTGGTTGCAGCTGAGAAGCCAGCCAGCCGGTGCACTCCATTTGACCGCTGAGAGCCCTGCAGCCTGGATAAGCCAATTTCTAACCTCAGGAAGATTTGAGAACATTGATTGGACCCAGACCTGTGGGATTGCCAGTGCTTGGCTGCTGCCATTACAGCCCTGCCTGCTATTGGTTAATTTTTATTCTACACTTTCAGCAGCTTTTTCTGGCACTCCTACTTTGCCCTGAACCCGCCGCTCACTCCATCTGAGAACTTGCATTTGTGCTATACTTTGATCTAGCTTGAGCCCCTGATCAGGCTGCCGACTTTCACCCTGCGGCCACAACTGTAAAGTCACCTGTCTGCTGACCCCATCTGACCGCTGAGAGTCCTGCAGCCTGGGTAAGCGATTTCTATCCTCAGGAATGTTTGGAACATTGATTGGACCCAGACCCTATGGGATTGCCTGTGATTTGCTGCTGTCCCTACGGTCCTGCCTGCTAGTGGCTAATTTTGACTCTCCGCTTTGGAGGCTTTTTCTGGCACTTTTCGCTACTTTGTCCTGAATCAGCTGTTCGCTCTTCCTGAAGAGCGGTGTGAATTTTCTTCTCCACCACCCGCCCCTACCCTGACCTCCTATTAAATGCTCTTTCCATAAGAGCTAGACTAGCCCTATTAGCTGATTGGAGCGTCTCAGATTTTACCACGGCACATCCTGATTATAATCCTTAGACAGCTCTGCCCTCTTAAAGAAGTGACACAGAAGAGACTTATCAACTTGATGCACTATCCCAGTATTGGGAGACAAACTTAATACAAAAATGCCTCCATTAGATGCTCTCTTATATTGTTGCCTTACACTACTAATCTTTGCTTCATTCAAAATGCAGTCTCTATCCCACACCAAGTAAAAATTACCTGTGTCAAACACCAAGATTTGCCCTTACTAATAATTTATGGCAGCCCAGAACTGGGACATGTTCCACATGGGCATGCCCTTACTCACAACAGACTATGACAAGAGACCTTACATGTGCTCCCAGCAATCGGCTTTAGGTAACTATCTATGCACCATCTGTATCAATTAATGGCAGTGTCCAAATGCTAACCACCACTAAACAACCTATACAAGACAAAACAACAACAAACTGCTTAGCAGACTAAGACAGTATCTCAAAAAATTACTGCTACTTCCCTACTGTGCTCAGGAAATGTAGAGCTAAACCCAGGTCCACCCATCCTCCTGGACACACCCCTGCGGACCTTCTTCAATACAAAAGTCTCAGCTTTCTTCATGTCAATGCTTGCAGTTGACTCAAGAAACAGGACCACATAGAAACCTGGGCTCTACATGCAACTCCTGATTTCTTCATGATAACTGAATCCTGGCTTACAGCGTCGACCCCAGACAAATCCATCAACATTCCAGGATACAATACCTACTGGTGTGATAGGCCAACTACAGGAGGAGGGTCATAATAATATATACTAAGAGCAAATTTATAGTCACAGTCGTCGACTGCACTTCGAAACCTAAAGAGTTCAAATGCTTGGCACTAAAATTATCCCTTACCAATGAAAAGTCACTTCTTATTGCAGCCTGTTACCAACCCCATCTGGTGGTATAGCTCTACTACTGCATATCCAAAACCTAGCTGTTTCAGCTAACATGGAGTGCATCCTCCTGGGGACTCTCAGTTTGAACTGGAATGAGGACAGTTCCAGTAAACTTAAGGATCTTTGCAATACAGTTAGACTGGTACAAATGACACCCGCAAGCACCAGGCCGAAAAAAATATCCTGAGCGCAGCTCCTTTTGGACCTCATGCTAGTAAACAGGCCACATAACATCTGTCATGCCAGAGTGATCTTCAATGATATAAGTGACCATTGTGCCACAGCCTGTATTAGACATCCTTGCAATTAAATTTGGCTGCCTTATTCAAGTTGAAAAGAAGCATGAAAAGAGTTTCCCAGAAGAAATTCCTGAAAGACCTAAGTGACATTAGATGGCAGAACTTCTACCTTGCCACCTTCCTTAGCGAGGCATTTAATATTTTCCATAGTCTTTTATTGGAATAATCGACAAACATGCCCGCTATGACTGTTTAGATAAAAAAAAGGCCCCTGGTTGGTTCTCTCCCATTTTGAAAAAGCACTCAAGGACAGGGGCTACTGGTGAAAAGAGTGAGAGAAACTCAACTGGAGGCAGATTGGTTAGTATTCTGCACCTTTAGAAATGCCTGCACCAAACTAATTAGATCTGAAAAAGCCAGATATTTCCAAACAGAATTAGAAGACAACAAAACAACTTAGCCAAATTCTGGAATATTACAGAGAGGTTGAAGGTTACCATGTTCGCACGTCTCTTCCATCCAAATTATATCCGCTGGTTACACCTACACAACCAGAGTTGATATTCTTGAGCAGTTTAATGAACACTTTGTCACAGCAGGGCTAGCGTTTGATACTGTACCTCACCTGTCAGCAAATCAACTTACCAGGTGACTCTGCTGCTGACCCTAATATTCATTCTAACACTAACCTACCCAATTCCATAGCTTTTAGCTTCCATACAGTTACATTCAAACAAGTTGAGGACCTACTACTAACCCTGGACACCAAAAAGGTTCAGGTGCAGACAATATTGATCCTTATTTCCTAAAGCTTGGCCATTCCTACTTGACTGCCCCATTATCCACTTATTCAGCACCTCGCTGGAAACTTGGAGAACTTCCATCGACATGGAAAAATGCCCACATTCTACCACTATTCATGTTGGGGATCCGAGCGATCTGAATAATTACGGCCTATATCTATTCCACCTGTGCTGTCAAAATTACTTGAAAAAATTATTAATGCTCAAATTAGAAGTTACCTGGATTAGCATGACATACTAAACCCTGCCCAATCTGGCTTTAGAGCAAAGCATAGCACTGTATCTGCTCTTGCAAAGGTTACCACAGACTGGCAAATTGCCCTGGATTCTAAAAAGCATGTGTTTGCCTCTTTCTCGACCTTAGTAAAGCCTTTGACACTGTGGACCACAACATCTTGCTTTCAGCATTAAGTAATATTGGACTTGATAATACGGCAATCAAATGGTTTGCAAATTACCTCACCAACAGGCTACAACAAGTCAAAGATACAGGTGACCTGTCACCACAAAAACCCTTCTAAGAGGCGTCCCTCAAGGGTCCATACTAGGCCCAATCCTATTTGCAATCTAGATCAATAACCTGGACACTCATTTGTGCTCAGCCAATACTCATTTATTTGCAGATGGTACTGTACTATATACCACAAATTCCTACTTGGACTTGGCACATGGAAACTTACAGCAAGACTTCATTTCCCTCCAGCATAATCTCATGAAACACAAGCTCATCCTAAACACCAAAAGACAAAAGCATGATCCTCTCACCAAAAACAGGCCACAGACCAACACATATTCCCCAGATTCTAACGCTCCTTGATGAACCCCTTGAAACAGTTGAAATCTTTAAATATCTAGGATTCTGGCTGGATAATAAACTCAACTTCCTGTGCCACTTGAATGAAGTTTGAAGAAATTAAGAAGCTGATTAGGCCTATTTTATTGGATTAAACATCTCGTACCATAGAAGCTAGAAAAAGACTAGTACAGTCTACATTCCTACTTATACTGGACTATGCTGACTACTATACCAGGAAGCGGGTGGCCATCACTCTCATCCAGGAGGAAAAGAAATGCCTTACTCTGGATCTATAGGCGCTCTCCAATAATCTTCCTACATACATTTGAGTCTATTCCAACTAGCCAAGGGCTCCTATGGCCTGAGACGTTTCTCCTTAATTTGTTTCAAGATTCCTAGAGTGAAAACATAATATGGTTCGCTGCAATAAATGTTTCATTCCCATCACTTTGGAATACTATGCAAAGTTCTTTAAAACTATCCTCACTGCCAGGCCTTTTCACATTCAAAAACATTCCGGATATTTTTCTGAAGGAAACATGCAACTGTTTTAGACAACACTGAGCCTTTAGCACCTAGCCTTATTATCAATTGCTACAACTAAATTTACCATAGATCCGCTGTTATAGGGGACCTCCAGCACTCCTAGCATACTTTACCCTGACCCTTCTTATCCTATCTTTTCCGTCTGTATCCCCGCCTTCCCTCTCCCGATCCGCTAGCATTGCATTGCAGAGATACCAGGATGACTGGCTTCTTTCTTTTCTGTAAAACATAATATGTATTGCACATTACCATACCTTTGGCAGGCCAATGTTAGAAGCCTTTTGATCCTACTTGTTCAAAGTCTTCATTATTAGCGAGTATACCTTACCTGTGAATATGTACTGTACTGTATTGTATTTTATTTCTTTTTGTTTGCACAAGTGTCCAGGACCACTTTGAAAATGAGCTTGTGCAATGTGTTTTTGCCTGGTTAAATAAAGTGATTGATTGATTGACTGAAAATGGGAGGAGTGGTACTGATTATCACCAAGCAGGAAAGAAACCTGGGGATGATCATATCAGATGACACAAGATGACCAGGTAGTACAACAAGGCAGTTGGGAGGTTAGTGGGATACTGGGGTGCATAGGGAGGGTATCACAAGCAGAAAGATGGAGGTGTATTGCCTTTGTATAGATCATTAGTAAGACCCCCACCTAGAGTACTGTGCCCTGTTCTAGAGACCACATCTCTGGAATGACATAGACAGAGTGAAGGTGGTCAGAGGGCAATTAGAATGGTACAGGGTCTGCATCAGAAGCCCTATGAGGACAGACTTAAGGATCTAAATATGTACACCTTGGAAGAGGTGGGGATGTGATAGAGACCTTTATATGCGTCATGAGGGTAAATTATGTACAGCAGGGAAGTATGTTTCAGAAAAAAGGTGTTCAAGGACAAAGAAGCATGATAAGAAGCTGTGTGAAGGGGTAGAATCAGGAGAGATGCGAGGAGATACTGGGATAGTATAAAGGAATCTTAGGGAAAGGGAAGGGGTGGGTGAATGGGCCAGAGATCAAGTAGGATCTGCAGTAATATTATAGGCAAGGAAAAATGGCCAGATTTGGTGGGCAAAGTGGTCTTTATCTGCTGGCAAATTCTACATTTCTGTGTTTCTGCTTCAGTCTGAAGTGTCTGCAATGGGCAGGAGGTGATTTTATGACCTGCAGAACATCAGAGGCTAAATATTCTGATGTTATTGAGGTGCTATGTGGGTGTTTGCCTGTGCTAACTGGGTTTTGCTCCTGATTTGTGAGTGGGTCTATATTCAGACACCCACACAGCATGTAGGCAAACCCTTAGCACTGAAGTGTTATCTCTACCACTGCCCCATGCAAATGAGAGGGTCCTACTCTTCATATGGGCAGCGGCAAAATCAGAGGTTTGTTTTGGTGATAAATGCCACCCAAACAGGTTCAAGTTACCACCTTTGCAAACCCCAGCTTAATAGGGTGCAAGGCAATGGTGGTGGACAATGATACTGCAGCCACCCAACCCATCAGAACCTCGGCCTGTCGAATCAATGGATGCCCTGGTGTCCAGGAGAACCTCTGCCCTCTAATCTCCATCCCCATCATATTCATTGTCTCTGGTGTCTAGTGGCACCCTTCCCACCCCAATTGCCAATCTTTGTAATTTATGTGGTGTCCCAGGTATATGGAGGCATATTTCACCCTCTGATAGACCATCCCTGTCATATTCTCATTGTCCCTGGTGTTCAGTAGCACCCCCCTGTCCGATCAGTTTCTATGTGATAACAGCAACTCAATCTGGATAAAGTCACTTGGGTGATGGCAAAATGGTAAGGATGTAAATGGTGACTGACAATAAACAGTGATCACTGAAAGGGCAACAATACTGTTTTTGCTTTTTGCGGGGCTGTGCCCCACAACCTGATGCAAGGGGTTGCCCCCACATGCTTCTATAGATAATCAGCCTGGGACAACTTGGGGAAGGGCATGAACGCCGAAAGTCGCCATTTCGAAATTGCAGTTGTTCCGGTTGTTTTTGTCATTGCCATTATTCTGTCGTAGTTCTTGTCATCACCCAAATCACAGGATACCTCTGATCAACCATCCCATCATATTCATATTTTCCCTGGTGTCTAGTGGCACCACCTGCCCTCTGAATGCCTGTCCCTGTAAAGTAAGTGTTGGCCTGGTGTCTAGTGTCATCTTCCGTTCTCGATCCCCCACCCCTGTAATAGTAGTGATTTCTCTGGTGTCCAGTGGCATGCCCCACCCACTGATCCTCAGTCTGGTATAGGTAGTGTCAGCTCTGGTATCTAGTGCCATCCCCAGCCCTCTGCTCCCCGGCCCATCATGCTCAGTTAGTTCCTGATTCCTGGTGGTACCTCCCACCTGGCGAGGCACATCCGGTACCACCCTGATAACCTGGTGGCTAACAGCCCCATCACTGCCTGCAGTGAGCACACCTCCAACCACCCCGTACCTCTGTAGTCAATGCCATGCAGAAGGTCCAGTATGGTGATCAGCACAGCCCTCCTCCTCACCTCCTTGGTCAACTACCATATGGGATGATAGGCACTCCCTGTCATGCCATATGACAACTCCAACTGAGGAAGTGAGAGGAGGGCTGTGCTGATTGTATCAGATCTTCCATACAGCACCAGCTACAGAAGCAATAGGGGTTGGCTGGGTGGTGCTCGAGTAAGCCATACAGGGAGGCCACTGGCCACTGGTGTGCCAGGGTGACATTGGGGTGGGTGCTCAGTGAGTGGGGCACCACTCATGCACCAGTGACTAATTAACCATGATGAGCCAGGGGAGCAGATGGTGAGAGATGCCAGTAGACACCAGAGCCAACACTACCTATACTGGAATGGGGATTAGCGGGTGGGGTTTGTCACTGGACACTAGGGAGATCACTACTATTAAAGGGACCGTGATAGGAGGGCACGAGGTGCCACTGAACACCAGGAACATCACATCACTTACAGTGTTGGGCAGCCGGTGGGCTGGGGTACTACTGGACACCAGGGTCAACATGTGCCACTACTTCCCATGCAAATGAGCCCATAATGGGCATCCATGTGTCCCTTAGCACCTTGCATGTCCAGTTGACTCATTTGCATTTTGTGGATGAGTATTATGCCATGGATCCTGTTGCCATCGGTATGGGCACAGTTCCTTATGGTCTGCATACAGACCAGGTCCATGCTGGGGCAGCGCTACTTGCCTTAGTGCAGCGCTAACATAGTCAATATTTAGTGGATAGTGCCAGTGTGCTATCTGACTGAATATAACAACCTCTGGGTCAGGTGCAAGGGCAAGTGCACAGCAAGGGCGAGCAAACGTGTGCTCTGCTTTTGCCCATGATTGAATATCTCGACAGAAGTCTACAGCCCTTCTTGACAAATAAACTGACCACCCTACTTCATACTGTATGTACTGTACATCGCATCACATCATGCCTTGACTATTTGTGCTCTTTGTGGGCTTACCAGCAAGTTTATCCCCCACCTCTGATTGTATAGAATGGATTGACTTGGTCTTTGGCATCCATGAGATGTTAGAGCATGCAGCACCTGTGCTCTTGTAGAAACTACACTGCTTGACTGTATGGTGAAGGACAGACAGGGCTATCCTAGATCTAGTACTGACTAACAGGAAGGATCACAGATCTCAGGTAGAAGGTCACCTGGGGCCAGTGACCATCACATGGTATGGTTCAATTTGGCTACTACATCTAAATCATCCCATTCCAAGGCAAAAATATGGGACTTCAGAGGAGCTGACTTTGATAAGATGGCCAACAGAGTTAAGCTAGCCCTGGCAAAAGAAACACAGGTGAGGGGTACAGGCAAAGTGGGCAAGCATTAAGGATGCAATACTTGAAGCAACATCCCATTGTATTAGACAGAGAAGGAAGTAAAAGAAGAAGAAAACCACTTTGGTTCTCAAATACAGTAGCAGAACAGGTCAGAGCCAAAAGGCTGGCCTTCAGGAAATATAAAGGAACACAGCGGGATGAAGATAGGAGGCATACCAAACTGCCCTAAGGGAAGCAAGGAAGGCAGTAAGGCAGGCAAAGTCCCAAACTGAGAAACACTGCACGAACAGTAAAAGAAGGTGACAAGACTTTCTATAGATACATTAGTGAAAGGAGAAAGTCAGAGGGGTATGCTAAGCTAATGGAGAAAAGGGAGCATGTGAGGAGGACCATGTAAAGCATCTATCCTAAATAGATACTTTTGCTCAGTATTTACTGAAGAAAAGGTAGGGCAGGGACCACAGCTCAGCACCATGGACACAGGGGAGGGAGGTGAGCACTACTCCTTCACAAAGAAAGGGTCCTACAAGAGCTTGCTAAGCTCAGGGTGGATAAGGCAATGGGACCTGATGGCATACATCCCAGGGTACTTAAGGAGCTATGGGTGGAACTAGCAGAGCCATTAGCAGAACTGTTTAGTGAGTCTCTGAGCACAGGAGAGGTCCCAGAAGACTGGAGAAGGGCTCATGTGATCCCGCTCCACAAGAGTGGTAGCAGGGAGGAAGCAGGGAACTACAGACCAGTCAGTCTTACCTCAGTAGTGGGCAAGATTATGGAGGCACTCCTTAAGGAAAGGATAGTGTAACACCTGGAATCCATAGGGGCACAGGATCCAAGACAGCATGGGTTTACAAAAGGAAGGTCCTGTCAAACTAATCTCATAGATTTCTTTGACTGGGTAACCAGAGTGGTGGACCAAGGGGAGCAGTTGATGTCGCCTGCCTTGACTTCAGCAAAGCTTTTGACACTGTTCCACATAGAAGATTGATAAATAAGCTGGGTAGGCTCGGGGTGGGTCAGAAGTTGGTCAACTGGGTGGCAAACTGGTTGCGGGCAGAAAACAGAGAGTGGTGGTAAATGGTATACAGTCAGAAGAGATGCAAGTCACAAGTGGGGTACCTCAGGGATCAGTCCTGGGACCAGTCCTCTTCAACATCTTCATTAGTGACCTTGCAGATGGACTAGAGGTAAGGTTTGTCTGTTTGCAGATGACACCAAGATCTGCAACAGAGTAGATGATCAGATGGGGTGGGCAGAATGAGAAGAGATCTGGATAAACTAGCAAAATGGTCAGAAGAGTGGCAACTGGGATTTAATGCAAAGAAGTGCAAGATCATGCACATAGGGAAGAGAAACCTGAAACCACCTATAGGCTGGGAGGGAGTTGCTAGCAGTCACAAAGGAAGAAAGAGACTTGGGCATCATCATCACTGATGACCTGAAATCATCAAGCAGACCTCTAAAGCAGTAGGTAAGGCTAGGGGTGTTAGGGTGTATTAGTAGGGGTATCACAAGTCGTAAGAGGAGGTAGTAATCCCTCTTTACAAGACACTAGTTAGGCCCCATCTGGAGTACTGCGTGCAGTATTGGAGGCCACACCTTCACAAGGACATTAACCAAATTGAGGCAGTCAGAGAGGGCAGCCAAAATGGTGCAGGGACTGCATCAGAAGACATATGAGGACAGATTAACAGAGCTCAATATGTATACCCCTGAGCAAAGGAGGAGAGAGGTCATATGATCGAGGCATTCAAACACCTTAAGGGCATTAACAAGGTGAAAGAGTCTAACATGTTTAAATATAAGAAAATAGCAGGACAAGAGGACACAGCATGAGATTAGGGGGGCCGATTAGGGGTAATGTGGAAAATATTTTCACAGAAAGGGTGGTGGATGCATGGAATGGCCTACCTCAAGAAGTGGTGGCTATGAATACAGTGCAGGGATTCAAACAGGCATGGGATAGGCATAAGGGAGCAATACAAATGAGTATGAATAGATAGGTCACTGACAGAGCAAAGGCCAATGGCACATTTATAAGGTGAAAAAGAAATGGGCAGACTGGATGGGCCTTGCGGTCCTTATCTGCAAGTCAACTTCTATGTTTCTATGTTTCTATGTTAATTTGAACATACAAGGTTCTCAATGCTCCTTTACTTTCATGACCATTTGTACTCTTATTTCCAAACCTAACTGTTCTGTTCTTCTGAGTTTGTACTACTTGCATTCCTATGGTTTAACTGGAAACAGTAGGAGGCTCAAGATTTCTCAGATGCAACCTGTCCACTGGAAAACACTTCTAAATAACTTGATTTTGGGCCCTCTTCTAGAAAGTTGTAAAAGCTACTGATGCTTGGGGAAAACATGAAGAAACATAACATTTGGAAACAATTCAGCTTGTTCTTCTTATATCTTCTTGTAACAAAGAACTAAAAGGGCATGAGCTCCTTTCACTATGCTGCCCCCCACCTCTGGAACCTGCTACCACAGGACCTGAGAGATATCTCCACTCATGAGACATTCAAGAAACTAAGAACCTTCCTCACTACTATGGACAAATGTGTCTGCTTTGACCCCACCTGATGCACTGCACTCATTACTGTTATTTCATGATAGCACTGTTGTTTATACAAGTAGTGGGTTTTATACTATTCCTCGTAATTAATGTTTTACCTTAGCCTTGTAATTAATGCTGTCTCAATCTGCTTGTCATTCAAGTCTAATGTTAGATGTCGATAATTGTTAGTTGCTATTTTCTACTCCATGATTTTCTTTAGCTGCTCTGTCTCTCCCTTTGTTTCTCTCCTCCCCTTCTGTTCTATCTTCTTCCCCTGTTTCCTCTCCCACCAAACTCACCTCTACCTGCTCCTACCTATCCATGCCCCTCTCAAGTCTCCATCCTTCTGCTGCACTTTGTCACCTTTCTCCTTATACTACCGCTTTATTCCCACCGCTACCTACCCTCCTTCCCCGCCTGCCGTCTCTCGGTTCCACCGGTTCGGCTTGACTTTGTTTTGCCGCTATTGCCCGTACTCCTCCGCTTCTTCCCCTCTTACCTACATTCTCACCCATGCCTGGCCGTCTTTTCGGCTCCGACCCGGCTGTGCCTTCCCCTCTCACCGCTATTGCCGCTCACCGACCCCTCCTTCCCTGCCTTGCCGCCTCTTGGTTCCACCGGCTCGGCTTGACTTTGGCGCTCGTCACATTGCCGTAACTCCTCCCGCCTATCCCTCTCACCGACTTACTCACCCTGCCCTATCGCCTCGGGTTCCACCCCGCCCAGCCTCACGCTTCCTCCTACCGCTGATTCCGCTTGCCGCCCCCGCCACCCTTTCTTCCCCTGCGTCTTGTGGCTCCATAAGCCCGGCTGCAGGTTGGTACCTCTCCAGCTGTTGCCATATCTGGCGGCGCCTCTTATTCTCTCTCTCCATCCCTCTGACCTGTCTTGTGTCTTCTCATATTGCCTCTCCTCTCCTGCCTTACCGTCCTCCACTATTCACATTATAGGTATGTTCCTTGGATACAGTGATAAAATGTATTTTTCTTTATTGTATATTGCAGTGCCATATGTATCTCTCTCTCTTTCAATTGTTTTTGGTGTTTCAAATAATTCTGGTTGTACTCTGTCTGTATTGTAATGTACCTCCTGGTCGTGCCTGAAAACAGTCACTTGCTGGCTAGTGCACTTACCGGTTAACAAAACTAAATAAATAAATAAATAAAACAAATGCCATCCCTCAACTGTACATAAAATTCCTGTTCCATATGGATTCCTAAAACATTTGCTTCTGTTTTCCACAATACTTGCAAAGGGTTGAATTGTAAAAATGCCACATGCTGGGGACGGGAGATAGCTTCACTCATGCTGAACAAGGCTGTTAATGTCTAATGGGGATCATTATTCTGCTGCTATGAGACAAAAGCCATGCAGGTGGACTCATCCCATTATATGCATGGCTGGCTTTTTATCTCATGGAGAATCAACTCCAGAACTGGTCAAAACTGTCTGGGGTTTAAATTAAACTAGTTGGATGTTGCTAAAAACAAGCTGGTTGTCATTTTGTCCCAGATCTGGGGCATCATGGGAGCTCAATGCATGATTTAACTAGAGTGCACAGGCAAGAGACAGTACTCTTCCTCAACTCTGTACTTGGGAGGTCTGGAATTCTCAGAGAAGATTGTGTTCATCAGAGATAGAGCCCTATCTAGTACTGTGCAGAATTTTCAAATTTGGGCAGTTTGCTGGAGGATCCACTCACCTGGTGGTGGCTATCCTGGGGAAAAGATACAGACAGAATATTAGCTATCAGAAAGGGAGGGTAGCATCTAAACAAAGAGGACAAAAGGAACAGGGAAGGTCTGGAGTGAGCGGAGGCAGGGAGAGGTGGAACAGATTAACAGAGTAGCTGGGGCAGTTTAGGAGTGGGTGGAGCAGCTGGCTGCTACGGAGTGGCCAGAAACAGATTAGCATGATATCGGGAGGAGGGCAGAAACAAAGAAAGAAATGTAAACATTAACTGGCCAAGGAGAATGTCTGCCTTCATGCTTGAATAACCTTAGCAGCAATACAGTCAAACATTTGTAGTCTGAGAAACAGGCACACGTTGCTAAGAGATGTCCAGAGGGAAATTTAAACTAAATCTTACTTTCTACTTTTACACCTAGTCAACCTTAGCCAAAGTTCAAGCAAATATTTCTAGGCTGAGAGTCAGAGAAAACAGTACTAAACAAGCATTTGTCAATGCCGAGTGTTGCTTGCTTCTATGTGCTGTTTAGGTATTTGGAAGTCATTGGAGTGCAAATATTGAAAATTTGCGAACTTACTGCGTCGTGAGGAACATTAGCATGCGCTCGTAAAACAGTCATTGTTAGGAAATTTTTCACGAAATGTTCAACATAGCCATTTAAGACCTCTGGTCATGAACAGTGTCAGTGTGATTTTGTTAATGTGTCCCATACATTGGGTTTGCACACCGACTGCGCCATTGTGCGCGCTACATGGGCGGAAACATGTTTTGGGCAGGATGTGAAAATGACAGCTGTACTGCTCATAAGGAGGTGTGGTAAAATGGCAATGTTGAAAATCTGGAGTGGAAATATTGAAAATTCGCAAAACTACAGTGCGTGGGAACTGCAACTTTTACACTCGTAAACAGCATGTTTTAGAATTCTTTCACCAAATTTTCAACATTGCCATTTTAAGATCTCTGCTCATGAACAGTGACACTCGGATTTTCTTAATGTGTCCCATACACTGAGTTCAAGACACCAACTGCGCCATTGTGCGCCATGGACGGAAACATGTTTTGAGCAGGATGTGAAAATGACAGCTATACTGCTCATGAGAAGGTGTGGTAAAATGGCAATTTTGAAAATCTGGGTGAAAATATTGAAAATTTGTGAACTTAAGAGCCTGCGTAGGAACTGCGATAGCACACTTATAAAACAGTCATTTTAGGAATTTTTCACCAAATTTTCAACATAGCCATTTAAGACCTCTGCTCATGAACAGTATCACTGTGATTTTCTTAATTGTCCCGTACATTGATTTACACATCGACTGCGCCATTCACTGCACTACAAGGTGGAAACACATTTAGGTGAGATGTGAAAAATGACAGCTGTACTACTCATAAGAAGGTGTGGTAAAATGGCAATGTTGAAAATCTGGGTGAAAATATTGAAATTTCGTGAACTTACGAGCCTGCGTAGGAACTGCTAGCATGCGCTCATAAAACAGTCATTTTTGAATTTTGGACCAAATTTTCAACATGGGGTTTTGGGACCCCTTCTCATGAATGATGGCACTGTCATGGTGGTATTCTGGCCCAAAGGGTGATTTCACAATCACTGTGCAGTCACTGTCTTGAAATCACCATTAGGACCCCGAATAGCATGCATGACAGTGAGCATCATTCATGAGAAGGGGTCCTAAAACCCATGTTGAAAATGGTGCAAAAATTCCTAAAATGCCTGAGATATGCAATAAAGTTGAACCCTCCTATCTAGCCCATTATACAGCTTACGGCATTTCCTCAGTTAGCAATCGGCTTTGAAGAGTGCAGGCGTGTTCCGGTCCACCGAAGATCGTCACGCCAGAGTCCGAGAGGTAGAGAGTATGGGGTGAGGGGTGTGGGAGGCTGGATGCGCGGTGGGTGGAGTGCGGGTTGTGGGAGGGTCGGGAGGCGTGCTTGTGAGGACCGTTTTTGTTTTACAGGTTTAAAACAAAGCGACATTGTGGGACCGTTTGTGCAGCTGGGGTGAGGCTCCAGAGTGGCACAAGGATGAGGGTCCGTTCAGCCGATGGGGATTGGGCACCCCGTCGGCCAAATAACTGATTGCCAGCTGGGGTGGGCTCAGCGTGGCACCAGCTCTGAGAGCGACAGCAGCTCGAGCGGTGGGGATTGGGCACCCGTCGCTACACAGGACATGCAGGGAGTGCACGCCTGTGTGTGGGGAGCCTACGCTTATCGGTGCTCACTGAAGCGTAGCTCCCCTTCAACTGTATGCCACTGCATTTTGGAGCGTGTCATAGACAGCTCCAAAATGCATTAACTACAGAGGCCACACCTGCCAGTTTACTGACTGAATTGGAGGAGGAGGTGACACCTCCAAAATCTCCGATGATGGCACTATGTTTCTTGCACATGCGTGCAAGCAACATAAAAATAGCCAGAGAAAATTACAGCTTCAATTTAAACTGAGAAGTACACAAATCTAAAAGCATGCAAAATCAAGTGAGGTGAGCAGAGTCCTGTTTTTCAGGCAAGTTAATTCATTTCAGAGTGTGGCGAGCAGCAGAGTCTGGTTTGCTGGCGAAATAAAATAAGTAAATAAAATTCACTCCTGCTGGCAATCAGGCTCTGCTGCTGGAAGGGCTGCTCCTCTAAGTGAGGGGGCGCCAGTCATGAACTGCCTAGGCAGGTAGGTGCCAGATTCAAGTCTCAGTCTGAGAAGGCTCCATGCCTGGACTCTGTGGGGAGCAGTCAGGCGGTTGCACCTTGATTGCTTAGCTCAAACTGCAGGCAGTTCACTGGAGGATCCACTCACCCGTGGGGCTTGCCATCCTGTGGGGAGAAAAGGGATACGGACAGAATATTAGCAATCAGAACGGGAGGGTAGCAGCTAAACAAAAATGACAAAAAAAACAGGGAAGGTCTGCAGTGAAATGGGGTGGGGTGGGGAAAAGATTAACAGAGTAGCTGGGGCAGTTTAGGTGTGGGCAGAGCAGCCGGCTGCTACGGTAGCAACCAGAAACAGATTAACACAGTATCGGGGGGCAGAAACAAAGAAAGAAATTAAACTTTAGCTGGCCAAGGAGAATTTCTGCCTTCCTGCTGAATAACCTTAACCAATACAGTCCAAACATTCCTAGGCTGAGAAACAGGCACACATTGTGAAGAGATCGCTGGAGGGAAATTTAAACTAAATCTTACTCTCTACTTTCACACCTAGTCAACTTAGCTGAAGTTCAAGCAAATATTTCTAGGATGTGAGTGAGGCAAAACAGTGCTAAAAAAATTTCCAGAGAAATTACAGCTTCAATTTAAACTGAGAAGTACACACAAATTTAACTAGCATGCAAAATCAAGTGAGGTGAGCAGAGTCTGTTTTTTCAGGCAAGTAAAATCAGCTCAAGTGTGGTGAGCAGCAGAGTCTGATTTTGCCGGCAAAATAAAATAACTAAATAAATTCACTTCTGCCTGCAACCAGGCTCTGCTGCTGGAAGGGTTGCCCTCTAAGTGAGTGAGCACCAATCGAGACTGCCTGGGTGGGTAGGAGCCTGACTGAAGTCTCAGTTCAGAGGGCTCCATACCTGGATTCTGTAGGGGTGGTCAGGTGGCAGCACCTTGGTTGCTTAGCTCGAACTGTGGGTGGAGCTTGAACTGTGGGTGGTTCACTGGAGGATACACTCACCCGGTGGGGCTTGCCTTCCCTGGGAGAAAAGGGATACAGAGAGAATATTAGCAATCAGAAAGGGAGGGGTAGCAGCTAGACAAAGAGGACAGAAGGACCAGGGAGCGTCTGAGTGGAAACTATGGGTGGGAAACAGATTAACAGAGTAGCTGGGGTAGTTTAGGGTGTGAGCAGAGCAGCTGGCTGCTACAGGAGTGGCCAGAAACAGATTAACATTGTATCAGGGCAGAAACAAAGAAAGTCTGTGGCCTTCTCGCAAGTGCTCCCAGTACCCTGCACAAGCACAGTGAGAAAGGAGAGGATTAGAGAGTTGAACACATGGTTGGTAGAATGAGTGTCGAACTAAGGGGTGTGAGGTTGTAGGCGGCTGGGGCAGTACCTGGGATAATAACAACCTCTTTGCAAGGGATAGGCTGCATCTGAGTGGGAGGGAAGGAGGTATTACAGCAAGGACTGGGGAGGTATATTGCGACAAGGGTGGATTTAAACTAGATGGGGGTGGCAAGTGGACAGCAGATAGGCAGGTATCCGATAGAGTGGAGTCACAGCCTACCGCCAGGCTATAAGGGAAGGACTCGGGTGGCCAAAAGGAGGGCATAGAACGGAGGAGATGGAGGCTAGTGAAGGGAAGGGGCATTGTGGAGGGTGGTCTCATTGAATGCAGAAGCCTAGGAAACAAATCCACTGAGCTACAGGCACTCATAGCAGTGTGGAGGTGGATATTGCAGCTGACACAGAAATGTGGGCAACTGAGCACCAGGACTGTGATCTGGCAATCCCAGGATACAAATTATACAGGAAGGACCATAAGGAAGGGAGGTTGGGGTGAGGTGGCAGTCTGTGAGGGACGGGATCAAATGCATAAGTGACGAGGGAGAAGAAAGGAGAACAGAGGCAATCTGGCTGCAGCTCCTAGACTCAAGGGGTATAAAATTGAGGTTTGAGGTGGTATTCAGGCTGCCGTCCCAGTCTGAGGAGCATGACAGGAGTTAGCAGGACAAATCAAAAGGTATGTGGAAAGGGAAGGTGGTCATGGTGGGGGTTTCAACGCAGTCACCTCCAGTGCTAGGAGCAAGTGCTCCTGGGCGTGATCCCAGAGGTCTCCCTGACACAGTTGGTTACTGTCCTACTAGACTAAAGAACACTTTAGATCTGGTATTGTTGAATGGGGAGGCAGTGAGGGAAATAAAGGTAGAGGACCCACTGCCGACAATGATCACCAAACGGTGTGGTTTACTATATCTCGATGTGTGTGGGGAGCCAAATCAGTTACCGGTGGTAAACTTCAGAGGGTGGACTTGGGAGGATGCAGGAAGTACTGAATGGGAAACTGGAAGGCATAAGGCAGGATATAGATGTGGAGCAGAAATGGGATATTATTAAATGGAGGTTAGAGGCACAGAAGCCTGCACCAAGGCACAGAGTAAGAGGCAGAGCAAAGAAAACCATGCTGGTTGAACAGCGAGGTTGTGGAGGTGTGAGGGCAAAATGAGTGGTGCACCAGAGTTTAGGAGGATGGGAAGGAATTGGACAGGAGGAATATGCAAGATGGCTCAGGAGGTGACCAGAAAAGTGAGAGAAGCCAAGGCCCAGAGGGAGCTGAGATAAGCACAGGAATTAATGGGGAGGGGAGACTTTTCAGATACATCAGGAGAAAAGGAAGTGCAAGAAAACAATAGTGAGGATAAAAGGAGTAGGATTGGACGGAAAAGGGGAGGAGCAGGCAGAAGCACTGAATGAATACTTTGCTCAGTGTTCATGGAAGAAAGGGCACTACCAGCATGGGCTGGGAGGGTGGGGATGGGAGAGGAGGTGACAGATGGAAGGATTGAGCAGGTAGAGGTCCTAGAGGGACTGAGGCACGGAAGGTAGACAGGCACCAAGGCCAGATGGTATCCACCCAGGGTGCTGAGGGAGATAGCGGAGGTGTTGGTGGAGCTGCTGAGGATCTGTGCACACCTCACTGGAGGCAGGATGTATGCCACTGGACCAGAGGATGGGACATGTAGTACCATTACACAACAGCAGACCAAGGGATGAATGAGGTAATTATAGGTCAGTAGGTCTCACCTCCATACTGTGCAAACTCATGGAAGCGATACTAAAGGAAAGACTGGTGTCATACCTGGAGGACAGTGGCCTCCAGGATGTGAGCAGCATGGGTTTGTTTCAGGAAAGTCTTGTCAAACCAGCCTCACACAATATTAAGACTGGCGACAGGTGAGATGGATAAGGGTCATGCGGTGGATGTTCTTTACTTGGACTTCAGCAAGGCCTTGATTTGGTGCCTCATGGGCGGCCGGAAGAAGCTAACTGGTGTAGAGGTAGGGGCAAAAATGATGAACTGGATCACAAGCTGGCTGGGTGGCAGGCTGCAATGGGTGGTGGTGAGAGGGAGCTCTCAGCTCAAGGCCGTGATGGGTGGGGTGCCACAGGGCTCTGTGTTGGGGCCAGTATTGTTTCGAAGCTCTTCATATCAGACATTGCACACGGAGTGGTGAGCAAATGAAGTCTTCATGTGACACCAAAATCGGGAGAGGAGGGATGGAAGAAGCTGCAGGAGGGACCTCAAAGCTAGAGGAGTGGTCAGAGAGGTGGCAGCTGGGGGTTCAAAGCAAAGAAGTGTAAGGTTATGCACTTTTGGAGTGAAGAACCCAAGGAGAGAATACTGGCTGGAGGGGTTAAGCTGGGATCACTGAGGAGGAGAAGGACCTGGGGTAATGATAACAAGGACCATGAACAACACTGCCCAGTACAGGAGAGTGGCTGCAAAGCAAACAAAATGCTGGGGTGCATAGTGCGGGGGTTTCATCCAGGCAAAGAGAGGTGATCTTGCCTTTACAGGTTGCTGGTAAGGCCACACTTAGAGTATTTGTGTGCAGTTTTGGAGGCCATACCTAAAGCGTAATATCAGGCTACTGGATGGGGTGCAGAAGGGCAACAAAAGATGATATGTGGAATGGATGGGAGAGAATATGACAGCAGGCTGGGAGACCTGAATATGTACACCCTGAAACATAGAAACATAGAATTTGTGACGAATAAGGACGCTTGGCCCTGTGTCTGCCCATTTTCTACCTAACAGATAAGCTGCAGATCCTAGTTAACCAACAGCTTACTTCCTCCTACCCCCCACTAGGACTGCCTTATGCCTGTCCCATGCATTCTTGAATTCCCCACTGTTCTTGACTCCACGACCTCCTCAGGGAGGCTGTTCCATGCATCCACAACTCTCTGTGAAAAATACTTCCTCACATTACCTCTGACAGAAACATAGAAAGGAACTCTGGAGGATAGAAGGGACAGGGGGACATGATAGAGACATTCAAGTATCTGGGGAATCAATAAGGATGGGGCTGATGGGGTCTTTAAGTTAAGAGGGGAGGTCACCAGGGGCACGGGCTAAGAATAGAGGGGAAGATTTAGGAAGGAAATGAGGAGACACTATTTCACAGAGAGAGTGGAGGCAAAATGGAACACCCTACCAGAATGGGTGGTATATTGTAAATCTGTGAACAGCTTCAAAAGGGCAGGAGACAGGGGACAGGTGAGAGTGAAGGTGGGGAGGTGGGGTGGCAGTGGGATGACAAAGGGGAGGGGTGGGGAAGCTGCAAACTAGGGGTGTTGGCTGCACACTTGAACAGACTTAGATAGACCCGGGTGGTCTATTTCTGCTAGCACATTTGTATGTTTGCATGTTCGTAAGAAATTTAAACTTGAGCTGACCAGCAAGAATTTCTGCCTTCATGCTTGAATAACCTTAGCCACAATACAGTCAAACATTTCTAGGCTGAGAAACAGGCACACATTGCTAAGAGAGGTTCAGAGGGAAATTTAAGCTAAATCTTGGTTTCTACTTTTACACCTAGTCAAGTTTGCGTGAGTTCAAACAAATATTTCTAGGCTGAGAGTCAGGCAAAACAAGTGTAAAGAAATGGCCAGAGTGAATTAGAGCTTCACTTTAAACTGAGAATTACAGAAATCTAACAAGCATGCAAAATCAAGTGAGGTGAGCAGAGTACGTTTTCAGGCAAGTTAATTCAGCTCAGAGTGTGGCAAGCAGCAGAGTCCGGTTTTGCTGGCAAAATAAAATAAGTAAATAAAATTCACTCCCGCTGGCAATCAGGCTCTGCTTCTGGAAGGGCTGCCTTCTAAGTGAGTGAGCACCAACTGTGAACTGTCTGGGTGGGAAGGTGCCAGATTCAAAGTCTCAGTCTGAGAAGGCTCCGTACCTGGATTCTGTGGGGAGCAGTCAGGTGGCTGTGCCTTGATTGCTTAGCTTGAACCGTGAGCGCAGTTCACTGGAGGATCCACTCTCTTGGTGGTTGTTTGCCGTCCCCTGGGGAGAAAAGTGATATAGACAGAATATTAACAATTAGAAATGGGAGGGTAGCAGCCTAAACAAAGAGGACAAAAGGACCAGGGAGGTTTGGAAGAAGCAGAGGGTGTTATGTAGTATATAGTATAGTATATTTTAAGAAATATTTGAGACAGTACAGCTTTAAGAGAATGTGCACTTCCTGTAAGTGTGCCTGTTTTTCACAGCCAGTCTCCTCTTGTATGTACTGCTGAATGGAAGTAAACCAGAACACCTAGATTTCAGTGTGGCATTGTTTCTTACTACCAAGACCCTTGTGTGTTTAAGATACTTATTTTCAGCCACCATATACAACAAACTGGTGACGACAGATGGTGGACTTTTTCATAGCTCAGGCTTACTGAATTACGTTATTTTGGGACTATCTGCATTGGAGGCAAGCAAGCAATTTGGAACTGCATAATATCATGGCAACTTCAGCCTACTTTGAAATTTTTACTGGAGCGGACTGGGTACATGGTCCCAGCGGTTTGATCAGTAGTTATTACTTAATCCTGCCATACAAACTGCTAATGATGAGCAACAGGATAAGCTTATTCAAGCTGCTTTTTGTACTTTCTTGGGAGTGAAACTTTCAAACTTTTATGCAGTTTGTGTACCAGACTGGATGGAGGATTTGTCATATCAAGAGCTAAAGGCTAAATTGAATGTACAATACGGTTTAACAACTTTCTCAAGGGCTGAACATTATAAATTCTACAGTTACTGCCAGAAACCAAGTCAGTCATTACTATCATATTTGGCTGAGATCAACGCTTAGCTCTCACATGTGAATGGAGCAGGAGCATCTTAAATCTAATCTAGCTGATAAGTTTGTTATAGGGTTGAATAATGAACATCGATTCAGCAATTACTGTACTTTCTATAAGTGTCAAGAAGTCTACTGAAGAGCTTTTAGATTTGGCACAAATGTATGAGGCTGCAGAAAATGAAGCACATGCTAAGATAGACACTAAAATCAGGCACAAGTAACTGCAGTAAACCCCAAATCGAAACAGCTCAAACCTAAGTCTAAGCCACTGTTTGCAAAGAAAAATTCAACCACTTCACCCAAACTGCATGACCAGTACAAATGTGCATCATGTGGGTCGTCTCAGCATAGCAGGGACCAGTGCAAATTCAGAGAAGTTCAATGTCATGCATGTAGATGTCAAGGGCATATTGCTAAGGTTTGCAGGAGCAGGAGAACTGCGGTAGTCTGTTCGGAGGACCAGATAGTGCAGTTGTTTCTATTGTACCACAAATGCAGACTAAAGATGTTCTTCCTTTCTATGTGTTACTTCAATTGCCACAATTGAGGCATCAGTTGAGTTTAATGTAGACTCTGCTTCTCCAGTTACTTTTATTAACTATCAGACATGGTCTGATCTGGATAAACCACCACTGCCTCCTTGTAATAAGCTGCTGCATGCATTTGAAGAGAAACCAGTTCAGCCACTGGCTCGTGTACCACGTTGATACACAGGACTGATTCTTCCAAGACTGGTACACCTTTAACTTTTCTGGTTTCAAAAGGGTGTCAACATTTTGGGCAGAGATGCCCAGGTTCTTCTAAACATTCATGGTGATCCAACAAATTCTGGTCTACTTGCTGCTGTCCGGGTACCACAAAGCAGTTACCCGCCCGAGCTTGAGGAGATTTTACATGCATCCAGAGTTGTGGAAAGGCCTGGGATGTTGCACAACAGCTAAAGCCAAGCTAGTTACAAAGCCTAATGCAGTTACTACGTTTTGTAAACCATGAAACTCCTTTTGCCTTTAAACTGGTCACTGGGGCAGAATTGGACAGACTGGAAAAAGCGGGTGTGCTGGAAATGGTTTCAAGTTCTGATTAGGCCACTCCAATTGTGGTGGTGTCTAAACCAGGTGGGGTGAGCAGAGTGTGTTTTTCAGGCAAGTTAACTCAGCTCAGTGTGCGGTGAGCAGCAGAGTCTGGTGTTGCTGGCAAAATAAAATAAGTAAATAAAATTCACTCCTGTTGGCAATCAGGCTCTGCTGATGGAAGGCTGCCCCTCTAAGTGAGAGCAAACACTAATCGGGAACTGCCTGGGTGGGAACGTGCCAGATTCAAGTCTCAGTCCAAGAAGGCTTAGTACCTGGATTCTCTGGGAGTGGTCAGGGGTTGCACCTTGGTTGCTTAGCTCGAATGATGGGGGTTTGCTGGAGGTTCCGCTTACCAGTGGGGCTTGCCATCCTCTGGGGATAAAAGGGATAAGACAAAATATTAGCAATCAGAAAGGGAGGGGTAGAAGCTAAACAAAGAAATCTACTGCCCTCAGCCAGGGGCTCTGGACTGGTTCCATGGTGACCTGGATGGGAGACAGCAGAGGATAAATTGGGTAACAATTTTGTATCTAGTTTCCTGAATATTAAATCCGGTGTACCAAAGGGGTCAGTGCAAGGACTCGTTTATTTAATATATACAAAGGTGTCGGACATCTGATGGATGATGTCTGACACCATTTGTACTGTATGCTGATGATACAAGACTGTATCTTGAAGGAAAATCTGTGGGTATTTACAGGAAAAATTACAAAAATATTTTAATATATTGCAAACATACTTCTGGGAACATGGGTTGGTCTTAAACCCTTTAAAGTCACAGGAGATGTTATTTTCAAATAAAAAGTATCTTTGAATTTAGATATAAAACATTGGATGGTTGCAGCTTGGCCCTTGTGGATTGTTACAAATACTTGGGAGTTTGGATGGACACTTATTGTAGTTGGGACTCTCATATTGATAATCTGATACAAAAATTGAATAAGAAGTTGGGGTGTACTGTATAAGCATAGAGACTGTCTTCCATCTGAAGCTAGATTAGAAATTGTGAATTCGATGATAATTCTGCATTTTGATTATGGTGATGTTGTGTATATTGGGGCTGCTAGAGGTACTTTGGGAAGGTTAGATGTTGTTTTTGTAGATATGCATGATTTGTCCTAGATGCACATTGGAATACACCCCATTGTACTTTTTATATGGCTTTAAACTGGATACCTCTGATGGATCGGCATAATATCCATGTAACCCCCTGCAAATGGGGTTCCTAAAAGTCTTCAGGAGCTTGCTTGAATGCTCCAAGCCTGAATGGTGTTTGGTGTTTAAGCCGTTTATCTGTGAGTGCTTTTAGAGCCTCTGGTACTCTCTTTAAGAGCTGTCTGCTTGCAGACATAATTAGTTGTATGGGGGAACTGTGTGTTTCCTGCTTGAGTCCCACTCGAGCTACTGTCAAGTGCTCGTTTCGCCATCGCTAAGTGGGCAGAAGGAGCACTCTTCAAAGATATAATTGTTTGCTTGTAACCTGTTAGAGTAATAATGAAAATGCAGTTTGATTTAACCTGCTTTCTTGTAGCAAGGACAGTGCAGAGTAGCTCCCTCATGTTGGTTCTGAACTGCTGAATTGGACCAATCGTGGTGGAGAATCTTTTAAAATGGAGCCTGCTCTAGTAAATCAGAACTTGGACTCTCCTCTGGAGCCTGCTGTAAGGGGATTGTAAGGGCAGTGATTCTGGGAAATATAGTTTTGACTTCAGCGCCTTTTTCCACCACAGGGGAGTTTACTGTGAGTGACAGCCAAGCCAGCCAACTGAACTGGGAGGAACTCAAAGGAAATGCCCAGCTCTGTCTACTGGAAAGATCAGATCAGTTTGGGCTGTGAAGAGACAGGGAGCTGTGTGCTTCTTCAGTGTGTAGTTTAAGCGTGGGAATCTCATGTAAGGTCCTAAGTTTCAGTCTGCAGTTTGTGCAAGCACCTGTTCGGACTGAATCCAAACTGTGAAGAGAATCAAGGATATCTGAAGAGCAGAAACCAGGCTCATCCTGCAGTAGACTGGAGAATTGCTGAATCGCTTTCGATCTGTCAGGAACTGAATCTGCTTTGTGTTCTTCTGGGTATTGTGCAGTAATTGCGATTGGGATCGAGAAGCTGCCTGCCTGGTATAGTACTTTCCCTTTACATATAAATGTGTGTAGTGCTTGTAGGAATCGTGTTTCAAAATTCTGTACCGTGAATTGAGTGCATGAAGCTGGAAGTAAACCCCAAGCAATCCAGACTACATCCATTTGCTCTAAACTGCAGTGGGGTCCAGTCATAAGAACCTTGTCCACATGGTCTGCTCCTCCTGGCAATCCAGGACAATTTGCCTTCCATCCAGTTCCCAGCATTGAGTTTGTGAGTACAAAGCAGGGTAGCTCCCTGCCATCTGTTTATCGAATTGCAAGTGTGTCATCTAATTGTTTTTTTTTTTATTTCTTCACAAACTGAGCCCTCCGGCACTGGATTACAATTGGGTATTGTGCAGTGTTTTCCACCACAGGACCCCAACCAGCTGCACCAGTCCTGGCTAGCCTCCCCATCCTGGGTACCCAGTGAAAGTGACAATTTGGGACTCTGAATATGCGCACAGTACTGTGATTATTAATGTGTTTAACCTAATTAACCTGATCTCCCCTTTCCTTGTTACAGCTCCTTAAATAAATCAGATCTGTTTGTTTCAGCAAAGTTACCCTGACTAAGGTATTCGTTTATGTTAAAGTATTGTACTGTGGCTTTTGTACTGTATCATCTTGTTTTACAGGAGGTCCCCAGAGTCCAGTCGACAGAGCCAGTCCTCAGGGTAAGTGTTTATTGTGAAGATATTTCTGATGCACTGTGTGGGCCACTAGTGGGGAGAAAGGGAGGTTACAATGTCCCAGAGGGCTGTGAGCAAGTTAGTTTAACTACTGCAAACCCTGACCTCTGGGTGGAGGTACCCGCCATTGGACCTAGGCCCCTCAACCTGTTTGTAGTTAAGCAGGCAGGGTAGTAGCCATAGGATAACACCACCTAGGGGTTACATCTTGGAGGCTCACCGCTGGAATTGTGTGTCCTCTAGTGGCCATATTTACAAACCACTGTTAAAAAAAAATGGGTACTCCAACAGAAGTGGCTATATACCAGCTGGTGCAGTTGTGTACTGGGAGGAGATTGAACCCCAAAATGCTATACTTATCTTGGATATCCTACTGGGTACCAGTACTGACACTGTAGAGTACTTTCCAAGGTTGAATTTTTACGAGACCCTGTGGTAGAGGCGAAGGCTGATATGCTCACCCAAACTTTCGTGGCCCTAATAGAGTGTAAGGACCCTGTAGACAGTTCTAAAGTGCCACAGACTCTTACCCTGGGAAACCCTCACTGTCTGGAGTGATAACCAAAGACAGTAAAGATCCCAAGGAGAATGAGCCTCCCCATTATCTGAAACTTTTGAGGAGAAATGTGCTAAATTGTTGTTGGGGAAGGGAAAACTGTGGAGGATTAAAATAAACTATTATTGCCACCTGAGAACGTTCCTCCACCAACACCTCTTCCCCTCAGCACCCGTTATTGCCCCTCCTTCTGTGCCAGTGCAAGCCCCCATGTCTGTACCTGCCAATAGTCACGACTCTTACCGCAGTTTGAGAATTTTCTCCGGCACCTCCCCACCCACAAGGGGAGGATGATTGGGAGACCTGGATAGACTGTGTTGCCCTTTGGTATCTGGTGGCAGTGTGCAGAGGCTGAGAAATGGAAAAGAATATTAGAGAGCTTGAGAGGTCCTGCTGGAAACCTTTAAGTCTTGAAGTCCACAAACCCTGAGGCATCTGCCCAAAAGTATCTAACTGCACTTGAATACAATTTTGGGAGTACTGAGTCAGGGAGAGCTTGATGGAAGTTTCAAGGTACAAAACAATGGCCAGGGAAAGTTTATCTGCATATGTTACTCATCTGGAAGAAGCGCTACAGAGGGCCTACCGGAAAGGTGGGGTGGCCACCAGTGACTTAAACCGTGTGAGGTTGGGGCAATATTGCAACATGCAAAGCACCTAAATTGTAGCTCCTTCAGCTGAGGTTTCAAGACAGGAGAGTAACCCACTGGATCATTGTGATTTGATGAAGAAATCTGGGAAGTTGAGGAGGAGAAGGATTTTCAGAGCCCTGCGTAGTTGTAGCTACTACATCCTCTTGCTCAAGAAGTGAGGATCTGCTGCTGGCCAGGGATCACAGAAACCCATGATGAAAGTCAAGGATTAAGTGCCTGCCAAACAGGGATGGCTGTAAACACCTCACACTGGGAGGAGTTGCTGAGGAGATTAGGAAGTAACAGACAGTCTCATCATGAAGGATACTCCTATGAGCATGGGCACTGACACTTGCCCGACTGCTTCTGCTATGGGGTGGGGGTGACCACCCAGGCACCTCATGTTGACAACAGTTGAAACTTGATGTATTGACTATGGAAGTAGGGAACTGAAGAGATGTCTCCAAATGTCCAACCCACCGCTGGCTGAGGTGGCACAAGGTTTTCTATCGATAAGTACCAATGCCGCAGCCCCACAGTGATGCCTCGGTCACCCCAAACTTCAGCAGACATACTTTGCCATAACTGTGGGAAGGATGGGCACATGAAGAGGAATGCTGGTCTCAGAAAGACTCAGAGAGGTGGTGAGCTAGCTACAAGGAGCGCTTTGGAGAACAAGTCAGTGGTTAAGAGGTGCACAAAATGGTCCAGTGATGGTCCCAAAAATGCTAACTCACGTCCCTTTGTGGCAAGGTAGTTGCCCAGGCCCCCTACCACCTCTCCAGACTGGTCCAGAATAGTGGGTCCCTCCATGGAGACCACTGTAAAGGTGAATGGGATGTCTACAAGAGCTGTATTGAACAGCGGCTCCCAAGTGACAATTATGTTCCAGGACTGGTATCAGAAGCATTTGTCAGACATACCCTTACAACCATTAGCAGGACTGCATGTATGGGGCTTAAGTGAGAAGCTACCCTACTCTGGGTATATCCTAATTTGGCTGTCTTTTCCCACCTCTGTGGCTGGAGTGGCAGAGCAAGTAGAGACCCCTGCCTTAGTGGGTCCCCTACTGGACTGTTTGATGGAGTTCCTTTACTAATTGGAACTAATGCACATATGTTTGGACGGCTGGCACAGTTGTGTTATGAAAACAGGGGTCAAGGACTAGTAGAGCTTTAAAAATTCCGGCCTTGATCAAGAAGGCCTATAGAGGCACTGAGAGATGCTGACAAAGTGGAACCAGAGGAACCGGTTGGAGTTGTCTGGAAAAAGGGTCCTGAGTCTCTGATCCTGGTGCCAAATGCCCAGTGTTCCCTCCAGGGAAGTTTGTATCAGAAAGGATGTCAAGAATAAAATTCTCATATTGGATGTACCAGGCGATGGGAAATTGCCAGAGGACTGCTGGTCAAGCCTTGTATTTTGCCTGCTAGATCCATGCTTATGCCAGAAGGGTAATGGTTCAAGTTCTTAATGTGTCTGACAGAGATTCGAGTAAACAGCGGTTGCACCCTGGCTCACGTGCATTGTGCAGACACTGCAGTGTTACACAGTAGCAGGAGTTGGGAAGAATAACAGAGTAACGACATGACTTGTTTGATTTCGGTGACTCTCCGTTGCCAGCTGAATGGAAAGTGAGGATCAGTGAGAAGCTTGCCCAGAGAGCCAGGTGTTTTCTTTAAAAGAATGGGATATAGGATGTGTGCAAGGGCTGAGCACCACATCCAGCTACATGATGAAGGCCATTTGGTGAGAGGTCTCGATGCCTGGCCCCTGCTGACATAGATGATGTGAGGCGGCATCTGCAAGAAGAATCTAGCTGCTGGTGTAATACAAGAATCCAGAAGCCCTATGCTTTCCACATTGTGGTAGTGAAAAAAGAATAGGACAGTAAGGATGTGCGTGGATTATCGCACTTTAAAGCGGCAGACTATCCTGATCAGTATACAGTGCCCCACATTCAGGATGCTTTGGACTGCCTAAACAGTAGCAAGTGGTTCTCTGTGCTGGATCTTGCAGTGGGTACTACCAGATCCCGATGGCCCCAGAAGACTGTGAAGACAGCCTTTATCTGTCAACAGCTCTATGAATTCATGAGGATGCCTCAAGGATTTCAGGTGCCCCAGCCACCTTTCAGCGACTGATGGAGGCGTGCAGTGGGGACATGAACTTGTTAGAGTGCCTGGTATACCTAGATGATGTTATTGTGTTTGGCAGTTTGCTGGAGGAACATGAGAGCAGATTAATTCAAGCTGTTGGACCAGCTGGAAGACTTTGGCCATAAACTGTCCATTGATAAGTGTCAATTCTTTCAAACATCAATAAAGTATGTGGGACACATAGTATCCACCGAGGAATAGAGACCGACCAAGTAAAGTTGAGGCCTTGACCACCTGGCCACAGCCCAAAAATCTAAAGAACTGCAAAAGATTCCTAGGATTCTGTGGTTATTATCAGCATTTCATCAAGGACTATTCAAGAGTGATCCGCCTTTACTTAACCTTACTCAAGGGTATCCCCAACCCACAAAAAATACAAAAGTCAGCATCCCTCGAGACTGAAAAGTGTATTTTCATCCAAGTGAAGTATTTGGGGCCCGCTGGACTCTTGATTGTGAGACTGCTTTTCATAAGATCATATCAACTTACCCACGCTCCAGTGTTGGCCTATGCTGATCCAACAAAACCTAATGTCCTGCACACTGATGCTAGCTTGCAAGGGTTGGGAAGCTATGTTGTACCAAGAGCATGAGAATGGCCTGAGACCAGTGGCTTTTGCCAGCAGAAGCCTGACCCTTCCGAAAAAGAACTATCCTGTACACAAGTTAGAGTTCCTTGCTTGAAGTGGGCCATTGTTGATCAATTCCATGAGTACCTTGTATGGGGCTAAGATACTAGTAAAGACTGACAATAATCCTTTGACCTATGTGCAGACTTCAGCTAAGTTGGATACCACTGGCCATAGGTGGCTCTCTGCCTTATCTATCTGTACCCACGACTATGCAGTTGAATAAGAGCAGGCCTGAAACACATAGATGCTGATGCTGTCTCCCGAGGCCTGTTCCCCAGAATGACTGGGTCAGACTGTCAGAACCTGATATAAGAGCACTCTGCCAGAAGTTTGACAGGAGGAACAAATGTCCACAGACGCAATGGACTGTATGGTGGATTGTTTGGGACCCTCTGAATTGCATACCTGCTGCTTATTGCCACTTTTCTGCAATAGACATTGGTGCACTGCCTCAGCTGGACAATGACAGTATTCAGCGGGCTCAATCCCAAGATCCCATGCTCAAATCAGCTTTAGAAGCCCTATATGCAGGAAAAGATGTGTCCAAATTACGTTCCACTGATTTGAGAACTGCATTGTTATACAAAGAAGGTTCTAAGTTGAAACTGATCAATAGACTGTTATACAGAGAAACAGTAGACAGAGGGGACAAGTAGACAAACAACAACTAGTACTGCCCACTACCTTTCGAGACTCAGTACTGAGGTCCTTACACAACCACATAGGGCACCTTGGTATAGAACAGAAGACTTAACTAGGTGAAATACAGATTCTATTGGCCTAAGATGAATGAGCTTGCTCAATGGAGTCTTCCTGAAATAAACTTGAACTTGAACTTGGAAAAAAAATGAACTGAACTTGAACTTGGAAGATGGGGGCTGATGTGGAGCAACACATTCGAACTTGTAGTCGCTGCTTACAGAGAAAGCTTTCCCAGAGGCTGCCCCTGTTAACGCTGCCACCACCAGTGCACTCATGGAGCTGATCTGTATTGATTTTCTGAGTTTGGAGTCAGATCAAAGAAATATTAGTAATGTGCTGGTGGTCACTGACCATTTACGAGATATTCCCAAGCTTTCCCCACCAGGACCAGAAGGCATCCACTGTGGCAAGAGTACTTGATAGAAAACTTTTTGTTCACTATGGGGCTCACAAAGAATCCATTCTGCTCAAGGGAGACTTTGAGAGTCATCTGATCAAAGAGATGCTTTCTCTGTGGGGAGTACAAAAGTCCAGAACCACCTTACCACCGAGGGACCCACAGCCTGAATATTTCAACTGCACTTTGCTAGATATGCTAGGCACCCTCCACCCAAAGGACAAGCCTAGATGGAGCCAACAAATTAGCACCCTGGTACATGCCTACAACTGCACTAAAAGTGGTGCCACTGGGTTCTCCCCTACTGTCTGATGTTTGGAAGAGATGCTCGACTGCCAGTAGATGTGTGCTTTGGGGTCTCTCTGATGGGGTTCGAGCTGACAACTATTTACAGTATGTGCAAAAGTTAAAGGCCCAGCTAAATCATGCGTACCAACTGGCTCAAACCATGGCTGCCAAAAGAAATCTGGCCAACAAAGAAAGGTATGATAAAAAGGTGAAAACATAGGAACTGCAGGAGGGAGATCGGGTATTGCTAAGAAATCTGGGACTGCATGGCAAACACAAGATTGCTGACAGATGGCACCATCTCCCTCACATTTTAGTGGGCAAACTAGATGATCTGTCTGTGTACAAAATAAGGCCTGAGAATAATTCAAAAGATGTTAAAACAATGCATAGAAATCATTTACTGCCACTGGACAAATCTTGATTGAGTCTGAGCCCCCAGAAAATGCCCCTCTTGACCAGTGACTAGAGGCTGCTAAGAAAAAATTAAGAAAGTCTGCACCTACAGAAGCTCAGTTAAAGTGTTCCCTCCACAAGTCCCAGTTGAACATGACTGCCAGTCCATGTCAGAGGAAAGTAGTGTGTTTTGAATACTACCCTTCTTACGAACTGAGTCAATTGTTTCAGGGCAATCCCTAGTCAATTCTGGATATGAAGCTGGGCCTTCTGGACTGTCTAAGCCCCAGCTTTATCACTGGAACCAGCGCTCTCAGAAAGTGAAGTGCAAAGCATTAAGTCAGATGATATGGAATCATTGTGTATGGTTGAACTGTTCGAGCTTTCAGAGGAGAAAATGATGGACTGGAACAGACTGGTGACATACCAGAACAAGAAGAGTGTGTTGAGGTGCCCTGATAATACACTGTCAGTGTCAGAAAGCTCTCCATGTCAGCCAAGTGTTGTGGACTCAGAGATTGTAAATCCTGGAGCTGAAAGTGCCTAAGTTCCAGCCTCTCTACCCCATTGGAGACTCCCCTGACAAGTGAGGACAATGCTGAAAATGAGGCTCAGAGTGCAGAGACTGTAACAGTTCCCCTAGAAAGACTGGTCAAGCTGTAAAGCCTGTGGTGCACCTCAGTTATGATTCCCTGGGAGGCCTGTGGACTTGCCTCTCAATGTTATCCATAAAGTGTAATGGTCCCGAGCTCATTGCCCCAACTGAACATCAATGCTAACTCCAAGTTACTTATGTTGCCCTCTAGCAATGGTGCCCTGCCCCATCCAGCCCCAAGGTAGCTGATAGGAAGGGCCCCTCTCTTCAGGTTTCATGTACAAGAGGTTAAAGCTGAGTTATGGTACAATGTGTGTGTAATACTATGTAAAGTGTGACATACTGCAAAGTTTCAGAAATGTGTTTCTGGTAAAGTGATATATTGACTGATGATTACATGTATAACCTAATGTGATACTGATGTAAATGTATATGGGTGTATTGAAACTTATGGGGTACTTGTGCCGCGGACACCAAGCTTTCCCAGGCCAGGAAGGATGTATCCCCTGCAGATGGGGGTTCCTAAAAGTCTTCCAGGAGCTTGCTTGAATGCTCCAAGCCTGAATGGTGTTTGGCATTTAAGCCGTTAGTCTGTGAGTGATTGTAGAGCCTCTGGTACTGCCTCTTTAAGAGTTGTCTGCTTGCAGACATAATTAGTTGTATGGGGGGACTGTGTGTTTCCTGCTTGAGTCCCTCGAGCTACAGCCAAATCGCTCCGTTTCTGCCATCGCTAAGTGGGCAGAAGGAGCACTCTTCAAAGATGTAATTGTTTGCTTGTAACCTGTTAATGTAATAATGAAAATGCAGTTTGATTTAACCTGCTTTCTTGTAGCAAGGACAGTGCAGAGTAGCTCCTCTTGTTGGTTCTGAACTGCTGAATTGGACCAATCATGGTGGGGATCCTTTAAAATGGAGCTTGCTCTGGGCGAATCAGAACTTGGACTCTCCTCTGGAGCCTGCTGTAAGGGGTTGTAAGGGCAGTGACTCTGGGAAATGTAGTTTGACTTTGGCACCTTTTTCCACTAACAGGGTAGTTTACTGTGAGTGACAGCCAAACCAGCCAACTGAACTGGGAGGAACTCAAAGAAATGCCAGCTCTGTCTACTGGAAAGATCAGATCAGTTTGGGCTGTGAAGAGACAGGGAGCTGTGTGCTTCTTGGATTGTGTGGTTTTAGCGTGGGAATCTCGTGTAAGGCCCTAAGTTTCGGTCTGCAGCTTGTGCAAGCACCTGTTCGGACTGAATCCGAGCCTGTGAAGAGAATCAAGCGATCTGAAGAGCAGAAACCAGGATCACCCTGTAGAAGACTGGAGAAATTGCTGAATGGCACTTTCGGTCTGTCAGGGAACTGAATCTGCAATGTGTTCTCCAGGTACTGTGCAGTAGTGCGATTGGGATTGAGAAGCAGCCTGCCTGGTATAGTACTTTCCTTTTACATATAAATGTGTGTAGTGCTTGTGGAGAATCGTGTTTCAAAAACCCTGTACAGTGAATTAAGTGCATGAAGCTGGAAGTAAACCCCATCTTAATCTAGACTACATCCATTTGCTCTAAACTACAGTGGGGTCAGTCCCAAGGACCTTGTCACATGGTCTGCTCCTCCCTGGCAATCAGGACAATCTGCCTTCCATCCAGTTCCCAGCATTGAGTATGTGAGTACAAAGCAGGGTAGCTCCTGCCATCTGTTTATCAATTGCAAGTGTGTCATCTAATTGTTTTTTTGTTTGTTTTTTTTTATTCTTCACGAACTGAGCCCTCCGCTCTGGATTACAATTGGGTGTTGTGCAAGTGTTTTTCCATCACAGGGGTCCCAACCAGCTGCACCGGTCCTGGCTAGCCCCCATCCTGGGTACCCAGAGAAAGTGACAATTTGGGACTCTGAATATGCTCACAGTACTGTGATTATTAATGTGTTTAACTAATTAACCTGCTCCCCTTCCTTGTTACAGCTCCTTAAATAAATCAAATCTGTTTGTCTCAGCAAAGTTACCCTGACTGAGGTATTGTTTATGTTAAAGTATTGTACTGTGGCTTTTGTACTGTATCATCTTGTTTTACAGGAGGTCCCCAGAGTCTAGTCGACAGAGCCAGTCCTGAGGGTAAGTGTATATTGTGAAGATATTTCTGATGCACTGTGTGGGCCACTAGTGGGAAGAAGGGGTTCACAGTGTCCCAGGGCTGTGACCAAGTTAGTTTAACTACTGCAAACCCTGACCTCTGCGTGGAGGTACCCGCCATTGTACCTAGGCCCCTCAACCTGTTAGTAGTTAAGCAGGCAGGGGTAATAGCCCTTGGGATAGTGTCACCTAGGGTTACATCCATGTGCAGTGTTTGACCCACTGTTGTTACTTTAAAAAGCACCAGAATACCTAATAGAGTTCTTGGAGGTGAAATGCCAAGGAGGGATTGCGATCTTCAAGGTAAATAAATTTTAGGGTGCCATTTATGAGAACAACGAGGGGCCAACATTCTATGTATATGAAGGCCCAAAACTGTGGTATTCATTGCCAGGTCACCTGAGGTCATGTACTAACAAAACATCTTGGAATGTATTAAGATCATGACTTGAAAAGGCGACATTGTCTCCAAAAAGTTGTTGTATTTGAAAGATTTGTACTTACTGTAATAATTATTGTTTTGTTTATGTATGACTCTATCTTTATGTATGTTATAGTATTTTTAAAGTGAAACTGGTATTCTTTCTGTCAGGTAGGACCCCATTGTCAATTAGCTTTTTACTAAACTGGGTTATCCTGTTTCTGATATCAGAAATCAACTTTTACTATTATTACTACTACTACTACTAAAAGGACCAGGGAGGGTCTGGAGTGTAACAGGGTGAGGAACAGATTAACAGAGTAACTGGGGCAGTTTAGGTGTGGGCGCAGCAGTTGGCGCTATGGGACCAGCCAGAAACAGATTAACACAGTATAGGGGCACAAAGAAAAATGAAATGTAAACTTTTAGCTAGCCAAGGAGAATTTTGCCCTCATGCTTGAATAACCATAGCTGCAATACAGTGAAACATTTATGGTTGAGAAACAGGCACACATTGCAAAGAGATGGCCAGAGGGAAATTTAAGCTAAATCTTATTTTCTACTTTTATACCTAGTCAACCTTAGCCATAGATCAAACAAATATTTCCAGGCTAAGAGTCAGACAAAACAGTGCTAACAAATGTCCTGAGAGAATTATAGCTTCAGCTTAAACTGAGCAGTACACAAATCTAACAAGCATGCAAAATCAAGTGAGGTGAGCAGAGTCTAGTTTTTTCAGGCAAGTTAATTCATTCCAGAGTGTGGTGAGCAGTAGAGTCGGTTTTGCTGGAAAAATAAAATAAGAAAATAAAATTCACTCCTGCCGCTAATCAGGCTCTGCTGCTGCAAGGGCTGTCCCTCAAAGTGAGGCGAGCACCAATGGGGAAATGCTTGGGTGGGTGGGTGCCAGGTTTAAGTCTCCATCCAAGAAAGCTCCATTCCTGGATTCTCTGGGAGGCGGTGAGATGGCTGCACCTTGGTTAGTTAGCTCGAACTGTGGAAGGTTTGCAGGAGGATCCACTCACCCAATGAGGTTTGTCATCCCTGGGAGAAAAGGGATAGAGACAGAATATTAGTAATCAGAAAGGGAGCAGTAGCAGCTAAACAAAGAGGACAAAAGAACCAAGGCAGGTCTGGAGTAAAAGGGTGCTTGGGAACAGATTAACAGAGTAGCTGGGGCAGTTTAGGTAGGGATGGAGCAGCTGGCTGCTACAAGGATGGTCATAAACAGATTATCACAGTATCGGGGCAGAAACAAAGAAAGAAATTTAAACTTTAGCTGGCCAAGGAGAATTTCTGCCTTCCTGCTTGAATAATTGCCGCTAATACAGTCAATCATTTCTAGGCCAAGAAACAGGCATACATTTCTAACAGATGGCCGAGGAAATTTAAACTAAATCTTACTTTCTACTTTTATAACTATTCAACCTTAACTGTAGTTCAGATAAATATGTCTAGGCTGAGAGTCAGGCAAAACAGTGCTAAAAATGGCCAGAGAGAATTACAGCTTGAATTTAAACTGAGAAGTACACAAATCTAACAAGCATGCACAATCAATTGAGGTGAGCAGAGTCTGGATTTTCAGGAAGTTAATTCCGCTCAGGTGTGGCAAGCAGCAGAGTCTGGCTTTTCTGGCAAAGTAAAATAAATAAATAAAATTCACTCCTATCAGCAACCAGGCTCTGCTGCTGGAAGAGCTGTCCCTCTAAGAAAGAGAGCGCACCAATCGGGAACAGCCTGGGTGGGTAGACACCCAGATTCTAGTCTCAATCCGAGAAAGTGCTGTACCTGGATTCTGTGGGAGGGGTAAGGCGGCTGCACCTTGGTTCCTTAGCTTGAACTGTGGGCTTAGACTGCACCAAAACCATCCAGCAGATGAAGTCTGCCTACTATAAGCATGCCCTCACAAACTCCTGTTGCAATGGTCGGAAATCTGGAAGAACATAAAGGAACTCACAGAATCCACCCAAAATGCCCCCTATCAATACTCAACATCAACAGAACCACAACCCTCAACCCAAAACCATTGCGGATACCTTTAACAAAGCCTTTACTGACCTCAGCGCTATCCTACATCAGGACTACTTCAAAGGTGGTGAAGCCCCTCTTTCTGTAATGAACACTACTCCCACCAGCTCCCCTACTTCTACTTCAAAGCAGTCAAGGCTCACTAAGTATGCAAATATATTACCAAAGCCCTTGGTAAATCAAGATTCAGTTATGACTCCTCGATCTCAAAATCCTGTCTCTCACACTTGATGAAGTGCTTAGTCCTCTGACCAGAATTTTCAACCTCTCCCTCAGCCTTAGCCAGTTCCCAGACAGATGGAATCTGCCACTGTCACCCTAATCCATAAAAGTGGTGACAAAAGTGCCCACGATAACTACAGACCTATCTTCCTACTACCCCCTCTCCAAGGCACTAGACGCATTGTCTCAGACCAGCTCACAGAATACCTGGATACGTACAACATCCTGTGCAAGCAACAACACAGGTTCCATAAGGTCACTAGCACCTCCACAGCCCTACTTGAATTCACTGGCACAATCCACAACGCACTTGATTCCGGTGAACTACTAGGCTCAATCTACATTGACTTAACTAAAGCCTTGACACCGTCAATCACCGCCTCCTACTTGTCCAGCTTCAGAACACTGGGCTGTCAACTGACACCATTGGCTGGTTTAGAGCTACCTTGAAGAACGGTCCCAAACAGTAAGAATCGCTGATACACTCTCGGACCCTAGACCGGTCCACTCAGGAGTCCCAGGGCTCCATTCTGGGACCCCTCCTCTTCAGCCTATTCTTAAACTCACTACCAGACAGCTGCCCAAAACAAATAAGTCTCCATACTGATGCTGTGATCCTTACTCGGACCCTGATCCAATCCAATTAAAAAATAAATTTCAGCGGGCCTTCTCCTCCCCAGAATCCTGGTTCTAAATCATAAACTGCTTCCCAATCAGCAAAAACAAGTCTGTGGTCTTCTGCAGCCCCCACAACAAAACAAACAACTCCACCACTTCATTGCATCTGAACATGGAGCCATCTAGAGCAAACACAATCGTTCAAGTACCTTGGCATCACCTTGATCCCCATTCGCTGTCCATATCAGCAGTGTTGCAAAGTCTGCCAATGCGAGGTTAGGCATATTATTCCGGCACAGAAACACCTAACCCAGAAGCACTGCCAGTGGCTGTCCAAAGCTCCATCATCAGCATCATAGACTATGGTCTTATCATATATGGGTCTGCAACTACCACTGCTCTCCAACGTGCTCGACCTCCCTGAATAAAGTCCTGTCATCTCATCACTGGCTCACATCACTGTACCCACACATGTGAACTTTATTCCCCAATCTGGATGGCTTCAACTGGACAAATGCATAAAATACCAAACCTGCATTACGGCCAAGAAAATTATAATGGGGCTTGCCCCACCTGGTGTTGTGTCCTCCTTAAGCTAGACATAGGAATGTCACTACAAGAGCTCCAATTCCCATCTACTAGTACATATCCAATGATGTCCTTCGACCAAGGACAAAGATCATTCACCTATCGGGTATCCAACTGGCTCAACTCTCTTGGCAGCGACATAGCGACTACTCCAACACTCAGCCTCTTCAAGTCCAAGCTGCACCTCTCCTGCTTGTATCCTGCGATTGCCATCTTAAAATTTCCAAAATTCTAGCTGCACATGCCCCAGCACCCAGCACTACAATCAGTCTTTGCACCCCTACCACCTTACCTGTCATATTCCCTCGACCAAGGCCCCTGGCTGCACTGTCTCCGTCCTTGCCCACCTCCCCCATATCTCCACTCCTGCCCCTGCCCCCAACCACCTCCCGTACTCACCCTGTACTCCCTACGCACCCTCAATCTCCTACCCTCACTTCTTCCCCACCGACCCCGTCTTGCTCATAGCTCAAGTCTTTGTACTGGTTATTACATGTCTGTAAGTCAGTGACTATTTGTTTGTAACTAAAATGATAACTGTTGCACATGCTGACATGGAACCTTAGTAAAAGAGCCTTGGCTCAAAGGTATTGTAATCCTAGATTGAAATAAATAAATAAATAAACAACTGTGGGTGGTTAAGCAGAGTAGCAGCTCACCTGTTTGGGGCGTGCTGCACCCTGGGAGAAAAGGAATACATACAGAATATTAGCAATCAGAAAGGAGAAGGGTAGCAGCTAAACAAGAGGGCAAAAGGACCAGGGATGGTCTGGAGTGAGATGGGGTGGGGAACAGATTAACAGAGTAGCTGGGGCAGTTTAGGTGTAAACCAGAGCAGCTGGCTCCTATAGAAATTGGCCAGAAGCAGATAAACAAGTATCACAGAAACATAGAAGCTGACTGCAGATAAGGACTAAAAGGCCCATCCAGGCTGCCCATTTCTTTTCTACCTTATAAATGTGCCATCGCCTTTGCTCTGTCAGTGGCCTATCTATTCATACTCATCTGTATTGCTCTCTTTTGCCTAACCCATGCCTGTTTGAAGTCCTGCACTGTATTCATAGCCACCACTTCCTGATGTAGGCCGTTCCATCAATCCACCACCCTTTCTGTGAAAAAAGAATTTGCTCACATTCCCCTTAATCAGCCTCTAATCTCATGCTGTGTCCTCTTGTCCTGCTATTTTCTTATATTTAAATATATTATACTCTTTCACCTTGTTAATGCCCTTAAGGTGTTTGAATGTCTCGATCATATCACCTTTCTCCCTCCTTTGCTCAAGGGTATACATATTGAGCTCCGTTAATCTGTCCTCATGTCTTCTGATGCAATCCCTGCACCATTTTGGTTGCCCTTCTCTGGAATGCCTCAGTTTGGTTAATGTCCTTGTGAAGGTGTGGCCTCCAGTACTACCACGCACTCAGATGAGGCCTTACCAGTGTCTTGTAAGAGGGATTATTACCTTCCTCTTACGACTTGTGATACTCCTACTAATACACCTTAACTTCCCCAGCCTTACCTACTGCTTTAGAGATCTGCTTGGATGATTTCAGGTCGTCGGTGATGATGGTGCCCAAGTCTCTTTCTTCCTTTGTGACTGCCAGCAACCTCTCTTCCAGTCTATAGGTGGCTTCAGGGTTTCTCTTCCTTATGTGCATGATCTTGCACTTCTTTGTATTAAATCCCAGTTGCCACTCTTCTGACCATTTTGCTAGTTTATCAGATCTCTTCTCATTCTGCCCACCCCATCTGGATCATCTACTCTGTTGCAGATCTTGGTGTCATCTGCAAACAGACAACCCTTACCTCTAGTCCATCTGCAATGTCACTGATGAAGATATTGAAAGGACTGGCCCAGGACTGATCCCTGAGGTACCCTACTTGTGACTTGCAGCTCTTCTGACTCTATACCATTTACCACCACTCTCTGTTTTTCTGCCTGTCAACCAGTTTGCCACCTAGTTGACCAACTTCTGACCACCGAGCCTACCCAGCTTCTTTATCAATCTTCTATGTGGAACAGTGTTGAAAGCTTTGCTGAAGTCAAGGTAGGTGACATCAACTACTCCCTTGGTCCACCACTCTGGTTACCCAGTCAAAGAAATCTAAGAGATTAGTTTGACAGGACCTTCGTTTTGTAAACCCATGCTGTCTTGGATCCTGTGCCCCTATGGATTCCAGGTGTTGCACTATCCTTTCCTTAAGGAGTGCCTCCATAATCTTGCCCACTACTGAGGTAAGACTGACTGGTCTGTAGTTCCCTGCCTCCTCCCTGCTACCAATCTTGTGGAGCAGGATCACATGAGCCCTTCTCCAGTCTTCTGGGACTACTCCTAGGCTCAGAGACTCACTAAACAGTTCTGCTAATGGCTCTGCTAGTTCCACCCTTAGCTCCTTAAGTACCCTGGGATGTATGCCATCAGGTCCCATTGCCTTGTCCACCCTGAGCTTAGAAGCTCTTGTAGGACCCTTTCTTTTGTGAAGGGAGTAGTGCTCAGCTCCTTCTCCCCAGTGTCCATGGTGCTGAGCTGTGGGCACTGCCCCACCTTATCTTCAGTAAATACTGAGCAAAGTATCTATTTAGGATAGATGCTTTACAGGGTCCTCCTCCTCACATGCCCTTTTTCTCCTTTGAGCTTAGCAATACCCTCTCTGGACTTTTTCCTTTCACTAATGTATCTATAGAAGTCTTGTCACCCTCTTTTACTGTTTGTGCTAGTGTTTCCTCAGTTTGGGCCTTTGCCTGCCTTACTGCCTTCCCTGCTTCCCATAGGGCAGTTTGGTATGCCTCCCTATCTTCATCCTGCTGTGTTCCCTTATATTTCCTGAAGGCCAGCCTTTTGGCTCTGACCTTTTCTGCTACTGTATTTGAGAACCAAAGTGGTTTCCTTCTTCTTTTGCACTTCCTTTTCTGTCTAACACAATGGGATGTTGCTTCAAGTATTGCATCATAAATGCTTGCCCACTTTGCTCTGTACCCCCTCACCTGTGCTTCTTTTGCCAGGGCTAGCTTAACTCTGTTGGCCATTGGGGAAAACAAAAGAAAGAAATTTAAATTTTAGCTGCAGAAGGAGAATTTCTGCCTTTGTGTGAATAACCTTAGCCACAATACAGTCAAACATTTGTAGGGTGAGAAACAGGCACACTTTGCTAAGAGATTTCAGAGAAAATTTAAACTAAATCTTGATTTCTACTTTTACACCTAGTCAATCTTAATCGTAGTTCAAACAAATATTTCTAGGCTGAGAGTTAGAAAAACAGTGCTAATAAATGGCCAGAGAGAATTAAAGCTTCAATTTAAATGAGAAGTACACAAATTTAACAAACATGCCTTACTGTGGAGGTTGTGGGGTCTAAAACTGTGGAGAATTCAAGAATGCATGGGACAGACATATGGCAATTCATGTGGGGTAGGAAGAAATAGGCTGTTGGTTAACTAGGATCTACGGCCTATCCTGTAGGTAGGGGAATGGGCAGACTAGATGGGCCAAGCGGTCTTTATCTGCCATCAAAGTCTATGTTTCTAATCAAGTAAGATGAACAGAGTCTATTTTTCAGGCAAGTTAATTCATTTCAGGTGTGGCGAGCAGCAGAGTCTGGTTTTGCTGGCGAAATAAAATAAGTAAATAAAATTCACTCTTACCAGCAACCAGGCTCTGCTGTTGGAAGGGCTGCCTCTCTAAGTGAGATCAAGCGTCAGTTGGGAAATGCCTGGATGGGTAGGTGCCAAATTCAAGTCTCAATCAAGAAGGCTCTGTTCCTGGATTCTATGAGAATGGTCAGGTGGCTGTACCTTGGTTGTAGCTCAAACCATGGGCAGTTAGCTGGAGGACCCCGGTTTCCCAGGGGCTTGCCATCCCTGGGGAGAAAAGGGATATGGACAAAATATTAGCAATCAGAAAGGGAGGGGTAGCAGCTAAACAAAGAGGACAAAACGACCATGGGAGGTCTGGAGTAAAATGGGTTTGGGCAACAGATTAACAGAGTAGCTGGGGCAGTTTAGGTGTCTGTGGGCAGCTGGCTGCTCAGGAACAGACAGAACAGATTAACACAGTATTGGGGTAGAAACAAAGAAAGAAATGTAAACTTTAGCTGGCCAAGGAGAATTTATACCTTTGTTCTTGAATAACCTAAGCTGCAATACAGTCAAACATTCCTAGGCTGAGAAACAGGCACACATTGCTAAGAGATGGCTAAGGAAATTTAAACTAAATCTTACTCTCTACTTTTACATCTAGTCAACCTTAGCCATAGTTCAAGCAAATATTTCTATGCTGAGTGAGGTAAAACAGTGCTAAAAATGGCCAGAGAGAATTACAGTATACAGTTTAATTTAAACTGAGAAGTATACAAATCTAACAAGCTTGCAAAATCAAGTGAGGTGAGCAGAGTCTGTTTTTCAGGCAAGTTAATTCAGCTCAGAGTGCAGTGAGCAGCAGAGTCCAGTGTTGCTGGCAAAATAAAATAAGTAAATAAAATTCACTCCTGCTGGCAATCAGTCTCTGCCGATGGAAGGGCTACCCTCTAAGTGAGAGCAAACACCAATCAGGAACTGCCTGGATGGGAACATGCCAGATTCAAGGCTCAGTCCGACAAGGCTCCATACCTGGATTCTGTGGAGAGCAGTCAGGGTGCTGCACCTTGGTTGCTTAGCTCGAACTGTGGGTGTTCTGCTGGAGGATCCACTCACCCGATGGGTGCTTGCCATCCCTTAGGAGAAAAGGGATACAGACAAAATATTAGCAATCAGAAAGAGGAGGGTAGAAGCTAAACAAAGAGATCTATTGGCCTCAGCCAGGGGCCCTGGACTGGTTCCATGGCTACCTGAATGGGAGATAGCAGAGGGTTAAACTGGGTAACAATTTTGTATCTAGTTACCTGAATATTAAATCTGGTATACCACAGGGGTCCAATGCTGGACCCGTTTTATTTAATATATACAAAAGGTGTCAGACATCTGATGGATGATGTCTGACACCATTTGTATGCTGATGATACAATATTGTATCTTGAAGGAAAATCTGTGGGGTATATACAGGAAAATTACAAAAATATTTTAATATATTGCAAACATACTTCTGGGAACATGGGTTGGTCTCAAACCCTTTAAAGTCACAGGTAATGTTATTTTCAAAAAAAAGTATCTTTGAATTTGGATATAAAACATTGGATAGTTGCAGCTTGGCCCTTGTGGATTGTTACAAACACTTGGGAGTCTGGATGGACTCTCATTGTAGTTAGGATTCTCATATTGATAATCTGATACAAAAATTGAATAAGAAGTTGGGGTGTACTGTATAAGCATAGAGACTGTCTTCCATCTGAAGCTAGATTAGAAATTGTGAATTCGATGATAATTCCGCATTTTGATTATGGTGATGTTGTGTATATTGGGGCTGCTAGAGATACTTTGGGAAAGTTAGATGTTGTTTTAATGGAATGCATGATTTGTCCTAGATACACATTGGAATACACACCATTGTACTCTTTATAAAGCTTTAAACTGGATACCTCTGATGGATCGGTAATATCCATGTGTAGTGTTTGACCCACTGTTGTTACTTTAAAAAGCACCAGAATACCTAATAGAGTTCTTGGAGGTGGAATGCCAAGGATGGATTGCGATTTGAAAGGAAATAAATTTTAGGGTGCTATTTATGAGAACAATGAGGGGCAAACATTGCTAAATACATGAAGGTCCAAAACTGGAATTCATTGCGAGGTCATGTATGAACAAAACATCTTGGAATATATAAAGATCATCGCTTGAAAAGGCATCATTGTCTCAAAAAGTTGTTGCATTTGAAAGATTTTTATTTACTGTAATTGAAATGCTTGCCTGTAATTCAGTGGCCAAGCAGCCAGCCACTCCCACTTCCTGAGCTATATAAGCAGTTCCTCTCAGCCTCACTGTGAAGCATTTTGTCTTTGCAGCCAGATGCTATGTTGGTTTGTCTTCTGAGCTGGCTGGGGCCTAACCCTCCCCGCTGTTTCTGTGTGTCTTTGCTGGACTTCAGTGTTTGTTTTCCTGCTTCTGGTTTGTATCTTTCCTCCGGCTGTATGCTTCCCTGTGTTTTGTTTCTTGTTTTTGGGGCCTTCCCTGTTTTCTGTTTTGCTGTGCTTTGATTTCCTCTTGGGGGTCTCTTATTTTTAAAACTCCTAGCATACTGCTACTATGGAACTCATTCTGCTTGCTTTCAGTTACAACTCTCAATTTACTGAAACTGCAAACCTACTCAGAGCTAATGCTACTGCTTTCAGTTACTACAACTTCAGCCACTGCTGCTGATTGTTTACTTTAATTACTATTATACCCAGTGCCTGTGTTTTAACACTGTACTCATTTAACTACTGCTGTACAGGCCCACTTGCTTCCTGCTGCTGCATTGTTTACACCGTTCCTATTCTACCTTGATTACTCTGAGGTTAGCTGAAGCTCCTGCTGAGGCTATTAAACTAGCTTTATATCTGCATGTGGTTCTCGGCCTTTCATTTGCTTCCTTGTTTGCCCTCGATGGGGACTGGGAGGTGTTGGGGGTCATGGCCTATGTGGTTAATTAATTTTGTTCTAAATCCTGTATTATACTGAAAATCCTCAGAGTTTGTTACCTTGATTTGACTATTTATGTCTGGCTGGCTTGCCCTAACTCAGTGCTGTTTACTTGCTATACAGTTGTTATGCAGGCCCACCTCTTACTACTGCTACTGCTTACTGACCTATCAGGTCCCCACTTGCTTACGCAACTGTTGCTCCTTGCTTATGCAAACCTTTGCTTTATGCCTAATGCCATCCCTTTGGCATGCCTGAGTTCTACTGCTCTCAATTTGCATTCGACCTTGCAAGATCTCAGCACTCATTGCTCCTTACAATCTCAGCATGCCATGCTCATTCAGCTCCCCAGCTTTACAGCTCTCAATCAATTCTGGGGCTTACCAACCATTCTAATCTGGCGCAGGTTCCTGCAGCCGATGGTCTCGCTCTGCATTTAGTCTGCATCATTGGCGTGTCCAACTTGTGGTGGGATCCTTCTCACCTGGCCCATAACTAGAGATATCCTCACCCTGGGCTTGGCTTTGGCTGCCTGCTCTGTGATAGCAGCTCCTAGTGTAAATTTAAGACTAGTGGTGAAGGGTGGTTCGACGATCTCCTTTGGCTCTAGTGTTCCACTATAGCGGTTGCCCATTGACTTTAGTGGTTTCCCTAGCAAGACACCTTCACCACACTCTCCCCCGACTGCATCTGGTTCACCTGGTTTGATTTAGGGCGGGTAGGCCAGGTGAGTGCCTCAGCAGTTGTTGCTCTCCTCCTGCACCTTGGATGCTCGTATTGTTGCACAGTTTTCTCATACCTTCCAAGGCGTTCCTGCTAGAGGGTTTGGTGAGAGCCTTCCTCCAAACTGGAATATTTTCCACCTCCTTTAATTGGGTTTTCCAAACTGCAGCTGCAGAGCTGTCACTAAATACATTTTCCAAGCCTGGAGGAAAGCTACCTAAGCCTTGGATCCCCGAGATTTCCTCCTCATAGGGTTTTCTCCTCCATTCGTCAGGCCATAACACTAGCATAGTTGTTTCCCCTAGTCTCCTTGGGTAGATTCCGTTTTTGGATGGAGGTGGAGGATGTCCTGCCATTCCTTCTCTCCTTAGGGATCCCTTCTCTCAATGCAAGCCATCACTATTCTTCTCTACTACTATGTTCCAGTTACTGCTTCTATGTCACTGTTACTGCTTGCTCATACACATCATGTTGCCTCCTTTGGGGATGATACACATTTCTTTTGTGGATTCCTAAGGTACCTTTAGCCACAGGAACCGTCCCATGACACCTCTAGAGGCAGAACCCTCTCTGAGAGTTCCTTGCTTCGTGCCCCTACAAGGTGATAATTCCTCTGGAATAGAGTGTGAGCAGCCACAACCAAAACTAACACAGTTACAAAGCATAACACTATACTGGCTGCGTAGTTCAGTGAATTGAAAGGCTTGCCTGTAATTCAGTGGCCAAGCAACTAACCCTCCACTTCCTGAGCTACAGTATATAAGCAGTTCCTCTCAGCCTCACTGTGAAGCATTTTGTCTTTGCCCACCATCTTCCCCTCCTCCTCCAGCAGCAGCGCTCTCCTTAGGGGATTCCTAAGGTACCTTTAGCCATGGGAACCGTCCGTGGCACCTCTAGAGGCAGAACCCTCTCCGAGAGTTCCTTGCTTCGTGCCCCTACAGGGTGGTAATTCCTCTGGAATGAGAGTGCGAACGCCACAACCAAAACTAACACAGTTACACAAGCATAACACTATACTGGCTGTGTAGGTCAGTGAATAATTGTTGTTTTGTTTATGTATGAATCTATCTGTATGTATGTTACAGTATTTTAAAGTGAAACTGGTATTCTTTTCTGTACAGTAGGACCCCATTGTAAATTAGCTTTTGCTAAACTATGTTATCCTGTTTCTGATATCAGAAATAAACTTTTTACTATTATTACTACTACTACTAAAATGACCAGGGAGGGTCTGGAGTGTAGCGAGGTGAGGAACAGATTAACAGAGTAACTGGGGCAGTTTAGGTGTGGGCGCAGTAGTTGGCTGCTGTACAAGCAGCCAGAAACAGATTAACACAGTATCGGGGGAACAAACAAAGAAATGAATTTAAACTTTAGCTGGCCAAGGAGAATTTCTGCCCTGGTGTTTGAATAACCTTAGCTGCAATACAATGAAATATTTATAGGCTGAGAAACAGCACACAGGTTAACAGATGGCCGAGGGAAATTTAAAGTAAATCTTATTTTCTACTTTTATACCTAGTCAAACGTAGCTGTAGATCAAACAAATATTTTCAGGCTAAGAGTCAGGCAAAACAGTGCTAACAAATGGCCAGAAAGAATTATAGATTCAGTTTAAACTGAGCAGTACACAAATCTAACAAGCATGCAAAATCAAGTGAGGTTAGCAGAGTTTGTTTTTCAGGCAAGTTTATTCATTTCAGAGTATGTTGAGCAGCAGAGTCCGGTTTTGCTGGAAAAATAAAATAAGAAAATAAAATTCACTCCTGCTGCTAATCAGGCTCTGCTGCTGGAAGGGCTGTCCCTCTAAGTGAGGTGAGCACCAATCAGGAAATGCCTGGGTGGGTAGGTGCCAGATTCAAGTCTCCATCTGAGAAGAAACTGTACTGGATTCTCTGGGGAGTGGTGAGGTGGCTGCACCTTGGTTGGTTAGCTCAAACCATGGGAGGTTTGCTGGAGGATCCACTCACCCAATGGGGGCTTGCCATCCCTGGGGATAAAGGGATAGAGACAGACTATTAATAATCAGAAAGGGGCAGTAGCAGCTAAATGAAGAGGACAAAGAACCAGGGCAGGTCTGGAGTAAAACAGGTGCTGGGGAACAGATAACAGAGTAGCTGGGGCAGTTTAGGCGTGGATGGACGGAGCAGCTGGCTTCTACGACAGTGGCCAGAAACAGATTAACACAGTAGTGGGGGCAGAAACAAAGAAAGAAACTTAAACATTTAGCTGCAGGAGAATTTCTGCATTTGTGCTTGAGTAATCTTAGCATAATACAGTCAAATGTTTCTGGGCGAGAAACAGGCACACATTGCTAAGAGATGGTCCAAGGAAATTTAAACTAAATCTGACTTTCTACTTTTATACCTATTCAACCTTAACTGTAGTTCAGACAGATATGTCTAGGCTGAGAGTCTGGCAAAACAGTGCTAAAAAATGGCTAGAAAATTACAGCTTCAATTTAAACCAGAAGTACACAAATCTAACAAGCATGCACAATCAAGTGAGATGAGCAGAGTCTGGATTTTCAGGCAAGTTATTTCAGCTCAGAGTGTGGCGAGCAGCAGAATCAGGTTTTGCTGACATTACTGGCAAAATAAAATAAATAAATAAAGTTCACTCCTACTGGCAATCAGGCTCTGCTGCTGGAAGCTTCCTTCTAAGTAAGAGAAGCGCCAATCAGGAACAGCCTGGGTGGGTAGACACCAGATTCAAGTCTCAGTCTGAGAAAGCTCCACACCTGGTTCTGTGGGGAGCAGTCAAACAACTGCACCTTGGTTCCTTAGCTTGAACTGTGGGTGGTTTGTTAGAGTATCAGCTCACCTGTTTGGAGTGTGCTGTCCCTGGGAGAAAATGAATACATACAGAATATTAGCAATCAGAAAGGGAAGGGTAGCAGCTAAACAAAGAGGGCAAAAGGACCAGTGAGGGTCTGGAGTAAGATGGGGTGGGGAACAGATTAAGAGAGCAGCTGGGGAAGTTTAGATGTGGGCGGAGCAGCTGGCTCCTATGGAAAAGGTCAAAAACAGATAAACACATATCATAGAAACATAGACTTTGACGGCAGATAAGGACCGCTAGGCCCATCTAGTCTGCCCATTTCCCTATCTACAGGATAGGCTGCAGATCCTAGTTAACCAACAGCCTATATCTTCCTGCCCCCACAAGAATTCCTTTATGTTTGTCCCATGCATTCTTGAATTCTCCCACAGTTTTAGACCCCACAACTTCCTCAGAAAGGCTGTTCCATGCATCCACTACCCTCTCTGTGAAATAATACTTCCTCACATTGCCCTAGACGCCCTCCTTCTATCTTTAAATTGTGTCCCTTGTTCTTGCAAGTCTCTTTTCTGAAAGATGCTACCCTCTTGGACTTTGATGATTCCCTTGAGGTACTTGAAAGTTTCTATCATGTCCCCCTCTCCCTTCTTTCCTCAAGGGTATACATATTAAGCTCCTTTAGTCTCTCCTCATATGGCTTCTCTTGCAGACCCTGCACCATTTTAGTTGCCCTCCTCTGGACTGCCTCTATCCTGTCTATGTCCTTGCGGAGATGGGGTCTCCAGAACTGGACACAGTATTCCAGATGGGGTCTCACCAACTGTCTGTACAGAGGGATAACAACTTCCTGTTTTCTGCTGCTGATGCCTCTCCCTATACATCCCAGTATACCCCGGCCCTCCCTACTGCCTTCTCATATTGCTTGCTAACCGTAAGGTCATCTGATATGATTACCCCCAGGTCCCTTTCCTGTTTTGTTGTTGTTACTACCTCCCCACCCATTGTGTATTCTTCCCTTGGTTCTTGTTTCCCAGGTGCATTATTTTGCACTTTTTGCATTGAATCCTAGCTGCCATCGTCTGACCATTCCTCAACCTTGCCAAGTCCTTTTCATCCTTTCCACGCCTCCTTGTGTATCAACCCTGTTGCAGATCTTTGTGTCATCTGCAAAAGGCATACTTTCCTTCAGTCCCTCTGCAATGTCACTGATGAAGACATTAAAAGGACTGGACCCAATACTGAACCCTGCGGTACCCCACTAGTAACCGCCCTTTCTTCAGAGTGGACTCCATTTACAATTACCTTCTGTGTCCTGTTGTCCAGCCAATGTTTTCCCAGGCTACCACCCTGGGACCCACTCCCAGGCTGGTTAATTTGACTAATAATCTTTTGTGTGGGACTGTGTCAAATGCCTTGCTAAAGTCTAGGTAGGCCATGTCCACAGCCCCTCCCTGGTCTACCACTTTGGTCACCCAGTCAAAGAAATCTATTAGATTCATCTGACATGACCTTCCCGCTGGGGAGAAACAAAGAAAGAAATTTAAACTTTAGCTGTAGAAGGAGAATTTCTGCCTTTGTGCTTGAATAACCTTAGCCATAATACAGTCACACATTCCTAGGCTGAGAAACAGGCACACATTGCTAAAAGATGGCCTGAGGAAATCTAAACTATATCTTATTTTCTACTTTTATACCTAGTCAACCTTAGCCATAGATCAAAAAATATTTCCAGGCTGAGAGTCAGGCAAAACAGTGCTAACAAATGGCCAGAGAGAATATAGCTTCAATTTAAACTGAGAAGTACACAAATCTAACAAGCATGCAAAATCAAGTGAGGTGAGCAGAGTCTGTTTTTCAGGCAAGTTCATTAATTTCAGAGTGTGGTGAGCATCAGAGTCCAGTTTTGCTGGAAAAATAAAATAAGTAAATAAAATTCACTTATAACCCCCTACAAATGGGATTCCCAGATGCTTTCCCAGAGCTTGTCTAGATGCTCCATGCTTGGTTGGTGTTTGGAGTAAGGCCGCTGAATGTGGGCATGGTGAGTGCTTTACAGCCTCCAGTACTGTCTTTTAAGAGCTGCCCAAGTGCAGTCATAATTACTCTGAAGGGGGTTGAGTGTTCCTATGCCGAGTCCTGCCGGGATGCTGGAGATAGCTCCATTCTGCCATCGCTAAGTATGCAGAGGGAGCTCTGCTGAAGGATGTAACTATTTGCTGGAATAACTTAGAGTAATAATGATAATGTAGTTGTTCTAACCTGCCTTCTTTGCAGCAGAGACTGTTCTGATTATCTCCACCATGTTGGTCCTGAACTGTTGCATTGGACCAATCAAATTGTGAGGACGCTCTGGGAGTTGAATGACCAATGAAGAGACAGCTAGTGATGCTGGGAAATGGCATTATGGGCCATGGCACTTTTTGCATCACTGGAGCAGGAGTAAATGACTGGCATGTGTAGCCAGCCTATGGTCGGAGTGGCGCCCAGGCTGTGAGGCTTGCCCCATGCTGTTGGGGGCAGATGCATCGTGACTGTGGAGAGGAGTGGAGCCCTTAGCTTCCTGCGCCTTGGGTGTTCAGGGGAAGCGTGAAAGGCCTGAGGCGGCCATTGTCCTTGCCAGCACATCCCGAATAAAATCTGCCGGCGTAGTGGACAGAGGAGGCTGTGCATAAACACAGCTGCCTAAGGCTTCACCTGAAAAGGACTGGAGAATCTGCTGAATCGCGCTTGGTCTTTCAGGATCTTTGAAGCTGAGGTTAATGCCCAAAATGTTATTTATTTATTTAGTTTTGTTGACGGGTAAGTGCACTAGACAAATCCTGCCTATTTTCAGGCACGACCGGGAAGGATACAGATGAATGCCAGCTGACCTTGAACCAGATTAAGCTGTTGGTGGTATTTTTAGTGAATGAAGGAAATTTGGCCAGGACACCAGGGAAATTCCCTACTCTGCTGACAGTAGGGGAGCCACCATGGAGGAGGAAGAGATGGCTGGTCAGTCTGCTGGTGTACCTGGAGGTGAGCAGGTCTCCCTACCTCCAGGTCCAGCCTTGAGACCGAAGTAATATTGCCTATCTGTATGGAAACCGAAGAAACTATGAGAGAATTGAATTTACCATTGTTTTGTGATATTGCTGGTTTGTTTGGGCCCGACTCTGCTTGAGTGGATAACATTTTGGAACAAAATAAAATGTTGTTTCAGCTGGGAGCACCAGTGATGATACCTGTGGCTGAACTAAGTGAAACTATTCCTGAAGACTTGTTACAGAGATGCTGCTCACCTTATTCAAGAAGAACTATTACAGGCAACAAAGGTAAAACCTTCATTGGGAGGAATGGTGAGCAAGCAGGTTGGCGTCGGTACTTCAAAGCCTAACACTTTGAAGGAGACGGCCCTTGATGTGGGGAACTTGTCAGCCAGTCTGCGGAAACTATTGTGGACTCAGGAGATGGTTGGACAGGGGAAAGAGCGTTATTGTGAGTGATTCACTGGGGCTTAATTCTGACAATGTGGGAACTTGTGCTACGACTTTCACTTTACGGAAAGGTAGAACTGAGTCTGCAACACCACAAGTTGTTCGCAAACGCTCAGTCTCCTCCTTAGACCGCCGCTGATCAATGCGGGTGGAAGTGTGGTGAAGATGGGGTGTGGATTCGGACCCAGCCCATAGCCCTATTCCAGGACAAAATGAGTTACCAGGGGAACCTGAAGTCTGATTGAATGAAGCAGGCCCCTTGCTTCCACAGGTCACTGTGTGTGGGCTTCAAACACAGCATGAAACACAACAGGAATTATCCCTGTCGGATTTGACTGTACAGGCGTGCAGCATATTGACTGGGGAGATTCTGAAGTTCCTTCCCGAAACAATATTGCCTCCTTCTAGCCCAAACACACAAGCAAAAAAGCTTGGAGTCGTTCCGTGACAAGACCCTTTTCTGGTGCACCTCCCCTTACAACGATGAAAACGATTTAATATCAAGGGGGTTTAACTCTAGCACCAGATCGCTTCTATGCGGGGAAAACATTGTTAAAAGACCATGTTTTTTTTTTCAAATGAAATACATGCGCTTATACATGTGTCTGGTTCTATGTCTTTTGATATAAGTTTTGTTACTCCACAACAGCTGGATCGTTTTTGGGCAAAATTTGATAACTTTCAATATACAGAATTGTGGATGCCTTTAAGGCAATGCCATTGACTAAACCTTCTATCAAAAAGTGACAGTTCTTTTCCGTTAATGAATCAGTATCTGTGCATGATATTGTATATTGGTTGCAAAAAAATGTGAAGTTCTTGGGGCTCCGTACCTATTTTTGATGATGAGTGTATTGGAATGGAGGGTGGATATTTCGGGTTACCACGTAACAATCAAATGGGGCCTGTACACCTTCTCAATAGCATTTTCTTAGGTACGAAATGAGGACACTGTTTTTATCAGGGACAGCCGAGGGCCTGTTTCAAGTGTGGGGTCCTTACACATTTAGGGTCCACTTGTGATAGATTGTGCTGCAATCTCTGTCTAGACTTTGGACATCAAGTTCCACATGTCATGCTGAGTTGAGATGTAATTTATGCTATGATTCGGGGCATTCATATAAATCTTGTCCTTGGGCAGCACAACCGCTACGGATAGGACTAGTCAGGATACTATTTTACAGGAGGCACAAAAGAAAGAAATATAAAAAAGAGCTGAGGCAGAAGGACCCCCGGGAATCAAGGTCCAGTCCACTGAAGCCTCCCCTCCTCCATCTTCTCAGTCAGAGGAGATTGTGGACATTGCCAAGTCCTACAACTGACCAGTAATGGAAAAGGGGCGGAGGTGATGTTGTATTTGGTCAATCTCTTCCACAGGTACAGGAGAATCCTCCCTTTGCAATACCACCTCCCTCGAGGTAAAAGTGTTGCAAAGAAAAGAGGTTTGAAACAAATGCAACCTCGCTCTAAGATAGCCAAGGCTCTTCTGGGATGAATGGTGCTATTGTGTTGACTAATAAATATGAGATTTTGAACTCTACTGTTTTGGATTTGGAACAAGGAGGTGATTCAGAAGCCTCCTCTCGGCCCCTCCCTTCTGATTCTGATGAGGGCCCCCAGAGCCGTTTCACAAATTAGTGCAGATCCTATCGTAGAACTGGTGCGTAGGAGTTCCAGAGTTAAGAAACCACCTTGAGCTTAAATACTGACTATGTTATTTCCATCCCTGCCAAAGTTGAGAATTTTAACTATTAATGTTAATAATATCAGGAATCCTAAGAGACGGTTGGTAGCATTCACAAAATTAAAAGATATGGATTGTGACATTTGTTTGCTACAAGACACAAGGTTAAATACAATTTATTTAACTAATATAGCGAAAAAGTTATGGTGTTGGGGCCCATCCTATTTTTCTGATGGCACTGATTTGTGTGAGGTGTAGGTATACTTTTCAGGGAGATGCTTTTCGTATCTCATGATTGATAGAGGTTCTTTTGGGAGGCTTAATAATTGACTTTACATATGAGGGCCTATCCTGGAGATTAATAAACATCTATGGGCCTTTAACTAAGAAAGGTAGGACGGAATTATTTAGGTTGATTAAACCTTAATTATTTACCATTAAGTTGGTAATTTGGGGTGGCGATTTTAATTGCGTTCTGCATGTCCAAGATAGAGGTGCTAAAACTACAAAAGGTGTTTAGTGATACTAATTATCTTGTGAAACTGATAGCTCAAAGTCAGCTATGTGATTCCTACAGGGTGGTTCATACACAAGAGACGGCAGACATATTTCGTGGAGCTCTGTCCACGAGAATAGATTTTCTTCATTAAAAACTGTTTTGGTGTAGAAACAGCTTGGTGTACCAGTGGAATTTTCAGATCATGCCATGTTAGTAATTACCTTGGGGACTGTTAATGGGCCTCGGTATGGGAAGGGATACTGGAAATTGAATACATCACTTCTGTTAGATCAACATTTACAGTTTAAAATTCTGGAGTATTTAAGAGCACGTATGACAATGGCAGGGTTGATGCCCAATAGAAGTAGTTGGTGGGAACTAACTAAAACAGGATTAAGAAGCATAGTTCAAAACATTCAGTTACAGAAGTCGGGGCAGTATAGAGAATATTTGAAACTGCCATGCAGCTGAATAAAATTTACTCAACTGTAAATTTATTACACATCCCTTGTCTGAACAAGCCCTTAATATTAAAAGAAATATTTTATTACAGTATGACAGGGCTAAATCCTGCAATTTGAACACAAAATCTGTACTCAGGGTAAGACAGGATTGGGTGATCCCTTTCAGCATAGTACCCAAAGGGCAAATCGCAATTTATGGTGGCTGTCCTTTCACATCAGAAAGCGATTGTCTCAGATGGTCCTGGTATTTTTAAGTGTAGTGACACAATATTGGATTCAATCTATGCTCCAAAGTTTTGAGCTTAGAACAAACTGAGAGTTTGCTCACATCCATTACAGTACCTACACTGGCGGTGGAACAGGTTTCTCCATTGATAGAGCCTGTCACGGCCCGTGAGATAGATCTCATAATGATGAATCTTAAAAACACGTCTCCTGGTATAGATGGGTTGCCTACTGAATTTTATCAGACATTTAAAGAAGAAATGATCCGGATATTGGTTGTAGTATTTAATTGGGTATTGTCAACGATGCAAGTGGATTTTCATTTTTGTATTGCAGTTCAAATTTTGGTATATAAAAGGTGAGAGAGAATGTGTTTGGATAATTGCGCTCTTTAAGTTTACTGAATTACGGATTACAAAATTTTAATGAAGCTTTTACATTCTCATTTGTTGCAATTAACACCATATATACTTTCTGGGGCACAAACCTGTACTGTACCAGGCGTAGTATACAACATAACCTATTATTAATAAGAGAATTAGTTGAACAAGGAAAGAGGATCTCTTACAAGGGTTTATAATGGCCTTGGACCAGGAAAAGGCCTTCAATCGTGTCCACATTCCTATATTTTCCTGGTTTTACAGTCTTATGGGCTACCTGAGCAATTTGTTAAGTGGATATCTACTTTATATTCATCAGCAAAAGCTCTCCTTTGGTAAATGGGCATCTGGGAAATATGTTACAATTTCTAGAGGGTAAGACAGGGATGTCCCTTAAGTCCCCTACTATATGTTTGGTGTTTAGATCCATTGTTGAGACTAATTCAACAGGATGCTCAGGTGGTGGGACTTCAACCATTGGGGGTTTCGAGCGCGAGTAACTGCTTATGCAGACGACATCTGTGTCATAGTTAGAATGTAAACTCAGGATTGAGAGTTTTAACTATTTTGGAAGAATTCGCTGATACCACAGGTTCACGATTCAATAAACTTAAAAGTACAATCTATCCTTTAGGAAGGTTCCCTCAGGGTCTGCGATGTGGCATGGTATCGCTGTTTCACACAAGCCATTTCATTATTTGGGTGTGTGGTATGGAAAGGAGGACAACTGTATATTTAATTGGTCAAGGAAACTGGAAGAAGCAGAGGAAAGGTTAGCATTATGGAAAAGTTGGAATTTGGTAAAAGAAGAAAGTTATGGTTATTAAAACATATTTAATACCAATATTCTTATTTCTTAGTGCAGTATATCCATTACCAAGCCAATCTGAATCTCATTTGTTGGGGTTGGTTTTCCAAATTATATGGGGATGCCGTTTAAATCCGATAAAGAGGAGGTTTTGTATTTACCTATAGATAAAGGAGGTTTAAATCTGATTAATCCTATTCTCTTTTGCTTACCATTTTTCTTCATCATAATCTGTTGGATATGTCAAAACCTCAATCAGCCTTGTGGCTCCTTTTGGAACATTGGTTGGGGCCTGTTTATTCAAAATGGAAGGAGCAGAAGATATTGCATGCACAGTTTAAAACCCTTGTGTTTTTTCAGACCTGTTTTGAGGAATTTAAAAAAAATGGAAAGTGTCGTTTGAGGTGCTTACTTCAATATCCACTAAATTGCTGTATAAAGCTATACAACAAAGGATTCCAGAGTTACCAGTAGAGTTTCTTAATATTGAGCCTCAATACAAGTCTTATGTCATAGATGTCTTACAGGATCCCAGAATAGCACCTTGAGTGCGGGATGTTACATGGTTGTGTGCTCAAGGAAACTCAATGTAAGGTAATGCAAAACATAAAAATGGACAGAACGTTTTGTCGCGACAGGTGTTTTGAGATGTTGGAAACTATGCAGCATTTTTACTTTTGTGTCCTTTTGTACAAACTGTATGGGAAAAATTAGCTGATAAATGGAAGCAAACTGTTGGCAGTCTCTTACGTATTCAGAAATTATAGGGATTTTGTCTCTCAAATTTGGGTTTGCAGAAGGATATGATAAGATTAATTTTGTCATTTATTAAATATATTCTTTGGCAGGTTAGATGTAAACTGGTGTTACAGCAATTTCTCAAGATCCTGATGCTGTAATTCTTAGTATAGAATATGCTCTGGATAAACAGTGTTATTTTGAGCAACGAATTATCGTAAAGAGATTTGAAACTTCGTTTGCTGGAAGTACCTTTATGAAGGATAAAATTGGATGAAGGTGCATGACTTTATTTATGTAACCAGGGACTCAGTCTTATTTATTTATTATGGTTGTAATCTTTGTTTATTATTTGAGTGTATGATGTTCAGTTTTCTTTTCAATAAAATATTTCTCCTACTCTTTCGATAAGTGCCATGGGATCTTTAACATCCACCTGAACTACCACCAATCCAGGTAGATGGGACCTTGGCTTAATGTCTCATCCGAAAGAGCACCTCAAGTACAGCACCCCTCACATGCTGCACTACAGTGTCAGTACTGGGATATTAACCCAAGTGCCAGATGTGGGAACTGAACCCCGGCCCTCTGATCTCCCAGCCTCCAGAGGCGAGTGCTACCTACTGAGCCACTGACACTAGTAAATTGTTGTGAGTTTGCTTGGGTCCTGGGAGCAGCTGCCTGGTATGGTACCCTCTGTTGTTTTCCATATAAAGATGTGAGGAGGCCTCTGAAATTCAGGCTCAGCCCTGCAAGTGGTGAAAGTGTGGTCCTCTGTTGGAGTTGTGAGTACTGATTCAGGGCAGTTCCCTGTTAAACTTTCAAACCAAGGAAAAGTTGTTTTGTTGTATTGCAGACTGTATTAATTGAGCTCTCTGACTCCATCTGATCTGCTCAGAATTGAATGCTCCTCTGTGTCAGGGCCCCAACCAGCTGCATCGAGGAACAAGCTGTTGGGCTTGGGTACCCCATAGACAGCGACTGATAGGTTTGGGTCTCTGCTACAGAGCCCTAGGTAGCTAAGTAAATATTTTAAAGTGATAAGCCAATCACCTGATTTCCCCAGTCCTTGTTATCTCCCTTAAATAAATCAGATTGTTCATTTTGCAAAAGCACCCTGGCTGGTTTGTGTTTGACTGGTGATATACTGCACAGTGAATACTGGATAACTGTACCTTATTTTCAGGGAGTCCCAGAGTGAGCTGAGGGGCTCGAGATGAAGGTGAGTGTTCAGGGTGAGAACCTTATATTTAAACTGTAAAGCCACTAGTGGGAAAAAAGGGGGTTGCAGCAACCCAGAGGGCTGTGACTGAGTCAACTTTGACTGTTCTAACCCCGACCTCTGGGTGGAGGCACCCGCCAATGGATCTGCGCCCTCACCCTGTCACAGTTGAGGCAGGCAGGGGTAGTAGCCCTTGGATAGTGTCCCTGGGGTTACAAATTGGAGGCACTGCTGGGATTAGTGTCCTCTATCGGCTAAGTGAGTGAAGTGCAGGAAAAATGGAAAAACTGGAAGGGATATTCTGGCAAAAGTTAAGTTGGATCCTAGTAAGACAATGGTACACAAATTGATGGGCTGGGGAGAAGCCGAAGAGCTGGACTCCTAGAGAATTGTGTTACTGTTAGATGTGCCCCTGGGAATCCCAACTGCTGACATTATTTTCTACAGCAGAGCATGTTAAATGTTTGGGCAAAGTGGAGGTAAGGGGCAAATGACTGACCTGCTCGACCAGACGCTGCAGGTGCTACTTTTGTGCAGTGCTGCCATCGACCCCAGAGGGTACCTCAGTGATTTATCCAGAGGGTGCCTCACAGGGGTGGAGGCATTTTCATATTCAGAGTGGGTCAGTCACTCCTGGGGAGTCCCCTCAGACTAATAATTTAAGATAAACTGCTTAAATTGCTGGCTGTGGAGGGGAGGACTACCAGGAATTGCTGCAAGCATTGGATCTGTCTAGTGACACTAACCCCCAGGTCTCCCAGGTACCTCCCCTGTCCCCCAAGAGTTCTATTTTGGCTCCACTACCCTTAGTGGTCCCTCCTATACAGCTCGATTCTTATCGTGAGGCTGAAACTTTTTCTGGCACAGTGCCAGTGCCTACGGTGAGGATGACTTGGGCGTGGATGGACTCGCCCATCCCCTTAGTTCAGGGGTGGCAATGCTCTGAGGGGAGAAAAGGAAGCGATTGATGGAGAGTCTGCAGGGCCCTGCTTTAAAGCCATTAGGTTCTTGGCTACCAACCGGAAGCCACGGCAGAGTACCTTTCTGCTTTGGAGAAGGTGTTTGGGAGTACAGAGACTGGGAAGACCTATTATGGAAATTCAGGTCTGCCAAGCAGTGGAGAAATGAGAAGCTGTCCACCTCTGTTACTAGGGTGGAGGCGGGCTTTGCGAGAAGGCCTATAGAAAGGGGAATCACAGCCACGGCCCTGAACCAGGTCAGGTTGGAACATGTTTTGAAGTCTGCTAGATTTTCTAGTGTGATACTGTTAAAGCTTAAGTTGCATGATCGACGGGCTGCCCTGCGGAATACTGTCAATTGATGAGGAAATTAGAGAAGTGGAGACTGATGAGGAGGGTGGGAACCCTATGTGGGGCTGTGAACCCAAGCGGACCCCTGAGTCTAGTGCCCCGAAGAGACCCACCTTTCAGGAAGGCCTGATGAGTCCCCAGATTTTTCAGGTGAGGTGGGGTGCAAGCTATTTCCTCTGATCCCCAAGTAGAAAGTGAGTTGAGGGCCGAGGTCAGAAATTTACGAGAACTGGTGAGGGACTTGAGTGATCCACCATCTACCCTGTTGGGTCTGGGAGCCTTAGTTATCCAGAAACCAATGCCCTGGCCTGGGGAATCCCTCATCCCTACAGGGCCCCCAGCAAACAAGGTGCCCCTCCCAATAGAGACCCACGGGACCCCAAGTTTTGTTACCATTGTGGGGAGGAGGGACACTTTCAGCCTGAGTGCCAGATGCCGGAGAATTTAAGGAAAGTCAACAGCAAACTGATCACTTGGCATCGCAGGGCCCACGTCTGACCCCAGGAAAAACTCTGTGACCGGGCCAATGCCCAAGCAACTGTCAATACTGCCACCCCAAATGGTCTGATGTGGTCTGGCCTTCGATGGAGGCTCCAGTCAGTAAATGGGATTCCTACCTGAGCTGTATTAGACAGTGGCTCAGGTAACCATCATGTTTCAGGACTGGTATCAGACACACCTACCTGAGTGCCCTACAACCCTTGGATGGCCTATATGTGATGGGATTGGTGACAAAGCTTATCCGTGGTTGGGATATATCCAGATCTGATTATCATTCCCTACTTCTGTGGCTGGAGTGGACGAACAGGTGGAAACTTTAGCTTTAGTCTGCCCCCCCACGGGACTGTATGATGGTGTACCCCTGTTGATTGGGACAAATGCTCATCTGTTTGGATGACTAGCCCAGTTGTGTTCAGAAAAGCAAGCATTCAGAACCGGAGAGCCCTAAGAATACCGCTATGATCCAAAAGGCCTTTGAAACTCAGAAGAGGGTTAGCCAGGAGGAACCTGAAGGCCCAGTGGGTGTAGTATGAAGAAAGGATCCAGCACGGTGACACTTGCCCCGAATGCTCAATGTATTCTGCATGGGGAAGTCCGACTAAGAACAAATGTTAAGAAAAAGTTGTTGATGTTGGATGCTCCTGGGGAAGGAAGATTACCTGAGGGACTGCTCGTCAAACCCAGTATCTTGCTGGCTAGAGCTCATGCTTACGTTAGGAGGGTGATGGTTCAAGTGCATAATGTGTCCGACAAGGAGATTCGAATAGAAGAGGGTACACCTTGGCAAGTGTACATTGTGCAGATACTGCAATGCTGCCCAAAAGCAAGGGTTCCAGGAAAGACGACAGAGTTACTCCCGACCCGTTTGATTTTGGTGACTCCCATTGCCACCTGAATGGAAAGTGAGGATCAGTGAGAAGCTTGCCAAAAGAGACCAGTTTTCTCTGGAAAAATTGGATGTGGGATGTGCAAGGGCTGAGCACCACATCCGGCTGCATGAAAGGCCTTTCGAGAGAGATCCAGCGCCTGGCCCCGGCTGACATAGATGATGTGAGTGGCATCTGCAAGAGGTGCTTGCTGCTGGTGTGATACAAGAGTCCAGGAGCTCCTATGCCTCCCCATTGTAGTAGTGAGAAAAAAGAATGGGGCAGTTCGGATGTGTGTGTAGACTACCGCACCTTGAATCGGTGGACCATCCCAGACCAGTATACCATGCCACGCATACAGGACACCTTGGATTGTTTAAATGGCAGTAGTAGTTCTCTGTGTTGGACCTCCACAGTGGGTACTACCAGATCCCGATGGCCCCAGAGGACAGAGAGAAGACTGCATTTATATGCCCCTAGGTTTCTATGAGTTTATTCGGATGCCTCAAAGGGTTTCAGGTGCCCCAGCCACCTTTCGCGCCTGATGGAACGTGCTGTGGGAGACATGAATTTGCTCAAGTGTTTGGTTTACTTAGATGATGTCATAGTGTTTGGCGCTTGTTGGAAGAACATGAACAACGGTTGTTCAAGGTCCTGGATCAGCTGGAGGATTTCAGCCTCAAGCTGTCTATAGACAAGTGTCAATTCTTCCAAACTTCTGTGAAATATGTGGGCCACATAGTATCCACTGAGGCATAGAGACTGACCCTAGCAAAGTGGAGGCTTTGACCACTTGGCCTCAGCCCAGGAATCTGAAAGAGCTGCAATGGTTCCTGGGGTTTTGTGGATATTATAGGCGGTTTGTCAAAGATTATTCTGAGTGATTCCCCTCCTCAACCTCACTCAGGGGTACCCTCTCACGCACAAAAAGTATAAGAAAGTTATGCGCTCTGAGATGGAGAAGAAGTATTTTCAGCCGAATGATGTGTTTGGGACCGCTGGACTGCTGAGTGTGAGGAAGCTTTCTGTGGCATCATATATCAACTCACCCATGCCTCAGTGCTGGCCCTATGCTGACTCGGCCAAACCATACGTTCTCCATACTGATGCCAGTCTGCAAGGATTGGGGGCTGTGTTATATCAGGAGCACTCAGCGGTCTGAGACCTGTAGCTTTTGCCAGCAGAAGTCTGACTCCTTCAGAAAAAAATTATCCAGTACACAAACTAGAGTTCCTGGCTCTGAAGTGGGCCACTGTTGATCAGTTTCATGACTATTTGTATGGGGCCAAGATATTGGTAAAGACTGATAACAATCCTCTAACCTATGTACAGACCTCAGCCAAGTTGGATGCCACTGGCCCATAGGTGGCTCTCTGCCTTTGCCACCTACGACTATGCTGTGAGTACACAGCAGGCCCTAAACCATATAGATGCGGATGCTCTCTCTCGGAGACCTATGCCACAAACTGATTGGGTCAGGTTGTCAGAACCTGACATAAAAGCCCTTTGCCAGAAATTTGACAAGGAGGAACAGGTGTCTCCTGATGCTGTGGACTGTATGGTGGATTGCTTGGGGTCATCCGAAACTGCATACCTGCTGCCAACTGTCATTTTCTGCATTAGACACTAGTTCACTGCCCCAATTCAACAATGATAGTCTCCAATGGGCTCAATCCCATGACTCTATGATAAAACGACTGTGGAGGCCTTGCAGGCTGGGAGGATGTGTCCAAGTTGCATTCCACTGACCTGAGAACTGCCTTGTTATACAAAGAAGGGTACAAATTAAAGCTGATTAACTAACTACTATACAGAGAGACTGTGGATAAGGAGGGCTGGGTAGACAAACAACTGATTCTGCCCTCAGCTTTTAGAGAACTGGTCCTGAGGTCCTTGCATAATCACATGGGACATCTTGGCATAGACCGAACTCTCGACCTGGTACAGACCCGATTCTACTGGCCAAAAATGAGTACAGATGTAGAGCAATATACCAAGACCTGTGGCCGCTGTTTGCAAAGAAAAGCCCTACCTCAGAGAGCTGCCCCCATTTGTGTTTGTTTGTGTTTGACTGGTGATATACTGCTGTGAATACTGGATAACTGTACATATTTTCAGGGGTCCCTGAAGTGAGCGAGGAGGCTGGCGAGGAGCGGGGGTGAGCATTCAAGGTGAGAACCTTATATTTAAACTGTGTAAGCCACTAGTGGGGAAAAGGGGGGTTGCAGCAGCAGAGGCTGTGACCGAGTCAACTTGACTGTTAACTGTTCTAACCCCAACCTCTGGGTGGAGGCACCCGCCAATGGATCTGGGCCCCTCACCCTGTCACAGTTGAGGCAGGCAGAGGTAGTAGCCCTTAGGATAGCCCCCTGGGGTTACACACTCCTAAAGTCAGCCAGGCTCTGCTGTTAGAAGGGCTGCCCATCTAAGTGAGAGCGAGCACCAGTCAGGAAATGCCTGGGTGGGTTGGTGCCAGATTCAAGTCTCTGTCCGAGAAGGCTCTGTACCATGATTCTGTGGGGAGTGGTCAGGTGGCTGCACCTTGGTTGCTTTGCTCATACCACAGGTGGTTCGCTAGAGGATCCACTCACCTGCTGGGAGCTTGCTGTGGCCTGGTTTGAAAAGGGATACAAACAGAATATTAGCAATCAGAAGGGGAGGGTAGGAGCAAAACAAAGAGGATAAAAGGACCAGGATGGTCTGGAGTGAAAAGAGGAGTGGGGAACAGATTAACAGAGTAGCTGAGTTCAGTTTAGGTGTGGGCGGGCAGCTGGCTGCTACAGTATTGGCCAGAAACAGATTAACACAGTATAGGGGCAGAAATAAAGAAAGACATTTAGATTTTAGATGCCGAAGGATAATTTCTGCCTTCATGCTTGAGCAACCTTAACCGCAATACAGTCAAACATTTCTAGGCTGAAAACAGGCACACATTGCTAAGAGATGTACAGAGGGAAATTTAAACTCAGTGTTAGTTTCCACTTTACACCTAGTCAACCTGAGCCATAGTTCAAACAAAGAGTCTGGTGTTTCAGGCAAGTTAGTTCAGCTCAGAGTACAGCGAGCAGCAGAGTCTGGTTTTGCTGGCAAAATAAAATAATAAATAAAATTCCTCTTACCAGCAACCAGGCTCTGCTGCTGGAAGGGCTTCCCCTCTAGTGAGGTGAGCCAGTCGGAAATGCCTGGGCAGGTGGGTGCCAGATTCAGTCTCTGTTTAAGAAGGCTCTGCACCTGGATTCTGTGGGGAGTGGTCAGGTGGCTGCACCTTGGTTGCTTAGCTCGTGCGGAAGTGGTTCGCTAGTGGACCCACTCGTCTGGTTTAGGCTTACTGTGCCCTAGGGAAAAAGGGTACAGACAGTATATTAGCAATCAGAAAGGGAAGGGGTAGCAGCTGAAAAAAGAGGGACAAAAGGACCAGGAGGGTCTAGAGTGAAATGAGGAGTGGGAACAGATTGACAGAGTAGCTGGGGCAGTTTAGGTGTGGGCAGAGCAGCTGGCTGCTGGGATTGGCCAGAAGCAGATTAACACAGTATTGGGGGCAGAAACAAAGAAGAAATTTAAACCTTAGCTGGCCAAGAATTTCTGCCCTTGTGAACAACCTTAGCCACAATACAGTCTAACATTTCTAGACTGAGACACAGGCACATTGCTTAGAGATGTCCAGAGAAATCTAAACTAAATGTTAGTTTCTGCTTTTACACCTAGTCAACCTGAGCCATAGTTCAAACAAATATTTATAGGCTGAGAGTCAGGAAAAACAGTGTTAAAAATGGCAAGAGAGAATTAAAGCTTCAATTTAAACTGAGAAGTACACAAATCTAACAAGCAAGCAAAATCAACTGAGATAGAACAGAGTACAGTTTTTCAGGCAAGTTAATTCACCTCAGAGTGTGGCGAGCAGCAGACTCTCGTTCTACTGGTAAAATAAAATAAGTAATAAAATTCACTCTTACCAACAACCAGGCTCTGGGTTGGAGGTCTGCCCCTCTAAGTGAGTGAGCAGCAACCGAGAAATGCCTGGGAAGTAGGCACGGTTCAAGTCTTAGTCCGAGAAGGCTCCATTCCTGGATTTTGTGGATAGCAGTCAGGTGGCTGTACCTTGGTTGCTTTCCTCAAATCACGGGTGGGTTGCTGGAGTATGACGGGCCCGGTGGGGGCTTGTCATCCCTGGCGAGAAAAGGGATAATGACAGAATATTAGCAATCAGAAAGGGAAGGGTAGCAGCTAAACAAATGGGACAAAAGGACCAGGGAAGGTCTGGAGTGAAACAGGGGGTGGGAACAGATTAACAGAGTAGCTGGAGTAGTTTAGGTGTGGCAGGAGCAGCTGGCTGCTACGGAGTGGCCAGAAACAGATTAACACAGTACTATGGACAAAACTAAGAAAGAAATTAAAACTTTAGCTGGCCAAGGAGAATTTCTGCCTTCGTTTTGAATAACCTTAACCACAATACAGTCAAACATTTCTATGCTGAGAGTTAGGCACACATTGTTAAGAGATGGCCAGAGGAAATTTAAACTAAATCTTACTCTCTACTTTTACACCTAGTCAACCTTAGCTGTCATTTAAGCAAATATTTCTAGGCTGTGAGTGAGGCAAAACAGTGCTAAAAAGCACTGTCATTAGCAGTGGAAGTACAGGAGTTAAGACAGATGCAGTATAGGAATGGCAGTGAAGTATTTAACTGATGCCAACTCCACCCCCACCCTGTTGAGATGGACGGGTATTGTGGTGTGCCTTTGGACCGTCTCCCATAATGGTCATATTTTACCTCACACTATCCTGCAGACTCAAGTGTCAAGGTTATGTTTGAAGTGTTCGTGCTTTACACTCACCACCTCATTCCTTAGGGAAATACAATGAAATGGGTGCAGTATAGAGAATGGGGTGAACTCTGGGGCTAAAGGGTCCAAGGCACACCTCGATGCATGCCACTGGCTGCAGGATGTGTGTGTGGAATGGCATGAACATTACTGTCGACAATCCCAAGTCACACCCCTGACACCTGTCGGTCCCTACAGGGTAGGGACGTTATGGTCGAAAACCCTAATACCTGGGCATTTCTTGGTATTTTTACTCCAAGTTTTCAACATGGGCTTTTGTGATCCCACTGCATGAACAGTGAAACTATCAGTTCATTAGCCAAAGGTGATTTTGCACAGCGACTGCCCCATTGGTGCCACAGGTGCGAAAATACATTTAGAACAGGATGAAAAATGACAGCTGTAGTGTTCATGAGGTGTAAAAAAAATGGCAATGTTGAAAATCTGGAATGAAAATATAAAAAAAACTGTGAAGTAATGAGTGTGTATAGAAACTGTGCGCCGCACACCTGTAATGTAAATAGTTTTGGGATTTTTTACAGCAGATTTTCAACGTAGACATTTGGGACCTCCACTCATGAACCGTGTCACTGTGGTTTTCTTAATCTAGCCTGAACACTGATTTCCACAGCAACTGTGCTATTCTGCACCGAAGTGCGAAAACACATTTCGCCAGGGTGTGAAAATGACACCTGTACTGTTCATATCGAGGTGTGGAAAAATGACAATGCTAAAAATCAGGACTGAAAAGATTATGAATTTGTGAACTTATGGGGTGCATGGAAACTGCACAATGCATGCCCGTAACACAGTCATTTATGGACTTTTGTCACCAAATTTCTACATAGCCAGTTTAAGACCTCTGCTCATGAACAGTGTCACTTGATTTTCTTAATCTGTCGAACATTGATTTTGAACACCGACCACGCCACTGAGAGCTACACGTAGAGAACACATTTTGGGTGATATGTGAAAAATTACAGTTGTACTGTTCATAAGGAGGTGTGAGTAAACTGGCAATGCTGAAAATCTGGAGTGAAAATATTAAAATGCTCAAAGTTCTGGCGTGCATAAGAACTGTAATGCACGCTCAGAAACAGTCATTTTGGGGAATTTTTCACCAAATTTTCAACATAGGGATTTTTGGGCCTACCTCATGAACAGTGTCACTGTGATATTTTTAATCTGTTCTGAATATTGATTTCGCACACCAACTGCATTCATTGTGCACTACATGTGCGAGCAAATTTCAGGTGGCAGGAGAAAATGACAGCTGTACTGTTCATAAGAAGATGTTGTAAAATGGCAATGGTGAAAATCTGGAGTGAAAATATTAAAAATGCTCGTTACACGCATGCGTAAGAACTGCACAACACATGCTCATAAAATAGTCATTTTGGGAATTTCTTTCCCAAATTTTCAACATAGGGTTTTGAGGCCTGCCTCATGAACTGTGACACTGTCATTTCATTAATCGGTCCTGAAAGATGGTCCCATGCAGCGACCGAAAATCACCTTTCGGGACTGAATAACAAATGACAGGGACTGAGTTCATGAGGTGGGTCCCGACAAGCCCATTTGAAAATTTGATGAAAAATTCAAAAATGGCTGAGATATGCACCAAAGTTTAAAAACCCTATTTATGCCATTATACAGCTTACCAGCATTTCTACAGTTTGCAGTTTGGTTTGAAGAGTGCAGGCGTGTTCCCGATCCACCAAAGATCATTGCGCCAAGCTCTGGAGGTAAGTATGGGGTGAGTGGGGGTGTGGGGGAGGTAGGGTGCACAGAGGGTGGGAGGCGGGTTGGGGGAGGGCCATGGCCTCAATGAGGACCATTTTCTGTTTTACAGGGTTAAAAAAACTCATGGAAAGGTTTCTTTTGCAGGGACATTTAATTTTGGCACACTGGGGTGGGCTCTCATTGTGCCACCTGAGTGTTGGGGGCTGTAGCTGACAGGGGATTGGGCACCCCCATTGGCTTTATACTGAGTGCTGGGGGGGCAAGAAGAGCCAAGGGGATTAGGCCTCTCAGCCACACAAGAAATTGAGGGGAGCATTATGCTGATGGGAGTGGGCTCCCATGTCTGCAAAATTGCCAGGAAGGGGCATGCCGACAGAGGGATTGGGCATCCCTGTTAGCACATACAAGTTCGGTTTGGCAAGAGCCGAGGGGATGGCACCCCGCTTTCTATTTATCGAAATGTTTCACCAGGTGGTGGCTTTCTGTCAGCGCTAGGGACTGTGAGAGACCGATGGAGAAGCAGTCACCTTGGAAACACAGCACAATGGAGCTGCGTATTTGGCTGCTGCAGTCAGGAGGCCCTGCATACAAACAGCTGACTGCATAGTGACGGGCGCCCCTGATTGCAGTGGCTCAGTTACTTTGATCTAGTGGCCTGCTCATTAACTGCTGGTGATCGACAGCATGCTCCTCATTGGCTGAGGCAGAGACCAACCCCTGAATAGGCTGCTGCCATTTGGCACAACATGCCACGCCTTCACAACCTGCTTGTGAAGAAAACCTGACGCAATGTGTTTCTTGCACATGCGCATATCCAACACAAAAATGGCCAGAGAGAATTACAGCTTCAGTTTAAACTGAGAAGTACACAAATCTAAGAAGCATGCAAAGTCAAGTGAGGTGAGCAGAGTCTGGTTTTTCAGGCAAGTAAATTCAGCTCAGAGTGTGGCAAGCAGCAGAATCCGGTTTTGTTGACAAAATAAAATAAGTAAATAAAATTCACTCCTGCTGCCAGTCAGGCTCTGTTGTTGGAAGGGCTGCCACTATAAGTGAGAGTGAGTGTCAATTGGGAACTGCCTGGGTGGGTAGGTGCCAGATTCAAGTCTCATTCTGAGAAGGCTCCATACCTGGAATCTGTGGGGAGTGGTCAGACGGCTCTACCTTGGTTGCTTAGCTGGAATCACAGGCGGTTCTCAAGAGGATCCACTCACCTGGTGGGAGCTTGCCATCACCTGGGGAGAAAAGGATACAGACAGAGTATTAGCAATCAGAAAGGGAGTGGTAGCCACTAAACAAAGAGGACAAAGGGACCAGGAGGGTCTGGGGTGAAATGGGGAGTGGGGAACAGATTAACAGAGTAGCTGGGGCAGTTTAGGCGTGGAGGAGCAGCTGGCTGCTAGGATTGGCCAGAAACAGATTAACACAGTATCGGGTGCAGAAACAAAGAAACAAATTTTAACTTTAGCTGACCAAGAGGAATTTCTGCCTTCGTGCTTGAGCAGCCTTAGCTGCAATACAGTCAAACATTTCTAGACTGATAAACAGGTACAGATTGCTAAGAGATGTCCAGAAGGAAATTTAAACTAAATGATAGTTTCTGTTTTTACACCTAGTCAGCCTTGGCCGTAGTTCAAACAAATATTTCTAGGCTGAGAGTCAGGAAAAGCAGTGCGAGAATGAAAGCTTCAATTTAAACTGAGAAGTACACAAATCTAACAAGCATGCAAAATCAAGTGAGATGAACAAAGTACAGTTTTTCGGGCAAGTTAATTCACTTCAGAGTGGCGAGCAGCAGAGTCTGGTTTTGCTGGTGAAATAAAATAAGTAAATAAAATTCACTCATGCGGCAATCAGCTCTCTGCTGATGGAAGGGCTGCCCTCTAAGTAACAGCAGTGCTAGATCGGGGAACTGCCTGGGTGGGTAGGTGCCAGATTCAAGTTCTAGACCAAGAAGGCTCGCACCTGGATTCTGTGGGGAGCGGTCAGGAGGCTGCAGCTTTTGCTTAGCTCAAATCACAGGCCTGGAGGATCAGCTCACCTGGTGAGGGCTTGCCATCCCTTGGGGAGAAATGGGATACAGACAGAATATTAGGAATCAGAAAGGGAGGGTAGCACCTAAACGAGAGGACAAAAGCACCAGGGAAGGTCTGGAGTGAAACAGGGTGGAAATAGATTGACAGAGTAGCTGTGGCTGTTTAGGTGAACACAGAACAGCTGGCTGCTTCGGGAGTGGCCAGAAACAGATTAACACAGTATCGGGGCAGAAGCAAAGAAAGAAATTTAAACTTTAGCTGGCCAAGGCGAATTTCTGCCTTCATGCTTGAATAACCTTTGTTGTAATGTAGTCAAACATTTCTAGGCTGAGAAACAGGGACACATTGCTAAGAGATGTCCAGAATGAAATATAAACTAAATCTTAGTTTGTACTTTTACACCTAGTATACCTTAGCCATCATTTAAACAAATATTTCTAGGCTGAGAGGGAGGAGGCAAAACAGTGCTAACAAGCATTTGTCAATGCGAAATGTTTGCTTGTTGGCATTGGCATTGGTAGTATAGAAGTTACAGAGCTGCATAATAGGAATGGCAGTGAAGTATTGAACTAAAAGCCAGCCCCACCACCACCCTTCAGAGAGTGACAGGCATTGGGGTGTACTTTGGGTAGATCAGGCATACTTGACCATGCATTCACCACACACCCACCGCAGAGACTGACAAGTGTCACGGTGTGCCTTGGGGTCTTTGGCCCTTATGCACACCCCATTCCATCAGGAAATATGGTGAGATGGGTGCGGTATAGGAGAATGGGGTGAACTTTGGGTCAAGAGTCCAAGGCATACCTCGATGCCTCTCACTGGCTGCAGGGTGTGGAATGGTATGAGCATTACTGGCAAGAATCCCAAGTCACACCCCTGATGCCCGTCATTCTTTACAGGGTGAGGCGTTATGGTTGGAAACCCTAACAGCTCAGGCATTCATTGGTATTTTCACTCCAAATTCTCAACGTTTTTTGAGACCCCACCTCATAAACAGTGGCAATATCAGTTTGTTGGCAGCTGCTTATGCACAGCGACTAGCATTTAGCTCCACAGGTGCAAAACACATTCGAACAGGATGTGAAAAATTACAGCTGTACTGTTCATGGGGAGGTGTAAAATGGCAATGTTATAAATCTTGAGTAAATTATATTAAAAACTGGTGAAGTCACGAGTGTGCATATAGAAATTGTGCAACGCACACCTGTAATGTAATTAGTTTGGGGCTTTTTACAGCAGATTGTCAACTCAGGCATTTGGGACCTCGATCATGAACAGTGTCACTGTGATTTTCTTTATCTGTCCCAAACAATGATTTCCCACAGCGACTACGATCTCTGAGTTGAAAGTGAAAGCACATTTCAGCCATGTTGTGAAAAATGATAGCTGTACTGTTCATACGGAAGTGTGGAAAAATGCCACTGGTGAAATCTGGACTGAAAATATTACAGTCATGAACTTACGAGGTGCATGGAAACTATGCAATGCTGACTCGTGACACAGTAATTTATGGACTTTTGTCAACAGATTTTCAAGATAGCCATTTAAGACCTCTGCTCATGAACAGTGCAACTGTGATTTTCTTAATCTGTCCCAAACATTGCTTCGCTTTACCGACTGCACCATTGTGCACTATATGTTCCGAAAACACATTTTGGGCGACATGTGAAAAATGGCAGCTGTACTGTTCATAACGAAATGTAATAAAATGGCAATGTGGAAAATCTGGAGTGAAAATATAGAAAATTTGCAAACTTACAATTAATGGTAGAACTGCGTAATGCGCTAAATAAAACAGTCATTTTAGAATTTTTTCACCAAATTTTCAACATAGCCATTTAAGACCTCTGCTCATGAACAGTGTCACTGTGATTTTCTTAATGTGTCCCATACATTGATTTACAGCACACCGACTGCGCCGTGCTTGTCTACGCTACATGGGGCGGAAACATACTTTGGACAAGATGTGAAAAATGATAGCTCTACTACTCATAAGGAGGTGTGGTAAAATGGCAATGTTGAAAATATGGAGTGAAAATATTGAAAATTCACGAACTTATGAGCATGCGTAGGAACTCGCGCAACGCATTCCGTGAAACAGTCATTTTTGAAATTTTTCCACTGGGCCTCAACTTAGGCTTTTTGAGAGCCCACCTATGAACAGTGGCAGTGTCGCTTTGTTGCTCAGTCCCAAAAGGTGATTTCGCGAGTGACCATGAAGTCACCCTTCGGGCCCGATTAACGCCATGACAGTGCAATAATTCATGAGGAGGGGTCCCAAAACCCCATGTTGAAAATTTGGGCCCAAAATTCCCAAAATGCCTGAGATATGCAACAAAATTGAAAAACCTATCTATCCCAATTTACAGCTTACGCATTTCCTCAGTTCGCGGTCGGCTTTGAAGAGTGCAGCGTGTTCCCAAGTCCACACGAAGATCTTGCGCCAGAGTCCGGAGGTAAGTATGGGGTGAGGGGTGTGGGAAGGCAGGATGTGCAGTGGGTGGGCGGGTGGGCAGAGACAGCGAGGAACGCTTTCGGAAGTTTCAGGTGTTTTTTTTTTTAATGACGACGACGCTGGACATTTACCATGCTGGAGTGGGCTCCCAGCGTGGCAGAAGGATGGCTTATTGGGGTCTGGAGCCAACGGAGGATTGGGCACCCCATCGGCCATAGCATCTGTTGCCATGCTGGGGTGGGCTCCCAGCGTGGCACCCTGTACTCGGGAGGAGACAGTGGAGCCGACAGGGGCTGGGCACCCTGTCGGCTGTAACGATGTAGCCACACTGGGGTGGGCACCCAGCATGGCATATGGAACTGTGTTGGGTAGAGGCGCAGCACAGCCGACGGGGATTGGGCACCCCATTGGCTATACAGTGTGTGGCTGGGGGGCAGCACGAGCATGCATGCAGCGTGGTGTGTGTGTGTGTGTGTGTGTGTGTGTGTGTGGGGGAGCATGCATGAGCAGGCAATATCTTATCGCTGCTCACTGAAACGTGGCTGCCTCCCCTTTCAACTGTACGCCACTGCATTTTGGATTGCTGTCTTAGACAGCTCCAGCAGCATTGAGAACTGCGGCTGTGCCAGCAAACACACTGACTGAATTGGAAGAGGGCTGATACACCCGAAAAACTCGGATGATGGCACTATGTTTCTTGCACATGCATGGAAGCAAACATAAAATGGCCAGAGGGAATTACAGTTTCATTTTAAACTGAGAAATACACAAATGTTACAAGCATGTAAAATCAAGTGAGGTGAGCAGAGTCCAGTTTTCAGGCAAGTTAATTCAGCTCAGAGTGTGGCAAGCAGCAGAGTCTGGCTTTCCTGACAGAATAATATAAGTAAATAAAATTTGCCCTGCTGACAACCAGGGTCTGCTACTGGAAGGGCTGCCCTCTGAGTGGGAGCAAGTGCCAATCATGAACTGCTGGGGTGGGTAGGTGCCAGATTCAAGTCTCAGTCCGAGAAGGCCCGCACCTGGATTCTTTGGAGTGGTCAGGCAGTTGCACCTTGGTTGCTTAGCTCGAACTGTGGGCAGTTCTCAAAAGGATCCACTCACCTGGTGGTTGCTTGCCATCCACTGGGGAGAAAGGGATACAGATCAAATATTAGCAATCAGAAAGGGAGAGGAAGCAGCTAAAGAAAGAGGATAAAAGGCGTAGGAGCATCTGGAGTGAAACAGGGGTGGGGAACAGATTAGCAGTGTAGCTGAGGCAGTTTAGATGTGGGCGGACCAGCTGGCTGCTGTGGGATTGACCAGAAACAGATTAACACAGTATTGGTGGCAGAAACACAGGAAGAAATTTGCTTTAGCTGGCCACAGGAGAATTTCTGCCTTCTTACTTGAAAAACCTTAGCCAAAATATAGTCAAACTTTTCTAGGCTGAGAAACAGGAACACGTTGCTAAGAGATGTCCAGAGTGAAATTTCAACTAAATCTTAATTTCTACTCTTACACGTAGTCAACCTTAGCTATAGTTCAAACAAATATTCTCATCTTAGAGTCAGGGAAAACAGTGCTAAAAATGGCCAGAGAATTACAGCTTCAATTTAAACTGAGACGCACAAATCTAACAAGCATGCAAAATCAAATGAGATGAACATAGGTATCATAGGTATCATAGGTAATTCAAGCTAGTATGGACTAACATCCCTGATGCTTGCCAATGAGAATTAATTAAGACAAAATTTACTTTGTCCCCAATTACTTGATCCACATTTAGTTTAAAGGAATCCATATTTGGGCTATCCACAACTTGCCAGGAGATGATTCCATGTTGGGACTACCTGTAGCTAAACCAGTTCTTTCTTCACAGGGTATTCCACTTGCTCAGATGTAATTGTTTGGAGTGTCTTCTATTACTGGCACTGTTTTCACTAACAGCTATTCGCAGTTTGTTACTAAGGTAGGGTCACTTAATGCTCTGAAAATGAGACACATATCTCTCTCAATCATCTATACTGGAGTGTATACATGTTAAGCAGTCTCAGACTATCCTCGTATGGCTTGTCTCCATGCATGAAATGGTTCTAGTGAATCTGCGTTGCACTCTCTCAATCCTTAAAATGTCTTCCCTGCAGTATGGAGACCACACCTGGGCACAGTTTTAGAGGTGCTGCCTAACCAAAGCAATGTTCAAAGGAGCAACACTTCACTCCTGCGACTGTATACACGTCTAAAAATACAATTAAAGTTTTGATTAGCTTTATTGATTTGTATTCTACAGTGGGCTCTGAATTTTAGGTCAGGGCTGACAATTATTCCTAAATCTTTTCTTGATTGGTTTCTAGTAGGGTGTCATTCCCTAGTTTATATTTATAGTGTTTATTAGTGTTCCCAGGTGCATAATTTTGCACTTAGCAGTATTCAGAACTAGCTTCTTTTTGCAGGACCAAATTAGTATGTTATCTAAAATTAGCTGCAGGGCAGTACTGTCTCTGTATTGATTATCCCATATCTGTCAGCAGATCACCAGCAAATTTTACATCCATATGTTGGGGTTATCAATGGTGAGAGTACAGACATAAATGTTGAAAAACAGGGCCCTAAACAGACCCTGAGGACCCACTTGTGACAGGATCCCATTTGGAATATTTTCCATTTATAATTCCTCTCTGTTTTCTTCCATCCAACCAGTTAGTAATGCAGTTAACAATATTGTTTTTAGTTTAAATGCTCTCAAGGTGTCTATGTTCTCTAAGTGTGTAGTTTAAGGCAGCTTTGGCAAACTCCAGGAACACAAGGTCCACAGGATTACCCCAGTCAACCGCCAGTGATCTTTTCATAAAAGTCAGTAGATTTGTTTGGCAGGATCTAGATTTAGTGAACCCATGTTGAGGGGTCAGATAACCCAGTTTGATGGGAAATCAAAATAGGTCTTTAATAATATTTTCTAAATTGTTATTATTAAAGAAGTTAGGCTGATAGTTCTCAGGGTTGTTTTTTGGCCTTTCTTGAGCATGGGAACCCGGTCACTTTTTCCAATCAAGTGGAACTTCCCAGTGTCAAGAGAATGTTGGACGATATTAGTTAGAGGTAAACAGATAAATTCAGCAAGCTCTTTAACACCCTTGGATGAATTTGATCAGGACCTTGTGATTTATTGATATCAACCTCTTAACCTGTCCAGAACTTCATCAGGTTTAATGGTGAACTGCCCAGGGATGAAGTCACTGCTATACTTGGTAAACCAAGACTGCTCTTATTGAACACCGTACAAAAATATTGATTCTGTATGCCAGCAGCCTCTTGGTTACTATCTATCATTCGAAGCGGTTAGGAAGGACTGCTAGTATTTGTTGTACCCTTAGATTTATTAACATGTGCAAAAAAGCATTTTTATCTTTAACTCTAGTAGCCAATTGGATCTCATGTTGGGATTTAGCTGTTTTAATCTTGATTTTTATATTTTAACAATTGCTCTGTACTTTGGACATAAGTGGGTTAGACCATTTTAATTCGCTTAAACAATTTTTTTGATAATCAGGCGTTTGATTGTGGTGTTCATCCAAACAGATGTAATTTTACAAATAGGTGCCGTATTTTTTATTCAAGGAATATTTTCGTTTATCAGATATTTTAGTTTGCTGAGCATAAGGTCCCATTTAGATTCTGCTGAAATATTTATAAATAAGTTATGCCAATCCCAGTGGGTTAGGCTGGTTTTTATATTATCGAAGTTAGCTTTATTAAAATTCACGGTTTCAGTAACACCAGTAGCTGTTTGTTTTATGTTTCCTGTGACCAGAAAATGAACAGTATTGTGATCACTGTTTCCCAAAGGTGCATTTATAGTAATGTTGGATATACAGTGTTAAGTATTAGTTAAAATAAGAATGGTGGAAGGTCCTGTCAGACCAATTTATTAGAGTTTTATGGATGAGTGAGTAAGGCCTTAGATGAGGGGCAGAATGTGGATGTGGTGTATTTGGACTTCTCAAAGGCATCTGCTAAGGTCCCCATGGAGAATTAATAAATGCACTAATAATGCATGGCCTCGATGGAAAAAAGCGAGATGGATGGAGGCATGGCTGGAGGACAGGACACAATCTGTCATAGTCAAAGGCACAAATTCAGCATGAAGTGAGGCGTCTAATTAAAGTGCCTCAGGGTTCCATATTGGGGCCTTTCTTTTCATATAAACATGGCATCAATGTAGGTTAAGGATGACATGTGATTATCTAAATTTGCTGATGACTCTAGGGTGGGGTACATAGTGAACAATCAGACTGATGCTTCTCAACTTCAGGAAGCATTAAATGAGTTGGACACATGGGCATCGGATAAGAAACTAACTTACAAAATTGATAAATGCTGCGTTATGCGCTTCGGTGGCAATAAAACCTGGACCTATACACTTGGTGGGCAAACATTGAATATAGTGGAGCAACAGAGTGATATGGGCATTATGATCACAAAGGACTTATCTTTTAAACACACTGTAATGCGGTCATAAAGAAATCAAGTTATATTTGGCATTGTATAAACAAACATATAACCTTGTAAGAATAAAAGAGGTAGTGCTGCTACTGTATGCATCATTGGTTAGACCACATTTGGATTATTGTTGACAATTTTGGGCACCAGGTGGTAGGTCAGAGATAACAGCATTGGAGACAGTCCAGCGGAGGGCAACCTGTAGTATGGTGGAAGCAAAAGAATATGATTACCCAACAAGGTTAAGAATCCAAGACTTGTATCCCTTAGAACTTAGGTGATTGAGAGGGTACATGTATGATCTATAAATCATTTATAGATCCAGGATTGTGGGAGCTTCTGGGACTGGATTTAAGAGACTCACCCTAAAATACTAGGGCCCATCCACTACAACTGACAGTTGAATGTCCAAGAACGAGGAAAAGGAAAACTTGGCTTACCCTAAGAGTGACTGAGATTTGGAATAGGTTACCTTGGAGAGTGTAACCTGTTCAAATATGAATAGTTTTAAGAAGGAGCTGGATAATAATTTCTTCAAATATGGGATTAAAGGTATTAAACAATGGCGAGCAGAAGGACTTTGTCTGCAAAAGCTCTGTTTGACCTATGATACCTATGATAAGTATATTATAATTTCTGGTTGCATGCTGGACTATTTGTTCTAACCTGAGTTTGTTAAATGTATCTAAGTGAGACTTTCAGTTCTGCTAGTCACAGATGCCAAGGTCCAGTAAATACTAGGTAAGTTAAAGTCACCAAACATCATAAGGTTATTGGATGGATCAAGGTTCCCAATATAATTCAATAACTTGGTGTCATTTTCTGGGTCATTGAGGGTGGTGTGACACTAGGCCTAAGATAAATGGGGACCTGTCGGAGGGGATAATTTGACCCAGAAGGTTTCCAGGTTAAGAGTGTCTCCAGGAATTTCCTCACATACAGTTGTTTCATGGATATAGATGGACATGCCTCCACCATTCCTGTGGTCTCTGCTTTTGAAATATACATTATATCCCTGGATGGTTTGTCCCGAGTTAGTTCGTCCCACCAAGTTTCTGTGACAAGGGCAATTTGGATGTTGTTGGTAGCTAGCAGGCATTTAAATTCGTCACATTTGTTAGTCAGACTTCTAGCATTAATTAATACACCCTTCCAACCAGGGTTATTAGGTTTGGGTACATTATTGCTTACTTTGCTGGGGTTCCTAAAGTCCCAGGGAGCCTCTCCCGTATTCCAGTTGAAATGGAACTTTAAGACCTCATTAATTTTTTTCCCATAATCCTGGTACCAAGTGATTTAGGTGTAAACCATTCCCTTTAAAGCAGGCTGGGTTGTTAAATGTGATGGAATTATCCATGAATCCAATACTTTCTGAAAGACAATATGTCTGGTTTGTCAGGCAAGTTAATTCAGTTGAGAGTGTGGCGAGCAGCAGAGTCTGGTTTTGTTGGCAAAATAAAATAAGTAAATAAAATTCACTCTTACCAGCAACCAGGCTCTGCTGTTGGAAGGGCTGCCCTCTAAGTGAGATCGAGAGCAATCAGGAACTGCCTGGGTGGGTAGGTGTCAGATTGAAGTCTCAGTCCGAGAAGGCTCCATATCTGGATTCTGTGGGAGTGGGTCAGTGGCTGCACCTTGTTGCTTAGCTTGAACTGCAGGCAGTTTCTGCTGGAGGATCCACTTGTCCCATGGGGCTTGCAGTTCCCTCAGGAGAAAAGGGACAGAAGGAATATTAGCAATCAGAAAGTGGAGGAGTAGCAACTTAACAAAGAGGACAAATGGACTAGAGAAGGTCTGGAGTGAAACTGGGGGTGAGAAACAGATTAACAGAGAAGCAATGGCAGTTTAGGTGTGGAGGAGCAGCTGGATGCGACGGGAGTGGCCAGAAACAGATTAAAACAGTATTGGGGCAGAAACAAAGAAAGAAATTAAACGTTTAGTTGACCAAGGAGAATTTCTGCCCTTGTGCTTGAATAACCTTTGCTGAATACAGTCAAACATTTCTAGGCTGAGAAACAGGCACACATTGCTAAGAGATGTTCATGGGGAAATTTAAGCTAAATCTTGGTTTTACTTTTACACCTAGTCAACGTTTGCGTAGTTCAAATAAATATTTCTAGGCTGAGAGTCAGGCAAAACTGTGCTAAGAAATGGCCAGAGTGAATTACAGCTTCACTTTAAACTGAGAATTACAGAAATCTAACCAGCATACAAAATCAAGTGAGATGAGCAGAATCTGTTTTTCAGGCAAGTTAATTCAGCTCAGAGTGTGGTGAGCAGTTTTGTTGGCAAAATAAAATAAGTAAATAAATTCACTCCTGCAAGCGATCAGGCTCTGCTGCTGGAAGGGCTGCCTCTAAATGACGAGTGCCAATCAGGAACTGCCTGGGTGGTGGGTGCCAGATTCAAGTCTCAGTCTGAAAAGGCTCCGTACCTAGAATCTGTGGGGAGTGGTCAGGTGGCTGCACCTTGGTTGCTTAGCTTGAACTGCAGGCAGTTCGTTGGAGGATCACTTGTCCCATGGGGGCTTGCAGTTCCTCAGGAGAAAAGGGACAGAAGGAATATTAGCAATCAGAAAGTGGAGGAGTAGCAACTTAACAAAGAGGACAAATGGACTGGAGAAGGTCTGGAGTGAAACTGGGTGAGAAACAGATTAATAGAGTAGCTGGGGAAGTTTAGGTGTAGGCAGAGCATTTGGCTGCTATGGGAGTGATCAGAAAGAGATTAACAGAGTACTGGGGGCAGAAACAAAGAAAGAAATTTAAACTTTAGCTGGGCAAGGAGAATTTCTGCCTTCATACCTGAATAACCTTAGCTGCAATACAGTCAAACATTTCTAGGCTGAGAACCAGGCACTCATTTGTAAGAGATGGCCAGAGGAAATTTTAATTAAATCTTACGTCTCTACTTTTATAGCTTGTCAACCTTAGCCGTAGTTCAAGCAAATATTTCTAGGCTGAGAGTCAGGCAGAACAGTGCTAAAAATGGCCAGAGAGCATTATAACTTCAATTTAAACTGAGAAAACACAAATTTAACAAGCATGCAAAATCAAGTGAGGTTAGCAGAGTTTGTTTTTTAGGAAAGTTAATTCAGCTCAGAGTGTGGTGAGCAGCAGAGTCCAGTTTTGCTGGCAAAATAAAATGAGTAAATAAAATTCACTCCTGCCGGCAGTACTGCTTTGCTGCTGGAAGGGCTGCCCTCTAAGTGAGATTGAGTGCTAATTGGGAACTACATAGGTGGGTAGGTGCCAGATTGATGTCTCAGTCTGAGAAGGTTCCGTACCTGGGTTCTGTGGGGAGCAATTAGGTGGCTACACCTTGGTTGCTTAGCTTGAACCATGGGTGGTTTGCTGGAGGATCCACTCACCTGGTGGGGTTTGCCATCCCGGGGAGAAAAAGGATACAGACAGAATATTAGCAATCAGATAGGGAGGGGCAGGCAAACAAAGAGGACAAAAGGACCAGGGAGGGTCTGGAATGAAACCGGGGTGAGTAACAGATTAACAGAGTAGCTGGAGGCAGTTTAGGTGTGGGCAGAGCAGCTGCCTTCTATGGGAGCAGCCAGAAACAGATTAACACTGTATCAGGGTAAAAGAAAGAAATTTAAACTTTAGCTGGCCAAGGAGAATTTCTTCCTTTGTGCTTGAATAACCTTAGCTGCAATACAGTCAACCATTTCTAGGCTGAGAAACAGGCACTCATTGCTAAGAGATGGCCAGAGGGAAATTTAAACTAAATCGTATTTTCTACTTTTATATCTAGTCAACCTTAGCCATAGTTCAAACAAATATTTCTAGGCTGAGAGTCAGACAAAACAATGCTAAAAATGGGCAGAGAGAATTACAGCTTCAATTTAAACTGAGGAGCGAGAAATCTAACAAGCATGCAAAATCAAGTGAAGGGAGCAGAGTCCGGCTTTGTGCTAATTGAGCTCAGAGTGTAGCGAGCAGCAGAGTCTGGCTTTGCTGGCAAAATAAAATCAGTAAATAAAATTCACTCCTACCGGCAAGAATGATCTCCTGCTGGAAGGGCTGCCCTCTAAGTCAGCGTGAGTGCCAATCTGAAACAGCCTGGGTGGGTAGGCACCAGATTCGAGTCTAAATCTGAAAAGACTCCGTACTCAGATTCAGTATGGAGAGGTCAGGCAGCTGCATGTGGTTGCTTAGCTTGAACCTTGCGGTTCGCTGAAGGATCCACTCACCCGGTGGGGCTTGCAGTCCCCTACAGAAAAGGGATACAGACAGAATATTAGCAATCAGAAAGGGAGGGTAGCAGCTAAACAAAGAGGGTTAAAGGGCCAGGATGTTCTGGAGTGAAGCGAGGATGGGGAACAGACTAACAGAGTAGCTGGGGCAGTTTAGGTGTGGGTGGAACAGCTGGCTGTGATGGGAGTGGCCAGAAACAGATTAACAATGTATGTGGGCAGAAACAAAGAAAGAAATATAACTTTAGCTGGCCAAGGAGAATTTCTGTATTACGTGTTTGAATAACCTTTGCCAGGCACACATTGCTAAGAGATGGCCAGAGGAAATTTAAACTAAATCTTACTTTCTACTTTTACACCTTGTCAAACTTAGCCATCGTTGATGCAAATATTACTAGGCTGTGAGTGAGGCAAAACAGTGTTAAACAAGCATTTGTCAATGCCGAATGTTTGCTTTCTGGCATTAGCAGTGAAGGAAGGAATTAGACTGATGCAGTATAGGAATGGCAGTGAAGTATTGAACTGACATCAACTCCACCCCACCCTGCAGAGATGGACAAGTATTTGGGTGTGCCTTGTGGGTCATCGCCTATAACGGCCGCGTGACATTTTCACCACCCTACCCCTGCAGACACTGACAAGTGTTGAGGTGTGCTTTGGGGTGTTTGGGCTTACACTCACCTCATTCCATAAGGAAATACAGTGAAATGGGTGCAGTATAGGAGAATGGGGTGAACTCTGGGGCCAAGAGTCCAAGATGCACCTTGATGCCTGTCACTGGCTGCTGGGTGGGGCTGGAATGGCATGAGCATTTCTGTCGACAGTCCCAAGTCACACCTGACTCCTGTCCATCCCTACAGGGTAGGGCATTATAGTCAGAAACTCTAATGCCATGGGCATTTCTTGAGCAATGTTTACACCAAGTTTCAAGATGGGCTTTTTGACCCCACCACATGAACAGTGACAATATCAGTTTGTTAGCCAAAAGGTGATTTTACACACAGCGACACTCATTTTGGCGTCACAGGTTTGAAAACACAGTTCGAACAGGATGTGAAAAATGACAGCTGTAATTATTCTTGAGGAGGTATAAAAATGGCAATGTTTAAAATGTGGAGTAAAAATATAAAACTGGTGATCCACGAGCATGTGTAGAAACTGTGCAATGCACACCTGTAATGCCATTAGTTTGGGGATTTGTCAGTGTCAGTGGCTCAGTAGCTTAGCCACACTCACCTCTGAGGCCGGGAGATCAGAGGGCTGTGGGTTCAGTTCCCACATCTGGCACATATCCCAGTACTGACACTGTAGTGCAGCATGAGAGGGGTGCTGCATTTCTGAGGTGCTGTCTTTCTGATGAGACGTTAAACCAAGGTCCGATCTGCCTGGATTGGTGGTAGTTCAGGTGGATGTTAAAGATCCCATGGCACTTATCGAAAAGAGTAGGGAATTTCCCGTGTCCAGGCCAAATTTCCTCATTCACTAAAAATACCACCAACAGCTTAATCTGATTCAAGGTCAGTTGGCATTCATCTGTATCCTCCTCCCCTGGTGGTGCCTGAAAATAGGCAGGGATTTGTCTAGTGCTCTTACAGTCAACAAAACTAAAATAAAAAAAAAAAATTTATTACACCAGATTTTAAACATAGGCATTTGGGACCTCAACTCATGAACAGTGTCACTGTGATTTTCTTAATTGTCCCAAACACTGATTTCGACATAACCGGCAGCTGTTCTGCGCGGGAAGTGCAAAACACATTTCTGCCGGATGAAAATAACAGCTACACTGTTCATAAGGAGGTGTGTAAAAATGCTGTGTTAAAATCTGGAGTAAAAATATTACAAATTTGTAGATTCATGTATGGGTGCATGGCGGTCGGCAACACACACCCGTAACACAGTGCTTTATGGACTTTTGTCACCAAATTTTCAACAGACATTTTAAGACCTCTGCTCATGAACACTGTCACTCTGATTTTCTTAATCTGTCCCGAACATTGATTTGCTTTACCGACCGTGCCGGTAATATAGCTTCATGTCGCGAAAACACATTTAGGCAGATGTAAATGACAGCTGAACTGTTCATAAGACGGTGGTAAAATGGCAATGGTATAAATCTGAGTGAAATATTAAAGATTCTCAAAAAGCATGAGCGATGTAGAACCGCGCAACGCACGCCATAAACAGTCATTATTGGGAATTTTTCACCAAATTTCAACATAGAGTTTTGGCAGCCTACCTCATGAACTGTAATGCTGTTGTTTCATTAATCAGTCCTGAAAAGGAGGTTCCGGCGCGAGTGACCGCAAAATCACCTTTCATGATGAAATAAAATGACAGTGAATGAGTTCCTGAGGTAGGGTCCTAAGAACCCCATGTTGAAATTTGATGAACAAATTCCCAAAATAGCCGAGATATCTACCTAAGTTGGAAAAACCCTATTTATGCCATTATACAGCTTACCAGTATTTCTTCAGTTTGCGGTCAGCTTTGAAGAGTGAAGATGTGTTCCGGTCCACGAAGATCATTGCACTGGGCTCCAGAGGTATCTATGGGTGAGGGGTGTGTGAGGAGGTAGGTGTGCAGAGGTTGGGCATGGGTTGGGGAGGGGCATGAGAGACAGCAAGGGACCGTTTTCTGTTTTACAGTTTAGTAGTAAGGAGGAGAAGATGAAGGAGTTGGACTCAGAGCGGATTACATATCTTGGACTCCAGTTATCTGGACAGCAACAGCATTTCTCTCACGATCGTGTTTGGCAGCCACAGCAGGGCTGAGCCCTCCCTCCCCACCACACACACACAGAGCAAGCCCCAGACATTGCAAGTGATGAGCTCAAATCTCAGCTCACCTGCAGGCTCAAGATCGAGGAGGGGGAGGAAGAGCCAGTAGCTGGGCCAGAATACCACGGTGAGAAGCCAGGGCCGGAGGGGGGCCTGAACTGCGAGCTGGCAAGCACCAGCACCGGGCTTAGTGCCAAACTGCAGTGGTGCTCAGGCCTCAGCTAGGGCATTGGCAAACAGCAGCAGCCCAGTATGAAGGTGTTCAACCTGGATACTGAGTTCAAGGAGTTCTCAGGAAACAGATCAAGGACATGGAGAAAATGTTCAAGCAGTGAGTAATACCAATGGTACATCTTCCAGTACTCCGGTCCGTCTTGCCCTATACCCCTCCACCTCCTGCAGAGTGCACACCAACCAATCGACCTCTTATCCTAATAAAAGCAGTTTCAAAAAGGATAAGATTTCAAATGGCCGCACAGTTGGTGCTACTCGCTGCAAGATATTGCCCACTCTAGATAACTTCGGTATGAATAATGGTTAATGAGAAATGTCAACTCCTGTAGGGGTTAATAACTGTTACAGGAACCCATCCTTCTCTGAATCACCATGACATCATTGGCTGATCATTCAGCAAAGGAATACTATCCGCTTTCTGCACAAGTTGGCACCGTTTAGTGTATTTGAACTCTGAACGGGACATAGAAGTGCAACATCAGTTCAACATAGCATATTTTGATTTTTAATTGACTGCTCATAAGTGTATCCAACTGCTGTAGAGGTAGAGATAAAATCCTGGGCAAATGTCTCTGGTTCCTAATTAGATGGTACCGATCGACAACACTTACAGTACATACACAGAAATTATGTATGCGTGGTAGCAATGTGTAATGAATGTTTTCGTGCATAAACCAGAAGAAAAGATTCTGTTGTACTGGGAGAGGCAGTGGCAGCTTTCTGTTAACTTTGTGGGACTGTGAGAAGCCGATGGAGAAACCATTGTCATGTTTGTTGAAAGGGGACACAGACAATGCAACTGTAATTGGCTGCTGTAGTCAGGGACCGTCCGCAAACACAGTTGATCGCCTAGTGATGAGGCATTCACTGATTGCAGTGGTCAATTGCTTTGAGCATAGTGATGTGCTCATTAACTGCTGTCATCGACAGCATGCTTCTCTATTCGTCATGGCAGAGACCAGACCCAGAATGGACTGCTGTCATTGGCCTACACTGCCGCACCTCCTCAGCCCACTTGCGAAGGAAGCTGATGCAATGCAATGTGTTTTTGCACATGCGTGCAAGCAAACACAAAATGCCCAGAGAGAATTACAGTTTCGATTTAAACTGAGAAGTACACAAAGCTAACAAGCATGCAAAATCAAGTGAGGTGGAGCAGAGTCTGTTTTCAGGTCCATTAATTCATTTCAGGTGTGGTGGCAGCAGGGTCTGGTTTTGCAGGCAAAATAAAAAAGTAAATAAAATTCACTCCTGCCACCAATCAGGCTCTGCTGCTGGAAGGGCTGTCCCTCTATGTGAGAGCAAGTGCCAATCTGAAACTGCGTGAGCGGGTAGGTGCCAGATTAAATTCTCAGTCCGAGATGCCTCCGCCCAGGATTCTGAGTGGAGCAGTCCGGCGGATGCACCTTGGTTGCGTAGCTCAAACTCGCGAGTGGTTCACTGACGATACACTCACCTGGTGGGGTTTGCCATCCCCTGGAGAGAAAAGGACACAGACAGAATATTAGTAATCAGAAAGGGAGGGGTATCAGCTAAACAAAGAGGACAAAAGACCAGTTAGGGTCTGGGTTCCAATCTGAGACCCCACCTGGAGTACTCCGTCCAGTTCTGGAGACCCCATCTCCGCAAGGACATAGACAGGATAGAGGCAGTCCAGAAGAGGCAACTAAAATGGTGCAGGGTCTGCAAGAAAAGCCATATGAGGAGAGACTAAAGGAGCTTAATATGTATACCCTTGAGGAAAGAGGAGAAGGAGGACATGATAGAAACTTTAAATACCTCAGTGGAATCAAAAAGTCCAAGTGGGTAGCATCTTTCAGAAAAAGAGATGTGCAAGAACATGGGGACACAATTTAAAGATGGGGGCCATTATGGCAATGAGAGGTAAGTATTTTTCACAGAGAGGGTGGTGGACGCATGGAACAGCCTTCCTGAGAAGTTGTGGGGTCTAAAACTGTGGGAAGATTCAAGAATACATGGGACAAACATAAGGCAATTCTTGTGGGGGTAAGAAGACAAAGGCTGTTGGTTAACTAGGATCGGCAGCTTATCCTAGTAGGAAATGAGCAGACTAAGTGGGCCATGCGGTCCTTATCTCAGTCAAAGTCTATGTTTCTGTGTTTCCATGGGAGGAAGCGGGTGGTGAGGTACATATTAACAGTGTAGCTGGGGCAGTTTAGGTGTGGCAGAGAAGCTACCTTCTATGGAGTGGCCAGAAACAGACTAACACAGTATCGAGCAGAAACAAAGAAATACATTTAAGCTTTAGCTTGCCAGGAGAATTTCTGCCTTTGTGCTTGAATAACCATAGCTGCAATACAGTCAAACATTTCTTGGTTGAGAAACAGGCACACATTGCTAAGAGATGGCAAGAGGGAAATTTGAACTAAATCTTACTTTCTATTTCTACACCTAGTCAACCTTAGCCATAGTTCAAACAAATATTTCTAGGCTGAGAGTCAGGTGAAACAGTGCTAAAACATGGCCAGAGAGAATTACAGCTTCAGTTTAAACTGAGAAGTACACTAATTTAACAAGCATGCAAAATCAAGTGATGTGAGCAGAGTCTGGCTTTTCAGGCAAGTTAATTCAGTTCAGAGTGTGGCGAGCAGCAGAGTCCAGTTTTGCTGGTAAAATAAGTAAATAAAATTCACTCCTGTCGGCAATCAGGCTCTGCTACTGGAAAGGCTGCCCCTCTAAGTGACAAAGCACCAGTCAGAAGCTGCCTGTTCAGGTGGGTGCCAGATTCAAGTCTCAGTCTGACAAGGGCTCCATACATGGATTCTATGAGGGAGCAATCGGTGGCTGCTGCTTTGTTGCTCAAATGGCAGGAGCAGTTCACTGGAGGTCCACTTGCCTGGTGAGGCTTGCCGTCTCCTGTGGAGAAAAGGGATGCAGACAGAATAATAGCAATAAGAAAGGGAGGGTAGCAGCTAAACAAAGAGGACAAAAGGGCCAAGGAGGATCCGGAGTAAAAAGGAGGGTGGGGAGCAGATTAACAAAGTAGCTGGGGCAGTTTAGGCATGGGCAGATAAACTGGCTGCTATGGATTGGTCAGAAACAGATTAACACAGTATCGGGAAAGAATAAAGAAAGAAATTTAAACTTTAGCTTGCAGGAGAATTTCTGCCTTCGTGATGGAATATCCTTAGCTGCAATACAGTTAAACATTTCTAGGCTGAGAAACAGGCACACATTGCTAACAGATGACCAGAGGCATATTTAAACTAAATCTTACTTTCACCTAGTCAGCCTTAGCCATAGATCAAACAAATATTTCTAGGCTGAGAGTCAGGCAAAACAGTGCTAAACAAGCATTTGTCAATGCCAAATGTTTGCTTGCTGGCATTAGCAGTGGTAGTGTAGAAGTTACAGAGCTGTGTAATAGGAATGGCAGTGAAGTATTGAACTGAAGCCAACCCCACCCACCACCCTGCAGAGGTGACAGACATTGGGGTGTGCCTTTGGGTTATCGGCATACTTGACCACGCCATTTCACGCACCCACCCTGCAGACACTGACAAGTGTCACGCGGTGTGCCAGGGTCTTTGGCCCTTATCGCACCCATTCCATCAGGAAATACAGTGAGATGGGTGCGGTATAGGAGAATGGGGTGAACTTTGGGGTCAAAGAGTCCAAGGCATACCTCGATGCCTCTCACTGGCTGCAGAGTGTGGAATGGTATGAGCATTGCAGGCTAGAATCCCAAGTCACATCCCTGATGCCTGTCATTCTCTCGGGGTTGGGCGTTATGGTTGGAAACCGTAATCACCTCAGGCATTCGTTGGTATTTTCCTCAAATTTTCAACATGTTTTTGTGACCCCACCTCATGAACAGTGGCAATATCAGTTTGTTAGCGAAGCTGCTTATGCACAGCGACTACTTATTTAGCACCACAGGTGCAAACACACATTCTAACAGGATGTAAAATGACAGCTATACTGTTCATGTGGAGGTGTTAAAATGGCAATGTTGCAAATCTGTAGTAAAAATATTAAAAAAACTGGTGAAGTCAGGAGGTGCATAGAAACTGTAGCAACGACACCGTAATGTAATTAGTTTGGGGATTTTTACGCAGATTGTCAACAGAGGCATTTTGGGACCTCTGATCATGAACAGTGTCACTGTGATCTACTTTATCTGTCCCAACAATGATTTCCCACAGTGACCACGCATCTCTGCGCTGAAAGTGTGAAAACACACTTCGCCATGTTATAAAAATGACAGCTGTACTGTTCATAAGGAAGTGTGGAAAATGCCACTGGTGAAAATCTGACTGAAAATATTACAAAGTCATGAACTTACGAAGGGCGTGGAAATTGCTGCAATGCTCACTCCTAACACAGTCATTTTATGGACTTTTGTCACCAAATTTTCAACATAGCCATTTTAAGACCTCTGCTCATGAAAAGTGTAACTGTGATTTTCTTAATCTGTCCCAAACATTGCTTGCACACTTACTACACCATTGTGCGCTACATGTGCAAAAACACATTTTGGGCAACATGTGAAAATGGCAGCTGTACTGTTCATAAGGAAGTGTTATAAAATGGCAATGTTGAAAAATCTGAGTAATATTGAAAGGTCGCAAACTTACAAGCGTGCGTGAGACGCGCAACACACGCTCGTAAAACAGTCATTTTTAGGAATTTTTCACCAAATTTTCAACATAGCCATTTTAAGACCTCTGTTCATGAACAGTGTCACTGTGATTTTCTTAATGTTCCCATACATTGATTTTGCAACCAACTGTGCCATTGTGCGCTACATGGGCAGAAACACATTTTGGGTGAGATGTGAAAAATGACAGCTGTACTACTCACTAAGAAGGTGTGGTAAAATGGCATGTTGAAAATCTGGAGTGAAAATATTGAAAATTCGTGACGTACGAGCCTGCATAGGAACTACTTACGCATGCTCATAAAACAGTCATTTTTGGAATTTTCTACCAAATTTTCAAAATAGGCTTCTTGAGAGCCCATCTTATGAACGCTGGCAGTGTCGTTTCATTAATCAGGCTCGAAGGTGATTTCAGTGACTGCGAGATCACCTCGTCCCGAATAACGCCATGACAGTGACATCATTCATGAGAAGGGGTCCCAAAACCCCATGTTGAAAATTTTGCTGCAAAAATTCCAAAATGCCTGAGATATGCAACAAAGTTGAAAACCCTGTCTATCCCATTATACAGCTAACCGGCATTTCCTCAGTTCATGGACGGCTTTGAAGAGTGCAGGCGTGTTCGGTCCACGAAGATCATCGTGTCTGACTCAGAGGTAAGTATGGGGTGAGAGGTGGTGTGGGGATACAGGGTGCGCAGTGGGTAGGGTGGGTGAGGGTTGGTGGGGCAGGGAGACTCGCGGGGACCATTTTTGCTTTTCAGGTTTTTTTTTCAAAAGACGACGTTGGACGCTTGCCATGCTGGGGTGGGCTCCCATCATGGCACAAGGATGGCTGGGGTGTGAAGCCGACGGGGATTGGGCACCCCATCGGCCATAAGCACAGTTCCACGCTGGGGTGGGCTTCAAGCGTGGCACCAAGTACTCTCGGGGACAGTGGAGCTGATGAGGATTGGGCACCCTGTTGTGCTACAATAACTTGCCACGCTGGGGTGGGCACCCAGCGTGGCATGTGGAAAACTTTGGGGAGGCGCAGCACAGCCGTGGGGATTGGGCACCCCGTCGGCTATACGAATGTGTAATGCGTGGGGGCAGCACACAGTATGCGTGCGTGTGTATTTGTGTGTGTGTGTGTGTGTGTGTGGGGCTGCGCATGAGCAGGCGATATCTTATCGCTGCTCACTGAGCGTAGTTCCCCTTTCAACTGTATGCCATCAGCATTTTGGAGCTGTCATAGACAGCCCATACGCATTGGCAGACTGGGGCCGCCGCCCGCCAACACACTGACTGAATTGGAAGAGGGGTGACACACCGAAAACTCGGATGATGGCACTATGTTTCTTGCACAACAAGCAAACATAAAAATGGCCAGAGAATTACAGCTTCAGTTTAGACTGAGCAGTACACAAATCTAACATGCATGCAAAATCAAGTGAGGTGAGCAGAGTCTGTTTTTCAGACAAGATAACTGAGCTCAGAGTGTGTCGACAGCAGTCTGGTTTTGCTGGCAAAATAAAAATAAGTAAATAAAATTCACTCCTGACGGCAACCAGGCTCTGCTGCTGGAAGGGCTTCTCCTGTTAGTGAGAGCAAGCGCCAGTCAGGAACTGCCTGGGCTGGTAGGCATGAGAGTCAAGTCTTGATCTGAGAAGGCTTCATAGCTGGATTCTGTGGGGAGCAGTTAGGCAGCTGTGTCTTGCTTGCTTAGCTCGAATCGTGGCTGTTCACGGGAGGATCCACTCGTCTGGTTGGGGCTTGCCATCCCTGTAGGGTAAAGGGATACAGACAGATATTAACAATCAGAAAGGGAAGAGTAGCAGCTAAAGTAAGAGGTCAAAAGGACCAGGGAGGATCTGGAGTGAAAGCGGGGGGCGTGAAACAGATTGACAGATTAGCTGAGCAGTTAGCTTGAAAACAAACCTACAGAATAATAAATGATGATGATGATAATCTAGCGGTACAGATGGGAACTGAATTCCAAGCAAAGGAATTCAGCCTGCACTCTCACAATCAGCAGATAGAATTAGGGCACACATCCAAAATGAACTGAGGTACTGTAATTATGCACACAAACAGCAGTATGACTATGGAACAGCCTAGCAAGAGTAATAGTACAGAATGAATGCTCATCAATCTTCAAGGTTGAATTAGACAAATATTTTGCTGGCAATATAGCTTAGCGGTTGGAGTAAGAAGCTATGAATAAGCTTGGTACATCCAGCAGACATGGGTTTGATTCCCACAACCTCCACTTGCATACTATGTGACATTGACACTGAGCAAGTCATTTAATGTCCCCAGTGCTCTGGATTGCCCCTGAGAACAGGCACTTGCACCTAATGGGCCTTACCTGGTTACTAAAAAATTTAAAAAGGCCTTTCAAATAGTGCTGGATCTGCTAGTGCAGGAGGCAGACTAGATGGGCTAACAGCCTTCTTATGCCTCCTTACCAAGTCTAATGGTCTTTGGTGATGGCAGGATTCACACCTCAGGCTCCAGGTTTGGCACCCTGTGTTCTAACCATTAGGCTGCATGTTCTCCATTTTAAATGGCATTTCAGCTTGGCATTCTCTGCTACAATTTGAATTGCTAATGCCAACTTCTCCATGGTTTCCATTCTACAAATATTCAGTTAGTTCTTTTTAACTCAGTTTCCGTGATTATATTTTTGATTTCTTTGGGACATCTATGCTGAGTGACTATGTAAATCCATTCAAAAGAGAAATGTTCCATGGGTTCTTATGGATCTCTATGGGGTTGCTGTGAAAAATAGGATTCTATTGTTAAACCATGGCATTTGCAGCAAAGGATTGACCTGGCTCTAGATACACAGGCTCACGTCTCCAGATCCATAATATCTCAGTTAGAAAAGTTGATGAATTACTGGTGGAGTTATTTTAATCCATGACAGATAGCAACAGTTTACCTCAAGTGCACGGTCTCTTGTGTAAACCACATAAATACATGCTTGCAGATGATCAGTACCAAGCGCCACTCAAGCTGATTTTTTCTACAGAATTTACTGTGGTGTACAAGTCCATTTCATAGTCATATTGATTTTTCTTTGAAGGTAATTAGGAGGTATTCAATGAGCAGGACATTTTAAATGGGAAGTGATGTGGCATTGAGGAACAGCCTCTTATGTAATTGTCCATTGTTGTCTAAATGCACGGCAGACTTGTTTGCTGTTCTGTTTGCATTCTCCTGTGAAATGGTCTGAAAAAGAACACAGAGTAACACACAAATGCTAGGTGAACTGCTTGCTGGTGATTAATGTTTCTGGATACTTCATATTAATGTGGAGATCTGATGGTACCCAGGCATTTAGTTTAGAGGATTGTGCTGCTGTAACATATAGGCTTCTGAGGGCTGCATGGAGGACCCTACTGCTTAACATGAAGAAAACTAAGTAGACACACTTTTGCTGCAGTAGTTCATTTTGTAGACCACTTCAACAGCCAGTTATACTATAGAGCAGGTATGGACTAAAATAACAAAGTTTAAAACCAATATATTTATAACAATTGCATTCAGCTTCCTAGTCTTTTTTAGTTTGCTTCCTAGCTTTTTCTTTGTCCTGTTATTTGTCCTTTAAAGCAATAGTGCATGCCAAAACATTGTTTATCTACTAAATTATGAACTCCTTTCTAATCCCCAGTTTTGATGCTACTGTTTCTTTTAATTTCATATCTGTTTATATGATGTCACATGTCCTCATCATGCTAGAGATAATGTTTTTGTGGTCCGGAGTTAGTCTTGATTCTGATACGTGACACATAAGGTCAAGGAGCAGTATCTGTGGCATGCTATCTGAGTTACAGAAAAAGTGATGCATGTTCAAATACAGCTACCAAAAGATTGATAAAAATCATACATCAGAAAGATTTAATGCATGGATTCTTTTTTTATCCTGGTTTTTCAGCCCTCAGTCCCTGGTTCACCCTTCTCCTGATTACGCAACCCAGCCCTGTAACTTACCTTCTTGTGGATTTACCAGTTATCCACCACTTACAGGACCACAGTGATGGTGGGTTGCTTGCCGTATCAGTTGTACACAGGCTCACAGGGGTGTGGGGTGGGTTGCAGCATACACTCTAGGTGGGCTTGGGTGTTTTCTCTTGTTTTCTCTTGAGGGTGCTGGAGTGCAATGATGTGCAAGTGCACTAAGTGTCCGGTGGTAGATGACCCATCTTCTGTGATGTGTGCTAGCTGCACTACCACCTGATCTCCACCAGGTGGCAGTCAAGTAGCAGAACACAGTGTCCCTTCTCCCTGTGGGAGGAGAGCTGTCTCTTTATGAACATATGAAATAGCCAACAGAAGAAAGCCTTATGGTCTATCGAGTCTGCTTGATTTTGGTGCTCTGGATTTAGAGATTATAGTGGGCCCTATTCTCTGCTTGCCAACCCTGACCCTCCTCATCACCCTGTCCCACCCTCTGTTGAACCCCCTACTATCTTTGAGTGACAACTTCAGATGGACAGTCACTCCATGTTGACACCACCGCCTTGTAAAGAAGGGTCTCCTGACCTCCTTTTGAACCTCCCTCCTGAGAGCTTATAACGGTGTCTCTTTTGTGGTCTAGTTGCCACTGAGCAAGAAAAGTTCCCAATATCTACAGTACCTTGTTTACACCTTTCAGGTACTTGAAAGTTTGAACTGTGGCTCCTCTCCCTCCTATCCTTGAGTGAGTACATGTTAAGTTCTCTCAGCCTGTCCTCCTATGCCCTGCTGACCCAATCATCTTTGCCACTCTCCTCTGACTTGCCTCAAGTTAAACATTTTTTCAGGTAGAGCTCAGTACTGCTTGCTGTACTCCAGGTGTGTTTACCAAGGGTCCTGTACAATGGCAGTATAATCTCCTACCCTTCTGCCTCATGAACTCTGTAGCAGTAGAGCCTAGCATTCCGTTTGCCTTGGCCATCGCCTTCCTACACCATGGGTGTGGAAGGCATACATCAAGTAAGCCATGGTTTACAAGTTGTTTGAAGGGAGGGGCGGTAGCATTTAGGTCCCTGACCATTCATTCTGGTTACTCCCACTTGCTGATATCTACTCTTATGGGTATTGTAATACAATTGTTGTTCTCTGTTTGAATTAAACATAATGTTAAATGCATAAAACAATTACTTCAGTATTTTTCCTCTTTTAATGTAGTTCTTCCTATAGCACAATATGGGATGTAAAAGGGGTTGGATAACAAAAAGGACATGTTTACAGAGGAGGAGGAAGGCAGCAAAGTGGCACCAAAGGGCTCTGGCTTGCACATGCTGTTTTCCTAGCTACACCACTGTCCTATACTTCATACCCTGCTTAAAGTTGGTGGTGATGGCTATCCCCAAGTCCCTTTCCTCCACTAATTCAGTGGCTTTGACCCTCTATACTGTCTCAGCTTGATCCTTCCTCCTCAGGCCAGGCCCCTTATGACCCCAGTTTACTTCTGAACCTGGCTCACCCAGATCACTGGTGTAGCAAAGGGAGCACTATTTCTGCACTACCAGGCCTGCATTGATTATTTCAGGTAAAACAAATGCTAAAGCAGATTGACAATGGGTAAAAGGGCATTTTACTAGAAAAAAGAAAGAGGGTAATCTAAAATGGACTGAAAAATAAATGTAACAAATATTCTCCATAACATGAACTGCTGCCTTAAATATTTTACATAAAGTAGCACTTGTTCCACACTGTGTTTGAAAAGCAAATGATTGTTATAAGAACTGACACACAATTGCTGTATTTTCAATATCACAGTTTGCAGTCATAGAAAGGACTGTGATGTCATAGCTAAGTGTGCTGAGTTCACAAAATCCTTTTATATAAACTTTGTGGTGTAATCCCCCAAAAAGGAGTAGGGGCTTACCTCAGCTCTACAGAGCCCCAGCTTGAAGTGTTGTTGCCCTACCATGCTTGCCCTGGCCATTGAGGATGTCACTTCTGTGGGGACTGGTGGAACATTCCAGGGAGAGCTTGATTTCTTTGGTATCGCCTGTGCCATTACAGTCATGGCTCCCACAATACTTAAAGATGGCCACCCACTACCGGCGGAGTGAGTGATCATGATCACAACTGGACCAGGTATTCCCTGACCTCATAACCCTGACCAACACGACACGTAGCAGTATCACACACAGAAGCAGGGAAAGCAAATAGCTGATTCAGGGCAGGAGCCCTTTGAAAATAAACTTTGGTGCCAGTGCCCTCAGCGACACTAGACTCAATCATATTGTGCACCCTGGCCCTCTTCACTGAAACAGGGGACAGGGGCTACAGAGCCTGAAAAGGAAACACGTGGTTAGCCTTGGGACCTTGGGACACTAGAGGACTGTAGAAATTTGGTGCAAATCTGGGGCCATCATCTATCATGGAATGTTTATTTATTTAAAAGTTTCACAAGGAAAGGCATACTGAGCTGAGAACAGCTCTGCTTCCAGATGCATCCGGGGAGGGGAGGGAACAGGGAATCAGCCAAATAATGCAAATACAAATTTGAATGATAGAGGAAGGAAACATTTACAATCAGACAATTACAGCTATATGATGCAGCCAAACAAGATCCATACAGATTTAGATGATACAGGTAGGAACAAATTACAATCAGGCAAATTACCACTAAGTAATACAATAGGGTTCAAGTTACATTGAGGCAATTACATTGAAAACGACACTTAATAAATGAAAGAGACATATGACGAAAATCAGTCTGGAGAGTAAGTGCTTAACAGTGGGGATAGGGGGGCAGGAGATGAGGAAGATTAGGAACAGTTGCAGAAGGGGAAAATGAAGTTGTGGAGAAGGGAGGAAAAGGAACAAGGAGAGGGGCATTGCAGATGGGTGGGGAGGGCGTTCAGAGTTGTGGAGACAGTAAGAGAAGGTGGCCTGGACAGCGTAATCAACCTAGGAGGGAGAGCAAATGTCTGATGACCGAGTTATGAAGAAAGTAAGAGGATGGTGGAGAAGGTGAAAGGATAGAGGTGAGATAAGAGAGGAGGGATTGGAACCAGTATTTGACTACTAAAGTAGTACAGTGGGTGAGGTGCCTGTTTTCCAGAGAGGGAAGAAAAGAGATTTATAGAGGTCACAGAGATGAGTCTGGGAGGACAGTCAAGAGGAAATGATAGAATGAGTGAAACAGGGTATCCAATCTAGCTAGGGAGGACTTGGTAGTGGCACTGTAAACTATATCACCATAGTCAAAGATAGGAAGGATAATTTTCTGGACAGCCATGGAGGGCCGGCAAGAAGATACACCAATTCCTTTATAGGCACCAAGCTTGGGTGTAGTTTCTGTGGATGGCATCCACATGTCTAGAAAAGTCGAGGTGTTGGTCAAGGCATACCCCAAGTTACTTGAATGAGAAACATTCTCAATCATAGTGCCATCCTAGGTGAGGAAGGAAAGGAGGGAGAAAAGCATAGAAAGTCTCTACCTTGTGACGAAGGTCATGGAGACAGTCTTTTAGCATTTGGAAACAACTTTGGAGTGGAATCAGAGCTGGACTTTGTCAAAGTCCAGCTGAAGTCCAACCACTATGTCAGAAGGGAGGTGCAAGAGGTGTACAGGACACTGTTGTCCGTACATGTGTAAAGATGTAGAGGCACAGACAACAGGGAGGTCATTTAAGAATACAGAAAGAGAAGCGGCAGAGGGCAGAGCCTTGAGGGACTCCACTGCTGATTGGGGGAGAGAGACACCTATCTTAAATGATTCAGTCCTACCCTCAAGAAAGGAGTGGACCCAGCCAGTGGCAGGGACTGAGAGCCCAACTTGTGAGTTTGTCAAGAAGGATGGGGTGGGATAGTGTCTAGAAAGCCTTAGCCAGGTCAACAAAGATCATAATAGTGATGAGGCCCTGGTCCATGCTGGAGAGGATGGAGTCAGTAAGCTGAAGGAGGAGGTAGAGGTTGAGTAGGATTATGGAAGCCAGATTGGAAAGGGGAGAAAGGAGGAGAGTCGAGAAAAGGAGAGAGCTGAGATAGTACTGTGTGCTCTTGAAGCTTTGCGAGGATGGAGTGTAAAGAGGTAGGTCAGTAGTTGCCTGGACTGGAAGGGTCTCCACCTTTGGGGAGGGTATGACCACGGTTTGCTTCCAAGCAACAGGGGCAGAAGCTAAGAATGAAAGGTTCAGGGAGAGAGACAAATGGGAAGCAATAGCTGGGGCAGAGAGAATATAGGAGTCTGGAGTGAAACATGTCCGGGCTGTTGACCTTAACAGGGTTTAGAGCAAGGAGGATCTTGAGATTGTCCAACAGGGATAGGGGAGAGAAAGAGGAAGTGGGGATGGGGCAGGTGGAAAGGGACATAGTGGGGAAGGAGGAGGAAAGAGGAGAGAAGAGAAGAAGCAGGTGGTGAATAAGGTATTGAATTCAGTGGCCACAGAGAGGGATCAGAAAGAGAGGCACCATCCACCTTGAGTACCAGTGTGGAGGGCTGAGCAGGTGGAAGAAGAGGGCTTGGATGACCTTCCAGAACTTGGAAGAATAATTAATGTTTGATTGAAAGGAGGCAGGAAAGTATTCAACTTTAGCAGTCTGATAGGCCTGGTGAATGAATTCTGGAGGGAGCAATACTTGTGGAAGTCCACAGAAGAGCCAGTGAATTTGTACACCTTCCATGCTTTGTCTTGAGCATGCAGGCAGGCCAGCAGTTCAGCTGTGACCCAGGGAGGTAGGATCCTGTTATCCTGGTTCTTCTGAGGGGAGCATGCTGATTCAGGTGTCCAGGAATTTGGGTGTGAAATAGCTGAGGGCAGAATCTATAGAGGTGGTGGAGGATGTAGACTAGTCAGTGCTGACTAGATCTGGTAGGAGGGGGCCAGATCCAGGGATCTGAAATGAGAGGATCAAGAGGAGTTTGGGGGGCTTTGGGGCAGTGAATTTTGTACACAGTAGATCTTGTGGTGGTCGATAAAAGCATCGGAAGAATACCAGCATCAATTATATGGTGTGGATGGGAGTTCAGAGCCCAGTCTTAGAGGGAATGGTTGTGGGGTTAAAGTTTAGATGGGTGGGCTTGGAAATTAATTGGGTTAGATTAAGGGATGCAATGTCACTGCAAGTTCTGGTATGGGAAGGGGACAGCCAGTTTTGGTTAAAGTCACCCAGAATGTGGAGTTCACCTGTGGAGGCATGTGTCATGAGTGTAACTAGGAGGTCAGATAATGAGGAGGGGAAAAGCCCATGCAGCAATATACACTGACCACAAAGATGGGGAGGGTGAAAAGAGGGTGAGTTTTACGAGAAGCAGCTCACAGGTAGAAGGGAGGGATAGAGATAATAGGGAGAGAACATGATAATGGAAGAGAGAGATACATGACCACACCACCACCCCCTGCTGGTCCTATCCTGCCTGATGAGGATTTAGTCGGGGATGAAGATGCTATTATCTCAGGGATTTTAGGGGCATGCTAAGACTCAGAAATGATGAGCACATCAGGTTGGAGGATGAGCATGAGAGGTTGAGAAGGATTATCTTGGGGAAGAGGCTTCTGATGTTGAGATGTGTGAATTTCAAGCCTTTGGGAAGATGGGGGAGTTAGCTGAGTCAGGGTTAGGTTCGATATCTCCCAGCTAGAAACAAAAGGGAGTTTAGGAGCTTGATAGGACAGATATCCATCTACGTGACATCAAGAGCGGGTGAGAGAGGTTTGAAGGGTGGGTCTGGGGCCTAAGCAGCCCAGTGTGGAGGCATGGGGAGTTAGAGAGAAGCTCCTGGAGGCCATGAGTAGTGGGGCAGAGCAGGGAGACAGGTGGGTGAAGGGAGGGTGGGAGGACGACGGCACCAAGACAAGCAGGTGTGGGAGGGGAGGAAGGGTGGGAGAGAAGCCACGTAAACAATAGGGAAAGAGGTAGAGGATAACAAGGACCATGGTTGATGGGGTTGGGGAGGCAGTAAGGAGGCTGGCAGAGTATGACTACTGGGCAAATAAGTTGCAGAGCTGGGCACTAAGAAACCACCTAGTGACAAAGGAAGCAGTGACCAGCTGTAACAGTGAAGATTTGAAATGGTACTGTGAGACAACTGGTGGTGGTGGTGGGGCGGCCAGGCTTCAATGATTAACTAAAATTACAATAATGGCCTAAAGCAATACCACTTTAAGTCTAGACCCTTATAGCTGATGTAATAAGCAACAAAATGCAGTGACCAGCCATTGCAGAGAGTACTGACCTGGCACTGAGAGTCTAAAATGGAAGGGGTAACTTGATTACTTCAGTGTATAATTAAAGATTACTATTCTTGCCTAAATGATATGACTTAAGTCTAGACCCCTCTTAGCCAGCCTTTATTTTTTGAACTTGCATCTTTACTCAATTTCTTTGAAATCTTACAAGTTATGCATTACACAGATAGTTTTGTTCTGTTTACATAGAGGATAATGGCTGAGGATCAGGTGATAACCGCTGTAATCACCTCGGTGGTTGCTAGGGCAACATGATAAACCCTTTGAGAGCGCAGTCTTCGAGAGGTTTACTGTAGCCCCAGTAACCAATTTAGAGGTGATTTCAGCATGGTTGTCACCCATCACCAGCCATCATCTTTCATAGTGTATTGTCAAAAACACTGTTTGCATTCTATGTGTCAGAATTATGGAACTCTGGTGCATTCTTTTTGTTTTGCCACTGTTTGGAAGTTCCAAATTGTGGTTAACAACTTTAAAATTCTAAACAGTGCATAACAAAGCTGTGTAACTACTGATTATGGTGGTTAAGAGGCACTTATCATACATTATATAGACATTAGAGACCACAGGTATCAAATCAAAATGTTCTTAAGTCCATGGTCTTTATGTTTAGAAGTCTTTCTTTGTTTTCTTTTCAGATAGGAACTCTGGATCTGGTCATAATCTGTCTGAGCAACATTGTATGGTTATATCCCAAAAGTGAGATCTGTAGTTCTCAAGCATTTACTCCAACAATTTTGACTTTTACTTATCTTTACATTATTTCTGTGCATGCATCATACATTTTAATGTTTAAATCATTTTTAAGAATAAACTTCATTCTTAACATTTGAACAATTAAAGAAATTATACGATTAAAGATAATACATTCAACTCATGTCTGCCGAGTGGTTATTTCTTAATCATGTGTTTTATTATTTCTTCTTATTAGTATATTTTGATGTATATTTTATTTCATGGTGTTTCAACTGAGCTACCCAATAAGACTCTCTTATATCCCTTGCCCAGAGTTCCAACATTTATTTAAGTATTGGTCTAGCACTGGCACTAAGTCTGCTCCTCCACAAAAGAGAAATATGGAAACCATCTTATATTAAACTTTTCTATCTTTAGATGCGGTATGGATGGAATAGTTTCTAAATCATGTATTTACTTAATATTCCTTCTCCACTGAGCCACGTAGTGTGTCTGACACAAGCCACCATTGTGTAAGGGCTTTATTAGCTGCAGCTATTAATATGTAAAGCAAATACTTTTGTCCTGGCTTTTCAGTTCAGTGGGGCAAGTCCCAGAACTAGGTGCTCGAACCTTAATGACAAGTGGAGGTCACACATTTTTATTATTAATTGTATTTACCAATAATCTTGGATTTTGGACATTCCAAAATACATAAAGAAATGCACCTCTCTGTCCACAACTCTCCAACAAGAATCTGAGATATGATTCCCATAATGTTTGGAAATTGTGTGGACTATAAAAACCTGGAGTTCACCTCCAACAAAATTCCTTCCATGTTTGTGAATACGTGGTTTTGTTGTTTCTCTGCCATATTAGTTCCCACCTGAGGGTTAAGAGTGTAAGTCATCTCTTCATCCCATTTTGTCTGGATGCTGTTACTCCTTATATTGTTATTTAGCTAGCCTTTAGCCACTGATAAACATGCACCTACTACACTACTAGGCACTTGCTAGTTGCTGCTTCACATGATATTATGTTGTACGATTATTATACACTAAAGGAGTACAGGAGAAGTGGTGAAATGGATATGTGGAGAACCCAAAAGCACCAGGAGGAGCAGATATATGATCCAGGAGAGCTGCCTGTTAGACTAATTACACTGCAGGCTTAAGAGAGTAGGAAGTGCAAGCAACTGGACCAACAGTAAAATGAGAGCAGGTGGAGGTCAATGATTGTGAAGCAGTTGGGAGTGCTAAAGTATAAATTTGGGATTGCTACCATGGGAGGCAGAAGGGGGATGGGTGGGTGAATTATTCCTTTGCATCACTGTAGTAGCAGTGCCGCATGCCAAAAGTCAGTGAGCTGTTCCTCTGAGTACCTGGGGGTCCATCCATGGTAGTGCCATTAGCTGGAGCCTGTGTGGGAGGGTCACAGTCCCACACCCTGTGACTCTGGTGTCCTGCAACTGGGGAGCAATGCGAATGGGCAGTGATCTGTGGAGGATAGACTAAAAAGAAAACTCTGGGCATACCAGCTCAGTACAGGATGGGGACAGGAACAGAAGCCAATAAAACAAGAGGACTAAACTAGTGGGCAGAACTGAAAACTGATAGCGTGGGGAGACTGGCTAGAACAAGCAAAAAGATAAAATGTCTAATAGGTTTAATGGTAACCCAGGGTACACTCTCTACTATAAAATAGAACTAATAAAAAGGGTGGAGGGTCTGTATTTATGTGTCAAACAAAATAAATACAACAGAACATATATTATCTACTAATGCTCTAGATATCGAAGGTATTGTTGCAAAATTACACAACAGAATGGACAGCACTTTATACTAACAAATTACTACAGACCTCCACCTTCTAATCTTGACCAAGATCAGTTATCAGTCTCTGAAACTGATGATTTAACATCCATATCTGACATAATTATTGTAGGTGACTTTAATTTACCAGGGGTGAAGTGGGGTCAACTTGGACTAGAACATCTTTGGAGAGTCAGTTTTGGATTCTTTATAATGGCTAGACTAGAACAATTGGTACATGAACCAACTAGGGGACCCAACACCATGGACTTAGTCTTAACCAATATAGCATCTGAAATAACTAACGTTAATACTAGTAACCCTATTGGGAACAGCGACCATAATTCTATAATGTTAGAAATCAATAAACATAAAACTACAATAGAGTGGACATACTATACTTATAACTACAATAAAGGTGACTACTTGAAAATGAATAAGGCATTATTTGATTATGATTGGGAAACATTATTTAAGGAGCTAAATATAGATCAATGTTGGATATATTTAACTCCATTATAACAGAATTAGAAAACCTTTATGTACCAATCAAAATGACTCACAACAGAAAGGGTAAGATTCCACCATGGTTAACAAGTAAACTAGGATTACAAATCAATAAGAAAGAAAAGTATTTCTAAATATGAAAAATGCTAGAGCCAACTAAATCTCAATAACTACAAAACTGAACTAAAACAACCCTCAAATCATTAATCAAAAAGGAAAGAAGAAAGATTGAAGTAAACTAGCTTTTACAAAAACAAAACAAAACAAAAGCATTCTTTTCCTATATCAATAAAAACAAAATCAGGGTAACAGCTTAACAGCATTAAATGATGATGATAAAGAAATAACTGATCCATTAGAAATGAGAAACAAATTAAATAAATTTTTGGATCAGTATTTAATAGTCAAAATGATATTATAAAAAATAAAAATATAGACATGACACAGCTACAGGAGATTACTATAGATGAGGTAGAAAAGCAATAAAATACATCAGAGTAGACACAGCAGTAGGACCAGATGGCTTTAATGCCAACCTGCTACAAAACACAATCCATTCTATTTCCAAACCAGTACAGTATATCATATATTTAATATCTCACTACTCAAAGGGATAGTACTTATAAATGGAAACAAGCTGTGGTAGTTCCTAGAAATAAAAGGGTAATAAAAAGAAGCAGAGAATTATAGACCTATAAGTCTAACTCGTAGTCTGCAAGACTATGGAAATAATTCTCAAGAATAGAATTGAAAAAGATATGGAATGTAAGAGCATTATGGATACTAAACAATGTGTTTTTTAAAGCGAAGATCTTGTACCACAAACCTCATCTGTTTCTATGAGAAATTCAGTAGGTCCTTGGATCTAGGTATCCCAGTGGATGTTGTTGTTCTTGATTTCAAAAGGCCTTTGATAAGGTTAGTCATGATATCTTGGTTAAGAAAATGGAGAATTTAAGATTAGACCCACTGATAATCAGGTGGGTATCTGACTGGTTGACTGACAGAACACAAGTTGTAAAATAGTAGATACCTACTCAACTCTATTAAAGTGACTAGTGGAGTCAATTAATCAATCAATCAATCAATCACTTTATTTAACCATGCTGAGTCCCCAGGATCGGTCTTTGGCCCCATCCTTTTAAGAATTTTTATAGTAGATCTACAAGATGAAATTAGGGTTACATTAGTAAATTTGCTGATGACACAAAACTGTTTAACAAAGTCAATACATCAGACAATATTAATGCATTAAAAAATATATTAACACCTTGGAAAACTGGACCATCTTAAATAATATGGCATTTAATGAAAACAAATGTGTTGTAACGATTTTGGTCCACGGAATTCACACAAGAAATATTAAATCAATAATAAAGAATTGAGACATGTTACAACGAGAAAGATCTTGGAATAATGATAAATGAACAACTAATCCCTGGAGAACATTGTCGCATATAGCACTCTGGACCAACCATATCCTTAGTTCCATCAAAAGATCTTTCATCTGTAGGCAAGAGACTATTATATTACCAGTGCATAATGCTTACATCAGACCCCACTTGGATTATGGTGCTTCTTTTGGCTCCATACCTTTCAAAGGACAAAAGCTTCTAGACAATGTCCAAAGGAAAACTACCAAACTCATTCCTAGAATAAAATACCTACCAGACAAAGAAAGATGCAGAAAACTAAAACTGCATGATCTTGAAACTAGATGATAGAGGGGATCTCTTGTTGCTGTTTAAAATCTTACAGGATAAAAAACTTATGGAGGATTGTAATATCAAGTTTGCAAATAAACCTAACACACTGAGATGCAATAACAAACATTAAGAAATAAAATAAAATATTACTATACAACAAGGGCAATAAAATCATGGGCCCGATATTCAGAAGGGTTACGCATGGCCCAACAGTGTTGTGCCATCGCAGCCACTGATAATGCCCTGGCATGATATTCAAATGGGTTGTGCCTGGCACAAATCCCGATGCGCTTGAGCGCATCACTAATGTATGGCACAGGTGGGGGCGTGCCCATGCGCTCTGCATCCGATATTCAGCTCGGGATGTGCTGAATCCAATGCGTAATGCAACCTACTGCGCTGCAACACAGGTGAGCCCAAAAAAAAGGAATAATGGCTGGTTAATTACGAGGTCAGCCGCCATATTGCAGGGTGCAAACGGCAGTTGCCACCTGTGGGTGGCCACCGAGCTCCGCTGTACCTTCATGGTGGCGCACCCATGCCCGATCGCGGCATCAGTGTAAAATATAAGTCCAATATCTTCGTGGTCCAGTGGACCACCACAGCCGATCACGGGCTTCAGTGTAAAGATAAGTCACTAGCCTGGTGGTTCAGTGACCACCGCAGTTGATCACGGGCTTCAGTGAAAACATAAGTCCAGTCTGCCTGAACGCAGCTCGCCCGACAGGCTGGACTGGCAGGGAGAGCCCATGGTACCCCTCCCCACCCACTGAGCCCCACCGCCCCCGCCTCCCCGGGTCAGTGGCAGGTGGCAGCACCCCACCCGCCGTTACCACCAGTCATTTTCTGACCGACAGTGTACAGTAGGTCCATACCATATTACACGGTTCAGATATGTGAATGGATCCATTCACATATCTGGAGAGTGTAGTACGGTAGGGCTGCATGCCCATTGGCTCACGCCAGACCAATGGGTGACAGCCTACCGTACACCGTCAGTCGGCGGGCGGGTGGTGGCCGGTGGTGGTGGGGTGCTGCCACCTGCCACTGACTGGGGAGCGGGTGGTGGGGCTCAGTGGGTGGGTGGGTGGGTACCATGAAGCCTCCTTATTATTACATATGCCTGTGATCGGGCTGCGAGCGTCCACTGGACCACCAGGGATATTGGACTTATTTTACACTGAAGCTCCATGGCGAGTGGGTCCACTGGACCACCAGGATATTGGACTTATAGTTTTACACTGAAGCTCGTGATGGGACTGCAAGCAGTCCACTGGACCACCAGGAATATTGGATGATTAATTGAATCTACATATGCCCGCGACACAGAGAGAGGGGTGCACAGGCGCTGTGCAGGGACGCCGGTCCCCGACGGCTGCTGCCTGACAGGGCGCCAGGTGCAAGTCGCCGGGTATCAGAGTACCTGCATGCAAATGGGTTGAGTAGATGACATGCAATGGCCCCATTTGCACCTTTGCATACATTATGGCCCCATTTGCATGTACCTTTGAATATTGCGTTGTTGCAAGCAGCAATGGAACCTGCTCTAGCACGCCCCTCGCTCCACTTCTGGCCACTTGTGCTGGCACAGTACCACTGAGCCATGCACACCGCGGGTGGCCAGGTGTGATATTCATCGATGCCGGCCATGGCGCAGCTCCATTGAATATCACCCAGTCAACGCCCTGTGCAGTTTGTTGCGCCTGCGCCCAGGCTGTGCCACAGCCTGGGCAGTCTGGAATATCCGGTCATGGAATAAATTACAGCAGAAAATAACAGATCTGACTAAGTTCGAAACTTTAAAAGTGAACTGGGGGCACTAATGAGCAGCTAGGAAACAGCAACGCTTTCTCCAGAGCCTTAACCACGGGACATAAAAGAACGAAAAGTGGCTAACATTGAAAGTAATACTTCATCCTCAACAGCAATAAGTGTAAAATAGTTGATGGATGAATATCTCACGTCGGTAACATGGGGAAAACCTCATGTACGTCTGCCGAAACAACAAAGAAAGCTACGCCTCCTAACCCGATGGAGGGTCCAAATGTTATTACACTGTCCACGCCCAGAGATGGAAATAATTGGGCAGACTCCAACAGCTCAGATCCTGGTGGCGATCACACCAAAACTGGATATGATCACGATGAAAATATCAGAGCAACTTACAGGACAAGCAGCCAAAATCTCTGAGGCATAGGTCTGAATTTCTGTGTTGGAGGACCACACAGAGCAGCTCCCAAAAGCAATGCAAGATCTCTGGAGGGAGTTGAGGGAACTTAGGGGTTCCCAGAGGAAAAGAAGGCACTTTTCCTGAAGACTTTCTGGCAGAGTGCTACTCAACTACTGGTCTTGGACCCAAAGGTAGCAGGTACAAAATTAAGAGGGCGATAGGGCCTTGGCTCTGCCGATGGTGGAGATCCACCGAGGCAGATTATTTTCTGCCTACATACTCGGTGACAGACAAGCCATCTGGTTCGCTTAAAAACAAAGGAAGATTCTGTCAAGGGTCTCGCCTGTGTCTCCATCAAGGCTTTTCTCAAATGTTGCAATGGAAATGATGAATGCTTTACCTGTTCTGGATGCCCTCCAAGCCAACAAAGTAGATTTTCAATTTTATACTCAGCTAGAGTGAAAGTGCATAATGAAGGACAGATGCAGACATTCCATGGGGTGGAAAGAGGCAGCGCTTCTGGAGACTTGGAGGACGCCTGTAGACATGGAACAAACCTGGGGACTTCAGCCAGATCAGATAAGTAAAACGCCTACCTGCTGGATTGTATATATTTGCAGCTGTTTGCAAGACTGCTTGAATTGAAAAGAGCTACTCACTGGGGCACAGTGAATTTTGCAGCTTGCCGTGTGGTGTGGGGGACAGCCATGCTGCTAGGATGCCTGGTCCATTGTCGGTGGACTGTGGTTGAAAATGAGCGCTGAGATGTACTAATCTGCTATGTCTACCCTAGTGAGAGAGCTCTGAATAACTGGCTGCAGAGCTGGGGACCTGTTGTTTTACTATCTCCCAGCTAACAAAAGGGGCACAAACATTGGAGGAAGGCATCTTAGGATAGCAGCTCGACTGAGGCAGAAGACCTGAGCCTGCGCAACGCTAGTAGATGTCTTCATGGATTGTATTTTGGCCCAGGACTTAATTTCTGGGAAGGGATATTGATGTTGTTGGGGCCCGGAGCTGGTTTTGGCTGGGGAGGAGGCACCAGGCTGGGATGCTGAGCAGCGAGGGAGAAGATAAAGTGCCCTGTGAAGTTAGGCTTGCCTCCATGCCTGCTCAAGAAATAATACTGTGAAATGTATGTGATGGTGTGGGGGTATGGGAGGAGTGCAAAGAAAGGTAACTGACAGAAGGGGCTAAATACACGATGCACAATCTGGATTTTAAGCATAATAGGAGAAGGGGTATGGAACCTAGGTGGAACACTGGATACTTTAAATGGCTTTCTGCTTTTTTCCTCTGCAGGACTGATACCAGAGTGAAGAACCTGGATGAATATGTATAACAAAGGCTCAAGAGGGTGTTACCCAGCCAAGATACTTACAGGATTTCACTCAGGGTAAGCAGGGCCCTATTAGAAAGATCCAGGACACTGCAGTGGGGGTTTAAAAAATAGATTTAAAGGAGTATATAATAGCTGCTTGGAGGTGGAAAGGATGACTGGGGGGTATAAGAAATTATCCACATTTAATATGCTTGGGTGAAGAGTGGGTACTGGGGAGGGCGTAACCTGTTCTTGTATCTGCTCAATCTGAGGAAGGGTCTGGGGGATGGTGGGCAATATATCCTTCAAGTTCTGATAGAAGAAAAATAGAACATAGGAGGCTATTATAGTAGATAACACAAGAAATGCAAAGTTATGTTATAGTTTGTTTACATGTTTGTTGAATTTCTGCCACTTGCAGGAAGTGTTGGGAAAGAGGGAAGGAGACAATGAACATTGAGAATCATATGGTAAAAAGCATTTACTTCTCATTGTTGTGTTGAAAGAAGGGAAACATTCGACAGGTAGGTGGGAGGGCTCAGTGAGAATAACTGGAAGCCATATGGATAATGATACAGTGATAGTGTCATGGAATCTCCGTGGTTTCTGCAACCCCATAAAGAGGAAAAAGGTATTACAGGCTCTCAAGAATCATCAGACCCAGGTAGCTTTTCTCCAAGAGACCCACCTCACTATGGGGAGCATCAAAGCTGGTGGGAGGCTGGGTCGGGAGTGCTATGCTGCGCCAACCCCACAAGCGAGGAGTAGCAGTGTTGTTTCACAAAAATTATCCAATCAAGGTGGAAAGGGTGGTAGCGACCCAGTGGAGGGCTGATATGTATTTATTCAAAGCAGAGTGAAGGAGGAGCAGATAACCTATGCCAGTGTCTATGCTCCAGCAGTGTTTGATGCTGATTTTACACAAAGATGTTGGATGTCATGACTAGTGAACAATTCCCAAATCTATGCTTAGAAGGGATTTAAATTGTGTAATGGAACCCAGCCTGGATCACTTGAGGAACAAGTAGACATGAGAGGCCCTTTCCCAGTGGAAGCAAGGAGTGGTAGATTTGGATATGGTGGATGCATGAGGCAGCTAACCCTGGAGCTCGGGAATATACATTCTACTCTAACCTGCATGGGATGTGGTCTAGGCTGACTACATATATGTTACAAGAGAAGGGTAAGGAGGGTAGTGGATGTCACACATGGCCCATCCATATCGGACCATGCCATGGTGATAGTAAGGCATCTCATGAGGATGGAATCAGGTCCATGTCTGGCTGGCGCTTTCCCATGTATTTGATGACATCAGAGAAATTTAGGACATTTCTGAAACGACAATGGGAACAGTACAAGGATACGTAATGAAGCCACCGCCTCCTACAAAAGTGATATATTGGGAGGCAGGGAAGGCATACGCATGGGGAGGACAATTGATATGTGAATGGGTACAAGAAGCAGAGAAGGAATAGAAGGCAGGACTTAGAAAGGCAGTAGATGAGATATAGAAAGGAAATGATTGAGCAGCTAACAGAACAGCTTAGGGGAAATGCTGGCACTTAGAGGGCTCTTGATCTACTCTTACTGGCGAGACCAGTACTTCCTGTTATATGCTAGACAATGGCTGTATGAATGGGGTAACAAACCTGGGCCACTTTTAGCTCAGCTAGCAAAGGGCAGAAGGGAGTGGCGGGGGACCAGCGTGAAAGATGCAAGGGTCCAGCTACAAATGCAAAATGAAAAAATGGGGGACATTTATGTGTTCTATGAAGCCCTGTATGGACAGATCAAGGGGACACAGAACCACTGATGACCCGATTCTTGGAAGGATTGACATTACCTGAGCTCTCAGAGGAACAGAGGGAGAAATTAGGGAGAAGATAATGACAAGGGAGATTGGGGGCACTAGAGTTAATGAAAATGGAAAAGCAGGAGGGACAGATGGGTTTGTGATGGAATACTACAAGGAACTACGGATGATATGTTAGGGGCCATGGCTGGGATGTTAGAAGAAGCAGGAGAGGAAGATGAACTACCAGCAAATGGCCTACAGGTGATGATCTGTGCAATCCCTAAGCTGGGCAAGGACCAGAATGAATGTGGTTTGTATCACCCCATATCACTTCTGAACTGTGATACTAAAAATTTTGCAAAGGTACTGGCCCATAGATTAGAAGAGATTTTACCCTAACTGGTACATCCTAACCAGACTGGGTTTGTGCAGGGTAGACAGTCATATCATAACATGAGACCGCCCTTAACATAATACAGTGGGGGAATCTCACTCGGGCAAGCAGTGGTGTTGTCCATGGATGCCGAAAAGGCATTTGACTACATAGAATGGCCCTACCTGTCTGAGGTGTTGAGGAGATTTGGCCTGGGAAATACATATATAGATATGTTTTGCATGCTATATAAAAGCCCAAGGTCCCAGGTTTTGGCTAATGGGGCCACTCTACAACGTTTTAACTTTACAGGGAATGTGACAAGGTGCCCACTCTCCCACTTCTTTTGCTTTGGCAATTGAGCTCTAGCTCTTCAGATAAGAGGAAATGTAAGAATTCAGGGTGGTGGGAAATCAGAATACATCATAAATTGACTCTATATACAGACGATTTGCTGTTGCTTACTACCATCAGGAAACCACCATACCAGCTCTTCTGGAGGTGGTCCAGGAATTTTCTAGCTTTTCAGGATATAAGCTGAACCTAAGCAAGTCAAATATGTTTAGGATTGCAGACCAGAGAGATGGGGTGGGGTTTAAGCAGTACAGGATATCTTCACATATCTGGGAATTAAGGTGGGAAAGATTTGGCCAGGCTATATGGGATAACTATTGACCTCCTCTACAGACTCTCAAAGCAGATCTGAAAGATGGAGGGCACTTCAATTTCGTGGATGGGTCATATTAACCTTTTAAAAATTAATGTGCTCCCCAGACTCATTTATATAATGCAGATGTTACCCAGGATTAACTAAGGGGACTATAATGCTATGGAGAAAGAGTTCAGTAGATTTATTTTGCAGAACAAGAGACCCAGGATGACTTTGCTATGGTTAAAGGATAAGTCAGACAAGGAGGCCTTAACTTCCCGGACCTTAGGAGTTATGCACTAGCCATGCAGCATAGACTTATTCAGGACTGGGTATGTCACGGGAGGAGGCAAGCTGGTGGATTTGATGGTGAAGACACAAAAGTCCGCTTAACAGCATACCTAGACCCAGAAGGAAGAGGGCTTATCAAAGATTGAAGGCCAGGAACCCTATGGTGGAATGGACGTGGATGCATGGGAACAGACTAGGAAGAGGCAAGGTGGGGAGAGAAGACTTCAGGGCTTGTGCCAGCGGTGGGGAATCCTGCATTCTTGCCCGGGTTGGGGGATTTGAAATTTGGGAGAAAGGCTGGGTGCGATGCCTTAGGAACTTATACAGGAGGGAAGATTTTGAACCTTTGAGGACCTACAGGAGAAGTATGGCATTCCATCCTCTCACTGCTATAAGTATTTCCAGATTAGGGCCTTCAGTATGGCAAGAAATGGACCTAATGGACAGACCCCTGCCATGGAACCTTAGGAGAAATTTATAGGAATAAACAGGGTATACCCAAAGGCTTTATAGCCAAAGTGGTAAGACAGGCTAGGCATATTCCCAGATGGGTCTATAAAAGTGAAAGTGTTGTGGGAGAGAGATTTGGGAATTCGGATAACAGAAAAAGCTGCTCTATGATGTTACAGTCTCATGGGGTTACTGTTGTGTAATAAGCATAAGGAGTCCTAGTATAAGTTTCTACACAGACTGTACTGCCCTCCGGTGGTGGTCAATAAATTTCACCTCTCTGTCTCACCAATATGTGGTAGATGCAATGGGGCAAGAGGAACATACATCCACTATTTCTGGGAATGTAGAGAGTCCCCTTGTGGACAGAGATTGCTCAAGCAGTAACGACATCATGCACCTCCCTACAGAAGACACAGCAGTTTCTTTAATGTTGGGGATGGGGGCACAGGAGAGGAGAGTGAAACCATATTCCAGAATGATAAGGGTACTTCTGAGTCTGGCAAGACAGTGTATCCAAAATACTTGGGTCTCACACATCTGACCAACCCTAAGACACTGGAAAACTTTGGTAATAAACAATTTAGCATTGGAAAAGTTAACATACTAGAGATATGGAAAGGAGATGTTCCTACATAAGTGGGGAATATATATTAGTGCATTACCAGTGGGTGAAGCAATGGAACTTAGACAAGGAATAATATAAATATTGAAGGCTGTGTGTCTGTTTTCTCCTAGGTCCAAGAGAAAAGGGTACGGATGTCCTAGATCTGCAAGGGAGGGTTGGAACACTACCTGTGAGCTATGAAGAGGACCAGAGGTGGAGATGGAATATTTAAGGAGGCTCACAGGTAAGTGTGACATAGGCTGGATAAGCCTGCAGGGATGTCCAGCGAGGGGATGGAGATGTACCAAGGGGAACATGTAGTAAGGGACAGCATAAAGGAGGATACTCTGGGTTTAAATGTTTCAAAACACAATCATGATGTAATTAGCAAGGTAGAGAATAAAGATTACGCAGGTGTAAATATAATAAATGATAAATGTATATAATTGGGGAATTATAAGTTACAACCAGCTTGATATATACTACATAGATGAACAGACATTACTGTAATGAATATAGAATGGAAAAGGGGACCAGCATCCTCAGGGGTTGTAAGAGAAGCTGTGTATTATATGTAATGTCATATGAGAATTTATTATTTACCTGAATAAAAGAGTTTAAACAAAAAAAAGTGAACTAGACAAATACTATGTGGGTATTTGGTTGTATTGACCCACATGGTGGGGAAGTAGACTCGATGGGTCAGATTGGCCTTCTACCTTTTATAAAAACTGTGTAAACTGTGTAAGTAGGAACAAAGGAAAGCAAAACTAAGGCGATGAAAGAAAGACAAGCCAAGAAAATCAAGGTAGCTAAATTAACAAATGAGGCAAAAAAATCAGCACTTCAATAAAAAGAAACACTAGTAGATGAGGGATCCAGTGCTCTTGACCAGGCCACTGGACCCTCAATTTCTGGAACCTAAACAGTTTTTCAGAAATCCTCTGTACTGCAAGGGATCCAGCATGCCTTGACCAGGCCACGGACCCTCAATTTCTGGAACCTAAACAGTTTTTCAGAAATCTCTGTACTGCATGGGATCCAGCGTGCCTTGACCAGGCCACGGACCCCTAATTTCTGGAACCTAAACAGTTTTCAGAAATCCTCTGTACTGCAAGGTACTAGCCTTGACTTTTGATTTGGTACCAGTGGAAGCTGATTTCAAGTGGCCCACACTATCTCCTGCTGAACACACTCTAACTACTGTATCTCCCTGTGTCTCTAGTTGAATTTATGTGCTAGGGTTTAATAATTTGTTTAATCCTTACAGTCATTTTAAGTTCTGAGTTGATATTAGAAGTGAATTTAGAGCTTTTTTTTTTTTTACTTTTCCATTAGCAGATTATATCCTCTCACCACTAGAGGGCTATATCTCATCTCTTTATCTAGTATGTGCTCATGTGGCCTCTCTGCCTTTCTCTTGCCTCTCCTCCTCCTCCTTGCCCTGGCCCCCTCTTCTCTCTCCTGGTCCTAGCCACCCCACCCCCCACCCCGCCACCTTCTACTCTGGTTTCCACTGCTACTCCAAGAGAACTCTCCACTTCCACTCGAGTCTTGTGTTTGGCGCACCGATTGCATATTCCTGGTTACTTAATCCCACCACTACTCCTCAACAAGTGTGGCCACCCTCTCACACTGTACCACCTTGCAGTCAATATGGGACACCACTTGGAACCTTGCAACTTCTACTCCATGAAACAACAATCAAAACCATCTCTCAAAGAGCTGCGACTCTGCTCCTTAAAACTCCTACTCCTCCTCCTTCTCATCTCAGGCAGCATCCATCCCAATCCTGGCCCTAGAAGCTCAGGAACACACAAACCCAGGTGCCCTTATCCTTGCAACCATTAATATCTGCAGCCTACTACCACAGCTGGATGCACTCCAAGCCTCATATGCCAACACAACCTGACATCCTTGCAGTGGTGGAAACTTGGCTGACACCTAAAGTTCCTGATTCAGCAGTAACAATACAGGGCTAATGTCCATAAGCTGGACGGATATCCAAAAAGGGGGTGGTTGCGCAATCTATATCAAAGACTTCCTGTCTTGGCACCCTGTAGCAACTCCATCACTTTCTGCCTCAGCCCAGATTCTGCCAATAAAAATTGTCCTAGGTCCCAACCATAAAGCCTGACTATTGTCTCCATATACATTCCGCCCAGGACCCTAAACATGGATTCAAAGATGTCCTAAACTTTATCAACTCTCATCCTCCTGAAGCTGAACTTATTCTACTAGGATTTCAATAAACTGGTTAGCATCGAGTACCAAGTGCCTATAAAGACTCCATCTCAGCTGCTAACCTCACGCAAAATGGTAAACTCCCTACTAGGATCAACTACAAGACTGGCACCAGTACCCTCTGGATTGGGTCCTCACCACTCACCCCAAAAGGATTTCTCATACAACCATTCTCCCAGACTCACTCAGTGACCGCTTTCCAGTCATGTGCATGGTCTAACAAATTCCTTTAAGCCCCTCCCAAAATTATCGCTAGCAGAGTCCTTCCTCGTGGAAAACTTCCACATCTCAAACAACACCTGCTTCTACAAGACTGGCTACCCATCTATGAAGCAACAGATGTTAACTTGGCTCTTGATCACTTCATCTCAATATTCAACAAAGCTCTGTGACCTCTTTGCCCTTGCTAAAAGGTGCAAAACAAAATCTCTCTAACCCATGGGTCACCGCGCTCTTCTCACAGCTGAAACTAAGGATCACCTTCTGGGCAGTTGCCAGGCCACTGGCAAACAACTGACATCCAAAATTACAAAAGCATGAAATGCCTGCACAAAAGCCATATGGCTAATGAAATGCACCTATTACAAAGACGCCTCACCAATACATGGGGAAATGGTCGTGCTTTCTGGGACAATATCAAGGATGTCACAAGGAAGCAGCCAAAACCTCTCTGGCCATGTTAATGGTTGATGGATCCTCAAGCCTTGACCTCAAGGTGATCGCAAACATCTTTAACACGGCTTTTTCAGACCTTAGTGCTGTTCTACTCCATGACTTTTTGAAAACAGGGTCTACTCCCAAATACCTCAGCCCCTCAGTCTAACCATCCCTCTTCTACTTCAAGAAGGTAAGGCTGAATGAAGCTCACCGTTATATTACTGCAGCTATCTCTAAATCTAGATCTAGTAGCGACACCCTGGACCTTAAGCTTGTTGCTCACCCCATGAGGTAATTCATCCATTAACAAAAATCCTAAACCTCTCTCAGCTGTGGAAAATTCCCGGACCTATGGAAAACAGTCACCGTGACACCCGTCCATAAAAGTGGGGACAAGACGATTCACTCAAATTATCGCCTATCTCTATACTGCCCCCACTCTTAAGGCACTTGAGCGCATCATGGTTGATCAACTTACACCACTTGGATAAATACAGTATACCTTGTCCACAACAACATGGCTTCCGGAAAGGTCACAGCACCACCACAGCCCTTCTTGAGTTCACTGGAGCTTTGCACAAATCCCTTGACAACAGCCTCTCACAGGGCTGTTTTCGACCTCTCCAAGGCCTTTGATACAGTACACCATGGACTACTAATACACCAACTACTGAATGCCGGGCTATCACCTGACTATTCTCTCTCATTTAAAGGCTACTTAGAAAACCGGTCACAGAAAGTAAAATTGTGGATGCTCTTTTCAACACCCTGCCTGTTCTCTGGTGTCCCACAGGATCCATACTGGGACCCTCCTTTAGCCTTTCTAAACTCCCTCCGCATTCACTGCTCTGAGCAGATCATACTGTATGCTGATGATGCTGTTGTATTCTCCACTCACAAAGATCCTGCAACTCTTCAACACAACCTTCAACTTGGTTTCAGTTCTGTAGAGACATGGTTTCTAATCATAAACTGGTCCTCAATGACAAGAAAACCAAATCTATGCTCTTCTGCATCTCTAATAACCCACACAAGCTACACTACTTGGCTATCTCCACCACCCAGGGAGCACTCTAGATCAGGTGGTGTCCTTTAAATACTTAGGGATACAGCTTGACCCTAATCTGTCCTGTGGACTTCATGTAGATAATATAGCTAGAGCTGCTAATACATGGCTTGGCCTCCTCTACAAACACAGACCACACCTCATGCCAGAAGCTTTGAAGGTTGAAGTCCTGAGCTCTGTGATCTCTGTAATAGACTATGGGTTCATCATTTATGGCTCGCCACAACCACAACCCTTAGATGCCTCTCAACTGCCTTAAATAAAGCATGTCGGCTCATCACTGGTGCTCACCGCCTCACCCACACATGTGACCTGTACACTCAGACCGCTGGCTCCAACTATCAAACCAGCATAACGCTTCTCACCTGCTCCATGGTCAAAAAAATCTACCTTGGGCTTGCAACTTCTGGGGTCTCAACTCTGTTACAACACTGAATTAACAAATGGTGCCTTAAGGAGATCCACGCTACAGCTACTGAAAGTCCCCCACTGTCACACTTCACAGGGACAACGCTTTTGCTTATCGAGCACCACTCTGGTTCAATGGCCTCAGCCCAACCATCTCCTCTGCCATAACTATTGGTATGTTTAAAACTAGGCTCGGACTATCTCACTACCAACAGCTCCTGTGACTGCCCAACTAAACCTTGTTTCTCCACTTCCTTTCTGCTGTAGTTGTCCCCCCACTGGATTCTACCTCACATATTGGTATACCCAGTGCTGCACTTTTACCCTCTCTCCACCCTTCCTCATTCCTTCTCCCTCCCAGCCTCTTCCTTTCCTATGACTCTGGCACTTCTTATCTGTTATCTATTTTCTCTGACAAATGTCATGGCTGCCTTGTTACAATGCTACCCTTGAACTGTATTAATCTGTACTCTGTTTGCAATGTCCACATTGTTGTAATGCCTGTCTTGATGTTCCCCACAATTTGTATTTCTCTGACGTGGAACCTTTGTAAAAGAGCCATGGCTCAAAGGTATTGTAATCCTAGACTTGATAAATAAAATAAGTCTGTCAACTAAAAGTGGCCTAAGCTGTAGCCAGCCCAGTGGCATGGAGGGCAGAGGCATCATGCCTTACCTCCTGCCACACCGTGACCCATATTCGTGGTGTGAGCCAGTCACCAGAGGTCAGCTGGGGAGGAGGAGGATTGAGCATTCAAGGACAGCCTCCTCCTCCTCTGGGGTTGGGGATCAGTGATCAGTGATTGCCTGGCCCTAGCAGAGGCTGGGGGCTGGCACACCAATGCTGTACATGGTGGGCAGAGGTGGGGCAGATGCCCAGTGTGCCACAGACAGAGGCATGCATGACACCACCACTGGTGTCATTGCATGCTCTTCCTCTGAGGGAAAGAAAAGAGGGAAAAAGTCTCCAGTGGCTGGATGAAGGAGGAGCTTGCATGTCCCACTCATCGACCAGCCAGGTGCCAACTGGAACTGGATCTGGACTTTGGTGGGGACTGGGAGAACCACCCATTGACCATGCCGGGGAGCCTGGAGTAAGATGGTGAGTGAACCAGGTGGACGTTGGGGATGGGATTGGGCACCTCCAGAACGGCCGCCACCAGAGAGTGGGGAGAAAAGAACATAAAAAAAGTGGCCTTAGTTAATACACAGTAACAGTTTCTATACAGCTAGGAATCATGACTCAGTCCTAGTGTGTAATATGGCATCAAAATCAGCAAGCTGTTTCTCCAAGTACCTGGGGTCCATCCTGGCAGTGCCATTAGCTGAGTCTGTGTGGGAGGGCTGCAGTCCCACGCCTCGCGACCCTGCTGTCTTGTAGCTGGGGAGTGGCATGAAATGTACTTTAGCTTACCCCATACTGACAGACAAACCAAATGGCCCATTTGTGAGCTAGATTCCCAGTGAACAGCTGGGGCTGTGCCAGAACACATTTAGTCTGTATGTGACTGTGGAGAAAAAATACTGTTGACTGCTGGAGCTGCTGTAGAAGAACTCAGAAACAGAGGAGGAGAAGCAGAATTCCTCCTGCAGAGAGAAGGGGAATTCTTATGTTAGCAAGCATGCTATTGACACTGAGCATGACTAGCAATTAGCCAGAGACAGAGAGAGAGAGAGAGAGAGAGAGAGAGGTGATGGCTGCCTGTAACTCACAGTATCGCCAGTAGGTACTGTAGTCTGGTACCAGGCTATCAGTGCCAGGAGGGTCTGGATGCCTAGATGTGGGGGTCAGTATGGACTTACTGGGGCCTGATTGACTGGAGGATCACCGTACTTTGACTGGTGCCACCACTGTAGATGCACAAAGAGAGGCCAGAAGAGAGGGAGAGAGGGACTCCAGACTAAGGAACCTGGAACAAATAAAGCAGAGTAGGGAAATTGTAGAGAGGTATTGTGTGGTCAATGACTCAGTGGTGGCACTTGCTGGGTCTACTGCTGTGGGGGTCTATCAAGCCATGAAGTGCCATGGTGGGAAATTGATGGCTGGAGGAGGTCTTGTTCTGTAATGGATCCTGATTCTACCTTTTATTCCGTTTGTACTGGAAGAGGTTTAACTATAGTCAGATTCTGAATTGGAATTGGATTCTGACTGGATTCTGATTCCACATCTGACCCCTTTTTACAAATTAGGATTTTTGGGCTTCTACATTAAAAATCCAAAATAAATAAAACGGCCATAATCAAAAGAATCTGATTCTCTGTATCGGATGTCATGCAACCCTACTTGCAATATTCTGACTTATTCTGGGTGTGGATGGTGTGGCAAATTAGTGTAACAAAACCATGGCAGACTTAGATTTCAGTGCATAAAAATGCCAGAAGGCATTTAGCATTTTATTTCTCCATAAAATGCAAAATATTTACAGAAATAAGAAAACAAATTAGATAATTCACTCAAAAAAAGCACAACTATAAAAGGACACTGCTTTGTCTTAGCAGACTCAAGGCTTCACTCTGCCTTGTCAAGATGGCTGGTGTGAGCCCACACCACCAGGAGGTCTTGCTCTTACCGCCTGTCTCCTACTGACACCCTATTGCCTAGCTAATGCCATGCCCTTAGTGGCAGGGTTTTATATTTTCTAGGTGGGCTCACCTGACTAGACCCTTAACTAACATGCAGAAATAAAGACTATCTGGGTTAACCTACAATCACTGTGTGATCCACCATACAGTTTTAAAAGTATTTTCCTTGATTTAACAGAAGCATCACTTCATAATGTTTAATACTGGGCTACAATAGCCCCAAATTTGCTTAATTGCATAGCAACCATTTTAGAACCCTTCTTAGTTACATTGAGTGGCAGGGGAGAGGTATAAAGAGGGACAGTAGAGGACACTGCTCCCCAGAGAAAACATCACATTTCATGACTCGGCCAGGTAAGCCAGCAGGCCCTTTCTTTACCTGGCTACATTGCAATGCATTTAGAAGCTCCTTAGCTCTTTGGATACACAAGCATTAGGGTAGCCACAGCCCTGTTGCACACTGTCCTGTTTCAGCAAGAGAAACGGGGATCCTCTAGCTACCAGAGCTCTTGCTCATGCTCTATTTTAATTCCTTTTTCATTCAGGAGTTTGAATTGGCCAGGGAATGTGAAACTGAGGGTGTGCTCCTTATTTCCTCTCCTGCCAGCTCAGCAAACTTTTACAACACAGAAGGATTTTATGTTTAGGTAAACCTCTACCCTTCCATAAATGGCACCATTTTTATTGATTTAGCACCTAGAAGTGCTGTTCCTTTACACTTACAGCACAAAAGATTCCAGAGTTCCCAAGATTTCCACACCTGGCACTTGGGTTAATATCCCAATACTGACACTGTAGTGCAGCATGAGAGGGTGCTGCACTCTGAGGTGCCGCCTTTTGGATGAGACATTAAACCGAGGTCCATCTGCCTGTTCTGGTGGTAGTTCAGGTGGATGTTAAAGATACTATGGCACTTATTGAAAAGAGTTGGGAAGTTTTATTGCAAATCACAAAAATACATTCTGGGACAAAAGACATCTAGAACAGTGAACACATACCATGAATAATGATATAATATCATACTATACAAAACAGTACAAAACAAACAAAGCCCCCACCACTGAATACCCCATTTCAACCTAACATATACTGAACCTAACTCCTACTCCATACCAATCCCCTGTGTCTCATTGCAAAGAAAAGACAGACTATTCCATAATACATTTTGGCAGTCCTTCCATCTCTTTTCCATTGCTCCCAAGACAGCATTTCCTTATCATATTGTGCCTGTGAGTTTATCTCAGTTTCAATCATTCAGATCAATATTTGGAGAACAATCAACTTTTGTTGCAACATACCCGGGTTTGGGAACGGACCCAGGGAGCTGGAGGGCTGACCAGGGAGAAGGGATTGAGCACCCCAGGGCTGCGCTTATTTCTCCGGAGGGAGGCTTGGGAGATTGCCTAGTGCTCAAGAACTCCTGGCGGAGGCCAGGAGAATCCTCAAGCCAGCGTCCGAGACATTACGAGGGGTGGGGCGGACAAAGGACATCATTGCATGTCCCCACCCCTGGGGTTCAAACAAGAAAAACCTTGCGTCACTGCATGACGCCTGCCCTGTCCCTACTCAACCTCCAGGCTGGCTCCCGATTCTGATCCCACAATTGTGGCACTGAGCTCAGGTGCCAGAACCCCACCCCGAGGGGAAAGCTGGGTGTCGGGAGTCGCGCCAGCACGGAGGTGGGGTCCAGGGCCTGTGACCGGGTTGAGGACTCCGTACAACAGGCAGCATAAAGAAAGAATAAAAACAAACAAAAAATCCTTTTGTTGCAACAGAAATTTACAGCATCCCTGCCACATCACAAATTTTATACAGGTGAATATCAATCTCAAGGTGCCTGCATCCATGAAATGCATATCGTGCATTGTCCCAGTAACGATATTCTCATAAGTGACCCCAGCCCAACCTTGATTTTGCCAACGAGTACCCAGTGCTCTGCCACAATTCCTGTGCATAAGTACAGGATATATAAAATGTTCAAGAGTTTCTATTTGTTGCTTACACTGGTCTCTAGGGCTTATCCTCTCTTCCATACATTTGTGTTTGGAGTTACCTTAACCCCTAACCTACCGTGTGCACTAAGCCACACCACATACCATATTCGAGAGGGGTCCTTGATCCAAAAATAGTGTTCCAGAGACTGGTAGGCAGTCGTTCTGGTATTCTATAGACAGTTGGAGTCTGAAAGACACCAACTGAATTGTTTTATACAGCACCTTTCTATGTAAGACAGAGACTTGTGTTATCGCCAATTTCCATTTTTTATTTTTCTATGGCATACCACATATATGGCGGCCACCAGTTCTGTTTTTGGGTAACTAAGGATTCTGGACCCCACTGTTTAAGCTGTGGGTTTATCCACAGGGCAGTCACCTTCTTCCAATCAGCCTCCCCAGCTTCAGGAAGGCAGAAATAGTATTGAACAAAAATACTATGGAAATAACTGATAGGGTTGATCAGATTCAGAACACCCCAATCTAATATTCCTGTATAAACTTCCTGCTTAATGGGGTTCAAATGGCTGCCCCAGATAAGTTGGAATGTCTGGCTCAATATCCTGATGTCAAGCATACCTGGGGTGGGAAGATAGAACCAACCTAAGTAAATAATGGAAGAAAAGGATTTTACCACTTCCACCCTCTTTTTCTTGGATTGTTGCCATTTTTCCAAACCTGAACCTTCAGATTACTACTTGTCAGCTTTGTCCATCCAATCGCGTATGCCATATTAATATTACTAGATATGATACCCAAAATTTGGATTGTCGATTAGTCATTTTAATATGGTGAATGTCAGTCACAGCCTCAGTCCTATCACTTAACACATATCCACAACTTTTCTGAAAATTTACCACCAAGCCAGTCAGGTCAGAGAATCGCTGGACTACCGTTAAAGCCAACTCCACAGATTATTTATCCACCAAAAGAAGATATACATTATCCGCAGAATGCTAATGATTTTGTAATAGTTACATTCCTCGGGAGGGTAACGGCATGAATCTCCAGAGTTTGCCTATAAGTTTTAACACAGGATCCAAACAAAAATATATAAAATAGGGCTCATAGAGCATCCTTGAGGCACCCATCGATAGATATGAACATCCGGACCACAGAAGCCATTGATCAGTGGCATTTTCGAAGCTATCTAGGTAAGGCATAATCTAATTAGTAAATTGTTCCAGGATCCCATATTTTAGCAGCACCAGCCATAAATAGAGATGCAAAATTTTATCATAAGCCTTTTCCTGATCTAAACTAATCAGGTAACCACCTAAAGTATTCAGTTGACCTTGGAATACCATTTCCTAAGAAGAAGTAGAGTATCCGTAATAGACCGTCCCTTTTATGTTACAGGTTTGACTCAGATCAATTACACTAGGTGCTACCATCCCCAATCTAGAGGCAAAATCTTCATTAATATTTTCAAATCAATATTTAGCAGACTCAAAGGTTGCCAATTAGACAGGTCCTGCCTGTCATCCTTCTTATGGATAAACAGCTGAACTGATCGCCCAAACTGTGGAGCCAGCATAGTCCCATCCAATATTGTGCTAAATATAATCAATAAAACTTCTATCAGGTCAATCATCAAGGTCTTATAAAATTCTGTCGTAAGGTCATCAGGACCTGGAGTGGTATTATTATTATTATTCAGGAAGAGATTGCAGTTCTAATTTCTAGCACCGTGATAGGCAAGTCCTGCCTCTCTCCAGCACACACACATACACACACAGCTGTCTCATATTGAAGGGACTTCATTGTACATGCACTTCACTGCCTTGTCTCTAGTTGAGTGTATACCTTATGGAGAGAAGATGACAGCAACACCCTGGCTGAAGCTGCTTCCTAACTCTGGACCTGTGTTTCAATCTGTTGAAGCAGAATCTCAGAATAGAGCCTTGGGTGCATGCAGACTGAAGGTAAGGGACCTCAAAGTTTCACTTTATTTCTCCCCTGAGTGCTCTTTTGAATAATGGTTGCTGAGGGGAGTACGTGCTTGGTCCCAGCCTCAATTGTTAAATGTTTAAGGCCAGAGGAGCTAAGGATTCAACAAGCCAGGTGTTGTATGGTCATATCTGCATTTGGGTATGGAGGAGCTATTCATATTTGAAAATATTAATGGCTATCTAAGCAGCAGGTGGGCTCAGCAGACATAACTGATCACTTTCTGGTGTCCAGTGGTACCTCCCTCCCTTCAGTCCCAACCGTTTTCTACCTGGTGTCCAGATGTATACCCCTACCTCTTCCCATTCCCAGCTGATTGCTCCATTGCTTCCTGGTGTCCAGTGGTACACACCTACCTCTCCTGCCCAAAACAATTGCACCCTGGTGTCCAGCAGAAATCCCATCTGAAACCTATCACTCACTTCTATCAAGTGCACCTAGCCTTTCACCAACCCAAACTCATTGATCCCTCAGCGCCCAATCCATCAATGTTGGACCTCGTTTTGGCAAGAGCCAACATCAGAATTACCTTGGATCCTTGTTGTTTTTATGCATCAAGCTAAAAGCTGGTTACCACTTGTCATTATGCATACTCTTGTGTGCATTTTGTAGAGCTCTGTGATACATTTTAGTGTGCATGAGTAAGCTGAGCTGCAGTCTGCAGAGTGACTTGTTCAGTATAATGTAGCATTAGTTGAGATATTTCCTGCTCAGGCTACCCTTCCAATAGTTGCATACTCATAAGGCTTTGGATTTAATTTTGACTTTAGAATGCATACATTTGGATGAGAGAGATTTAAAAAAACACAAAAACAATTGGAAACTGTCTACACTGCTGTACTTCCAAAATGGCCAGTTTTGTACGTTGCTTCATGTGAATGCTACTTCTGACTGTGACGGGTGTGTCATATGTAGTGGACTGGAGCAGATAGTTTACAAGGAATAATTTTGTGCTGTATTGTTGTGACTGACTGTGTAGGAGACAGTGATTTCACAGGCTGATTGCTGTCTGTGGTCCTCTGTTGGGATGTTATTGTTCAAGCAGCTTGATACACATTATGGTCAGTGGAGAGAAGAGACAAAAAAAATATGAAAGCAAAGTGATGATAAATGGTCTTGATGAAAATACTTGTAGTGCATGAATTGTAGAATAGCATAGAATTTACAATTTTGTAAAACATTTTCTGTTCAGCTAACCTTCAAAGGATCTGCACACACAGGATGCTTATAACTCACTTCAGAATGTATGCTTCTGGATTTTAAATGTTGTCTGTCTACTTGTATAAATTATGCATGCTATATATTGCTTTTCTTTCAAACTGTGTCTTGTGATAGCCTTTGTGCTGCATTGTTGTGACTCACTGTGTAGAAAGGCAGTGATTACATAGGTAGATTCCTCACTATGGCCCTCCGCTAGGTTGTTGTTGATCAAGTCAACTGTTTCTGTACATTCCAGAAGATGGACTGGAATGATGAGATTGAATAAAATATAAAAGTGAAGTGACAATAATTGCTCATGATATCAGTACATATTTTGAATAAATACCAGTAAGGCTTGGGAAACAATGGAACATAAAATAGAATTTGATGACAGATAAAGACTACTTGGCCCACCCAGTTTGCCCATATTTCCCTGCCCATCCTATTCTTGGACTGTAGTATAGTACAGAATTTGTATCTGTGTAATATATTTAATATTCAGCACCCTCCTCCAAGGATTTGCATACCCATAATAGTTTTCACTGGCTTTAAAATGCATGCTTTTGACTTTGAGAGAGTTAAAAATCTAACAAATTGGGAATTATCTGCCCTCTTGTATTGTTTATAAATGCTACTTATTGCTCTTCTCCAAATTGCCTCTATGTTATGCCACATTCAACTGTAATGGGTGTCTCATGCAGAGGTGTGCAGCATAGTCTGAGCAGTCTGCATTATAGAACATGTGAGAGAGCTGTTCTGCAATGCTGTAGTTCTCTTTGGGGTGGCAGTGATTACACAACACTATGGTTCTGGGTTAGCTTGATCAAACATGTTGAAACTTGCTATGGTCCTTCAATGCAGTTTAACTGAAGTACTGTGTCTCATTTCCTATGGGATTCTGCTCCTGCATGGAATAGCTTGATGACTCTCCATATCATTTGTACTTTGATTGTTTACTATAAAGTCTCCATTAAAGCAGCAAAAATTGTTAGTTGTCAACAAATTTTATCAGGAGTTCTGTGAAATTATTTCTGGCAGCCTTATCATCAGTTTACTTGTAATTTTCTCACATGCTTTTAAAACAGCTTTTACTACTAGTTTTGTAATTAATAACTCAAGCCAATATATATATGGTCCATTAGCAATTAAAAAAATTCTTCCATTGAGGTCACTGTTTGACTTTACATACCTGAGTCATACTCTGGATGCATTATGAATGTGGCACACACATTTCTTTTTTTAATTTAATATGCTTTATTGACTTTAAAAGATAAACAAGTACAAACTGCTAAATACAGAAACAACAGGAGCAACAAGAACAATTCAACAAAAATTCTCGCCCCACCAAACCCCAGGTGCCAGCACATGCAGCATAAAATCTCTGAGACATATCCATAAGATTATATATACAATATGGAAAGTTAATGAGAAGGCCTATGTTATATACCCACATAAACAAGAAGTAAAAGCAACAGTCACAAAAGAAGACATTGCCTCATGAATCAAGCAATAGTATGGAATGCAATGTTTCCTAGTTCTGCTTATAGGAAGAAAGAAAGACGGTCATTTATACTATCATTTTTTTCTGCTTGTAAAACAAAATAATTTTTTATGCTATTCAACGTATGTAGGTATATTATTGATACTGTCACCACAATGACATGAAAACAGCGAAGACCATCACAGCGACAGAAATGACTGTGATGGTCCACTTGTTTCCAAATGCTGATGTCTCTGGGAAGTTCGCCCTCCTGAACTAGCTCTGACTTGTGACTCATCAGTTGGCATTGTGCCGTTGCTGTAATGATGGTCGGCAAATTTCCTGTCACGCGTTACATGGAACTGGTATACTGGAATCAAGCCAATGTAGTAAGATAATTTTTTAGCACAAGCCAAGATTAAGGACATGTAACAATTTTACTGCCCCAATAGTTAATCCTGATAATGCCAATAAGGCAAATATCTGGGTGAAAAGAATTATTAAAGCCTAAAATGGGACCCAATCTAGCTTTAATTGCATCCTAAAAAGGGTTTAACTCTCTTACATGTCTGTAAGTCAATGACTATATGTTTGTAACTACAAATGATGACTGTTCACACGCTGACGTGGAACCTTTGTAAAGAGCCTCGCTCAAAGGTATTGAAATACTAGATGAAATAAATAAAAATAAATAAAACATTCCCATATAATATGCAATAAGGTACCTGGGCTTTTAGAACATTGTGAACACTAACCAGAAGCTACTTTCCCCATTTTGCATAATTTTGTGGGAGTGTAATACAAATTATGAAGAAGTTTCCATTGCATGAGGCTATAATTATCAAATTTAAGAAATGTATATTGTCAGCCCAAATAATATCCCAATTATATGAACTAGAAGAAGGAGGCAAAGCCTGATTCCAGTATTGGGCAAAATTCAGGTCTGTTAGGCAAGAGATTATACAGATGCAAATAAAGTTGATAAATAGATTGTGGAATCAGAGCCCATTTTACTAGGGATAACACCTTAACACCGTGACCATTCTGCCACTCAGTTGACCCAAAATGCTTCATTAACAAATGGGCTACCTGAAGAAACTGGAAACAATCTATATTCGGCGAGCATATCTTTTGCTGAAAGGTAGCAAATGTAATAAGTTTGCTAGTCAATGTTAATTGCTCCACTGATCATATATTTTAGAGGCCCAATAGGGAAATGTGATAACCCAACCACATATTTTAAAATTAAGGTTACCCAGCAAAGGCTGTGAAATATCCTTAATGGGATCAACACCTAAAAGCTGACAAAGCTGCATGTGTGCTCGGACAGACATCTCTCATTGGATATTTCTAAAAGTTTGGGGCAAATACTTAGAAAGGGTATGGAGAAGATAGTAAGGGCCGCCTTATGCTGAGCTTAATGTGCCATTCAATATCTAACCGCTGAGGGCATAAGTCATGGAAGCAGATAAATCAGATTCCTATATCATTGAGAGTACTTGCTACTATGAACAGCCAAATAATACAGATAGGAATTAAGTAACTGCAACCCTCCTTCTGCCTTGGAAGCCAGTAGTTATAATAAGCCCCACGGACCACTTTACCATGCCAAATAAATTTAGATATCAGGTGATGTACAGTATGAAACCATGAAACGGAGATAACTACATTTAACATACAAAGGGATACAACATGCAGTAATATGTTCATTTTAACTATATTAATCCTACCCACAAGGAGGTGAATAAATGCTGCCAACATATTAGATCTTGCTTCAACTGCTCCAACAAAGATACTCATGTTTATCTGATTTCCAAAGGAACATAGCCATCTCCACCTTACACAGGGTAAGAGGAGATTTGAGGAGACCTTCCTGGTCATCGCTAGTTTCAGGACTTCATATTTTTCCACATTAAGCTTATATTTGGAAATAATTTCAAAGTTCTTTTTCACAGAGAGCACAACAGGCTGGAATGTACTTGAGTGCTGGAGATGTAACATATCATCCACATAAACAGGTAATTTAAACTGGTGCAGACCAATAACTATACCCTGGATATCTGGGGTATTATTTATTTTACTAATGAGGGGTTCTAAAAGGATTAAATAGCAATGGGGGAGAGGACAACTCTGACTAGTGCCCTAATACAGGACTGCTTTATCGGAGCAAATTCCATTACAAAGAATCCTGGCACTCAGGTTAGTGTATTCTTAACCTAGTTTATAAATTTCTGCAGAATGTTAAACTCCTATAATAGCTTAAGCAAATTTGTCCATGAAATGTGATCAATGTTTTTCCACATCCAAGGAGGCCCAAACTGAAGGAGTGGGGCAATCCTGGACATGGAAAAGGTATGCATTAACTTCCAAAATGATTAGAAGATAATCGCCAAGGACAAAATCAACCTGTTCTCGATGGAGCAGCCCTCTCCAAACCTTGTTAAGAGGAAGTGGTAGCACTTTTGAGAGGATTTTATAATCTACATTAATCAATTAAATTGGCCTGTAACTGCCTACTCTAGTGGGATCTTTTCAGGTTTCAATAACACTGTAATAAGGGTTTCTGTAAAGGTTAAATCTGAGGTGCCATTATGATAAAGGAAATTGAAATTCTAGAAGTATTGAGCTAAAACATCTTCCAATTTTTTATAGAAATTAGGGTAAAACCATCCGGCTAGGGGCTTTATCCAGTACAGAGGAGTCATTAGCCATCTCCACCTCACACAGGGTAAGAAGGGTTTGAGGAGAGCTGCCTGGTCATTGTCTAGTTTCGGGAGTGGACATCCCTCAACAATTGTTGTATAACTGACATAGAATCAGCGCTATCCGAGGTATGCAGAAGACTGATAAAATCCCTTGAATTGCCTAGCTATTTCCCTAGGTTGTGTAAGTATCTGTTTATTATCCGTAATAATACAGGGAATAATTTTATCCATAGCCTGTTGGCATAATCAAAAAGCTAGCAATTTCCCAGCCTCTTCACCTGGATCAAAATACTTTATCCAAGAGCGATAGATCACGTGTTCTGCTTTTTCATGCATCAACTCACAACACACAGCCCATAGGATGTTAAGGTTGACCCATGTGGTCTCAGTCGTGGTAGGATGTACTGTAAATGATTTTCCTGATCTCTTATTTGTGTTAAAGAGACATGGCTTTCTGGTCTTGAACTTCTTTCCACTTGATTGCCAATTTAATAAACTCACCCTTAAGACCTTATTTCAGTGCTCCCCATAACAAACTCTTCTTCATCATAGATGGTGAACTGGAAGCAAGAAAATCTAAAATACATTTTAAAATAAATTCAAGGGTAATCTTGGATTTAAGCAATTGGTTATTCAACTGCCAGGCTTTATCCACCTCAGCTGCCTGCAAAGACTATGAGATAGAATGACTGGATGGTACTGTCCAAAAGAACCATAGGGCTATGTTCATACTGACTTTGACCCTGGTTTAAATCTGCCCCGATAAGAAAGTAGTCAAGTCTAGAAAAGGTTTTATGAAGTATTGAAAAAGGTATAATCCCTTTGAGGTGTAATGTGCGCCACCGCCGACAAGCCCAGCAGTACTGTGAGTAGAGTATTGTGTCCCGCTCTGGAGTCCTAATCTCCAAATGGACATAGACAGAGCTGAGGCAGTCCACAGGAGGGCCACTTAAATAGTGTGGATCTGTATCAAAAGCCCTATGGGGAGAGACTGAAGGACCTCAACATGTAGAGACTGGAGGAAAGGAGGGATGATAGAGACTTTCAAATACCTCAAGGATATAAATAAGGTTCAAGAGGGAGCCTTTTTCAGAGAAAAGGATGCACAAGAACAAGGGGTCATGTAATGAAGCTGGAGTGGTAGAATCAGGGAAATGTAAAGGAAAACATCATCTTGGATGCCTGGAACATTGTCCCTGAGGAGGTGGTGGGAGCAAAACTGTAATGGGATTTAAGAAGGCATGGGATAGGTATAAGGTAACATTAGAGGCAAGGAAAGGAGGGAGGGGACAACAGATCAAGTAGGGTTTACGGTGTGACAGTAGATAGGAACATGAACAGACTAGGTGGGCCAAGCAGTCCTTATCTGACATCACATTCTGTTTCTATGTTTTTATGTATTGATGAGCTCCCTAAGGGATCTTTTTGCTGGTGATAACCCTTCTTTCCTGATCCTGAGTGATCTAACTCATTAGTAAAGACAATACTCCAATCATTTACCCACAATAATAGGGAAGGTCACTGAAGCAGACATGAGGTTTTTAAGGCTGGAAAAATGGGGTCATCTGAACTGGGTCCATAAACAGAACCCAACAAAATCTCTGTATACCTCAGAAGCCCTGTAATGAAAATACAAAGCCCAGATGGGTCTACTGTCTCATGTAGGAGATGAAACGGAACCCAGTGGGCTATCAGAATTGCAACTCCTCTTTATGGGTGTTATACCCAGCACCAAAGGCTTTAACAATCCTCTGTATGCAAAGTGTGGATTGGTCACCCTCAAATGAGTCTCCTGCAAAAAGAGATATCAATATGTATTTTTTAAGATTTTTCAGAACCTGATAACATTTGCTCTGAGTCTGGGCTCCTTTAACATTCCAGGTACAATAATTAAACACAATGGACGTGGATTACAAGTAAGACCCACACAAAGACCTGCCAAAATATCAACCTAAAACAATCAAATAGCATGTATAATCCCTCAGATAGTGGCTCCTAAATTTTCCTACCCCACCCTCGATTACTCCCCTCAGAAAAAAATATTCATAATATCATCCTATATAACACAGATAAAAACACCCTCTTGAAAACACATCACACCTCCCACTATCTGAACCAAGGAGGATACCCTCCTTTGGGAAGAAAAGACAAATCCATCCGAAATGTGCCCCACTAATGTTAGCTCTGGCTTCACTTCCTCCAACCCTCCTCCCTGAAGAATCAATTACCTGGCCAAACAGACAGCAAAATGTAACAGCAAAGAAAGCTACTTAGAAAATAGATGTGACTCATGCAGGTAACATAGAACTTTAAATGTCCCAGAGGTGCCCACTAGAGGACAAAACACATAAACAATGGCCAATATAACAGCCGTAGTATAAAGGGCACATAAAGAAAGGCACCCGTCCCTAAATGAGTAACAAGTCAAATCTACACTGTGTCCCTACAGACAATGAAGCTATAAAGAGCACAGACATAGGCAAATACAAAAAAGAAATGTTTTCATAGTCTAAACAGCCACCAACATTAAGAGAACAGCTAAATAAAGAAGAAAATACCATCAGAATATGACATTGACAGAAAGAATCTTCTATGAGCAGGCAGTCAAAAACAATAGAAGAAGTCCGTGTGAAAAATTGGATAAGTAAACCTAGGAGAATGGACTTAGGGCTTCTTCTTAGTATAATGTTGCATAGCTGGAAATAAATTAGGAAACAGAGCAGGGAGTCTGTCCCAGTTTTATGCCAAACAAACTGCTGTGTTGCACTGTTAGTGAAAATCAGAAGTTTGGCAGGGTGTAACAGATGAAAATAGATTCCAGCAGCCATCAACTTGGATTTAATTCCCTGAACTTGTTGCATAATTGCTGTGTGAGTGGAGTATAATCATAGTTGCTCTATTTACTTATACCGTGTGGTCTATCTCCTTGAAACTGTATTTTGTATTCCCTGTATCTATGGATAGCCTAGTGTAACGATTAATTTCTCCTGTACAGTAGGTATCACTGTGCCTGTCTATACTGTAATGTGTGTTGACCCAAGTCTGTATTACTTAATAGTAACCATTGTGATGTGATGTGCTTTTACCTATGTCTGTAACTCTCCGGTCGTGACTGAAAATAGGCAGTTCTTTGTCTAGAGCACTTACCTGGTAATCAAAACTAAATAAATAAATAATTAAATATGTAAAAGTGCTTCTGATGTGAATACAGCTCTCCTTCTCCTGAGCTTTTTTTTTGTACATAAATCTTGTCCAAATAATTAGCCTATGTAATAATATGCTCGGCCTCTCCCTGGGGCCTGGGACCAGGCATAGGGAATGATGGGCCTATTCAATAATACATTCCATGCCATGTAGAACAGGACCTGCAACCTCTGTCAGTAAGCGCTGAACAAAAGCCAACATATTAGTGCCTTCCACCTTCTCAGGAATGCCTAGAATCACTAAATTATTCCAGCAGTTTTGTCCTTCCTGATCTTCCGCTTGGGCTTCCAACTTAGCCACTTTTTCCTAAGAACTACGAGGTTAGAGGCCTGGCTGAACTTCAACAGAACTGAGACAGGCTTTCGCATCTCCAACCTGACAGATTGGATCATCCAGAGCAGGCTGGGGCAGTTTCAAGTCCTCTGCCATTTCATAAATAATGGCTTTAATGGAGTGGAGCTCCTGAAGAAAGTACCCACAGTGTCCTCAGCATCAGGCACATTACCAATTTCACTTTAAGTCCAAAATTCAGGAACACACCAGCCTTTAAAGAGAATGACTCACTGCTAGAAATCTTTTATCACATTTATCAGAAAATAATAAAAGAGAAACGCTATAGGTCTGCACATGCTTGATGCATTTGGATATCTTATGATCCTTTATCAAAAGCTTGTACAAGCAAGTGTTCATTCATTCCAGTGCCAGTTGGATGGCCAGCAGTTGTGGAGAGTGGAGGATTGTGCTGGTTGCCTGTTTGGGGTTGGAGTGGGGTGGGACGGGCACTACTTGGTGGGGTGGGGGTCTACTAGACACCAGGGATTTCAATGCTATTTATTTTTACCTTGGGACCAGTGATTGGCGAGGGGGACGAGAAACCAAGGATTTTATAAAATGTATACATTATTTTACCTTGGGGCCAGCGATCAGCCGGGGGCACTAGGCACTAGGGATTTTATATAAATTATTTCACATTGTGGTTGCTGATCGGGGGTGCACTAGACACCAGGGATTTGAAATTTGTAGGTTCTCCTTGCTTTGGATTTTTAATGCAATTTGCGCTAAAAAAACAAAATCAAGGTGAAGTTACAAATGGCGACTTGTCCTGTAATGGGACATCTTCGTGAATTGATCTGTGGAGGCAAATTTGGCTACTTTATGAAAATTTGCAGGCAAAGTAAAACTTTGCTGCATCTCTAACCAAAGCCTCCATCTGCGACCCTTGAGGGAGAACTCACGTTAGAACCAGCCTACAGAGGCTGCTTAGGTCGTGAGTTCTGAGTCAATATCCCTCCAGTTCTTCTGCTAGTCAGAAACAGATACCAGTAATCACTGGACATTTCTGTGTGATTATTATTCAAAACCCATTTACAGAACTGTAACAGGCAAGAGTAACTAGACTTTGTGTTCAATAATTTGTTTTGGATCCCCAAACATGAGCCTTCAATTGGTACAGCACTGGGGTCCAACATCAGGCCTGCAACTGCCTACTGTGTGCATATCATTTATGGACTGCATCCGGAGCTCCCAAGGGACTTTGGGGTACTAGTGAACCAGTAGGTGGAAACTGCACATACTGTGTGGGTACTTACCAGAGGTGGTGGGATTTGTAGAGTGATCTCAAAACTGCTTCACTGCATTTAGTCCATTCTGCCACCCATCCAGAACCTGTTCCGTCCCCTAATAGATATCCCATATGTTTAAATTGCAGTCTATTGTGTTTTGCATATTGTTGTGTTTGCATGCATGGAGTGTAAGTTGGGGTTGTATATAACCATAAGGGTTCCCTGTCACAAGGGTGGGGGTGCATTCATTTCCTGTGGTGTAGTATCCTGGCAGCCATCTGTCAAAAGTATTCCAATTGGTAGAAACCACATCCATTTTGCATTCACTTGTGCTTGCACAAGGAATGTATTGGGACTAAACGGCATTTGAGACATGATCACTGCCAAGCCAATTACATCTGAAACTGCAATGGGCTTGGTAGTGCACACCAATGACCAGGCACTCTGGTCATGACACTAGTTCAGCTTTGCTGACATGGCATGTTCTCTAGTTGAAAGAAATGAACTGCTCCAATGAGAAAGTGCTTCATTTATTTTCAGAAGTAGACTCCAGCCATGTGCATTAGAGTGGACACTAATGTGCATGGCTGGAGTTACAGCCTGTAGTCTCTCTCTCCCCATCCTTGCTCCTCTGTTTCACCACAAGGCTTCAACATTAGCCTTGGTGTGACTTCTCTCCTGATCCTGGCTCCTCTGCCCCCACAAGCCTTGTATGTAATCCACCCCGCGGCTTTACTTATGGCGGCTCCTGTCGCACTCAATCTCTCTGGTGTTCAGTCTGCATGACCAGATAGTCAGCATCAAAAGCTCTTTTAAGAGCTTGTTCAATGTATTCAGTTGTTCTTCTCTTTGCTGTGGCCCTGAACTAGTGTGCTCTGTGATTTTACAAAAAAAAAAAGCACTCAGTGAGCCTCGCCTGGAGGAGTCCCATTTTAGCAGCAGCAGGCAGGAAAGAGACAGGTGTGTGGAGTGGGGAGGGAGCCTAGCTGTGCAGGGAGTTATAGTGGAGAGCTGCTAGCACTGGAGAATGGGGGAGTGTGGGGTGAAGAGTCCAAGGTACACCTTGGTGGCTGCCAGTGGCTTGGGAGTGGAGGTGGGATGGCATGAGTAGAGTCGGCAATCCAAAGGCACAGCCTGATGCCTGTCCTTCTGTACAGGGTAGGACGGATGGTTAGAAACCCTAATGCCTTGGGCGCTTTGTTGTTATTTGCAGTACAAATGTTCAACATGGCTCTTTTGTGACCCCACCTCATGAAAGCATTTGGGACATCTTCTCATGAAGAGTGGCAGTGTGATTTTGTCAATGTGTCCAAACATTGACTTCCAACAGTGACAGTGCCATTCTGTGCCACATGTACGAAAACACAGATTGGGCAGAATGTGAAGAATGGCAGCTGTGCCATCCATAGGGAGGTGTGAAGGGATGGCAATGTTGAAAATCTGTAATGGCAATATTAAAATGCGCACACTTCTGAGCATATGTGGAAAGTGCCCAATGCATTCATGTAACACAGTAATTTTATGGACTGTCGTCACCAGACTTTCAACATAGGCATTTTACAACCTGTGCTCCTGAAGAGTGTCAGTGTGACTGTGTTAATGTGTCCTGAACACTGATTTCCCACAGCAACCATGGTATTCTGTGCTGGAAGTGCAAAACACATTTTGGCCAGGATGTGATAAATGACAGCTGTACAGTTCATAAGAAGGTGTGGGAAAATGGCAATGTTGAAAAATCTGGAGTGAAAATATTACAAATGTGTAGTCATGAGTTGCAGTATGCAAACTGTGCAATGCACACTGTGAATACAGTCATTTTATGGAGTTCCATTACCAAATGTTCAACATAGGCATTTTAGGACCTCTGCTAATCAACAGTGTCACTGTAATTTTTGCAATGTGTCCCAAACAGTGATTTCCCACAGTGACGGCACCATTATGCACTGGAAGTGTGAAACACATATTGGCCAGGATGTGAAATATGACAGCTGTACTGTTCATAAGGAGGTGCAGAAAATGGCAATGTTGAAAATATGGAGTGAAAATATTGCAAATGTGTGAAGTTATGAGCGCATGGAAACTGCATAAGGCACGCTCATAACGCAGTCATTTTATGTACTTTTGCCACCAAATTTTCAACATAGGCATTTTTGCACCTCTGCTAATGAACAGTATCACTGCAATTTTTGTAATGTATCCAGAACATGGATTTCCAACAGTAACCACGCTGTTATGTGCCGGAAGTGCAAAACACATTTCAGCCAGGATGTGAAACATGACAGCTGTACTGTTCATAAGGAGGTGCGGAAAAATGGCAATGTTAACAATGTGAAATGAAAATATTGCAAATGTGCGAGGTTATGAGGGTGCGTGGAAACTGTGCAACGCATGCTCGTGAACACGATCGTGTCATGGACTTTTTCTCACCAAATTGTCAACATAGGCGCTTGTGGACCTCTGCTAATGAACAGTGTCACTTTGATTGTCGCTAGTGTCCCTAACATGGATTTCCCACAACGATGGCTTATTCTGTGCCAGAAGCACGAAACACATTTCAGGTAGGATGTGAAAAATGACAGCTATTCTGTTCATAAGGAGGTGTGAAAAAATGGCAATGTTGAAAATGTGGAGGAAAATATTGTAAATGTGTGAAGTTATGAGTCTGTGGAAACTGAGTAACACATGCTCATAACACAGTCATTTTATGGACTTTTGTGACCAAATTTTCAAGATAGGCATTTTAGCACATCTGCTAATGAACAGTGTCACTGTCATTTTGTAATATGTCCCGAACATGGATTTCCACCACGACCGCGCTAATGTGCAGTGGAAGTGCATGAACACATTTCGTCCAGGATGGAGAAATGACAGCTGTACTGTTCTACAAGGAGGTTTATAAAAATGGCAATGTTGGACATCTGGAGTGAAAATATTGCAAATGTGTGAAGTTACTGTGTGAAGTTACAAGCATGCGTGGAAACGCTGCGCAACGACGCTCGTAGCAGTCATTTTATGGACTTTACTCACCAAATTGTCAACATAGGCATTTTAGCACCTCTGCTAATGAACAGTGTCACTGTCATTTTTGTAATGTGAATCAAACACAGATTTCCACAGCGACCGGCTTATTCTGCGCCAGAAGTACAAAAACACATTTTGGCCAGGATGTGAAAATGACAGCTATACTGTTCATAGGAGGGGTGGAAAAATGGCAATGTTGATAATGTGGAGTGAAAAAATATCGCAAATGTACAAAGTTACGAGCTTGCGTGGAAACTGCGCAATGCAATTCGTAATACAAAGTCATTTCACGGAATTTTCTCACCAAATTTTTAACATAGGCATTTTAGCACCTCTGCTAATGAACAGTGTCACTGTGATTGGCGTAATGTGTCCTGAACACAGATTTCCACTGCGACCATGCTATTCTGCGTCAGAAGTACGAAAACACATTTCGCCAGGATGTGACAAAATGATAGCTGTTCCATTCATAAGGAGGTGGAAAATGGCAATGTTGAAAATATGGAGTGAAAATATTGCAAATGTGTGAAGTTATGAGTGTGCATGGAAACTGCATAAGGCACGCTCATAACGCAGTCATTTCATGGACTTTACTCACCAAATTTCAACATATGCATTTTTGCTTCTCTGCTAATGAACAGTATCACTGTGATTTTCGTAATGTATCCAGAACACGGATTTCCCACAGTGACCATGCTGTTCTGTGCCGGAAGTGCAAAACACATTTCAGCCAGGATGTGAAACATGACAGCTGTACTGTTCATAAGGAGGTGCGGAAAATGGCAATGTTGACAATGTGAAGTGAAAATATTGCAAATGTGCGAGGTTACAAGGGTGCGTGGAAACTGTGCAATGCATGCTTGTAACACGATCATGTCATGAATTTTTCTCACCAAATTGTCAACATAGGCATTTTAGAACCTCTGCTAATGAATAGTGTCACTGTGATTGTCGTAATGTGTCCCAAACACGAATTTCCCACAATGACCGTGCTATTCTCGCTCAGAAGTACGAAAACACATTTCAGGCAGGGTGTGAAAAATGACAGCTATTCTGTTCATAAGGAGGTGTGAAAAATGGCAATGTTGAAAATGTGGAGTGAAAATATTGCAAATGTGTGAAGTTATGAGTCTGTGTGGAAACTGAGTAACACATGCTCATAACACAGTCATTTTATGGACTTTTGTGACCAAATTTTCAAGATAGGCATTTTAGCACATCTGCTAATGAACAGTGTCACTGTCATTTTGTAATATGTCCCAGAACATGGATTTCCACCACGACCGGCTAATGTGCGGTGGAAGTGCATGAACACATTTCGTCCAGGATGTGAGAAATGACAGCTGTACTGTTCACAAGGAGGTTTATAAAATGGCAATGTTGGACATCTGAGTGAAAATATTGCAAATGTGTGGTTACTGGTGAAGTTACAAGCATGCGTGGAAACTGCATAACGCACGCTCGTAGCAGTCATTTTATGGACTTTACTCACCAAATTGTCAACATAGGCATTTTAGCACCTCTGCTAATGAACAGTGTCACTGTCATTTTGTAATGTGAATCAAACACAGATTTCCCACAGCGACCTCGCTATTCTGCGCCAAGTACAAAAACACATTTTGGCCAGGATGTGAAAATGACAGCTATACTGTTCATAAGGAGTGTGGAAAAATGGCAATGTTGATAATGTGGAGTGAAAAATATAATGTCACAAAGTTACGAGCTTGCGTGGAAACTGCGCAATGCATGCGCTCGTAACACAGTCATTTCACGGAATTTTCTCACCAAATTTTTAACATAGGCATTTTAGCACCTCTGCTAATGAACAGTGTCACTGTGATTGGCGTAATGTGTCCTGAAACAGATTTCCCACTGCGACCATGCTATTCTCAAGGCCAGAAGTACAAACACATTTCGCCAGGATGTGACAAAATGATAGCTGTTCCATTCATAAGGAGGTGCGGAAAATGGCAATGTTGAAAATATGGAGTGAAAATATTGCAAATGTGTGAAGTTATGAGTGTGCATGGAAACTGCATAAGGCACGTTCATAACAGAGTCATTTCATGGACTTTACTCACCAAATTTTCAACATATGCATTTTGCTTCTCTGCTAATGAACAGTATCACTGTGATTTTCATAATGTATCCAGAACACGGATTTCCCACAGTGACCATGCTGTTCTGTGCGGAAGTGCAAAAACACATTTCAGCCAGGATGTGAAACATGACAGCTGTACTGTTCATAAGGAGAATTAAGGAAAAATGGCAATGTTGACAATGTGAAGTGAAAATATTGCAAATGTGCGGTTACAAAGGTGCGTGGAAACTGTGCAATGCATGCTTGTAACACGATCATGTCATGAATTTTTCACCAAATTGTCAACATAGGCATTTTAGAACCTCTGCTAATGAATAGTGTCACTGTGATTGTCGTAATGTGTCCCAAACAGCAATTTCCCACAATGACCGTGCTATTCTAAGCCTGAAATGCGAAAACACATTTCAGGCAGGATGTGAAAAATGACAGCTATTCTGTTCATAAGGAGGTGTGAAAAAATGGCAATGTTGAAAATGTGGAGTGAAAATATTGCAAATGTGCAAAGTTATGAGTCTGCATGGAAACTGCGTAACACATGCTCATTACACAGTCACTTTATGGACTTTTGTGACCAAATTTTCAAGATAGGCATTTTAGCACATCTGCCAATAAACTGTGTCACTGTCACTTTCATAATGTGTCCCAAACATGGATTTCCTGCACGACCACGCTAATGTGCAGCGGAAGTGCACAAACACATTTCGTCAGGATGTAAATGACAGCTATTACTGTTCACAAGGAGGTTTATAAAATGGCAATGTTGGACATCTGAGTGAAAATATTGCACATATGCAAAGTTACAAGTTTGCGTGGAAACTGGAGCAACACACGTCAGTAACACAGTCATTTTATGGACTTTACTCACTAAATTGTCAACATAGGCATTTTAGCACCTCTGCTAATGAACAGTGTCACTGTCATTTTCGTAATGTGAACTGAACACAAGTTTCCCATAGTGACTGTGCTATTCTGCGCCAGAAGTGCGAAAACACGCTTTGGCCAGGATGTGAAAAAGGCAGCTATTTTGTTCATAAGGAGGTGTGGAAAAATGGCAATGTTGATAATGTGGAGTGCAAAATATTGCAAATGTGCAAAGCTACGAGCTGCTGCATGGAAACTGTGCAGTACAAACACGTCAGAACACAGTCATTTTATGGACTTTTCTCACCAAATTTTCAACATAGGCATTTTAGCACCTCTGCAATGAACAGTGTCACTGTGATTGGTGTAATGTGCCCTGAACAGGGATTTCATTACGACCACGCTTATTTGCCGGAAGTACGAAACACATTTCGCCAGGATGTGAAAAATGATAGCTGTTCCATTCATAAGGAGGTGTGGAAAATGGCAATGTTGATAACATGGAGTGAAAAATATTGCAAATGTGTGTGATTACGAGCATGCGTTGAAACTGCACAACACAGACTCATAACACAGTCATTTTATGGACTTCTGTCATCACATTTTCAACATAGGCAGTTTAGCACCTTTGCTAATAAGCAGTGTCACTGTCATTTTCAGAAGGTGTCCAGAACATGGATTTCCACAGTGACCATGCTATTCTGTGCCAGAAGTGCTAAAATACATTTCTGCCAGGATGTGAAAAATGACAGCTGTACTGTTCATAAGGAGGTGCAGAAAATGGCAATGTTGACAATCTGAGTGAAAATATTGCAAATGTGCAAAGTTATGATCGTGAGAAACTGCGCAATGCATGCTTCGTAACACAGTCATTTTATGGACTTTTCTCACCAAATTTGCAACATAGGCATTTAGGACCTCTGATAATGAACAGTTCACTGTAGTTTTTGTAACGTGTCCGAACACAGATTTCCCACAGCGACCGCTTCTATTCTGCTGCGCGAAGTACGAAACACATTTGGCCAGGATGTGAAAAATGACAGCTGTTCTGTTCACAAGGAGGTGCAAAAATGTCAATGTTGAAAATCTGGAGTGAAAATATTGCAAATGTGTGCAGTTATGAGCGTGCGTGGAAATGGTGCAACGCACCTCGTAACATAGTCATTTTATGGACTTTGACACCAAATTTTCAACATAGACATTTTACGACCTCTGCTAATGAACAGTGTCACTGTCATTTTCATAATGTGTCCCAAACATGGTTTCCATAGCGACCATGCTATTCTGCACGGAACTGCGAAAACACATTTCGGCCAGGGTGTGAAAACTAGCAGAGCAACAGCGCAACGCATCGCCAGAAATAGTCATTTTCTGGATTTTTCCACAAAATTTGCAACACAGGCTTTTGAGAGCCCACCTCATGAACACTGGCACTGTCATTTCATTAATGGGTCCGAAGTTGATTCCGTGCAGTGACGCGCGAAATCACCTTTAGAGGCTGATTAACGCATGCCAGCGCAAGAATTCATGAGGAGGGTCCCAAAACCCCATGTTGAAATTTTATGCCAAAATTCAAACAATGACTGAGATATGCATAAAGTTGAAAACCCTCAGTTTGTGATCAGCTTTGAAGAGTGCAGGCCGTTCCTGGTCCACGAAGATCGTGGCGCGGACTCCAGAGGTAAGTATGGGGTGAGGGTGTGTGTGTGGGAGGCGAATGCACGCAGTGGGTGGGTGTGGGTTGTGGGGGTTGGCAGAGAGACTGTGAGGACTGTTTCCTTTGTTTACAGGTGAAACAAAACAAAAAAAAAGACATTGCGGGACAGCGTGCTAACTGAGTGTTGGGGAGGCAGTTGTAGCCGACTGGGAATTAGGTACCCCATTGGCACAAAAGTGTGGGGGTGCAACAGCAGAGGGTGATTAGGCACCTTGGCGATACTGTCTATGCTCTTTGGGGGCGTATGCCGATGGGGAGTGGGCTCCCGTCGGCACATCAACTCAAATTGCACCTGAGGGATGGAAGTCGGCGGGGATTGGGGCCCCGATCAGCAAAAAACACACTGTGTGGGGAGGGCACATGCTGCCAAGGGGATTGGGCACTGGGGCCACTTTATTATTGTTTGTGAACAGGCGGCAATGTGCCATGCCTGTTCACAAATACATTACACTACAACGTTCTGCCCAGCAATGACGGGTCGCCCCTCATTGCAGCAAATTGCTGACGCTGCAATGGCGAGGTGACCCGTGATTGCTGCAGCGAAAATGTTACAACTTGGTGCACCTTCTGGAAGCCAGTGTCATCAGCACACTGTGCCTCCATTGGTGCACCATGACCAAGCCCCAAAATGCTGTGCCTCCTTGGCTGCCTCACTGCCACGCATCCCTAACCCGCTTCTCCTAAGCTGTCACATAATGTTTCTTGTGCATGCGTGCAAGCAAACATAACAATTGTACAGGAAAGACCAATACTAGACATCTAAAACAATACACTCACCACTTTTATACTGTAGAAGTAAACAGATGAATGTAGAATCTCATCCCATGTGTGCAAGGACATGGTAAAGAAATACTGTATGCAGCATATGAAACCCCTTATAAAAACTCCTGATAGAAGATCATCCTACTTATAAGAACTTTTTTCATATCCCAGTTAATTTTGCTTACAACAATGGATGATGGAGAACCATCCAAAGGGATTTATGTCTACTGGGAAAGTGGTCCACATGGCAAATTAAGTATAATATGGATAATTGTTAAGTCCTTCCCTTAGGCCCCACAATGTCAGGTTCACAACTTCAGAAAACCAATAACTACATGAAAAAGACCTGGGGTTCGTCATTGATGGGAAGCTGAAACTATTACAACAATGTGCATCAGCAGTAGACAAGGCTTACTGAATACTGAGGTCATTAACCACCCAACTCTTCAGGGCACCCTACAATGGTAGTCCCCAAATCAGGGACAGAGAGCGAGCATCCGCTGAAGTCCATTTATGTTGCACAACATAATTCATTCCACCTGCCTTCCTGACTACCTCAATACCTATCAGTCCCTTACCCATGCAACCTGTCCTCAGTTCCACACCGAACCTTCCCTTCCCTTATCAATCATCTGCTTCCTTCCAATAATTGCTTTCATTATCATTCCAATCCTCCCATACCTCACTAATCCTTTCCGATATTCCTTAAGCATACATAAATGGGTGCCCACTGACCCACTGAACCAAAGAATACATTTCAGCCAGAGAAATGGCAACAACATGGATCCTTAAAAAGGAAACTACATTTTTTTATTGAGAATGATCGAGAGATTCCCTTTAAAATGGAATTGTAGTACCTTCTCAGGTGTGAACTTATGGACATAGAGGTTGTTTATACCAGTTGGGGAATGGTAGCATGGCAGGCAACACTTTCTAGGTGTCACCCAATGTTACTGCAGTGCTATATATTTTCATGCTACCATTACCACAATGATAAAGTGCAGTCTGTGGCAGGCGTTTATGCATGTAATTATCCTCAGTAAGATGCCCTGTTTTCATGGATGTCATGGGTCATCCGTCTTTCCCAGCTGCACCTTTCTTCCAACTGGAAGAGTAGAAGAGTGGCTGTCTTCAATGTTGATAACAATGCAGTTGTCCATCAGGGATGCATGAATTCGAGGACCCACTTCCACCCTCCTTGGAGCAGAGCATCACAACTTTCAACGTGCCCCCACCTTCCGCTGGCTCCGTGTGGAATAGCTTCCTAGTTATGCATATTTCAGTCCACCTGCCCTGTCTCCAAGAAAAAGATGCACTTTGTTCCCCTCTGAGAAAAGAATATTCTAATCCAGAGGGGCTCAGACTTTTGACCAGCCTTTCAACCCAAGCATTAAGGAATAAACTACAATTGCATGCTTATAGTCTTCTGACAGCTTTCTGATTTTCTTTTCTTGAGCTATGAAAAGATGCCGGAATCGATCATTCAGGCACAAAATAAATATCAATGGTTGGTTGGCTTTAGACTAGATCTGCAGTCTCCTGAGAAATGAGGTATGAGCTTATTACGATGGCACCGCTGTACGGGCATACTGTATTATCGTTTTGTGCACCACTGCTTCTATCAGCAGTCAGCAGGGAGTCCTATGATGGAACTAATGCTAAAATATTTGTCTCTGCGTGCTGATTTGGACACAAGTTAGAAGAGTATTGGTCTTTCTATGGTTTGTTTTCCTTTAAAACTCCACAGTGTTTGCCTCAGGTGGTCTAAATCACCACACACCATTAATGTAGAGCTTGCATTTCAAATCGAGCCTGAGATAATACTTCCTACTAAGCACAATCAAGCACTACAGTATCATCACAAACATACAGAAGAATGGAGGATTTGCACCCACCAACTGAATTAAGTACAGTACTGTAGCAACACAAACAAACACACTGGGGAATTGAGATTCAAACCCACCTACTGAGCCCTATACAGCACCAAAGCAGTATTGCAAACAGATGAGGCCCTGGGTGCAAACCTTATCACATAGCCAGTAATGGAACATCATCATAAACACATGGGGACCAATGATTCACCCCACTTACAGAGCACAGGCCAGTACTACAGCATTATCATAAAACATGTGGAATTTTGAATTATATTTTTGTCTAAGTTCATGAAATACGAAAAGATTCCCCAAATTCCACATTTCATGAAATTGGCAAAACATTGTTTTCCCATTAGTGTGTTTTTCCTCTGCAAGGGAAGGGTGTGAGCAGCCAGGCTAAGTGATATAGTAATCTCCCACGTGCTTAGTGGAGCTATTTTTTGCTTAGTGGTAGGACCCCTGGTTGGGAGCCAAGGAGTTGCAAATTCAAATCTAAGGTTCCTCAGTTTGGAATAAGTAGACTGCAGTACTAGAAAATACTTAGCATATCACAGGAGGTGGGTGGTCTGTTTACTTTTGGCTTTAGTTAAATAAGCAGTGTGTCCTAACAAAAAGGATGCTAACAAGAGGCTGGAAGTGGCACAGGTGCTTGACTCAGGCAGGGGTCCATGTGAAGTGGTGCTAATGGGAAGGAGACATGGTAACACTAGGGGCAAGGGGGCAGAAGTTAGCAAGGAGGATTGTAGTAATAGTAGACTATTGTTAGAGGTGTGAGAGGTGATAGGTAAGGGGTTAAGGGGAGGGTGGTCAGATGTCTGCTTGGAGCCTCAGCCATCTGAGACTGGAATAGGATAGGGAGGATAGCGGAGGAGAGGTGGTGCAGTGAGTGCTGGTACACTTGGTACCCATGTTCTGGTGAACCGGCCTGTGGAGATGGTAGAAAGAGACTTCCAGAGGCTGGAGGACAGATTGAAGGAACACTTGGCTTCGTAGCCTTTTTCAAGTACTTCCTGTCTGGGGTAGGAGAAATGGGTAGTTTTTTGTTATCTCCAATTATTTAACCAGGTGAGACACACTAAAGCTGAAAGCTTGTTTACAGAGTGCAACCTGGGAACACAAGGAAGTTAAGTGACTTGCTCAGGGTCACACAGTATGCAAGTAGGGGCTGTGATTCAAACCAGGTCTCCAGATTTGCAGCTCAGAGCCTTAAACCATCAGTACCATACTGCCTTCCTTAGTTGAAGGTGGTATCAGAAACAAGGGCAACACTTTATAGGGGATTGGGGAGCTTCTGGGACAGAAGGGTCTTCAAAGGTGAAGGCCTTTACCTGACAAAAGATAGGACAGTGAGTTACGGCAGATGTTGACATATATTGGCAGATGGTTAAAATAGCTGCAGAGGAGCTGGGGCTGGAATTCCACTGTGGAGGGAGAAACAGTGGGAACCTAGACAGGGCTGCCCTGGGATGGAGTAAGATGTTCAGAGAATAATAAATGGGAGGAGCGAGTCCAGGGAACAAGGCAGGGTAGACACAATACACATGAAAGAAGAGGACACACAAGACACCAAGAGAAGGGTGATGAAGTGAGAACCGATAGAGGTGCAGGCACATGTTGGAGGGTGGTATGCCTAATGCCAGGAGATTGGATAGTAAGAGTAGGAAGTGTCAGGCTTTGGTGGTAGACCCTGGGCTGGATGTAGTGGCTGTTACAGAAACTTGAGCCAGTGTGAACAATGATTGGGAAATAGCACTCCCAGGCTACACCTTATATAGGCATAATAGAGGGATGGGTAGAGGTGGAAAGGTGGTCATCTACATCTGAGAAGGAATCGAGGCAATAGAGGATGCTACCACTGGGAGGAATGGGAGGTAGAATCACTGTGGGTTCAGCTCACAGAGTTGTCAGGTAGGATGACTCACATAGAGGTGGTTTACAGATCACTTGGGAGGGAGAAGAAAGATAAGGAACATTATCATGTCATAATTGCAGCCCAAAATGAGGGACTAGAATATAGCAACTCATTTTGGGCACTATTATTGTGGGCTATCCTGCAAAATAGCGAGGGTATGGGACAGCTAATTGTAGGAAGGGCAAGCGGAAAGGGGAATAGCGAGGGAAAGGGGAGGACAGGGAAGGGTTTTAAGGGACTAGAGTACCTGCTTCTGCTGAGTTAGCCATGTGGTGTGGTGGTGTGGGAGGCTAGCCCTGGCAGAGCAGGTACTTGGTTCAGGACCTGGAGCAGGTTACATTTTCCCCGAGCACTGAGCTGCTGACACTTCATTTTTGCCCGCCATCCAGATTTTGCCCTTTTCCTGACATGTACCTCCCTGGAGTTGAGAATCCTAATTCAGGGAGGTGTGGGGTCACAGGTGGCACATGGGGAGGGTGCGACTTCCTGACTCCTGCAAAAACACTTTTTGTATCTGGATGTCGGGTCACCTTAAAGTGCATATTGCCAATTTGCTTTTCGGTGATATACACTGCATAATAGCGATCGCTGTTTTGTGATCGATATTATGACATGGAACCTAAGGAACTGAGTGCTGAAGTAGGGAGAGGGAACAAAGGTGGAGGTTGTAATAGCGAAGTTCTCAATCTGTCAAATGTTGATTGGGACATTCCAGTGGCCAGGAGCATCTGAAACCAGACCCTGCTTTTTTTTTTGTTTGTAGTTTTATTGAAACAGTTGCAACTTACCTATATACATCATTGTAACATGGCATTAATAAATAAGAGTGAGGAACAAAAAGTAATTGGTGCAGACATCACATGGTCATGTTTCAACCGTGCATTGATTCTGTAGATATGCTGCGGTTGTGTAGTACCAGTAGTAACCACACGATATAAAAACAAATGTAACATTCTGTGCTACCCACCTACCCACCCAGTGGACATAGTGCATCTCATAGCGATTTGTATAAAACAAATAAAATGCAGCCCAACTGCACCTCAACTTACCAGCCCATGTATGTCACAGTCCAACAATATTAGGGAGCAGTAAAGGAAATGAGAATGTGACCGAGGCCAACAATGGAGCACTACGGCAAAATGAATCCCCTCATGAAATGTATACCCTGTAAATGCAGGGTTTAAATAATTGATTAGCAGTTTTTTCTTGAGACGATACTAACTGCACAGAAAGTATTTATATAGATTTTCTAGAAGTGCTGTGTTTGTTAAACACAGTGAGACAAGACTATTCATTTTCACAAAGTTTAGCACTTTTATGAGCAAAATGCTAATCAATTTTAGAGTTAAATAAAACCCTGAAATGTTCATTACCACGCATCCCGAACAAGTAATGTGTGCTGTATTAGTTCCAGCTGCATTCGGGTGACTGATATCAGTAATACAGCAGCTTTAGAAGCAAATAATAAATAAAGAAGAAACCATGCCACAAAAAAACATTAGTAAGAAGAACAGTTTGTAAACACAGAAAATTATGCACAACGTTAGCTGTTTCAAAGTTATCTGTTTGTAAGGAAATAAACGTAAAATGCAAATCAATAATCTGTCCCATAATGCATGCCTCATGTTTAACAGTTGTTAACAAGTAAAGTGTACAGTTTGCCAGACGTTGTTACAAATTTCTAAGCATTGCAGTAGTTAATTATCAGTGCAACAAATGATACCACTGTATTTTATAAAAAGAATGATAGTAGTAATCCCAACATAAATAAGTATTTTTTAAAAACAAAGTTATTCTTTGCTCAATACAGCCATATTGATATAAATAATATGAAGAAGAAATAGTGTGTCTGTGATTATTTTCATCAATATTTGACAAATACTACCCATCTTGGCCATATTACAAGCGCATTAAGCCACTCAAGGAGGCATTTACAAGGAATTAATGCATGGTTGGGTGGTTGGATCCCCCCTCCCCTCAAACATGCATTAATTCCTTGTAAATGTCTCCTTTCCTGTGCTTAATGTTTACTTATACAGTGGTGTCATTTATTTTCCCCATGAACGGAGGATCCCAACTGTGTCTAATATGTCTTGAGTCACATAATTCGACATGGCACATTGGACTATGTGATGTGTAGTACAACTTTATGCATTTCAATTAACTGCAATGCTATCATCATTGCTCGTCTGCTGTATTTCAGTTAATGGCAATGTTATTGTCATATCACTTGTCTTTTGTATTTCAGTTAACTGCAATGTCATTGTCATATCACTTTTCTTCTTCTTTAGTTCTGCTGAACCGAACATTATGGGGCCGATTCAAGATGTATGGTGCAACCCGCTGGCATAGGCAAATGCACCATACACCTCTATGCGGGGACCGTGTGCCAGATTCCAGAACAGGCAGGGTCTCCAGCACTTCGCCCTGCGACTTGCGGCATAGTCAGGGTTGCCCCACAGGAAGGCGCACCGACCTGGGTGCCACAAGCCGCCAACAAGCTCAACAACAGAACACCAAGTCCCAAGACATACCTACAAGCCACTGTGGGCCATGGGGAAGTATTGACAGAGTGGCACTGGCACTGGGGGTGGCATCGGCATATCGTGGATCCAGGTGCCGGTGGTGAAACCCAGTATTGCGGGGGTGGGGGGTGATTTGTGGTGGTGGGGTCTGTGTGGCATGGCAGTGTGCAGGTTGGGGCACTGCGGGAAACAGACAGTTGGCCGGGATGGAAGGCCCTTCCAGCCAGCTCATAACTGAATTAACCCGCGGTGCCTCAGGGCCTCTTGGAATGGCATTGCGGGGTTATGGCAGCTGCCCTTTTGGAATAGAGGTGCAGCTGCTGCCATAACTCCTCCTTCCACCATGCCATAGGGGCCTTGGGTGGCATAAGTTCCCCATGGCTGAGCCACCCGTGTCATGGTGCAGGTTGACTCTCGAATACTGCCTGGCGGAACCCGTGGTGCAAAGTGGACTTATGCCATATGTGTTGGCGCAAGTTGCACTACACCACAGTGGACCCATCTCAGAATCAGGCCCCATATTTCTTGTATAAGTGAACTGTTTTCCCTGCTGAATGTAACTAACTCTGGGTCACTCCTGAAAAGGGTCTTCTGCCTCAGTGAACAGATCTGGTTAACAAAATTCAATAAATAAAATAAATACATTTTTCATATTTGAATATATGTATTGATGTTTATACAATCTCTGTAAAACAAACAATTAACTATCTCTGAGTTCTAACGTAACTGAATTACTAACAACAGGTTAAGGGACTGGAATACTCCATGAGTCTGTCTGGTAACATGTCTTAGACCTCTAAAACTATTTTGAATCCCAGGAAGGGATGGGGAGGAGCTGTCTGAGAGGGCTCTTCTTGCTTCCCTCTCAGAAACAGTTCAGGTTCATGAGGCAGCAGGACCCTGGGAGATTCCTTCATTTCTCCCCTCCAAGGTAGCTATCTCTGACATGGCTGACAAGAAGGGGCCACATATCTTCTGAAATCTATACAGGAAGTTATTTGTCAAATCAAGCAATCAAAATTCTTGGCCAGCTTAGAAACCACAGCCATCCACTCCTGCCAAGATGGTGGATTGCTATGGTCCCACTGAGTAACAGCTGCCTTTTGCCTCATGAGCTACAAGGAGGAGCCATTTTGGGCTCCTGTATCCATGTGGAAGAGAGCAGTGTCATCTCTTTGGATCCATAGATCCTGAGGGAGTATCTTCCTTAGCAAGTAATTCTCCTATGTGCCCTGTGGTTACTTGCAGAATTACATGCTGCTGCATCCAATTAGACAGGCTCAGACACTATCTCCTCAATTTGACATGTTATAGGGCTGTCCACTAGGATATCCTTCTATATCACTCCAGCAAATCTAGCCCATCACGTTGATCTGACTCACAAACTTCTACTACTACAAGTGGTCCGTTAAATCACCTGCCCTTGCAAACCCCCACCATGAGTAACGCCAGATACATAGTAACCATTATGTACATATTAATCATTGTCCTCTGATCACCTCATCGCTCACTCACTAAAACACCTCCTCCAGTGGCGAATACACAACTCTGATGCAGGATAACAATGAACCAAAACAGTGGTACCTCCTCCTCCCTGTCTCCTAAATATGATGCAGTCCGCCTGGGCATTGGCTGTGCCACAGCCTCCACACACCCTCACCTCTTGGCAGAAAAACCAACAAGAATGTCCTCTTTTACACTTCAACCTTGCTGCACCTCTATCTCCCACTGATTCATGCAGGCAATATCTAGCCTAACCCTGGCCCCCCTTGCCCTTCCTAAACAATCTGCCACTAATGTCCAACAGCAAACCTTAAAAGGTCTGAAGATTGTCCACATGAATGCCAGAAGCCTGTGCCCTAAACTAACAGAGCTTGGGGCATGGGTGATACAACATAAACCTGACATCCTAGGGATCTCAGAGACCTGGCTCAAGCTATCCATCAGCCAGCATGAGGTTGCACTGCAAGGCTACTCCTGCTTTAGGAGGGCTCAGATAGGCAGGAAGGGGTGGGGTTCTTCTGTATGTCAAATCTGGCACTGAGGCTGCAGAAATCCCTGCTCGGCTCCTGTCCTCTCCTCATTAGAGTCCCTGTTCCTCACCATAACCCTTGGGAATATAAAAACTCATCATAGGTTGCATATACCTCTCTACCAAAGATGCCCCTACTGCCCTTCCCTCCCTCATCCCTTCCCTTGCAAGCCTCCTGCCACATGACAGCTCTAGATGCCAGTTTGACAACTGAGTTGTTGACCGCCATCACAGTGATGGATTTATGTTGACTGCAACTTGCTGTTGGCATAAAACCAACTGGAGACCCTTGCTGTTTTCCACTGGGAGCTTTCCCCACACCCCTGATCTAAAGGATTCTAACTATGAGTTGGAGTTGGATCGGGAGGGTGCAGGACCGGGAGAGAGAGTGCTGGGGTCTCGGGTGGACTGTTACAGCAAAACGTTAATGTTGTCGGCATCACTGTTTTCACTGTAATAGTGTCATCATCCTGGGGCATACCCCACATGACCTGTGATCTGTGACAACTTCAACCATGACTGGCTAAATCCCAGTATGAATAAGATAAATGCTATCTTAGCTGAGCCTAACCTCACCCAGCTCATCCCTGATCCTATGTGGATAAATAAGAAAGCAGGCAATCATTCACTAATTGATTGGATAGTTACCAGCTGCACCCCTATGATCAAGATAGTTGGTGTACTTCCGATGGCATCAATGACCACTCACGACATACTGCATCTGGCATAACAACTTCCAACCTCCCACAAAAATCATTCTAGCAAGGGACATGTCGAGTTCAACGCATAGCATTCCAAGACTCCATACTGGGACCTATAAACTCCCCTGCCAGATATCAACCAGGCCCTAGATTTTTCATTACCACCTTTTCTGCAATAGTAAATTATCATGCCCCACTGAGGAAACAGAGATCTAAGGGCCTTAAAGCAGCCTGGATGTCCAAAGAACTAAGAAACTAATGACCTCCGAGAAAAGCCTGGCAGGCACTGGATCAGACTAGTGCTGACAACAATAGCTGAGTTCAAGAATTGCAAGGCAATTTAAGTGCCAATTTTTTTTTGCAGGGGGATGCACCCCACACCCCACAAGGGGGTCTACCCTACACCCCAGGACTGAAGGTTTTCACTTCTGGGGGAATGGATATAGGGGTAAGTTAAAATTAGTAGGGCTGTGGAATACTGTTTCCACGGCCCACATAACACAAAGCTAGTCCACAATTGCAAAATAATGTTGGAGACCAGGATTAGAACCCTATGCCACTGCCATGGGAGCAGCTCGGCTAGCCTCTTGGATCTTGGTACTCTTGAGCGTCTTAAGCACCACGGACAGGCGACCAGGGAGCACTTACTGAAAACTCTGTCAATCCCCCTCACTGTCTGTGTTAGCACAACAGGGACTAGCACTCTCTTGACTGGCACTATTCCTGTAGCGCTAATCTAACGGGTACCAGTCTGGCATACCATCAAAGCAGTGGCCTCCATAAGGATTGGCTTGCCTACAAGCAGCTCAGAAACTCCTGTAAAGCTCTCTCTGCAAAGCCAAGTGGATCTATCTTAAATCATTATAGACTGAGCACCTCAGTAACCCCAAGGAATTCTGGAGGCAAATTAACTCCCTAATGAAAGGCAAATCCACGAATACCGAGCTCCTTAATGCACAAGGTAATATCCCTCTGATCCTCCAGTGATTGTTCGGGTTTCAATGAATTCTTTACAGACCTAGACAAGTACACCACACTCTTTAACCACACAGCTGACCCCTCCCATTCCCCCACCTCAGTTGAAATTGGTCATTGGACAACTTTTCATCTGAAACTGGCAACCCTGAGCTGCATAAACAGATACATAAAGAGTAGGAAGAAGGAGATCCCGTTGCCCTTGTACGGGTCAGCTGGTGAGGCCGCATATGGAATATTGTGCACAGCTTTGGTTCCCAGGGTATAAAAAGGATATTATGACACTGAGAGGGTTCAGAGAAGGGCTACCGGACGATCAATGAGGTGCAAGGCATGGACTACCAGGATAGGTTGACCATACTGTGGATGTATCGTTGGAATATCGAAGACTGTGAGGAGACATGTGCATGGTATATAGGGCAATCATGGATGCAAATTTAAGGGAGCTCCTAGGCTTAAGGCTACGAGTCCAACCTTATCAAATCAGAGCATACCCTTTACAGTTAACAATTCAGAAATATAAGACCACTAGGAGAGGCACTGGTTTAGTGTAAGAGTTGTGTCTATCTGGAATAGGCTACCACTGGAGGTGGTAACCAATGAAAGCATGCAGGCTTTTAAAAGCTAATCTGGACAGATTCCTGATTGGAAATAATATTGTGAGTTATTAGTAAGCTATTTAGTGGCGAGCTGTACAGACTATAATTAGTCTTCTCTGCTCTGAAGCAACCTATAAAACCCTATGAAACCTAAGAAAGAGGTGCATGAGGCTGCTCTCCAACTTAATACCAGATAGTTCCAGGGTCATGATACACTCCATAGAAACATATAAACATAGACTTTGATGGCAGATAAGGACGCTAGGCCCATCTAGTCTGCCCATTTCCTACCTACAGGATAGAGCGCAGATCCTAGTTAACCAACAGCCTATTTCTTCCTACCCCCACAAGAATTGCCTTATGTCTGTCCCATGCATTCTTGAATTCTCCACAGTTTTAGACCCCACAACCTCCTCAGGAAGGCTGTTCCATGCATCCACTACCTCTCTGTGAAATAATACTTCCTCACATTGCCCTGAACCGCCCTCCTTCTATCTTTAAATTGTGTCCCCTTGTTCTTGCAAGTCTCTTTTCTGAAAGATGCTACCCTCTTGGACTTTGTTGATTCCACTGAGGTACTTAAAGTTTCTATCATGTCCCCCCTCTTCCTTCTTTCCTCAAGGGTATACATATTATTTCCTCAGGGGTATACATATTACTCGAACCTAAATTCCTCAAACTAGGTGCCACAGGGCTTGCTTCATCTGTATGTAATCTGATAAACAGATCTTTTCTCTCGGAGCTGTACTAGAAATGGAAAGTCACTGTGGTCATTCCAATCCACAAAGGTGAACCTAACATTATAGCCGAAAACTATAGACCCATATCCATTCTCTGCCCACTGACAAAGATACAGGAACCCATCCTCTACAACCACCTACAGGACTACCTCAAATCACATGACCTCCTCTCCATCTGCCAACATGGATTCAGGAAGAATCACAGCTCTCTCACAGCTCTGATAAAATTATGGTTGACTACTCACCGCAATGGACCAAGGTCTCACCACTGGTACTATCTTTGCAGACCTCACAAGGCATTCGACCTGGTTAGTCACAACCTCTTAATATGTAAACTCCACTCCCTGGGCCTTGATCTCAGTGCTCTCACGTGGCTCCATATCTACCTCTCTTACTGCTCTCAAAGTCCAAGTGGTCTGGGGCCTTTTCAAACCTGAGACCTATAAAGCATGGTGTGCCTCAAGGTTCCATTCTGGGACCACTTTTATTCTCCCTCTTTATTAACGATTTGCCAAACAACTGTGGTGGAGCTCCAGTTCACTTATACGCAGATGACGCCATCATCTACTGCTCCTCTTCAGAACTTGGTTGGATAAACCGTAGTCTCAAATCTGATTTTCATGCCCTCAAGGGATGGTTCATGGAAAACCACCTAGTCCTAATATAAAGAAGACCAAGAGTATGCTGTTCCATAACCATGCCTCCACACCCCTTCTTCAACACTCCTCACTATCCGATCTCAGGACGGTAATGCCTCAGAATCCCGTCTCCTCTTTTCAAATACCTGGGTATTACCCTGATCCATTGCTCACCTTCGAAATCCATGTCAACCTGTTGACTAAGGCAATCAGCCAGAGGCTAGGTTTGTTGTACTGCCTCCATCCCCTTCCTATCTTCGCCTTATGTCAAAAATTGCAATGTCCACTCTCCCTCCCTTACTTTCCTATGGGACCTCACTGCTCTTCCCAGCTCAGGTCAGCATCTTATCCTGCCTTAATCAACTCTATCTGAGAGTTGGACATTTTGCACTAGGAGTTGACACCCGGCATCACCATTGTAATGTCCTCTCATCGCTGGGCTGGGCACCTCTGGAGAACAAATTCAATACACCACCATGTACCTCATGTTTAGCTGGTATGCCTTTACTCCCCACAATGTCTGGGTGACCTTATCAAACTTAAGAAGTCCAAGTGTACTCTATGCTCTGCCACCTTCCCCTACCGTGTGCTTCTCTATTTAGCTTGGGCAGGATTTAGAGATTCTAGCTGGTAATTGTGTCTTGTGTGTTTGTAATTGAAGTTGAGGTCTTTTTCTTAACTGCCATTTCAGTGCGCTCTCATTTAGTTTGGGCAGGATTGAGGATTCTAGCTGATAAGTTTGTGACTGCATGTTTGTAATTGGCTGTGTCTGGACCACGGTAAGTGGAGTGAGGAGCCATAGCCAGAGGACTTCTTGGCTGATTGTTTTGTTGATGTGGTTCACCCTGCAACCTACCCACCCCAGGGCTTGGCCTACATTTATGGGGTGGGTCCCATAGGACCTTGCAACATCTTGAATCCATACGGAAGTAGCTAAGAGAGAAAGCATAAAAAAACAAAAGAAAAAACAAATATTTAGGAGATAACAAATAGCCGTCTTAGCAGGCAGTAGAATGAGGAGGGAAACAGACATGATGGGAGTGGCGAGTGCAGTGATTGTGGAGCAGCTGTCTTCAGGGAGACGTTCTGAGGCTGACAATGCTGCCCTATCTGCAGCTACCTCTCTGGCTGAGGAGGAGGTTGTCTGTCTCCAAGCAGAGTTGTCAAGCTGAAGGCATCATCCACCCCCAACCAGAGACCACCAGGTCCACAACTTGTACCTCAAAGGATGCCCAGGAAGAGGAGTGATTGGACTACAGTGGGCTCAGGAGGGTGGGGGGTCAAAGCACATTCCCAACCGGTCCCGCTTAGTAACTCCTACACTGTTTTGGAGGAACAGGAAAGCCCTACTCAGGAACCTGAGGCTGGGACTAGGGAGGATGGGAGGGTCCTCCAGTATGGAGCCCCAGGAAAGGAGGCAGGGGACCCTGGAGGAGGAGGAGGGAAAGCTTCTCTTAGTGGGGGACTCTATTGTTTGAGGAGTGGAGTTAGGGACACCTAGTAGTGGAGAGAGGGAGGTCAAGTGCCTCCCAGGAAGCACTGCATGGAGGGATGGGAAGCGAATGCATAGGATTGCTAGGACAATAGCTAGGAGGGAGCAGCTGGATGTCATTATCCACCTGGGGACCAATGACCTGGCCAGGAGAAGGATGGAGTTAGCCAGTGTCCAGGAGGATTTCAGGAAGCTGGGGTGAAACCTGAAATAGATAGCGTGCTCCGCTCTCATTCTCGGAGGTGCAATCTGTCCATGGTACAGGGAAGCTAGGGCACTCCACATCCATATCTTCAACTCCTGGTTGAAGGATTGGTATGGAAGGAGGGTTTTGGCTTCACAGGGGACTGTGGCCTGACCTGGGCAGATGCGAGCTTATATAAGGAGGACAGCCTGCATCTGTCTGAGAAGGGACCTTGGACCTTAGTGAGAAGTTTAAATGCTTCAGCTGTGGGCATTTTAACTGCCCAAGGGAGGAGAGCCGGCACATAGGAAAGGAAACTAGGGGAGATGCTGGAGAGGGAGAACAAGAGGAGAGAGAGAAGACTGTAAAACATGGAAGGTCATGCTAACAGATGCCCGTAGCCTAGGAAATTAGGTTCCAGACCTGAGACCTTGTTGGCAGATGCGGTACTCTGCTAATCATGGCTGGGAAGTCAGTGTACTAGTTTATACACTGTTTAGGAGGACAGGGAGGGTAAAAGGGTGGGGGTGGCCCTGTACATCAGAGATGGTATAAAGGCTACAGAAGTTCAGGGAAGACAGGGAGGCCAAGGTAATGTGGGTCACCCTGGAGCCAGGGAATGGAACAGCAATATACAGGGTGATCTACAGACCTCCAACATAAGAGGGAGGAAGTAGACAGGAACTAGTGGAGAACATACATGACATGGCAGCTAAAGGCAAAATTCTGCTACTGAGGGATTTCAATATGCCAGACGAGATTGGGTCACCCAGGTGGCTGCTTCAGCTAGAAGTACAGCCATCCTAGAATCCCTGCAGGAAGTTGGACTCAGGCAGCTGGTGCATAAGCCAACCAGGGACAATTTAATTCTGGAGCTGGTATGGACCAATGAGAACAGAGTCAAAGAAATAAAGGTGGAAGGGCAGCTAGGGTCCAGTGACCACCACATAGTGTGGTTCAGCATGGAGACATGGACTCAGTTAAGCCACACAAGAGGCAAGAGTATTAGATTTCAGGAGGGTGGATTTCACTGAAATGGGTAGATGTATACAAGCAGTCCTGGGGAAGGGAGGGGCAGAAGGGGTGGAGGAACAATGGGAGAAACTGAAAGGAGCCACAGTGGAGATAACAAACCAATGCGTTAGGATAGTGACCAAAGGGAAAAGAAGGTACCACTATGGTTCTCTAAAAGGTGGGGACAAAGTCAGGGCTAAAAGGCTGAGTTTCAGGAAATATAAGGAGCCAAAGGGAGGAGGACAGGAGGTGTACCTTGAATGTCTAAGGGAAGCAGGGAAGGCTGTTAGGAGGGTGAAGGCACAGAAGAGGGTTTGCACAGTCTGTGGGATAAGGCATTTCATGGGTACATCAGTGAAAGAAGAAAAATAGTGGGGTTGTGAGGCTCAAAGGGAGAAGGAGAGTGTAAGGAGGGGATCTGGACAAGGCATAAATACTGAACAAATATTCACTAAGGTGGGGAGGGTCAAGGACCACAGTTGGGATGCAGAAGCAATGGGGTGGAGAAGTGGACACCAGTCCATTCACAGGGGAAGAGTTCTGGAAGAACTCACAAAGCTGAAGTTGGATAAGACCATGAAGCCAGACGGCATTTACCTGAGTATATTAAGAGAGCTGCGAAGGGAACTAGCAGCTGCTCTGGTGGCTCTGTTCACAGAGTAACTCAACACGGGTATGATTCCCAAGGACTGGAGGCGGGCACATGTAGTTCCACTGCACAAAAGTGGTAGTAAGGAGGAGGCGGGGACCACAGGCCAGTCAGCCTCACCTCAGTGGTGGAAAGATCATGGAGACACTGCTGAAATAAAGGACAGTGGCACATCTGGAATCCAGCAGTACTCAGGATCTGAGGAAACATGGATCCACAGCAGGAAGTCATGTCAAATGAATCCAAAAGATTTTTTGATTGGGTGACTAGGGAAGTAAATCAGGAAGGGCGGTAGACGCCGCCTACCTAGATTTCTGCAAAGCCTTTGACACAGTCCCACATAGAAGACTGATTAACAAGATGGGTAGTTGGCATGGGATACAAGGTGGTGAACTGGGCTAGGGTGGTTAACAGACAGGAGACAGAGGGTGATGGTAAATGGGGTACAATCTGGGGGTGACCAGTGGGGTACCACAGGGATCAGTACTAGGACCAGTCCTGTTCAATGTCTTCATTAGTGACATTGCAGGGTGGCTAGAAGAAAGGTCTGCCTGTTTGCAGATGACACTAAGATCTGCAACAGGGTGGATACTCAGAAGGAGTGCAGAAAATGAAGAGGGACCTGGAGAAGTTTGAAAGATAGTTGGAGGTATGGAAACTGAGGTTCAATGCAAAGAACTGCAAAATAATGCACCTGGGTAGAGGGAACCCTGGGAGAGCTGCAGGTTGGGGGAAGGAGCTGACTGTCACCAAAGAGGAAAGGGACCTAGGGGTTATCATCTCTGATGATCTTAAGGGATCAAAGCAGTGCACAAAGGTGGCAGGAGGGCCAGTGGCATGCTGGGGTACATGGGTAGGGGTATCACTAGCAGGAGGCGGGAGGTGGTGATGCCATTGTATAAAACATTGGTAAGGCCTCACCTGGAGTACTGATGCAGTTCTGGAGACCACACCTGCGCAAGGACATATATAAGGTGGAGACTATCTAGAGCAGGGCAACAAAGATGATGCAGGGCTTGCACCACAAAACATATGAGGAGAGACTAAGAGACCTCAATATGTACTCACTGGAGGAGGGGACAGGATTGAAACTTTCAAGTACCTTCAAGGGCTTAAATAAGTTGCAGGTGGGGGACCTTTCCAGTGTAGAAAAAATACTAGAACAAGGGGCACAATATGAAATTAGAAGGGGTAGATTAAGAGGTAATGTGAGGAAGTTTTTCTACACAGAAAGGGTAGTCGACACTTGGAATAGTCTGCCACAGGAGGTAGTGGGGGCAAGCACAGTGGAGGTTTAAGCATGCCTGAGACAGGCACAGGGAAAGCTTGAGAGGAGGGAGTGATGCAAAGCCATTGATCACATAGGGTCAGTGGCCACATACAATGTATAGGGCCTACAGGCAGACTGGATGGGCCTAGTGGTCCTTATCTGCCGACAATTTCTATGTTTCTATGTTTCTCTGTACTGGTTACTTCCAATCTACGGCTGGCAGTTGGTAGGTGATCCTTTGCCTTTTCGCCACATCCATCTGGAATTCACTTCCACAAGCAATTCTCTCCAGCATCTGTCTTACACAATTCAAACACAAGATATCCCATCACCTCCTCACCCTCTCCTTGTACCTGTTTTCGCTAACAGTCTTCTGCCTGTATGGAAAGAACTTACAATGTATGGAATAACTCCCAATGTTTGAATTAACCCCAATCACTCTGTGTCTGAATATTTTTTGTCCTTATTCAATGTCTTGCACTTTAACTGACCAGATATTTCTTATATTACTGCAACATTGAACCTGCACCATTATTGTATACACAGGTTTTAATCACTGTGGGCTTATGCACTAATGGGTGGGTAATACGTGCTGGAGGTGAGTTATCCTGCAGACAGGTGTGCACCGGTGGTATTCATGACCTCCAGCCACCTGTCCATGGCCCCCTGCACAGGACTCACAGTGCGGCTAGGGTGGAGTCGCTGGGTCCGCCGGGCATCCAATCAGTGGATCCCTTCTGCAGTGGGGACGGCATTGGTAGCGCTCCCTGTAGATGAGCAATGGCCAGCTGCTGTGGTGGCGAGAGGAGGGTAAAGCACGCCCGGCCCTCCGATGTGGCAATTGAGTGGTGCACAGGGATGGGAGGGGTGTCCGTGGGCAGTCTTGGGGGCAGTACCCCATGTCCAGCTACCACCCAAAGCAATGGGGGCCAGTGACAGGGATGCCCAGTAGTGCCCTTGGGTGAGGGGGAGCAGCATCCTTAGTCCGTGTAACTGTGTGGGTGTGTGGGTGGGGGTGTTGTTAGGGCCCTGCACAAACGTTTACAGGGGCAGGTAGCAGCAGTCTGGGTGGGAGGGCTATCCGCCTGTCCTGGAGGAGTCCCAATGGTTGCACGGGTGCATAGGGGCTTACAGCAGGGTTCTCCCTGGCTTAAACTGCATCCCCTGTGCACCCCTGTGGCAGCACTCATGCACCTTGGTATGATGGCATAGTGCTGTGATGCCCTTGCCTGCCCCTGGCACATTGGTCCTCGACGGGCCAGGGATCGGGCACATAGGTGCTGCATGCCCCATTTGTGCATCCCGTGCGGGGGAGTATAGGGTTCAGAGTGGCTGCGGGCCCCAGATATGCGGCGTAGGCACTCCACTGCAATAGTGCATAGGGCCCTTTTATTTGTAAGCCATTGTACATCCACTTCTGTAAAATGTATGAATATGTTGTATATGTTGTCTTGTCCCGGTTGCCCCTGAAAAAGGACTGTATTGTCTAAGTGGGCCTACCGGTTACCAAAATTCAATAAATAAATAGTGAAGGATCCCTAGACAGGAACAATTTCAGTATCTTGCTGCTAAAGTCTATGATGTAATGTACAGGCAGCTCTACAGTATGTGTAGTAGGGTACTTGGGGCTTGATTACACCTCAAATATTGATTATGAGCTAAGAGTTCAAAATTGTGGAAGACCGCAGATGTTCTGCACCATCTTTGTGAGATTTTTTTTTTATATATTGGCAACAAATGTTCCAGAAGGCACTGTGCACTTTAAGCAGCAGGCTTTTCCACCACTTCACTGAGATGGGTGTACCTATTTCCTCTCTGCAGTCCAGTCTCTATTTGCCTAGTGTAGCTTTCCAAGGTTCCAAGAGTTGACTTTAAATCCTACCTCCCTCATCCAGCTTGTGATATGGGTCTTCCACTGCTGGGAGGAGGTGTCACCCCACGAAGATAGCATGTCTGAACTGAAGGTATTTCCAAAGTCTCCTTGGGGAAGAGAGTATGTAGCTGCTATCTGCTGAAGGTAGCCAGAGTTCCAACTCTATCCAATAGTTGCTGTAATGTGAGGAAACCCTGGGAGTACCAGATTGGCCACCAGACCATTTTACCTTCTATTCAGATATGGGGATTATGCCAAATTGGTTCCCACCTGCTCAGAGTCACATCCTTCCAGGCCCTGCTGTGGATGAGTGAGTTCCAGGCCCTATATGCAATTGGTTGGAGAAATTGAGCTTGTTATTGGTGGGTTATGGGACCCATGTGCAACAAGGGGCACAGACACACTCTTTTCTCAGGATCATCCATAGCAGGGTATGCCCATTTTGGATATTAACCAGTGCAAGTTCTGCCTGATTCCAGAGACTTGATGGTAGGCCCATAACCAAGGGAGGCTCCATCCTTTGTTTGCCCTGTGTGCCTAGCTTAAAAATGCTAAATCTAGGTTTCTTCCCTTTCCACAGGAATGTGAGAAATAACTTTTCCATTCTATGGAATAATGTGTGAGGATGTATGAAGGAAGATCATTAAGACAGTAATGTATTTTGGGAAAGCCATCATTTTAAAGACTGCGGTTTCCCCAAAGTTTAGTTTAAATTTTTCCATCTAGCAACGTCTAGCTCTAGGTTTAATATGACCATCTTCAGGTTGTTCTTCTGTACTATTTGGTGCAGATTAGGGCAAAGGTCATTCCTAAGTATTGCACCTGTACAGGTCCAGTGCAACCTGAACTGTGCCACTGACGGCAGGATGCAGTGTTCATTGAGAGGTAGGATCTCCATCCTAGACCAGTTGACTCTAAATCCCAAAGGCCATAGAAATCACAGAAGGTGGACAGTTCTGTGTGGATAGATTGAGCAGGAGTGGATAGGAGAAACAACAGGTCATCTGCATATGCCAGTGTCTTCAGCATGTTCCTGCCAACCTGTATTCCTTGCATTGTTATTTGTTGTCTTAAGTTTACACAGGAGCAGCTCCATCATTAATAGGTATAGCAGGGGAGAGGGGCAGCCTTGCTAAAATTCTGTTGCAATGAGAATGGCACTGTAAAGCGTCCGTTTGTAGGAAATCTAGCCACAAAGTTGGCATAAAACAGGTTGACCATTGCTATGAATGTTGGTCCTATGGACATTCCCTCCATACTGGTGTAGAGGTAGTCCTATTCAACAACACTGAAGGCTTTCTCCATAGCCACACACATTAGCTAGCTCTTTCCCTTGATTCCCAGTACCTGCGTGTTGTCCTGATTATTGCCCTCTGGGCTGTACCTGAGTAAAGGTGTTAGTACAGAAGTGTAATTGTTGTATTTCATAGATTAGCTCATTGGGTGTATTGCTTGTGAAAGTGTTATATATCTTTTCTTTGACCTTTAAACATTTATCAAGATCATCCATTTCTTTACCTCTTTCTTGCTTCCTTCAGGCAGCATATGTCATGATCTGGCCCTAATGAATGCCTTAAAGGCATCCCAGATTGTGGCACTGGACACTTCTAGTGTGTCATTAGTTCTGAAATATGCTTCTATATCTACAGTTAGTCATTTTAGGAACTGCTGGTCCTTCAAGAGAAAGCAATCCGCTTCCCTCCATGGACAGGAGGGGCCAGCCTGCCTGCTGTCACAGTTAGAAGGATACACACATGATCCTAGTCCTCACCACTCTCCACCCTGGTTTTACCACCCCAGAAACCACTGTACCCTTCCATATTACACCCTTGCAAGCCAGCCAGTGAGTAAGAGCCATGGCATCCTCCTGGAGGAAAGGTGGAGCCACGATGAGTTCACTCGTCAGCAGGGGGCCTTAAAGATAAAATATATGAAAGCTGCCAGAAGGCCCAGCAGAATCTGTTTACTTCTGCACAGTTACTCAGGTTCAGAAGCAATTTCATGTCACTGGCATTGGTAATCCAGGCTGGGAAGTAATGCCATATGGCAGTGTGTGCCAGTTAGGGTGGACAGGTGCCAGCACCCACTGCAGCAGTGACCCCACAGGGTGGGCTAGGAGCCTGCTCACTCACGGTGTGTGTGTGTGTGTGTGTGTGTGTGTGGGGGGGTCACGTGCTGTGAGCCAATGCAGTTTATGAAAAACCAGAGATTCAAAGCTGATGAAATCTATTTAGTCTATGATGTGAGTTCCAAACAGAAAAGAGACAGTGACATAAAACCCTTTTGAGTCCATGCGTGACTAATTTAATAGTTTTGTCCTTCTCACATGACTCACCCCAATCAGCCTGCACTAAACTCCCAATGAAAGCACCCTGACTGCCTTTAGATTGCCCAATGACATACTGTAGGATGGCCCAACCCTACATGGGAAAGTAAATCCAGTGCTGCTGAAGAGGCCAGCTATGCAAGGTCTGAGTACCACTGTGCATCATCCTACATGGCCGGCTTGTGGGGAAGCTAACTGGTGTAGGGGTAGGGGCAAAAATGATGAACTGGATTATAAGCTGGCTGAGTGGGAGGCTGCAATGGGTGGTAGTGAGAGGGAACCTCAACTCCAAGGCCGGGTGACGAGTGGGGTGCCACAGGGCTCTGTGTTGGGGCCAGTATTGTTTGGGCTCTTCATATCAGACATTGCACATGGGGTGGTGAGCAAGATAAGTCTGTTCGCTGACAACGCCAAAATTGGAGCAGTGGTGAATGGAGAGGAGGGATGGAAGCAGCTGCAGAGGGACCTAAGCAAGCTAGAGGAGTAGTCAGAGAAGTGGCAGCTGGGGTTCAGTGCAAAGAAGTGTAAGGTTATGCACTTTGGGGTGAAGAGCCCAAGGAGAGAATACTGGCTGGGAGGAGTTAAGCTGGGGATCACTGAGGAGGAGAAGGACCTGGGGTAATGATAACAGGGACCATGGACAACACTGCCCAGTGCAGGAGAGTGGCTGCAAAATGAACAAAATGCTGGGGTGCATAGCGAGGAGTTTTTCATCAAGCGAAAGAGGTGATCTTGCCTCTACAGGTCACTGGTAAGGCCGCACTTAGAGTATTGTGTGCAGTTTTGGAGGCCATATCTAAAGCGTAATATCAGGCTACTGGAGGGTGCAGAGGAGAGCAACAAAGATGATATGTGGAATGGAAGGACAGACTATGACAGCAGGCTGAGAGACCTGAATATGTACAGCCTGGAGGATAGAAGGGATGGGGACATGATAGAGACATTCAAGTATCTGAGGGGAATCAATAAGGATGGGGCAGATGGGGTCTTTAAGTTAAGGAGGGGAGGGTCTCCAGGGGCATGTGCTGAGAATAGAGGGGAAGATTCAGGAAGGAAATGAGGAGACATTATTTCACAGAGAGGGTGGTAGCAATGGAACACCCTACCAGAATAGGTGGTATCATGTAAATCTGTGAACAGTTTCAAAAGGGCATGGGACAGGGAACAGGGAGAGTGAGGGCGGGGAGGTGTGGGATGACAAATGGAGGGGTGCAGCTGCAAACTAGGGTGTAAGCTGCACACCAAGCAGACTTAGATAGACCGGGTGGTCTGTTTCGCTGGCACATTCATATGTTCGTATGTTCATGTAAGTCAGAGTGTTTTATTTATGTTCCTCCTAGAATGTCCACAGCAGGGGTTCCATGCATGGATGTGCATGAAGCTGCTTGACACCATTCTATGTCAGCAGATGCCCTCTTTGTAAGCCACTTCTGCCACTGCTGTCACCAATGGTCACACTCTACTCCCCAGAGAACATCCCCTAAGTTAGAAATAGACATGGGATCATGGAGGATGTAGTTCTTTAGGAAGAAAATAAGACGGAAGAGTCATGTGATTGAGTTAGCAGTGCCTTGTGAGAGCTCCCATCCTTCCTGAACAATTCTCAATCTAAAATCTAGATTTAGCTTCATTTTTGCTCTACTGCACCTTACCTGCTTTCCTGGCTTGATACCGGTCTGAGGTCAGCTGGAAAATTGCTCAGAAATGGAGGCAGAAATGAAATCTGCCCCTCTGCATCACTCTCTGCTTGCTACTCCAGAGCATGACAAGACATCCAAAAGGTCTAAGGCACAGGCCACAGCTCCACTAAGGGCACTCCATCTAACACATCCCTCATGGAAGAAAGATTTTTGCAGGAGTTCAGCCCTATGAAGGAAGCACTACTAACCCTTACAGAAGAGATATGGACTGGACCGTACTACGGTGGAGGTGTTCACCAGAAGAGTCAATGACAATGAAGCTTGCAACAGTTCAGTAGAAGATTGGCACAACAAATGGGAGCCAGAGATGGTAGCAGTCTGTCAGAAAAATGCTCGCCTGGAATCTTGCTTGGAAGACTTGGAGGACGTACCAGGAGAAATAATGTTGTAATATAGGAGCTCCTAGAATGGGCTGAGGGTTCTAATGTTATACAATTTGTGCAGCGGCTCTATGAAAAGCTTGCCAGACCCTCCCCAATGGTCCCTCTTATGTCATGGAAAGAGCGCGTCGTTCTTTGCGCCCCATGCTCTGGATGGCCAGCCTCCCAACCCTTAATTTTCAAATGTTTAAACTATCTTGATTGTCAACACCTCCTATCCAAGGTGAGGGAAGCAAAAGAAATTTCCCGGGAAGGTGCCTGCCTTAGGATCATTCAGGGTCTCCTACCTTCAGTGCAAGTGAGAAGAGCCTCTTTTCACCCAACTGTGAGCAAACTGATAGCGACAGGCATTAAATTCCTTTGTGATATCCAGCTATTTTGCAGGTGCTCCATGGAGATACCTGGCAGAGCTATGAAACAGCTGAACAGGTGGTGATGGAACTTTGCCAGATCTACCTGGATTTATTTAAGCTCCTTAATTTTGTAGCTGGCTGGAGCTCCATGTCAGCTTTGAAATGGGATGGCAGAATTGATGGAGAAGAGCTTCATGTCTCTGTCTGCTATTTCAGACTTCAATAATGTTCTATTTTCAACCCTCTTTATTACCCTGGCTCTAATATCTGCATGCTCCTCCCCAATTATGCTGGAGGATACAGATAAGGTATTTTCACTTGATTTTGTGCTGGAGGAAGGTACAGACTCTGTAGGCTGTGGGTTTGGCTTATAACATGGGACCATAAGCTGAGTAACAGCCACAATAAAGAGAGTGCTATTTGCAATGGTGCAAAGGTTTTGGACTATGTGAAGCCATGCAGTGTCTTTGATCACCCCCTGTGAATCATGTATTCTTAATGAGCAGCTTAAATTATTGAGGGGCCAGGTGTAATATACGCACGCTCAGCTGACTTTACAAGAACTGGTACCGCTTCACAAATCAAGGTTGTTGTGTTACATCTTGACCTTTATCATAATTGATTCACTGAGAGTCCTCTCATTCTTCCCTGTTTATAACTGTATAACTGTTGGACTCTGTTCTCCCAGGCGTCGATTGATGGGCAGAATGTCTTTTATTAGCTCTACATGGTGCTACAAGGGAATCAATGATCACTTACTTCTCTTCATGGTTGGGATTGCTGGCATAATATAGTCTTTTCCTGAGGGCAGCTTTGGACTAGAGACCTTTCTTCCCCTGTGTTGTCGAACATTCTTCAGTAGTGGACCAAGTTTCCTCCATTTTCTTTGAATAATAGTTTTAGTTTTTGATTTTTCTTTTAAGTCGATGGTTACTTGGGGACTTTTAACTACAATGTATAAGAAATGCTAATCACAGATTTTTTTCTTCCTTGTACTTCTGTTCTAGTTTCTGGTATATGTACTGTATTAAATTTAGGACAATGTCAAGGAAAGGATGCGCTTTTTTCTCCTTAAGTATGATTTGTTTTCTGTATCAGATTTCCTAGCTGCTGTAAATTGCATGGCTGAGCTCCATGTTTGAATTTACCACCATGGTGAGTGTTTCTTTTCAATGTTGGGTACAAAGATACTGTTATTGAGGTAATGTGGGACCCTTTATTGTTTATTAAGGGGCATTATTTTGGTATGATACAGTAAGTTCCATTGAGGGGATTATTAGATTTATTGTAGTAGACTTTCTTTCATTTACTAGTTATTATGTAATCAACACCTATATACCGGATATAATGGTGAGAGAGGGTGTGGGAGGTCCGGATAGCTAGCTCTGTGTGGATATTATCAAGTCTCACAGACCTGTATTTGTTGGTGTTATAGTCTCTGGGACCAGGGTTGAGTGAGTTTTCTATTAGGAAGTTTTGTAGGTGAGGGATAATTCTCAGTTGTACTGTCTAGGATATTTTTAGGCTTGTATGCTGTTTTTGACAGAGAACTTTCTTTCAGAGCAAGTGATAGCAGTCTAGAACTACAGCTCTTTTACTGATAAATCACTTTATCTCAGCTGTGCCTGTTTGGATTAAGCAAACATATACTTTATTAGAAGAAGGGGGTCTCATTCAAGTAAAAAAAAAGAAAGTCACTGTGTGTTTCTCTGAGGAAGGGGCTGTATCAGCGTAATTTACTGAGTCAGGAGCAGAGGCTGAGGCCAATTGGGGATGTGGCTTAGGAGCTTAGGAGTACAAAAGCATGTGTCTCCAATTACAGTTTCCTCCTGTTTTGATGCAGAACTTTGCTGTCAGAGAAGTAACAGCAGTCTAGAACTATAGCTCTTTTACTGATAAATCACTTCTATCTCAGCAGTGCCTGTTTGGATTAAGCAAACAAATACTTTATTAGAAGAAGCGGGTCTCATTTAAGTAAAAAAGAAGAAAGTCACTGTGTGTTTCTCTGAGAAGGGGCTATATCAGCTAATTTACTGAGTCAGGAGCAGAGACTGAGGCCAATTGGTGCTGTGCCTAGGAGCCTAGGAGTCAAAAGCAGGAGTCTCCAATTACAGCTTCCAGCTGTTTTGACACAGAACTTTGCTGTCAGAGCAAGTAACAGCAGTCTAGAACTATAGCTCTTTACTAATTGTCCTCCTTCCGACCTCCACCCTCCCACCCAAAGCCAGGCCTACTTTTATAGCCACTGGAATTGACTGACAACAGGAACTTCCTGTTTGGCAGTAGGAAGGAAGGATCACTGAGACACATTAGTTTCATCAGCCTTGAAGGAACCTAAAAATAGCTCTTTCTCACCCCGCGCTGGAGGTCTGAATCCAAGCATGGAAGAAGGAGACTTCTGAAGACTACAGGAAGTTCCTGCCCCAGAACAGAAAGGGCGAGAATTGTAAGGGTACATAGGCAGTAGAAAAGTAAGTAAAAATACATAGAGGAGGAGACAGTAAGCATATAAAGCAACAGAAGAGGGACACAAAATAAGTCAAGATGGGAGTGGTGCAGTAATGGCTGTGGGGCAGCAATGTTCTGGGAGACATTCTGAGGCTGCGATGCTGCCCTGTTTGCAGGCACCTCTCTGGTCTGAGGTAGGAGGTCGCCCATCTCCATGCTGACCTGGCTAGAATTGTGAAACCTCTTCCCATTACCAGGGACCACCAGGCCACCACCACTACCTCCAGAGGTTGCCAAGAAAGAGGAGTGGTTGGACCAAGGTGGGCTCAGGGAGGGGAGGTGGAACAGAGGTGCATCCTCCAGGTGTACCTCTCCACAATTCATATGCTGTTCTGGTGAAGAGGGGTTCCTCTATGGAGGCACCTCCAGTGGAGACCGAGGAGGATGCTGGGAACCTCCACAAAGGAGACCCACAGGAGGGTGGCATGAGACCCCACAGGGAAGGAAACAACTCCTGGTGGGGACTCAATCATTAGGGGATAGAAGGTGGGGAGGAGGAGGGATGGGGTAAGGTGTCTACCTGGTGCCATGGCTCAGAGGACAGGAATCTGATCCTCAGGATCACGGAGCAGCTGCTTGAGGGAGGGAGCTGGATGTCATTGTCCACCTAGGGACAAATGACCTGGCTGGAATGGGATCAGAGTGGTGCAAGAGGAGTTTGTAGAGTTGGGGAGGGCCTTAGACAAGTAGCATGTACGGTACCCTTCTCAGAGGTGCTGCCTGTCTATGGTAAGGATGATGCTAGGGTATTCTGCACAATGGGATTCAATGAATGGTTGAAAAACTGGTGTGGAGCTCAGGGTTTGGCTTCACTGGGGATTGGGGAGCCACCTGGTGGGATGCACTCTATACTGGTGTGATGGTCTGCATCTGTCCAGGGGAACCAGAATCTTAGGTGATAGATTTAAATGCTTCATTGGCAAGCATTTAAACTAGCCAAGGCAGGCACTGAAAAGGAGCAGGGAAATCTCAGCCTCCCCACAAAACACGGTAGAGTTAGTACGGTAAACACCAAGGTAGAGAAGTAGTAGGAGCAGGACAGGGTAAATGCAGAAAAAGGCAGTAAGGACAGGGTTGGGCTAAAAGGGGTAAGGCCATAAAAAAAAGGAAGGTAATGAATACCAATGCCCACAGTCTGTGTAACAAGCTCCCTGAACTAGTGGCTCTGAGTGATGCCTGGATATTGTGGCAGTCACTGAAACACAGTACACAGAGAACCATGACTGGGGTGTCAACATACCAGGATACACAATCTACAGGAGGGACAGTGTGGGTAAAAGAGGAGGAGGAGGAGGAGCTCTATATAAGGGAAGGGATTAAAGCAACAGAACTAAAGAGTAAACAGGAAGTTGATGAGTCACTGTGGGTCACCCTGGTGACAGAAAATGGCACCACAATTCACATGGGGGTTGTACAGACCCCCATCTCAGGGAGAGGAAATGGACAAGAAAATGATAGAAAGCACTCTTAAAATGGCAGAAAAGGGAGATATTGTTGATGGGGACCTGAATATGCCAGATGTTAACTGAGTACCTTTGATGCAGACACATCCAAGAGCAGGGTCATTCTTGATGCCCTACAGGGGCATGCCTCAGACAGCTAGTGTTGGAACCCACTGGGAGGAGCATTTTAGACCTGGTACTCTCAAATGGGAAGCAGAAAGGATCTCAGATTTAGAAGTGGGTAGCCATCTGGGAACAAGTGACCACCAAACAGTGTGGTTCACAATAAACACAGCCATAGAATCAAGCCATACAGAAACAAGAGTATTGGACTTTAGGAAGGCTGAGTTTGGGAAAATGAGAGAGTGCCTCAGAAAAGCACTAGCAAACGGTCAAGAAGGAGGGTGGAAGAACAATGGAAATAATCAAAACCATTGCAGAGGCAACAAGCCTTTGTGTGAAGCAAATCAACAAAACAAAATGAAGGAATACAACACTATGGTTCTCAAAAGAGGTGGAAGGAAGGTTAAGGAGAAAAGGATAACATTTAGGAAATACAAGGAAACACAGAAGGAGCAGGACAGAGAACTATATCAGTTAAAGCAGAAGGAGGCAGGAAGGCAGTCAGAACAGCAAAGGCACAAACTGAGGAAAAGATAGCCAACTCTTTTAAGAAGGAGGATAAAAACTTTTATAGGTACATTAGGGAGGCGAAGAAAGACCAAGGGAAGGATAAAGAGACTTAAAAGGGGAGAGAATGTGGTCAGAGGGTGACAGTGAAAAGCAGGAATACTGAACAAATATTTCTGCTCAGTATTCACAACGGAAGAGGATGGGAGGTACCTAAACCAAACAAGAGAAACACTCTGAATAGGGGTCGATACCAGTCCATTCACAGAAGAAAGGGTTTTGAAAGAACTCTTTTTTTTCAACACTGTTTACTCCGGTCATGGCAAGGACCTCTCCCAGGCATCCTCTTCCTGTGCCCTGCCCGCCTGAGATCCGCTGCAGGTCTATGCCCTTCTCTAGCCACCCCTCCTGTTGCCAGCACCCGTGTTAACCCACCCAGGAGGGTAGCCCAACCACTTACTTGGGCTCCTTGAAAGAAGGACTCTGGCACGGGAGGGGCGGGCTGAGGAGCCGATGAGGGCTGGCCCCAGTCAGATCTGGCACTGGGCATGGAGGAGGTACCATCACCTATCCCCACTTGCTGGGTTTTCCATTTTCTTCCCACTTTCCATGCATGTGCTCCTCCCGGCGCTTGGTGCCTGGCAGCCCTACTGGGGTCGGGCACGCTGTAACGTGCTTGCCCGTGGCTATGCTACACCCTGGTCTCCACCAGGTGTCCGCCAGAGCCCGGACAACCCAAGCCCTCCCTCCGGGACAGGAGAGCAGCCAGCCGGGTGCTCGATCCAATCCCTCCTGCCGACCCCCGCACCGAGCTCACTCCCGAACTCGGGTCACCGGCATGGTGCAAGGTGTGGCATCCAGCGCCTCAACCCTCAGTGCCACTGGGCCGGCCTTGGAAGAACTCTTGAAACTGAGGGTGAACAAAACAATGGGGCCTGATGGGATTCACCTAGAATTCTAAAAGAACTAAGGGCAGAACTAGTACTGAGGACTCTCTTTAACAAATCATGGAGGATGGGGGTACCTGAGGACTGGAGGAGGCAAGTGTGATTCCACTTCACAAAGTGAGAGCAGGGCAGAGGCAGCAAACTATAGACCAGTTAGTTTGACCTCAGTGGTAGGGAAAATGATGGAATCACTTCTGAAGGAAAGAATTGTTGAGTACCTAGAGGCCAGTGGGGCAGGACCCAAGGCAGTATGGTTTCACAGCAGGGAGGTCATGTCAGACAAACCTAATAGATTTCTTTGACTGAGTGAACAAAGTAGTAGACCAAGGAGGGGCTGTGGATATGGCCTACCTAGATTTTAGCAAGGCATTTGACACAGTCTCACACAAAGATTAATATACAAGTTAGTCAGCCTTGGAGTGGGTCCCAAGGTGGTAGTCTGGATAAAACTGGCTGGACAACAGGACGCAAAGGGTAATAGTAAACGGAGTCCACAGTGAAGAAAGGAGGGTAACTAGCAGGGTACTGCATGGGTCGAGTACTGGGACCGGTCCTCTTTAATGTCTTTATAAGTGACATTGGAGAGCACCTGGAGGGAAAAGTATGTCTCTTTGCAGATGACACAAGATCTGCAACAGGGTTGATACACAAGGTGGGGTGGAAAGGATGAAAAGGGACTTGCAAGGTTGGAGGAATGGTCAGATATATGGCAGCTGAGATTCAATGCAAAGAAGTGCAAGGTAATGCATCTGGAAACAAAACCCAGGGAAGAGAACACAATGGGAGGTGAGTTAATAACAACAGCAAAATCAAAAGAGGTCTAGAGTAATTATATCAGATGACCTAAAAGTGGGCAAGCAATGTGAGAAGGCAGTAAGAGGGCTGGGGGATACTGGGATGCATAGGAGAGGCATCAACAGTAGAAAACAGGATGTTGTTATCCTCTGTACAGACAGTTGGTAAGACCCCATCTGGAATACTGCTTGCAATTCTGCAGACCCCATCTCCATGCAAAGACAAGACAGGGTGGAGGCTGTTCAGAGGAGGGCAACTAAATGGTGCAGGGTCTGCACCAGAAGACATACAAGAGAGACTAAAGCAGCTTAATATGTATACTCTTGAGGAAGTAGGGAGAGGTGGAACATGATAGAAACTTTCAAGTATCTCAAAGGAATTAAAAAGTACAAGAGGGTAGCATCGTTCAGAAGAAGAGATGTGCAAAACAAGGGCCACAATTTGAAGATAGAGGGGTACAGCTCTAGAGGTAATGTTAGAAAGTCTTTTTCACAGAGAGGGTTGTGGATGCATGGAACAGCCTTCCTGAGGAAGTTGTGGAGTCAGGAACAGTGGAGAATTCAAGAATGCATGGATAGACATAAGGCAGTTCTAGTGGGGGTAGGAGGAAGTAAGCTGTTGATTAACTAGAATCTGCAGCTTATCCATCAGGTAGGAAATGGGTAGACTAGGTGGGCCAAGCGGTCCTTATCTGCCGTCAAATGGTGTTGATTCGGGCCGAAGGGTGATTTCACAGGCACCGCGCAGTCACTGCACAAAATCACCCTTCGAGCTTGAATAATGCCATGACAGTGACATCATTCATGAGAAGGGTCCCAAAACCCCATGTTGAAAATTTTGCAAAAATTCCAAAAATGACTGTTTTACTTAACGCATGGCTATGCAGTTCCTGCAGGCTTGTAAGTTAGCAAAATCAATGTATGGGACACAGTAAGAAAATCACAGTGACACTGTTCATTAGCAGAGGTTTTAAAATGGCAATGTTGACAATTTGGTGAAAAAATTCCTAAAATGACTATTTTACGAGCGTTGCTGACAGTTCCCACGCACGTCGAGGGTTTGCGAATTTTCAATATTTCCACTCCAGATTTTCAACACTGGCATTTTACCACCTCCTCATGAGCAGTACAGCTGTCATTTTCACATCCTGCCCAAAGCATTTCCGCCCATGAGAGCACAATGGCGCAGTCCATGTGCGAACTTAATGTATGGGACACATTAAGAAAATCACAGTGACACTGTTCATGAGCAGAGGTCTTAAAATATCTGTGTTGAAAATTTGTTGAAAAATTCCTAGAAATGACTGTTTTCTGATGTTTCATTGTGCAGTTCCTATACCGCTCGTAAGTTGTAATTTTCAATATTTTAGATTCACATTTTCAACATTGCCATTTACCCCTTATGAGCACTGCAGCTGTCATTTTTCACATCTTGCCCAAAATGTGTTTCCGCCATGTAGCGCACAATGGCACAGTTGCTGTGTGAACTCAATGTATGGGACGATTAAAAAATCAGTGTCACTGTTCATGAGCAGAGATCTTAAAATGGCTATGTTGAAAATTTGGTGAACAAATTCTAAAAAATAACTGTTTTACAAGCATGCGTTGTGCAGTTCCTACACACGCTCGTAAGTTTGCAGATTTTCAATATTTTCACTCCAGATTTTCAACATTGCCAATTTACCACATCCTTATGAGCAGTACAGCTGTCATTTTTCGCGATCCTGCCCAAACGTAGCCTACCACATGTACTGCACAATGAAGCGCAGTCGGTGTGCAAAATCAATGTATGGCACACAGTAAGACAATCACAGTGACACTGTTCATTAGCAGAGGTTTTAAAATGCCAATGTTGACAATTTGGTGAAAAATTCCTAACATTCACTTGTTTTACCAGTGTGCATTGCACAGTTCCCACGCACGCCCTAGGTTTGCGAATTTTCAATATTTCCACTCCAGATTTTCAACATTGCCATTTTACCACACTTCCTCATGAGCAGTACAGCTGTCATTTTCACATCCTGCCCAAAGCGTGATTTCCGCCCATGTAGCGCACAATGGCATAGTCCGTATCTTGCGAACTTAATGTATGGGACACATTAAGAAAATCACAGTGACACTGTTCATGAGCAGAGGTCTTAAAATATCTGTGTTGAAAATTTGTTGAAAAAATTCCTAGAAATGACTGTTTTACAGTGTTCATTGTGCAGTTCCTATGCACGCTCGTAAGTTTATGATTTTCAATATTTTCGCTTCCACATTTTCAACATTGCCATTTTACCACACCCTTATGAGCACTGCAGCTGTCATTTTTCACATCTTGCCCAAAATGTGTTTCCGCCATGTAGCACAATGGCACAGTTGCTGTGTGAACTCAATGTATGGGACGCATTAAAAAATCAGTGTCACTGTTCATGAGCAGAGATCTTAAAATGGCTATGTTGAAAATTTGGTGAACAAATTCTAAAAATAACTGTTTTACAAGCATCGTTGTGCAGTTCTACACGCCGTAAGTTTGCGAATTTTCAATATTTTCACTCCAGATTTTCAACATTGCCAATTTACCACACATCCTTATGAGCAGTACAGCTGTCATTTTTCGCGATCCTGCCCAAACGTAGCCTACCACATGTACTGCACAATGAAGCGCAGTCGGTGTGCAAAATCAATGTATGGCACACAGTAAGACAATCACAGTGACACTGTTCATTAGCAGAGGTTTTAAAATGCCAATGTTGACAATTTGGTGAAAAAATTCCTAACATTCACTGTTTTACCAGTGTGCATTGCAAGTTCCCACGCACGCTCCTAGGTTTGCGAATTTTCAATATTTCCACTCCAGATTTTCAACATTGCCATTTTACCACACTTCCTTATGAGCAGTACAGCTGCCATTTTTCACATCCTGCCCAAAGCGTGTTTCCGCCTATGTAGCGCACAATGGGGGTAACAAAAGGTCATGCTGACAATTTATTGTGCAAATACCAGCAATCGCACAGGGCATTAGGTAAAGCACCATACATGCCAAACACCACTGCAAATACCTGCAGCGATCGTTCGCCATTGACAAATGCTTGTCAATCTTGTCATACTGTTACTTGTGATGAATTCTTCCAACAAGCTATTCCAAACTGGTATAACCCTCACACTAAACCAGTGTTTCCTTCTTGTTGTTTGAACTGTTGCCTTCAGCTGCAACAAGTGTGTCCTGGTGTTATAATGCTGTTCCCTGAGGGTTAGTCAAGTTTAGTCCCTAATTCTGGGTCACTCGTTGCCCTATAAACCAAACACATGTCACATCTCAGTCTCCTATATTCCAGTGCATACATTCCTAGTTCATCCAATCTTTTGATTTCAGTCTTAAACCAGGTGACAAAAACTGGGTGCAATACTCAATTTTAGTCTCACCAATAAGCTGTACAGTGGCATAACCACCTCTCCTCCTACTTTTTATATGTTTCCTGATGCTGTTTAATATGCCTCCTGCAGTCCTTATCATCTGACCACAATGCTGGCTGAACTTTAGGTCATTTGTCACTCTAATTCCTAAATCACTTTCATCAGTGACCTTACTTAACTGTACTCCATTCAAAACATAGTCTCCCACGATATTATTCCTGCCAAAGTGTGTTACTGCACATTTGTCTGTATTAAGGATAGCTTAGACTCCCTTGCCTATTTTTCCATCCTAGTTAGTGCCTTTATAGTTTCTGTATAACCCAGTATCTTCAATGATAATGCCAGTCCTGGTATTGTCTGCAAATTTAGACTCCCAGACTTCCCTCTGCCTGTCAGTGATTGAATATATATATATATAGAACTATCAAGGCCCCAGGACTGATCCCTGGGGAACTCCACTCTCACACTCAACCAATCTGAATATGTTCACTTAAGACATACCCTCTGTTTCCTGTCCCTCAGTCATACATTTACCCAGTGAGTAATATGCCCAGGGATATTATAATCTATTAATACAGCCAGAAGAGATGTAAGTCACAGTGGGATACCTCAGGGAACAGTCCTGGGGCCAGTCCTCATCAGTATCTTCATCAGTGACATTGCAGATGGACTGGAGGGTAAGTTTGTCTGTTTGCAGATGACACCAAGATCTGCAACAGAGTAGATGATCCAGATGGATGGGTAGAATGAGAAGATATCTGGATAAACTAGCAAAGTGGTCGAAAGAGTGGCAACTGGAGTTTAATACAAAGAAGTGCAAGGTCATGCCACAGAGAAGACAAACCCTGAAGCCACCTATAGGCTGGGAGGAGTTTCTGGCAGTCACAAGGGAAGAAAGAGACTTGGGCATTATCATCACCGATAACCTGAAATCATCCAAGCAGACCACTAAAGCAGTAGGTAAGGCTAGGGGATGTTAGGGTGTATTAGTAGGGGTATCACAAGTCGGGAAGAGGGAGGTAATAATCCCTCTTTACAAGACACTGGTTAGGTCCCATCTGGGTACTGCGTGCAGTACTAGAGGCCACACCTTCACAAGGGCAATAATCAAATTGAGGCAGTCCAGAAGGGCAACCAAAATGGTGCAGGGCAGATTAACGGAGCTCAATATGTATATTCTAGAGCAAAGGAGGGAGAGAGGTGATATGATCGAAACATTCAAACACCTTAAGGGCATTAACAAGGTAAGAGTCTAACATGTTTCAATATAAGATAATAATAACAAGCATTTGTCAATGCCGAATGTTGATTGCGTTGATGTGTTGAGCTCGCTCACTGCCACTCTATCATTTGCTCAGTCTGTGTCTCCCCATGCTGCAGGCTGCTGTTTTGTACTGGGCTCCTGCCTGCATTGGCACCTTGTTCTGCCCACTAAGAAATCTGCAGCTGTCCCAACAGAGCTCCGTTGAGGTGGCTCACTCCTCCTCTCTCACTCGCTCATTCTGGTTCTCCTGGCACTGCAGGCTGCCCTTTGTACTGGGCTTCTGCCTCTGTTGGTGGCTTTTTCTGCCCACAAAGAAATCTGCAGCAGTCCCGACTCAGGTCTGTTGAGCCTGATGACTCCCTCTCTCACTCGCTCATTCCATTTCTGCTGGCACTGCAGGCTGCCCTTTCTATTGGGCTCCTGCCTGCATTGCCGCTTCAGCAGCCCACAAAGAAATTTGCAGCAGTTACAATAGAGCTCCGTTGAGCTCGCTCACTACCGCTCACTTTCGCTCATTCTGGTTTCCTGCCACTGCAGGCTGCCCTTTGTACTGGGCTCCTCGTGCATTGCTGTCTTTTCACCCACAAACAAATCTGCAGCAGTCCCAACAGAGCTCCGTTGAGCTCACTCCTCCCCTCCTCACTCACTCGTTCTATGTCTCCTGCCGCTGCAGGCTGCCCTTTTGTACTGGGCTCCTGCCTGCATTGGTGGCTTGGTCTGGCCAGAAAGAAATCTGGAAGCAGTCCCGACACAGCTCCATTGAGCTCAGCTCCTCCCCTCTCTCACTCACTCATTTTGTTTCTGCCGTGCTGAAAGCTGGCCTTTGTACTATGCTCCTGCTCTGCGTTGCCGCATTTTCTGCCCACAAAGAAATCCACAACAGTCACAATACAGCTCTGCTTGAGCTCACTCACTACTGCGCTGTCACCACTCGTCCTGTTTCTCTTGGTGCTGCAGGCTGCGCTTGTACGGGGCTCCTGGCTGCATTGGCACCTTTGTCTGTCCACAAAGAAATCTGCAGCTGTCCCGACAGAGCTCCATTGAGGTCGCTCAGTCTTCTCTGTCACCGTTCATTCTGTTTGTCCTGGCACTGCAAGCGGCCCCTTTGTATGGGGCTACTGCCTGCATTGGCGCCTTTTTCTGCCCACAAAGAAATCTGCAGCAGTCCTGATAGAGTCCGCTGAGCTCACTCAGTCCCGCCTGTCACTTGTACTGTTTCTCCCACCGCCACAGGCTGGCCTTTTCTACTGAACCCTGCCTGCTTTGACGCCTTTTCTGCCCACAAAGAAATCCCCAGTAGTCCTGACAGCAATCTGGTGAGTTCTCTCACTCCCCTGCCTCACTCACTCTCTCGTTCTGTTTCTCCCAGTGCTGCAGGCTGCCCTTTGTACTGGGCTCTTGTGCTGGGGCCTTTTCTGCCCATGAACAAATCTGCAGCAGTCCCGACAGAGCTCAGTTGAGCTCGGTCACCCCCCTCACTCGCTCGATCTTAATCTGTCCCGGACACTGATTTCCCACAGCGACCGTGCTGTTCTCCGGCAGCAGTGCAAAACATATTTTAGCTAGGATGGAAAATGACAGCTGTACTGTTCATAAGGAGGTGTGAAAAGTGCCTCTGTTGAAAATGTGGTGTGAAAATATTACAAATGTGCGAAGGTACAACTGTGCATGGAAACAGTTCAACGATACTTGCAACACAGTCATGTTATAGAGTTTCATCACCAAATTTTCAACATAGGGATTTTAGGACCTCTACTCATGAACAGTGCCACTGTCATTTTCTTAATCTGTCCCAACACTGATTTCCCACAGCAACGCGTTATTCTGTGCCACAACTGTGAAACCATATTTCAGTCAGGATGTGAAAATGACAGCTGTACTACTTATAAGGAGGTGTGAAAATGCCACTGTTGAAAATCTGGCATGACAATATAGCAAATCTCTGAAGTTACACAGAGTGTGAGGAAAGTGTGCAATGCACACTTGTAACACAGTCATTTGATGGGCTATCATCACCAAGTAAGTAGGTGTGGTAAAATGGCAATGTTGAAAATCTGGAGTGAAAATATTATAAATTGAAGAATTATGACGTGTGTGCAAACTGCACAATGCACACTCTTAACACAGCGATTTTATGGAGTATCGTTACCAAATTTTCAACACAACCATTTTAGGACCTCTACTCATGAACAGTATCACTGCCATTTTCTTAATCAGTCATGAACACTGATTTCCCACAGCGACTACGCTATTCCTGCGCTGGAAGTGCAAAACACATTTCCACTGGGATGTGAACAATGACAGCTATACTGTTCACAAGGAGGTGTGAAAAATGCCAATGTTGAAAATCTGGCATGAAAATATTGCAAATTCACGATATTATGAGAGTGCGTAGCAACTGAGCAGCGCCTCTAGAAACAGTCATTTTTTGGGATTTTTTTCCACCAAATTTGCAACATAGGCTTTTTTAAGAGCCCACCATGAACAGTGGCTCTGTCATTTTGTTAATTGGCCTGAAATGTGATTCTGCGCAGTGACCACGGAATCACCTTTCGGGCCGAGTAACGCCATGACAGTTCAAGAATTCATGAGGAGGGGGTCCCAAAACCCCATGTTGAAAATTTTGTGAAAAAAGTCCTAAAAATGCCTGAGATATGTACTAAAGTTGAAAAACCCTATTTATTACATTATACAGCTTACGGTATTTCCTCAGCTCGCAGTTGGCTTTGAAGAGTGCAGACGAGGTTCTGGTCCACTGAAGATCATTGTCGAGCTCCAGAGGTAAGTATGGGTGGGGGTGGGGAGTGGAGGGCAGTAGTGGTGGGTGTGGGTTGCAGGTGGGGGCCAGGGACACTACGAGGACTGTTTCTTTGCAGGTAAAAAAAAAAAAAGACAGTTTTTCCTTCAAAGCCAACTGCACGAACTGAAGAAATGCTGGTAAGCTGTATAATGGCATAAATAGGGTTTTCAGCTTTGGTGCATATATCAGGCATTTTGGAATTCTGGGACCAAATTTTCAAAATGGGGTTATTGGGACCCCTCCTCATGAATTCACTGTCATGGCGTTATGCAGTCCGAAGGTGATTTCATGGTCACTGCAGGGAATCACCTTTCAGGACCGATTAATGAAATGACAGTGCCAGTGTTCATTAGGTGGGCTCTCAAAAGTCTATGTTGCAAATTTGGTGGGAAAAATCCAAGAAATGATTGTTTTCGAGCATCGTTAGCTGATTGTTACGCAGCGCTTGTAACTTCCCAAATTTGCAATATTTTCACTCCAGATTTTCAACATTGCCATTTTTCCGCATGAGGTTACCGAGGTCAAACAGCACTTGTGTAGATAAATCATTTATCTGACAGCTACCATTGCATATTTAATTTATGCAGTAGGATGCTTTCTGTCAGTGCAGGGACATTTGCTTTTGATTGTTTATCTTTTTTGCATATGTTTGTCAAAATATGAACAAAAATAGCATTTTCTGCTCTTTTGCTAATTATAAAAATCTATAATGTATCTATAAATGAAATACTACTATTTTGTAGATTATTTTGTGCTGCACAACTTTCATGCTCACAGCACTATGCTATCTTTTTCATTTTAAAGTTATTTGTATTTGAATATAGTTAATACTGGTACTGAGGCTGAACATTCTAAATGAGTTCGAGTGATTGTGACATATCTACTATGTATATAAATCTGTGATGATGTGTCTACTATGTGTATAAATATAAAATTTTGAATTTATCTCATAGAAGCTCAGATTTATCACATAGGATTTATGTCCACACCTATTGCATAAATGTTGTTCCAGGCCGGTTAACAGATATGTGTCCAGATATCTGGATTCAATATGCTATTTGCTTTTCCCAGCCTATACTGGGAGATTAAAGTCACCTAAAAGAATGATCCTATCAGCTGGATCTAGGGAGTCTAGAAGGTTAAGAACATTCCCATCTTCCTGAGGTGAGATTGAGGGAAGTCTGTACATAACCCCAATTTAGGATTTTCGGCTACCTACTGGCACTATCTTGATCCAAACATGTTCAATTCCAGGTAAATGGGACATTTCTATGGCTTCTGATGGGATGTTATCCGATATATAAAGGGTCACTCCTCCCGCCTTTTATTTTCTGTGTCCATGTAGTATAAGTCAAGCCAGGTATATGACTGTCCCAGGTATCCACAGGTGACCACCATGTCTCGGTTATGGTGCATACCTGAATCTTTTCTATGTTTAACAGACATACCAAATCATCAAATTTATGAGTAAGGCTCTCACATTTAGGGACAGGAATTTCCAGTTTGTATTTGCCCTTGGTTTCAGTATGGCAATTGGGTATTCTCCTAGTGCCTGGGTGGCCTGATAACCATCCCCTTCCCCACTGTACCTAGTTTAAAAGTTAGATGCTTAGTGTCATATTTCTTTGACCAATGATCTGCTGCCATATTTATTTAAATGCAGTCCATCATTCCCTAAACAGTCTGGGGTCCGTAAAGATGTCCCAATGATGGATAAATGTGAAGTCTTCTCTGAGGCACCACCTCCTCAGCCATCCATTTATCTGCCTTATATCACAAGCTTTTCTGCCCCTGCCCTAGGGACAGGAAGAATTTCAGATATCATAATGTCACAGCTTCCTCCCTCAGGGCCTCTCCAACAGCCTCAAAGTCCTTTGTATGTCCAGATGTGTTCGCTTCCACATCATTTACTCCCACATGCATACGGCAACTGGTTTGCAGGTATTGTCTAGTAGTCCTGGTAATAGCTTTCTGACATCTCCTATGCCTGCATCTGGTAAAGTGCTAACTGTCGTGTACTCATTTCTGCCCATGCAGAGTAACCTATCAATATTTCTAATCATGGAGTCACCAACTACTAATAGTTCCTGGTATTCTCTGTTTTCTGGTGTCCCTTGCTCTTTTCTTCTACCCATGCTCTCTTTGTCACCTTGGGTATGCTGTGATCTTCATTTGTCTGGTTTGTAACTAACACCCTCTGCGGTACTGAATATATCATATCTGTTATGTGTGTCAATCTGTGCTCCGCCACCAATATTTGTGTTTTAAAAGCGCTTAAAATAAACTTTTACTTACGTTACTTTGTTCCTCCCTTTTAACTCCTCTTTGAACCATACACCAGTCCTCCACCCCTGTCTGTACATCCTCTATTTGGTTTTCCCCATCCTCCAGGGCTGTGTCAATAAAATTCTCCAGCTTACTTATTTCTATCTGGAGTTGTCTTCTATTTTGAAGTCTGTCTATTTCAGCTCTTAGACTCTCGATCAGTGTACATTTTCATATACAAACTCTTCTTCCTGCATCCCTATTGCATACATTTTACATATGGTGCAATATTTCATACTGTTGCACTCTTCCCCAGCTGCTCTGTATACTGTACCATTACTGTCTTGGTAATTTATACCTTGATTATTTAAATACCTGTTTAAAACTCTAGGGTGGTAGTACCTCCTGCCTCCTTCCTCGACTGACGCCAACAGATGCCGCTGACCTCTGTCCGGATCGCCTCTGCTTTGTGCTTGACTCCAAGCCCTTAGTAGCTCTAGCCTGTGACGTTAAGCTTGTTGCTATGGCAACTGTCTCTAGCTGCTGTATGTATGATAGACTGTGGGGTAACCTGTCCTGAAAAGATCAGGGGTTAAACCCACCTGGCAACAATGAGCCTCTCCAAAACACCACTAATGTGTCAGTCTTGGTAATGTGTTGATTTGGGTGGGGAAGGATATGGGGTCCTTTTTGTACAACGAGGTACAGCAATCTAGTTATATATTTCTATACATTTTTGGATACTGATTCATTAATTTCTGTCTCTGTTTGTCAGTATAATGGGTAGTTTGTTCTATTTTGCCACTTGGAACATAAGGGAGCGCGGAAAAGAAGGAAGCCATATGGTGTTACATCTTAAGCAACACTGGGTGGGTATAGCCTTTCTGCAAGAGACACACTTCTGTTGGGAGAATGTTCACTATTTTAAGCAGGAATGGCTTGGCCAAGTTTTTGGCACTAGTATTAGTAATGAGAAAGGGGTGTAGCTATCCTTATAGCCCAAGAACTAGCTTTCCAGCTGACTCAGGAAATATGGGACACCGAAGGAAGATATGACTTTGTGAGTGGTCGCTTAGGCCTAACTCAAGTTGTGCTGGGCTCGATTTATTGCCCCAACACTGACTCACCTGACTTTTTGTGAACTTAGCTACTCAATTAGCCTCATATGTCCAAGTGCCTATATTTTTGGGTGGGGATTGGAATCTTGTTTGTCAAGCTGATCTTGATCGTTCGGGTTCGACTGGAAGGGCCTCTCTCAGGCACAATGTGGCCTGTTGGAGATGCTAGACCTGCAAGGTTTGCTGGATCCTTGGCGGATCCTCCACCCCATGGACAGGCAATTTACTTTTATTCCCTGTGCATAGGTCATTTTCACGGCTCGACTATCTTCTTAGTAGTGCTGAGTTGCTTTCTGCGCTTCCTGTGACATACAATTTATGGTTGTTTCTGATCATGCGTTAGTAACTATGATTCATTCTCTCCGTGGGGTGGAGGCTCGTGACAAGGTCTGGTGCTTTAATTCACAGCTCCTTCAAGACCCCGCTACTTGTTTGACTGTACAAGACTATATTAAATCCTTTTTTGACAAATGGGGCTTCAGTTCCACACTTGAATGTTCTTTGGGGCGCAGCTAAATGCTTGATCTGAGGAGAATACATTAGGCTTGCCTCAAAGAAGAGTAAAACCCATCAGGCTAATTTGGATTTCCTGCTCTGGGAAATTCGACATAGAATATCGGCTTTCTTCTTCTATTGACTGACACAGTTTGGCTACAGCTTAATTATTTGAGGTCCCAGTATGCTAATCTACTGTCTGAAAGGGCAGAACTAGCTCTTTTATGAACTAAAGCAAGATATCTCAGGACAGGTGAAAGAGCTGATAAATTGTTGGCCCCACGCTTCAGACAGCTGGAGTCTTCAAGGGTTATCCCAGTGTCTGGCAAAGTCCTGAGAATATTAATGTTACCCATCCATGTGAAGTGGTGGAGGTTTTCACTTCTTATTATAGCTCATTCTATGCCAAAGAGCCTCTCAGTCCAATCTGACTTTTCCTATACATTCTTATCTGGATTCTCTCTCTCTCTTTCAATTAACTCCATAACATCAAGACTCTGAAAAACTCCATAACCAAAGCTGAACTTCACAAAGCAATGCAGCAATTGCCTCTTGATGAAGCACTGGGCCCCGATGGATTTACTAATACTTTTACAAGGCATTTGCCACGGATCTCATTCCTTCCTAAATTGTCTAACACTATAGTTTCTAAGGGTCTTGCTGACACCACATTCATTAGAACATGGATTACACTCATTAGGAATCCCGGTAGGGATGATTATTATCAGATAATTATTGTCCCATCTCCCTCCTCAATAGCGACATTAAAATCCTGACTAAAGTGCTTGTCAATAGGATGCGGGAGGTCTGGGATGGACTGGTCAGCATGACTTAAGTTGGGTTTATGGCCAGTTGCCTGTCTACCAACCACTTACGTAAGTTTCCTATTTGATGTCTGCATCCAGGAGAGAACAAAATTCCTTCAGTTCTGGTCTCCTGGATCGGAAACTTTCGACCGGGTGTCCTGGCTCTTTTGTTCTTAGTTTTAAGCTAACATGGTTTCCCTGAGGAATTCATATCTTGGATTAAAGTTGTATTGCAACCCAACTGCACAGATTTGGTGCAATGGAGTACTCTCAGACTCCTTTTCACTGCAGTGAGGGAAGAGGTAGGGATGCCCATTATCTCCTTTTCTATTTGACCTCTATTTAGAACCCTAATTTAACGTCTTCAGCTAATCCAGCTGAACAGGGCATCTTATGTGGTGGAGAAAGATGCAACTTGTCAGCTTATGCAGATGACTTGTTGCTACATATTGCAGACCCCTCCTGTTCGCTCCAGCTGTACTATCTGACATTCATACTTTTTCTGTTCTGGCTGGTTATAAATTGAATTTAGGAAAACTAAAGTCCTGCCTTTGAATATATATGTTAATAAGTGGGATATTTTGGAAATGCATTTAATGTGGGAACCTAATGGGCTTACATATTTAGGAATTCATCTAACTCGATCTCCACAGCATTAATTAAAGAAAACTTTACCCTCTTTTGCAAGCGATAAAATCTGATCTTCAACACTGGGCATCCTTGCCTCTTCTCTCTCTCTCTCTGGGGTAGAATTAGTGTTGTTAAGATTAACATTTTGGGCTGGCCCAGTGGCACTGAGGGTTGAGGTGCTGGACGCCACACCTCTCACCACGCTGATGACCCAGGTTTCAGGAGCGAGTTCTGTTGCTGGGGTTGTCCAGGGAGGAGAAGATTAAATATCTGACGATGGTGCTCCTCTCCTGGGGGAGGGCTGGGAGTGTTTCTCTGGTGCTTGTGACACCCAGAGGTGGCTGGGTGCATTGCAATCTGGGGATCACTTACAAGAAGGGAGAGGTGATAGCGGATGTCCTGCAGATGTGTACGGATACGCACACACCCGCGCGGACGTCATTGCAAGTCTGCACCTCTGGGAGGGGACTAATACTAGAACAAGGAAAAATCCTGCTCTGTGGGGTAGGCGATGTTACCTGACCCCCATGCCCTCCGCTAGATCCCACCCACCCGCTCTCTCAATTCCTCCTCCTCCTCCCAAGCCCTGCCTGCAGCAAGATACTGCCTTCAAGGAGCATCGAAGAAATGCCAGCCCAGTGGCGCTGAGGGTTGAGGCGCTGGATGCCACACCTCACACCATGTCGGGGACCTGGGTTCGGGAGCCAACTTGGGTGCTGGGGGTCGGCAGGGGAAGGGATGGGATTGAGCACCTGAAGGCTGCTGTCCTGTCCCGGGGAGGTGAAGGGTGGCTCAGAGCTCCGGCAACCCCAGTGGAGATCGGGGCATTGCAAAGTGCTGAGCAGCACGCATATCATCAGCGTGGGTTCACGCTGGCAGGTTGCCATGCACTAAAGTCGGAACATGCACCATGCATGGTAGGGAGGGGAGGACTAAGGGGTATAAAGGGAAAATCCTCCCTGGCCAGATAGGTGATGGCCTCCTCCAGTGCCACTGCCACACGTCCAATGCCGATCTCCCCACTGCCCCCATGATCTCTCCAGGGGTGTTAGGCCCTGTGGCCCCAGGGAGGTCACAGCTACCTTGAAGATGATGGGAAGGACAGCAGATGGTAGAGTGGCTAGGCCAGTGGGAATAGCCCAAGAGAGTTCCAGTCCAGGGACTAAGAAAGAGAATTGGAAAAAAAAAAAAGGGCGTTGAAAATGGAGTGGTGGCCCCACCTGGGAGGTACAAGCCAGGGGGTCCAGCTGTAAGGTAGGAGCAAGGGATAGAAGGACGTGGGGAGACTCGGGCTGGGGGATCTCAGGCAGCAGGATCAGGCCAGGATGCCTGAAAGAGTCCCCACAGGCAGTGACCAGAGGGAAAAGAACTGTAAAAAAAAAAAAGATGAACATTTTGCCCTTGTATCTTATACCCCTTGGTATGCTTTGTACATACCTACCTAAATCCTGGCTTTAGTACCTGCAGCACTTACCTAATGCCTTTTTGTGGAAAGGGCGAGCGTTAGGTATGCTATAAACTAATGATCCCAAGGATCAGGATGGCTTACTTCTCCCTAATTTTTTTTTCTTTTACTATTGTGCCTCCATGCCTCTAAATTGTTTTGGTGGAGCCATCTGGTTACCCAAACTGACAAGCAGTATATTCCGCCTGGCTGGCCATCGAAAGAGGTTTGTGTCAGCAGTCTGGAATATAGCTATCAAGTTTGCTTTACTAGTACCCATCTTCTGTACCGAATACAGTACTCTAAAGGCCACGCTGTAATCTTGGTCTCTGAAAGCCTTCAGACAATTAAGCTCATATTTTGACAAAGACTGATGAAGGCTATTCTTTGTAATCTGAACATAGTGATCGACCATTGTCCCATACCCATGGCCTTTTGTTCTCAGCTGTGGAGTGCTCCCATGAAGCACTGCTGGATAATGGAGAATTTGTTTCTTTCCGGTCTTTAAGGAGCACCTTTCCATACCTCATATTAGCTTCTTTTAAATATTTGCAAATGAAATTAGCTATTATTACTACTTGGCCCTAACCTCTGCTCTATCAGCAACTGATATAAGTTAATATTTTAACATGTCTCTTGCAACACAAGCCCACCTGGTGTAAACATTTTACAAGCATTTTCAATCTATTGACCTGGTTCAACCCTCTGGAATTTGTTATATTGGCTGCAGTCTCTTAACTTCTTGGATGAGCCCAAGATTTGGTTGTCTTTGGAGGTCCCTGTACAAGTATCTCAAACAGGATCAATATTGTCTGATTCAGTTTCACATGTTGCACAATATGTACTATACTCCTGTGCACCTGTGCTAGATGAGCAGGCTTCCTCCCTGATGTGCACTAGGTATAAATCTGCAGAAGGCCACCTTAAACACATACTATGGGACTGCGCTAAAGTGGTTCCTTTCTGAACAGTTATTCAGTCCTCTCTGGATCCTTTTCTGGGGTTAGAATCTTTCTTTGTACCAGAAGTTTATCTGGTCGATTTTTACCCGGCTACCCTTATTGGTCCAAGGAGGGCCTACATGGCATTGATTTCTATAACAGCTAAATTAATAATACTACGTCACTGGGTAGATGATGTTGTTCCTCTTATAGGGAATGGTATTAGGAAATTCTACAGGCCTTAGCAGTCGAAAAACAGCTTACCTCCCTTCATCATCATTTAGAGGTTTTCCAGTCCAGGTGGGAACAACTTTATATATTATTATCGGTCGCTGTGTAATCGTAATAAAGTAACCCCTTTTGTCACTCACCATTTCTCTTACTGCTTGAGCTCCTTTGGTAACTCCTATTATTATATTGTCCTTTTCTCCAGTCATCTTGGTTTCACATAACCTGATTTCTTTACCTAGTTGATGTGCCCCGGGTGGGAGGATTGGGCATTGTTTGGGGCGTAGATGGGATTGGTTTGTTATTTTGTCATGTCATTGTAGTTGTTTTGATTTGTTGATCTTGTCCTGTTTATTGTCTGCTTGTTGTTTATTCTTATTAAACAAAAATCAATAAAGTATATTCAATTAAAAAAGGAAGAAAATAAGACAAATGGTGACAATTAAACATTAAAAATACTTATTTTACATCATGGGGTAGGCATCCTGTTGGAGCTGTAGAAATAAAGGGAAAATGAGTACGTATGGGGAGCACTCAGTAGCAAGAATAAAGACAGAGTAGCAGAGAGGTACAGGACACGTATAGAAATTAATCAGAACTCGAATTCAGTAGTATTCTGGCACATCTGGCATATTACTTACATGCCAGAATATAAAATTTGGGCCCTGGTAGTCCGCATAGAGTGCCTGTTTATTTTTGGATAATGTAGTTCCTCCCTCTGACAATAAGGTGGTGCTGTTAAGCAATTTTTCTGGAAATTATGGCTCCGCTTACAGTGACAACACACCCAGCTGCATACAATGGCCAGCTCCCATAAGGCCTACCTGCCCTCAATGCATTCAGCCTGGATTAACTGATAAGATAAATCATCCTGCTGCACCAGTGAGAACTGATCCACCAGCCATTTAGAAAGGGGAAAAGTTGTGATCCCTCTAGCACTGGAGGATCAAGCATGAGGATTTGTAAAAGGACATAACTGTACCAGGTAAGGAGCTAAAAGTTTACATTCCTTGCACACTGCTCCCCGGTTCTGCCCCTAGCTGTCCTGGCCCACCCTAGCCTCCTGGTTTCCATGTCACTACCGCTAGACTATCACCCAGCTCTCCTGCTCCAGGCTATTCTGGTACACACCAGCCCCTGTCCCACCCCAGCTTCCATAGCTCTACCCCTGGACTACCTCAAGCTGGCTGTGGGGTTGAAAGGAGTAGTTAAGTGTGTGATACATTGTGATAGTGGAGAAATCAGCACTGTGATATGGGTATGACAGGGCTGTAATACTGGTGGGGGTGGAGGTCAGGGCTATAATACTTATGCCACATATTGGCTCAGTCCTTGCTTATACCTACCCAATGCTTCACATACTCCTCTCTGTAATAACCCAGTCCATTAACACCTCCCTCCTCAGCAGCAACTTGTCAGATACATATTCTCTGTTATTGTCATACTTTTAAGAAATGGTAATGCCTTACCTTGTAGATCAAAACTGGGAGTTGCAACTCAGTGGTGTTCCTCAGGGATGCCTAAAAGAAAAGTAATACATTTAAGAGGGCACAAAGAACCAAAGAGGGATCTAAACCACATGTAAATAATCGGACTAAAAAATACATACACTTATCTGATAGGGAAGGTGTGATGTCCATCTAGACCAGTAAATAAAAGAAAGAGGTTAAATAATGTTTTCTAGAAAAGATTTAAATGGATGCCAGATATCTTGGTGGCAGTACAGGTAGCATGTCACACTTCTATGCAACAGACCCAGTTTCACATGAATCTAGTGAAATGAAGATTGCTTCCTTGCTACTACAGCACCTCATGTGGAGAGCTAGGGTGGAACTGGATATCTTGGGAGACCAAGCAACATCTTGCTGTTACCTTAGACCAGCATATTGGAGACTGACTAGAGTGAGGAAAACAGCCTATAACTAGAGAATAGCCCTAGCTGGTGCATGACACAGTCAGTGACCCCATGCCTAGCTCCAGGTAAGCCCCATGCCAGAAGAGTGGAGACTGACTACAGTGAGGAGTACAGTCTGTAACTACAGAAAGGGTCCTGGTTGGTGCATAACACAGTCCACGACCCCTTATCCCTAGCACCAGGTAAGCCCTAAATCAGTAGAGTGGGGAATGACTACAGTGAGGAGTTCAGCCTGTAACTATAGAAAGGCCCTAGTTGGTGAATAACACTGTTCACAATCCATTATCCCTAGCACCATGTAAGTCCCAGGCTAGCAGAGTAGGAATGATTACAGTGAGTTTAGCCAGATTATAACTACAGAAAGGGCCCCTGGTTGGTGCATGACACAGTCCATGACTGCATATCACTTAGCACCAGGTCTGCCCCAGGCCCATCTTCCCGATAACTAATGAGATTAAACAGAAAGCAGAAAATGGCATTTGCCTGTGCCCTGGGCCCACCATGCGGGACCCTTTCTCACTGCAATGGTGATGGGAATGGGGTGGCCTCTAGATAGACACCAAGGGAGCTACCTGTGAGGCCAATGGGTAGGCAAAGGCAGAATTCCCACTTTACACAATACACACAGCTGCATCCACCACTGTGATGCACAGTACACAAATACACACCTAGAAGCACAATGCCAGATGCATTGAAACACAAGAAGACAGTTGCACACAAATACAATATATACAGTACAAATGTACTCACACATACATACTCACACACAGCATCAATGCACAACAGAGATGCACCTCTAGTCAGCTGCTAGGAATTTTGTCTCCCACCAAAATACACTAATTTCAATAACAACCCCCGTGGTCTGCATTTTATACAGTACCTCTTCAATAAGGCAGGCATGATTTTGAACATGATTTTGTCTTTTGGGAGGGTTCCCCATCTCATGATTTAGACACAAGTTATGAACCAATTAATAAAATCAGCAAAAAGGACTTTGAATCAAGTAACAAGAATAAAATCAGCAAGACTACACACACACACACTTACTTCAAGCAAGCAAGCACTGCACACAAAAAACAGTACAACTAACAGAATGTTTTCTATTGTACTTTAGCGATCATTGTACATCAGTAGGATTTAGAATACACTCCAAAATTCAAACTGAGCACAGCACCTTTTATATAAATAGCCACACCCACTGATATGCAATACAGTCCCCACACCCAATGCCTGCAATGCAACCAATAAAATATGTCGCAAGGAGATGCACCATAATGCCAGCAACACATATGCAATAGCAAGAGACATGCTGCAGTATATTGACGTGTGACACAATTCCTGAGAACACAGTTACACATCAAACATTGCAATGCAACTGTGAATATCAAGGTAATGTTCCATGTGCATCTCACAACTGCAGTAACAGCCAGCAAAATGCATGTTCTTTTTTTTTTGAAATTCAAGTTTATTGATTTTAACATAACCTACATAGACAGGTCATTACACATTAATGTCAAGTATCCATACATGGTATAACTAAAATAACAAAATAAAAGAAAACACAACACCCCAACAGCACCAAACCCCTCCTCAACCCCCCATCTTCTTCTTCCAAAACAACCCACCCACCACCCTACTACCAACCATAAGGTACCCACCCCCACAAAATACCCTTGTAGAGTGTGCAACACAATTGTATGTCTAGTTCTATTAATCAGTTCACAACTAAATCATAACTTGACCCTGTATTCAAAATCCGAGGAAGTAGATGGGAGAAAGGAAGGGAAGAAAACCACGATGGGCATCAGAGAGGACTTCAAGAGATCATTTAGCAAATATAAGGATACAATTGCCCCATTTTTTGTGGAACAGGTCCATGCACTGCGTGAGCTGGCCACAAGCCTCCATGTTGAAGCAAGTTGAAAGTTCCCCAACCACTCAGAATAGGTCAGGGTCAGTTGGTCGGTCCAATGTTTAAGAACTAGTCTTTGACCACTATAGACACAAGGGCCATGTGGTATCGGTGTTCCAAGCAATCTATGGTAGAGTAATCCCTAGAATGCATATATCAGGAGTAAAAAGGTTAGTAAGGTCAAGTATAGGATCTAGATTGTCCTGAATAGAGGTCCACAGGGGCAACCTTATTACAGTGCCAGAAAATATGTAGGAATTCCCTTCACTATGTGAGCACCTGGAGCAGAGGGAGAGAGATAGTTTATTAAGACGGAACAATTTTGGGGGTATAGTACATATTGTTTAATATGATATTGGGTGAGTCTAAACCTATCTTGGGTGTGGTATCTGTGCAGGTCCTTCCAAATTTGGGACCAATTGGGGTGGAATCTGGGAGTAAAGAAGTTAGTACTGAACCTTCGATCAAATTCAGGAATTTGTAGTCCAGTAGGAAGGAATATATTAGAGAAATGGAATGTGGTTTAGAGGCAAGGGTAAAGATGTGAGAGAGGAAGTGTTGGACCTTAGGTTCTCGAAATTGTGAGCCAAATTTAGCAGCAATAAGATGTCTTAGTTGGTATAATTTGAAGATCTTATTATTGGGGATAGCAAATTTAGCTAATATGTTGGGGATGAGAGGAGGAGCCTTGGTCATAGTAGCATTCTAGAGTAGCTTTTAATTTGTGGAAGCCACTCAGGGGTGATTATTGAGTTGCCCAGTTTGATATTGGGGTTGAGGATGATGGGTTGTGCTAGGTCCGTTTTAGGGAAGATTTTAAGGAAATATGGGCATTGAAAAAGAGATTTAAGAGATGTGAAAATTGTTTGGTCGGATAGCCAATGTGAGAGCACCGAGGTAGGAGTATAGAAATTGCATGGGATCTATTTTAGTCTCCGAAGGATCTGCCTCTCAATTTGAAGCCAGATCGGGGAAATGGTTCAGCATGGGTTGAGTACCATTTACCTAGTTTAAAGGTGGGCAGCCCAATGATAAAGTGCTATGTTGGGAAGTCTAAGACCGCTTTATCCTTAGGGAGGGATAGCTTGAGAAAGGAACGCCGAACTGCTTTCCCTCACCAAATAAACTTTGAGAAGATTGTGTGAAATTGATGTAAATAAGAAAGCGGTAACCAGAGACCTAGTAGGCTGAGGGATAAAAGATACGGGGAAGAATGTTCATCTTAATAATGTTAATCCTACCCCACAGAGAAATAGGGAGATTAGACCACCTTTGTAAATCTAGCTGGATATGAGTCTTAAGGCTATCTAAGTTAAGTTTCCTAAGCAAAGAGGATCTGAGGTAAAGTGGATGCCTAGGTATTTAATCGATTTAGGGGACCATCTCATACCAAATTTAGTAAGTTCGTGTTTATATGTATGGGTGTTCAATGGGAGTATTTGGATTTTGATATATTCAATTTGTATTGAGAGAGGTTGCCATATTGAGTGATAAGTTGTAACGCGTGTCCTAGAGAAGTGGCGGATGAGTAACATGGAGAAGTATGTCATCAGCATAGGCTGAGAGGACTAACTCTTGTTGATGTATCAAACAACCTTGAATAAGTGGGAAGATTTAAGCTTAAGAAGAAGGGTTCCAGATACAGGTTAAACAAGAAGGTGAGAGAGGCAGCCTTGTCTGGTACCAGTGTGAAGGTGGAAAAGAGAGGAAAACACCATTACAGTATATCTTGGCAGAAGGGTTTATACAAAACCTGGATCCATTGAGGAAAGAGGTTGGGAAGCCCATCTTGGCCAACGTAGCTAAAGGAAAGACCAATTGACTCTGTCAAATGCTTTCTCCGCATCTAACGAAATCAGGGCCATTGGAAGATGGGATGATTGAGCGATGTGAGAAATATGAGAAAGGGTTCTGAGGTGATCTGGTGGGGAGCGAGATTGGACAAATCCAGCTTGTTCCGGGCTAAGGAGGTGGGTCCAGATTTTCTTAATCTGCCTGGCCAAGACCGTAGAGAGAATTTTCATATCGCAGTTTAGAAGAGATATGGGTCGGTAACTCGCTGGGTCTGTAGGGGTTTTATCAGGTTTGAGAATTAAAACAATGGTGGCCTCAAGAAGTGTGGGGTCCAGAGTGGCGGTAGAAAAGATGTAGTAGTATAGCTTGAGGAGTAAAGGGCAAGCTCTTTGGAAAAACCTTGTAAAATTTGAGGGAAACCGTTTGGGCTTGGTGTTATCTGGGGCCATGGAGTATAGCTTTTTCTATCTCGGAAAGTGAAATAGGGAGGTCAGTGTTTCTTTATGAGAAGGCGAAGTTGGGGAATGTTGAGATCTGCCAGATAGGCTGATACATCTGAGAAAGAAGCAGAAGAAGGAGGCATGCTGTAGAGGGTTCTATAGTAATTCTCAAAAATCTGTGCAATTTCCTGGAGAGGTTTTAAGATGCATGTTCACATGTGACATGCAGTAAGGGCCATAAACACAGACACAATGCATATCAGACAGATCAGTATACCTCACACATACAGAACACACAGGCACAATAAAGAATGATGTATGAGGTGCAGCGTGTATGGAACACAACCAGTACACCCAGACTGCACTGGCATGCACCTCAACAGTGCATTAAACTGTACCATGACATGATAGTGCCAAAATGACACAGCAGTGCCACATAGTAATGACTGGGATTTAAACCCCATGAACCCCTGCACACAGCAACCTGTGTGGATAGTGGTGTAAACAAGGACAGGCATATGTGTGTAATGTCGCATCACCCACAGACAGCAGGAAGGTCAACATAATAGATGCGAGTGTGTGGGCTGCAACACAGGACAATGGTATGCTCACATATACCAGAATGCAGAGACATGTACAGGTAAGGACCACACAACATTGTCCCTGTGCATGCACACAGGGATCACATGTCGCTGCATCACTATATACATACCAGGGCATAGTGTGCTGCCATGCCATGACCCTGGAAGTGCATGTCAGCTGTCATGCATCCCAGCTGCAATAAAAATATGCCCAGTAAACACACAACAGTGTATTCCCTGATAATCAGCAGATGCACCCATTGTGTAACTCCCTGCCCTGGTACTTATTCACACCAGCAAAACCCACAATACACAAAATGGTATGCCAGTGGTACAGTACGGTACTGAAATGGCTAAACACCACAATGTGCATGTTCCCCACACATGTCCCACCCAACACTCCAAATAAAAGACACAGCAGCCCTGTAAACACACAGACACATATATGTCTAAATAAAATGTATTAAAATATAAAGGTTAACAACAAATTATGACAAATGTAAACAGTTAACATAATATCAACAAGAACCAAACAGTAAACTACAAGAACACACTTTAAGTAAGGGAAAGAGACAGTTGGAAATATAGGAAACACAACATCTGAAACACAAACCCAACCCCAAATACAACATACCCATGAACAACAACAAACATGATAATAAAACAAATGGCAGATAGTCAACAAAGATTATGCGTGATGTGACATCCTTCATCCAGATATTGGGAAAGGTCACATAACTGTCCCAATAGTGTTTCAAAGGTGTTCACTGTGGTGGGCACCCTACACCTCACCAGGACACAACGCTACAGCAATTGCATGTTGCCCCGTGGACTGTCCCATGTGCCCCATGGATGCTGATGATACCACAGCGTCTACAGCCACAGCTGAATAACCCAACTCCATCAGCTCAATCTCAACTGGTGTGTCCTCTCCACAAACACCAGCTTCCTGTGAGGTTGCTGTCACTGGCATATCTGGTGGTGCACGACATCAACAGTCCAAGCACTTGATACATCTGGCCTGTGTTACTGAATAGCACCACCATCCACCGCACCCTGCTCGAATCACTGCTGATACGCAGGCTTACAATCCATCTACGCCATGGCTGGGCCACTGCACCCATCCTGGAAGTCAGGCATCACTGTGCCATCATCAACCTCCTCATCTTCTCCTCTCCTTCTGCAGCTGACTCGCCACATCTGCAATAAAGAAGGAATACATTTTAAGTGTGGAAATGCTACATAAGTGGCAGTTCTGCTGTGTGAGCAATTCCAACAATAAACAACACACTGTACATGCATGTGAGGTTATGCACCCACAAACAAATATGTTCATCAAACATATCGTATACATATAATGTAGCACACTATGCATGTAATCCAACCCTCATGATGTGTGTGACAATACTAGCCAGTCAGCTCCAAAGTTGCACTGTACCCATAACTAAGGAAACAACAGTCCCACACATGACAGAAACACTGAATGGGGAGTATTCTGTGACATATGGAAAAGGGCAGGGCCCAGATTGGGGTGACATGCTTGAAATGGCCCCAGTCACGGGATGTGGAATTGTACACTGCCATGCTGCACAAAGGCAAGGCATCAGATGGTGTGGTGTATGCAGTGACATGAAGGAAAAGCGCCAGGCCTCAGATGTGGGGAGTGTACACTGACATGCTGGACAAGGCCCAGGCTTCACATGTAGGGAGGTGTACACAGACATGCTGGACAAGGCCCAGGCTTCACAGCCATGTGTGGTGGTGACACTGCCATGCTGGACAAGGCCCAGGCCTAACATGTGAGGGGAGGCCTACACTGACATGCTGGACAAGGCCCAGATTAAAAAGTGATGGTGGGGGATACACTGACATGCTGGACAAGGCCCAGGCTAAAATGTGGTGGTCGGGGTACACTGACATGCTGGACAAGGCCCAGGCTAAAATGTGGTGGTTTGGGGTACACTGACATGCTGGACAAGGCCCAGGCTAAAATGTGTGTGTGGAGGTGTACACTGACATGCCAGACAAGGCCCAGGCTAAAATGTGTGTGGGAGGGAGACACTGACATGCTGGACAAGGCCCAGGCTTCACATGTGGGGTGTACACTGACATTCTGTAAAAGGCCCAGGCCTCACATGTGGGGGGGTATACCTGCCATGCTGGACAAGGTCCAGGCATTAGATGAGTGTGGGGGTGACAAAGCCATGTGGGACTATGCCCAGGCCTCTGATGTGTGAGGTGTGTGAGCAGAGAAGCTGGACAAGGCCCAGGTTTCAGATGTGTGGGGGTGACACTGCCATACTGGACAAGGCCCAGGCATCACATGTGTGTGTGGGTTTGATAGTGACATGCTGGGCAAGGCCCAGGCTTCTGATGTGTTGTGTGCGGTATGTGCAGACATATGGGACCAGACCATGCTGTACAGAACACAGCACAGTCATGTATCATGGTCTACGCCACTGACAGACATACCGTTACTATGGTATACAGGCTGATCAGTCAATGTATCTGCACACAATGTCAGTTGCTGCACATACATGGAGATGTACACCCACAGTTCCGTCACATGTCCCTGGGTACATTGATGCATTAATGTGGAATGGTATGGTATAACAGCTGAAACACATACTCACCCTGTTGCTGGATGTTCCTGATGCTGATCGCTGTGATGTTGATGGCTGGTTCTCACCACTCCCAGCTGGTGCTGTACATATAATAGAAACATTGTTAAAACCTCGATACCCATGTCACAATAGTGTGCTGATCAGTACAGAAGTCATATGCATTACCATGTACACATTAACAACTGCAATTAGTCCTTACTGACCATAGCAAGCCGCAGTGTGAGCAGTCTGACAACATCCCTGTGTTATGAACAATCTGTGACTCTGTGGCCATGTACTGTATATATTATGTTGTACACATATCGGCTGATGCACATTTACTCATATGACAAAGCTTCCAATTATTATCCTAGACCAGTATCTATGAGTCAGTCCATGCAGCCATCCATCCATCAACACATCTACCTGTCTACCCATCCACCTATCTACCCATCTATCAACCTACCCACCTGTCTGTCTGACTACCTATCTATCCACCCATCAATGTATCTACCAGCCTATTTCTCTGCACAGTCATCTATCTGTCTTATCTATATATCTATCTTCCTGTCTGTCTCTGTCTGTATGTCTGTCTATCCATCCATCCATCCGTCCATCTTTAATATGACATCCCTGTCATGTTAATATGTCCAATGTGCTAGACATTATATAACAATTAACTATATATGTCACCAGTGCACCTGTCACATGCCTTGTATAATTACAGATTCAAGTGGTAATAAAAGCCGTTTGTGAATCCAGACCTGCCTACAGCACTGTCTGCGGTGTTCCCACTGCCACTTGTCACCAGGTTGGCAACTGCAGGATCCCGGTGTCAGGTCACTCCAGCGGTGCTTTAGCTGGTACATGCTTCTGGACACACCTGTTGATGCCTTCATTTGCTTTGCAATTTTCCCCACACTTTGTCCCTTGCCTTGGGGTGCCTCTTACCAGGGGACATCAGTATACCCTGTACTTACTGACCCCTCCAGGAGCATGGCAGTCTCAAGGTCAGAAAAAGAGGGCATGTGACAGACATTCTGATACTCAAATCCACAGACAAGAACACTAACTGTTTCTTCAAGCTGTATAAGCAGGTCTCAGAATTTCAAGCACGTGCATTGAGTATACATGTGATCGCACACGTCATTGAAAATGCACGTTTAAGCGTGCATGCGTGAAAATTGTAAAACTGTATCCACATTTTCACGCATGTGCATAATAATCATTCAATGTTCAATTACAAATGGTTTATCAAGATTACACAGCCCACATTGTGAACAACTGCTATGTGCAAAGTTAAATAGCATGTTTCACTGAATGATCACTGTGCAAGGCATCTGGGAGGTATAACTGTCCATGCATGGCATACTGTTAAGCAGATGTGTCACATGTCTTGGCAATGTGGCCATTGTCAGTCTACGTTGCACTGGCAATACCCACATGTCATATTCATAATTAACACGTTTGTCAATTATGCATTGTATAATATAGTGCACACTCTCAAAGCCACTATATGTGGTGTGTCATTAGGTAGCTATTCATGATGTGGTGCATATGATATCATCGTATGTTACACATAACCAAGCCTTGTCATGCTGTTCCTTCTTGACCTCTGTTGATCCATATGTCATGTGTTACCTCATATGCCACCCCCACAGCCCAATATACATGTGCCACTGTGGACTGCTTCTCACAGTCATGTACAGTACGTGGATGTGCATGTATATAGGGCAATTAATCACCATTGCACAGGGCTGACTATATATAGTATGACCACACAGTGGAATGGCATGTGTGCTTAATGCGACATGGCACATGGATTAACACTCAGGACATGTGGTGCTCTGGGAACAGATGTTGCACACTGAACATTAATAGGGACAGTGCTTGGTGAAGTACTTATCCAAGAACAATGAAACATGTATACAACAATACATGGAATGTATGTGTGTGTCCTATTGTATAGATGTGCACATGTGTTCACCTGTACACTCCAGTGGGATATCATATGTATTTTGTGGCTCATAATGTGTTTTATCTATCCATAGGTAACAGTGGATATCCACTGAGGACATGGCTAACGATACCTCTATACAATTCACAGGCACCACAGAAAGACAGATACAATGCCACTCATGTGGCCACAAGATCTGTGATTGAGAGGACATTTGGAAAACTCAAAATGAGATATAGATGTCTAGATAAATCTGGAGGTGCATTACAGTATCTACCAGAAAAGGCCTGCAGAATATTTTGCATGCTGCATCCTCCATAATATTGCTTTATCACACAACATGACCCTGCCCGATAATACAGGGTCCTGATAATGATGATGATGAAAGTGGCAGCAGCACACCAGGCCTCGCACACCATCACCACCACCAGAGAGATGAGGTACAGCTGCGTTTGCATGACGCGTGTGCTCGATTGATCCAGGACTGCTTCTAATTATCCCAGGACATACAACAGTGTTTGTGGCAGTCTTTGAATGTGGCAGACAAGGACACCTCCATGATTATCAAACAAGGCCAGGGACACCTGACTGAATACTGACCTGTGGTGCACTGTTGGATAATAACAGCCTGTGGCATGCACATGTCATTAAAGTACAATTCCGCCAGTGTGGTGGCCACAACTGTGCTTGTTGCTGGCGCCATCATTGATGTCTGTGTATATAATATACAAATACAAGGTTACTATCATCACACTTTTATGTAATGGAATCGACAATCAGTGTGGCAGTGCAGGTTCCCATGTATCCCCACTCTGTGTTCTCCTGTGTGTATGAGGTTTTGATGTTGTTGCAGCACACCTATACATACATCTCTATACAGGTACAAATAACTAGTGTACACAATGCCATTATCAGTATGTAGTGAAACCAATGACAGGCAGCAGTGCCAAGGTCTATTATGTCATGTTACATGTACAGGCACACTGTACCACAGATGTGTAGAGATGCAGCAGTAAATGCATCACAATAAGGTTGTTATACAACATTAGTGTCCAATTGATATACATCTATACATGCTGCCAGGCCCACGAGGTGTCTTGCTGTGCATATGGCTTGTGTATCTCCTGTGTCAGAGATGGACATGGTACGATATGGACATACACTGAGACAGAGTGACAGTGTGTACCACATGAGTATCTGTTTCATCATACACATGCATAGTGACACTGCAGAAGGAACACACACAGGAACTGGCAGAACTGGATAGATGTTTTAATTGCAGTCCTTGTGCTCATAGGTGTTATGTGCCAGCAACATACATGCCATTCAGTGTCAGTGCATGGCTAGGGGATCACATGTGTGCATGGCTGTCACCTTTTGCTGCAATAAGGTCTTACATGACAACATCTGTTGCATTCTGGGAAAAACACTGGGACAACTGCAGAAAATCACATCATGTCGATACATAACAATGCATGTATGTATACACAGCACACTGACACAATACTTGTGTTTCACAGAACATACTAGTCTACTACCTTGCAGACTATACAAGAGGACTATAGTGCACAGGTTCGTTGTATGTTTCAATGCTGTACACTTTTATTTCACGGTCCATATATATACAGTACCTGGCACACGCCAGTAATGTGATATTTGACAGCAGAATACATATAATTTCAGATACACATTGTCAGATCAAGGGCTATGCATACATACTTTGGTACACAATATATTAATTCACTGCAAAGGTAATACACCCAGGTCCCCATGGATGTGTTAACAAACAGTGTGACTTCGAAACTACCAATTGTACATCACTTAGCAATAGGGAAGGATGTCACAGAGCAAAATATTGATACACAGTAGATGAGTATAATGGGTACATTGTGCCCATGGTTGTCATTACTCTATGATATGTCATTACACAACTCTTATGTTACCACCAACAGTAATCATAATATCCATAAGCAGGTCCAAACTACAATTGCAACATCCCACATGAGGAATCCAGGGGTAACTCTGCCATCACATTCATATATAAGATGTACCAGTTGTTTTACTAGTTGGGCACTAGGAGTCAGTGCTGAGTACCATGCCTTCCGCTGATCCTCAGCATACTTCACTCTGTCCTTACTAGGCTACACTTTCTATTCTAATCCACGCTCCCCCTTACCTTGCTCTCCCCATGGGACTTAGCCTGATCCCTTAGAGGCCGCAACTGGATATGTACCCCAACCCTCTGCACTGCTGGCAGGGACTCTAACAATTGGGCCATCCTGACGCCACACCTTTGAGTAACACATACCTGCCCTTATACCTCCTTGCCCTTTAGTGCACTCTCATGGGCCCACCCACCACAGCAGAACACCCTTGCTCATCCAAGGTGTGCCCCTGCTCTGGCCCTTGTGGAGTGCTAGTCTGCACCCTGACTCTTCTACCAGAATCAGACATTCCTAGGATAGCCTGTATTTCTATGCCCTCCATTCCCTACATATGTAATGCACTGCATGTACCCTGCTTGTGCTCACTCAGAGGCCAGCCTCCCTATACTACTCACTATGTGCTGTTGACTCCACCGCATCCATATATTCCATCTACCCAGAACACCTCCATTCAAGGATTCTTCTTCTCAGGCATGACACACCAGCCCCACTACATAATTGTATAGTAATGTATCCCCTGGGCTCTATAGTCGACGGATGTCACATGCATCTTGAGCAGTGCGTTGTGTGTTTGTTCTGTGCTCCTGGCTCTTGCTCCTCCCGCACTCTCCTGCACCTACAATGTGGTCTGTTGTTAACTGTTGTTAGCAGGAGGCATAGAAAGAAACGCTGGTCCTACCGATTAACTACGCCCACTCAAACCATTTCAGGCCTATCCACACAGGGCTACATTTGCACACATTAACATATGTAGCCTCCCATCTAGGTTTACTGATTTAGAGGTCTGAATATCTCTTCCCACCCCACATGTCCACACCATCTCAGTAACATGACAGCTAACACACATCCTGGATCACACATACCACCTCCCAGGGTACACCCTGTGATGCCAGGATAGGATAGGCCCAACACGGAGGTGTGGGTGTGTCAGTTATCATTGAGTACCACCATCTTTCTCCTCTATTCACTAATCTGACCCAACATCCCCAGTGATGTGAACATTGTGGATATGACCCTAGGACCACTAAACATAGATGTATGTGTGCTGCCTCTACAATACACCAGCAGGTGGAACACCAGGATGAGAATACCCTGTCTGCCCTGGGCAGCCTCTCTCCTAACAGGGATTCAAACATCCTTCAGTTACTTCAACGTAACTGGTGAATAAGATCCCTACATACTGATGACTCAGACCTACTGAAACAGCATTCCATGACCAAAGCCTTATCTGTTTCAGTTAGCAGCACACCTGGAACCAAACACACCCTCTTAGACAGCGTGGCCATGAACACAGAGGACAAGGTACGCCACTTTGGTGGTCTACCTGATCCAATCACTGATCATTCCCCTACATTTATCACCTGGGCTACCAGCTCAATACATCCCCAATAACACAACTCTGTTGGTACCTGCCATCGCCCTAATAGCTCTGCACTCTTGAAGGACAGTAGAGCAATCGACTATCGAGGCTTTATACCACCTTAAGGGCATAATTGCGCCCACAGGCATTTATTCCAAGACCCTTCTTTGACTATTCTGTCTTTGGATGAGACATTAAACCGAGGTCCCATCTGCCTGGTTTGGTGGTAGTTCAGGTGGATGTTAAAGATCCACTGGCTGGCATTATAGCCTAGAGGTTAAAGGAACAAGGTGTGAATGAGCTTGATACATCCAGCAGACCAGACCTGAGTTTGAATCTTACAACTTTCATTTGCATACTGTGTGACTTTGAGCAAGTCACTTAACAGCCTAGTGCTCCCAGGTCGCCCTGAAAACAGGCACTTGTGCCTAGTGGGCCTTACCCGGTTACCAAAGACTAAAAAAAAAAAAAAAAAAAAAGATCCCATGGCACTTATCGAAAGAGTAGAATTTTCCTGGTGTCCTGGCCAAATTTCCTCTATTGACTGAGAATACCTCCAACAGCTTAATCTGGTTCAAGGTCAGTTGGCATTCATCTGTATCCCCGGGTCTTGCCTGAAAATAGGCACGATTTGTCAAGTGCACTTACCGGTCAACAAAACTAACTAAAGACCACTATTCCCTCCCACTACTAGGGTGTGAGTGGTGGCTGCACCTGCTGGGCAACAATGCAACTGCTGTCCTTAATGAAGGGTATTACACATTCATGGGATGTGTACTAACAGTCCCCTTCCTGCTCGTGCACAACTGTAGGAGATTACGTAACCAATGCAATCAGTCAACAAGGGTACCTCCATGCCATGACCTCAGTAATCAGAAGATGGAGGGGCATAAGGAGCTACGTAGCTTACGGAAGCCATCAACCCACTGCTATACATGCCATCCCATATCAGCACAGTTCAATTGACAGTCACCCAGTGGTACATTAACCACACTCAGTGGACGTGATCCCATGTGTTCCACTGGATGTTCACAGAGCATCATGCCCACATAGGCAAATATCTCCTCACTCTCCAGCCGACCATAATCAAGTTCTATTTGTTTGGCCTTCCACCTCTGTGAACACCCCACACCTCCATTTCATTTCAGGGCATTCACAGTCATGGACACTGCCAAGACCCTATCAGACCCTCCCTATCCTTGTCAGCCCTGGCAGGATATTGTCTACCCTTGCCTAATTAAGCACATTGCCCCTGCCAACTCCAAGTCCCTCTCATTCATCATCAAGCTGCTTTGCACACATCTAGCATGCATGACCCTGGACACTAGCCATACCTGTGCCTATTCATACAGGTGTGGACTGCCTATCATCTGACAAGGCCCGTCCAATATCTCTGATCCCCATGTGAGCAAACGACTTGTAATGATCATGCATCGTATGCTGTTCAATATTGTAGAAACATAAAATCTACTGTCAGACCATCAACATGGACATAGCAGGGTCCCACAGCACAACATCAACCTTGGACCATTATATCACTCATGTATCAGGAATGTGCCCTGAAGGCAGCTACAGGGCCATGTTTGTGGACCTGACCAAAGCCTTTGATTTGGACAATCACCCCATCCTGCAGACCACTCTGCTGACACATGGCTGCTCCCCAGGGACCTCACTTTGGTTAATGAGATATCTGCCCAGTCAGTCTCCATCTGTACATATCAGTACTGCCTCCCACCCCTGAATTCACTGTTTCTTCAGGCATCCATACATGATCTATCCTGTGACCACCTTTACACCACTTAGTCATATACACCATATATACTCTGGGTGGCTCCTCTGTGAAGCTCCTACTCTATGAGGATGATATTGTCCACATCTGCAGTGATGAGACACTAAATGACATATCATCCACCTTTCCCAGTACTATAGTCTGCCACACAACAGGTTCATGTCACACATACCCATGGCAAATGGTACAAAGGCTAAAGAGGTACTATTCATGTCCAAACAAATTGTGGCCTGCATCCTGAACACCATCTCTGCTGTCTCAGTGCCCAAGCCAGATGTGCCCCTGGAAACGCCACACACTTCATATGCTTGTGTGTTACCCATGACCACTATCTCACCCTCACAGGACATGTAAACTTCATTGATTATAGTGTTTCACTAAACCTCGGTGGTGCCTGTTGGCAAACAGTGCTGACTAGGGAAGCACGGCTATCATTCGGCCAGGTCACACTGGTTCGACCCTCGACTACTGTGCTCCCATTAACAACTGTATGTCTACTGCAGTTTATGCACATCACACCTTAGTGTACAGTAATGTGTGGCAAAGTGCTCTTTTGGGCCACTGCTCTGCCCAGCACTGTAACCTGTACCAGTCACTTGTCTGGTATCCACTTTCTAGCCACCATGAATATGTCTGCCTGGTTGACAACTCACCGTGAGATGGCAACGCATCCCTGGAGATATCACTTGAAGACTCATACTGCTCCCAGAGGTCAGCATGTCACCTCCTTTCCACACATGGATTTACCAACACTTTCAACTGCCATGGGTGACAATGCCCTGTTAGTAGATGCTCCCCACTATAGCACAGCCTCCCTGCCTCTCTCTCCGTTCAGCTGATACCCACAGCTCTTTCCAGCCTACCTCAATGACTGTTGACTATTCAACAGCAGTTGACTATGCCACTGATGTTGCTCCTTATCCTTACTTACCTTGGCCTTCTTATTCCCCTCACAACTTGCTGTCTCTGCTATGCACCTTTATTACCCTGCTTCAAGTGTTCTCCTGTTTCCATCTCCTCTATCTACCCCAGTTCCCCTCACCAGGTATTTCTTTTCTCATGATGAGTATTACGTGACTGTTATGCACTGCTCCTCCCATTCTGTATCGCTGTCTCCATGCCCTACAATTCCCAAGGTTTCTTTGCACTGCATTCTTGCTCTTGTGCACAATGTTACTGAAATGCTATCTACCCAATCTCTGTAGTTATCTCAACGCAGTTATCTATTGTTGTAATTTACATGCTACTTTGTACTTTACAGTACTGTCATTTTGTACAGTCAGCACACATCTGGATTGCCTGGACACCTCTGTCCCTATATTCAACAGTATTTTACACATTTTAATTGTACATCATGCTGTGCCACATTGTGGGCCAGGGTCATACCAGAATAATGGTCTCATTGATAACTGCACTTACCCTGTAATCTGAGATTTACCTACATAACTGTATACATACATGAATCAGGCATTAGTCATACATGCCTCTGTGAACACTGTTCCTGCACAGGTCAACAAACCCATTAACATGTTATCCATGCCATCTATGTAATACAAGACATGCTTAATGAAACATATGAGTATAAGACAAAACAACAATAGATGCTCTTGTTGCAATTAGAATGTAGTGGCTGCTGAAGTCTGCCCTACCACCACTGTATCTATCCGATTGCCCATATTACTTCACACATCTGACTCAGGATCAGGAATGCCAGTATTGTACAGTGCATGCTGATATTACTAAACTGTGGGGACAGTGAAACATGGAGATCAGTAGGTGGCATAATGGAGCATAGCCTCTAAGTCATATGTAGTTCATTCTATGATGCATGGTGCACATGCAACAATATTCACAGAGTGTGAGGTACTGAACACTGCAGCACAGGTGGGACTGTGACATTGTTCTATTGAACATCCCATTGCTTTGGAGTAGTCCTCACTGCAGCCTCACACAGTTTTGGTTGGACAACCTTGTCAGTCCCACAACAGCGTCACTGTAGTGGTATTGCATGTGGGGAACACTACTTACCCAGATAACATGCATATCTCTGTGTATTGACAACACAGCTTCACCCTCAGTATGTGGTTGTATGGGGTCTGAATGTAGAATCTGTACTCATACAACACGTCATGATCCTGTAGTGGCAGGTGTACCACCCTATGGACTATGGGACATGTGGTGATGGTATATCAGCTTGTAATAGTACTTACCACCTATATTTATATTGAAGGGAGGTTCTATAGACAAGCACATGTCACTCTTGTCAATGATTGTAATACCGGAAATTGTATGCGGTATGGTAAAGACAAGGCCATCCAGGTGCAATCATGGCTCCCATCTAGAGATTGGGCCTCATCACACACCTTTGTTGTCCAGTATTGCCAAATACTGTAAAGCCTTTCAGTCGGGCTTTCTTGCCTACATTTCAGCCAGAACAGAGTTTCATGACTTTGTACCTGATTTCTCTATGTCAGGCAAGGCCTTATGGCCATAGCTATGCTATCTGTGTGTAGAAGTGTTGACTTGGCAGGCAACACATGTCATAGTAACATCCACAAACAATACAGACCTATAGAATGGGCCATCGGAGGACCACCCGGATAATCATGTCGACTGGGTTTGTGATGCAGGGTGTCACCTTTCAATGCTCAACTATGTCCTTTCCTCACAAAGGCTGACCCACTCCCACCCTACCCCCATCCTTGGTCCCAAGGGTTCATGTTGTTGTATGCCATGGTCTCTGCCATGCTCCCATGTTCTTGATGATTCTCCCCCAGCCAGCCATTGCAGGTGCACACACACTCACTGTAGGGCAATATCCTTTCAATCCTTACATCGGTTCTCACACCCCCATCAAATGTAGGCTGTAAGCCCTAGATCCACTGTTTCCACTCATTAGAATTACATGTACTCTTTTCACGCTGTACAGTTCCTTCATGTACATGCCAGTCTGTATCATATCATACCTCTGTCTCAGCTCCACCATGCAGTCAATCCCCAGGTCTCCCAGCCTTGCCTCATAGGACCTATCCTGTACACCTCATACTATTGGATGTTCCCCCACTGGCCCTCCAGCAGGCCTAGGTGCTATGTGTGGGTGGGTACATGTACCTCACACCATATTATGAATGTTGTTTCACCAATGACCAGTGCAATGTTAGCATAGCCATTCATCCCTCCAACTGATGCTTCAATGTTCAACACACCCCAGCATAATGTTGCCCTTCACCAACGCCTATTTACACAGACTACTGTGCATCGTACAGTCAATGTCAGTATCTCTAGATCTGTTTCCATGTCATGAGCATTTGCCTATTGGCCTACTATGTCATACTTGGTTCTAGTGTCCTCCAAGAACACATCCAATGATGGCAATATGTGTGTGTCTGTGTGTGTGTATGTAAATGTTCACTGGCATGTAATTGGGACAGCAGAGTACAAAAGTGTGCAGTTGTCTAGCAGGATGGTGCAAATTGAGCTGTACAGGGCACAGGCCCCTTGAGAGTATATGTGAGCATCAGGTTAGGTCAGATGCAGGTGCACCTATGCAGCTACATACAGTAGCATGCTGTGCTGCCTGTGCCCTCATTGTTGCTGATCCCTGGGAAGTATCCCAACTCCACCACACTCTCAAGGGCCTTGACTTACCATAGCCTGCACTCAGTGACTCCGGCAGTTTATGACATATGTCCATGTCAGCTGATCACACATACTATGTGTACATGTGCAGGTTTTGCAGTGGGGACAGGGGCTGTACGGATCAGCACAGGGCAAGTAATGTACTGTACGTCCCCCACAGTTACCAGTGTTATTATAATTGTCATAGAGGATGGGAAGGGGCAATCATAGGTTGTCGCACATCAGTAGGAAGGAGGCAGACAACACTCCATGTATGGTGAAAAGAGTCTTACAGGAACTCATGACTCATAGTTTGGACAAGGACATGTGGACAGACCAAAACATCACAGAGTGCTAGGTGACTTCAGACAGGTGCTGCCAGCACCAGTGACAGACCGTTACACATTTAGTTTGGAACAGGTGTGGTACCATAGGACAGGAAGTGCTTGAATGTAGTCCCTCTCCACAAATGTTGGGGCATGTAAGATGCTGGCATTGAAACACCAGTCCTACTGACCTGTGTGGTGGTGATACTACTGCATTAACTAATGGCATACAGATATGGGATGTATCCGTATCCAATGGAGCACATTACATGTCAGTGTGGCTTCTCCTAGTGAATGTCCTGTCCACAGTATCACATATATTTTATGGCTGTAAACTGTACCACCATGAGCCTTACTTTGCTTTATTTGTTGTCCTCAACCACTGCCACCGCGGATTGCCAAATGTTACAACTGCAACCTTTCACTATGCATTACCTGCTCTTGTTATGTTCTTGTTATTTTGATGTTTCTACTCTGTGCCACCTTCGTGGCCCGGATCATGCCTGAAAATGGTCCCTAGGATCAGTGCACCTACCCAGTTAACAAAGTCATAAATAAATACATAAAATAAATAAATGACTGTGTGCCTAGAGTGCTTGATCAGGGAGTGGCAATGGATGTTGCCAACCATGTGTTCTGCATGTCCTTCCACACTGTCCCTCTTAGGGAGCTATCACACAGTTAGAACAGCCTGGGTAGGTCCTAGGATGTTACACTGGTTAACCTATTGGCTTATTGCTGATTCACATTGTGTGTTGTTGAATGGCATTCAATCCATAGTAAGGCGTTGGCTTGCAGTTTCCAGCATGAATGATCTGGGGCACCGTCCCCATTAATGTCAATATAGGTGAAATTGCAGAGTGACTGTAAGGGAATGTGTGTTCCATTGCAGTTGACAATACGATCTGCCACCTGTTGACACTACAGAAAGGGTTGAGAATATTGGGAAGGACAGATGCAAGCAGGAACGTTGGGCAGGGGTTTTGTAGTTATACTTCAATGTTAAGGAACTGCATTATCATGCACCTAGTGCACAGGTTTGCATGATTGTAGTACATGGTAGGGAGGTGTTTACAGTCACAGACTGGAATGGGAGCCACAGTTAATCATATGGTAAGCTCTACGGGTTCACAGACAGTGTCTTATGGCTATAGAGATGCCAGTGACATGCTGTGGTGAATATGGATAGGTATCACCAGCAGCTCGAGGATGGTGGTGATGACACAGTATATGACAATCGTGCAAACCCACCTAGAGTACTATGTCCAGTCCTGGAGACTGTATCAATCCTTGGACATGGACAGAGTAGATGACATTCAGGGATAGGTGACATTAGCTGTACATGTGCTGCAGCAATGGACATCTCAGAGGATACTGGAGTTTCTTGAATTATATTCTCTTGCGGTGAGGGGGATGGGGGATATGTTGGTTCCTGCATGATGACTTAAGGCTGTTAATGAGGTACAAAGGTAGTATTGTGCAACACAAATGAAGTTCATAACCAAGGGACCATGCGATGGCATTCCAGGGTGGTCTATGTAGGGTTACTGGAATGCAGTGGTCATTCACACAGAGGGTGGTGGATCCATGGGGCTGCCTCACAGTGGTGTTTGTAGTGGGTAACACATTAGTGGAACTAGAACATACATGGGAAAAAAATATAGGACATCTAGTGATATGTAAGTGATGGTCAGCAACAGATCATTCATGTTCTGTGTTAGCCAAAGTGATTTGCTCGAGATGGAATTGGTTGTCCAAGGGGTGATTATCAGGCACCATGTAGTGGTATTTATGAATGTATGAGCTTTACATCCCAGTGCAGAGATACTGTATGCAGACTTCATCCCGTGCTAATGCTGAAGCCACATATCATTGTAGTTTATGTTTGGTTGGATGTCCCCTACTGGGATTTTTTTTGGTTGGTTTTGTTGCATGGTTATGTGATGGCAATGTTTCCATGCCCTCTGTGCCTCAGTTATCATTGTCTCCATATGTGTGTGTGTGTGTGTGTGTGTGTGTGTGTGTGTGTGTGTGTGTGTGTGTGTGTGTGTGTGCCTGTGTGTTTACATGGCTGCCAAATGTGCTGGGGTTTTCCGGTGACTTTGTCTTAACGTTTCACCAGCTGTTTGGACACACCAGTTCCGCCTTCATCTGTCCCCTGCACATGCATATGGTGTGTTTTATACTTCATCTTTTGAGGAACCATGTCATCATCTCCTGGGCACTCCCTGTTGGCTGCATCTGTTTTACTGTCTGATGTTCTGTCTGTTGTACATGTGTATCCTCAGCAGTGGTACAGTCTGTGTTTTGTTGTGTTTTCCCACAACGTTGATAAGCATCCAGTTCAGCTGCATCCGGCGCAGGTATGTCTGTGTTCTTGGTAGTGACATTGGCTGTGTGTTGGCTTTGTACATACTGCAGCTCTGTGGTTGTGGCTGTGCAAGCTGGTGTAGTGTGCATATGGCACATTTGTTGTGCAGTGTCAGACAGTAGTGTGCTGTCCGCTGCCAGGTTTGGTGGATCAGCGGGTTGTTGCAGTGTGCTTATGTTGTATTGAGACTATCGTCACCACCCTTCCCATGATGTGTGATGTAGTGCAGGTTTGTGTGTCCATTATGTTGTTAACTCAGTCAATTGCCCACTTAGTATCATTTGCCTTACTTCCATCATTCCCTAAGACATGCTCCCTAATGCTTTTGTCTGCTTCTCTAATGCTTCTGTCTGCTTTTGTGTGGATTCCTGCATACTTTTCAGTGTATCTGTCAATATATTGAGTGCTGTGGCATGTTGCAGTATTATGTCATTTTGCTTGTACTGTAGCAGCCACCATGGTCTAACCGCTACTGCCAGTATTGACATGCAGTTGTCATGTGCACGTCCAATTACCCTGACAGATGCTACAGCTGCCAGTATGGCATCCACCGCTTGTTGCATTGTTGGCCCATGTTAGTGTTCTGCTGTTCCATGCTGTCATGGATGTGCTGCATGATCTCAGTCATCCGGACCTCCACATTAAGTATTGCCTGTCCATAACATGCACATTCAGACTGGACTGTGTCTTCCTGTTGGTTTGTCAGTGCCTCACTATGTAGTGATGATGGTGTGTCTTCCTGTGTATCACACTCACTGTGACTCGAGGATGGTGTATGAATCAGTGACCGGTCGGCTGTGCTTGGGATAGTTCCACTGAAATGTTTTCATATGGACAGGCATTGTCCAGCTCTGGTATTGCCCTCTTCAATGCATTCTCAGCTTCACCTTCCGGCCATGTGTTGTCATTGTGTCGGTCCCACTGTCACAGCAATAGGTTGTTGATCATCCTCAGTAAGGCTTTGTGCTGCTGGTAATGTAGCGATTCTGTGATGTTGGCCCATAGGTGATCTCCCATGTTCATAATGCTGCACTGTTCTCCGTTGTGCTGTTGTGCCTGTGTCTCTGACCAGCTGACCATCCCTAAATCTGCTAATTGAAATCAGGTTTGTATTAGTCATGCTTTGTGATGATAGCTGACATCATTTGCATATTTAAGGCTGATGTCACATACGTATACATCTGATTGTTATGCATATCATGATTGTATCAGGGTTCTGTCTGTGGGCTACATGTTACCACCCATGATGATGTTTGTCAGATGTGTATGTAATGTTGTTACTGATGCTTGATGACTACATGGTATGTGAGTCATACCATGGATGGCATCAGCTGTATTACATGGTTGTTTGCTAGAATGTTTCATCATGCATGGCAATTGTGATATGGCCACAGTCACACACAGCCACAGCAGGACTTGCACATGTTGCCATATTGTCCTATACCAGACATCTGCATTGTGTGCATGGGTGCATATACATTATGTTACACAGGGATCTGCTTCCACTGTTGGTCTTTCAATGCTTATGTTGTCCTCTCAGTGCCCTTGCCTTACCTAAGATGGTTGCTATGACTGTGTACACAGTTGGCCAATGTTTCTAGTGGCATAACACATTTGCATTCTCCACAGTTGACATTTCCTGTAGCCGGCATCTGCCCACATATTGTCTACCTCTTACACCTACCTCCAAGTGCCTTTCACAGCATGATGCCTATCAATGGCTGTCCTTGCATCGCTGAGCCACATGGCACTTCAGACATTGACAGCAGCACATGTGTGTTTACCAACTGTGCAGGGCTGTACATTGCACATTCCTGTCACCATATCCTCGCAACCTCCCCCACAGATGTACCATGACTCCCTGATATTTATGTTTCATGTACAAGTAAGTAACAGACATTGGGCAGTATGTATTACACATTACTATACCCAGCCAACATATCCTGACTGTTCACGCCTCTTTCAACATCAGAGCAATAGTGAGAAATATGGATCATCAGCCCATACTGTATGCAAATGTGGCAGGCCTGCTACACAGGAGAGTTCATCACACTGATAAATGTTTTGTAGTCTATGGATTGTTCTTGGTGTTCCACTGCAGAGCAACACCACTACAGCGGTGCCAGAATAAAGGCCTTTACTGCAGTAATTGCTGTTATGGTCCTGGTTTCATGATGCAGGGCTCCTATTGTTCAGCAGCTTCCCAATACATCTCCTACCTTGTGTTCATTATATATGATTAGAAACATCTAAACATAGACTATGATGGCAGATAAGACTACTGGCTCACCTAGTCTGTCCATATCCCAACTTAAGCTGCAGATCATAGTGAACCAACCACCTACTTCCTCCTACGCCCCATTTGGATTGCTTTATGTCTGTCTCATGCATTCTTGAATTCTCTCACTGTTTTTCACTCCATGACCTCCTCAGGAAGGATGTTCCATGCATCCACAACCCTCTCCGTGACAAAATACTTTCTCACATTACCTCTGAGACGTCCCTCTATCTTACAATTGCCCCCTTGTCCTGCACATCTCATTTCTGAAAGATGCTACCCTCTGGACCTTGTTGACCTCTTGAGGTACTATGCTGTTCCTTACATGTCCTCCCTTTCCTTTCTTTCCTCGGGTATACCTATGAGGTCTCTTTAGTCTCCCTCAAGTATGGCTTCTGGTGCAGACCTTGCACAATTTTTTGTTGTCCTGCTCTGGACAGCCTCCATCCTGTCTATATCCTTGCAGAGATGGTGTCTCAGTACTGCATGCAGTACTCTGATGGGGTCTCAACAACTGCCTGTACATTATCCTGTGCAGGGGTGACTGTGATTGAGTGCTTTCAAGAAGAGAGACTCAATCATAGCACCTGTGCACAGTGCTACCTGGCAGGGTAGTGACTGGATTGGGGTGGTGAATATAGTGATGGCATGTCGCTAGATATACATGATCTGGGAGGACCACGCCAGCGTCGGGTGGAAAGGGAGGGAGGGTTTGTGGAGTGTAGTGTGGTGGTGTGTTGTTGAGCTTGGTGTGTGGTGGCGGTGTTACGCCTCTGGGTTATGCCCCTATCGTCCCACATACACCTCATACATACACTTACACTGTATTCCTGGTCTTTGTACTGTAATACTGCTATTTTGCATTATGCTAATACTGATCATGCATGATTCATTATACCTCACTATGATACATTTATCTAGATTATGTTTGTCTTTTATAGATATTCTATATATAATCTACCTAATCACTGATAAAATGACTCAGAGGGATCATCAGTGATTATTGTATACCTATATTCTCATAATTACATGTAGTGTGAATTTTACACTCAGGCAGATATGCCTGTCAGCAGTTCTCTTTGTCTAAGCAAGCTGACACAGAGAGAGACAGCTTTTTATGTCTTTATGTTTTATATTGTATGTAAGTAAGAAATGTGCATGTAGTTTGAACTGTCAGCATTTCTTTTTTGTCAAAGCTTATAATGCTAATGGAAGCATATTCTGTATCATATGATACTCATTAGTAATTCTGTCTCCTAAGTCATTCTACAATGGAGAATGACTTAGGACCAATACATATTGTTTCTCATATCTGTAACTATGTTGTAATCTCTGTTGTTATGCTGTTATCTGTAGTATATAGTTGTCCGCAACTCCACTGTAGCACGCCGAGACACTACTGTAACTTCTCTAGAAGGGCAGAGAGCTGGTGCGTGGGGAGAGATAGAACAAGATCTTAGAGAACCTAAGATCTACAATTCTGGAGATTATGTACATTCTTCAGGAGTGGTGAGAAACCCATCACCCTTGTGATTTTCTTTGTCACATGCTTGGGTAAGTAGCATAAAAACTTTATTAGTACTCCTTGCTTGTTTACAAATGTTTCTTGGCAGCCTCTGAGACACAAGAATCTGTATTATTATTATTATTTTTATTGTTTACCCTACACACCAAGAGTGTTTAGACAACAGCGGTAGGTGGCTGGCTGGGGTTGGAAGGTGCCAGGTTGTTTTATTGGCATGACCATGTTTTGGTGTAAGGTCCAGGGTTGTTTTTATTCACAATTTTACCCGCCCCCCAACATGAAACCCCTGGAGTTGAGAATTCTTTAGTAGGGGTTGGTGTGCCTCTTGCTGTTCGCCACAAGTGTACATCTCCATAATTAAGTTTTGACAATGTACACTCACTGAAAGGCAATCTCTAGTCCACGAGCCATTATCGCATGTGACCATCTGTACAGGGGATGACAACTTTCTGTTTTCTACTTGTGATGCCTCTGCCTATGCATCCCAGTATCCCCACAGCCCTCCTTATTGCCTTCTTACATTGCTTGCCCACCTTTAGGTCTGAGATGACTACCCGTGTCCCTTTCCATTTATGTTTTGTTAGTATCTCACCTACCCTTGTGTACTCTTCTGCTGTGTTTTTGTTTCTCCGTATATTACTTTGCACTTCTTTGCATTGTGTTGTCGGCACAGAAACAGACATTTCCTTCCAGTCCCTCTGCAATGTTACTTATAAAGACATTAAAGAGGATCGGGCCTGTGCTGAACCCTCACGGTAACCAGCTAGTAATCCCCTTTCTTCAGAGTGGACTCAGTTTACTGTTACACTTCAAGCCCCTGTTGTCCAGTCACTGATTTACCCAGGTTACCACCTTGAGACACACTCCTAGGCTGGCTAGCTTGTTTATTAATCATTTGTGTGGGCCTGTGTCAGATGCCTTGCTAACGCCTAGTGGTAGGCCACATCAACAGCCCATCCCTGGTCTACTACTGTAGTCACCCAGTCAAAGGAATTGATTAGATTCATCTGACATGACCTTCCCACTATTAATCCATGTTGCTTTGGGTCCTGTAGCCCACTGGCCTCCAGGTCTTTAATTTCCTGCCTCTGCCTTGCTCCCACTTTTGTGTCATGGAATCACATCCGCCCTTCTCTAGTCCTCACGCACTCACCCCATCCTCCCATGATTTGTTAGAGAGGGCAATCAGGGTTCCATGGATATCAGCAATAGTTGACAGGAGATCGCTGTTAGTCCAGTGTACATCGCTGAAAATCAATTTCTATGATGTACACACCGCAAAGAGCAAAGGGCACCAGAGATTTACTTTTTCTTTATTTATGCGTGGGGCTGTGGCTCCCCGCATCTCCCACACTTAGGATTCTCAACTACAGGGGATTAATGTGGAGGGTGCAATACATTAACAAATTCTCTGATGGCGCACAAAACACTGACTGTATCTAGGACCAAACCTGGTACCCTCCCAACCATAGCCTGCCACCCACTCACCATGCCATACAGCAAGCTCAGCAGCCGACTGGCGCACTACACCTCATAAACCTCCCTCCCTTCCACCCGCCGCATGGCGTGCTCCCTCCCCATGTGTGTGTGATATAGCGCACATCCTGTCGCTATAGTCATGGACACCCCTACCATATGGTCGCCTTCTGCCCAGTAGCCCTATGGACAGGCACCGTGATTGAGCTGATCTTTTTGAAGTGCTCAATCGTGTCACCATTGTCACAGGCTACTGTTAATCGGTGGTGTCACTAGTTCATGCATTATTCCTTTTATAATTCTGTGGTAAATCCCATCAGTTCCTCGCTGTGTCCACCTTCAGTTTTAAGAGTTCTATCAGAACACTTTCATCTGTGAATGGACTGGTATGATTCTCTATCAAGACTGTTTCTATTGTTTGTTACCTCCCTTCTCCTTTTGTGACGACTGAGCAGACATATTCGTTCTGTATCCCTGCATTTAGACTGTTACCCTCTGCCCACATTCCTCCCTTTTATTAAGCCTCAGTATTCCTCCCTTGTATGTCTTTTGTTCCCTGATGTACCTATAAAAGGTTTTATCCCCTTCTTAACAGAGTTGGGTATATTTTCTCAGTTTAGATCTTTACTATTCTGACTGCCTTCCCTGCCTCTTTCTGCTTTGTCCTGCTTCGTCTGTGTTTCTTATATCCTGAATGCTATCCTTTGCTCTGTAACCTTCCCTGACACCTCTTTGTGAACCATAGTGGCATTTTCCTTTATTTTGTTTTGTTCAGTTGCTTTACACAACGACTTGTTGCCTCTGTGATGGCAGTTTGGATTTTTCCTCATTGTTCTTCCACCTCTCCTTCTTCCCTGTTTGCTAGTGCCTCTCTGAGGCACCTCCCATTTTGCCATAGTCTGCTCTCCTTAGGTCCAACACCCTTGCTTTTGTATGGCTTGACTTACAGCTGTGTTCATTGTGAACAACACTGTTTTGTGGTTGTTTGTTCCCAAATGGCTACCCACTTCTCACTCTGAGATCCTCTCTCCATCCCCGCTTGAGAGTACCAGGTCTAAGAGTTCTCCTTCTGAGTGGGTTCCAACACTAGCTGCCTGAGGCATGCTTCTGTGGGACATCTGAATGACCCTGCTCTTGGTTGTGGCTGCAGTGAAGGTGCTTCAGTGAACATCTAGCATATTCCAGTCCCACATCAACAGAATCTTGCCTTTATCTGCAATTGTTATGATTCCTTCTATAATACCTCTTGTCCATTGCCTGCCCTGTGTCGGGGTCTGTAAACAACCCTTTGGATTGTGGTGCCATTTCTTTCTCCAAGGTGACCCACAGTGCCTTCTTCCCTTACCTGTTTCCCTTCAGTTCAGTTGCTTGATTCCTTCCCTTATGTACAGAACTACTCCTCCTCCTCCCTTTACCCTCCCTGTCCTCCTGTAGATTGTGTACCCAGGTATGTTGACATTCCAGTCATGCTTCTCTGTGTACCATGTTTCTGTGACAGCCACGATATCCAGGCTTGCCTCTTCCATCATGCCCACTAATTCAGGGAGCTTGTTACACAGACTATGGGCATTGGTATGCATCACCCTTTGTCACTTTTGATTGTCTTAGCCTGTTAGGCCCATCCCTGTCCTCCCTGCCTTTGCCTTTCTGGATTTACCCGTCCTGCCCTAATCGACTTCTCTGCCTTTATGTCTCCTTCATTATCTACCCTGTTTTGTGGTGTGGAGGGGTGCTGGGAGTTCCTGTTTCTTTTCAGTGCCCCACCAATTGGCTTCTTTTAAATGCCTGCCAATGAAGAATTTAAACCTATTGCCTAGGACCCTGGTTCTCCTCAAGGACAGATACAGACCATCACACCAGTATAGGCTGCATCCTCCAGGTGGACCCCAGTCCCCAGTGAAGCAAAATCCCTGAGCTCCACACCAGTTTTTCAACCATTCATTGAATCCCATTGTGTGAGTACCCTAGACTCACACATGCACAGACAGGCAGCACTCCAGTACTTTACTATGTATGCTACTTGTCTAAGGACCTCCGCAACTCCACAAACTCCTTCTGCACTGCTCTCTTTCCATTAACAGCCAGGTCATTTGTCCTTAGGTGGATGATGACATCCAGCTCCTCCCCCATGCATCTGCTCCAATGATCCTGAGGATTTGCTTCCTGTCTCTCCAAGCCATGGAGCTGGGCAGGCGCCTCACCTTCCTCTTCCCTCCTCCTCCCTCCTCCCTCTTCCCTCCCTCCTCCAGTTCTACCCCCTTACAATTGAGTCCCCACCAGGTTTTTTCCTTCCTTATGGTGTTCTGTGCCACCCTCCTGTGGGTCTCCTTTATGGAGGTTCCTAACATCCTCCTTGATCACCATTTCTGGTGCCTCCATAGAGGGACCACGCTCTGCCAGTATGGGGAATGAATTGTGGAGTGGCACAACTGGAGGGATGCACCTCTGTTCAACCACACTCATCCTCCCAGAGCCCACTATTCTCTAACCACTAATTTTTCTTGGCAACCTCTCAGGCACTGTGGTGGCCTGGGTAGTCCCTGGATTGAGGAGGAGGTTTCCTGAATTATCGCCGGTCAGCATGAAGATGGGCATCCTCCTCCCTCAGACCAAAGAGAGGCCTGCAAATAGGGCAGCAAAGCAGCATCCAGAATGTCTCCTGGAAGACTGCCCTCCAGAGCCAGTGCATTGCACCACTCCCACATATCTGTCTCCCTTCCAATTTAAGATGCAATTGTTATTTTATTTTATTTGTTCTAGTGTTTGCAAGCATGTGAGTGTGTTTACCCCATATTCAGTGGTGGTAAACACAGTAGAACATGCAGGAGCCAGTTCAACCCACATGAGTGGTATAGGGGTGTGTAGGACCTGCACAATAAACATTGTTTCTGAACTGCACAATACCACATGTCCACATTGTTCTGTTAATGTAGGGGAATATGACAGATTCATTGTTGACACACAGTTGTGCTTCCAATCATTATGATATACAATGGGTTATTTCATAGGTACTCCACCTCCAAAGTTCACAACACTGGATGATCATGTGGTCGACTTTTCATTCCAGGATAATGTTTAGCTATGCAGTGGCTGTGTGTGTGTGTCTACGCACATGTTAGGATTGCTCCGTATTCCACCCTCATTCTATAATTGTTGTACTTCTGTTAACCCACCCATGCCTGTGGTGTATGTTTTCACGTGTTATTTGAGCCTGGTGGTCCATGCCTTATCTTGGGCATGGACAGTGTGTTTTCCGGCCTAGTCTCACATTGCATGTTATAATGTTCTCTGCCTGCAGCATCCCACACACATGCCTGTGTCCTTGACTATTGGGTCATTGTTGTGGTGTTTTCCATTGCTGCCTGTTCTGTATGCTAATTCCTGTTGTGGGATGAGTCACAGTGTCATTTGCTGAACATATTCCAAAATCCTCATGCTCTGGTTCCTGACTCCATCTTATGGCACACCGCTTGTCTCCTGGCCCATGCAGCCATTGTGTTTTTGTCTGACACTTTGTCCTGTTCTGTTCTATATGTCTTACTGAGGGCTATGTCTTGTTGTTATATCCCAGCCTTATTTCCCATTCCTCATGCAGACATCCCTGTCTGCATACACATGCATCTTATATGTCCGGGCACAGGAGGCCATTGTACTGGGGCTGACAGTATTGCCTTTTGTGTTCTGCCAGTCTGTCCTGCTGAGGGCTGTGTCAGATTTTTGGATACCACACCTTGCCACCATTCTCCATCCCTGTTTCTGTGTGTGCAACTTTACACACATGCCATGTCATATTAACTGGCACCTTGTGGCTCATTCTGTGCACAGTATTGGTCATGTCATGCAGATCTGCATCTGTGTGGTGCTGGCCTCGCACGTATTTGCTCCCTACACACAGGTACCACAAGAGAACACGTGTTGACACATCAACACACCATCAGACCAACATGTACACCAGACATGCTTATTTTGGTTAATGTGACAGTCCTGTTGACATTGGTGCTGTGTCTTCTTACTTACAAGACTACTGTGTCTGCATTCTTAGTGTGTCCACACTCCCAATCCACTGATGGTCTCCTTCTGGATATGGGGACACTACCTCTCCTCCAGGGCTGTTAATTGTGTTGTTTCATGGGGTCCACCACCTGTTGATGTTCCAAAGTGTTAGATATCATGGTGGTTTTAATCAGCATTGCTACCTCACAGTACCTCTCCCTGTTCTGTCTCTACAGGCATCGATTGTTTACTATGTGCTAGTGCGTTGCTCATCTGGAAGTGTTTGTTGAGTACCTGTGCTCAGTATTTACTAAAGGGACTCGGGGATCAATGCACAAGGGGTGTGGTGTGTGCTGGTGGGGGGCAGTTGAAATATCACAGTGGCCCTGTTACTGGAGGGCTGGAGGGCAATGAAGGTGGACAAGGCACCTGGGCCAGATGGTATACACCCGGGATGCTAAGGAGCTGGGAGAGGTCGTGCCAGATCACTTGGCAGACATTTTCAGTGCCTCCTGGATTCAGGCACTGTACCTCACCCGGGGCTTCTGCTGCCTTCCTCACGTGTTCGCCTGGCATTGCCCTGACTGGTGTCTGCAATCTCCTGTTGGGATGTTGTTTGTTGTTCCCCCGTGTGGTTCTGGTGTTGCTGCTGTGGTTGCTGCTGGTGGTGGGATTGCTGCTGGTGTGTGGCTGTTGTTGCATATGCCGGCCCTGCTGGTACTGCAGGTGCTGGCAGTTATGGGTCAGCATGTCCAGTTGTTGTGGCATCTGTTGGGCATACTGTTGTGGATTTATTTTACTGGTGCTCTGTGGTTGTATGTGTGCTGTTTGATGGGACATCCTATATACTGGCATTGTTGCTGCACATGCACGTTGGTTGCAGTACACTGGCTGCTGATATTGCTGCCGAGTGTATTGTGTGTGCTACTGTTGCCACATGTCTGGTAGTCATCCCTGGCTGTAGTTGCTCACCATTGCTTGCTGTTGGACCTCCACTGGTTGTGCAGGGTTTGTCTGGCCATGTGGTTGCTGTATGACCAGATGCTGGTAGACTGGTGGCTGTTGTGCTGCCTGGCATGGGTCATGCTGCTGCCCTCCATCACTTTGTCATCTGCACTGCATGTTTGGCCTGTTTTGCTCTGGCTTCTGCTACAGGGTATGTCAAAACAGAGTTAACAGGGATATGCTGTAAATCTATAAATATGCAATATAGGTTTTGCTGCTTTATCTTAACATATTTATATATTAAGTGAGCCAGGACAAAGCATTGGTCTATAGTAGAATGACCTGGCATGAAACCTGCATGTGCTTCATCTATTATATTTATTTCATGTATCCATTCTAAATTTCTCTTATTCAAGACCTTGGTGAATATCTTTTGTGAAGTATCCAGCAAACTTATAGGCCTGTAATGTTTAGGATCCTGCTTATTCCCTTTCTTGAAGATAGGAATAATAATATTTTCATTCCATGTAGAAATTATGCTACCTGAATGTGTGATCTGTTTATGTACCTTGTATAAGCTAGGCATGCACAAGTCAGGGCCATGCAGAACTATATCCAAAGGGATTCTATCCGGTTTGGGGGTTTTATGCCTTTTGCAGTTAGTAATGCCTCCTTATTGTTGTTCTGTAATTTCTGGTTCTAATCTAATCCAGTCCCTATTGACTGTATCTGGGGCTTGTCTGCTTCCCTCTGGTATATAGAACAACTCTTTAAAATATTCTTCCCAAGCCCTTGGGTCTATATGGCTTTCTATTTCTTCCGAGTAAACTTCCCCATCCATGTGCCACCATATGCCAACATTTCTTATTATCTTTACTCCATACTTCCTTCTCAAACTCTTTTCCACATCTCTGTTCTATATGCCTCTCATTTCTCTCTAATAACGTTTTATATTCTTTCCTCTGTTTATTCAAATTACTTTTATTTATCCTAGAGGGGTTTGCTTAACATATCTTGCCAGTCTGTTAATTTATTTTTTCCTAATTTGTATTCCACATCAAACCATTTGCTACCCCTAACTGTTTTTATTTCTGCCACTTCTACCAATAAAGCAGCTATTTTCTTCAGAGTATTTTCAAGCTTTCTCAAACTGGAATCTGATTCTTTATTGTTTCTTATTTCTTCCTCTACCCCACTATCCCTTAATAACTGAACGAAGAGCAGTCATCAATCATTTCCATTTGACTCCTTTTTTAATTCTTATAATGTTGTCAATTTTTTGATGTTTTTATTTCTAACCAAATATCCATACCTATTTCCACATATATGCATATTTTTATATGTTCACTGTATACTCTGTCTCCTATTTTAAGATCCCTGAAATTCTTTAGCATACTGAATCTTAGCCAACATAGGTCAATATAGGTCAAAATTGAAGCTCCCTACTACCCTCATAAGTATATTTTCCTCTGGTCCTCTTCTGTTCTGCCATTAGCCAGAACAAAGCATCTACCCATCAACATAGTACAGAGCTTACTACCTCTGTCTGAACTTTTTATCTTTAGATTTTCTTGTTTTTTAATATAATTATTTTCCAATGTTGACATTAGGTTCACCAATTCTTGGTGGACCCCAGGCATTGTCCCACCATGACATTAAATTCACTAGCACAATAATGCCCATCGCAGGATCATTCTCTAGGCATTTATCTAAAATTTCCTTTAGATCACTGGTGGGATATATACATTCACTATTGTCAATACTTGATACTTCCCTTCTATTGAATTGCCAAAATATGCTCAGACTTAGTCTTTATCTCCTCAGTGTAATATTTTTTGAGATTCTACACCAGATTACTAATCTCCCAGACAATCCACCATATTTGCTAAACTTTTTAGCCTCTTTTTATAGGTCTTATATCCATCAATATTAATGTTTTCTCTTAACCAAGTTTCCTGTAAGCAGATACATTTAAACTTCACATAACCCTGGGTAGTTTCCTATCCAATCCCACCCCTCTGACTACTTAACCCCTTATCCTGTCACCCCTTTGTCTTCGCTCCCACCCTCCCCTGCTCTCATCTATTCTGCCCTCCCTCCTTTGGTCACCACCACTTGACCCTCCATAACTCCTACCTGCACGCTCTAAAGCTCAGCTACCACTATAAATTGCTTGTCCACCTTAGGTATGCTCTTAGTACTGTTGCAATAAAGTTGACCTCTCCTACCTGATGTATTTTAACTGTACTTGCTTGAATCTGTATATGTATGTATCATAATGTACTTGCCTGCTGTATATATCCCTATCTGTTTTGTAATGTCTACATACCTTGTCTATTGTCTTATTACGGAACCTTTTAAACAAGCTTTTAGCTCAAAGGTGTTATCCAAGATTCCAATAAATAAATACAACTTCTTAAGCTATTGTAGTCCAGGAAAGAAGGATCTGCCAGTTTTTCTTTCAATTCAGCTATATTCCATGACAAAATGTTATGTCTATGTTTCTTAGCTGATTTCTCCTGTTCCAGTTTTTATGATGTCCACTTACTGTATATATTTCTCTGGTTGTCGTTTCTTCCTCAAAGTCCTGCAGGACTTGGAATCTATTATAGTTTGTATCAGGTTTAGTCAATGGTCTGATGTTGACTCCAATATTTGAGTTTCTGATTCTGTAACTTCTCCCACCAGATATATATATTTTTTATCGAATGTGTTTGCCTTGGACAATATTAACTGATACTCCCTTTCACTATTTATCCATAGCGTAATTTGTCCATTTTCTTCCCATTGCACAACTTTATTTATTGCCTTATTCAAGTCTTTGATCTTCAATAGATTCTGTTATAGCTCTATTGTTTTAATTTTTAAATTCTTAATGGTCTCATTTAAAAATCATTAATCCCATATATTGAAAGGGTTAGCTCTTTTCCTTTCTCCTTCTTTTGGGTTAAACTTCTCATAATATTCTGGGAGTAAAACTTTAACATTTACCACTGATTCTATTTCAAATCCCATATTCCTTATCTTGTGTTTTTGATTTTTCTATTGCTTTAAGTATATAAACTGGTTTAATATTAATAGAATCACCTCCAGATTTTCCACTGGTCTAATAACACTTTATTATTTCAGCATTGGTTCACTATATTTACTACCTTGCAAAATTGTTACCAAAAACTGTTTCAAGTGTGTATTCAATTTTCCTCTGTTTCATCCAGTATTATTCCTACCTTATATAATGACAGGACATAATCAGTCTCTAGTGTTCTTTTGAGCCAACCCACATTTTCATTACTTCTTCATCTTGTACCTTTTAGCAGAAGCATCTACTTTAACCTTTTTTTTTCAGGGGTATTCTTGCTGTTGTTTGCTTGTTCTTTATTAGAGTCTTTTTCTTCCTCAGTATTTTCAAGTGATCTATCTCCACTCTCTTGTTTGATCTCAGTGAGTTGGTTTAACTTGCCCTGTTTCTTTCTTTTATTGCTTTCACTGTCTTGCTTTTTTCCCTTATTAAGTTTTGATTTTATTTGCATTTTTTATTTTATTTTCTCACCCTTTTTAGAAACTATCTCCCATAATAGTTTCAGTTTCTGAAGCACCTGTCGGGATAATTTCTCATTATTAATTGTATCTTTTCCTTTTCTTTCTCTGTAGTCTTATTATTTCCTTCTCTTTTTCCATCCCATTTTCTTTCCCTGTTTAGATACTGTCATTTCAATCTCCTTTTTTTTTGCTTTTCTCCTTCCTTTTTCTTCTTGAATTATTCCTTTTCCCATAACTTTGGATTTCTTTTCTTTAGTCCATCTGCTATACTGTTATTTCTTACCTCTGCACTAGGAGCATAATCAATTCATCTTCTGAATCTGATATTGTTTCAGTTTCATTTTCTATAGCATCCAGGTTCAGCACACTATCCTCTGAATGTACCTCCATAGTATCTGTTACATGTCTAATCCTATTCCTTCTAATTTTTTGATGTCTTCTGTATTTTTAAATTATCTTCCTACTTCTTTCTTCTCCCCATTATTTCTTATTTCATTCCTTTGTAGATAGTCAATTTGTATTTTATTTTTATACAAATATAGAAAAGGATAAATCTTGTCCATACTGATCAACTGTTCATAAATTAACACATTTCCCAAATATGGGTCTTTTAATGTTTTTGAAACCTCTTTTGTAAGATTATCTGCCAAATTGTGTCCAGTTCAATTGGGCTCATTAATTGTGTACCTTCATCTGTGGTCCATGCAGACATATCTATCTGATTAATTTGATTAGCTTGTTTATTAGGTTCCCACAGACACACATTGACCCATTCAGCCCTTGTTTGAATTGATTTTTGTTTTATCCTTTTATTAGTTTGAATTGTCTCCTAATTGTTTCTGCTGTCTTGTTCACTTCTTTATTAACTAAATTCAATATATCCATATTTAGTAGAGGTGTCTCCATTTCTGTATCCTTAAAACTTAAACCATTTTTTTTCCAAATCCTGTAAATTTTCTTCTGTTGAAATTATTTTCCTTCTCTAGTTGGTTAGCTATTTTTGTTCTTTGTTTTTTTTCCAAAATGTCTTTCATCAAAGGTTGAATCATTTTAGGTTTCTAATCCCATTTTGATTAAACATTTTATATTCCCTTTCTGATCCACCAGGGGTGTTGAGGTAACTCCTGGTGATTATTTTAGAGCCATCCATCTGTATTTTCCTCTTTGCCACCTCCATGTATTAATATTTTATCCTTTTTGTTTGGTTTTCCACTTTTTTGTGGAAAACCTGGGGCTAGGGAAGACCCTTCTATGTTTTCACTTCTGGTCTCAACTGGCATAGTTCTATTTAACACCAGCTTACAGACTCCAGATAGGGCATGTAATTAATCTTTATTTGTTCTATTTGTACATGCAGTATGCCATAAATAAATAAAATAGGAAACCCTTTATATTTATTTATTTATTTAAGTCTAGGATTAGCACAATACCTTTGAACCGAGGCTCTTTTACAAAGGTTCCATGTCAGATGGTACAGTTCACAATAAGAGACAGTAAATAATCATTTAACAATTGCCAAATGTGCAAATACAGTTAGAGGTAAAGGATTTTGGAGAAAGAGGAGGGAGGTAGGAGGTGTAGGGGTGAGGGGAGGAGATCAGAGAGTTTGAGATGAAGGGTAGGAGAAGTGGGTAGGAGTAGTTGGGAGGAGGCAGGAGGAAGGGCAGCAGCCAATGGGCCTTGTCAAGGACATACAGATTAAAGTGCTAGGTTGGTGGCAGCATTTAGACCAAAGTGCTTGTTGTGGGGGCATAGGCAGGAGCACGGTGGACTAATTGGGTGAGCAGTCACAGGAGCTGGAGGCAAGTAGTGAGAGTCTTAGTCTGGACTTAAAACTCCAAGCGTCAGTGCTGCAGAGATGTCACTACTAAGGAAGTTAAGCCAGCTGGGTGCCCTGTAGGAAATGATCTTTAACCTTGAGTAATGTGGCACCTCGGGATTTGTAGGGAGTATTGCTTGACCTCCTCATATTGGAGTTGCTGGATCTGGGTGTGAGGAGAGCACAGACACTGGGTGGAGCAATACCCATCATTATTTTCTTGGCCATAATGCAGGTTTGATATTTTATTCTACTGTGAAGTTGAAGCCAGTTAGTCTTGGAGTAGAGGTCACAAGTGTGGTGAGAGGTGCAGTCCAGTGATGAGTTGACAGGCTTTATTTAGGAGATAGTTACACGTTTGAGGATAGTGGCAGTGGCTAGCCATACAGAGGATAAGGCCATAGTCAATAATACTAATGACTGAGCTTTGGATGGCAATAGACAGGGCATCAGAGGTTAGGTGTTTCCTATGCTGGAACAGTAGGCCCAGTCGAGTATTAGTAGCCTTTGCCACATTGTTAATGTGGACAGTGTAGGTGAGATGTGAGTCAAGGGTGATGCCAAGGTACTTGAAGGATTGTGTTTGTTCCAGCGTGACTCCTTGTTTAGTTTTGATTGAGAGTTGGTAGTGCTTGTTTTTGTTGTTGTGGTGGCTGCAGAACATCATGGATTTTGTCTTCTTCTGATTGAGGATCAGTTTATGAGAAGAGAACCAGGCCTCGACAGATGAGAAACCCTGTTGGAGTTTTCTTGCAGAGGCTTAGGGTCATGGTGAGAGGCTAATATAACTCGTCATCAGCGTAGAGTAAGCTTTACTCGGGGCAGGACTCCGGTGGTACATTTAGGAACAGGCTAAAGAGGAGGTCCCAGGATGGAACCCTGGGGATCCCCAAGCAGACAGGTCTTGGATCACAGAGGGTATTAGCAATTCTTACTCTCTGGGTCCAATTGTCCAGGTAACTTTGAACCAGCTGATAGAGTTGAGTAAGAACCCAGCATTATGTAGCTGGACAAGCAGGTGGTGGTTAACGGTGTCAAAAGCTTTTGATCCAGTTAGTTGGCTTTTGTCCAGCGAGTTATGAATAGCACCGTGAATTCAAGAGAGCAGAGGAGGTGCTGTGCCCTTTTCTGAAACCATGTTGTTGCCTGCAGAGTACGTTGTGTTTATCCAAAAGTCAAGACAATACGTCTCCAGCACCTTAGAGAGGGAGGAAGGATTGAAATGGGTCTGAAATTCTCGAGGGCAGTTTTGTCACCACCTTTATGGATTGGGGTAATGGTGGCAGATTTCCACTTATCTGGGAATTGGTTTAGGCTGAGAGAGAGGTCTAGGATCTTGGTCAGGTGCCCTAGCACCTCTTCTAGAGTGAGAGACAAGAGTTTGAGATCAAGGTGTCATTGCTGAATCTTGATTTGCTAATAGCTTTGGTGACATACTTGTGAGCCTGATGGGTTTTGACCTCTTTAAAGTAGAAACGTGGTTATTTGAGGTAGTGGTCGATTGGGACACAGGAACTCTCTCCAGTGAAGAAGTCATTAGGTAGAACTCAGCTGATGTCAGTGAACGCTGTGTTAAATGAGTCAGCAATGGTTTTTGGGTCAAGTGTGGTGTTACCATTAATATTGAGAATAGATGGGTGGGATTTGGACTGTTTCCCATTGACTTATTTTAAGTTTTTCCAGAAGTCTCTACCATTCCCCAGGAGTTGGTAGAGATTTCTTATAATAAACTGATTTCATTTGTCGGATGGTTTTGGTGCAGTCATTTCATGCACGTTTGTAGTTTGAGATGTCTTTTGCCTACCAGAGTTTCTGGCTAATTTCAGAGGTGGTCCCTTGTTTTAGTTTCTTAGGAGGTCACCAGTGATCCAAGGGTTACAGAGTGCCTTGACTTTGTGTTTTTTTAAGGGGCGACAAGTTACAGGCCTCAGTGAAAATTTTAATGAAGTGATCCAGTGCAGTATTCACGTTGTTTGCATTGAAGATGGGTGACCAGTCTTGATAGAGGAGGTAGGATTTGAGGTGCATTAGCTGACCACGAGGTAGAATTCTGCTGACAATGGTTTTGGCAGGTGGTTTGGTGAATTTATTAGACCAGGTGCAGCAGACAGGGAATGGTCACTGAGAGAGTCAGGTAGGACAGAGGTGTTTGTGATCTGAGAGGGGTGACTAGTGAGGATCCAGTCCAGGAGTGTGCTGGTGCCGGTCTTGAAGTTTTTCCTGGTTGGCAAGTCGCACTATCTGGATGAGGTTGGCGACAGCAGTAGAGCCTTGTGCACCCCTGCTTCAGCAGCTAGCCAGTTTATATTAAAATCACCTAAGAGGATGGATTCTGTGTCTGAGGGAAGTGACCTGATGAAGTCAAGTACTGCTGACAGCCCGTTCCTTGTTCTTTGGGAGGAATGTAGGTGGTGACAACTGTCAGGGCTTTGTTTTGGGCTCCTAAGAGGATTCTGATGGGTAGAATCTGAGCAGCAGAAGAGTGAGGCAAAGTATTAATGGGATGACCAATGATGGTGTCTTTTAGGTAAATGGCAGCCGCCACCTCTTTTAGATAACCGGTCCAGCCTGAAGACATTTTAGCCAGGGATATTGATTGCCTGGTCCAGGATTGAGGGCGTGAGCCAGTTCTCAACAATTGCCAGGACATCTGGGCAGTGTTGGAGGTAAAGACCTGCAGGGCATTGATTTGGGAGGAGGCTGCAGATGTTGATGGACATGATTGTGAGGGCACCCGAGGGCTTGTTCTGGATTGAAGCCTTGGCGATGGTTGGGCCAGGGTTTGGGTGTACATTGCCAGACAGTAGCAGTAGTATGAGCACCAGCCTTAGAGTGCACAAATATAATTCCCTGATGGAACGTTTACATCTTCTTGGCAGTCAGGAAAGCATCAAATGGTGCAAGCGTGGGGTCAAGATCAGGTAGAGAGAGAAGATGGAGGGGTTCCCATAGCCTGGCTAGGGCAGAATGCAGTTCCTTACAGGTAGGAGAGATCCATGGCAGTAGGTTGGCCTCAAGGTGATGAGTACCTAAGTAGCGAAATGCTGTTCAAGCCGGTAGTTGCGAGAGGGAGGAAAACAGACTGCAGGGAAGTGTAGAAGAGGGGAGGGTGGCAAGAGCAAAGGAGGAAAGGAGCGAGTGTGGGAGTGCATGGTGAGATGGTAATGGGGGTGCTTTAAGGTAAGCGGGTGTAGAGACAAGCATATAGGATTCACTAATACATACACAATTATAGGACAATTAAATACTGTTATACAGCAGTGTTTGAAAAATTTTAGAGTTTAAAGAACCTTAAACATTTTCAATTTTGTAGCAGGACTTTAATCAATATAAAGGCTAAGGTGCAAATTGTGCATTATTGTGCAAAATACAAAATAATGCAAGATAAATAAAGCACCACTCATACAGTGCAAGCTTCTGTCTCTCTAACCCTTTTCTTGATGTGCTTAATATACATTATGTATATAAAATGTTGAACAGAGTAAGCTGATTTATATAGCTAAAGTTCAGACTTTTTGAATGTATTCTGGGGTTTACCACAATCTACATTCAGTACTTCACAAGACTTTCAGGGTACTTTGGGTTACTTCAGGTTTCTCTGGTTTCTGTTCAATATTATAGGGCTAACTTCGAGTAGTGTTGAACCACTTTGAGTCACTTCGGGTTAATCAGGTACAACTTGCGACTTCCTAACCTCTTTCTTCTCAGGTCACCAATGCCTGGGTTCCTTTTCTCCTCCTTTTCCTCTTTCTTGTACCTTTGTCTTTATAGTTTGTCACTTTGACCACAAAAGATATACATCGCAACAATAAAATCAGCCTAATAAACTGACCATACAATATACAGGAATCTAAAAATGCTGTAAAAGTATACACTTCAACAGTAATACAATAGTGCAGTAAGCACAATGCCCCTTTTCTTTTAAAAATTAGCACAAGGGTTAAAATCAAATCCACTGATATTTAATGTAGTTTTTATCTCAGGACACTTACTTTAAAAAAAGTTCTGTTTTATCCTCAGCGTTTTTTTGCTTCTACTACCATTCATTGCTCTCCCATATTTCCTCAGAGCTTTACCTGCACGACCTGTCAAGTTACTCTGAACAAATGGCTGTTGGACTAAGTTTTTTAGGCAAAAATATACAGCTGACTGCCATAAAACTAAACAAGCATTTGTCAATGCCGAACGTTCGCTTGCAGGTGTTTGCAGTGGTGTTTGGCACGTATGGTGTTTTACCCTAATGCCCTGTGCGCTTGCTGGTATTTGTACAATACATTTTAGCATGACCTTTTGTTACCCCATTGTATGCTATATAGGCTGAAACACATTTTGGCAGGATGTGAAAATGACAGCTGTACTGCTCATAAGGAGTGTGGTAAAATGGCAATGTTGAAAATTTGGAGTGGAAATATTGAAAATGCTAAAACCTACGAAGGCGCATGAGAACTGTGCAATGCACTGTGAAACAGTCATTTTAGGAATTTTTTCACCAAATTTTCAACACTGGCATTTTAAAACCTCTGCTAATGAACAGTGTCACTGTGATTTTCTTATGTGTCCCATACATTGAGTTTTGCATGCTTTAATTGTGCCATTGTAGCGCCATATGGGCGAAACATGTTTTGGGCAAGATGTGAAAATGACAGCTGCACTGCTCACAAGGAGGTGTGATAAAATGGCAATGTTGAAAATCTGGAGGAAATATTGAAAATTGGCAACTTATGAGCTGCATAGGAACTGCTAATGAACACTGCTCAGAAACAGTCATTTTAGAATTTTTTCACCAAATTTTCAACACAGCCATTTTAAGACCTCTGCTCATGATCAGTGTCACTGTGATTTTCTTAATGTGTCCCATACATTGAGTTCGCACTGACTGTGCCATTGTGCGCTACGTATGGAAGCACGCTTTGGGCAGGATGTGAAAATGACCGCTGTACTGCTCATGAGGAGGTGTGGTAAAATGCCAATGTTGAAAATCTGGATTGGAAATATTGAAAATTCGCAAACCACGAAGCGTGTGGAACTGTGCAACGACGTCAGAAACAGTCATTTTTAGGAATTTTTTCACCAATTTTCAACACAGCCATTTTAAGACCTCTGCTCATGATCAGTGTCACTGTGATTTTCTTAATGTGTCCCATACATTGAGTTTGCACACCGACTGTGCCATTGTGCTACATGGGCGGAAACATGTTTTGGGTGAGATGTGAAAATGACAGCTGTACTACTCATAAGAAGGTGTGGTAAAATGGCAATGTTGAAAATCTGGAGTGAAAATATTGAAAATTACGAACTTACGAGCTGCTGCGAGGAACTGCGCAACGCGACCAGAAACAGTCTTTTTTAGGAATTTTTGCACCAAATTTTCAACATGGGGTTTTGGGACCCCTTCTCATGAATGATGTCACTGTCATGGCATTATTCAGGCCTGAAAGAGTGATTTCGCGCAGTGACTGAAAAATGAATGAATATATGCAATAAAGTGGAAAGCCCCTATCTAGCCCATTATACAGCTTACCGGCATTTCCTCAGTTCGCGGTCAGCTTTGAAGAGTGCAGACGTGTTCCCAGTCCAGCAGTGATCATCGCGCCGAGTCTGGAGGTACGTGGGGTGAGGGGGTGGGGAGGAGGTGCGCAGGGTGGGTGCGGTTGGGGAGGGGCTGGGAGATCACGTGGGACCGTTTTGCTTTTAGGTTTAAAAAAAAAGATGATGCAGGACATTTGCCACACTGGGGTGGACTCCCAGCATGGCACCAAAGCTTTGGGGGGCATTTGGGGATGGAGCCGATGGGGATTGGGCACCCCGTCGGCAAGAGGACCCAGGGCGTTTGTCACGCTGGAGTGGGCTCCCAGTGGCACCAAAAGCTTTGGGGCATGAGGCCTACCAAGCGCTGTGTATGACAGTGATGATTTTCTTTGAGAGTGAAGACCACGCTGTCATACACAGCTCCTGCACTCATTGGTGCAGGATGCCACGCCTGCTCAATGGAGCAGTGGATTGAATGGGAGAGGCACACCTCAAAGTGTGCTATCTAAAAATTGCTCATGCATGTGCGCAAGCGTAACATAAAAGACAATGTTAAGCATCTTAAGGCTGCTCATGTTTGCGCTCTGGCTGTTATATCCAGGTGCATGTGCTTATATGCCCACTAGTCATATGCTCAACTCCAACCAATCAGTGGGTGTTATTACTTCCTGGTTTTGTGTGCCATGGTAAATTCAAAAATCTAATTGTTATATCTGTATTTTCTGTACTTTCTATATTGAATTTTCTCTTGTTTCTTTCCAGGTTTTACACAGGTTCTTGTTAGTGAGTAAGCCACAAAGACACAACCATTAAAATGTAAACTGAGTTTACTCATTTAGGGACTCAAACATTCTTTGGGCCTTCCCCTTCCAACATGTTCAAATGAAAGATATATATACAATCATAGCCAAAGACATGGTCAGATATTCCTGAAATTTCTGTGATATGTCTAGCGAAATCTCCTGCTTTCTAGTTCCACAGTAGGGGCATCAGAGAGAAACTCTTTAGAAATTTTGTGAAATAGCTGGAAATATCTGACAATGTCTCTGGCTACTACTATAAACCTATTTGTCCCAATAGCTGGGCTAGTAGGGGTATTAAAGAAGTACTGAAATATACACACTAAAGTTAAACCTCTACCCTTTGTATTCAAAATCACATTCACATTCAGTAACTCAGTGATACAACTACAGTACATAATACACCACAATTCTTGATGCTGAGAAATATAAAGATTCTGGCGTTGCTATGACTGTAAGGGGCTTCAGGGCCTGTCCAGCCATTGGCTCTCTGCAGAGCTCTCTGAACTTTTCCGCACTCCACTGGCAGCTCCTCTCCACTGCTGAGCACTCAAACCAGATTTGGGGGATATTCAGAGACTGGAAGCCTCCTCCTCTCATTCCCTCGTCTTATACTCCTTGCTCTTGTAACGCAGGCTCTAAGAACTTCTGGAAAGGTCAGAACTTATTAAAAAATAGTGGTAATGGTGGCATACCTTTTGTAAAATAAATATCACTTTTTCTAACTCCTGCTATGGCTGTTTCTCCTCAACAGTCTAGCATTTGCCTGCACCTTCCTTCTCAGTCCACCTCCCAGAATCCTCCCTTTATTCCAGTTTATAGTTCATTGCACTACTACTATTTTTCAGTGAAGCATGAACATGTAAAGGTTGCATCTTTATACTGCTTCTGATTACTAATGACTGTTAGTAACAGTAAACATAGTTAGCAGTATTTAACATTAGCATCAACTCGAATGACTGCTAAGCTGACTGCTTTCATACTGCTAAGGAACTCTGTTTTTTGGTCATAATGCCATCTGCATTCTAATATACTGTTTATATAGCAGTCTGCTTGGGTAAAGGACCTCTGGGAAGAGGGTGGTGGAGTTGCACTGGGGCCATAGATGTTCACTAGAAGGAGGGTTTGGTCATATATTTTAACTCCTTCCATCACCTGTCTTCCTTCTTTGCAGTGGCTGGCCTGTAGTATCTGTAATGGTAGTTTGCTATGGAATAGATAGCCACCTGCCTAGACCTGGATGAGATGAAGCTATCTATCACCTGCCCTACCCAGTCTCTTCTTAGTATGAGGGACTCATTATAGAAGTGCTATATCACACCTAGTTTTCATGAGATGGTTAAGTACCTGTTTGTGTTTTGCTGGAGAATGGAGTCCCTGACATTCCATGTAAAATATCATATGTCTGAGCCTGAATTTTATGTTGTGCTAGCCATTATATCAGTAACCAGTGAGCTTCTTGTGTCATATGGAGCAGAGTAGCTAACTTCTAAGAGTTAGTTCAGGGAACCTCATGATTGCTCAAAGGCTATTATGCCCCACACAGGTAGAGAAGTAAGGGACATAGGCCTTGGAGTGTTCCCTCCTGCTATTATTGAACATCTAAAGACAAGCAGAGATCTATTATTTAAAACTGTTACCATGCTTAATAAAACTGATACTGATTCAAATACTGGTTTGCATACAGGGTAAAATGAAAATACAGATAGAGCTTATGATTAAATAATAAAGCTGAAATAACTTTCATATTTAAGAAACCTTAAAAGGAGGAGACCACCACAACATGAGAATTCCCAAGAGCCACATGTGCTCTCCTGATGAGATTGTAGGTGATTCCTAATGAGCATATCTGTAATCATGACAGAACTTCCCTCTTCAGATGAGAAGGGGTCACTATAGAAGTCTCTAACATGGTGCAGAGACAGGAGGAAACCCAGAGGTGAAGCTGGGTTAGTAATAACAGATATGACCAGTCACTCTGCTCCCAGAGTGAGTGTGGGCACCACTGCACAACCTCCTATTACTTGGTAGGGAGGGTAACAATCAGTTGGAAGTTTGTGGGGTTGGACTGCAGGCAGCTACCATTTTTATGTTGGCTCACACTTGCGTGCCAGCCAACATATTGCATTAGTGGCAGATTTGGAGGCACGGTCACTGTTGGGGAATGCAGGGCATGCATCAGTAGGTGTGTCCCTCATTCCCCAATAAGCCAGCATGCAGGCGCCACACCAGGAATATATAATGTGGTGAGCACATCAAACTAAAGGTCCACTGCAATGACAGCCAAGCTCGTCATGCAGCGGCACCAAATACGCCCTCACTCACGTGCCTTCCTGGTGAAACCCTTCCAGAAACATGGTGGCGCTAACTGCCACTGCATGGAGAGCCAACTTCAGGGTGCCCAATCCCCTGTCAGCATGCCATCACTCAGTTCATGTGCCGACGAGTGAGCCCACTCCCATCGGCATAATGCCCCCCATTTGTTCTGTGCTGAGGGGGTGCCCAATCCCCTCAGCTTCCCACCCCTCGCTTACGTGCCGATGGGGTGCCAACTCCCCATCAGCCAGCCCCTCCCTCAACACTTCAGATGGCATGCTGGGAGCCCACCCCAGCATGCCAATGCCCCCGTAAAAAAAAAAATCCCACAATGTTTTTTTGTTTGTTTCCCTGTAAAAGAAGAAACAGTCCTTCGTGGTCTGTCCTGCTCCCTCCAACCCGCACCCACCCTCTGCACACCCCACCTCCCACACCCTCACCCCATACTTACCCCCAGAGTCCTGCACGATGATCTTCGTGGACTAGTAACACATCTGCACTCTTCAAAGCCGACCGCAAACTGAAGAAATGCCTGTAAGCTGTATAATGGCATAAATAGGTTTTTTCAACTTTGGTGCATATCTCAGGCATTTTGGGAATTTTGGCACCAACTTTTCAACATGGGGTTATTGGGACCCCTCCTCGTGAATTCAGTCACTGTCATGGTGTTATTTGGTCCCGAAAGGGATTTTGCGTCACTGCATGGAATCACCTTTCAGGACTGATTAACAAATGACAGTGCAGCTGTTCATGAGGTGGGCTCTCAAAAAGCCTATGTTGCAAATTTAGTGAAAAATCAAAAAATGACTGTTTCTGAGCTGCATTCGCAGTTTCCATGCCGCCAGTAACTTCGTAATTTGTAATATTTTCATCCCAGATTTTCAAAATTGCCATTTTTCCACACTGCCTTATGAACAGTACAGCTGTCATTTTACATATCCTGGTTGAAATGTGTTTTCGAACATCCTGCAAAATAGCGCGTTGCTTCAGCAAATCAAATTTACGGACAGTTTGAGAAATGACAGTGACACTGGTCATGAGCAGAGGTCCTAAAATGCCTATGTTGAAAATTTGGTGATGAAAGTCCATAAAATGGCTGTGTTACAAGCGTGTGTTGCACAGTTTCCACGCACCCTTGTAACTTTGCAAATTTGCAATATTTACATGCCAAATTTTCAACACTGGCATTTTCTCACACCTCCTTATGAACAGTACAGCTGTCATTTTTCACAGCCTGCCCAAAGCGTGTTTACGCATGTTGCGCACAATGGCGTGATCACTGTGGGAAATCAACTTTTGGGACAGATTAACAAAATCATAGTGCCACTGTTCATTAGGGAGGTCCCAAAATGCCTATGTTGAAAATGTAGCTAAAAAACGCAAAATAATTGGGTTATGGACGGTGTTGCGCAGTTCCTATGCATATTCATGACTTCACCAATTTTCATATTTTCACCCAGATTTTCAACCTTGCCATTTTTACACCTCCTCGTGAACAATACAGTTGTCATTTTCACATCCTGCCCAAAATGTGTTTTCATCTCTGTGTCGCCAAATGGCATAGCCACTGCGCAAAACCACCTTTCAGCTAACAAACTGATTGTGCCTCTTTTCATGAGGTGGGGTCAAAAAGCCTATGTTGACAATTTGGGTGAAAATACCAACAAACCCCTACGATGTAGGGTTTCAATCAACACCCCACCCTGTAGAGACTGACAGTAATCGGTGCGACTTGGGATCATTGGTGTAATGCTCACGCCATTTCAGCCCCACCCCACCCTGCAGCCAGTGACAGGCATCGAGGTGCTCTTGCAGTGTTTGGCCCTAAAGTTCACCCCATTCTCCTATGCTGCACCTGTCTCAGCGTATTTCCTTATGGAGTGGGTAAGTATAAGGCCCAAAGACCCCATCGCACACCACGACACTTGTCAGTGTCTACAGAGTAGGGTGAGGTAAAATGGCATGAGTATTATAGCTGATGACCCAAAGGCACACCCCAACGCCTGTCAGTCTCTGCAGGGTGAGGTTGGCGCCAGTTCAATACTTCACTGCCATTCCTATTATGCATCTGTAACTTCTGCACTACCAATGCCAATTCCAGCGAGACAACATTTGGCATTGACAAATGCTTGTTGAATTAGTGACCATTTGGGGCATCGGGTGGTGTGAGGACCTTCCCCATACGTTCAGGTTGAAGAAATTGAAGACTCAGTGTGGAGGTAGAGGTGGAGGTGGCATGTGATAGTATATGGGCTAGCATAAGTAATTTCCATCCCCACGGCTGGTGGAACCACCTCCTGGGGGCAGTTTGGAGTAGTATCACTACCCCTTCTCTGGAGTGTGTTGTGATTCGTCCTTTTAAGATTGCCTTTTCTTTGCCCCCACCCTTCTGGGGACTGCCCATCCACTGACCAGCTCTGGCCAAGGGTAATATGCTGAAAGGGTGTAGCCTCTAGACAAGCAACATTGCAGCTTGCAATATAGTTCAACTGATGGGAGCATCGCTTGTTATTGTGGACCCATGCTGAACCTTCTGCTAAGGTATGCCTGGCACTGAATACTTTCTGTTCCATAGTCTGCCATTTGGCATCCCAGGGCAGAGCAAGGGTAAGCCTTGGTCTCCCACCGAGGGCCAGATTCAGAAGCAACCTTTGGAATGTTCCAAATGTGTGTTCATCAGCTCATGTATGATCCTTTTTGGGGTGGGAGTGGAGGGTGGGAGGGTCAGGTTCAGCTACACATGGTGGCTTATAATGTTCTCACTGGGTGGTACATCCCTCTCAGTCTCCATGTGGGTTACCAGTTCCCTGAGTGTCCCTCCTTCCCTGATTTGACTTCTCTCTGTTGTAGTGCTAGGCATTTGCCGCTACTACCTTTGGTTTTTTGGGAGTATCTTCCAGTTCCTGTTGTCCTGTCGGGAACTAGTAGGAAACCGGTCACGGTGCTTGGTTATTCAAGATTAGGAGAGAGAGGGGTACCTGGACATACATTGCAAGAAGGTCAGCAACTTACTCTTGAATCAAGCTGTCTCTCCCCTCCCAACTTTCATCTCCATTATGGGGGAGTGGAGCAGGTAACACTATGATGGAAATGCTTTCATTTCCAGGAGAGGGATGTTGAACTGTCCCAAGCCCAGACTGCCAAAGCTGATGCCCTTGCTAGGAGATTTGCTTATAGGACCAGACTTTTCACTTTTCTGGGTGACTGTGAGGAGCCTGTGTACAGCGATCTGGATATAACACCTCAACTGTAAGCTGGAGTCAGTAAAACAGTACCACCAGATGCCCATCCCATAGCCCTTAACTTTCAGGGGAGAGGGTGTACTTTAGAAGACTGCATATTAGGTACCAGGTTGATGGCAAGGCAGAGCTTATCTTTCCATACACATTATTACCCGCTATGAGGCAATCTCTTCCCAGTCTGATGAGCCAGTTTTAAAGATCAGTTTTCCTCCTATGTCTCTCATTCCCCACTTGTTCCTAGTGCTGAAGATGTTACTTTTATCTCCTATATTCACTCATTTCTGTTAGGAGGTATTTAAATGTGTCAGCCTACTAGACAGCCCTGGGGATCTGCAGAAGGGAGGTGTGACTGTTTTGTGCTTTCAGTGATCGGTTCTATTGTTTGCTACATTTGTGCTAATTTACATTGGGGATGGTATATGGTTATGTTGTTCATCCTTATCCTTATGTCCCTTCTTTGTCACTCCCTGCATTGCCCTGTAAGGTTATGCAGCTCGGAAGGGAGGGTGGGTCAGCAACCAGCAGTGAAACTCCCTGCTAGGAGTTAGCAGGTTGCACTTAAGAAGGAGATTTCCATTATTTGACTCTGGATAATTTCCAGTTCTGGGTATTTAGATGTGGTGTTTCCGGTCTCTCCTAAGCTGTGATGTTTGACTTTAGCAAGACGGTGCCAAAAGGAGGGTGATCTCTGTAAGGTGGCATTCTCACTCACCTCTAGGATAGTTTCTATGTTCCAATATTTACCTTACTACCTTTACTATAAAAACCTTTAGAGCTTATCCATGTAGCAGGACACCTCAGTCATGGAAGGGCACCTATAGATTTCACCATGGCCCGTGAGCTGACGGCTTAAGTAAATGAAGCACCATGCTTCACAAAGCATACTTCTCATGTCACCATGTCCACTTCCTGTGGCAGACGTGCGCTACCCTTTGGCACCAACGCTGTGCTCTTCCAGCAGTGACCGTTAGAACAGGGTTCTAAAATGGAGCGTGGCTAGCTTTACGTTCTGTCTTCAAGCTCGAGGCTAGTAAAGGAGAGAAAACAAACACAGCCTGACTAATTTTACAACTCCATGCCATGAGGGGGAGGAAGTTGAGAGGAGAGGCTAACTGAGATCGGGGGGTGAGGGAGGGAATCAGTTCCACCACCTCCTCTGCAATGTAATCCTATGGCTATTGAGAGGCTAAGGTATTCAGAAGTAAGTGATTCCCCATACTTAGTCCCTTTGTCGTATGCTCTACAGCGATGACAAAACTGTGCAACAGGAACAGCGCAGTAGGGAAGAGCGAGATGGTGCAAAACTGAGAAAGGGTGTATGTACGTAATGCACCCTCTCACTCTTCCAGGCAGAGGATAAGACTCTGCTGGGACAGGGCCCACTGCAAAAAAACTTATGCAGCTGTCAATATATTGCACTGTATTGGCAGTGTGATATATTGTTACAGCATAATGTCTTGCAACATTATGACCCCATGCCGTGATTCCCTATGGATATTGAGGGATAAGGTATTTGGAATTAAGTGATTCCATTAAAGTATGCGCCCACACCCTTCACACTCTCTCATCCCATCTGCCCACTACAGGAATGACCATAGCTACACTGCACTTCCTTGTGAGCAGGCATGGTAATGAACCTCAGGGTTAATAATGGGGAAGAATTTATCAGCATTGTGTATGCTAGTGTCTAACTCAAAAGTGAGGGGTTGCAATGACCAGGAAGAAGGGTCTATGCTTCCCTAATGTTGTTTCCTGTGTGTATCACAAGCATTACTGCAGTCCAGGGGAGTGAAGCACCCTCATGACAGGTCCCTCCAGATTTCTGGAAGTCTGGAGTAATGCAAGCGGTTTGCCCTTCAGTGTAGACTGCACCTCAACCCACTGTGTAGTCCCTCCTTGTGGGGTGAGCAAGAGTGGAACATTAGTTCACCTGTGGCTATCAGCTACTCTCCCTACATCCCCTTAAAGTGTTACCACCTGTTAGAGTTTCTGGGAGGAATAGGGATTGCCAGACTTACTACCATGTGAAATTAGAGATCACTGTACAGCAGGGGCGATCACACCCTGTGGACATTACTCCTGTCTGATTACCATTAAATCGTAGAATCTCATCAGTCTTGGCATGGGACTAGGGGCTCAGGAGTCTGTTGTTCTGTATAACAGAGATGGGGGTGGGTGGATTCTCTGGCAAGTTTTAACCAGAGCAGCCAGCTCCTTCAGTGCAGCAGTAGAGCTACCAAGCCATGATACCGAGACCCTGGGTTTGGGAATGAACCTGGGCCATCGGAGGGCGGTGGCAGGGAAGAGGCCCTCCTTTGGGAAGGGGGTTCTGCATCCTGCTGCACTATCACCATCTTGGTGACCATAGGTGGTGGTGCAGGGGATCTGTAGGTAAAAGGAGGGACAGTGGGCGCAACCTTGGGTTGGCTGCATTGGACTCTGCCAAGCCAATCCTTTGTGCACTCCTGACAGGGGCAGGGGCTAAAAATGGAAAATGGAGGTGCAGGATTGTGCAGATGAAGCCTCTGCTAGTCCACCACATCTACCACTAGATCTGAGCCACCATCCTGAAGGGACACCACCAGTCTTAACCTCTGCATGGGTGGCTAGATGTCTGTGGGAAGGAATGCTGAAGGAGCTGAAGGCGTCTCCAGCCCTGGGGGTGAGCCAGGGGGCAGCATAGCAGTGTGTTGTGGGTGGTATGGTGATCCTGTGGAATGAATGGCAAAATTTCAGCTGGATGGTAATAGGGCACTAGCAGTGGGCAGAAGGAGGTCCTGGCCTGGCCAGGAGCAAGAAGATAAATATGATAAAAAGAGTTTTAACTGGGCGGGTGGGGAGGCACCCACTGCCATTTTACAGGGTGCTCATCAGTATCCTTACCACTTCTCACAGTGGTGAAGCACCAGGTAACACCACCACACTGTCACTATGGGGCAAAATGTACTTAAAATCTCCTTCAGTTTCCATTAATTGACCCTGAATTTTGAATATGCCCCTTAATTCAAAATTAAGGATGCTTTAAAATAAATAGGAAAATCCTAAAGTAATTAATTTTCCTTAATTATTAAATGGAATGTATTTAATTAAAATTCATGTAGAAATTAATCAACACGATGAGAGGCTGCTCCAACCTCCAAGCATGGTGCTCTGAAATCAGTACAAGAGACTTTATTTTATTGAAAATAAAACTGGATAAGCATTCAGCATGGGCAGCTCACCAAACTACACCAAGGTTTTGCACTGGAACAAGCACTTTTTCAAGCGATAGTGATACCTAAATGTAGGCTTTATATACCCCATACTTAATTTAAAAAACCCAGTGAGTTTAAAAGACATGGTCAGGTGGCACTTCCCAAACACCTTGCTGATAATATATACACAAAGTAACACTGATAATAAATATCTGTGCAATATTTCTAAAAACATGCTATGGTTTATTGCCTTAAGTGCTGCACAATACTAGCCAGCATATCCAAAAGAGGCTACTGGGGAGATTGAGAGAAGGGGAAGGATGAAACACATCAACAGCAGGATCATGTGAGTGGTAGGAAGGCAGGGGATGGAAGGAGAAGTGAAAGAAAATGAACAGAAATAAACACATCATATCACTGTACAAAACACCAAAACTAAGGAATAAAACAAGCAAGAAGCTGAGTCCATTTGCTCTGATTGTGGACTTTCATCTTTCTGAGTCCTAAATCAGTCTCCATAAGGACACTTCCCATGGTGATATTATGGTTAATTTGTTATAAAGGGACATCGTGTAATTACAAACACATCAACAACTCCCAGCAAATATGATCCTTACTGTACATACCACTTAATGTTTCATTTTCAAATATCATCCCCAATTTTTCATTTTGTTCAAAGGTGTAGCACAAGGTAAGGCAGTACAGTGCTCAATTTATTATGTCCATCAAGTCACTTAAGGCTGCATTGGCTACCAACTCATCCTAAATATGGAACAAGTTGGAATAATTCATTCAGACTAGGACTAGTGCAGGCTCTAAACGTATATTGCCAGTACATGTCTCTTTTAACAGCTTATTCTCTAGGTCACCACCTCAAGGCCCAGGTTTCACAACTGAATGCCTGGAACTTAAATCTGTGCTATGGCTCCTTTTTGAAATGGCACGCATGGGCATTTGTGTCCATTCCTCTCTCGATAGCTATTATTTGAATTTGAATTTGACGGCAGATAAGGACCGCTTGGCCCACCCAGTCTGCCCATTTCTTACCTAATGGATAAGCTGCAGATCCTAGTTAACCAGCAGCCTATTTCTTCCCACCCCACCCCTAGAATTGCTGTATGACTGTCCCATGCATGCTTGACTTCCACCACTGTTTTTGACTCCACAACCTTCCTCCGGAAGGCCGCTCCATGCATCCACAACCCTCTGTGAAAAAATGCTTCCTTAAATTACCTCTGAGCTGCCCCCATCTTCAAATTGTGCCCTTGTTCTTGCACACCTCTTTTTGAAAGATGCTACCCTCTTGGACTTTGTTGATTCCTTGAGGTACTTGAAAGTTTCTATCATGTCCCCTCTCCTCCTTTCCTCGAGGCTATACATATTAAGCTCCTTAAGTCTCTCTTCATATGTCTTCCGTGCAGACCCTGCACCATTTTAGTTGCCCTCCTCTGGACAGCTTCCATCCTGTCTATGTCTTTACGGAGATTGGGTCTCCAGAACTGCATGCAGTACTCCAGATGGGGTCTAACCAGCTGTCTGTACAGAGGGATAATAACTTCCTGTTTTCTACTGGTGATGCCTCCCTATGCATCCCAGTATCCCCAGCCCTCCTTGCTGCCCTCTCACATTGCTTGCCCACTTTTAGGTCATCTGATATGACTACCCCAGGTCCCTTTCCATTTTTGTTGTTGTTAGTATCTCACCCCCATTGTGTACTCTTCCCTGGTTTTTGTTTCCAGGTGCATTACCTTGCACTTTTAGCATTGAATCTAAGCTGCCATACATTTGACCATTCCTCTAACCTTGCCAAGTCCCTTCTCAGCCTTTCCACCCCACCTAGTGCATCAGCTCTGTTGCAGATCTTTGTGTCATCTGCAAGAGACATACTTTTCCTTGTCGCTTATAAAGACATTGAAGAGGACCGTCCTAATACTGAACCCTGCGTGTACCCTACTCAGTAACCCCACTTTCTTCAGAGTGGACTCCATCTACTATTAATCTCTGTGTCGTATTCTCCAGCCACTCTTTACCCAGGCTGTCATCTTGGGACCCACTCCCAGGCTGTCTAACTTGTATATTAATCTTTGTGGGACTGTGTCAAATGCCTTCTAAAGTCTAGGTAGGCCATGTCCACAGCCCCTCCCTGATCTACTACTTTGGTCACCCAGTCAAATAAATCTATCAGATTCATCTGGCATGACCTTCCGCTGTGAATCCATGCTGCCTTGGGTCCTGTGCCCTCTGGCCTCTAGATACTCGGACAATTCTTTCCTTCAGAAGATATTCCATCATTTTCCCTATCACTGAGCTTAAACTAACAGGTCTGTGGTTTCCTGCTTCTGCCTTGCTCCAACTTTTGTGAAGGAATCACATCTGCCCTCCTCCAGTCCTCGGGTACCACCCCATCCTCCCATGATTTGTTAAAGAGGGTAGTCAGTGGTGTCACTAGTTCTACCCTTAGTTCTTTTAGAATTCTGGGATGAATCCCATCAGGCCCCATTGCTTTATCCACCTTCAGTTTTAAGAGTTCTTTAGAACCCTTTCTTCTGTAAATGGGCTGGTATCAACTTCTGTATCCAGAGTGTTTCTATTGTTTGTTTTAGGTACCTCCCTTTCATTTGTAAATACTGAGCAAAAATATTTGTTTAGTATCTCTGCCTTTTCACGGTCACCCTCTGCCCACCCCCAGTCCCCTGCTATTAAGCCTCACTATCCTTCCTTGGTCTTCCTTCGCTCCCTGATGTACCTATAAGAGGTTTTATCCCCCTCTTAACTGAGTTGGCTATCTTTTCCTCGGTTTGGGCCTTTGCTGTTCTGACTACTTTTCCAGCTTTCTTTTGCTTTAACTGATACAGTTCTCTGTCCTGCTCATTCTGTGATTCCTTGTACTTCCTGAATGCTTTCTTTTCTCTTGAACCTTCACTGACATTTCCTTTGAGAACCATAGTGGTTTCTTACATCGCTTTGTTTTGTTTATTTGCTTACACAAAGGCTTGTTACCTCTGTGATGGCAGTTTTATTATTCCCATTGTTCTTCCACCCCTCCTTCCTGCCCATTTGCTAGTGCATTCCTTAGGCACTCACCCATTTTACAAAGTCAGCCTCCTAAAGTCCAGTACTTTTGCCTTTGTATGGCTTGAGTCTATTGTGTTTATTGTGAACCATACTGTTCGATGGTCGCTAGTTCCCGGATGGCTACCCACTTCTACATCTGTGATCCTCTCCATCTCCATTTGAGAGAACCAGGTCTAAGATTGCTCCCTCTCGGTGGGCTCCAATACTAGTTGTCTAAGGCATGCCCCTGTAGGGCATCTAGAATAACCCCACTCTTGAAGTGGCTGCTGCAACTGCACTCCAGTTAACATCTGGCATATTCAGATCACCCATCAGCAATATCTCCCTTTTCTACCATTCTAAGTATACTTTCTATCATTTCCTTGTCCATTTCCTCCCTAAGTGAGGTCTGTATACAACCTGTGCGGTGTGGTGCCATTGCCTGTCTCCAAATTGACCCACAGTGTCTTATCCTCCCTCTTACCCTTTTGTTCTGTTGCTTTGATTCCTTCCCTTATGTAAAGAGCTACTCCTCATCCTCCCTTTACCCTCCCTGTCCCTCCTGTAGATAGTGTATCCTGTATGTTTATGTCCCAGTCATGGTTTTGTGTATCCGTGTTTCTCTGACTGCCACGACATCCAGATGTTCCTCCTCCATCAAGGCCACTAATTCAGGAAGCTTGTTACCCAGACTAGGGCATTGGTACTCATTGCTCTCCATTTTTGATGGCTTTACCTTCTGTTGCAGCATCCCCACTGACCTTTCTGCCTTGGTCTTTTTCTCATTTAGTACCCTGTTTTGTAGGAGAGGCTAGGATTTTCCTGCTGCTTATCAGTGCCTCCCCTTGACTAGTTTAAAAGCTTGCCAATGAAGCATTTAAACCAATTGCTCAAAAGACTTGTTCCTTCCTGGACAGATGCAGACCATACTGCCAGTATAGGCTGGTGTTCCCAGGTGGAACCCCAGTCCCAATGAAGCCAAACCCTGTGCTCCACACCATTTTTTCAACCATTCATTAAACTGCATGGTGCAGTACCCTCGCCTCACCCATGTCATTGACAGGCAGTACCTCTGAGAAGGATACTGTGTGCTACTTGTCTTAGGGCCACTCCCCAACTCTACAAAGTCCTCCTGCACTGCTATAATCTCATGATGAGCCAAGTCATTTGTCCCTAGGTGGACAATGACGTCCAGCTCGAGACTCCCGTGCAGCTGTTCTCGTGATCCTGAGGATGCGCTTCCTGTCCCTCAAGCCATGGCACCAGGTAGGCACCTTACTTCAGTTTTCCCTGCTCCCCAGTTCTATCCTCTAATAAATGAGTCCCCACAAGGAGCTGCTTCCTTTCCTGTGGTGTCCTCTGCCTCCTTCCTGTGGGCCTCCTTGTGACAGTTGTCCTCAGCCTCCTTAGTCTCCTCTCGGGTGCATCCATAGGAGGTATGCTCCCCAGAATGGTATGGATTGTGGAGTGGAACAACTGACTGGGTGTGCCTCTGTTCCACCATCCTCACCCTCCTGAGCCCACTGTGATCCAACTGATGTGCTTTCTTCGCAACCTCTGAGGTAGTGGTGGTGGCTCTGGTGCTTCCTGGATGGGAGGTTCCTTCCTACTGAAGACGGGCAACTTCCTCCTCAGGGCAGAGTGTGTCAAAATAGGCAGCATCTCAGCCTCCAGAAAGACTCCTGAAGACTGCTGCCCCACAGCCATTACATTGCACTACTCCCCACATGTTTATCTACTTTTTTTTGTGTGTGTGTGTGTGTGATTGGTTTGTTATATAGAAATATATATATTATACAATGTGTATGCTTATATTGTCAGTGCAGTGTGCTAGAGAGGATATGACAGTGATATGCACCTTGAACGCTTGAGGAAATGATGTCAGAACCCCAGATATAAAGGAACTATTTCTAGGGGTAGGTGGGGTGAGGGTGGGCAGGGTTGGGCCTAAACTGTGCCCTCACGAAACAATCAGCTAAAAGCTCTGACCCACCACTGCAATGAGTGCCTTCCTGTCAGCAAGATGCCCTACACAACAATTTGACAGAGAAAATACCCTGCTAATCAAACAGAGAAAATCCAGACATCCAAGTCAGACACAGGTAAACCACCCCAGCCCCAAAACAGCTTGGTGATTTGTGCTGTGAAAACAGTCAGCCCCAAACAAGTCAGCTGTGCACCAGGACAGACACAGTAAACAGTATTCTGTCCCTCAGGGTTTAAACTCTTCCTGCACTGAAAATCTTAACAATTGTAACAAAAGTAAAGCAAGATCCACCTCCTCTCTTGCTTGAAAGACTGTCTTTCCTGATAATTCTAAGTTCCTTATTTTACCTTTCAGTTAGAAGTAGCTCCACCTGCAGAATATCTGCTACAAACCAAAGACAATTGTAAGGTTCACCTTCCTCTGTTGTGAGCACAACTCGCTTTCTTGCAAATCCTATGTTCAGTATTGCAGCTTCCAGCCAGAGGTAGTTTCACCTGAAGAATATTAGCTATTAGATGTTCCCATGTCCATTTTCTGAAAGGTCTGGATGTTTTTCCTATGTAAAAAGCTTTACAAGTGGATACTGCCACATAAATTACATTTTAGTTGCACAATTTAAAAGTCATTAACTACAAATTCTTTCTGAGTAATAGGGTGCATCACTTTATTGCCATTTTGGACATGGCAACAGAATGTGCAATTGCTGCAGGTAAGATTACCTTTTGGGAATGGAGGATTTTCATTTGTTTCTTTGGGACTCATGTAATAATCACAATCTGATCACCTATTGTCTGGCTCTGCCTATAGACCATATAGTGGCTTGCAGATGTGGTTCATTTTGCAAAATGCCCCGTCATTTTCAATGATTCTTTTGACTGCATGTAACTGAGTAGAGAAAGTAGTCACAAAATGTATCTGATTTTCCTGGCTATGACTCATAGAAACATAGACTTTATGGCAGATAAGGACCGCTTGGCCCACCTAGTCTGCCTTTTTCCTACCTACAGGATAAGCTGCAGATCCTATTTAACCAACAGCCTATTTCTTCCTACCCCTCACAAAATTGCCTTATGTCTGTCCCATGCATTCTTGAATTCTCCCACAGTTTTAGACTGCACAACCTCCTCAGGAAGGCTGTTCCATGCATCCACCACCTCTCTGTGAAAAACTTCCTCACATTGCCCCTGAGCTGTCCCCCATCTTCAGATTGTGTCCCCTTGTTCTTGCACATTTCTTTTCTCTGAAAGATGCTACCCTCTTGGACTTTGTTGATTCCACTGAGGTACTTAAAAGTTTCTATCATGTCCTCCTCTCCTCCTTTCCTCAAGGGTATATATATCCTTTAGTCTCTCCTCATATGGCTTCTCTTGCAGACCCTGCACCATTTTAGTTGCCCAACTCTGAACTGCCTCCATCCTGTCTATGTCATTGGAGATGAGGTCTCCAGAACTGGATGCAGTACTCCAGATGGGGTCTCACCAACTGTCTGTACAGAGGGATAACAACTTCCTGTTTTCTGCTGGTGATGCTCTCACTATACATCCCAGTATCCCCAGCCCTCCCTCTGCCTTCTCACATTGCTTGCTAACCTTAAGTTCATCTGATATGATTACCCCAGGTGACTTTCCATTTTCTTGTTGTTACTACCTCCCCCATTTTGTAATCTTCCTCGGGTCTTTGTTTCCCAGGTGCATTATTTTGCACTTCTTTGCATTGAATCCAAGCTGGCCATACTTCGACCATTCCTCCAACCCTGCAAGTCCCTTCTCATCCTTTCCATGCCTTCTTGTGTATCAACCCTATTGCAGATCTTTGTGTCATCTGCAAGAGGCATACTTTTGCTTCCAGTCCCTGTGCAATGTCACTTATAAAGATATTAAAAAGGACTGGACCCAATACTGAACCCTGTGGCACCCCACCAGTAACCCTCTTTCTTCAGAGTGGACTCCATTTACAATTACCTTCTGAGTCCTATTGTCCAGCCGATGTTTTACTTAGGCTACCAGCCTGGGACCCACTCCCAGGCTGGGTTAATTTGACTATTAATCTTTGTGTGAGACTGTGTCAAATGCCTTACTAAAGTCTAGGTAGGCCATGTCCACAGCCCTCCCTGGTCTACTACTTTGGTCACCCAGTCAAAGAAATCAATTAGATTTGTCTGACATGACCTTCCCAATGTGAATCCATGCTGCCTTGGGTCCTGTGCCCCACTGGAATCTAGATACTCAACATTTCTTTCCTTTACTTTCCTACCACAGAGGTCAAATTGACAGGTCTGTAGTTTCCTGCCTCTATCTTGCTCCCACTGTTGTGAAGGGAATCACATCCGCCTTCCTCCAGTCCTCAGGTACCACACCATCCTCCCATGATTTGTTAAAAGTGTAGTCAGTGGTGTCACTAGTTCTCTCCTTAATCTTTTTAGAATTCTGGGGTGAATTCCATCAGGCCCCATTGTTTTATCCACCTTTCAGTTTTAGGAGTTCTTTCAGAACCCTTTCTTCTGTGAAAGGACTGGTATCGACCCTCCTATCCAGAGTGCTTCTATTGATTGGATTAGGTACCCTCCTCTTCTTTTGTGAATACTGAGCAGAAGTATTCTTTCAGTATACCTACTTTTCATTGTCCCTGTCTGCCCACCCACCTCCCCTTTATTAAGCCTCACTATCCCTCCCTTGGTCCTTCATTGCTTCTAATGTACCTATAAAGGTTTTATCCCCTTCTTAACTGAGTTGGCTATCTTTCCTCGGTTTGGGCCTTTGCTATTCTGACTGCCTTCCTGCTTCCTTTTGCTTTATCTGGTACAGTTCTCTGTCCTGTTCCTTCTGTGGTTCCTTATACTTTCTGAATGCTATCTTTTTCTCCTAACCTTCCCGCCACCTCTTTAGAGAACCATAGTTGTTTTTCTTTCATTTTAATTTGTTAATTTGCTTTCACACAGGCTTGTTGCCTCTGTGATGGCAGTTTTGATGTTTCCTATTGTTCCTCCACCCCTTCTTCTTGCCTGTTTGATAGTGTTTTTCTGAGGCACTCTCCCATTTTGACAAAGACAGACCTCCTAATGTCCAGTACTATCACTTTTGTATGGCTTGACTCTGTGGCTGTGTTTATCATGAGCCACACTGTTTGGTGGTCACTTGTTCCCAGATGGCTACCCACTTCTAGATCTGATAGCCTCTCTCCACCCCTATTTGAGAGTACCAGGTCTCAAGACTGCTCCTCCTGAGGGGTTCCAACATGAGCTGTCTGAGGCATGCCCCTGTAGGGCATCAAGAATGATCCTTCTTGGATGTGACTGCAGCAAAGGTGCTCCAGTTAACATCAGGCTTATTCAGGCCACCCATCAACAATATCTCCCTTTTCTGCCATCCTAAGAATGCCTTCTATCACTTCCTTGTCCATTTCCTCCCCTGAGATGGGGGTCTGTATACAGCCACCATGTGGATTGTGGTGCCATTTCCAGCCACCAGGGTGACCAACAGTGCCTCCTCTCCTCCTGTTTACCTTTTAGTTCCATTGCTTTGATCCCTTCCCTTATGTAGAGAGCTACCTCCTCCTCTCTCTACCCTCCTGTCCATCCTGCAGATTGTGTACCCTGGTATGTTGACATCCCAATCATGGTTCTCTGTGTACCATGTTTCTGTGACTGCCACAATATCTAGGTGTTTCTCTTCCATCAAGGCCACCAGTTCAGGGAGCTTGTTACCTAGACTATGGGCATTGGTACTCATTACCCTCCATTTTTGATCACATTACCCCTTTTGCCCCATCCTGTCCTTACTGCCTTTTGCCTTTTCCATTTACCCTCTGAGCTTCTCCCTATCGACTTCTTGGTGTTTACCTCACTAACTACCCTGATTTTTTGGGGGGCTAGGATTTCCTGCTCCTTTTCAGTGCCTCCTCCTTGGCCAGTTTAAATGGTTGCCAATGAAGCACTTAAACCTATCACCTATCACTTAGGATCCTGGTTCTCCTCCTGTACAGATGCATACCATCATGTCAGTATAGGCCTGCATCCCTCCAGGTGGACCCCAGTCACCAATGAAGTCAAAGCCCTGAGCTCTGCACCAGTTTTTCAACCATTGTTTGAATCCCATGGTTTGGAACACCTAGCCTCACCCATGCCATAGACAGGTAACACCTCCGAGAAGGGTACCGCATGTGCTTTCTGTCTTTAGGCCCTCACCAACTCCACAAACTCCTCCTACACTGCTCTGATCCTTTTTCCAGCCAGATCATTTGTCCCTAGGTGGAAAATGACATCCAGCTTGCTCCTCTGCAGCTGCTCCTGCAATCCTGAGGATTCACCCTGTCCCTCCAAGCGATGGCACCAGGCAGACACCTCACCTCCCTCTCCCCCAGCTCTACCATCCTAACAATGGAGTACCCCACTAGAAGTTGTTTCCTTCCCTCTGAGTCCCATGCTACCCTCCTGTGGGTCTCCTTTGGAGGCTCCAGCATCCTCCTTGATCTCCACTGTGGGTGTCTCCATAGAGGAACCGCACTCTGCCAGAACAGCGATGAATTGTGGAGAGGTGCAAATGGAGGGATGCACCCTGTTCTACCACCCTCATCCTCCCTGAGCCCACTGTGGTCCAACTGCTCCTCTTTCTTGGTAACCTCTGAGGCAGCGGCATAGGCCCTGGTGGTCCCTGGGTGGAAGAGGAGGTCCCCGAATCCTGGCCAACTCAGCCTGGACATGAGCAACCTCCTCCTCAGCCCAGAGTGGTGCCTGCAGATGGGACAACACAGCATCCTCCAGAATATCTCCTGAATACTGCCGCTCCACAGCCACTGTGCTGCACCACTCTATCAAGTCTTATTTGTGGACTCTCAACTGTTGTTTTGTATTCTTACTTTTTCCTCTCTATTTTTTTTTTTCTCCTACTTTCCTACTGCCTCCATGCCCTTAAAGCTCCTGCTCTTCCTGTTCTGGGACAGGAAGTTCCTGTATTCTTCAGTAGTCTACTTCTTAGTTGCTCAGAGTCAGACCTCCAGCAGCTAGAGGGGGATAGAGAGCTACTCTTTTCCTTCTATGATGGTGAGTCTTTGTGCCTCTGTGATCACTCTTTCCTGCTCCCAAACAGGAAGTTCCTGTTGTCAGTCAAATCCTTTGCCTATAAAAGTGGACCTGGCTAAAGGTGGGGGCAGGGGGGAGGGAGGGAGAGGCTTTATAGTCCCAGATGTTGAAAATATATATGCTGTCTCTTAAACAGCTAGGGTAAGACCACAACTTCATGTGGATCTCAACATGTTTTGCTAGGAGTTATGTCACTGACTATACTTGCAACTATTGGCCACCCATGGCAATCCAACAGGTTGTTACGGATCTTAGGTAGGCAATAAATCACAGGTCTAACTGGAAAATCTACTGTTAAGTACTGGTACACCTGTGGAGAAATCAACTGGTTGTTTAGAGCATCACAAAGAATCAAGTCAATTTCATGTTTGGAGGGTGCTGTGGAGCCCAGAGCAAGATGTCGATTCTTTTGATTCACTAGCTCAGCCTTGGTTGACAAACTACACAGATGTAAGTGTATTAAGCTAAATAGCTTTCCAGGAGAGAGAGAGAGAGGAAGAGGTAGCGAAAGTCTTCTGATTAGTATGGGCAACTCGGGAAGGATCAACGATCCGAACGGGAGCAAGGAGTGGAAATGTTCTAATGACACAGGAGACCTAATCTACACAAAGCAGACCTGAAGAGAACACCTGGGACATGGCTGAGGAAACCCTTCAAACCATAGGGGCCAAGCTCTAAAAGCTGATTAAATCAGTCACAGTTCTATCAGATAAATTTGATGGACTAGCTGCTAGGGTAACCACATAAGAGGCTACCATGGAAGGCACACAGACAACAGCATTAGATGCCTCTAAAAGACTAGATGCAGCTACTGGAGTGGTGTTGTCTTTGATTAAAGAGAGGGGGCACTGGAAAGCCTGCATTGAAATGTTAGAAAATCAAATTAGAGCCCCTAACATCAGAATCTTGGGCATGCCAGAAGGCAGCAAAGGGATAGCCTCCTGTTGTTTCTACAGGACTGGTTTGGACAACAGATGGGGAGTAAAGTGAGATCCAAAGTCCAGCTATTTCAAAGGACCTACAGGGTCACACCACATGGGTGATCAGAGGATCAGGATCTGCCTAGAACCATCATCATGGTCACTGATGGGGTGGGACCAGAGACTACCTTTGGCACTTGACAGATGAAAAGGGACCCTCCTTCATGATGGTCAATAAGTCAGCCTCTTTCCGACATGAGTTACGCCACCAACCAGAAGTGGAAAAGATTTGATGGGTGCAAGCAATGCTACGTAAGGCCTCAGTTTCCCATGGAATGATTTTTCCAGTGCGACTACACATCGCACATCGCGGAAGGTCTACGTTTTCCGACTGGCTAAGGCCCTGAAGTGGGGTTGCAAGAACGCCTCCTTCTGCCCACCAGTCAGATTTGGATCACCAGTCGTCTGAGGATGAGGGCTCCTGAACACTAATCAATTTTGCTCTAAGGAGTGGTGGCGGCCACATCAGGTACTGTTGATGTGTATTAATAACACCATATGGTAAATGGTTCTGAGAAGATGATAACTTCACCTGTAAGGCGCCTCATGTTTTGGGGTTAAAACTATGTTCAGGACATTCCTATGAATTTGTTTCAATCACATTGAACTGTGGACTGCTACTTTAAATGCTACAGACTACAACTCTTATGGTATGATGGTTAAGTGACTCTGTGTTTTTGGGTCTAAAGTTTCTCTTTCCATCATTCTCTTTTGGCATGTTGTTTAAGACTGTCAACCAAGTGGCAGTATATTAACACTTTAAGTAAATCAATAATTGGTTTTGCACATTATTTGTGCCTCACTAGTGATTGCATGGCAACCAGTACCATAATTTATGATGAAGAACTTTGGAATTTTGTTTTAAAATTTATCATAAGATAATTTCCATGCAGCTCATGGGCTACATTACAGCAATGATATTTTGCTACTATGCAGATATGTGAGAAAAGAATAATAATTATTTAATTTCTACGGATTTCTAAGATGTGTCTGTAAAGTATTGGATGGCCATTCTAGTGGGTGGGGTAGGAAGAAGTAGGCTGCTGGTTAACTAGGATCTGCAGCTTATCCAGTAGGTAGGGAATGGGCAGACTGGTGGGCCAAGCAGTTCTTATCTGCTGTCAAATTCTATGTTTCTATGTTACTTTTTATTAAGAGGAGTGGCTTCTAATATGGATGTAAAACATATATATTTGTAATGTCTATGCTTGATAAGAAACTATATGTTTGTTTCACTACAAAATAAAAATATCAAGTACAAAAGAAAGTCAATTTCATGTTTGCAAGTCATAGTCAGATAATCTTTTAGCTCACAATAAAGTTTCTGTCAGTCAATTGTCTGTTGACTTCAGTTTCGTACTTCAAATGGTCAATGACAACTATGGACCTGCCTTTGGGCTTGATAATTATTTCTGGGGTTTCTCAAAACCTTTGAGGGCCTGTTTTTCTTGACTGGTTAAACTGAAAAATCTTGTTTTATTCATTTTTCTGACCAATGCTGTATCTCCCTTTCACAGTTGTTCTGAAATACTGACGGCTACAGAGTTCAGTGGTGGTGTGAACTACGATGCATTCCTAAAAGCCCCATACAGATTTTTTCTTATAAGGGTAGTCTTCCTACAGATATGCTTTTGTTCAAGGTGAAGTTCTTGATTCCTCTAGTTTCCTCTCTCCGATTGGGCATAGTAGCATTTCTTGTCATCAAAAGGCCTTTAGAGCATGTGTTCTTACAAATTTATACAAGGGTGTCATAGTCTCTGAACTTATTAATAGAGTCAGGGCTGTGTTGGGCACCCGCTGAATCCCTTGGCCACGTGGAGGCCTTACCGACTTCAAGTAAATGTATGGGAAGTTTAATAGACCCAGTTAGCACTTGAAGCGGTCTAGTGACTCTGACTTTATTTCCCAAATCCCCGCTGCACTCCCGAGTCCCATTGTATAAACAAAAATACACACAGCAATTTTACAAAAGCAGCAGGCAGCAGCATTACATACCTTCCTTCCTTTTGTACGTTTTCGCTCATCAGCTCGCTGTTCATTCTCACCACTCATGCTGCCGCTGCCGCCTGATTCTTTCCTAAAAAGGCAATCGCAAGGCCGCAAACACTAAAGAACGCTTAAGAAGTTTAGTTATTTAGAAGAAAACAGAGTCCATCCAGATCTACACCATCATACAGGGCCCCTCCTGCACCGACTTTCAGCTGTTCATAAACTCATGCTGCTGCTGAGTCTGCCCACTTGTGCCCACTCAGCCCGCTGCTGCCTGGCCAATTTTCTAATCCCCAAACACCTAACCACACTGCAGTGTCCACAGACTGCAAGAATAATCTAAGCATCCACAAGTTCCCCAATTGTGCTGCACATCATGGTAATGTGGAGGTGCTGTTGAGCCAATCACAGGGCTCCACTCAGTCCCTTGCTATAATTTACACCTCTTCCCCTTGGGTCAGAAAATTTTGTCCCCACTCAGGTCCGAACTGTACCATAAAGATATCTCTCTGACACTCTTGGAACCATTCAGCCAAGGACCAGTTCCAGAGCGTCAGAGAGAATTTTGGTGTTGAAGCTGCTAGCTCAGAGGAGAGAGAAGACAACTGCCCTGCCCACTGCGCCTTGAAGTCAGCCACCAGAGATGACCTTCCTACCTGGTTCCTGGTCTGACTGCTGCCGTCGCTCACACTAAGTAGATACAGCCCTGCTATAGTGCTGCTTGTTGAAAGACTGCTAAGAAAATTTGTAAATCCTTTATTTCTTTTTAAGAAATAACTCTCAGCAACAGCAGGCAGCAGCGCCGAGCTTCGCAAATCCAGATCAGCATGCTGTAAACTACTGGTACCTAGATTTGAGGAGACTGAAGAGAAGAGGAAATTATACCCCGCTCACCTAGAGACCAAGTTTTCTTAAGTATGTTCTGTTTTGTATATGCTTGTGCTAAATGCTAAAACTAATACAATTAAGGTGTTTAATTTAAGGATGGTTGGGAGATGAGATGGCTGCTACTGTTAAAGTCAAAACTTGAGGGACTGCATAGACAGAGCAGCAGAACTAGAAAAGTATATTCTTGTTTTAGGTGAGGACGAGTTACTGTGTGACAATGGAGATCAGGGTTTTGCTGTATTTTTGTTTTTTAGATACTGAGAAAGTGTAGAAAGATTAGGTGGGAGCCCCGGTCGGGCCCTGGGGGAGGGGCCAGTTATAGAGTCTGCTGGAGGCCCCAAAGTCCTAAAACCGGCCCTGAATAGAGTTAGTAGGGATGAAACCCAGGCCTTTTTCTAAAACTCACTGCTCAATATCTGACAGTATAAGCAGGTATAGTTACCACAAATAATTTTCTCTCATGCTGTGGTTTGACGCTTGATGTCTCATGGGTTGATACTGCAGATTCCACTGCTATCCATTCCTCTTGTACTGCTGTGTTGGCTGGAAATGCGCCCTCCTCCTCTTCCTTGCATGGCCCCTCATCTGATTCTTCATCTGGTTCTGAGAACCTGGTGATTCTCTAGCTCCTTCACAGTTCTTGGCAGAACTGCTGTTGGGGTTTGGGGGGCTAAATGTCATCTCCTTCCTCTAAAAATGTTCACTTGTGCTGACATGTGTACAAGCCACTTGTAAACGTGATATTTTGCACTTCCCATTTTTATGTTTGCTCGCATGCATGTGCAAGAAACATAGTGCCATCATCCAAGTTTTTTGTAGGTGTGGCACCCTGTCTTCCAAATCAGTCAGTATGTTTGCAGGCATAGCCACAGTTTACCAATGAGTGCTGCAGCTGTCTATGACAGCAATTAAAAATGCAGTGCCATATAGTTGAAAGGGAGAGCTCTGCTTCAGTGAGCAGCGATAAGATAGTGTTGATTGGCATATTGAGCGGCAATCCTGCTTGTATCGTCTGCTTTCTCTTCTTTCTTTTCTTCCTTGGTGCCCAACTCGTCAACTCAATTAAACCCCCAAAAGAAACAGACTTCCAGTTTCCACGATGGGAGCCCACCACAGCATGGCACACATTCAGGCTGGTCGACGGAGGTGCCCAACTCTCATATTCCACAACCCCCAAAAATCTTCCAGCTGCCATGCTGGGAGCCCACCCCAGTGTGGCACAAGTACTGCATCATCATCCTCGGCTCCACTGCCCTCAAAAAAATCTTCCAGCTGTTACGCTGTGTGCCCACCCCAGTGTGGCACAAGTCCTGCATTGTCCTCCTAAAAAGAAAAGAAACACCTGAAAAGAAAAAAACAGTCCTCGTTGATTGTCTTGCTCCCCAACCCGTGTCCACCTTCTGCACATCCACCTCCACACACCCCATCTCACTCCATACTTACCTCGGAGGCTGGCACGACAATCTTTGGTGGACTGCACTCTTCAAAGCCGACCGCGAACTGAAGAAATGCCGATAAGCTGTATAATGGAATAAAAAGTTTTTTTAAACTTTGATTCAAATCTCAGGCATTTTTGGAATTTTGGCATCAAATTTTCAACATGGGGTTTTTGGGACCCTCCTCATGAATTCTGGCACTGTCATGGCGTAATCGCCCCGAAGGTGATTTCGAGGTCACTGCTTGGAACCACCTTTCAGGACTGATTTACAAAATGACAGTGTCACAGTTCATGAGTGTAGGCCACCAAAACCCTATGTTGAAATTGGTTGGAAAAATTCCTCAAAATGACGGATTTACTGAGCGTGTGTTGCGAAGTTCCATGCACGCTTGTAAGTTCATGAATTTTTATTATTTTCACTCCAGATTTTAATATTGCCATTTTACCACACCTCCTTATGAGCAGTACAGCTGTCATTTTTCAAATCTCACCCAAAATGTGTTTCACAGATGTAGCACACAATGGCGAGTTGGTGTGCAAAATCAATGTTTGGGACAGATTAAGAAAATCACAGTGACACTGTTCATGACCAGAGGTCTTAAAATGGCTATGTTAAAATTGGGTGACAAAAGTCCATAAATGGTGTGTTACAAGCGAGCATTGCACAGTTTCTATGCACCCTTGTAAGTTCATGAATTTGTAATATTTTCAGTCAGATTTTCACCACTGGCATTTTTCCACACTTCCTTATGAACAGTACAGCTGTCATTTTCACACCATGGCTGAAATGCGTGGTCACTGTGGGAAATCACTGTTCGGGACAGATTAAGAAAATCATTGTAACACTGTTCATAAGCGGAGGTCCCAAAAATGCCTGTGTTGACAATATGCTGTAAAATCCCAAACTAATTACATTGCAGGTTTCTCACGCACGCTCGTGACTTCACCAGTTTTTTTTATATTCAAACAGATTTTCAACATTGCCATTTTTTACACCTCCCATGAACAGTACAGCTGTCATTTTGACATCCTGTTTGAAACGTGTTTTGCACCTGTGGTGCCAAATGGCGTGAGTGGCTGTGCAAAAGCAGCTCGCTAACAAACTGATATTGCCACTGTTCATGAGGTGGGGGTCACAAAAACATGTTGAAAATTTGTAGTGAAAATATCAATGAATGCCTGAGGCATTATGGTTTCCAACCATAACGCCCCACCCTGTAAAGAATGACAGGCATCAGGGGTGTGACTTGGGATTGTCGCCTGTAATGCTCATACCATTCCACCCCCACCCACAACCTGCAGCCAGTGAGAGGCATTGAGGTGTGCCTTGGACTCTTGACCCCAAAGAGCACCCCATTCTCCTATACAACACCCATCTCACTGTATTTCCTGATGGAATGGGGTGAACATAAGGGCCAAAGACCCTAAGGCACACCATGACACTTTGTCGGTGTCTGTAGGGTAGGGTGTGGTGAAATGGTGTGGCCGTTAAGCCTGATGACACAAAGGCACACCCCAATGCCTGTCAGTACCTGCAGGGTGGTGGTGGGGTTGGCTCAGTTCAGTACTTCACTGCCATTCTTATTATGTAGCTCTGTAACTCCTACATACTACCAATGCCAATGCCAGCAAGCAAACATTCAGCATTGACAAATGCTTGTTTTATTCAAAACAGAGTGGCATAGGTCCTCTTACTTCTTTTTCTTGGATCAATCAAAGATTCATCCTCTGTATAATGCACAAGTTTTTCAAACTTCGAGTTTTACCTGCTTTATGTGTTCTTTCTATATGGAAACAGTTCTTTTAAATCTTGTTAGTACTTTTCAAATTCAACTGATGATGAGAAGGTATTAGCTAGTTCTCTCTCTCTCCATGAGTTGCTTTTACGTTCGCTCCACGCCGCATGCGCAAGGAACGTTTTGGGAGAGTAGCACACTGGAGGTGTGCCTCCCCATCCAATGCACTGCTCCCTTGAGCAGGCGTGGCGGTCCTGCACCAATGGGTGCAGGAGCTCAGTATGACAGCGGTGTTCCTCTGCTTCAAAGGAAAGCACCACTGCCATGCCTGGGCTCACAGCATCACAGCGTCCCCCTCGCGTCATGCGCTGCCTGCCCCTGCGGCGTCACGCTGCCCCAAAGCTTTGGTGCCACGCTGGGAGCTCACCCCAGCGTGGCAAGCAAGTGTTGCCAATGGGGTGCCAATCCCCGCCAGCTCCACGGCCCCCCAAGCCATCCTGCTGCCACGCTGGGAGCCCCACCCCAGTGTGGCAAATGTTCTGTTTCTGTTGCCGACGGGTGCCCAATCCCGTGGCTCGCTGGCCCCCATCGCCAGGTTTCCGTCAACGGAGTGCCCAACTCCCCTGCCTCCACGGCCCCACCCAGCCATCTTCTGCCACGCTGGGAGCCCACCCCAGTGTGGCAAATGTCCCACGCCATCTTTTTGTTTGTTAAACCTGTAAAACAAAACGGTCCCGCTGGCGCTGCCTCCCAGCCCCTCCCACAACCCGCACTCCACCCACTGCGCACTCCAGCCTCCCCACACCCCCACCCCATACTTACCTCCGGACTCTGGCGCGATGATCTTCGGTGGACCGGGAACACGCCTGCACTCCTCAAAGGCGACGCAACTGAGGAAATGCCGGTAAGCTGTATAATGGGCTAGATAGGGGGTTCCAACTTTATTGCTTATCTCAGTCATTTTTTGAATTTTGCACCAAATTTTCAACATGGGGTTTTGGGACCTCTTCTCGTGAATGATGTCACTGTCATGGTGTTATTCGTGCTCTAAGGTGATTCGCAGGCACTGCGCAGTCACTGGGCAAAATCACCCTTCAGCCTGAATAACACCATGACAGTGACATCATTCATGAGAAGGGGTCCCAAAAACTCCATGTTGAAAATTTGTGCAAAGATTCCAAAATGACTGTTTTAATGAAAAGCAGTGTTCCTCACGCAGGCTCGTAGTTAGCGAATTTTCAATATTTTCACTCCAGATTTTCAACATTACCATTTTATCACACCTTCTTATGAGTTGTACAGCTGTCATTTTCATATCTCACCAAAATGTGTTTCTGCCCATGTAGCACACAATGGCGCAGTCGGTGTGTGAAATCAATGTATGGAACACATTAAGAAAATCACAGTGACACTGTTCATGAGCAGAGGTCTTAAAATGACTATGTTGAAAATTTGGTGAAAAATTCCTAAAAATGAGTATTTTGATGAGCGATGCTATGCGCAGTTCCCACGCACGTCAGACATTTGTGTAATTTTCAATATTTGCACTCCAGATTTTCAACATTGCCATTTTACCACACCTCCTCATGAGCAGTACAGCTGTCATTTTCACATGCTGCCCAAAATGTGTTTCTGCCCATGTAGCGCATTAATGCATAGTCGGTGTGCTAACTCAATGTATGGGACACATTAAGAAAATCACAGTACACTGATCATGAGCAGATGTCTTAAAATGGCTGTGCTGAAAATTGGTGAAAAAATTCCTAAAAATGACTGTTTTATGAGTCGCGTTGCGCAGTTCCTACGCACGCTCGTAAGTTTGCGATTTTTCAATATTTCCACTCCAGATTTTCAACATTGCCATTTTACCACACTTCCTTATGAGCAGTACAGCTGTCATTTTTCACATCCTGCCCAAAACGCCTTTCCGCCTATGTAGCGATAACGGGGTAACAAAAGGTCATGCTGACAATTTATTGTGCAAATACCAGCAATCACACAGGGCATTAGGGTAAAGCACCATACATGCCAAACACCACTGCAAATACCTGCAAGCGAGCGTTCAGCATTGACAAATGCTTGTTTACTTCTACTTCCACTCTAATGGTAGTGTGTTGTCGTCCCACCCAGAGCCACTCGTTGCTGAAAATGAGTGGTTTCACCGCGCCTTCAGCTGGCCGAACAGTGAAGCTGGCTGAGCTGTTCTGGCTCAAGCTGATGGCAAGTGAAACCACTTGTTTTCATCAACGAAAGGGTAAATAGGACGATTATAATTATTGGATCGTGAGCAATCAATAATATATTTAAAATAAAAACTTCTAGAATGTGCCCGTTTCAGGACGACCTACCGTGAGACGCTTCTTCAGAATAAGAGTGCTCACTAATTTAGGAAAGGAGTGCTTCAATTGGCCGGAGCCGCCCTCGATCTATATATAGGAGTTATATACACACTATCCTTTTTCATTTTCCAATATCATCTTCCAGTTTTTCAATTTGATCAAAGGTGTAGTTCTTCTAGATATTTAATTATAGATATACAAAATCCTTTCACAGTCGATGTAGTTATTATTACTGTTACTATGTGTATGCATTATGGGCTGTGTATTTGGGAATTGTCACCTGACTATGTCTTTTAAACTTATTGGGTTGTTGAATTAAGTATTGGGTATATAAATCTTACCTTTAGGTGGCACTGTCGCTTTGAAAAGTGCTTGTTCCAGCATGAAATGTTGGTGTAGTTTAGTGGACTGCTGTGCTGTATGTTTATCCATGTTTTATTTTCTGTTAAATAAAGTCTCTATACACGAGATCATATCCAGATTGCCTGTTTGTACTGAATTCATGAATGTACAAAGTAATGAATTCTGGTTGTGGTTAAGTTAAAATAAGCACCACATTAATAACAAAATTCCCTGAATTGTAACGCAGTTAAATCATTTATAAAAAATCTTCTTAAAGAGATTCACCAGCTTTTGTCCCATCCGAGTTGTATCACATATTCTGGTGCCTTATATCTAATATATATATATAATCTGGTTCAATTTCAGTTGTTTACCATCTGTATCCACCCCAGTCGCCACCGAAAAAGGGACTTCTAGTCACAGCGGCCTACCCATTCAACAAAAAAATTAAATATCAAAATGTTGGTGAAATGCCATCTATGCATATCTTATAACATTTGTGCTGTCATTAGAAGTGGAAGGATCATATTTTGGTCCCACAGAGGTAGCTAGCTATCCTTTTCCACTTCGTGGTCTCTGATCCTCACCATGATCTGGGCCCCCACACCCAGGCATGTAATGATGTGTATCCAGGAAGAGCATGGTGTGCACTTCATTAAAGTCTATAGGGGTAGTTTTATCATCGTATTTATATTGGTTTGGTCATTTGGTGATTATACAGGGCACCAGTCAGCCAACAAGGCCCTTGTTTGTTGACCAGTGCCCTTAATTAATCACCAAATGACCATTATTATATATAAAGACATTATAATTACTGAGCAGCTCTTTTCCCATAGGAAACCCAGTTATAATTTGCCATTATAACCAGCTGGTTATAACAGCAAACATGTGCTGGGCTTCCCTCGGACCATGCATGTGCCAGTCGCTAGTCTTCCTTTACTTGTGATGTTCCCTGGGCAGCTCTGTATGGCTGCAGACTCCATCACTCGCAGCCTACGATAAGGTGATTTTTATTTAAAAAAATAGTCTTTCTCCAGTGACCCAACAAAAAAGGAAAACAAAAAGGTAAATTTTAAACATGCGCTGCTTTTTTTCCCTATCAGCAAGGCGTGAGCTAACGGGTCTCCCCACCTCTTCACAGTGGAAGGACACTACAGCTTCTCAACTGCCACTGGTGGTAAGTTGAACTATAAAAAAAAACAGCAGGAAAATAGTACTTTTTAAACATCTTCGTTTAAACAACTCCACTTCTTGGAGCAGACCGTGGACCATGCATAATTCGACTGTCTGCAGCTGCCCAAACGCCAACCTGTTTGCTTATTTTATTTTGTATAATTGCTGAGGTGAAAAGCACATGCCAGCAATTATACAAAATAAATATGAGGTGGTTGTGTAAACTTGATTTTACACACACCTCATTGTGGGATGCATTTCATTTATGTAGCATTGTAAAGTCGGGTGTGTGTAAAATCATTACACACACCACCCCATATATTATTCTCTAGGTTAAAGCTGCCACCCATAGACTTTAATGGAGAGCACCCCACACTCTGTCTCTGGGCACACATCATTATGTGTCTGAGCACGATGGCAGATCGAGAGACTGGAAGTAGAAGGGATCGGCTGGCTACTGGGGGCAAGGTATGATCCCTTCCACTTCTAAAATTGCAGCATAACATTTTTTCAGATATGCACAGATGGCATTTGGCTGATATACTGTAAGGTACCAAGTTATAAAAATTACCACTATAACTTGGTGAATCTCTTTAATGTTAACTAAGGGTCACAGAAAGAACATAATTATACTGATAATAAAATTATGAAAACAATGAATGCATGTCTGCAAAGAATATTGAGATACTTTAGTAACAAAGTGGTATTTAAAATGTAGGTATACTGTACATGATTTATCTACACAAAATGAAGATTGATGAAATAAATACCAATTTAAAACTTCTAATTATAAATGTGAAGAGCCCATTGTATGTTACTGTTCTCCAAAATGTTTAATATAACTTATTTTATTACAGTACATACATGTACCAATTATTTTATTTGAATGCAGGAGAAACAGAATTACCAAAAGGTAAAACAAATAATTATGCTAAACATAATATTTTAATGTGTACAGTATAAAACATTTTGTAAGTATTAAATGAAAAATATATACATGCACACATCATGGGCTGGATATTCAGAAATGCGCCAGTCCTCGGCACAAGACCGGCACAGCACAAGTCAAGGGAGCCATGGCACACCCAGAGCCATATTCAGAAGATGCACCACCCAAAAAAGCAGCAGTGCAATGTGGCTGGATATGGCAATGATGCGCCCATGGTGCAACCAGGGATGCGCCTGCCGCAACCAGGGATGCACGGAGCAGACCTGAGCAAAAACCCTGTGACCAGGGCAGGAGCAACAGGCAGAAGGGCACAGAACCAAGGCAGCATAGGGTAAGGGCACAGGACCCCCCAGGGCACACCCGACACAGACGCAGGTACCTGCAGGGACCAAAGGGCACCAGGGATGGTGCATAGACAACTCAACCCAACCCCAATGAGCATGTGACAGGCACCAGTCAGCAACCGTGACATGACAGCCATGCCAACAGAAGTGTCAAGCTACAGACACCCATTGGACGGTCGCACACTGTGCATAGGGCATGGTACCATTGGACAGGCCAAACACAAAAGGATGAACCCGGTAGCAGGTGTCCTATGCACCCCTCAGTGCCACACAGGTCAGCCAAGTACTGGTGAGAGGGACCACAGTGCTGGCCACGGTAGACGGAGCAGCACCAGTGGCAGATGGCAGCCCTGGCAGACAGGAGCGTGATGCGCATGTGCTGCCTCAGGCTGCACCAGAACACAGGCTGCACTGGGACACACACAGGGCAGGGGCACAACACACATGCCCAGTGACTGCAGAGTCAGTGGCCCATGTAGCTGGGGAGAGCCAGGACAATGGCCATGCCCAGTGGAACAGAGGCAGCAACACAAATAGACTGCACCACAGACATGTTGGCTGGAGGGCCTTCCAAACACAGCAGGGCCACCCATGGCCGGCCGTAAGGGCCACAAACACAGAACAACACACTGGCCCCGTGGAAACCCACAGCACCACCCGATTTTGACTGCATGTGGCCAACAGCGGCACCCACAAAGCAATGTACGTGACCCACACCAACACCGTGGTAGACGAACTGGCCACCCACCACCCTGGCAGTGCATGGACACACACAACAGGAGCATCACAACTGGCAATCATGACCAATAGCACAGGACTCAAGGCAACCTGTGTCCCCATGGTGATGACCAGCTAGCCCATGTATCCATGCTCAATCACACTGGACTGCGATGTGCCTGGGACACAGTCCCCAGAGTCCAACCTTGGACCAGTGGCCATGGACCATGCCCACCCAATCAACACCTGCATGCTAGCAATGGAGCCTGGACACCTGTCCAGGAGCCTCACCATGCACCCGCCAGCCCACACATGCCACGTGACAGGAGTTGTCCCCAGATACCTACCCCACAGGTGAACACAGCTGGACTGGCAGTGGAGAACAAGGGACGGTGTGCCCAATCCACCTGCAATGGACACCACATCCCACGCAGCCCTGCAGCATGCAGGCCATGGACACTGTCCACCTGCAGGTGCATCTACCCACATGTCCCTGGCACAATCACACCCAGGTCCTGGTCCCCACCCCACATGACCATAGACAATACACCCTGCAGTATGCTACAGGAAGGCAACCCCATGTGCAGGACAGTGCACCCATGGATGGTGTGATCCAAATGACCCCAGGGGACCATGCCACCAAGGGGACCTGGACCCCGAGCATATCAACCCCACCCCATGTCCACACACAGTGGTGCAGCAACCCACCATGTCCACACACCAACACACCCGGCCCGTGTGCACCCAGGTACACACACCAAGGCCATGGGACACAGCGGTACAACTGACACAGACCCCACACTCCCCACGTGGCCGGTGCCAGTTACCCACCCCACACCAGCGGTGACCCCATGAACAAGGAAACAACAGCTGCAGCATGGCTCCCAACACCACCTGCAAATCAGACACAGACACAAGTATGTTGCAAAAGATCAGGTTTATCAAAACAGCAAAGTGGGGCACTGAGGGGTGAGTGAGAGGGAGGGGACATGGGAGGGTCTGTACAATTGGAGTGTGACTGCAGGGGAACAGGAATGGAAGGGAGGGGCTATAGACACTGGGCTCCATCACCGACAATGCAGGGACCATCCCAGGACCCCGAGGGTACACCTGATGCCCACTGTGACCCACAGTATTCTCCTCTGGAATGCCACCACCAGTCCCAGGCCCTGCATTCTCCATATGGCACCCCTCCTGGCCACAGGCTGATGTGCACCTAGGGAAGGGACAAGAGGACAATCACTGCACTGCACAAATGACCACCTTACACACACAGCATGCAGTGGACAGTGGGGAGCACACCATGGGGGACCACAACAGACCCATGCCAGTGGTCCACCCCAGCTATCCAAATGGACATCACAATGGTGCAGGCAGGTGGACAGTGTGTCATGCTCTGGCCATGTGCGCATGGGCATAGGCACATGGCACAGGGTGGCAGCACTGTTGCTGCACAGGGCGGTGGCTGTGTGCACAAACCCCCATGGCCAGCCACATGCTACCAATGGACATGCCACAGCAGAACGCCAGACAGACCGGTATGCCGCATACATCTGACCTGACATGGCCAGGGCATGCATGCCCATACCCTGCACCCACTGCCAACCCACACTGACAGTGAACACCAGTGTGACTGAACTTACCTGCCCCTCACCGACCCCTGTGCACTGCACCCTGTGGCCTACCCAGGCCTCTCCAGTCGTCCGCAGCCTCTTTGGCCCACCTTCAGTCCTCCAGCCCTGTGGGAGACATGTAGAGAAGGGGACATGAGTACACATGCATGGATGGGCCCCATCACCACACAGCCCGCTGTATGCGCCGGCTACACCCAGCAGTGCCACGACTCACATGCCAGCATGCCCGCAACACATGCTGTGGACATGCATGATGCCTGTGATCACGGGACAGGCACCCCAGCTGCGGACCACGCCATGCAAACGTAGCCCACTATGGGTTAGCACATGGGTATGCACACGACCTTCACACACCTACCTGGCTGAGGCACAGCCCCAAGCTGCACCCGCACCTGCTTCCGCGCATGGACATCTGGATTCCATCTCTGCAGGTCGCCATATCTGTGGCGACACTGCTCTGCAGACCTGGCCACACCCGACACACTGTACCACACCTGCCCCGTGCCTGCTGGAGTGGCACCTGCCCATAGAGCTGGGCCACATATGGCTGAACCAAAGCCACCAGGTTCACCAGCTCTACATCCATCCAATTGTGCACCTGACGGTCTTGTCTGCTTGCCATTTCCACACGACGTGCAGTTTTGGACATTTGCGGTGGAAATCACACTTGGGGGAGCATGTGCAATGCGTGATAGGGGTGACATGCCGCAAACATGCAACTCGGATGTGCGCACGCCGATGTACAATGCAGGTGCACAGTGGGTTACCAGGCATGTGCACCATGCCATGACCCACGCGTGTGGTGTCACGACCCTGAGCCAGGGGTGACAGGTCACGCACGTGTTCTCGAGATGCACCACACATCGCACGCACATAGGTGCGACTGGGCCAGTGATACAGTTGCTGACGGGCATGCGATGCAACCCCAGCAATGCATATGTAAGAGTGTTGTATCTCGCGATGTCATGCTGGACTTGCAATAGACATGTAGGACGGAGTGCCCACATGGGCACTGTTCGACCGTGCATGCACAGGACATGCACCATGGGGTTGCTCGGCGCCAGCACAGTTGAGCACAGCGCCAAGATCATGATATTCAGCCACCGTATGCAAAATGACCTCATCAGCCAATGCGCTGTGCAGTAAGGTGCATTAGCATATCATTACCATTGCACACAAGCCCATTTTGCATGTGATGCACCTTATAAGCACCAGGGAATGGCACAGGCCATGAACCGTATTGCAATCTTCTAGGTAAGTGGATGCTGGTGCAGGCAAACACAGCCATGCATCAGCACGGCAATGGAGGATTGCCAATGGACATGCTGGCATTGACACACTGCTGTCACTGTTCACAGGTGGCAACATGTCAGGACATGAGGAGGGTGAGGAGCATGGGCCTGCATGCAAGAGCAGGCCAAGCTTCACTAAGGGAGAGACAGATGCCCTGTTTGAGGCCTACCTGACAGGGAGCCCTGTTGAGCGGTGCCACTGGCACACCGCATGACAGGTCACCCGTGCTCTGCTCAGGAGTGCCACAAGAAGGTTGGGACGGACAAGCGGTGTATCAAAAGAAGGTGGCAGCCATATGAACATCCCACAGTGCCACCAGTGGAGGGCCATCTACTGCACCCACACTGACGGCCACAGAGGAGCTCATTGCAGCCACCACATGCCGCACTATGGTGGAGGGTGTGCCCTGAGGGGGATTCCAGACAAGTGGCAGCCCATCATTGCATGGTATGTATGTTCCTCACACACACTGTCCTGGCAGGTGTGTGCCGGGGCATGCCGGTGTGCATGCTGCTGGTCCGCATGCCATGTGCGCGTGTGCCCACTGCCATACATGGCACACTGCCGACCAACAGTACCAGCGACATGCACCTGGGGGACAGATGGGGCACACCACTGACCATACCATTTTCTCTTGCAGAACCATCATGCCTCCGCAGAGGATGGGCAGCTGCCGCATCCATGGTCGCTGTGGGTGGACCCTCAATGTCCACTGGCATCTGTGGGTCAGAGGCTGCGGCTGAGCACCGTGGTGCCAGTGGACATCCTTGCCTGGGGTCAGACCAGGCCCTGGATGAGTTCCTGCAGGATGCCAGCCTGAGGTGCTGTGTGCAGAGACTCAGCTCAGGGCGGGTTCCGGCTCTGATGATGACATCACCTTGATTCTGGACAGTGTGGGGACATTGTGGAGGGTCATCCTGCCTGCCTCACAGGTGTCATCAGGGCTCAGCACTGTGCTCACGGCTGCATAGCTGCCTCCTATCCCCGCAGGTGCAGTGGTGTGTTCCAGTGCCGCTGTTTCGCATGGGTGGTGGTGCTGTTGCAACTGTGATGGCGCAGGCCACCACCCAGCAGACGGACGGGCGGCAGTGGCAGGATGCGGTGTCACCGGCAGCACGACATGGGTCCCGCCGCCAGTGCACCTGCTGTATCCTTAACCCCTGTACAGCTCACTGTGCAGCGGCCCACCAGAGTGGGAGGGTGGGCAGCGTGGCAGGTCACCCACAGCCGATCGGTGTCCCGGCCAGGAGGCACAGGAGGCTGGCGGCTGGCTGAGCACACCCAGTTGCTGTGCGCATCCATTGAGCAACAGGTGCTGCTTGCCACTGGAGTGCGGGCACTGTGGTTGGAGGTGCACCAGCTGGCTGAGCAGCAGGACAGGGGCACCGCGCAGATCCTGGATGGGCAGCGCTGCATGCAGGAGGCCACGACTGCAACTCTGACCACATCGCCAGTGCCATTGTGGCTGACTTTTCATTGCTGGCTGCCACTGGGCTCAGCCATGTGCAGAGGACACCCCACAGTGCGCAGTCCACCCCATGGTCCCGGCGTCTGGTGACTCCATCCCAGTGGATGCCAGGCTCCCATGTTGGCATCCCAGGCATGCCTGGGGCTAGCCCGTTGGCCACCCACATAGCCCTGCGAGACATGGTCACAGTCCTGCACATCATCCCCTGGGGGCGTCTACACCCCTCATTGCCAATGTGCAGCCTGCACCTGCTAATCAGCCCTGCACGGCAGCCCACGTGGGTCGTGGCAGCTGAGGGACCATGCAGTTGGCCTGAGATGTACTGCCATGACCTGCTGTCCACTGCTGCTGCCCTGTGTGCACCCAGCGGGTGTTGCGCGGCATGCATGTGGTGGGGCACATGCATGTTGTGCCACATGCCTCCCGTGTGTGTGCTTCCCGGGCTGGTGGGGTGTGGCATGGGTGTGATGAGGGCAGGCCATGCCAGTTGTGCCTGTGCACAGGTGTCATGCTTTGATTCATGCCTTGTTCCACTGCCTGTTTGTGTGTGTGTGTGTGTGTGTCTCTGCACATGCCTGTGCGCATGTGTGTGTGTGTGTGTGTGTGTGTGTGTGTGTGTGCAGCCATGTGCCAGTGCCTCCACCATCCCTGCTGTGCAGCCCATTCCATGCATGCACCCACCGTGCACGCGTCCCTGCCTGTGTGTTGTGTGGTGGTCTGTGTGCCCCATGCATGTGTGTCACTGCACTTACCTGCGTTCGCCATAGTGTTTCTGGGTGATGGTGTTTGGTGGCAATGTGCCAACTGTACCAGGCAGGGTCCCTCTGCCCAGGGGATGGCTGCCCTCCCTCCTGCCCGCATTGTCATAATCATCCCTGCTGTTGTCACCCTCATCTGCCTATCCCACGGTCAATGGCCATGTTGTGCAGTATGCAGCAGGCCAGGAATAGGCCACAGGCTTTGGAGGGGCTGTACTGTAGGCACCACCTGACTTGTCTAGGCAACAGAATTGTGCCTTCAGCATGCCAAAGACATGCTCAATGACATTGTGTGCTGGCATGTGCTTCATTGTACCTCTCCTCCGCTGGGGATGACGGTCGCCTGTAGGGGTGTGAGCAGCCAGGGTCTAAGTGGGTACTGCTTGTCACCTGTGTGGAGATTGACATGATTAGCCCTGTGCTATGCTATTCGCACCTTTGCTCTGTCCCCAATGCCCACACTACCACACCCATCCTGTCTGCCCCACCCCAGGTCTGCCACACCCATGGCTCCTGGCCTGTGCCATACTTACCCACTAGGTGGCCTGTGGGATGTCACCACATTCAAACCTGTGGCACTGCGCAGAGCTGTGCCAGATGAACGCATCATGTGCACTCCCAGGGTGTGTGGTGCAGACATTGTTGATGTGCCCCATGGCATCACACACCACCTGGCAGTTTATGGTCGAGTTCCCCTTCCTGTTGATGTACACATTGCCCTCAGGGCCAGGTGGTATGCAGATGCCCATGTGGGTGCAGTCAATGGCACCAATCACACCAGGCATGCATGCTACCCTATGGAAGTCCTGCATGTTTGCTGTACACTCCACCAGTGTGATGGGGAAATGTATGAACTCCAAAGCATGTGGCAGCAGAGCGTTGAGGAACTGGGTGAGGAGGCGGATGTGGCCGACTGGGTGATACCCGTGGTGTCCCCTGTTGGTTGTTGAAAGGTGCCCATGGCAAGCAAGCACATGACAGCAGTCACCTTAGTTTCCACAGTCATGGCATGGCATGTCTGATCGGTGTCTACATCTCCTCACTGCACAGCTCACAGATCTGCCTCAGAATGGTCCTGTTCAGGTGGTACCGCCCACAATCTCGGTGTCACTATAGTTCTCAAATGTGATGCGGGCACGGTACCACCTGTGTCGAAGCATACCACCGCTGGGCCCTTCATCGGCCATGTCGGTGTTCATTCTGCCTCCCACACCCCTCATCACTTCCTCCATTAGAAATGGGGCACTCTCCATCCGTCTGTCCATGTGTCTGTCCCCTGGGTGGTTGGGTGCCTGTCTGTCTGTCGGCCTCTATGTCTGTCTGTGTCACTGATTGTGTCCTCTCTCTCTCTCTCTCTCTCTCTCTATCTCTCTATTTCACTCTGTCTCTCTCCCTCCCTCTCTCTGTTGCTGGGCATGGAGTTGTGCATCTGCTGTCTGTGTGTTTGAGCCATGTTTTATAGGTTTTTGTAGAACAAGTCTGGCGTTTGCTCCGGACTTGCGCTATGGCTTCTGATTGAATATCCCATTGCACCGCATATTCATGGGAACGCCTGCACTTGCACTGCATACATTATGTTTGTGCCATGGTGCAATGGTACTTGCACTGTGCAGCCGTTCTCTTTCAATGTCGCTCTGCGGCGTAACTCCAGCGCCTTCTGTGCAATAATAAACACTGGTTTCCACTTACACATTGTTGTTGTTCCTTAGCATTTTAATGTTATTTATTTTAAGAAAATAAAAGACTTTATACTCTTTCAGTGGTGTTGTTTATTGACGTTAGTTACATAAGAAAACCTGCCCCTCCCTTGCCAGAACTGTTTGTGCTTGAATAACTGGAAGTGAGAGAGGACCAAAGGCGTTGTTACCCACTCCCACTAGCAACTGTGGCCCCTAGGGACCCCATGGAGCCTTAGCTTACCCCAGGCAGGAAGGAACAAGATGGGGCCAGGCTCTGAGCCCCTGTATCTTAAGATCTTGCCCATGTCCTTCGCATGGGTCACAGCACTGGTGGATGAGGGCCTTATCGACTCACTTGTCGGTGTCATGCTGGGGCTGAGTATTTTGTTGTTCGCCCCTGAGGCGATGTGTGCTGACATCATGGCATATGCCGACGCCTGTCACACCTACTCCCTGGAACAGACTCAAACAAGCTGTACCTCCCACCACCACCACCAGAGGCCAGGCATACGCTGAGTCGGTGTACCCCCAGAGAGTTGAGCAGTCTATCAGATGTTCAAGCCTCTTCTTCCGGCCAGCCCTCTAACAACCCATCCTCATTCCTGAACCTGGGTCACCAGCGTCATGAGTGGTAGTGCTACTATTGTGTCGCGGGCAGCACATGAGTACTTTCATTCATTCTATGGTGTTCGGCCATGGAGGAGGGAGGTTTGTGCGGTCACAGTTATCTGTCTGTCAGCCTCTATGTCTGTCTGTGTCACTGTTTGTGTCCTCTCTCACTCTCTCTCTCTCTGTCTCTCTATCTCACTCTGTCTCTCTCTCTCCCTCCCTCTCTCCATCACTGGGCACGGAGTTGCGCATCTGCTATCTGTGTGTTTGAGCCATGTTTTTATAGGAACAAGTCTGGCCAGTGCATCTTCATGCTTGTTTGGACTTGCGCTTATGGCTTCATGGTTGAATATCCCATTGCGCTGCATATTCAAGGGAATGCCCCCTACACTTGCACTGCATACATATTATGTTTGTGCCATGGCACAATGGTACTTGGCGCAGCACCGCCACTTTTTCACTATCGCTCTGCGGCGTAACTCCAGCGCCTTCTGTACAATAATAAACATTGGTTTCCACTTACACGTTGTTGTTGTTCCTTAGCATTTTAATGTTATTTATTTTAAGAAAATAAAAGCTTTTCACTCTTTTAGTGGTGGTGTTTCTTGCCGTTAGTTACAGAAAATCTGCCCCTCCCTTGCCAGAACTGTTTGTGCTTGAATAACTCAGTGAGGGCCCAAAGGCAGTTGGAGATAGGGTTGTGCAAGGGCGAATATTATTTTCTGAATACCATGAATAATAGGCTATCTGAATATTCGAAGCCCTTTCTGAATAGAGCACTATTCGGTGTTATTCAGTCTGGCACAGCCCCTGCACAGCCCTAAAAACCAAAAACACCTCCTCTGCAGCCCAAAACCAAGTGCAGTAATGTATCGCCTCATCCCCCACCTCTAGAAGCAGCAGACCAATCCCACCCTTCAGCTCCCACCCCAGCACCTGCAAATTGTTATAATTAATAATGACAAGTTATTCACCATAAGGAAATAAAAGATAAAATCCGTGATTGGCAAAACCCACCCACCTCCACAGCCAGCTGACCTCTTGTAAGATAACCTCACACTTATAATACTCCCTCCCACCCCCCACCCTGGCAACATCCTACTCCAACCATCCTCCCCCAGCACCCACAATTTGTTATAATTATGGGCATCATTCACCCAAAGGAAATAAAGGATAAAATAAATCCTTGATGGCTGACTGGCACAAAATGCCCTCTCATGGCGGATGCCCTCCTGTAGGTGACCCTTGCACTTATAACACTCCCTCACCACCCTCCCCCACCCTGGCAGCACTATTTGGAGGCAGTATAGCGCAGTGGTCTAAGGCTCTGAGCTGCAAATCTGGTGACATCCAGCAGACCAGACCTGGGTTTGAATCCCACAGCTTCCACTTGCATACTGTGTGACCCAAGTCACTTAACCTCCTTGTGCTCCCAGGTCGCTCCTGTAAAAGCTTTCGGCTTAGTGTGCTATACCTGGTTAAACAACTAAAATAAAAATAAAAACTATACTCTCACCTTCCCTCCAGCACCTAATTCTCCTTATCAGATGGAGACCAGCACAACCCTCCCTCCTCCATGGCCAAGTGTCTCTAATGAATGAAATTGCTTGCGCCTTGTTTTGCATAGTAAAACCAGCAGATCACGTGATCAGCTGGTTTTACTATAACTAGCTGCGTGAGTACTTTATATGTTTGCTTGCACGTATGTGCAAGAAACATAGTGCCATCGTCAAGTTTTTGGAGGTGTGTCATCCCCTCTTCCAATTCAGTCAGTGTGGTGGCAGGCACAGCCCCAGTCTGCCAGTGCATGCTGGAGCTGCCTATGACAGCTCCAAAATGCAGTGGCGTACAGTTGAAGGGAGCTACGCTTCGGTGAGCAGCGATCAGATATCGCCTGTCATCGCGGCTCCCCTACCGCGCCTACCACACACGCGCACTGCGTGCCCCCACGCACACACTGTATAGCGGCGATAAGCCCATTCCCCGTTGGCTGTGCGCGCCCCAAAGCCTTCCACATGCCACGCTGGGTGCCCACCCCAGTGTGGCAGTTATTCGATAGCCGACGGGGTGCCCAATCCCGTTAGCTACTGACCTCCCCCCCAGAGTACTGGAGTGCCACGCTGAGGCCCACCCCAGCATGGCAACTGATGCTATGGCCGGCCGACGGGGCACCCAATCCTGTCAGCTCCACGCCCCCATCCAGTCATCTTGTGCTGCTTGGGAGCCCACCCAGCGGGCAAACGTCCCGTGTCGCCAGTTTAAAAAAAACTGTAAATAAAAACTGTCCTCGGCGCTCTCTCCTGCCCCTCCCACAACCCGCACCACCACTGTGCACCCTACCTCCCACACACACACTCTCACCCCATACCTACTCCGACTCTGGCGCGACGATCTTTCGTGGACCGGGAACACGCTGCACTCTTCAAAGCCGACCGCGAACTGAGGAAATGCCGTAAGCTGTATAATGGGCTAGATAGAGGTTTTCAACTTTTGCATATCTCAGGCATTTTGGAATTTTGTACCAAATTTTCAACATGGGGTTTTGGGACCTCTTCTCATGAATGATGTCACTGTCATGGCGTTAGTCGGGTCCGAGGGTGATTTCTGATCACTGCGTGAAATCACCTTTCGGCCCAATTAACGAAATGACACTGCCAGCATTCATAAGGTGGGCCTCAAGAAGCCTATTTTGAAAATTTGGTGGAAAATTCCAAAATGACTGTTTTATGAGTGTGGCATAAGTTCTACATACGCTATAAGTTCGCAAATTTTCAATATTTCTACCCAGATTTTCAACATTGCCATTTTATTACACTTCCTTATGAGCAGCACAGCTGTCATTTTCACATCTTGCCCAAAATGTGTTTCCGCTATGTAGCGCATAATGGCTTAGGTCGGTGTGTGAAATCAATGTATGGGACACATTAAGAAAATCACAGTGACACTGTTTCATGAGCTGGCGTCTAAAATGTCTATGTTGAAAATTTGGTGAAAAAATCCTAAATAGCAATGACTGTTTTACGTGCGTGCGCGGTTCTCACCATGCTCGAAGCTCTGTAATTTTCAATATTTCAATCCAAATTTTCAACGTTGCATTTATTACACTTCCTTGGAGCAGTACAGCTGTCATTTGTCACATCTTGCCCAAAACATGTTTCCGCCCATGTAGCACACAATGGTGCAGTCAGTGTGCAAAATCAATGTATGGGACACAGTAAGAAAATCACAGTGACACTGTTCATGAGCAGACGTCTAAAATGTCTATGTTGAAAATTTGGTGAAAAATTCCTAAAATGACTGTTTTATGGAGCGTTGCTATGCAGTTCCTACGCACGCTTGTAAATTTGTGAATTTTCAATATTTTCAATCCAGATTTTCAACATTGCCATTTTATAACACTTCTTTATGAACAGTACAGCTGCCATTTTCACATGTCGCCCAAAATGTGTTTTGCACATGTAGCGGACAATGGTGCAGTCAGTGTGTAAAGCAATGTTTGGGACAGATTAAGAAAATCACAGTTACACTTTTCATGAGCAGAGGTCTTAAATGGCTATGTTGAAAATTTGGTGACAAAGTCCATAAAATGACTGTGTTATGAGGAGCATTGAGCAGTTTCCACGCACCTGTAATCTTCATGACTTTGTAATATTTTCAGTCCAGATTTTCACCAATGGCATTTTTCCACACTTCCTTATGAACAATACAGCTGTCATTTTTCACAACATGGCCAAATGTGTTTTCACACTTTCAGCGCAGAGATGGCATGGTCCCTTGGGAAATCATTGTTCGGGACAGATAAAGTAAATCACAGTGACACTGTTCATGATCGGAGGTCCCAAAATGCCTCTGTTGACAATCTGCTGTAAAAATCCCCAAACTAATTACATTACAGGTGTGCATTGCACAGTTTCTTTGCACGTGACTTCACCAGTTTTTTAATATTTTACTACAGATTTGCAACATTGCCATTTTTACACCTCCCATGAACAGTACAGCTGTCATTTTTACATCCTGTTCGAATGTGTTTGCACCTGTGGTGCTAAATGCCGTAGTCGCTGAGCATAAGCAGCTTTGGCTAACAAACTGGTTTGGGTGAAAATACCAACAGATGCCTGGTATTCACGGTTTCCAACCATAACGCCCAACCCGTGAGAATGACAGGCATCAGGGATGTGACTTGGGATTCTTGCCTGCTATACTCATACCATTCCTCACCCTGCAGCCAGTGAGAGGCATCGGTATGCCTTGGACTCTTTGACCCCAAAGTTCACCCCATTCTCCATACTGCACCCATCTCACCATATTTCCTGATGGAATGGGTGCGAGACAGGGCCAAAGACCCCAAGCACACCGTGACACTTGTCAGTGTCTGCAGGTGGGGTGGTGAAATGGCATGGCCGTTATGCCTGACCACCCAAAGGCACACCCCAATGACTGTCACCTCTGCAAGGTGGTGGTGGGTTGCTTCAGTTCAATACTTCACTGCCATTCCTATTATGCAGCTCTGTAACTTACACTACCACTGCCAATGCCAGCAAGCAAACATTCGGCATTGACAAATACTTGTTTTTTTGTTGTAATTTCTTTTATACCCCTCTCTTCAGCTTTCACCAACTCCCACCAGACAACTGCGGCCTCCTGAGGACCCCCATGGAGCCTTGGCTTACCCCCAGGCTGGAACAAGATGGGGCCAGGCTCCTGAGCCCTCGTGCCTTAAGATTTGCTTGGGTCCTTCTCATGGGTCACAGCACTGGTGGTGAGGGCCATCTCGGACTCACTTGTCGGTATCGTAGCTAGGGCCGAGTATTTTGTTGTTCACGCCCCTGGAGGCATGACGTGCGCTGACATCATGGCATATGCCGACGCCTGTCACACCTCCTTCCTGGAACAGACTCAAGAGAGCTATACCTCCGCCACTGCCAGAGGCCAGGCATACACCGAGTCAGTGTAACCCCCACCCCCAGAAGATGAGCAGTTTATCAGATGCTCAAGCCTCTTCCACAGCCAGCCCTCCAACAACCCAGGCTCATGCCTGAACCTGGGTCTCAAGCGTCATGGTGGTAGTGCACCATTGTGCCGGGCGGGCAGCACGCAGGTACTTTCATTCATTCTAAAGCCTGCCATGGAGGAGGGAGGTTTGTGCTGCTGCTTCTGACAAAGATATTGGGTGCTGGGGGAGTAGAATGGAAGTAGGATGCTGCCAGGGTGGGGGGATGGGGAGGAGTATAATAAGTGTGAGGTAATCTTAGAGAGGTTGGCTGGCCGTGGGTGGGTGGGTTGTGCCAGTCACGGGAGTTTTATCTTTATTCCCTTACGGTGAATATCTTGTCATTATTTATTATTCATTATAACAATTTGCAGGTGCTTGGGGGTTAGGAGGCGGGAGGGTGGGATTGGCTGCTGCTGCTAGAGGGTGGGGATAGGGGATACATTATAGCACTTGGTTTGGGCTACAGAGGTTGGTGGGGGCTATTTTTTTATTTGTTGGGGCTGTGCAGAATAACAAATATTGGACTGAATAACGAATACCTGGGACCTGAATACTGAACATTCAGCGAATATTCAGAAACATGTATTTGCACAGCCCTAGTTGGAGACAGCAAGGAGCCAGGTTTTCAAATCCAAAGATACTCTAGGTATGTTTTATTCTTATTAGAAAATGCAGGTTACTGCTCAAATCATGCTTGTTTTTTGGTGTGGTGAGGCTAAATGAATGTGTTTAAGCAAGTTGAATAACTGTGGTTTGTATTAGACAATTTTCCTTCAGTTTTCAAAATGTTTAAAGGATGATTTACAACATCTTGGCCACAGTATTCAGAGCTGGTGCAAGAGCAGCACATCCGTTTGAGCTGCTCTTGTGCTTGCCTGGCTCTGAGTGATATTCAGATGGGTAGTGTTTGTTGATGGGTGGCACTGTGGACTGAATATCGGTGCATGTTGGTGAAGTGCTAAGTGTGCTAAGTGGATCTGTGCTGCACTGGCTTGGACCAGGGATACATATGGCTCACAGGCGATAGCACTGGCTGGAATGGGATAGCGCCAGGTCCCTTTGGGCTATATTCAGCCCAAGTAGTCGGCCTGGTGGTGCTGAGGGTGACCGGTTTTGGGAACAGACTTGGGCCACTGGGGCTGGCAGGGGAGAGGAAGGATTGAGCATCCCATGACTGCTCTCCTTCCTCTGGGGTGGGTGGGCGTGAGCACCCGCACTGCAGTGACAGCTAGCAGAGGCTATCTGCATTGCAGTTGCGTGCCGAGAGGGGAGCATGGCGGGTGTCGGCACTACATGCCTCTGCGCCATTGCGTCTGGCTCCCGGGAGAAAATGGAGGTGGAAAATAGCGGGCGATCTCACTGGCACCTCCAGGCATGAGAGAGCACACCCCAGGGATGGCCAACCCTGGGTGAAAGGTGGAGCTCTCCTCACACGCACGACCTGGTCCGGGGGTGCAGGAGCTGGTGGCCAGAGATCGCTAGAGTCTGCTGTGCTGTGGAGGAGAAATAGTGACTGGATCACTGTGTACACTATTGGACTATGACTGACTCTCTGGGATATTGAAAGCCAACACTGGGGATGTTGCCCTATTATATTTGGGGCAGGTGCACCCACAGACTAGGGTTCGATGGACCAGGTTGTGGGGCACCTTTGTGCCACAGCTATGGGGAGTGGGTCATTGTTTGTTTCTGTCTTGAGGACTGAAGACAGGAGTTGAATCTGCCAGACTGTCACTGCCTGCCTCATCCACCCATCCATCCATCCAGAACGAAAGGCACATCACCATAACATGGGAGTGGCAGCCTATCCAGTAGCAGCTATACATAAGGTAAAAAGGGACATTTGGGTGGGAAGGCTTTTCCTAGCCTACTTTGTGCTCTGGGTAGGAAATAGGTTTTGTGTGCAATGAATTCTTGGTCTTGGTCTAAGCGTTAAGGTGATAGTAAGGATTCAATTATGGCTGTATGGGAGAACACAGCAGGTCAAAATTAGGAGCAACATCTAACCGACCATAATGATGAATGGAGTGCTGCAGGGTTCGCCAGGGCCCCATCTTATTTAATATATATGCGCAACTATGCTCTGTAACAGAGGGTTCTGTATCGTAAAATATGCAGATAATGCCAAGGCTGGTACCGTGCACAACATCTAACTAGACCATAATGAGTGGAGTACTCAGGGGCAGTGCAGGCCCCATCTTATTTAATATATATGTGGTAACTATGAACTGTAATAGTGGGGTCTGTATCACAAAATATGTAGATGATACCAAGGTTGGTACTGTGGCATAGAGCGAGCGCGGGGTCTGAACTTGCCGTTTGGATTAAAATCACTTGCAGTATATTTTCTGTGTCCTGGAGTGCTCATTACCTTGGCTTTTGTGTTTTGGGGCCCAGTACAAAGGGCAGCCTGCAGTGCCAGAAGAAATACAACAAGTGAGTGAGAGAAGGAAGAGTGAGCCAGCTCCATGAGGGCTCTATTGCTTGACTGCTGCGGTTGTTTTGGGGCAGAAAAGTGACAATGCAGGCAGGAGCCCAGAACAAAGGACCAGCTTGCAGCGTCGGCAGAAAGCGAACGGCGAGTGAGAGAGGGGAGCAAGCGAGCTCAATGGAGCTGTGTCGGGACTGCTGCAGATTTCTTTGTGGGCAGAAAAAGCGCAATGCATGCAGGGACCCAGTACAAAGGGCAGTCTGCAGCAGCGGGAGAAACAGAATGTAGTGAGAGGGAATGAGCCAGCTCAATCGAGCTGTAGTGTGACTGCTGCAGATTTCTTTGTGGGCAAAGAAGGCAGCAACCTAGGCAGGAGCCCAGTACTAAAGGGCAGCCTGGAGCAGTGGCAGAAGCGGGACAAGCGAGTGAGAGTGGGGAATGAGCGAGCTCAATGGAGCTCTGTCGGGACTGCTGCAGATTTCTTTGTGAGCAGAAAAGGCGCCAACAGAGGCAGGAGCCCATTACAAAGGGCAGCCTGCAGCACCAGGAGAAACAGAATGAGGGAGTGAGACAGAGTGGTGAACAACCTCAATGGAACTCTATTGTGACTGCTGCGGATTTGTTTGTGGGCAACAAATGGCAGCAATGGGCAGGAGCCCAAATAAAAGGCCAGCCTGCAGCCAGCAGAAACAGAACATGAGTGAGTGAGGGGGAGTGAGCGAGCTCAACAGAGGTCTATCGGACTGCTGCAAGTTTCTTTGTCTGCAGGAAAGATGGCAACACAGGCAGGAGCCCAGAATAAAATGCCAGCCTGCAGCGCCTGCAGAAATGGAATGAGCGAGTGATAGAGGGGAGTGAGCGACCTCAATGGAGCTGTGTCAGAACTGCTGCAGATCTCTTTGTGGCAGAAAAAGGCGCAGACGAAAGGCAACCCAATACAAGGGAAGCCTGCAGCAGCAGGAGACACAGAATGAGCTGAGTGAGGGAGGGGAGGAGTGAACCACCGAGCCTCATCGTGACTGCTGCAGATTTCCTGAGGGCAGAAGAAGGCGGCAACGCAGGCAGGAGCCCAATACAAAAGGGCAGCCTACAGCAGCGGGGAGACAAAGAATGAGCGAGTGAGGGAGGGGAGTAAGTGAGCTCCAGCGGAGCTCTGTTGGGACTGCTGTGGATTTCTTTGTGAGCAGAAAAAGGCAGCAATGCACGCGGTTCCCAGTACAAAAGAGCAGCCTGCAGCAGCGGGACAAACAGAATGAGCGAGTGAGAGAGGGGGTGAGCGAGCTCAACGGAGCTCTATCGTGACTGCTGCAGATTTTTGTTGACAGAAGAAGGTGGTACGGCAGGGTGGGAGCCCAGTCACAAAAGGGCAGCCTGCAGTAACGGCAGAAACAGAATAAGGAGTGAGTGAGTGAGAGAGGGGAGTGATGTAGCTCAATGGAGGTCTGTCTGGACTGCTGCAGATTTCTTCTGGCAGCAAAGAGGTGCCAACAGAGGCAGGAGCCAACTACAAAACAGCAGCCTGCAGTGCCAGGAGAAACAGAATGAATGAGTGAGACGGGGAGTGGGCGTCTCAGCGTGCTCTATCATGACTGCTGTGGATTTCTTTGTGGGCAGAAAAAGGTGGCACCCAAGCAGGAGCTCAGTACAAAAGGCCAGCCAGCAGCCAATAGAAATGGAATGAGCGAGTGAGAGATGGGGTGAGCGAGCTCAATGGAGCTGTGTCAGAACTGCTGCACATTTGTTGTAGGCAGAAGAAGCGCCAGCGCGGGCAGGAGCCCAGTACAAGGACAGCCTGCACCAAGCGGAGACACAGAACGAGCGAGTGAGGGGAGGGGAGGAGTGAGCTCAGTGGAGCTCTGTTGGGACTGCTGCAGATTTCATTGTGGGCAGAAAAGGCAGCAATGCACGCAGGGGCCCAGTACAAAGGGGCAGCCTGCAGTGGCGGGAGAAACAGAATGAGCGAAAGGAGAGGTGGAGAGGCATATTTCTGAGCTCACTACAGAAATAGGAGACTGCATCTCTCAGTAAAGAAGTATTGTAGCATCATACTGTATGCACAATGCCTTGTTTTGAAAATAATACATGACACCTTATATTGTTGAAGTCACTACAGAAATATGAGGCTGCACCTCACAGTAAGGAAACTGGAAACATAGAAACATAGACTTTGATAGCAGACAAGGACCACTTGGCCGCCCAGTCTGCCCATTTCCCCACCTATTGGATAAGCTGCAGATCCTAGTTAAACAACAGCTTTTATTGTACCTCAATGTGCTATGTATATCTACTTAGTATGTGCTTTACTGCAGTTACCACTACCAAAAATAAAAGATTGCACCTCTGAATAAAGAAGACTTAAGTCAATTTTTCAATTTACCTAGAATTCCTTGTTGCTGCATGTAAAACATTGACAGCTCTCTTGCATGACATCATTCTAGGGTGTCATCGCATACAGAAAACTGGAGAGCGGGCAAAAACAAAGTGCTGATAAAACATAAAAAATTATTATGACAGATTTTTATAAAACAAATTGCAGCTTCAACATCTGAAGCCTGGCATGCAATGACATACTATGTGAGAAAGGCATTTGTGTAACATCCATAAATCACTTTAAAGATTTTAGAGAGAGCAAATGGGCCTATGTATTAACATATGGGTTGCCTACAGGCCACAGATCTGGCAAACCCTACAACTGAATGCAGTTCACGGGGATCAGCAGAACCCTGGTGGCATTCACAGAAGAGATGCATCCCTTCCATACTAGAATCCACACATGGTCACACAGTTACACATGCAGCTAGTCCAGGGGCATGTTTAGAGGTGTGATGCTCCACACCATTCACAAAGGCATGGAGTGTAGGGACAGGGGGGCACAAGATATGGCAGTGTGACCTTGACATATCTTTTTGAGCCTTCAGTTGGCTGTGGCGGGATGGGCAATCCTCACTGTGCTGCCCAGGCCTCAGACTGCCAGGAGGGCGGGCAGCCATTCGGTCACTGCCTGTGCTTTGGAAAAATTCAAGTCTCGCACCTTCCCAGACTCCCTATTCATTTGGACAGAGGCTCCCGCCGGGACCAGGACAGGCGTTCGATTGGATGCCCACATGTGTCCTCTGACCCACTCCCTCGCAGCAGCACACTGGTGGTGGGTGGGGCCACGGACACGATATTAGCAGTGGCCAGCATGCCTGCATGCTGGTCATGTGCCTCTGGGGTGTGGAGCCATTCAGGTCAGGTACATGCAAATTACACATATCTGAACCATTATTAGTGCATAGATCCATTATGAAACTACAGTGCAGTTTATAAGCAGATGTGCCAAACACATGGAACTGTGGCACTTGGAATTTGCATTTTGAAAGGCACAATGTGGTTCTCATTTCTGCATGTGCAGTGAAACAATATTATAGTGTATGGTGAGGATTGTTCTAACTCGATTTCATCTCAGCTGAAATGCTGTTGTACCACAGTTCAAAGGTCATGGAATGCAATTGTACCCTTCAGTGGTACAACAGCTGCTCCAGCTGATTTGGAAAGTGATGAGCCACACAGTTTTAAAAGCAACTGAGAAACACAAACCACTGAATTCAATCAATCAATCAATCAAACTTTATTTAACCAGGCAGTTACATCATTGAGCAAGCTCATTTCAAGATGGTCATGGACACAGAGGACACTTTTGCTTACAGTAGAAACAACACTTCCTACAAAGTAGACATTGGTACAGGCAGTTATAATATACAAACTCAGTACTTGGACGAATCCACATGTAAAGCAAGTGCAAATATAGGCATTTAAGGTGCAGCGTATACAGCTTGTAGCTCATAGAGTACAAGTGAGGAGAGGAGGAGGACTTAGAGCAGGGCAGTGGGAAGAAGGGTGTCAGACACATAGTAGAAAGGGAAAATAGGGCAGCCTAATAAATTGAGGCCCTGTAGGCTAAATGATGAGAGGGAGAGTAAGGGTGGGATGGTTGCCTAAAGGGAAGCTGGCCGACATGGGAAATAGGCGGCCCAGGATTACATAGAGGTTAGGGACCCAGTTGAGTGAGGTAAGGATTTACCTGAATCAGTCACACCACTTTCAGGCTTCTATAGAGCAGCCCCTAAATATAAAATGGTTGGGCAGCAGGAGATTTTAAGTAATGTTTCCATGTTATTCCAAAGAAATGGTAAAAGGAGCTAATGGCAGTTGAGCCAAGATATGTCCTTGTTGTGGTAGCTTAAGGAGGACAAAGGAGGAGTTCCTTAGTCCATAGGAACCCTTTGAACATTCAAACAGGTCACAGATATAGGGTGGTAGTTTGTTGGACAGAGCCGGAATAGCCACATGAAGGCGTTAATTTGCCTCCTCGTGGAGAGGGATGGCCAATCTAATGCTTGGCACAATGAGCAGTGATGAGTCTGCAAGGGCAAGCCAAGAACAAATCTCAGTGTGCAGCAATAGAGTGTAACCAGCTTTCTAGGAAGTCAGCATAGTCAATCAGGGAAGAAAGGTTGTTTGAACCAGCTGCTTTCTAGCTTCCAGGGTGAGTAGGCATCTTATGCGGTGAAAATACCGAGGCACTGCTGTTAACTCGCTTAGATGGACACTGAAGGTAAGTTTGTTATCCAACCAGACTCCCAGATATTTAAATTTATCCACTAGCTCTAGTGGTTCATTAAGGAGGATAATAATCTGTAGGGTCCCAGGCATCCCGTATTGTGGGATGGAGATTATCATAGCTTTTTTTTGCATTTAACAAGAGCTTTAGATTCAGCAGATTGTGCTGGAGGATGATAAAATCCTGCTGTAGCTCCTTGTACGCACTGTCCATGTCCAGGTGGGGTTGGTCATGGAGTACTGTGTCATCTGCAAAGAGATGAACGTTCCAGCAACCAGGCCAGAGTTAATGCGTTGATGTAAGGGCGAAGAGGATAGGTCCCAAAATGGAACCTTGTGGAACACCTTGGGGCAGTAGTTTTAGTGGGAGAATTCCTGGGCTTTAATTTGCTGTTTATGATTTGTAAGGTAGCAGGAATCACTTTACTGCAGCAGAGGTTAGACCAATGCTACTCAGGAAATCAAGAAGTACAGTATGGAATGATCAACGTATCAAATGCCTTGCTGAAGTCAAGGAAGAGTGCATAGATGTGCTGTTTACTGTCCAGGACTTTTAGCCAGTCATTTGACACTTTTGCAAGACAGACACGGTACTGTGCTTGGGTCTGAAACCTGATTGGACTGGATTGAGGATTTTCTCATGATCCATGTGCTCCCTTAATTGACGTTACAATTTTCAAGTAGCTTAGATAAAACAGGAAGCAATGAAATAGGCCTATAGTTGTTCAAGTCAGTGGGGTCTCCTGACTTGAACAGAGGATAATGTAGCGGTTTTCCAACTAGGCAGCAATTCCCCTTGGGATAATGAGCTGTTAAAGAGATGGACAATTGGAGCTGCCAGATAATAAGAACCTGCTTTTAAGAAGAAGGGTTCAGCGAATCAGCACCAGCGCTCTTTTGGTGTCCAGCGAGAGGAGCAGGTCCTCCACCTGTTTGTAGGAGACTGGCTAGAACTTGAAGAGGGACGGTCGGTGGGGGCTATGGTTGGTCTAGTAGCTATGCTGGCAGTGCTTGCGGTGCTCAGTTTACTAACAGGTGGCGTGTCAAATACAAGGCCTGCAGTGGCGAAGTGGTTATTGAGCTGATCGAGGATCTCGGACCTGTCTGTGTAGGAAGTGTTGTTGCCACAATTTTAGCTGGTAGCAGAGTGGCAGGGAAATGTCCTCAACCTCTCTTAGTATCTGCCAAAACTGGTGGGACAGTTTTTGTTTGCCTCAGTGCTGACTGGAAGAACCGTTGTTTTTCAACCTTCGCAGTTTGGTGCAGGCATTTCTGGCTACCTGGAAGGAGAGCCAGTCTGAGTCAGACTGTAACTACAACCCCTTTTTCAAAGGGTGTCTCTATGCCGAAGGCCCTCTTAAGTAGTGGGCTAAACCACTCAGGTGCACGTTCCTAGATTTTATTTTCCTTAAGGTGCATGTTGGTTGATAACGTTTACTAGCAGATCCTGGAAGATATAGAATGCTTCAGACACAGAGGGTGTAAGGTAGAAATCCTGCCACTTTACATTCACAAGATCTCTCAGGAAGGCCGGAAACTGAAGTGTTTTAGGTTGTGCTTAAGCTTGAAGGTAGAGGTGGAGAGGAGGTGTGGGAGCACCTAGCGATGCGACTGGCAGTGATCACTCAGATCACTGTGGAAGACCCCTGCATGAGAGATATTATGTGGCTTGTTGACAAGTATAAGGTCCAGAAGTGAACTTCAGTCAGGATTTTCTTGTTAGGTCATGTAACGTCAAAGATAATCTGAGTGAGCCCATGCTCGTCAGAAGTCCTTAAGCTTGTTTGTGCTGGCATCATTCCAGTTTAGGTTAAGGTCACCCATGATAATGCATTCTGTGTTTGCTTTTCCAGAAGAGAGTGAATAAGGCAGTATACACAGGCCTGCTGGGGTCTATAGCATGCAGCACTAATAAGGCCATACCAGGTGAGAAGGTAATTTTGAAGGCAAGACATTCAAATTCTTTGGGCATTGATGTGCGGACAATATTGGTGGTTAGGAATTTATCTTTAATATATATGGCAACACCACCACCTCTGGTCAACCTGTCACATCTGATCAAGTTGTATCCCAGTATGTTAAACATTTTGTCAGGTAAAGTATTTTTCAGCCAGGTTTCCGAGAGCATTACTACATCAGGATTGGCATGTAGTACTCAGGCGTGGACCTGGTCAAGTTTGTTGCAAGGCTGCATACGTTCGTATGCAGGAAGCTCAGACCCTTTAGCTGTGGGAGTTCCTGGGGAAGTTAGCGAGTGAGGGAGGGTGGTTTCATTCCACACTGCCTGCACAGAGTAGCAGTAGTACTATAAAATTTCCTGAGACAGCTCACCAGGAATCTTAGGAAGGCTTTGTTTGGTTGTTTGCCTTGGAATTCAGGATCAACCAGAAAAATGTTACACAATCACTCATAGAAATCTCTGCAGATGCACAATCAACAAGATACTTAGAAAAAAATGGAGTATCAACCAGATACTTTAAATAATTATCATAAACTGCAATGTGGTTCCTCAGTAAATGGTTTCTCTCTAAGTGAGAAATACAACCACAATTTGTTTTCTAAAAATCCATCCCAAAAGCAATTGACCACCAATAGTAATCCATGCTATAGACATAGGACGTCTGGTTCCTAAGAATCACACCACCGATACTAGCAACCAGCCCTGTACTGCACAATAAGATGCAGCAGAGCACAAATAAATCCCATATCCCCTTTTCTTTTGTAAAACAAAATTAATTGGATGACTTAATGATGAAACTGTGCATATAGATTATTTTGGGGGGTAACATACACTATAAAGAATAAAGGAGGTGCAACTCTAGGCACAACCAGTGTGTTCTTCCACCTCAGGGTTCTGAGTCTCATGGACCTCTTGAGTTTTGCTCTCGAGATCAGCGGAATCAGAACTCCAAAGTGGCAGAACACATTAGCTACATAGTTGCCCATCCAGCATTCTCTGTATTGCTGTGCTGAGTGTTATTTTTCTCCTCTTAATGTCTTTATCTGTTCATTCTCCATAGTTCTATATGCAAAAGATGTCCAGTTCTAAAGAAGATTAGAACCTAAAGTTCTAGGCCAGCACCAGAATCCAGAACATCAGTGGGTTGTGACAAGCCTATTTATAAGGTACAAATTTTATGTTTTTCATGGATATGCCATTGTAACAATGGCGCTCCAATGGTGAAGTAAGGAGGCGAAACCACGGAGTGACATGACCTATCACCGAGGTGTGTTATCGGCAGCAGGTGTATCACAGTGAGCTGCACTTACGTCAGCAGGTGCTGTAGGCACGTTGATGTTTTGTATTGCAGAAACCCTTCCGAATGGCATGCCAAAGTACCAGCACACCTGGAGTGGTATGCCATTGTAAAAGCTAAGCCTCGTTGGAAGGTGAGTTGTGATGACCTGTGGCAGGTGTTTCTTATCATGCTGTGCTGTGTCGACAGGTGATGTGGGTTGACTCTACATGCAGCCGCTGCAGGTGTTTCCACATTGACCGCTGACAAGTGGTGAGGCAGTGAGAGAATGCAGACATACTTGTGGTGTCTGGTCAGGTAGCCATATCATTGGAGTTTGTGAAGCGCTCGGGGCAAAACCTGCTAGTGCTTTGTGGGTTTCTATACCAGAAGAAGCGGACCAAAGGGACCGTGACATATCAGAAATTTGTCAAGTACTTCTCAGGGAAGTGTCTTGGGTGGGCAAAGACCATCAGTGGAGCTGGTGATATTATGTTGTCTGGGTGGAATAACCATGTGCCTGACAGGGTTGGTGTGGCCATGCATAGGTTTTGAGAGGAGGTGAAGAACAGAGCAGTGGAGACTACTGCATCCAGTCAGCAAGTGGTAGTGGCATGCTGCAGTGGGCAGTCCAATGAGGTCGGAGGAAGACTTCCGCCTATCAGCCACCTGAAGCGGACCATACAGAGAGCCCGAAGAGTGTATGCAAAGCCCGGTGGAAGCTACAGCACTGTCTGGGTTGTGTATTCCTGATGAGTACTGGGTGACAGATACAGGGGAACAGTTTCTCCTACATGATTCTGGTGGTAGTAAGACAAGAGTCCTGCTTTTCAGTACAACTTGCAACCTGGAGTATCTGTCCTGGAGTACCACCTGGTATGCAGATGGCATGTTCAGTGCAGCCCACAACTGTTCCATCAGATGTATAGTCTGTACGGTGTGGAGACATTCACGGTTCTACCAGCTGTGTATGTGCTCATGGCCAGTAGGTCATTGGGGTGCTATCTGGTTGTGTTCAGGAAGTTGCTGGAGCTGTGTCTCAGACTGGAGCCCATGTCCATTATGATCAACTTTGAGCTGGCTGCCTACAAAGCACTGCGTGTTGTCTTCCCACATGCCTGGCTACGTGGTTGCTTTTCTATTTCTCACAGTGTCTGTGGTGAAAACTGCAGCACCATGGGATCTTGTGCAGCTGTACATGGGAATGATGAATTTGCATTGCACATTTGTATGCTTGCTGCCTTAGCCTTTGTACCACCTGCTGATGTGTGCAGTGCATTTAATGAGTTGTGGGGCTGAGAGTATTATGTGTCATACAAGGAGGAATTGGAACCATTCTTCAATTATTATAAGGATACGTGGATGGACACCCCATTTGGAGTGGGGTTCGCAGCATCCCATTTTCCAGTGAAGTTCTGGAATTGCTATGTGGCTGTGAGGAGGGCTACCCTGGACCATCAATGCAATTGAGGGCTGGCACAGTAGATTTGACTCCCAGCTTGGGCAACACATCTCGTGGGCGTGGGCGTTTATTGATGTGCTTAGGGATCAGCAGCAGCTTACTGATCTGTAGATGCAGTAGCTGCTTCAAGGAATGGAGGTAGACTGTAAAGAAAAATGTATCAGGACAGTGGTGGTGACTCAGGGAAATAGCTGAGCAGTATGAAGTGCAGGCTTGTGGGACTATTTACGAGATTGCCCTGAACATACAACTGCAGGTGTAATGGCCATGTTGAGGGTTCAAGGTATAGTACCGCTTCAGATTTGTGTGCCCTGCACTGGCTGGTTGTGGTGGTGGGGTCGGAATGGTACAGTACTATCCTGCTGGATGTTATCATGACACACTAATAAAGTTCACTGATGCATCGCCCCTGTCTGCTTCTTGTCTTGGTCCTCCCAAATTCCCTCAGTGACCATTCCCTGTCATCTACAACTGGTCAAATAAGTTTTGTAAGCCTCCTCCTAAAACCATTTCCAGCAGAGTCCTACCCAGTGGCCAACTGACCCATCTCAAATCCTATCTTAGTCGGCATGACTAGTCTCCCATATACTATGCACTGGATGTTGACTCGCCCTTGATTATTTCATCATCACATTCAACGCTGCCTGTGACTCCACGCCCCAGTAAAAAGCAAAGTCAAGGCGCCTCCAATCCCTGGCTCACGTTGAGCTACTGGCTCAGTTAAAATCAAGGAACCACCTCTCAGTAATAGCTTGCCGAGGTGCTCAACTGGAGATTTCAAACTACAAACAGACTCGCAACAACTGCACAAAACAAATACGACAGACGAAGAGTATCTACTACAAGGAAGCCCTCACCAACACCTAGGGAGATGGAGAGCTTTTGGGACAATATTAGGAAGTCACAGGGAAGCAGTCCAAATCCTCCCCTACCCTACTGATGGTTAGTCGGAACCACCACCCTTGACCCGAAGGTCATTGCCAATACTTTCAATGCAGCCTTCACCAACCTTAGTGCTGTTCTCCCCCAGACTTCTTCTCCAAAACTGGCTCCCTGCTCCAAAATTCCCCTACCTATCACCTCAAATCATCCGCCATTCCACTTCAAAAAGTCAAGGTGAATGATGTCCGCAAAAACATAACAAAGGCTATCTCCAAGTCCAGAACCAGTGGTGATTCACTGGACCTTAAACTGCTATCCCTCACCCTTGAAGGGTATTGTGCCCCTTACCAGAATCTTAACCTCTCCCTCAGCCTCAGTCAGCTCCCAAGCAAATGGAAATCTGCTATTGTCACTCCAGTCTTTAAAAGCGGCAACAAGTCCATAGAGGGAACTACTGGCCGATCTCTATATTACCCCCAAGGCCCTTGAGTGCATTGTTGCTGACCAGCTTACAGACTACCTGGACAAATATAACATCCTATGTGCACCAACTACGGGTTCAGGCAAGGGCTCTGCATCAACAGCCCTCCTGGAATTCACTGGAGTCCTTCACAACTCGTTGGACAAAGGTCATTTAACTGGAGCTGTATTCATCAATTTGACTAAGACATTTGACGCTGTTCACCATGGCGTGCTTACCAAACAGCTGCTGAATGCCAGGCTCTCCCAGGACTCCACTGCATAGTTTAACAGCTACCTGGACCAGCGTTCACAAAGAGTAAAAATCTCAGGAGTACTCTCTGACTCCAAACCTGTTTGCTCAGGTGTCTTTCTGGGATCCATACTGGGCCCACTGCTTTTCAGCCTTTTCCTGAACTCCGTTCCATTATCCTGCCCTGAACAAATTATCCTCTATGCCAATGATGCTGTGCTTCTCAACCCCATAAGGACCCACAACCCTTACTTAACAACCTACAGCTTGCTTTCTCTGCTGTTGAAAATTGGTTCACAAAAGATAAACTGGTTCTAAAGCACAAAAGACTAAATCTGTGCTTTTCTGCAGCTCGTAAAACAAACACAGGCGATACCCCTTGATATCATAGCAGTGCTGGTAACACCCTTGAACAAGTGTCATCTTTAAATACCTTGGAATCTCACTTGACTATTGCCTATCCTATGGGACTCACATTGATAGTGTTGCCACAGTGGTAAACTCATGCACTGGAATTTGCTACCGAAATAGACAGCATCTTACCTAGGCAGCACTGAAGATTGCTATCCAGAGCTCTGTGGTCTCCATCATAGACTACGGCCCTTATAATCTATGGCTCTGCCTCTACTACCACCCTCAAGTGCATAACGACCTCCCAAACAAGGCCTGTCGGCTGCTTACTGGATCCCACTGACTCACACATACATGAGCTGCGGCTCAAACAGGATGGCTTCAACTCGCTAACCACATAAAGTACTTTACCTGCTTGATGGAGAAAAACTACTTTGGGCCTTACTCCACCTAGTGTCCAAGCCCTCATGAGCCCAAACACTAATCCTCATAACACCAGAGGGTCTGAACATTAGCTTCTACAGGTCCCCGATGCCACACCACTCTGGGCAAAGATTCTTTGCACACTGTCACCAGCTGGATGAATGCCCTCAGCACTCACATCACCTCCACCTCCTCACTGGGCATATTCAAATCAAGCCTCCATCATCATCTCATGGCCTCCAGCTCATTGACTGCCACCCTAACTTCCCCCTTCCCCATTGAGATCAACCGCCTCTGATGTCTTTTGACAATGCCATGAGCTACTCTAGTCTCTTTTTGGCTGCACCCCTATCCTCTAACCCTTCCTCCTGATTTCTTCTAGGTTTCTGAAATGATTGCTTGTATGTGTTAGTCATGTATCCTATTTACCATGATGTCATACCTGAACTGATGAATATGGTTGTATGTTCTCTTTAATGTTGTATGCCCTTGTTTAACATGTATGTACTCCTGGCGTGGAACCTTTGTAAAGAGCTTTGGCTCGAAAGGTATTGCAATCCTAGATCTAAATAAACAAATAAACAAGTGTTATGTGTGCCATGGGGTCTGTATTCTGCGTCTCGGGTTTGAGGGCTCGAGGGTACTGGGGGTGCATGGGGTTTGGCCCCTCCCATGTTGCATTGTTGTGTATTCTGGTTGTGGTGGGGTAGGAGAAGTAGACTGTTTGTTAACTAGAACCTTCAGCTTATCCAATAGGTAGGAAATGGGCAGACTAGGTGGGCTAAGAGGTCCTTATCTGACGTCAAAGTCAGGGCCATTTTGTGCATAGGTTAACTAGGCTGCAGCCTAGGGGCACCAGCCATTTAGGGCACCTGCAAAATTAGGCAGCAAAAAAATAAAAAAGTTAAAAAAAGTTTTTTCTGGGCTGGCTGCTTGTGTTGTCTGCCAGTATGTCTTGCTAAAAACAAACAAAAAAGGCACAAAAGTCTAAAGACGTTCCAGTTCAGACTCCTACTAAGGGACCCCTGCCAGCGTCATTTAAACAATTGGCCCTGCCCTCCCTTTGTCGTGACAGACATAAATGTTTATTGCTCCTGCTGTTGTGCTGATGACAAGCCCCCTACCCCCCCTTAAGCAATGGATGACATGACATCCAATGTACATGACTGCTGGTGCCCTCTGCCTCCGCTTAGGCAGCGGCTGACCTGACCTGACTAACGCCAACATCAATGTACTTACTCAGACTGTTGGTGCCCGCCTGCCCTCTCGCTTCTACCCTCCCCCAGATGAAACTATTATCCTCAGTGAGTCCACAGCGCCTGCTGGACCTTTGTGATTTAGGATTTCAATCAAGTCCGTGAGTGGGGATACTGTGCTGTGCATCCTCCAATTGGCTGCCATTTCAAGTAAGAGGGAGGCAAGTTTATGGCTCCCAGTACAAGTACAGCAAAGTACTTGGAAGATAGAAGGAGAACTGTATCAACTGCCACTCTGCCAGCCGGAATTGGGAGGAAGAGAGAGAGAGAGAGAGAGAGAGAGAGAGAGAGAGAGCAAGCCACAAGCCGCTGTGTCTCAAGTCCACTGAGATTCGGGAGTCGGAAGTGGCAGCAGATGCGGAGCAGTAGTACTGCCTGGAGCAGCTAGATCAGCCAGCTAAAGCTACTTAATTTTAGTCCAGCTAACTGTATTGTGGACTGAAGTGAAAGAAATTCAAATCCTCCGTCCTCTCCTGACCTGACTGAGCAAGCGTGGAGGAGTCAGGTAGGCTGGAGAGCAAAGACTGAGAGGGACCTTCCTTGCCAGACAGTGAGTGTAGACAGTGCTGCCAGCCCAGTAGTCGTGGCGGTCTGGTCGGGGAGAAGTTTGAAAGCAAGTCGAGAGGTCACTGAGACTCGCACAGTCAGCACCAGACCCACTTTACTTTAGTAAGTAAACAGAACTGTTCTTCATCTTTTGAGTGAGCAGTGCCAGCCAGTGTGTGTGTGTGTGTGAGGCGAGCTGTAGACTAGGTGTGTTCCAAATCAACGCATATGCATCATTCATCACAACTAGTCGGATGGACTAGGTCATCATGTCCTGTCGGTTGGCTTCTCTGGATAAATAACTGCTGCCTGCAACTTCTGCCAGACTATTTACCTTCCCACAGAATCATTCAAGGCATATCAGGTACCATTTTTGCTTTATTGCACACAATGTCATCTGACAGTTTGTTTGAAGCTTATCTTATTTTATTGTCTGTGTTATACAGTAACAAAATAAATGCTGCTCCTGGTTGATCTGTAGTGTATTCATTTTTTTTTTAGAAAGTTCAGGATGCATACTACCTCCAACCCCATGACCTGCAGTGAATTTGAAGGGTTTTTTTCTCCTGTAAATTAAATTGATAGCAGCAGCTTCAGAGTTCAGACTGTTTACCCACAGGTTCTGTATTATCAGACAGTGACACTGAATGGCACTGCAGTAGCTTTATTCTTAAATAATGTTATCGTCACACTTAGTAACAAAAATGCTGCCCCTGACCTTTGGACCACTTGGATAAAAAAAGTTTAACCACTAGCCTCCATTTTAAATGCTACCCCCCATGACCTGCAGATTTTTTTCTCTAACTCCTAAAGAAGTTAAACGGGAGTTTTGCGAGTACATTTAATCTTGCAGCTTGTCTGTTATGACACTAACTTTAGTTTAGCCTTGAAATGCTACCCTGAATGACTTGCAGTGATTGAACTCAGACCACTTAGGTAAAAGTGACTTTCTTCTGTTCAGTGCATTACTTTTTTCTAACTAGGAGACTCTGAATAAGAATGCACACTGTTTGGCCTTGTACAGATCAAATGCATAAATAAGCGAGTGTTTGTGCTTACTTGTGCTGTTAGACTGTTTTTTCCCATCTCTAAATAAGTGTAAACAGTTTATTAAAGGAATTTTAACATTTTGACTGTAAAATGTTCATATTCTGGAAAAGTTTTATACAAGTTTAGCTTTCAAAAGGGTATGAGTGGGACCAGGCAGGGACTCTGTGGTGTGGATGTAACTCAACAGGACATGGTAGGGAGGTGTGTGTGTGTGTGTGTGTGTGGGGAATACGCCTGTTGCACACTGGGTGCATGGGTCAGTGGTGGGGGCACCTGAGTTTCAAGCCTATGGTGCTATCTATGTAAACACAGCCCTGGTCAAAGTCTATGTTTCTATGTTTTTAGGGGCTTTCATGGTTGCCGTTGTTGGGCACTGTGTCAGCGGCACAATTGTGGTTGGCGGTTTGTGTAGCTGTACGGGTACGTGCCATTAGTTTTGGTATTGCTGAACTGCAAATCAGGTTACATGTAGTGGGAATCGATTACTTTCTAATCAATTCGCTTAATTCAGATTGTAATCCATTTTGGTTTACATGCTGTTGGATTGATGAGAATGAACTGAATTGATTACAAGGTGGCTTATTTCTGGTGTGTGTTAACACACAGCCACTGAGATTTTGAATCTGGTTGCATTCCTTTTGCTGCAGTTTCAAAGTAGGTATAGCAAAATCAGTTTACAATCAGGTTTACATGCACAAAGTAACCAGGTTCAAAATAATCAAAGTCCCTGGAATTCTGCGGTTCTGCGGTTGCGAATTTGCTGCTGAATTTGCATCATGCCAAGAATATATATAGTGCCAGAATTCATTGTTTTTGGTGAATTTTCATAGAAATATACTGCTTTTCCATAGTGTCAGGCTTTCTTTCCCACCTCGCTTATCCTGAAGCCCTTCCTCTATAGCAGCATATGATGTCATTGATGACATCACATCATATTTAGCCAATGACAGGACTGCATTCTGCCAGAGAAATGAATAAATTATGGCACTGAAACAGAAAATGCTGCAGAGAAGTCAAGGAGCCCTGCCGCAGAAAACAGAAAATTCTGCTGCAGAACAATTAGGGCCCTGAAAATAATGAATGCACTTGAACCTCTGCAGTTGAATCTGGTTCAGATTGAAACAGGAACGAATCAGAATGAGTTTACATGGGCTTCCAATTGAGGAATTCAGCATTGATTCCACTGAAACTGGAGTTTGAACCTGATTCCAGTGTGCATGTAAACAAGGTAATTGAAAAGCAGGGGATGAAGAATGGGAGGGTACCAGGAGAAAACTGAGAGGTCAAGGGGAAGTCAGGATTGCAAAGACAGATGCAGAGCTGTGTACTGTAGAGAGAGTCAAAGGAGAGGAAGGGAGTTCTAAAAAGTTCTTATGATATACTGTATAAGAGAAAAATAAATACAGGAGGGGATATGCAGGGTTCGACCTTAACATTGCTTTACTAGCCCTGAACCTAGTGCAATTGTCCAGGGCTAGTGCAGCTAACCTCTACTTGTCCATCTTGACTAGTGCAGGTTTTCATGGCTGTTAATGAAGTTGAAAAAGTCCCTACCTTAGCAGGCTTTAGTCCTCATGCTACTCTCCCTCAGTGTTCCAGGTGGCCTGGTGTGATTAGCAGCTCATTAAGACCTGAAATTATCTGGCAGTTCAAGAGGGAATCCAACAAAGACTCAATATGAGTCCTTATCACTCAGTTGTTAGGACATTCAACTAGTGTGCATGCTGTGATCAAGGGTAGAGTGTTAAGTCACTAGCTTCCAGTTCGTTGAACTTGTCTTTGATTTGTTCCACAATATTAAGACCAGTGTGCCTCATTTCCCAACCTTTTGAGTGCCTGTATCCAACACTGCAGTGACAGAATGCTATGATGTATACACTGTCTGCCCAACCAGGTGGTCTGTCAACTCTATACTTTCTCTGGACACCACTACAGACTAGGCTCTGAAGTGGCCAGCCATAGACCCATAGCTGCAATTACTGACTGGTGTAGGGTTACAGTTCATTTTAATGGATCACACCAGTCAATGCCATCCATGCAGTCCCACCCTTATACCACCTAGCATGTCATTTCATCCTAAAACAATGCTTTGGAGCATGTATGGTACAAAGCAAAACCTTAGTAAAATATACAATTTTAAGGGTTAAACATAGGTATTTCCTGGTATGCACAGATCATCCTATATAGAAGAGAGGTAGTACAGCATCATGCATGTATACTGCTCCCTTGACTGATGAAAGGACACTGTTATGAAAATCTGTTGTTGTTAGGGCAGAGCATGTTAAATCAATATTTTGTGCCTGGTATATATAAACAGATATGTCAAAGTTTCTTACATTCCAAGCCCCTGTGTTTGTTTAACTCTCCAAAGACATCCTAGAACTTCCTGGCTCACTTCACAGTGTAAGAAAACTTCCAGAAGTGCAGTTCTGGTTACTCACAGGGTGGGGGTAAGAGTGTCTTTCTCTGCCTGATTCTGCATTGCCCTGCACGTCAGGGTGGGACTGTGGTGACGTGCATGATGATGTTGATTATTGTGTGTGCAGAGCTAGAACTGCCTGATTGAACATTTGCTATTATGGTATTCTCTGGTTTGGCAGAGAGGGGCGAACAAAGAGGAAGCAAAGAGCATATGGTAAAAAAAACAATGGGGTACACATTGCACGTGACTGGATTGCAGTCTTTTTTTAGCTGGGGCAGGAAGCATGTGTGGAGCAGGATAAATATGCAATAATCAGAGTATTTCTTGGCTTGCATTTTCCTGTATAACCGATCAAAATTGACCATTATTACTGTGGGCTGGAGCAACCATCTCGGGCTAGTGCAATTTTTATCAACTTGTACCTCTGAGTGCAAAAAGTTAAGGTTGACCCCTGGGGATATGGTATTTAACCATGATCGAATGTATACATTTAATATTTTGTAGTTTTCTCTTATGAATGTAACCAGGATGATTCTATTTATGGTGTCCCTTGTAAATGAGTTTCTTTACTTGATGGGAATTTTACCATGTTCATTTTATGATGAATAAAATCATTACTACTACTTTGCCAGTGAGTAGCACAAAGGCAGCTGAAGAGGGTCCCAACAATGAAACTGCAATAATTTACTGGTTAAAGAGTTGGATAAGGACTAGAGCCTAAAAGGCGAGCAAGGGCCTTGGGACAGGTGGGATAGAAACATAGAATTTGATGGCAGATAAGGACCGCTTGGCCCACCAGTCTGCCCATTTCCCTACCTAATGGATAAGCTGCAGATCCTAGTTAACCAGCAGCCTACCCCATCCTAAATTGCCTTATGACTGTCCCATGCATGCTTGAATTCCACCACTGTTTTGACTCCACAACCTCCTCGGAAGGCGTTCCAGCCATCCACAACCCTCTCTGTGAAAAATACTTCCTTAAACTACCTCTGAGCCGCCCCCTCTATCTTCAAATTGTGCCCCTTGTTCTTGCACACCTCTTTTTTGAAAGATGTTACCCTCTTGGACTTTGTTGATTCCCTTGAGGTACTTGAAAGTTTCTATCATGTTCCCCTCTCCCTCCTTTCCTCGAGGCTATACATATTAAGCTCCTTAAGTCTCTCTTCATATGTCTTCCAGTGCAGACCCTGCACCATTTTAGTTACCCTCCTCTGGACAGCTTCCATCCTGTCTATGTCTTTCTTGGACATTGGGTCTCAGAACTGCCGCAGTACTCAGATGGGGTCTGACCAGCTGTCTGTACAGAGGATAATAACTTCCTGTTTTCTACTGGTGATGCCTCTCCTATGCATCCCAGTATCCCCCAACCCTCCTTGCTGCCCTCTCATTGCTTGCCCACCTTTAGGTCATCTGATATGACTACCCCCAGGTCCCTTTCCATTTTTGTTGTTGTTAGTATCTCACCCCCATTGTGTACTCTTCCCTGGGTTTTGTTTCCCAGGTGCATTACCTTGCACTTCTTAGCATTGAATCTAAGCTGCCATACATTTGACTATTCCTCTAACCTTGCCAAGTCCTTCTCATCCTTCCACCCCACCTTGTGCATCAACTCTGTTGCAGATCTTTGTGTCATCTGCAAAGAGACATACTTTCCTTCAGTCCTCTGCAATGTCATTTATAAAGACATTGAAGAGACTCAGTCACTCTGAACCCTCACCCCACTAGTAATCCCCTTTCTTCAGAGTGGACTCCATTTACTATTACTCTCTGTGTCCTATTCTCCAGCCAATTCTTTACCAGGTTGTCATCTTGGGACCCTACTCCCAGGCTGGCTAACTTGTATATTAATCTTTTGTGTGGGACTGTGTCAAATGCCTTGCTAAAGTCTAGGTAGGCCATGTCCACAGCCCCTCCCTGATCTACTACTTTGGTCACCCCATCAAAGAAATCTATCAGATTCATCTGGCATGACCTTCCCACTGTGAATCCATGCTGCCTTGGGTCGTGTGTCCCTCTGGCCTCTAGACACTCGACAGTTCTTTCCTTCAAGTGATTCCATCATTTTCCCTGCCACTGAAGTTAAACTAACAGGTCTGTAGTTTCCTGCTTTGCCTTGCTCCCACTTTTGTGAAGGGAATCATCTGCCCTCCTCCAGTCCTTGGGTACCACCCCATCCTCCCATGATTTGTTAAAGGCGGTAGTCAGTGGTGTCACTAGTTCTTCCCTTAGTTCTTTTAGAATTCTGGGATGAATCCCATCAGGCCCATTGTGTCCACCTTCAGTTTTAGAATTCTTTCAGAACCCTTTCTTCTGTAAATGGGCTGGTATCAACTTCTGTATCCAGAGTGTTTCTACTGTTTGTTTTAGGTACCTCCCCTCTTCCTTTGTAAATACTGAGCAAAAATATTTGTTTAGTATCTCTGCCTTTTCACAGTCACCCTCTGCCCACCCTCCCTCCCTTTTATTAAGCCTCACTATCCCTCCTTGGTCTTCCTTTGCTCCCTGATGTACCTATAAAAGGTTTATCCCCCCTTCTTAACTGAGTTATTTTATCTTTTCTCGGTTTGAGCCTTTGCTGTTCTGACTGCCTTCCAGCTTCCTTTTGCTTTAACTGATACAGTTCTCTGTCCTGCTCCTTCTGTGATTCCTTGTACTTCCTGAATGCTTTCTTTTTCTCTTGAACCTTCCTGCCACTTCCTTTGAGAACCATAGTGGTTTCTTACATCGTTTTGTTTTGTTTATTTGCTTCACACAAGGCTTGATACCTCTGTGATAGCAGTTTTATTATTCCCATTGTTCTTCCACCCCTCCTTCCTGCCCATTTGCTAGTGCATTCCTTAGGCACGCACCCATTTAAGCAAAGTCAGCCCCTAAAGTCCAGTACTTTTGCCTTTGTATGACTTGACTCTATTGCTGTGTTTATTGTGAACCATACTGTTCGATGGTCGCTAGTTCCCAGATGGCTACCCACTTCTACATCTGTGATCCTCTCTTCATCTCCATTTGAGAGAACCAGGTCTAAGATTGCTCCCTCTCAAGTGGGCTCCAATACTAGTTGTCTAAGGCATGCCCCTGTAGGGGCATCTAAATAACCCCACTCTTCAAGTGGCTGCTGCAACTGCACTCCAGTTAACATCTGCCATATTCAGATCACCCATCAGCAATATCTCCCTTTTCTACCATTTTAAGTGTACTTTCTATCATTTCCTTGTCATTCTCCCCCTGAGAAGGGGGTCTATATACAAATTCTGTGTGGATTATTGTGTGGTTCCATTGCCGGTCTCCAATTTATTTACAGTGCTGCATAGAGCTATTGATCAAACCCACCAGCTCTATGCAGCAAAGGGTGGTTCCTAGGTACTGAGGGATGGTAGATATGTTTCTACTGTACAAGGGAGGGGACAAGCAGCAGCTGGAAGCTATAGACCCATCATTTCTTAGCCTTACCTCCATAGTAGGGAAACTGATGGAGACACTAGTCAGCGGAGATCTAGTTGAATACCTGGAGTAAACAGGCTTCAGGTTAGTAAGCAGCACAGATTCATGACAGAGAGGTCTTGTCAGACCAACTGATTGACTGGGAAACTAAGGTAGTAGATAAGGCTCATGTTTTAGATTTGCTTACTTCAGCTTCAGCAACACATTCAACTTGGTGCCACATCGAATGTAGCTGAAGAGAGGATCGAGAACAGCTAAGGAAATAGTAAGGTGGGTAGAGTTGGTTGAAGGTAGGCAGGCAGCAGAGAGCTCTGGTAAACTGAGTCAGAACAGAGGAATGATAGGTCACTAGTGGAGTACCACAGGATTCTATTCTGTGCCCAGTCCTCTTCACTATGTTCATCAGTGATGTGGGAGAGAGAATTAAGGAAAGTTGTTTCTAGTCACTGATGACATAAAACTCTGTGGTAGAGTTGGGGGGATGAGGGAGTTGCAGACAGACCTGCAAAGGCTGGAAAATTAGTCCAGTGTCTGACAGCTGAAATTCGATAACAAAAGTGCAAAGTGATGCACTGGGTAAAAAAACCTAAACATAGTTTGGGGTGGGGGGCTAAGCTGGGCACAACATCAACGAAAGGAACCTTGGAGTCTTGAATAGTGACCCCCTAAAAATTGGCCAATGTTACTGGGTCTTCAGCAAGATGAACAGGATGCTGGGGTACATCGAGAAGTTCAACAGCAGAAGGCAGGGGATGATATTACCCTTGTATAGGTCATAGGTGAGGTTACACCTGGAGTACTGTGCCCAGTTCTAGAGTCCCTACCTGAAAAGGACAGGAACAGGATACAGACAGTACAACATAGGATGACCAAGATGATTCAGTTCTAAGATTGCAGATCCATGAGAATCGACTAAAGGCACAGATCATTTAGTCATTTGAAACCAGAATAGAAAGGGATATGATAAGAGACCTTCAGGTTCCTGAAAGAATTAACAGGTGGACTGTTAGGAGCTCTTTACCAGGAACAAGGAAGATAGAACAAGGGGTCATGGGTGACAGTTAATGGGTGAAAGTTTAATAGGGATGTGAGGAAGTATTATTTAACACAGAGAGAGGCTGAGCCATGGAATGGTCTGCTAGCAGAGGTGGTGGAAGCCAAAACCATAACTGGCTTCAAACAGCTAGGATAGAGTCATGGGGCTATTAGCTACTCAGTGGGAAGTGGGGGAACTTGGATAACAAAAGGGGAGTAGTGAACCAATACCCCACAGAGACAATAGATCCTGTGGTATGATAGGGTAATATGGGCAGACTGAATGGACCACTGGTCTTTCTCTACCATCATCATCTGTGTTTCTATGTTAATGAAGGAAGTCAACTCAAGAAGAAAACAAATGGGGGTAGCAGCTATTGATAATGTTTTTCCAACTCATGGGTTCACTAAACTGTTTTTCAGTTCTCTCATAAAGGATCAATAACAAAAGAAAATTACCTAACTGGAGAGCAAAGAGGTCAACACCTCTTAACTAAAGCTTGCCAATGCATGGATTTGATTAAGTTGATTATGAATCCTCACAAGGGCCACCAACTAAGGAAGACTTCCCATGTGGAGAGCAAATAGGGACCAGTAACTGTTGTTACAGCTTTGTCAATGTGTGGGGTTCATTAAATTTTCATTCCCCTACAAGGACCACCAACAATGGAAGACTACATAGTAAAAGGCAAACAGGGGTTAACATCTGTTGTTAAATGGACCACGATTAGCTCCCCCATAGGGCATTCTGACCTTATTAAACTAATATGTGGGGAGTGATAGTGTTTAAATACACAGTTTAATTCTGTATTTCAGACCTCTCAACAAGGAGCCATTTTAATTAAGTCAATCAATCAAAAACACAGACAACTATATAGGTGTTACAATTAGGGATGTAAGAACTGGTTAACGAAAATAATGTAACCCACCCAAACATGTCAAGTTTTAGAAATGAATGGCTTCCAGCATTTTCGGCTGTTTGGATCAGTTCGATGGGTCCTATTGAGGGAACTGCAGTGTGAGAAGTGCCAGAGCAGGAAGAACCCACAGGAGGGACCAGTGACAAGACTCTGGCCCCTCACTGGATGGCGAGCTGTCCATCTCTCTAAGGTGGCACCTGATTGGGTTGCTGCTCTAACAACCCATGGTGCACCATGGAGGCTACGAGGAGGATCAGGAGGACAAAGAAGGGCAGCAGCTTCTCTTGGTTGCTCCTTGCATTGCTGATAGCCGAATCGGCTATTTTCTTCTGTGCTTGTGCTGCTTGCACTTTTTACCCTTGAACGAAGCAAAGAGTCCACTGCCAGTCTGCGCCCCAAAAAAATCTGAATTTTTTAAACTAAAGAAGAACTGAAGGAGGAAGGATTAGAACTTGGGGAAGTTGGGAGGAAGTGGGGACTGGGAGTCGGAACTCGGGAAGGGATTTCCAGCAAGGACTTGCTGTAGCACTAAGGAGGGAGTTGGGGATTGGGGTAGGGACTAGACTGGAACTGGGAGTACAATGTATGGGAGAGAGACTTGGACAGGAGATCTTCATGAACATGAACACTGAATGATGAGCCAGGATGGAACTTAGAGAGTGAGAACCGAGGGCAACTTTTTTTTCTTATTTATTCCTCCTCTCCCCTTCAGCTCTGGTCTCCTCAGGAGTACCAAGGAGTCATCCCTCTGTGATCAGACCTGCCTGGTCAGTCCTCCGTCACCCATGTAACCTTGGATTACCGCCTGGACAGGGACAAAGTGGGCTAAACACCTGAGCAGTCTGTAGCGTTGGCCGGGAGGGGTGCCAGGAGGCGATGAGAAGTGATGGCAAGCTTGTTGCTCCATCTCACTGGAGCTGAAGGGCATTTCCTATTTTTCTTAGGGTGGCTAGCACCCTGATATCAAGGCATGGTACTGGCGTCTGCCACTCCCGCCCCTTCCTGCATTGTCAGTGCTTGCTGTATCTCCGCTTCCGCCAGAGGCCAGCCGAGCACCTAACAGGGACCCCTGTCCCTCCGGGGAGGAGAGCTGTCCTCAGATGCTCAATCCCTCCCCCTGCTGACCCCAGCAACCTAAGCTCATCCTGAATCTGGGTTGCCAGCATGGCATGAGGTGTGGTGCCCAGCGCCTCATCTCAGCCCACTCAGGCCAGCCTCAAGGGCAACTTGTGAGAACTAGAGTGCTATGTGTATAAAATTTGACAGCCAGTCGTCAGTGCACTAGTGCCACTTCTTGCATACTGTCTGTATGACCCCACTGGTCAAAGAGGGTTAGGCCGCCAGGGTCCCCTAGAGTCTCTGTGGTATACTAGCAGCAGTGCCTGCAGCATCACCCTTAAGCGTAGATGGTGTGTGAAATAAAATCTGCCAAGACTGCCAGCCAGCCGTCAGTGCACCAGTGTCACTTCTTGCATACTGTCTGTGTGACCCCCCAAGAAGTCAGTCATCTGTCATCTTCCTCCCTGTGCTCGCTCAGTGGGTATATACCTTTGGCTCAGTGGGCAGGGCATTCCATCATATCATGTGGAATAAAAAAAAAAAAAAAAAAAAACTTGAAAGGAAAAGTACTCTGTCAGAGAGGGTTAGGCCAGGCAGGGTCCTCCAGAATATCTGTGGGTATACTAGCAGTAGTGCCTGTATCATCCCCATAGTATAGGTGGTGTGTGAAATAAATTCTGTGTGTGAAATAAAATCTGCTAGCCATTCATCAGTGCACCAGTGACACAAAATCATAGAACCATAGAAATCTTGGTGGCAGAAAGGACACTACCAGCCCATCTAGTCTGCCCTTACCCCCTTACTTATCCCTCCATCCACTGGTCCCTTCCCCACTACTCAGCTCCATTTGTCTATCCTACACCTCTTGAATCCTTCACCGCTTCAGCCCCACCACCACCTCCTCTGGTAGTCTGTTCCAGGCCTCCACCACTCTCCTTGATGAATCGCTCCTCACTGCATTGCCTCTGTATCTTCTTCCTGCAGTCTTAGGCTTTGCCCTCTATCTGTAGCCCCTCCTTCCTTTAAGTAAACACCCCTCCTTTATTTCCATCCAGTTGCCCTTCTCTGAATTCTCTATCCATAGAAACATAGAAGTTGATGGAGGATAAGAACATAAGGCCCACCCAGTCTGCCCATTTCTTTTTCTGCCTTATGAATGTACCATCGGTCTTTGCTCTGTCTGGCCTATCTATTCATACTCATCTGTATTGCTCTCTTATGCCTAACCCATGCCTGTTTGAAGCCCTGCAATGTATTCATATCCACCACTTCCTGAGGTAGGCGTTCCATGCATCCACCACCCTATCTGTGAATAAGAACTTCCTCAATTCCCTTAATCAGCCTCCTCTAATCTCATGCTGTGTCCTCTTGTCCTACTATTTTTCTTATATTGAAACATGTTAGACTCTTTCACCTTGTTAATGCCCTTAAGGTGTTTGAATGTTTCGATCATATCACCCTCTCCCTCCTTTGCTCTAGAGTATACATATTGAGCTCCATTAATCTGTCCTCATATGTTTTCTGATGCAGGCCCTGTACCATTTTGGTTGCCCTTCTCTGGACTGCCTCAATTTGGTGAATGTCCTTGTGAAGGTGTGGCTTCCAGTACTGCACGCAGAAATTCAGATGGGCCTAACCAGTGTCTTATAAATAGGGATTATTACCGCCATCTTCCGACTTGTGATACCCCTACTAATACACCCCAACATCCTCTAGCCTTACCTACTGCTTTAGTGGTCTCGTGGATGATTTCCAGGTCATCGGTGATGATGGCGCCCAAGTCTCTTTCTGCCCTTGTGACTGCCAGAAACTCCCTCCCAGCCTATAGGTGGCTTCAGGTTTCTCTTCCTTATGTGCATGATCTTGCACTTCTTTGTATTAAACTTCAGTTGCCACTCTTCCGACCATTTTGCCAGTTTATCAGATCTCTTCTCATTCTGCCACCCACATCTGGATCATCTACTCTGTTGCAGATCTTGGTGTCATCTGCAAACAGACAAAACCTGACCCTCAATCCATCTGCAATGTCACTGATGAAGATATTGAAGGACTGGCTCCAGAACGATCCCTGAGAATACCCCACTTGCTAGTAATGCCCCTGCCAATGTATGCCAGCATTCCATTTGCCTTCCCACCGCTCTGCTACATTGGTTACCTACCTTAAGGTTGCTTGATACTATAATCCTCAGATCCCTCTTCTGCTCTGTTACTTTGATGTCCTCCTCTTAGGGTGTATCTTGCTTCAGGTTCCTATGCCCCAAGTGCATCACAGCACACTTTTGGCATTGAATTTCAGCTGCCAAGTCTCAACCATCACTCAAGAGTCTTCAGGTCCTCCACCCTCCATCCTTCCCTGGGTGTCTACCTATGTGCAGATTTTAGTATTATCAGCAAATAGGCACACCCACTTCTTTCATACTAAAGGACTAAACCAAAAACTGCTCTTAAATGCCAAAATAACTAAGGCAATGTTATTTCTCCCTGTGTTCATGCAGCGGATCCCTAACAGCACCTCCGATAGTCACACTCCATGGTGAATCCTGGAATTGGTAGCAAAGTTAAAATATCTGGTAGTCTGGATGACCATAGACTGTCCTACAGATCACATAGAAGAGCTGATAAAAGGCTTGAGGCAGAGACTTGGTCTCTTCTATAGAATAAACCATTTCCTTTCAAGGGAGGCCAAGATGAGACTGGTCCAAGCCACCTTTCTGTCTCTTCTAGACTATGCAGACTTTCTCTACAGTCAGAGCCCGGCCACTGCACTTACAAAGCTGGACATGCTCTTCCATAGAGCTTTGAAGTTTATTACTGGTCTCCCTACCGACACATCACTGTTCCTTATGCTCATCTGTGGGATGGTCATCTCTTATGCATAGGCGGCAGAGAAATGCAGCACTTTGGACAGTTAGAGCCATCACTAGCGGCTGTCCCAATATATTTCTGATTGCATGCCACTAAGCATGATAGGCAAGTACATATTGAAAGTGCTTCCAATACCACTTTGTCTGTACCCACGGTCAAATCCCTTTTGGTAGGGCCTCAATAAGTTATAGGCTACCTTTATTGTGGAATAAGCTGCAAAAAAGTTGAAAGTGGTCCTCCCTATTACGTTGGCAGCTTTCAAATAACTGTATGCCGCTCCTTTAAAGAATCTTGCAATTGCTTCCTTGATCCTGGCTTTATCCTTAAACAAAGACTCAAAGCTTGTTCAGACTTCCCATGCCCCCCATCCTCCCCAACCACATTTCACTGTTCCCTTGTTCCTTTATTCTCAACACTCATTTTTTCCTGTGATTGTGTTTTACATCCATATCCTTGGCATATACTTCTTCAACCTTATTCCAATACTTCCTTTACTCTCACCATACTACTGTCCTTCTACAGGATATTGTAACCCTATCCTATGGTTGTTCCTGTTAGTGGTTAATGACCCCTCACTCTCTCATTCTCAGCACCTGTATTCTATTGTCTTGGTTAAGCCAGTCCACAGTTCTGGTGGTTCCCTGGGCTCCCTCCTTCCTCTCCCTTCATCCCTCCTACTTCTATCACGATCCACCTCCTCCCCTTGTTTTAATCATTTTCTCTTTTTCTGGATCCCTATTCCTCTTCCTTCCTCTGGTACTCCTCAGGCAATTGTGCTGTGTTGCATTTTGCATTAATCAATGAAATTCTTATATATTCTGTGACATTTTGCCTAGGCCCTGCTGTTGTTATCATTTTGTTCATTGTAACTGCCATGGCTCTAACCTTTTCATATGTTTAACTGTTGTAAACATTGTGTTAAATTATGACTATGTAAATGCCTGGTCCATCTTGAAAATGAGCATTGCTCAACGATGTTTGCCTGGTAAAATAAAGATTTGATTGATTGTTGATTGATTGATAATGTCTGTGTGACTCCCCAAGAAATCAGTCATCTGTCATCTTCCTCCTGTGCTCACTCAGTGGGGTATAAGCTTTGACTCAATAAGGAGGGCATTCTGTCACATCACATGGAATAAAGAAAAATGTAAAAATCCTTGAAGGGAAAAGTACTGTGCCAAGAGAGGGTTAGGCCAGGCAGGGTCCCCAGAATCTCTGTGAGTATACTAGCTGCACTGCCTGCAACATCGCCTTTAACATAGGTGGTGTGTGAAATAAATTCTGTGTGTGAAATAAAATCTTCCAGCCAGTCGTCAGTGTACCTGTACCACTTCTTGCATACTGTCTGTGTGACTCCCACCCAAGAAGTCACTCATTTGTCATCTTCCTCCTGTACTCGCTCAGTGGGGTATAAGCTTTGGCTCAGTGGGCAGGGCATTCTGTCACATCACATGGAATAAGGAAAAAATAGATAACCACTTTTGATCCTGAACAAGCAACAGACTGGCATTGTGGTACTCCAGAAAATAGTACAGCAAGCGCCAGGGACAAAGGAGTAATAAACATAAAAGTTTATTCAAGAGCCAAGAAAGAGTGGCCCAAAAAGTAAAGTACAACATCAACAAAGCGCCACAGTCTGTTGAAGGGCTGAACTAAATGCTACTATATCCATGTGCAGGCTAACTCTCAAAATACTGAAAACCCAGCAAGGGTTGGTGGACGGTCTATGTCAGAAGGGCTCAATAATACGGCCAACAAAGTGTCAAGAACAGTGACAATAACAAGTCATCTGAGAAAGAAAGTGCAAAAACAAAGATATTCCAATTCTCATTGCACATAAAGTAAAAGCACTTACAGGTACAACTCAGCAGTGGAGTTGTTCAATTTGCTACATGCTTGTCGGATAACTCAGTCTATGACTGCAAATGTTAGCTCTACTGAATCTGATGATGATGATGGTGATTACCATGGTCATGGCGAGACTGATGATGATGAGCTTGACTTTACCTTAGCTATGTCTCATTCTGGTTCGGAGAGTGACAATGTGGAAAAATAATGACAGTAGTAGAGTCAAAAGGGAAAATAAAAGTCAAAGGCACAAGCCACACAAAGTGAAACAAAGTCTGGCAGTAGGGATGATGATGATGGCAATGGTGCTGCAGAGGATTCTATAATTGTCTCACCTGATAAATCTGATAAACCTGAATCCTCCTCTGATATGTCTTCCCGTGAACCCAGTCACTCGACTCCTATTCCTACTAGGTTGTTACTAGACAGAGACAATCCACCTCCACTGTTTGGAATCATTTTAGTAAACCCCAAGGATGCTTGCCAAGCTATATGTGTGCATTGCAACAGATATGTTAGTAGGGGAAAAATAAATGGCATCTTAGAACTACAACAATGATGTGACATCTTTCATAAATTCACCCTATCATTGTATATGGTTAAAAATAAAACAGTCTAACATTGGTGGCTGGAAATCTAGCAGGGCTCTCGGTGAACATGAACATTCTGCTGAAACAGTGTGAAATGAGCACCAGGCAAGATTCAAAGTCACTTTAGCCTCACAGTCACGATAATTCTGTAAGGTCCTCTGTTTACCAGGCACAGCATGTAGTTGTACAACATCCCAGCCAAATGTCTTTACCCCTGATAAGAGGCAGTTGAAGTTTTTTTACAGTTAATCTTTTATTTTTTCAATATTACAGAGTAACAACAGAAGTAAGTACATCAGGTGCAATATATTGTGAGTCATAGTTATTTGACACTTATTATATCACATTTGACTTTATTGTTCAGCAAATGTTAACACTGGGGTAAACTGTTAGGGTACACATCTGATTCGGGGTATACTGATGTCATTAGGAAGATACAGAATGATTACAAAGTTCTACCATCAGAAGCTAATACATTTTTTAATATCTTTTAGTTTTAATATACTCATGAGTTACAGTGAGGATCCTGTTGTAATGTTAGAAAGATATTGTCATTGCGGTTTGTACCTTATGGTAGTGGGCCTGTACTTGGGAGGTATGCTTTTGCTTGAGGTCCTTTGCAAGGATTGTCCCTTGGTGCTTAGGGGGTTTAGTAGTTCTTTACTCTGCATTATTCTGGGAGGTATCCTTCTGGTAGTTAAAGTTAAAGAGTTTTGAAATAAAGTCTAAATCTTCACAAAACCATCCTGTAGCTCTGGCAATACATCGTAAAATAACAAAAGTATTGCACTTGATTTGTAGCCATACTCTGTTGTGGAAGATATGGGTTTCAGAAGGCTTATGGAATACTTAGAGCCACGATATATAATGCCAAGTAGAAAATACTTCCCAGTAACATGCATGCCCAGGATGTATGACAGCTTAGTAGTTCAAGTAAGGCATGCTGTCGAGAGGCTGAGGACAAGGTAGTTCACTTCACTACTGATATATGGACCAGCAGCCAAAACATTGCCTATCTTTCTCTTACTACACACTGGGTCAGTTTTGCGGCAATTCATCATCATCCTCATCAAAATCTAGATTTAGTAGTTGCCGTATTGGTCCGTGCAGAATAGATCCAGGAGCAAATGATTTTATACCTTTCAATGGACCAACATAGATGTAACAACAAGAACAAAGTGCTCTAGCGTTCAAATCAACCAGTCCTTCTTCAGAAGCTCATGGCAGTTGTTTAGGAAATACAATACTTATAACAGCTAGATAATGCAGAGAAAAACAGAAAAAAATCCCATTGGTTTAAAATACTCATTTAAAAAAACAAACAGAAGATGATGTCAGAGAAGTTTAACAGTACCATACTGCCTTCAGCCAGAAGGAACCCTGGGTCAAATGTGCTTGGTGGAACACACATACAAAGAATCCTACTGTATATACATTTAATTGACATAAGATAACACTGCTGAAGCAGATAACTCCTAAATCAAGCTATGAGTGTCACAGTTAGTATAAGGATGTGATAACTGAAGGCAACCTCCACCCAGATTAAAGACAAACTAAGATTGTTATAGGACTCATGAAGTATCAGTGTCTGCATTATAGACAGAATTTACCAGTAAAGTTGTCTTAAAACATCAGTGCACACTGTGTGATGTGCAAAACCTAGCTGGACCTGTCACCCAGCTGTACTCTCAAGCTAGATATAAGGCCCAAGAAATTTCAAAACCTCAGGACTATATAAATGATAATTTAAATATAAATTGATAATATCAGTGTCAAACAAAAAACTCTAGTTGAGGAACCTCAAGGAATTAAGACCGATAGCCTGATATGTACTGCTGTCAATATACACTGAGAATATAACAACTTGATGTACCACAAGTGTCTAAGGAATCTGAAAAGAGATAAAATGTAATTTCTCTCCTCCTCCTATTCATACAAACAATACACTCCTAACCACCCACATCACCATAATGTGGGTGGGGAGACTATAACTTAAGGAGATGTTGTCTCTCTCTCTCTCTCTCTCTCTTTCTCTCTCTCCTCCCTTCTCTCTCTCTCTCCCCACCCCCCTCTCTCTCTCTCTCCCACAGACACACACACATACACACACACACACACACACACTCTCTCCTAGTGAACCTATATTCACTTCAGTCACTGCAATTGCTCCCCAAAGGAATTTAACTTGTCATGAAATCCTGAGTAAAAGGGCTTATGTCTCCAATACCTACAGAGCAAAAATGTGACACTATTTAACCGTACTTATATCTGCATAGTAACATTTCCAAGGATACTGGATAGAACTACCATGAAATAAACCTGCCACTCTCCCAGGATAAGGTAACTAGAAGTAAATATAAAGTATGTGTGTAAGACCAGAGGTCTAACATACCTACATATCTACAAATTACTACAATATTAGCCTAATGTAAAAGATCTGTGCAGGACCCCCATGCAAATGAGATCACACACCCCAATATGTACAGAGTTACAAAAATTATATGTGACAGTATATGATAACACTCCTGTATGTACAAAAGCAGGCTAGGTAATCTGAATATGGTGCAATGGAATCAATCTCACCCCAGGCAAAGATAAAAAGTAAGGAGGAATTAATATTCATTGTGTGTGAAGTAAGAATAGTAGCATTATAACTCCATATATCTAAATAGAGACTTACCTCAATGTGACAGCAAGCCCACATCTGTTATATCACATACCTCACAACACATACCCACACACATACATACACACGCACCCACATCCCACATGCTGAAGTCCTATAATATGTCAGTCTGAAGAAGAAAAGCTCTGTGGATGTTAGTTTCTGTAGTGTCCCATAAAACCAAGATCAACGTTTATCCCATCTGCTACCATATTGAGGTGTAAAATAGTTTAATCTCAAAAGCTCATCTCTGTTGTGTGTTTTGAGATTTCCTTTAAGACCATTACTGACATATTTGAGATTGAGTGGTCAGGCTGGGAGAAGTGGTGCCTACTGGTTTTCAGTCTTCTTTACTGTAATAGTATGTCTGTGCGAGTTCATCCTAGTGCAGAGCTGTTGCCATGTCTCTCCAACATAACCTGTTTGTGGACATCTCTTGCACTGAATGAAATAAACAACATGTCGTGACATGCATGTACAACTCCATGCACCTGGAATTGTCTGTTTTGTGATGTATCCACACAGTCTGAGGTAAATGAGCCCACAAGTCTTACAGGGGCGTTGATTGCAGGGTCGTGTGCCATTGTGTGACATGGTATTCTGTTCCGGTGAAAGTTGCTCTAATAATTAGGCTGGATAAATTTGATGGTTGTCTAAAGATAGTAGTGGGAGTTCCTTAAAATACAATTAAGGGTTTCATCCTCACTAAATATTGGGTGGAGATCTTTAATAATCTTACGTGAGACGTTCAAGGTCTGGATGATATGTGACTACCAAGGGTATTCTGTCTGTAGCTGTCTTTTCTTTATAATGAAGTAGTTGTTGTCTTGGTACTTGCGTTGCCCATTCTGTTACCCTGTCAATTTCTCTGGAAGAGTGTCCCTGCTCAATAAAGGTGTTTTTCAACATAGCCAAATGTGTATTTCTGTCATCCTCATTTGAACAAATAAGGTGACAATGGAGTGCTTGACTGTATATGACAGATTTTTTGTGTTGGTGTGGGTGATTACTTTTCTTGTGAATATCTCTGTCTGTCTGTTAGCTTCCTGTAAATACATGTATGTAAGGTTCCATCCTTAATGGTGACTGTGGTGTCCAGAAAGTTAACCTTGGTGGTAGAGTACTCCAGGGTAAGCTTTATGGTAGGGTGGAGATTCTAAGTTTGTGATAAAAATCTTTGAGTGCATCTATGCCCTCTGTCCAGATAATAAACAAATCATCAATGTAACAGAAATAAGCTAGTGGTTTGTGGGGATACTGCCTTAAAAAATCCTCCTCCAAGTCAGCCATAAAGAGGTTAGCATACTGTGAGAGCCATTTTGGTGCCCATTGCTGTTCCATAGTTTGAACATAATGTTTACCATTGAGTTGAAGTTGTTATGTGTCAAAATGAATTCCATAAGTTCCCTCACCACTCCAGGGTTGATGTTTTGTTCGGTCCTTTCTCATGTATGTATTTAAGGCATGCTGCAATGCCATCTGTGTGTGGAATATTAGTGTAGAGGATGTTACATCCATTGTCACTAAAATGGAATCAGGTGGTAAATCCTTATAACCAGAAAGTACACGCAAAAAGTGCGTAGTGTCCTGGATATAACTGTCTCCTTCCATAACCAGCGGTTTCAAAATGATCTCTACAAACCCTGAGATCCCTCAGTCAAGGTACCATTACCAGAGACTATGGGTCTCCCTGGATTACCAGGTTTATGTATTTTAGGTAGCATGTAGAATTTCCTGGCCTGGGTTCATCAGGGATTTGATGAGTTAGTTTCTCTTGGACATGGTTTGGAAAAGTTTTAATTAAGTCATGTAGTTCATCTTTATATCTTGTAGTGGGTCCTCTCTAGTTCTCTGTAGTATGTAAGATCTGTTAGCTGTCTATTAGCTTCATTAATATAATCTTCTCTGTTTAAAATCACCACTGCAGAGCCTTTATCAGCTTTTTTGATGACAATGTTGTGGTTAATTCAGTGTCCTATAGCTCTCCGTTCAGTGGAGAAAGGTTATAATGGGTCTGTTTTGCCTAGTAAGGATCTGACCACTGACTTGTTGGCGGAAACAATTAATGTAATTGTCTAGTTTTTGTTACGCCCACTTGAGGGGTAAATTCAGATTCCTTTTCTTATCCATTACATTATTGCTGTTTGCACTGTCTTCACTACCAGTGATTTCTTCCTGCCATGAAAGAATTCTTTAAGTCTCAATCTATGGAAGTACTCTCCAGTTCACCACAAAACAGTATGTTATCCAGTGGTTTTGTTGGGCGAAAGTGAGGCCCTTGAAAGTACATTTAGTTCTCCAGTAGTCAGTGTGTGGTTGGACAAATTAACAACTGAAAGGAGCCCATCAGTATTGTGGTGTTGTTCAGTGACTCCATTATGTTCTTCATGGTTGTTAGGAAGTATGGTATGTTGAAGGGCATCTACTTTCCTATTTTTCATAAGCATGGCTTTTCTTAAGGTCCTTTGGTAGTTAATGTGTATCTCTCGCAAGATGTCCTGAATAGGTTCCCCAGACATCCTTTCCAGAGTGGTAACAATTTCAGCAAACTCTTTGTTAAGAACAACTTTTTGGCATATGACATCGAATCCTGTGATTTCTCAGTTTCTCAGAGGTCCTATGACAAAGTTGTTCTACATATGTAGAATTGTTTGTATTTCTTAATGGATACCAAATAGTAAGACGTTTAGGGATCATGTTTCTCCTCTTGCACTGGGTTGAAAATAGATGCCACTGTCTAGCTGTGCCAATTTCTTCTTGATGTTATGTAACTGCCATATTCTACAGCAAATTACGGTATCTTCCATGTTGAAATCTAGATTTAGTAGTTGCCGTATTGGTCCTTGCAAGACTAGATCCAGAAGCAAATGATTTGATACCTTTTAATGGACCAACATAGATGTAACAACAAGAACAAAGTGCTCTAGCTTTCGGACCAACCAGTCCTCCTTCAGAAGCTCATGGCAGTTGTTTAGAAAATACAATACTTATAACAGCTAGATAATGAAAAACAGAAAAAATCCCATTGGTTTAAAATACTCATTTAAAAAAACAGAAGATGATGTCAGAGAAGTTTAACAGTACCATACTGCCTTCAACCAGAAGGAACCCTGGGTCAAACGTGCTGGTGGAACACACATACAAAGAATCCTACTGCATGTAAATTTAATTGACATAAGATAACACTGCTGAAGCAGACAACTCCTAAATCAAGCTATGAGTGTCACAGTTAGTATAAGGATGTGATAACTGAAAGGCAACCCCCACCAGATTAAAGACAAACTAAGATTGTTATAGGGCTCATGAAGTTTCAATGTCTGCATTATAGACAATAATTTACCAGTAAAGTTGCCTTAAAAACATCAGTGCACACTGTGTGACACATCCTTATACTAACTGTGACACTCATAGCTTGATTTAGGAGTTATCTGCTTCAGCAGTGTTATCTTATGTCATATAAATTTATATGCAGTAGGATTCTTTGTAGTGTGTTCCACCAAGCACGTTTGACCCAGGGCTCCTTCTGGCTGAAGGCAGTATGGTACTGTTAAACTTCTCTGACATCACCTTCTGTTTGTTTTTTTGAATGAGTATTTTAAACCAATGGGGATTTTTTTTCTGTTTTTCTGCATTATCTAGCTGTTATAAGTATTGTATTTTCTAAACAACTGCCATGAGCTTCTGAAGAAGGACTGGTTGGTCCAAAAGCTAGAGCACTTTGTTCTTGTTGTTACATGTATGTTGGTCCATTAAAAGGTATCAAATCATTTGCTTCTGGATCTCATCATCCTCATGTACTACTAGTCTGCCTGCTACCACTTCAACCAGTACTACTACTACCACTACTATCTCTCAGAGTTAAAAAAACCTTCACAGTTCAGAAATGGCAGTTCTCCATGCAGGTCACTTTCAAGACACGCACAGCACAACACATTCAGCAAGATCTGGAAAGACTACTTACTGCTTGGGTCACTTCACAGGGTTGAAAGTGTTTATTTTATTGCCAACAATGGTTCTAATATTACAAAAGCACTTCACGATGGCAACTATGTACATATATTCTGTTTTGCCCATTGTCTTAATCTAATTGTTCAAGCTTCTGGATAATTATGGGCAAGTATCAACCACTGTGGGTACAGTGCACAAAGTGTGTGGACACTTCAACCATTCAGTAAAAGCCCATGACATCCTTGCTGATATCCAAAAGGACAAAGATCTTCCTCATCTCCAGCTTGTTCAGGATGTAGCAACAAGGTGGAATTCAGCTTACTTTATGATTGAACGCATCCTTGAACAAAAGGTAGCTATCATTGAGTATGTCATGTACAATGATATTGAGGAGGGCATTGTACTCCATTCTACTCAATGGTCTCTGCTGGAACAGTTGTGTCACATTCTGAAACCATTCATGAGTGCTACAAAAGAGGTCAGTGTAGAAAATGTATCCCTTAACCAAGTTATTCCACTCATTCTACTTTTTCAAAAAAGATTGGAGAAAATAATGAGCAACTTAAATATGAACCAATCTCTAGTCAATAATATGCTTACCAGACTAAGCAATAATGAGAAATTATCAGCCATGACACGGAACAAGAAGTATCTATTAGCAACATTGCTAGATCCATGTTTCTGGAACAGACACCTTCCTGATGTGGTTTCTGATGATATGGAGGAGTAGAACTACAGGCAACTTTTGATTGATGCAGTAGATGAGGTTTTATTCGGATGATTGGCAAGCAGTACTACAATGACACCCTCAAATTCAAAAGACTGTTCCAAAACCAGTACAGAAGCAGACTATGAGGAGGATGACATTTGGTGCCAGCTGAAGGACATTGAAATCCCACAAGGAGACAATGCATGCTCATTAGTAAGCATAGTAGATACATATCTGTCTGAGCCCAGCATTAGTATTAATGATGACCCTTTAGCTTACTGGCAAGAGAAAATCATGCTTGCCAAAGCTGGCTGCCCTGGCTTGTAAGTATATTGGATGTCCACCCTCCAGTGTCTGTTCTGAGCATTTATTTAGCTCTGCTGGGGTCCTGTTGTGACTGATAAATGAACAAGATTAGCACCAGACAATGTGGAGAAACTAACATTCTTGATGGTTAACTTACCAAACTTTGGCTGCATATGTAATGCTGATCTTGGAGAAGACACTGACAGCAGTATCTGTGCTACAGCTGTGGAATGACACATTAGCTTTCAAATTTGAGACATGCTGGACTGCTTAAAAGTAGAGATCTGGGACTTACCTGCCTTTCCACCGCATTATCATCATCCTGGGTGGGTGGGTGATGCAGCCAGTACATCACGCTCATGTTATCACATACTGGTAGCAACTGTGGCAGACAAGTCCCTGATCTCACACACAGTCACTTTCATACCTCTCAACTTTTCTTCACAGAAATGTGTGACAAGATGTGTGACAAATGACCAAAATGTGTGACATATCATCAAACATGGCACTGCAAGCTCAGAACACTATGGCTATAAGTGCACTAATGTTCTTAATGTTTGCTGATAACGGAACATAATAGAGCACTATGAATTTCTGCTTTAAAGTCTCAGTGGGAGATGTGGAATATCACCTTCTCCATGTGGGACAAAGAATTTCTGAGGGCAAAATGAGTGACATACCTCGTAATGCATGACAGCTGAGAGGTATGGTCACTTTCTCATTCTGGACGAGATCATTTATTTTATTACCTAATGCACCTAAGAATAATTATTTCTTATATAACCATAGCTGTGTTCCCCAAAGTAGTAGTGGTAGTAGTAGCAGTGGTGAAGTGGTCACTTGGACTGACTGGTGCTCTTGTTCTTTCACATTGCTTCACGTTGTATTCCATACCGAGACCCGTTGCTATGCTAACATAATTGGTGACATATAAAAACACTGCCCCTTCTACAAAAAGTCAGACTCATGAGATTGGTTGAAAAAAAAACAGATCTGGGACTTACCTGCCTTTTGACCATATCATCATCACACTGGGGTGAGTTGGAGGTGCAGCCAGTACATCACATTCACGTCATCATGTACTGGTAGCAACTGTGGCAGACAAGTCCCTGATCTCACACACAGTCACTTTCTCATTCTGACGAGATCATTTATTTTATTACCAAATGCACCTAAGAATAATTATTTCTTATATAACCATAGCTCTGTGCCCCCCAATAGTAGTGGTAGTAGTAGCAGTGGTGAAGTGGTCACTTTGGACTGCTTGGTGTTCTTGTTTTTCATATTGCTTCACGTTGTGTTCCATACTGAGACCTGTTGCTATGCTAAAATAATTGGTGACATACAAAACACACTGCCCTCTTCTACAAAAGTTAGACTCAGGAGGCTGGTTTTTAAAAAATAAAGATCTTGGACTTGCCTGCCTTTTGACTGCATCATCGCCATCCTGGGGGTGGGGTGGAGGTGCAGCCAGTACATCACAATCACGCCATCACGTATTGGTAGCAGCTGTGGTAGACAAGTCCCTGTTCTCACACACACAGTCGCTTTGTCATTCTAAGGAGATCAAGATCATTTACCTAAATGTGCACAATTAAATAACCACATTGATAAATGCTGCTAGCTCTGTTCTTCCCCTGGTAGTAGAGGTAGTACTACTGCAAAGTACAATTATTTAATCACACTATTATCCCTTCTAAAAATCTGACTCTGGAGGAGACCATTTATTTACAAACTAGAGATCTGGTCTGGGACTTTCTTGTCATCACAGACGAGCCCTTAAGTCATGTATTTAGGGAGGCAGTATAGCACAGTGGTTTAAGGCTCTAAGCTGCAAATCAGGAGACCTGGGTTTGAATCCCACAGCCCTACTTGAATACTGTGTGACCTTGAGCAAGTCACTTAACTGCTCTGTGCTCCCAGGTTGCACCTGTAAACAAGCTTTCAACTAGTGTGCTACTCCTGGTAAAACAATTAAAAAAATCACAGTCACGTTCTCATTTTTTCTAAGCAGTAATTTTTGGTAAATGTGCCTTAACCATATTGATTTCAGTGCTGGAAGACTACTTCTGGTTTTCCCTGATTGTAGTAGGTGGGGGTAGTAGCAGACTGCTGTCTTGAAATCATAGATAGGTGACTAGCTCTGGTATTTTTGTGTTCCTGGCTTTTTCTTTATCACTTAACTGTCTAAAACACATCTGTTCCTGCAGGAAGTAGCAGACTTCATCATTGACATGTCGTTTGGGTCACTCAGGTTGATGGTCCTTGGTGACTTTTATTGAAAATTCCTTATTGATTTATTGAAAATTCTAGGATTACAATACCTTCGAGCCATGGCTCTTTTACAAAGATTCCACGTCAACTTTGAAAATAAAATATAAACATAACATGCTTGGAATAGACAATTCAAGCAGTGGAAATACAACACATTAGAGGAGCAGATGGTACAGGACATAAGATATGTATGAATGATGCAGTACAGGTGAAAGAGCAAAGCAGTACAAAGGATTATGCAGAAAGAGAGGTAGCAGGGCAAGGGATTAACTGGGATGGATGTGGGGATTGAGGGGAACACTAAAAGACAGCGGAGCAGCTGAAAGGCATTTTCAGGTTTAAAGTGCTATAGCTAGGAGGAGGCGAGGAAGGGGTAGGGGACAGGAGTCACGGAGTGTGGGTGTAAGTGCAAGAGCAGATTAGGGAGAGACAGTCACAGGAGCTGAAGGCAGAGAGGTGGAGGCGAAAGTTGGTTTTGAACTGGCCTAGTCTTTGCAGCGAGGTGATGTCTTTGTTGAGTCCATTGAACCAGGAGGGTGCACGGTGTGCAAACGACTTTTGACCTCCTGAAGGGTGCACCATGGTATGTACAGAATTTGATTTTCAGAATCCCTGGTGAGGTGGGGGATGCGAGCTGCATGCAGTAACGCTTGGACTTTGGGGTGCAAGGCCTAACGTGATCTTCTTGGCCATTAGGCAGGCATGGAACTTAATACAGTTTGATAGTTGGAGCCAACCTGCTTTGGGCGAGAGTGTACACTTGTGGGTGAGACGGTGGGATCCAGTAATGAGGCAGCAGGCTTTGTTTAGGGCCAAGCATAGGCACCTTAGGACTGTGTCAGTAGCAGAGCCATAGACAACCAGCCCATAGTCAATTAGGAGAGACCACAGAACTCCTGACCAGCTATCCTTAAGGCATCTGAGATGAGGCATTGCCTGTGCCTGTAGAGAAGGCTTGTTAATAGCTTTGGCAACAGTGTCAGTGTGGATGCTATAGGTTAGGTGACTGTTGAGAGTGATGCCAAGATATTTAAAGGAATGCACTTGGTCTAGAACAGCACCATGGCAGTTTGCAATTCAGATGGGTTGAAACCTATGCTTGTTTGGGAGCCACAGAAGAGCATCACCTTTGTTTTCTTGTAGTTGAGCACCAGCTTTTGCCTGTTAAACCATTTTCAATGGAGGTGAAACCCATCTGGAGCTTTTCTTGGAGTTGTATGGGGTCATGATGAGAGGCGTGAATGACTGCATCATTCGCGTATAGCAAGATTTGTTCAGGACAGAATTGTGGAGATTGTTCAAAAAAGGCAGAAAAGGAGTGGCCCAAGAATGGATCCCTGTAGAACTCCTGAGCATACCGGTCTAGCATCAGAGCTGGTGTGAGCGATTTTCACCCTTTGCAGTGGTTTTCCAGGTAGCTCAAACCAGGATGTAGCCTCAGGGAGAGTCCAGCATTCTGGAGCTCAGTGATGAGTAGTTTGTGATGCATGCTGTCAAAAGCCTTAGACAGGTCAATGAAGAATGAACCAGTTAGATAATTATTGTCAAGGGAGTTGTGGATTGCTCCTGTGGATTCTAGGAGGGCCGAGGTAGTGCTGTGGCCTTTCAGAAGCCATGTTGCTGCTGCAAAAGGATGTCGTGCTTAGCCAGATATTCCGTTAGTTGGTCAGAGATTAATCGCTTAATGGCTTTAGAGAGGGGAAGTATGGATATAGGCCTATAGTACCCAGGGTGGGCCTTGCCCCCACTTTTGTGGACGGTTGTAACAATGGCGGATTTCTGTTTATCAGGAACTGTCTGAGGGTGAGGGAGAGGTTGAACATATGTGTAAGCTGAGGTAGAACTTCTTCTAGAGTGAGAGACAGTAGTTTATGGTCAAGCGTGTCCCCATTGGTTCTTGATCCTGTGATTGCTTTACAGATATATTGTGCACTACATGCATCCTGGCTTCTTTGAAATAAAATGGCGGTGGTTGCAGGGGCGGGTTTGTGGGAGGGATGCAGCAGAGGAGTCAGTGTTAAAGAAGTCTTATGGGAGCATGCTACTGAGGTCCGAGAAGGTTTTGTTAAATGTATCTGCTATGGTGGCTGGGTCCAGAGTTATAATCCCATCCAGTTCTAGCAAGGTGGGTGACGTCTTTGGTAATTTCCAGTGATTTCTTTTAGATTATCCCAGAAGGACTTCCCTACCCCAGGTGTTTGCAAGGTATCTTTGTAGTAGCTGCTTTTCTTTAGGTGTATTGCTTTAGTGCAGTCTTTTCTAGCACATTTGTAGTTTTGTATGTCTACTCCCCTACCTGTGTCCCGGAGCCCGAGCCCAGAGGTGGTCCCTAGATTTCATCAGTGTTAGGAGCTCCCTGAGAGCCATGGATTGCAGAGACCTTTGACTTTTCTCTTTTAGAGGGGCATAGGTCATAGACAACGTTGAAGGTGTTGATAAAGAACTCGAAGTGCAGAGTTTACCTGCTACAGAAAAATAGGAGACCAATCTTGTTGTCTGAGGTGGGATTTGAGGTGTTTAAGTTTGCCACGTGGGAGGGTTCTGCTTGTAATTAGTTTGGGTGGTGGGATGTTGAATTTATTTGACCATTTACAGGTGACTGGAGAGTGGTCACTTAACGAGTCGGGAAGGACGGTGACGTGAGATGCGGGTTGGGTGGTTTATCAGTATCCAGTCCAGAAGGGAGCAGGTGCCAGACTTATAGTTTTGCCTGGTGGGTGTGGTGACTAGCTGGGTGAGGTCGGCAGCTGAGATAGCATCCTTAAAGCCGATTGTATCTGTCCCAAGGCAATTTAAGTTAAAATCACCCATAAGCATAGACTTGGAGCCTGGGGGTTGTGAGCGGATGAATTCAGGACATAATTAAGACCTTTGCCTTGTTCCTTCAGTGGAATGTATCAGCAGTGATAGTCAGCACCTTATTGTAGGCCCCAAGAAGAATTCTGATGGGTAAAATCTGGGCAGTTGAGTCCGATGTGCGGGTTTGAACATAGTGCCCTAGGAGGGCATCTTTGAGGTAGATAGCACAGCCACCACCTCTTTTGAGGTCCTGTCTAGTGTGAAGACGTTATATCCTGGAAGAGTAATTGCACTGTCTGGTATTTTAGATGTGAGCCAAGTTTCAACAACCACAAGGACATCCGGGTTTTGTAGGTGGGTAAATATACGCAGGGCATCAAGTTCTGGTAGGAGGCTACAGATGTTGAGTGCCGCAAAGCGCGAGAGCACTAGAGCGACACTGCCTGTGCCCATTGTCTGGACTTGTGGGGCCAGGGTTTGGGTGGATATTGCCTGATAGTAGTAGTAGAAGGAGCAGGAGTTTCAAGGTACTCCAACATAGATTATTAAGGAGAGTTTCTTCATCTTCCTCTTACAGGAGCAAATATTCTATAGTGGATGTTGATCCCTGGCAGAGGCAATGTGAGCCAGAGGCGAGTGGGAAAAGATGAGTATAAATCACCTTGCCATGAAACCACGGGTGGTACCACCTAGTCCTGGTGAAGGGATAGTAATGATGGTAAAACCCAAGTCGATGGTTCCTGAGTGCTGGTAGCTGTAATCCAATTTATAGCTCCAAGGGAGTTTGGGGAAGCAGGCTGCAGGCAGGTTAGACGCAGAATCAAGGAGGCTAGGAAAATAGACAGAGGGTAGAGCAGAGGGGCCATTTTAAGTGGGGAAAGGGGAGAGCAAGGAAATTTGGTGGTCTGAGGGAGGAGGGAGGAGAGAGCAGAAATCAGTCATGGACAGGCTGATAGATGTGATGTGGCAGTAGAGAGATAGCTACAAAGTACTGAGACTGGGCAGACAGACCAAGGAGCAGAAAATTATGGGGTATAGTAAAGTCAGAAGAGATGGGGCACAGAAGAGGCACCACCTGGGAAGCTGCAGTAGGGTGGTGAGAGGTGGGCAAGGGGACTGAGAGGAGCATGGGGATGGAATAGGTCACCTTGGCTAGGGTGGGTAGATGAGGAGGATAACAGCCAATAGGGCTGGGGGTAGCTGAGAGGGAGGGGCAATGAATGTATTTAAAGGAGGCCTAGAAGGGGAGGGGTGGACAAAACTCTGCAGCTATAGTATCCCATATGAGATGGCATAAGAGCCTAAAGTCCAATATAAAAGTAATGGGAAAAGGCGCCCAAGCAGCGGCAGCCTAGGGAGGAAGCAGACCAGTAAGAACATAGCTATCTTAGCTGCACCAATCAGAGGCCTCCTGCTCGAGATTGCTCCAGGAAATCTTCAGCGGTTACACCTGTGAATAGGATCCAGAGAGGAGTTCCAGGAGTTGGGTCGGGAGAAGGCACAGGAGTCGGTGGCAGCAGTGGCAGCGGCTGCAGAGAGATGGCCACTAGCTAGTGAGAGCGCCATTCAGGCACGAGTCCCTGGAGGGAGGAAAGGAGCAGAGGATTAATAAGAAGGCTGAGAATGCAGGGGTGGGTGGCTGGCAGCATTGTCAGCGGGGATGGGGAGAGAGCTGAAAGACAAAGGCAGAAGATTACAGGCAGGCTGGGCGGTGACCGAGACAGAAAAAAAAAAGAGACAAAGGGCAGTTGGTGGAGGTGCTAAAATAAAAGAGGTGCAGGTCACAGGAGAGGGGAAATGGGAAAATGAAAAGGAAAGAGAGAAACTAAAAGAAGGTGAGGAGTAGAGGGGGCAGCAGCAGCAGGAGGGGCTAGGTAGATGGCTAGAGAGGAGCAAGTGGTGAGCGGAAAGACTTTGCTGGAGGTGTAAGGGGAAATGGAGGTAAAGGGTAGTGGGGAGATGAAGAGCTTAGGCAACAGAAGGACCCAGAGATAGAAGCAGTAGCTTAGTTCTACACAAAGTTTGCAGGCAGGTTAACTTAAAATACAATCAGGAAAGACTAACTTTAAGTAGTAATTGGGACTTTACAGGCTGCGGGCTTCACAAATCAATAAGTAGTCTAATAAACAGTTTTGGGAAAACAGGTTATAGTGCAGTGTAATAAGCAGATGCATCACAAGAAAACCCAAAACCCTTGCAGCTATAGTATCCCAAATAAGATGGCATAAGAGCCTAAAGTCCAATGTAAAAGTAATGGGAAAAGGCGCCCAATCAGCGGCAGCCTAGGGAGGAAGCAGACCAATGAGGATGTAGCTACCTTAAGCTGCACCAAACAGAGGCTTCCACTCGAGATTGCTCTGGGAAATCTTCAGCAGTTATACCTGTGAATGGGATCCAGAGAGGAGTTCCAGGAGGGCAGTCAGGAGAAGGTGCAGGAGTCAGTGGCAGCGTGACACTGGCCGAGAGAGATGGCTGCTCAGCTAGTGAGAGCACCATTCAGGCAAGACTGTAACGCCTGGGTGGATGATGAACTCTTGCAGTTTGGACAAGACTTCCTCCAACTTATGAATTCATTGGGGTTCACACAGGTAGTTGCCTCTGCTACTCATAGGCATGGTCACTCACTTGATCTGGTCTTCCTCTTGGGGATGGAGACCTCTGACTTGGTGGTGGAACCAGTCATATGGCCTGATCAATCACCATACAGTAAGGTTAAATCTCCAGGCCCCCTACAGGCCTGCCCTGTGAAGATGGTCAGATACTGCCCATTGAGAGAGTGACCCCAGAAGACCTACTGGTGGTATTAGACCTTCGAGATGCTTAGGGGTAGGCGAGATCCAGAGAGCTTAGTTCAAGCCTATAATAAGGCTGTTACTAAGGCTCTGGATTCTATCACCCCAGTCCATGTTCACCTTCTCTCCTCCACCCTCAGTCCCTTGGTTTGATGGGACCTGAGGGAGCTGAGATGAGTTAGGCAAAGGATAGAGAGTCGCTGGCGGAAATCGCCTTGATGCTGACCACCTTAGATTGATGGATCATTATCAAAGCTATCAATCAGCAATTACACATGAGAAGGCAGATTTCTGTCTGGTGAGATTGCTGCTGCTCAGAATTGACTGGCTCAGCTCTTCGAACTGTGGACAGGTTGTAGCAACCAGCTGTCTACAGGTTCAGGGTGCTTTATCACAAGTTAAGTCCAATGAGTTTGCTCACCTTTGTGGATAAGCTGGCTGGCATCAGGGCCGAGATACATCCGAGCTCCCTATGGGGCTGCTGGTAGTCGGTGCACGGTCACTTCTCCTCGGTTTTCTTGGATTTTTGACCTGCCAGAGATTGTGATATCGTGTTGATTGTCCAGAATTTGTGACTAACGTGTTGTAGTTTGGACCCGGGTCCAACACGCCTATTATTGGGATGTATTGAGTCTATCGCCCGGTCCTTGCAAAGACTGTGTGGTGCTCCTTAGAGTTGGATGAGTTCTTAGCTCCCTGAAAGAGGCAGTGGTGGCACCACTTCTTAAGAAAGCTGCTTTGGACCCAAACTGCTTTGCTAACTACAGATCTGTCTCTAACCTTCCTTTGTTGGGAAGGTGATTGAGAAAGTAGTTGCGCTGCAACTGGAGAATCATCTTACCATACATGATATCTACAATCCTCTCCAGACTGGTTTCCAGAAAAGACATAGTACTGAGACCACTCTGGTTTGGGTGCTCAGTGATTTCCTGATGGTGAGAGATCAGAAGCGCTGTTCCATCTTGATGCTTCTTTATCTCTCTTCAGCATTTGACACTGTAGACCATGGGTGCTGCTCAAGCACCTGAGGGTTATCTGTGGCCTGGCTGGTCCAGTTTTCAGATGGTTTCAATCTTTCCTTGCCAGCAGAGCTCAGAGGGTAGTGTCAGGTTTGTTTTCCTCTGATCCATTCCCTCTGCCGGGCGGGTCCCTCAGGGATCAGTGCTGTCTCCCATGTTGTTCACAGTGTACTTGCTGCCCCTCAGAGATATTGTAAGACTATATGGACTGAGGTTTCACTGCTATGCTGATGATACACAGCTGTATTTGTCTTTGCACCCAACCAGGATAGTGCAGTCTTGATGTTTCACAGCTGTCAGGTGTCTAGCAGAAATCCATGACTGGATGAAATCTAGCTGGCTGAAATTGAATTCCAGAAAGACTGAGGTGCTGGTTTTGGATCGGGTCACTGGATAGAGAGGTCAGCAGCAGGTTTACCCTCTGGTCTTTGGCTTGAGGGTGTGCAGCTGTATTCCTTGGAATGGGTGCATGAACTCGGATTGTTCTTGATTATGGGCATACACTGCTTCGCAGGTGTTGGGAGTTGTCAAGTCTTCCTTTTACCATCTTAGGATTATCGCCAGAATGAGGCAACTTGTTCTGTCCGGTGATCTGCCTATGTTGATCCACTCCTTTGTGACTTCGCACCTGGACTACTGCAACCCTTTACCTGGGGCTTCTGGGTATTGATATCTGCCACTTGTAACTGGTGCAGAATGCTGCAGCATGGTTATTGACTGGGACTTCTCATTCTAGTCATATTACTCCCGTGCTGCGTGAACTGCACTGGCTGCCTGTACAGTGGCAGAGCACCTTCAAAGTCGGGCTTTGACCTACAAAGCCCTGCATGGACTGGGTCCGAGCTATCTGCAAGAGCTCCTGACTCCTACAGCCCTGGCCGGCCTCTGTTCAACTGATGAGGGGTTGTTGGGGTTCCCAGGGCACGGCTAAAACATCTGGGGCCTGGCCTTTATTTTCAGTGCCCCATCCCGAATTCTACCTCATCAGGTTAGAGAGTGGACCATGGAGTGCTTCAAAGTAGGCCTAAAATGTAGTTATTTAAGCAAGCATTCTGTATGTAACTTATGGTATTTCTGTTAATTTTAAATCTCTTTCATCTAAATTATATTGTATTAATTCTGAGTTATATTGTTTTGTTTTATGATGCTATTTATGTACAGCTCTTTGATTTTGAGAATTGCGCTTAAGAAATAAAGTATTATTATTATTATACAATGGCAAGAACATTTCCTGGTCTGTGATTGGTCACTTGGCTGGACCCATGATGTTATCCCAGCACAACATCAAGGGTCTAGTCTCAGCCTCACTGTGAACCAATGCAGATGAGCTATATGAGCTAGATGACCTCTTTTTTGCATCTCCTCTTAAGAAACAAAAATATTTTTCCACACTAAAAGCATTCTTTAAAATTATTTTTTATTTTATATATAACAACGAGCTGTTGTATAAAACAATAATACCCTCCAGGGTGTGTGTCGTTGGGATAACATCACACCTCAGTTGTTGGGCCTTTTCGACCTCTGACCTCGTGCCCAACCACCTGAGGCGTGACGTTATCCCAGCACGACACACACCCTGTTGGGCATTATTGCTTAATTATCTGGTGCCTGCCTGTACCTGCTGAAATAGAAATCACTACTGCTAGTAATATAACTTATACACAGTATTAGTATTACTTTCTTAAATGTCAGAAACAGAAGAGTGATTAGAGAGCATTCTCTATTACTAAACTGTGGCTTAATTGTTTTTCTACAGATATGTTGATTAAAAGCAGTTTAAAATTATTTTTAACATACGGTTATCATAAAACAATAAAGGTCATAAAAGTTTGGATAAGGTTCGGATGAGGATCCAAACCATTTTTGCTTATCAGAACCTTTTAACACCTCAAAACCTTGTAAGTAATAAAGCCACGGCAGGTGTGCATTAAAGGATTTTAATGCATGCCCTGGGGCTACTAAGGCACGAGGCAAAAGGTCGAGTGTTCTTATGCCCTGGGAAGTGCATTAAAATCCTTTCATGCACGCCCTGGAGTGGCTTATCACACTTATAAAAATGGGCCAGTATCATAGAAGAATTAGTTTGATTTACTCTTATAGGATTAAAACTTATTTACTATTTTCAAAAGAGTGTATAATACATTACCTCTACAACATCTAAAATCTGAAAAAGTAGTCCCTATTAATGAATAAAATAGCATATCTCAGCAATTGGTTAACTAGTACAGTACTTTGCAGTAAAAGTGTTTATTAGTAGAGTTGGTTGAAAATAAATATTTGCTTTGTAACATGCAAATATCATATAAATGCACTGTAACATCTGTAAATTTGTAAAACATAAGTAGTGTTTAAAACTTAATTTTCATTACATAGAGAATAATGCCTAAGAAGTGGTTGTTAACCACACTGTAATCACCTAGAGCTGTTGCCAGGAGAACTAACAAACCTCAAGATGGCTGTCTGACAGGTTTGTAGTTGTCCTGGCAACCGCGAGGTGATTACCCATGGTTAACAATCACTTCTTAGGTATTGTTCTTTTATAGTGTATGGAGGCGTATCTTTAAAAATACCCAGAAATAAGTCACAGCGCTCAGACTGACAAAAGTTAAAACTTACCATGCTGTTTATTTCATGGCCTCTCAACAATACAGTCATGTCAACAGTTGAAAGTGCAACATTTGTTTTATTTTAAAATTACTAATTACACTGCTAAAGGGTTAACATGAGTCTGAGCTGCATCCAGCATGTTTGCGGTTGGCCCATTTGTGTCATGTGGCTGTGCGCGACGTAGTCATCTGCGACTTCACCTCTTGTTGTATGGGGTTCAACAAACATGGAGCTTGTGGGAGCATCACTGAACATTTAGTTAGGCCTGGGGAGATTAAATGAGAAAGCCTGCTGTCTGACTGTGGAGGACTTAACTGCTATCCATCATGATGTGCTGCGCGTGGTTCAGGGACTGAATGCTTGGGGCAGCGGACTTTTGAACGTTAACATATTAGCTGCTCCATGTTTGGAACTGTCACCACGGTGGTGTTCCATTCTGTAATCCCATCGATATGACATCCCAATGCAAGGTTTATAGCATGCTGACGTCATGTTGATGGGATTATCAGTTGTTAGACTGCAGAAAACACAGGTTAATTGACTGTCTCCATACATTATACTGTAGTTATATACTTTCACTGATGAAAACCTTCTCTTTTTTATGTTTGCTTGTGCGCATGCACAAGAAACATCTTGGGACAATGCAACTCTTGGAGGTGTGTGCATGACCTGGCCAATGTAGTGCTTGCTGGAGCGGGCATGTCTGGGTTAGCCAATAGATGAGCGAGCTGTGGATGACAGCATCTTAGCTGCAGTGGCTTTACTTGAAAGGAAAGAGCCGCTGCAGTCTGGAATGGCATGCTGTCTGTACGCAGCATATGAAGGAACAATGTTCTGCGGTTTATAAACATAGCACAACATTTGAGAGAAGGGAGTCTTTTAACCTGCCCATTTTGACCGACAGGGACGCCCGCTTTTTGAGAAGCTGGTAGTGGTGCAGTTATGTTCAGTAGTAGCATGCATTTGTATCATAGGCGCCGGAAGGAGGGGGGGGAGGGCGAGAGCCCCACCAGTGTTTTTGTGCACTAGGAGATTGCCCTGCTCTGCAGCGATTACAATACAGCCCACTTATAAGAATATCGGTTATAAGAACAGCCCGCTATAATCACAATTTACTCATGTACCGATCTCCCATTATTTTCTATCGTCTTAAGCCCACTTATAAGAACTGTCAGTTCGGTTATAATCACTATTCTTTGTGCTCCAGCCACTGATTACTAGTGTATTCACAGACTGTTGTAGGCTTAATGTCCTTGCAGTCACACCTAATTAGTGAGTAGCGATCTCCCATTAGCAGTCTCAATCACTGCGATTCTTTCCATATGAGTCATTTAGTTGTCTATGGCAACGAAATTACACTCACTGATCACCTGCTACTTTGCATTAAATCCCCTTGCTGAGCTGACTGAGCTGAAATACTTAATCAATAAGGACTCTGTTATAAAAATTCCTCCATGAAGTGCCTGGTTATCTAGACTTTTAAACTCCTTCTGTTGTTAGAACTTAACCAGGCAGTCATGGAGAAGCACCGAGAACTGAGCTAACTTTGGCATAAAAGATTAAAATTGTCGAGAGCCTTACCACGCCAGGCTGTAAGCGTTATGATGTTGCAAAGGAGTTTAACATTAGTGTGTGAACCATTTCAAAATTCTCCCCAACAGAGAGAAATTGTATGCCAACTGCCAGTGTGGGTTCAACACTGAAATAAAACGTAAATGTACTGGCAAAGATGGGCTTGTCGAGACTACACTCCTATGATGGTTCAGCACCTGCCGCAATGCTGAAGCCCCAATTAGTGGTCCTCTGCTGCTTATCAAAGCACAGTAACTGGCAGATGGTCTTGAAGTCCAGTTCACAGCCACAAACAGATGGCTCTGTCACTGGAAAGAAAGACATGACATCCACTTTAAGTGATGTCACAGGGAAAGCAAGACACAGACTCTGTTGGTACTGGTGACTGGTCCGAGACTGTTCTCCCGCTCCTGCTTTCAGAATTCTCCCAGACTCAATTTTTAATGCAGATGAAACTGGGATCTACTTCAGGGCTATCCCAGATGGTACACTTGCTTTCAAGTGATCCAGCATCGGAGGGAAAAAGGCAAAAAGAGGATATCGGCTTTTGTTTGTACTAACATGACTGGAGGGGAAAAATGCCTCACCTAGTGATCAGAAAATCAAAGAAGCCATGGTGCTTCAGAGGCATCAGCATGGAACATTTGCCAGTGGATTACCATGCCAACAGCAACTTCTGGATGACTGGCACCATCTTTACTGAGTGGGCCACTAAGTGGAATGTAAAGCTACACTCAGAAAAAAACCATTTGTCTTATTCTGGACAATTGCAGCGAAGATCCAGCCCTATCCCTGAGCCACATAAAGGTTGTGTTCCTACCCTCAGATACAACCTCCTGATCCAGCATATGGATCAAGGGGTCATACATAACCTAAAACATCATCGACTCTGGCAGAGTTGCTAAAGCGTCCAAGCTGGCAAAAGAAATTAACATCCTGGATGCAATACCGATTCTGGATTCTGCATGGAGGCAAGTTATCCCTGAAACAATTGAACACTGCTACATGAAAGCCGGGTTCTGTATTGCCACCGACCCCTAGAACACAGAAAATGAAGGTGTCGCTAGCAGTGACACACACTGTCTGCCAGAGGTTACAGCACCTATCGGGTGATGACCAGGAAGAATTCGATCAGCATGTGGCCATTGATGAGGAACTGGAGTGCTCTGGTGCCATAACAGAGGAGGACATCTGCAGGGACATAAAGCAGCAGAATGAGAGCAGCGAGGAAGATGAACCGTAGCCTGAAGAACCACCTTCTGACCTGGAGGTAAAAAGCCGATGGACAAAATTTGCCTGTATGTGCTAGCAAGAACAGCAAGCTCACAGCTTTTCACCAGTTTGACTCATTTTAAATGAAGTTCAGTTTTCTACATCTGAAGCACATGTCCCCTTTCTCATACTCAAAATTCATTGCTGTAAATAAATGTAGTCCGTTCCCATGTCCATAGTGTATGTTTCCCATTCATCCATTCAGGCACATTAACTCAAAAATACTGCTAATTATTTATTTATGTTAAAAAACACACAGTTGGACTCCCCATATAAAAAGTAACCATCCACTCCCCATGCAGGCACAATGACTCAAAATGCAGTAATATTATTATTATTTTTAATAGCTACAGTAGATTCCTTTGTGCACACTACCCTCTCCCTTTCAAATTCCAGTGTCAAAGGGTTAGAGGTATGAACTCAAGAATTTATTTTAAAAAGCAGCAACCTCATGGGAGTCAGACATGGGGTAGATACCACATTGGAGGGCAGGTGAATTAGGTTGGGGTAAAGCTGAATGAATAACTTCAGAATTACACCAGGGCATAAAAGTTGTTTTTGGAGATCTTCACCATTGTGCTGCCACACATAGGCACTTGTCAGCTGTGTTATATAAAGTGAAATATATTCTGTACTGTTTTGAGCCACATCTGGTGAAGAAGAGGTTGGTGATGTTTATGACAGAATGAAATGTATCTGGTAAACACAAATAACATTACAGCTTGAGACTCAAAACATGAGTTGCAGTAAGATAATACAGTCTAATTATTAATACCATTTAAATTAGTTAATCTGTGCCCAGGTAGTAAAAATCCAACGGAAAGTTTTGGTTAGTAAGGAGGAATGCACACTGTTGTTGTGAAGCTTTTTTACGCTTGTTGGCTTTAGCATCAAACGCTTTTGGGACAAGTACTGGAGGATTTCAGGGCTGCGGCACTGTTGAACCCATGGGGCTCGACAGTCTACACCGATCACCACACACTGTGGCTGTGACACAACTTGCTGCTTGCTGGTCTGCACTTCCAAGAAAAAAGCCGCCGCTCCAATCAGTGAGGGCTTCACCGCCAGCAAGCAGCCAACACTATATACAGACGGTACCAGGCTTAACTTTCTCTCCAGCGCAACAGTCTGAAATGAACTTCTCCTACTCAACTAGGCTGCTACTGCAAATAATGCCGGGCAAGAGTGGCTGCCTTTAGTTGCAGCTGGTGTTTACTGTCGCCGCACAGGTACGTCGCCATGCTGAGGGTTCATGTAATAAACTTTGTTGAACTGCTGTGACTGCTGTCTGTTTTTAAGCCCGCTCATGTGAGAATTAATTGGTAGCACTCGCTTATTCAACCTGTGTGCAGTTATTTGAATTTTGTTGGTCTAAAGGGCATGTGGAATACAGCGGTTTTCAGGCTGGCACAGCTGTGCTTTTGGTTCAGAAAAGTGCAGGTAAGCAGCTCATGTCTCATCGACATCACGCCTCACTGATTTGTGCATCTAAATTTCAGCATTTGTCACTTAGTGTATTAGTATTCAGGAATTACATTTCAGTATCTTTACATCCTTTTCTACCAACTCCAACCAGAACATAACCATAATATTGTTTGCACTTACTGTCCGAATTTACACTTGTGCCTGTTGGTCTCCTACTTTCATTTTACCTATGAATCGATTGTAGTCTTCAGCTGCCTATTGGACAGTGTTATGTTATAATATATACTAATTTTGATATTTCCATATATGGTGTTTGGAAATGGACACCTTTCCATCATGAATAGCAAGTGCTGCTTATCAGAAAGTGAACTGCAATTCCATTTTTTTATTTTTCTGGTGTCACCATTCACAGTAGATCATAAAATCTGCTTACATATAAAATAAGAAGATCTGATATAATTGTTTGGTATTTACCATGTAATAATTATTTTTATTACTCATAGTACAGCCCAGAGGGTGGATGAAGGGGCTATGAATAAGCTTGGTACAGCCAGCTAATCTGGGTTCAATCCCACACCCTACACTTTCAACGTGTGTTACTCTGTTGTAACCTCAAAGTTCCCTGGTCTTCCTGTGGTTCTGCTTCTACACACGCACACAGAATCTAACTCTCAATTGTAACACAGGAATGTAAACAAAAGGACTGCTGGACCATCTGCTGGGTGAGATCGAATACACTGACGTATGGTGAACGTGTTGAGTCAATCTACATTTACAGTGTGAATTGCAACAATGGTTTTGTTCACCTTTTATTTCCAATCTCAATATTGTATTTTTTCCTTTTAAAAATTGTTTCATGGAAACTGAAATTAACTTTCTGCAACTACTGTATGCCCTGCAACCTAACTTCAAAATGTGTCGACCAGTATCTGCTCAAACAGTAACATAGGCAGTTATCACTCTTACCACCATCATGTGAGACTGGGTGCCTCGTTGAGGAGGATGGTGCAGATACTAATGGCCAGTTTGACTGAAGGGCATTAACAAGGTGAAAGAGTCTAACATGTTTCAATAAAAGAAAAAATAGCAGGACAAGAGGACACAGCGTAAGATTAAAGGGAGGCCGATTAAGGGGAATGTGAGGAAGTTCTTTTTCACAGAAAGGGTGGTGGATGCATGGAATGGCCTACCTCAGGAAGTGGTGGATATGAATACAGTGCAGGGCTTCAAACTGGCTTAGGACAGGAGGCTTAAGGGAGCAATAAAGATGAGTATGAACAGATTGGCCATTGACAGAGTACAGGCCTATGGACATTCATAAGGCAGAATAAATGGACAGACTGGATGGGCCTTGTGGTCCTTATCTGCTGTCAACTTCTATGTTTCCCTTTAATTTCTCCCACCATCCCTGGTGGGAATGAGTGACTGCAGTGGCTGTGCACATCTGCAGTGTTCCCTGTGCGGCAAGCTCCCGGCCCTGGTGGCAGAGTGAGCCACCAACCCTTGACTGGGATGCACTGCAGTGGCAGCTGTCTCGGTCATGGCCTTCTGAAATTACTTCCCAGGCTTGCTTCTGAACTCTGATCTTCAGCATGGCAGCTAGGCTTCAACTTTACTGGCCACTAGGACATCTTGGGGAGGGTGATAAGTGGTTGTGCTGTGCCTTCCCATTACACTTTTGCTTCTTTTTCCTGTTTATTAATTTTATTTCTTTCTCCCATTCTGTCTCATTCTCTATATCTCTATCCTCCTGTTTTAGCCTAACTTTTTATCTAAAGCTCTTTTTTTTTAACTCTTATGCTGTCCTATACCCTTTTCCTCTGTCTGTGCTCTCACTACTGTATTTTCCCATATTAACCTATTTTCTCCTTCACAGGTCTAACAGGATGCTGACTCCTCCATCAGATAAGTATTACTCTTCTTCTATCCTGTCCTGTCCTTCCTATTTACTCCCCAAGAACTACAGATGCTTTGTGACCACTTTCCCAATATTTTATTTTACAGGTCTGATGGATGTCATCCTTCAAGGCTGCATCTCAGGATCTCTGTACCCAGGTAAGAGAATGTATGTATTACCTATACTTTTGGGGTTTATTGCAATGGTGCAGCCATGCCTGCTACTGTGCATGTAGATGCGTGTGTGTGTTAAGGTGATACATGCCACAGCATGATGCAGGTGGGGCCTCGACCAACATGTTCTCACCTCCACAGTTGGTACTCACTTCCCTGGAAGCACCAAACCTGAAGTCCCCACGTGGCAGAGCTGGGAAGGGAGTGCCATCCTCCCAAGCCTTGTGACTCACATCCAGAAGTGGCCTGGTGGTCCAGCTGGTGGAGGGTGATCGATGTTGGATAAGTCAGCCAGGATGAAGTGCAGTGGCACAGGTTTACTGCTTGACAAAAGGGGATTAACTCCATTGAAATTCCATTGTTTACTGCTGTAACTACTGCAGAATTCTGCAGAACTCGCTTTCATCCTGGGTGACTTATCTGTAGGCGAGCAGGGCTTCATGAAACCTGGTGTCGACAATTTTTCCATTTTCTCCCTTGGATCCACTGCTGTGGTGGCATGTAACCGTACATGCATTCTGGTGCACACATACTATGGAACATCAGCCACTCCCTTCGTTGTTCAAACTTCCTGTGCTACCCCCAGGCTCTCCACTTGGTGGCAGCCAAGGGCCAAATCAGCATGCTTCCCACAGGGCCTCAGCCCTCCATGCCACTAGGCCAATGTCATACCACAGCAATTTTTATTGCATGAAAGTTTGATAGCTGTTAGCTAGGATGTATGTTATGCTCAACAGTTGCCACAGGTGGTTGTTTGAGCGTATGTGTGTGTTTGTGTATAGTCTGCATAGTCTGCAAGGGTTTGTTAAGTAACCCCTAGGTGGTGCTACCCAAGGGCTACTACCCCTGCCTGCTTGGCTAGTTGCAGGTTAAGGGGCCTGGGTACTGAAACAGGTGCCTCCACCCGGAGGTCAGGGTTGCTAGTGGTCAAGCCTAACCTGGGCACAGCCCTCTGGGACACTGTAACCCCCTCTTTCCCTTCTGGTGGCCTGACCAATATACAGTAATCACTTTTGCAATTACCCTTATTCACCATGCAATTACTCACACTGTTTGCACTTACCACCAGGGCTGGTTCCACCAGTTCAACCCTGGAGACCCCTGTTAAACAAGGTTAGGCATAACAAACAACAATAGTACGGTGCTTTGGTACAAACTAGAACCACAGTCAGGTTAGATGCAAAAGAATTAGATCCAATTTATTAAGCAAAGCAAACTTTTGTTTATACAGTGCCTTTCTTAGCCAAGGCGCTGTACATAATATAAACTACAAAAAAGCAATAATATACTAAAATTTAAAATAAGTCCATTAAACACTTAATTAGGAAAGCCAAAGAAAATAAATATGTTTTCAACATTGATTTAAAGCTGCTGATGGTCAGGCATTCTCTTAACCAATGAGGTGGAGAATTCACAGGGCTGGTGCTGCAAAGGAAGGGGGCTTGAACAAGGAAGGGGCGAATCAGGTTGATTGGCTCAATAGCTAGATTGATCAGACAGTCATGCATGCACTTCAGAGTCCCTACACAGTCACACCTCTGGGTACCCAGGTAAGGAAGAGGTGGCCTAGCCAGGAACATTGCCTGGGGTAGGCCGCATCACAGCTGGTTGGGGTCCTGCGATGGAAAAAGCAACATGCACAACACACACTATCTGTAATCTGGAGCTGGAGGGCTCAGTTTGTGAAGGAAGGCAACAAGGCAATCAGATGACAACACTTTAGATTTAGCTGTTGTTGCAGGGAGCTACCCTGATGTTTACTCACAATACCCAATATAGGACACAGGCAGGATGAAGTGGAGACTGCAGGTGGATGAAATGGAGTGCCAGGAGAAGCAGAGCCCACACGAATCACCGAGGCGTGCTCCTGTTCAAGGCGTGGAGCAGGGGCTGATACACAGGCAGGTCTCTCGTTGATGGCTTTCTTGTGTAGCAGGTAATCTGGCTGGGCCAGTGTGGCAAGGCCCAGGCCAAATGGAGATAAATGCAGAATCAGTCTGGTAGAGCTGGATGCAACCTCCAGCAAGCACAACACAGTTCAGCACACAATGGGGAACCAAGTTATGACCCACTAGCAGCACACAGCACATTTATAGTAAGGAAATACCACTGTAGCAGGCAGATGGCAGTCCAGTCACAATATCAGAGTCTCTGAGCCAAACCTGGATTCCAGCAGCAGTTGAGGTCCTGACAGGCTGATCGTGTTCAGCAAATCTTTCAGTCTTCTTCAGGTTTCAAGCCTGGTCACAGTTCAGTGGCTTTAAACTGTCTCTCTCTCTCTATTTGGATTCAGTCCGAAATAATCGCAGTTCCTCTCAGGGACAGCAGGCAGGCCAAAATCAATCCTACCACACTTCTTCCGCATGAACTACATGGAAACTGCTGCTCGATTATCTCTAGCTGTTCACCCTTTCACTTCCCAACTCTGACTGAATGTAGCTGCAGCCTAGGACTTTCCCAGGATCCAAAAAAGTTTGGTTGGCTGATCCATCTGTCAACCAACAAGGCCTCCTTCCAGGTTCATTTAGGTGCCAAAGTCCCAAAACTACAATTCTTACAAAGTTTTGCTCCCACAAGACCCCTGGGACAGCCTCCATTTTAAAGTCCCCAAAGGTACTGATTGGCCCATTCTGGCAGTCCAGGACCAAGATGGTGGTGATAACCGAAACTGTCCATGCTGCAAAGAAGGTAGGTTAGACACACTGCAATAACATTACTATTCTAACAAATAACCAGCAAATAAGTACAGCTTGTAACAGAGCCCCTCTGCACAATTAGCGATGGCAAAGGCACAAGATTATCTGGCAGCCTGGTTCAGACTCAAAGCATAAAACACATTACCTCCTAGATTTAAATATGCACCATGTTATGGGCAGCTCTTAAAGAGACAAAGCACAGAGGCAGTAAGGCACTCTCACACCAATGGTTTTAAACCGCTAAGACACAGGACACCAGCCTGGCAGTGGGTATTTAGTCACACCAAGGAAGACTTTTCAGGAACCCCATTTGTAGGGGCTACATTAAGAAGCAGACAATAATACCCAACAGGTGGGATGTATTGAGCTATACCACAGTACAGGAGCGCCTTATAGCCCTTAGAAGGTACAGCAGATAGCCCAATACCACCCACCCTGATGGTATTATTGCAATTTGAAAATGGGTTATATGTACATTTTATGTACCATTTGAAAAAATACAGATATAAAAAGAATGACTGCAAGTCAACTTAGTCATTTATGGATAACGTAGTCCTCTACTGGTATACTTGGCAGCAGAGGGCACTGCACTGTTTATAATGAGTTGTTTTACTTGCCACAGATTACTGCTTTGCCTTTAACCCACCTCCTCTCCTGTTTCTTTAGTCATCACCCCGTCCCATCTCGGCTCACCAATGCTCTGTTTTTTTCTTTCTCTAACTGTGAGCTGGAATGGAAAAGTAATGCAGCTGGGTGGAGTTGTAAGACAACAGTCATGGCATCTGAATGATGGAGCGTGATCAGGCATGGCAGCTGAGAATGTAAAAGTGTGATGGCTGTCAGACAGGGTGAGTTCTGTGTTTATAAATAATGAGTGAAAAACAATTAGGAAGTTTCTGTGTTGTGGTTGGTGGAGTGGGGTAGAACCACATTGAGCGGTGAAAGAAGGTACCTGCAATGTTGTGTGAGTAGCACTGACCATGGACGTGCTTGTGTTGAGGTTTAAGCAGCACAACATTTTTGTTGTTGCTGTTGGTGGTAATGATGTGGAAATGTAGTAAAACTGGCACAGTAAAGGTTCCATTGTGGGGCATGTTGGGCTATTGCTAGAGTGGTAGTGGAGCCACATTGAGCAGTTGAGGATAATGCCAGAAAGTTGTGTCAGTAGTGCTGGGCATACAGTGTGTTAGCACTATAACTTTAAACAGAACTATGTTTTCTTGTTTGGTAATGGCGGGGGCATGTTGTAAAAGTGCTACGGTGTGTACCAGTTCTATATGCCTTTACTCAAAAAAGTTTGCTAATTTTGACTCAAACTTTTAATATAGCCATTTCTACTAGAAACCCTCTTAACATGACATGTCATTTTGTTTTTAATCCTGCAAGAGATCGTTTTGCACCTCTGGTGCAAAATGACATTTCAGCCAATATACCATAAAAGGTACTTCTCATGTCTATAAGGTAAATCCTAAAACAAGTGTCTTCAAAGCTGAGGTCTCAATTAAACAAAAAGAGAGATGTTTACTAGCAGCAAATGTTTGGCATTGACAAATGCTTGTCTTTGCTTATGATGCACTCTAACTGGATGCATTAGATGCTCCTTACCTTGTAGTTCTGAGCTGTGAACGAAACCTTTCAAATGATTTAATTATTTTAACAAAGAAAAAAAAAGCAGCGTAACCACTGCCAATCACATTGGGAAAGGGTAATCTAAAAAGCCCACCATGAACCTGTTGCTAATTCTCCTCAAAAGAACAAACAAACCTATTGCAGGAGCTCACATTTTGTCTGATTCTCAAGCTGTCAAAGAGTATTGCTCCAGGATTGCCTACCGAGAATAACAACTTGTTTACAGTGGGTTCCAGCTTTTCATATTTTTATGGGCGTGTGGTCAGAAGCAATGAGGGGCTTAGTGTTCTGTGTCACACAGTTCTAAGTATGTGGCTGTGGTGTGATTCAAGCCTCTGTATCCCTGATTCTCAAGCCGGTGCTTTTAAAGATCTAAACTCTACGGCCACAAGTAATATTGCTCAGGTAAGTACACCTCAAAGAACATAGCAAGAAAACAAAACCTGTAAAGCTGCAAAAAAAAAAATAAATGAAATTACTGCATAAATGCATTGTTACTGTCTGAGAAAACTCTGCTACAGTGCCTCCCAGTGTAAAAGAAAGCCAAATTTAATGACCATAAAAGGACCCCAAAGATAAGAAGTGCTGGAGTCAAACATGAGAAGCCATTCCCGCTAGGCTAGGTCATAAATGGAAGTGGGTGTTTTCCTTCCCCTCTCATGGATAAAATATTTAGTTTAGCTGCATTTCATTTCTTTATTACATGAGCGATGCCCCTGCCTGAAAGAACCTGTCTGCTCATTTAAATGAAATGCTCTCCTGAAAGCGGACATCCTGCACAGCAGCTACGTTATTATCACAGGGTAGCCACTCTCACTGTAGCTTATAATAAAATGCTCTTGTGCTGGCAGCTCTCCTTTAGGTTGTAATGCACAAAAAATAGCCTGCTATGTAAATGGCTCCTTGTCTAAGAAATCTCAGACACTTTGAGATGATAATTACACCTATACCAAATAAAGGGCTACAGGGAAATGTAACTGCACATTTGTTAAGTAACGAACAAAGATGTTTTCTTTCTCCTCATGTGGAGGAAAGATATAAATTAAATCAGGCATTCATATTGACCTTAAGAATGCTGCCCAATGCTGTCCTGTCGAGCCTGTAAGCTGGTAGGATTAAATAGGCTCTTGAAAACTGAACCTTTACATAGCAGGCAAAGTAAAGTATGCTGCTGCGGTTCCATCTTAGTGGGCTCAAACGCCATAAAACTAGCTGTTTGAGAAATAAACTGTTATTTAACCACTCAATGTAGTGTTGCAAAGATGAGGTGGAGAATCCCATGTAGCACTATGAAAATCTCTCTCTTTCTCCTCTCTCTCTCTCTCTCTCTCTCTCTCTGTCTCCCCTTAGCATTCTCTGATGCAGTGACTAAACTTGAAAACTTTGCGAAACTAATTGTAAATATATTCATATTTTAGAGAATGACTAATTGGGATGCACTGGCAGCACTTAAATGTTAACAATATATGTGGATGGCTTAGTACATGAAAAAAGCTGCCTAACTTGTAAAATTGAAATAAGAGATAGTACAAATGATTATTGCTATCTGAGAAAACTCTGCTATACTTGCTCCTAGTGTAAAAGAAAGCCAAAGTTAATGACCATAAAAGGACCCATGAGAAAAGAAGTGTTGGAGTGAAACATGAGAAGCCATTCCCTCCTGGCTAAGTCATAAATGAAAGTAAGTGTTTTCCTTCCCCTGTCATGCAGAAAATTTTTAGTCTAGCTGCATTTCATTTCTTTATTGCACGTGAGATGCCCTGGTGAAATGCCTTACCTGAAAGAAGCCTGTCTGCTCCTTTAAATTAAATACGCCCTGAAAATGGAGCATCCTGCAAACAGTTACTTTGCATTAGCTTAACATGTATATGTCAAATCAATCTATTAATTATCTAATGTTTGTACTGTATCAGCAATAATTAATGACCAGCAAATAGGCATTAAGGTAGTAAGCGTACTGAATCCTTTTTGTTACATACTTGTTATTGTTTTTCGTTGCTAATAATCAAATAGCTGGACTCAATAAAGAATTTACCTATATTATTTTGCAACTTTTATGTAAATAATCAACATTTGTCGTTCTTAAAATGCCCTGACTTAACAAATACTGAATGGGTAAAGGCAGGCAGCACCAGTTCAAAATCTGCAGTGAACTATTTCTGTGCAACCAGTCTTTATTAGCGCCGAGTGCCATGTTATAGAATCCTCTATGAATTCTACATTAATGGCACATGCAAGTAGGTCTAATGTAATCTGGGTTTGTCAGTGAAACCTGCTGTGTGCAGGTGTGCTTTCAAACACCATCCCCAGGCCACTTAAATTTGAAATGTTATGGATTGCTCCATAGGCCAATGATCTCAATGATCTGAATCTTGTTTTGTTCCCCTCCCCCAAAAAAAAAAAAACAATCTCAGCCACTGGGATTTAATTTATTTCAGATAGGCACAGTTCTCAACCAGAACCCAATAGGGGATTACAATATTCAACATATTGCATTAATATTCCATAAAAGAGATCTAAGATGCAAGTACAATGTGTATAATGCCACCTGAAATGTTTTGCTCAGACTGTAAAAGGACACATATATATATTCTTTTGAGTGTGTGTGTGTGTGTGTGTGTGTGTGTATTTGGGGTAGGGTCCAGGCACATAAATGAACGCTTACCGGAATATAATATCTAGCAATAGAAGACATAGAATAGAACAACATTTTAAAGGATACAGTTATCAAGGAAACTCAAAATGATTCGGACATCCCTAAAGATCACTTTTTACAGTTCACATCCTTTAAGTTCAGAATTGGCAACCTGTCTTCAGGAGCTGGAGAGAAACATCTAGTGTTGGAATCTGGCCTTGTTTTAGAAACGGTAAAAGGAATAGCAGAAGCAAATGCTTATACTTGGGATACAGGGAGAGACATCATGAGTGTATCCAGGCACTGTATATCATTTGATAACTCATAATCCTTTCAGATGGGATACAAATAATTAATTGATATTGCTATACACGGTTTTTCCACCAGAATCAACAAGTGGAGTTCAGTCATATGTAAAACATATTCTGGAACAAGCTTATTACATAGGAATTTTAGTTATTTATGATTTGTTTCAGAGAAGTACAATATATTGTGAATTGCAGTATCAGTCAAAATTGCAAGCAGATGCATTTTGTTAAAATGTCTAATTTCTGTTGATTTATTAATTGGCAATAAACCGTTGCATTGGTGTGATAGACCTAACCTATATGTATACATCTGGGTGTATTATCTGTCACTATAAGTTGTACTGTATTTTTTCAATGACACTTCTTAAAAGACAGGCGTTTCCGTATTCATTCTCCTTGCCTATCGGACGAGAAAACAAAGTGTAAAGCTGAACAAAAAATGATGTAAAATGTGCATATGCCATCATAGGTGACATTTCTTCTTATACAAGTCATGGTCAGCACTGTGAAAACTGTTTCAGAGACTTGACTTTCAACTGGCACTGATCATCAGACAAGTTATCGCTCTAAATTTGAATGCACTCAGTCTGCTTAGGATATTTTTTCCCTGGAGCACAATAAAGAATATTGCATCTGCTTCACTATACTGAACTTATATCTTCCTCAATTTTGGCAGGGCCGGTTTGGCCAGTTGGGCATGGTAACTGTCAGGCAATAGATATGTCAGGCAAACAGTGGCGGGTTTAAATTGTCAAGATTTCACGTCTGGATTTGGTACCTAACCCATATAGCATTAAAAAATTCTGGCATTATTACTTTTCTGCTATTATAGCGAAATGTAAAAATAATATTTTACTCTATATGCTGCATTGACAACTACACATTAAAAAAAGATTTGCTGAAAGATTGACTGTTTCTCATTTTTATATTGTATCGTGAACATTCATTGCAGAGAGGACAAATGAATTGCACAGCTTTGGGACAGCCTGCTATTTCATTATATAGCATAGTTAGTGATTCTGAAACCTTTCAAAAGTAACCGTTGGAAGCTGCCACTTGTGTATTTTTTGTCTTTGTTTGAGCATCCATTAAAAGGTATCAAATCATTTGCATCTGGGTCTCACTTCTCACAAGCATATCTTACAGGTTGTGTGCCTGTGAATTCAAAACACCTACAACTTTGCTTGCTTTGTTTAGAGCAACATTTTAGTAACTTGAGAGCAAGGGTTCAAATCCGCTTCAGCCAACTAGTGATTGTGTGACCCTGGGCAGCTTGTCAACCTCTGAGCACTCCATCTCACACAGCTGTGGAAATAAGTAGCAACAGAACCCCCAATGGAACCGAGATACTGCATCTTAGCTGTGTTACCCTAGGTAAATAAATTTGTAAAAAGAAAACCCTCTTTACTAAATTATCACAGTTCTCACAACACTTGACTCAATTGCAGTAAATGACCAGACCACCATAGCAGTCTAGCTATTCCACTACTTGCAAACTTCTACACTCAGTGCTGCACATTAGGTACATGCTAAATAATGACCTAGAACAAAACTACGCTTCATTTGCTAAATGTATTTATTTATTGGAGTCTAGGATTACAATTACCTTTGAGCCAAGGCTCTTTTACAAGGTTCCACATCAGGAGAGTACATATATGTTAAACATGTTAAACAAGGGCATACAACATTAAAGAGAGCATACAACCATATTCATCAGTTCGGATATGGCATCATGGTAAACAGGATACATGAATAACACATACAAAGAATCATTTCAGAAACCTAGAAGAAATCAGAGAAGAAGGGTGAGAGGATAGGAGGTGGCAGCCAAAAAGACAAAAGAGACTAAAAGAAAAAATAGATAGACTTGGTATTTAACAGCCAGGACCCTGCCATTCTTAAAGTTTATATTTGGGAAATTGTTTAACCAGAAAAGGCACAAGCAGAACTTGCTTCCAGGGTCACACAGTATGCAAAGAAGGAACTAATGGGATTCAAACTGACTTCTCCGGTTTACAGTTCACTGCCCTTAACCACTATGCTATACTACCTCCTACTTCAGTTGGACCTTCAAGTAGCCATTGTGAGAATTCTGCAAAGCAACCCATATTAGGCATGCTTTATATTGTTTAATTTTCTTTGTACTATCATGCCATGGTTTCTAATTTTAGTAGACAAAAAGAGTCAAGACATGAAAACAGCAATGATGTCATTTTTGCATTACTCTAAAATGCAGTAGGATACCTGCAGTTTACCAGTGGCAGAAACAGCCTGTTAGCTCTAGCAAATCTTTATATGTTCATGCCTACATACATTGCGTATTCACAGTAATGAGTCTGAGAAATATATAAGCCACAATATAGGCTGATAATATGACATGTTGCTAATTGTCTTACTTACCTCTACTGTCACTATGTCCTGTGCGAAGACATGTTTCTTATACTAACGTTGCACCACTCCACACTGTTGTTGTACACCTCCTTCAATACATTGTTCAATAGGTATAAAATACATCAAAACCATTACAGTACATGGCATCTCTTCTGTGATTGTTATGTCTTCCTGACTTACTAATGATATTCATGTTTTGCAGTAGGCTAAGACAGAGACACCCCTGCTGTGTGTCAAATGCAGACCTCAAGAGATCCAACAGGAGATAGAAACACTATGGCCATAGACTGCCAGTCTGATAGCATGTCATAAAACATACAAAGTATCATCTCTGCTGCTTTGCAATGCTACAAAGTGCTCTATAGCAATAACAATTCTATAGATAAGACACATCAAAAGCACACCACTGGTCTCAAGCCATGTTTACACCTAGAAATCCAAAACCGAAAAGAAATCTGCTACCTAAATCAGTGGGGCTGCTCAGCCACAAAAGAGCTTCAGCTTCAGTGCTTTTATTAATAAATACTACTGCCACTGTGTTAATGGCTGAGCAAATTCATGGTGGTCAAATGGTGGTGGTGGTGGGGGGGGACCCAGAAAAAACTTGCCATAGCACTTAAAATAATGCAAAAATGAGATATTTCCCACAACTTAACTACAAACTGCAATAAAGTGCTTACATCAATTCAATGTATTACAAAGTACGGTCTCCTACCATACATATGCCCCACCTGAGTCCAGGGCATCTAGGCACTAGCCGCACTACTGGCCTATAGCTTCACCGCTATGGCTTCCTGACAGGCTGTGATTCCATCTCCCCTTCATTCTTCAATACTCAAAGGCGTGTCCAACATAATTAGAAAATCCTAACATTTAACAACTACCTTAATCACTTAAATGCAACTAAATTTATCAACAAAGGCCAAACTTATGTTCCATTTATATGAAAAACATTTCTATTGCAAATAAATTTAAACATTGCTCGAAGTTCTAAAATAATGGACTGTTTGCATAAAATGTATTCACAGCATATGCAATTCAAGAACCTATGCTCTGCTATATGTATGACTGCATTGTTATACACTTCAGGTTCATAATGTGTATATAAAATATATATGTGTGACAAGGCGTCCCATTCAATATAGCCTCTTACAAAAATGCAGTGCCATGTCGTATCAATCCATTTAAATAGGCAGCTATATTAATTCTATTGTCCTAATTCTAAAACAAATACTAAGCTCCAAATTCACAGTATCATAGTATAACTGCCCCTCAATTCAATTTACTGATGTTCACCACTGAATGGGTTTGCCCATAACAGAGTCAGACTGCAGCTCATTATTCATGCTATTTACTCACTAAAACTAGTCACATGTAAATTTTATCCAATTCCTTTGCAGCCCAGAATTAAGGCTTCAAATGAACATTTATCGATCTTGACAGCAAAAGAAAAAAAACTCAGAACAAGGACAGCCAGAAGTAATACAGGATGAGAATAAAGTGATTTGATCAATGTTTAGTATGTCTTGCATTTTAAATGTTATGCTTCAGTTCTACATTAAATTGTATGTGATTTATTGAAAATAAAAACAAAAATGATTTTTCCCCAATTGTTTAACCATGAGAGACACAGTAAGCTAAAAGCTTGTTTACAGATGCGACCTGACAGCATAGGGAAGTTAAGTGAATTGCTGAGGGTCAGACAGTGTGCTAGTAGGGGGTGGGATTCAAACCCAGGTCTCCAGATTTGCAGCTCAGAGCCAGCAATTTTAGCATAATCAAACACTATGCATTGAATAGTAATAGACCCACACTACACCTAGCAACTTTGTGCTTTGATGACAGATCAATAACTATAAATCTGAAGCCTTTCATTATGGGCTGAAAATTACTTGGATAAAATTTGAATGTGATTCATTTCAGCGAGTAAATACGGTCAATAACGAGTGCAGTCTGACTGTATCATGGGTGAGCCCATTCACTGACACATTATTAGTAAATTGAATTGAGTGGCACTTATACTACTACACTTTGCACTTGGAGTTTAGTATTTCTTTTACAAATAGAAACAATACAATTAACATAACTGCTTATTTAAATCAATTGATATGCCATGATACTGCATTTTTGCTAAGACTGCTATATTACATCGGACGTCTTCTAACAGATATATATTTTATATACACATTGTGAACCTAAAGTGTAAAACAATGTAATCATACATATAGTATAGCATAGGTTCTGAACTGTATATGCTGTGAAAACATTTAATGTAAACAGTCTATTCTTTTAGAACTTGGAGCAATGTTTAACTTAATTAACAATATAAATGTTTAACATGGTTGTACCAAGTACATACCATCAATAATGACTGCAGTCTGACTCTGTTATTCACGCTTCACATGCAGGTATTGGAGGAATGGGTTGACAGCTGATCTCTTACTATACCTGCACACTGAAGCAGACTTAGATAGGCCAGGTGATCTGTTTCTGCTGACACTTTCATAGGTTTGTATGTTCACCATATACTGCAATAAATATGTCTATATGGTATAACTACATTCTTAACATTACTCTCTTTGTCATATTTCTGCATCCTTATGCTTTCTATGGCAAGCCCTACTCTGCACACCCTTCCTTTTGCCCTCATAAGTACCCTTGCCACCACCCTCCACTCAGTTGTTACTATCTCCCAGCACCTATGAACACCTGAAACTCTCTGCCATGACTGTTACAGCCCATGACACAAGGCACACCCCAACACCTCTCACTCTCTGCAAGGTGGGGTGGCAGTTAACATTACTACAATACCTCACTACCATTCCTATTATGCATCTGTCACTCCTGCACAACCAATGACATTACCAGCAAGCAAGCATTCGGCATTGACAAATGCTTGTCTTGTTTTACTGATGTGTTGTGGTCTAGTACATAAAGGAAACTGCTATAAGATTGAGTGAAAGGTTAGAAAGAGAAAAAATTAAACCTGCCAAGTTGCCTTTTTTGTGGTGGTGGGGGTAGATTTCACCTGATAACACCTATATATGATTAAAACGTACTTGCTTTTATATACATCAGCAATGTAGTTGAGCAGTTTGGATCTGCCTGTGCCTATGTAACTGTGTTTTCCCACCTTTTCTCCTTGTTATAAAGTATTACTATATTGCCTACTTTCTTCATCCTGTTTTTTCTGTTTTTCCCCACATTCAAGACATAGAATGTTTAACATGGAATGTTTACAATAGAATACAGGGATTCAAAATTCTGCTCAGTTCCACTGGTAGAATGTTACTCTCCTAACATGTTGTACACACAGACAACAAAGGCCTGTCTTACAGCCACAGACTCAATTATCTCACTGTCAGGGCAAGCAGAAGAGATTTCCCTGATGAGCAGGTAAAGACAGAAGGGGATTTTTCACTGTCAGTAAAGAAACAGTTGTAATGAAAACTATAACAATACTTAATGTTTCTAATTTGTTTATGTGTATAAGGAGATGTGATGATCAGGTGAACAACGTTTAATTAATTTGTTTTATGTTTTATTTAAGGTAGTTTTATTTTTAGGGCCCAGTTGAAGGTTTTATATAGTGTAATGGTAGCAGCCATGTTTGTGATGGAAGATCAGTTCTGGTTGCAGGGGACTGATAAAAGATTCTGGTTGTAGGAGGACTGATTTGCTCATTGTGTGATGTGGTTTAGGACCAGGGTGACTGTGCACATATAGAGATTTAATGTACAGTCAGCTGATGTCTCTTGGCCAATGAGATTTCTAGATTTGTTCTTGCCATTTTATAATTGAGGTTCTCCATCTCTAGTTACAATATTGATGTGGTAAGGTGTGTATGAGCTTGGTAGACTGAGCAGACCTGGGCTTGATTCCTCAAACATCCACTTGCATATTGTGTGACCCAGAGCAAGTCACTTAAATTGATTTATGGAAATTCCACAAATGTCTTTTTCACATAGTATGCCACTGCAGCCATGCTTCAGATGTTGAAGCTGCAATTTTGTTTTATAAAAAAATCTCCCATAGTTAGTTTTATCGGTGCTTTGTTTCTGCCCATGCTCCAGTTTTCTGTGTGCAGCCACACCACCAGAATGATGTCATGCAAGAGAGCTGTCAATATTTTACACACAGCAAAAGGAATTCTAGGTAAATTAAAAAGTTGACTTAAATGTTCATTACTCAGAGGCGAATCTTTTTATTTTGGCAGCGTGACTGCAGTATAGCACCTAATATGTAGATATACATATATGACCAGTGGCGGAGCTGGGGGCTGGGGGAGGTCGCCTCCTGGCAGCCCCAGTGTGAGTAGTGGTATCCCGCCACCATCTTTATTCACTGTTTAGTGCCCATTGTGGAGCCCGTGATTGACTGAATGGCCCCCCAGTTCCCAAATGTTCTTAAACCTGGCTTCGCCACTGTATGTAGCTATACATAGCAATATATTGCAAGTACAATACTAGTTTTCCAATTTCCTTACTGCGAGGTGCAGCCTCATATTTCTGTAGTGGCTTTAACAATATACTGTAAGCTCTCATATGTTTATTTTCAAAACAAGGCAATTGCATACATTATCCAGCTGACAAGATTTCTTAAATAGAGATGCCTCCTATTTCTGTAGTGAGCACAGAACTATAATAACCTGTATACTAATTTACATAGTGAGGCAAATAACAGAGTTTTCTATCTCCCTGATCAAAGTGCAGTCTTCTATTTCGGTAGTGTTTACAGCAGCACAATTTGTAGAAAGGTTCCTAGAAAAATGTTTTTGTGATGCAGGTAGGCCAAAAAGATCATTTGCCATTCTGTGTAGATGTTATTTCATTTTTTATTCAAGTTTATTAGGTTTTCCAACATACATGCCATAGCATAATATAGGTATCACCACAAAAACATAAACTATATAACAACATAGACCTGCCCCTCCCCCACCTCCCACTCTCACCCCTCACCCCTTCCCGACTTGACAGTACATAAAGCAAATTAAAATAACTCCAATATTAATAACTCAGAGAGTACCTCTATGAGGTGGGAACAGACCATGTCCCTCTAGAAAATAGAGGACAGGTAAAGAGAAGGTCTATGCCCTAGTGGGAATTTAAAATCTAATCTTGCAGCTTCCTAATAACCCCACAATTAGAGCAGGTAGAGGCGTGGAATCCTTGCCAGAGATTATTATATCTAGACATTGAGCCCTAAAGACTTGCTCTCATTTGCTCTACCCTAAGATTAAAGAGAAGTTCCTGTAGTCTTTCCAGATAGGAAATGGCCGATCTATCTACCCAATGTCGAAGAACCAGTTTCTTCAGAGTTATGATATGAGGGCCATATGATACCTATGGAGCCCTGGTGGGATTCAAGAGAATTCCCTCAAGAGACAAACCTCTGGGGTAAATTAGTCTTCCAGCCCAAGCAAGGGATCAGCTTATCCTTAAGCTGAATCCATAACTTCTGAATCTCCGAGCAATCCCAGAAAATATGTTTAAGTGAGCCCTCATCCTGCTGACACCTGTAACAGAGAATATCAGAGGATCTACCCACTTTGTACAATTTAACTGGGGTCCAGTATGTATCATTTAGGATCTGATACTGAGTAAGCCTCAGTCTGTCTTGCAAGAGATGCTCAAAAGTAACCTTCAGATACCTTCCATCTCATTGCGAGAACAGGATAATGTAGAGCCCAGGCTCTGGGAACCTCAGTCTTAGAGTACAAAGTAAGGCCTCTTAAAAGAGTGTATATTGCCAAAATAGCATGCGGCTGACCACCAAAGTCACCAGTAAATCAAACTCTTCTCTATAATCAGGGCCCCTGCGCCATTTTAGAGGAAGATGCACCAAGGTGTGACGGAGTTGGTAAACCTTGAAAATCTCTGCTCTGCCACAGGCTGAGCTTAAGTATGATCTCTTTAGAGTCCATGCACTTACCCTGTAAGAAAAGTCCTTAACCTTGACCCACTGAGACTGGAGAGCCAGTTCAAAGGTATGGTGTAGGATCCCAGTTTAAGATTGGGATTATCCAGGACTGGTTGATTGGGGTCTCTGGTGTGTTTATAATGCAGGAAAGCACACAGCTGAGCGTGTACCTTAAGTGAGAGAGCAACTGGAGAGTTGGCCAGGCAGGTGGGAGAGAGGATGCAGCTAAATGTAGCATAGCCTCAGGAGAAATTTTAGCTTCGAAATCATATGTCTCTCCAAAACCAACCAGTCGGGGACATAGGAACTTTCCTCAATTTCTGCCTGGGGGTAAGTCATCGTAAATATTTGGCCGCATGACAGGCCCAGAAGTGCAAACTAAAGTGAGGTAACCTAAGTCCTCCTTTCAGAGTTGAAGCTGCCAACTTACCATAGGCATGCCTAGGGCGTTTCCCAAGCCAGAGAAAGGAAGATATGATTGTGTGCACCTTTCTGAACCATGCTAGGGAATCCATAAGTTCAGCATGCTAAGGGGTAGAACAATCTGGGCAAAATGTTCATCTTGACTATGTTGGTTCTCCCCACAGCAATATTGGATGGGATTGTCACCTATTTAGGTCCTGTTGGATAGATGACAGGAGGGGTCTAAATTCAGTTTTCTCATAGATATCTCTTGCCTGGTTAACAAAAGCCCCAGATATTTAAGATGATGAGGATTCCATTGCACCCCAAGGTGTACTATGTCATTTCTAGTAGCCGATGGTTAAGTGGGAAGATCATGCTTTGTCTAGGGTTAACCTTATAATTAGCCAGGCACCAAATTCTGAGAGTAAAGAAAATACTTTGGGGAAGGTTTGGGTTGGTTCCATGAGATGCAGTAGAACATCATCGGCATAAGCCTAAAGCTTGGATTCTTGCAGACCCACCCTAATACCCCTGACCTCCTGATGGGCCCATAATCTAGATAGTAATGGTTTGAGATAAATATTGAATAAAATGGGGAGAGGGTGCAGCCCTGCCTAGTACCCGATGCAAGGGAAAATGGCTGGAAAACATTTCCTTAGCATAAATACAGGCTTGAGGGTGTTGATATAAGGAGGAGGAGACCAGTTAATGAATCTCTAGGAAGGCCCAAACAGAACATGGTTAAAAAAGGAATTGCTGGTTTACCTATCGATGCTTTCTCCACATCCAGGGACAACAAACCAGCTGGAGAGTCTAGGGCCCTGGATGCGGAGAAAATATGCGAAGCTTATGGAAGTGATCAGCTGAATGCCTTCCTTCCATAAAACCTACCTGATCAGGGTGGATCAAGTATGGGAGAACTCTTTAGCCTGTTAACCAAAATTTTAATATCGCAATTGAGGAGTGATATGGGCCTATAACTACTTACATCTTCTGAGTCCCTACCCAGCTTGGGTATAACAACGATTAACGCTTCCAACAGAGATCCATTCAGTGGGTTAAGATTTCAAATCCAGTCATACAATCTGCACAACCAAGGGAAAGGGATTTTACAAAGGTTTTATAAAATTGGAAGAAAACCCATCAGGCCCGGGAGCCTTGTTGGGAGTCAGGAATTTTATGGCATCCTGAATCTCAGCTTCCTGGACTGGTGTAGTTAACCAATCCTGCTGGTCATGGGTAAGGAAGTGAGGGGAGTAGCATCAAGATATTCCCTGATTTTCTTTTGATCTGGGGTTAGGTATAGGGCCATATAACTCTTTGTAATATGCTGCAAACTCTTCCGTTATTGCCCTGGGGAGAGAAGCAGGGACCCCTGCTTCCTGGAGCCGGATACCTTGTATAATCCTAGAGGCCTCCCATTTCTAAAGGCATAATGCCAAAGATGTCCTGCCTTTTCCCCGGTCAATATACTTTGTTCCTGTTTTGAGGATAGCATACTTTGCTTTGCTACTTAATAGACCGAATATTCATCCCTAAGTGCAATTAAATTAGAGTGCATGGCTTCTGTAGTTGAGGGTGAAAGGGATGCCTCAATACTATGTATTTCAGAGAGTAAGGCAAGTGCCTTTTTTTCTACTCTTTTGCAGTGAGTCGCTATTTTAATCAAACCCCTCAGGACACATTTTAGGGCTCCCATTCAAAATCTACTCTGGGCAGAGTGTTGGTTAAGCTGAGTGTAGGCTTGAATCTCGTCCTCTATACTTTGGACAATTTCCTCATCCTTGAGTAATTGATTATTGAGTCTCCAGAGGGATTTCCTGGGCAGGCTGTCCTCTAGTATCAGTGAGCATGCAACTGTTGAATGATCTGAGATCACCCTGGTTCAATACTGGACTTTATTAACTCCCTATAATACCTGACAGACCAGGAAAATTCTATTCTGGAGCCTGTGCCATGGATGCTAGATCTGAAGGTACACTCCCTCAGAGTGGGGTGCAGGAGTCTCCATGGATCACACAGGCCCAAACAGTCTCCCAATTCTCTTAAGAGCATGTTGGCTGGAGAGAGACCTTTCCTTCCCACACCCTCTTTGTCAAGGTCTGGTGCAAAAGGAAGGTTCCAGTCCCCTCACAACTATCGGGATATTCACAATGGGGCCACTAGCTGAACCAGGTCTGTGAAGAACTGAGGTGTGTCGACATTCGGCCATAGACACTGCTCAAGAGGATAACTTTCCTGTCTAAGGTCCCCTTTACAAATATATATCTCCCTAAAGGATCCTCTAGGACCTGTTCACTCACAAAGGAACCCTCTGGAGACTAAAATCACCCCCCACTCTGGGTGCTATCCCTGCGGAAACTATTTGGCCAACATACTGCCTACATAGTAGATGTCCTTCAGTCTGCAAAGGTGCATTTCCTGAAGGAAATTAATGTTCCTTTGAGAAGTTTAAGATGTTTAAACACTCAGGGCCAGATATTCAAAACTTTGCCCCTGGCTAAATTAGCACTGCCTGGCAGGCAAACTTAGCCCAGAGTACAAAACAAGCCATATTGAAAAGGAATAGCCTGGGCAAACAGCTTCTGAATATAGCATGGAATGAGGTCGGCAAACTGAGCTGGGAGTGCAGGAACTTAGCCCCTGGAATAAGACACAGTCCTGAATATGGCAACCAGGCAACCACAACAGCAACACAGTGCACAGCGATGTGAAGGTAGGTAGATGAACTAAGTGGCCAATGTGTGTGCCAGCAAATGCATGGACCCAGTACAGCTGCAGGCAGCAGTATATGTGAAAGTACAGTGTGCAAAACTGTAAAATATTCATCGAACTGTTATGCAAGCGCTAACACGTTTCATGGCTGGTTCAGTGCAGGGCTAAACCGTTAGCCGGTGCAAACACGTCTTGCCCGGCACTAAACTTTGCCATATTCAAAAGTGACTTCGAATGAACCTACTTAGGTAGTCTGTAGGCAAACATCCAGATTAGCATCTCATTATGCCCTGATTTGCATGCAGTTTGCACCGGGCTAACTGTTTAGCCCCTGCTAAAACAGCTTGGGGAATATTATCAGTTTTGAACACTACTTCCACATGCACTGCCACCTGCAGCTGTACTGGGACAACACAGCATAGGCACAGATGGTGGTGGTGCTGCATGCAACTGTCACACGGTAGGTCATGCTACAGTGCACAGCAGAAACTATAGTAGCAAGGGGGCCAGTAGTGTGTGAACACAGCAATGCCTATGGTGTGTAGGGCAGTGATGATGACTGCACTATACACAGTGGAGGCCCAATCTGCAGGTGTTTAGTGACAGTAGACATTACTGTTATGCTGTTTTGTGACCCATAGATGCTGCACCTGTGGCATGGGATTCTCACAGTGACATGTACATTTCTGGCTTTGTGTGCTGTGGCAGTTGTACAGCTGTGTGGTATGTGGCGGGGGGCATATATTATCTGAAAGGCACACAGTGTTGGGGTATTCCCAATACTGGCCCATGTGCACTGCATGATGTGTCCCAGACTTGTGGCCACACCTGGTCTGTGGCACAGCCTCGCCACCCATACATGCTCCCTCAACATCCTCCATGGCCACAGTGCTGCAGTGTGTGCTGGCATCTGTTGGTGTCCACAGAAGTGTGGTCCGCAGGTGTGTGTTGTATGGCCACACGCCATGCTGTCCACTGGAAGCAGGGTCACCACTGCTGCCTGGCATGACTGGGACTGGTGGCAGATGATGGGGTCATTGTGATGCCATCAGTTATCAGCATGCTTCCTCTATGTTTGGCTTTATCTATGTGTTATATTAGTTTGTTAGGGTTGCGCAAAACCCACGCTAAACCAGCATAAACACCGCAAAACCATAGTGTCACAAAAGTTGATTGCCCAGGGTTAAGACAAGCTTTTCCTGGGTGGTAATGCACCGCACTAAGTGTCGCAAAACCACTTAGCGCGCACTAGTCGCTGAATATAGCATTGTGCCTGTATTCATGTCAGTTTGCCCTTTGCATACATTATAATTTTGCCCTGAGCCCATGCAGTTTGCCCAGCTATTTGACCTTTTGAATATAGCAGACCCGCTCTAATCCCACTCTAAACCTGCGTAAACGTTTTTGCCCGCACAAAGTTTTGAATATCTGGCCCTCAGTATCTTTTATTCTTATTTCACTCACCTCTACTATTCCAAGACAGAAACTTATATATCTTTAACATTGTTTCCTATCAGAGACACTTTAAATGAAATAGTTATTCCAGTAAAAGATACAAGAAACCCTTTCCAAGACAGGTCCCAATCCCACCTCACTTTCCCCTTCTCCCCATAAGACCCCCAAAACAAACCTTAGTATGGTAATACCAAAATTCTCCCAAACCACAACACCCTCTCCCCTGTTACAAAATGTTTACAGTGCATGATCCACCTCCACATAGCCACAGTATCTGCCAACCACCCCTTCTCCCACCAAACCTAGAAAATTATTTGGCCCTGATGGGCCTCTTACCGGATAATCTATTAACAAGCTAAACACATTTACTATATCACCAAATACTTAAACGTCCGGATTATACCAGCCCCGCCATTTGAAAAATCAAAGACATAGAAACGTCTAATCTTTTATGAAATCTAGACAGTCAGTGCCTTCTCAGACATTGTGCAGTGATTCCAAATCTCCCCACTCTATTCCAAAAGGATCTGAACACAAACAAACCCTGGGGACTACGTTAACAAAATTAATGTGGCTGTTAAATGCAAAAGAAATGTTCAAAAACAGGTCTCTTACTTGGGTTATGGCGAAAAGAAATGAAAATAAATATTAACATAGGAAAAGAATTAAAGAAAAAGGAGTGCCCTTCCAGACTCTCCAGCTACTCCAGTTTGCCCCCACCCCGAGCATGAATTATAACTTCAGGTGTGCATTTACCATCGGATCCAGAAACACTAGGTCAAACCCGACCCAGTCCATGACATGCCAGGACCAGCAGATATTCTCTAATCAAAACTCACACATAAACAAGATTAAGGAAGGGAATAGAAAAGTTCATCTTCGGAAGTTCTGAATTGGTGAGGAATGAGTTAGTAGTGAAATCTCGATATAAGCCAAATTTTCTTTCTTTTAACATCCTCAGTTAAAGAATGAAGCTCTTCTTTAAAAGGTTTAAACTCTTCCCAAAAAGGCTGCTAGCTCCAAAGGATTCCATGTATTCTTCAGTGATCTTTAGACAAATCAGGAAAAGAGCTTTTAATGCTTCCTTCACAGATTTCGGTCTCATTATCTGCCAGCCACTGGCCACCAACATTTGAAATCTAGCTGGGTAACCCATCCGAAACCTGAAGTTCACTGCGATAAGCTTGGTAACCACTGTGTGATATGCGGCTATTTTTTGTCTAACTGTAAAGGGCAGATCTTGAGCTACTCAGAGTGTGCTGCCCTCCTGGTGTACTTCTTTAATTTCTTTAAGTTTCAACAAAACATGCTGGCACTCCTGATAATTAATACATTTAAAAATTAAAGTCTGTGGAGGAGACCCAGGAGGAGGCATGGGCCGCAGAGCCCTATGTGCATGTTCCAGGGCATATTCTGATCCAAAAGGAGTGGGTTCAGCTACTTTAACCAAGAAGTTTTGCATGAACTTCACAGGATTGTCTCCTTCTTCTTTCTCCGGGAGCCCCATGAGGATCAAGTTGATCCGCGACTCCTTCGAGGTCTCCTTGGCTTCTACTTTAGCCAGCCTGTTTCTAGTGGTCGCCATTGTCGGGTCAAATGCTGCAATTCTCTTTTCAGCCGATATTAACCTCGTTTCACTGTCGGTAATCCGCCTGTTGATGTCTGCTAAGGCTCTGGATAAGTTTTTAACATCCTCAGTTGAAGAATGAAGCTCTTCTTTAAAGGTTTGAACTCTTCCTGAAAGAGTTCAAGGTAAGAGGAGTTTGCTTCTGGTGTCCTGAGGCCTGCTGGTGTGTTATGTGAGCCTGGGCCTTGCTTTTCTTATTTCCCTACGGCGTGCTTGGTGGAGTATGGTGAGAGCATCGTGTTCTCATCTCCACTTCCATTTGGCGACTCGCTGGGCTCCAACCTAGACAGAGGAATTTGGACCATAAGCACAATGAGTCCCAAGGAGTTTGGAGCAAATGTGGGCCAGTAAGTTGTAAAAATAATCGATTTAATGCAGGAGAGGAGTGGGAGCTCACCAAGGTAGGTGTTACTGCATTAGCTGCATCATGTGACCCCTCCCGTTGTTTCATTTTTACTGCCTGCTGGTGAGTGGCATAGAAACATAGAAACATGGACTTTGATGGCAGATAAGGACTGTTGGCTCTCCCAGTCTGCTCATTTTCCTGCCTGTTGGATAAGCTGCAGATTCTAGTTAACCAACAGCCTACTTCCTCCTTCCCCACTATAATTTCCTTATGTCTGTCCCATGCATTCTTGAATCCCCCCACTGTTTTTGGCCCTAAGACCTCCTCAGGAAGGTAGTTCCATGCATCCACCACCTTTCTGTGAAAAATATTTCCTCATGTTACCCCTCTACCTTCAAATTGTGCCCCCTTGTTCTTGCATCTCTTTTTTCTGAAAAGTCCTCCCTCTTGGACTTTGTTGATTCCCTTGAGATACTTGAAAGTTTCTATCATGTCCTCTCTCCTTTCCTCAAGGGTATAAATATTAAACTCTTTTGTCCTTCTCTGTATGGCTTCTGTTGCAGACCCTGCACCATTTTAGTTGCTCTCCTCGGACTGCCTCCATCCTGTCTATATCCTTGTGGAGATGGGGTCTCCAGAACTGCATACTGTACTCCTGATGGGGTCTCACCAACTGTCTGTACAAACTTCCTGTTTCCTACTGGTGATGCCTCTCCCTATGCATCCTAGTATCCCCCAGCCCTCCTTGCTGCCTTCTCACATTGCTTACCTACCTTAAGGTTATCTGATATGACTACCCCCAGGTCCCTTTCCATTTTGTTAGTACCTCCCCATTGTGCACTCTTCCCTGGGTTTTGTTTCCCAGGTGCATTATACTTTGCACTTCTTTGCTTTCAATCTAAGCTGCCATACTTTTGACCATTCTTCCAACCTTGCAAGTCCCTTCTCATCCTTTCCACCTCCCTTGTGTATCAACCCTGCTGTAAATCTTGTGTCATCTGCAAAGAAGCATACTTTTCTTCCAGTCCCTCCACAATGTCTCCTATAAAGATATTAAAGAATACTGGTCCCACCATTGAACCCTGCAGTACCCCACCAGTAATCCCCTTTCTTCTGAATGTACTCCATTTACTATTACCCTCTGCATCCTGTTGTCCAGCCAATTTGTTTTTTTTTAGTCTTTTGAAACCGGGTAAGGCCCACTAGGCACAAGTGCCTGTTTTCAGGGTGACCTGGGAGTGCTGGGCAGTTAAGTGACTTGCTCAAACTCACACAGTGTACAAGTGGAGGTTGTGAGAATCAAACACAGGTCTGGTCTGCTGGATGTACCAAGTCATTCACCTCGTTCCTCTAACCTCTGAGGCTATACTGCCAGCCCCTTGTTACCCAAGCTACCGCCTGGAACCCACTCCCAGGCTGGCTAACTTGTTTATTAATCTTTTGTGTGGGACAGTGTCAAATGCCTTGCTAAACACTAGGTAGGCTATATCCACAGCCCCTCCCTGGTCTACTACTTTGGTCACCCAGTCAAAGAAATGTATTAGACTCGCCTGACATGACCGTCCTTGCTGTGAATCCATGCTGGCTTTGATCCTGTGCCCCACTTGTCTCTAGGTACTAACAATTCTTTCTTTCAGAAGTGATTCCATCATTTTCCTACCACTGAGGTCAAACTAACAGATCTATAGTTTCCAGCCTCTGTCTTGCTCCCACTTTTGTGAAGGGGATCACATCTGCCTCCCTCCAGTCCTCAGGTGCCACACCATCCTCCCATGATTTGTTAAAAGGGTCGTCCAGTGGTGTCACTAGTCTCCCCTTAGGTCTTTTAGAATTCTGAGTGAATCCTGTCAAGCATCATTGCTTTGTCCACCTTGAGTTTTAGGAGTTCTTTCAGGGCCCTTTCTTCTATGAATGGACTGGTATCAACCTCCTCTGTCCAGAGTGCTTCTATTGTTTGGTTTAGGTACCTCCCTCTTCTTCTTTGTGAATTCTGAGCAAAGTACTTGTTCAGTATCTCTGCCTTTTACTGTCACTCTCTGCCCCCCCTCCCTTTATTAAACCTCACTATCCCTCCCTTGGTGTTCCTTCACTCCTGATGTACCTATAAAAGGTTTTATCCCTTCTTAACTGAGTTGGCTATCTTTCTCTCAGTTTGGGCCTTCCCAGTCTGTCTTCCCCACCTCCTTCTGCTTTAATGATGATAGAGTTCTCTGTCCTGCTCTTTCTGTGATTCCTTATATTTCCTGAATGCTATCTTTTCTCTAACCTTTCCCTCCACCTCTTTTGAGAACCATAGTGGTTTTTCACTTTGTTTTGTTTTGTTTATTTGCTTCACACAAGGCTTATTGCCTCGGTGATGTCAGTTTTGATTTTTCCCCATTGTTCTTCCACCCCTCCTTCCTGCCCATTTGCTGGTGCATTTCTTAGGCACTCAGCATTTTGCCAAAGTCAGCCCTCCTGAAGTCCAGTACCTTCACTTTTGACAGGTCTGTGACAGGTCTGAAGTGACAGCTCATGTCAGAATGTGGGAGTGTGAGGTAGGGTTGTCAGAACTAGTTCAAGTAAGATTTGAACCCTCCTCAAACCCTGGTGTTCGAGTTCTAATTTAGAACTCAAACACTAAAGGGTTAGCCAAAGGGTTCGAATCATCCTAAAACTAATTCTTACTTTTTGTCCTGGCTTGGCTTGTTCTAATAAAACAATTGACTGCCTAAAAATAACTTAAAGAAGAAAAAACAAAGTTATAGGGTGGGGAAAAGGAAGGGAGGGCTCGGGGCCAGAGGAGAAAAGGGTGGAAGGGAGTGGAGAATGGGTTGAGAGGACTCAGAGTTGGAGGAGGGAAGGAGGAAAAAATGGGTTACAATAATAAAAAATAACTGCTTGTGATAGGGACGGGAAGTTGAAACTTGCAAACTGCTGCCTGCTTGTGTGTGAGTGCTTAGTCTACTCTGCTCAGCAGCTCTAGTTGCTTGCTGAATCAAACACATTCATTTACAGTTATATCTCTTGTAACTCGTGACACTCTTGGAGGAGGAGATCACCCTGTAGTGAGGTGAAGGAAAGAGAAAGAGATCATATTTTGTTTTTCGCTTGTGAGAGGGAAAAAAAAAGTTAAAAACTTTACTGATTGTGTGAAACTTGAAGTTAACTCTTACAGTGCTGCGGACTGATATATCTGTCCAGAAATCCAATATGTTCACATTCTGCTTGCAGTCTAAGTTAAAAGCCAACAAAAGGAAAAAAATTTCTGGTCCCACAACACAGTAAACTAGCATTTGCCAATGCCGAATGTTGTCACGCTGGCATTGGCTTTGGTAGTGCAGTGTGGGAAAACATTTTGGGCAGGATGTCAAAATGACAGCTGTACAGTTCATAAGGAGGTATAAAAACTGCAAGTGTATTGAAAATGTGGCATGTAAATATTGCAAATTTGCGAAATTACAAGGGTGCGTGGAAATGCGCAATGCACGCTTGTAACACAGTCATTTTATGGACGCTGCACCAAATTTTCAACATAGGCATTTTAGCATCTTCTGCTCATGTACAGTGTCACTGTTATTTCTCGAACTGTCCCAAAGTGAATTCGCACAGCGACAGCGTGCTATTCTGCGCTGAACGTGCAAAACACATTTTGGGCAAGAATATGAAAAGACAGCTGTACTGTTCATCAAGAAGTGTGGAAAAATGGCAATGGTGAAAATCCAGAGTGAAAATATTACAAGCATGATGTTATGAGTCATGCAATCTGCCAATGCATGCTCGTAATACAGTCATTTTAAGGAGTATCGTCACCAAATTTCAACATAGGCATTTTAGGACCTCTGCTCATGAACAGTGTCACTGTCATTTTCATAATCTGTCCTGAACACTGATTTTGCACAGTGAATACGCTATTGTGAGCCGGAAGTATGGAAACACATTTCAGCCAGGATGTGAAAAATGACAGCTGTACTGTTCACAAGGAGGTGTACAAAAATTACAATGTTGAAAATCTGGCATGAAAATATTACGAATTCAGTGGTACAGCCTGCGAGTGTGGAGGAATTTCTTTTTATATATCTTTCTTTTATGCATACATATAGAGTGGATTCATGCATACATATAAAGCAAAGTGTGTTACAATATATTATGATCATAATGTAGAAGCTGCTAGTGTAGTTGAATATAGCCAGGTCTGAGTAGAGGCTAAGGGCATTATAAGTTTATAAGAACTGCAAGGTAAGCAGAAAGCAATAGCTCGTGCTGGCTGAAACCAGTTCCTTAGAGTTGTGAAAATAGCAGTTTAGATAAAGCTGAGCAGAATTGGTGGTGCCAGCCTGAATAGCAAGCTTGGGCAGGGTTGGGCAAAAAGTAAAGATAAGAACATGTAAATGCAGTGAGACCAAGCTGTACGGTACCATGGAGTGAGTGAAACTCATTGTTTCTATTAGGTCAGCTTGACCCAGGTATATGTATCAAGCAGTAACGGAAAGAAATGAAATAAGCCAGTGGAAAAGTACCTAATGCTTCAATGTGTTTTTCTGTTACATTGCTGAAAACTATGATTGGCTTATACTGAAATGTTGGTGTTTTCCAAGATAAGAAGTGCTATAAAATACTGTGTTAAACTTTGTTCGGGAGCTCTCTCCTTTAGCTGAGGCTCCCACATATATGTGTGCAGACAATAAACTGAGTTTATTGAATAACCATTGGGTGTGGTTATTGAGTACATAGAAATTAAGGTAAAGTATAGACAGTAAAGAGAATCTGCGACTACAGTTTTTGGCGAGTCGGCAGGATGGCTTCACTTCTCCGTGTCACACTGTGATCAGACTGCCAAGTCCCAGCCTCAGGGAGGGTGGCCCGGAGATTCTAGTCCCACCATATGTGTGACGCCTTGGGAGGCGTGACAGTCATCATTTACTGTTTTTAGGTGCTGGGGTGGCACCGGGAGTGTTGGTGGCACTCGCCAGGGACGCCTGTAAAAAAATATAGGAGTGTTGGGTGGCACTCCGAGTTTGGTCAAGGTGCCTATAAGGACAAATATGGAAATCAGGGGACAAAGCAGGGAGGCGGGAGAAACCGGACCAGCAAATGTATGCTGGATAAGTATGGTGGGACTCGGTCTGTCAGATAGGGGATTGGAATAGTGGACCAAGGGCTCTTCCCCAGGCAGGGACACTCAGTATAGATGTCCTCAGGGAGACTCAGATAGGCTTAGTGAGTGGAAAAGACCCACAAAAGGGAGAGACGGTGAAATGGCATGTGTTTAGAATGTGGGAAGAGAAGCGAGCGAGATTTGAGAGTCAACAGAGAGGATTAATGTTAAAGGAAGGGGAAAAGAGGTAGGCACGTCAAGGAGGCAATATAGACATCACGATACCCCTCCACCGTCTCGGCCACCGCCGACGGCTCCACCGATACCGCCGACGGCTCCACCGATACCTGAAGGTGCACAGGCAGCAGATCAGCAAGTGCTAGTGCAACCCGACAGCTCAGGATCAGGAGCAGTGCCCGGCAGTACCCTCTCCTCCCACGATCCGCAATGGACGGGGACGAGGACGGAGCAGGAGCCCACCTCCTCTGGGTTGCATGTGGGAGGGAGAGAGGAGGATGAGGAGGGAGAAGAAACACCGTCCCATACCAAGGGAGCTGAGGGGAAGGGCAAAATGCAGACGCGTCGCGCCGCAGAAGGACAAAAAGGAATGCTCGCCTGTCCGCTATGGACGGGATTGTGATTCGCAGAGCAGTTCCTTTGGTTGAATCCCAACCCAAATCCCGGGCAGACGGGCACGGCTCATTGAAGTAGAACCACCATGGCATCCCAAGAGCTCAAGGATGCGTAAAGAAATACCAAACCCATGAAAATATAGAGGAGTACATAACAGAGTTGGAAACCTAATTAAAACATATGAACTCTCGCTGAAGCAGAGGAGTCCCTAAGACGCACTTTGAAGGGACGTTGGGGAAGTTAAGGTGTCATGGAATACCAATGTTGACAGAAATAACCTTGACGCCTGAAACACAATCTGAGGAAGATTACAGAAATATACGTCGTAAGGTGGATTGGGATCGAATACTAAAATGCCAGGCAAACGGAGGGTGAGACTGTGAGAGATCACGAGAGACTGGAGGAGGTTTTCCACATTACCTGGTATAAAGCCAGATAACCCAGCATATGACAGCCAGCTGGCCATGGCATTTTGCGCTGGGTTAATAGAGACTATTCAGGACGTGAGTAAGACAGTTTATGCTTGGCTGGAAACACAATCGTTGAAGGAGGTCTTTAGGTGTGCGGAGCATGTTGAGAGACAGGCAAAGGGGGTGGAAAAGGCAGAAAAGAAAAAGCTAGAACAAGCGCAGCTAATGTACTATTCAAGAGATGGAGGACAAGGTACACGGGAGGGGTAGCGAGGTCGAGGCAAAGGCAGAGGCACCGAGGACTAACTATGCCCAAAATGCTGGACCAGGGTACTATCAGCCCCAACAGATGCAAGGAGGACCGAATATGAGGCAAGGAGGTAGGGGATGGGGCAAGAAAATAAAGACATTATTTGCTTTGCATGCCAGGAGAAGGGCCACATTGCTCGAAGTGCCCAGAGTACAGCAGCCGCAGTGGCAGCAGCACCAAAACCAGGAGAATGAGTACCCTTACCTCCACCACCACCACCGCAGACACAACAATGGTCTGAACCAATGGGACCGACCCAATGGAATCAAGGAGGTCAGTTTAGACCCAACCAGCAGAATTCACAGTACTGGTCCGACACAGGAAATATGGGTAACAGCAGCTGATGGTTACAGGAGCACTCAGTATGGTTCGAGTCTCTGCCACTCCGCAGGGAGTCCTTGATGGAACTGATGGTAATGGATACTTTATTGACTTTTCTTATAGACACTGGAGCATCTGTTTCGGTCATACACAACAAGAACTATTGCCCTTTGTCAGGAAAATTGGTAACCACAATTGGAGCTTCAGAGTACCTCAAAAGGAGCAGATGACGTTGCCTTACCGTAAAGTGTGGAAATACTTTGCTAAAACATTCCTTTTGAGCAGTTCGACCTGCCCGTAAATTTGATGGGACGGATCTCCTGGCAAAGGTAAGTGCCCAAATTAAGTGTATCTTAGGGAATAATTGTTGAAGCACCAGCGGTAGGAATCTATGTTTGTGATGAGGGGAGGGGACTGGCTGTACAGTTGGGAAATTGTAAATTGGATGAGCAGTACTGGTTAGAAAATGGGCAGAAAAAGTAACAAAGGGCAATATGCAGTTTAGGGTTAATCTGCATTGTATGGCATACTATGCTGTGGGGGCTAGAGATTATGAATATGAATGTGGGGATTGGGCGCAGCAGGTTGAACAATGGTTGTGGGTACATAATCTGTATGTGGGAAAGACAGGGTGGGGGCCTCAGTATTACTCACTGAAGAGCAACAAAAGGTGTTTAAAGTTCCTGAGTCACATCACATATTTCTTTGGCAAAGAAGCCGCAGCTGCAGTGGAAGGATTTGGGCCCCTGGATGGCAAGCATGGTGCAGCTAAAGATTGGGTGAATGTGGAAGGGGCAGAAATCAGCAGAGGGCAATGTAAAAGAATTAGTTTAAAAGAGGGTGCAAGGATGCATCAGAAAGGCAGGTGAATGTGAAAAGATGGTGGGAGAAGGAGAAAAACAGGACCCTGAGCCTGGGTGGATTAGTCAGATACCAAAAGTTCTGTGGGCTACATCTAAGTATGATGTGGGGCTAATGAAAGGAGCACAGCCACTAGTTGTGACGCCCAAAGCTCGTGACAGACCGAGTCGACACCAGTACCTGCTGGGAGGAAGCAGAAAAGGAATTGCACGCTGCATGCTGCGTTAGTACAAAAGGGGGTTATTGTTCCATGTCCAGATGCTGTAGTTAATACACCAATATTGCCAGTGAGAAAGGGAAGTGGGATTATCGCTTGTGCAAGATTTGAGGGCAGTGAATGAGGCAGTACATGTAAGAACTCCAGTGGTACCAAATCCAGCTACTATTCTGTCAGAAATCCCACATACTGCTACGCATTTTCAGTCATAGACTTAGCAAACGCCGTTTTTAGTATACCTGTGGATCCGGCTAGCCGAGAATGGTTTGCATTTACGCATAAGGTCAAAATGGACTTGGACTCGTATGCTCAAGGTTATGCGGAGTCACCTGCTGTGTTTTCTGCTCAAATGCATGAGAACTTGCAGGGCTTTGTCGCCCACAGGCAGTGCCCTGATTCAATACGTAGATGATTTACCCTGCCAGCCCGTCCAGGGAGGCGAGTGAGGAGGATACCAGAGCTCTGTTGATTTTTCTAGCCCAAAATGGACATAAAGTCTCAAAGAGTAAGCTGCAACTGTGTGCTACTAAGGTACATTATTTAGGTCACATACTCTCTGCAGAGGGAAGGCAGTTAGATCCCAAACGATCCAAGCGATTACTAAATGGCCCGTCCCTGTAACTAAGCAGCAAATGATGTCGTTTCTAGGAATGGCAGGTTACTGTCGTGCCTGGATAATGGATTATGCCTACATCATCCAGCCATTACATGACGCAATCTATGGCACAAAAATGAAAATGACAGATGCGTGCAGTGGTCCCCGGGTTAGAAACGTCATTTGCCAAAGTAAAGAGGTACTGGCCAGCACCCATGTTTGGGACTCCCAAACTATGCTAAAGCTTTTAACCTGTTTGTGAATGGACAAGGGGTTACATGTCTGCAGTTTGACACAGGATCATGGGGAGTCAGAGGCCAATTGCTTATTATTCAAAGCGGTTGGATGCAGTAGTGGCATGGTCTCCTGCCACAGTCCGTGGCGGCAGCCAGGAGGCAGTATTGTCTTGTGTGGATCTGGATTTTGCCCTCACTGTGCATGTACCCCATGCAGTGCAAGCTATATTGTTACAAGCTCGCACAGCTCATCTGACCCCGGGAGTTTTACAGTACCAGAATGTATTGCTCACAATGTCAAACATTACCTCAAATGGTGCACCACCTTGAATCCGGCAACCTTTGTTGCCCTCCCCGACGATGGCGAACAACATGACTGTGGACAGATAATTGACTGTGACAGTAAACCTAGACCAGATTAACAGATGTAGCTCTGACAAATGCAGAAGTTGAATATTTTGTGGATGGCTCAGCTTTTAAGGACCTAAGGGGTGACTAAAGTTGGTTATGCAGTATGTACTGTGTCTGAGGTAATAGAGAGCAGTTCATTGCCATCCAGTTTCTCTGCCCAGGCTGCAGAGTTGGTAGCCCTGACGAGGGCTTGTACGCTTGTGCAGGACAGAACAGTAAATGTGTATACAGACAGTTGGTATGCCTTTGGTGTGGCACATGACTTTGGGACACTATGGAAGCACAGAGGTTTTCTTACGGCCACGGGTAGCTTTATTGCGATGCGAAATTGGTAAAAGATTTGCTGTTTGCTATCCAACTACCTAGAGCTTTGGCAATTGTAAAATGTGCAGCACACACGTCTAACAAAGATTTTGTCTCCGCAGGTAATGGTTAGCGGATGCCGCAGCAAAGGCAGCGCTCAGTTAATGAGTGCTTCAGTCTACCAGTTAACTGTTGTAAATAGTGAAACCTGTAACTTGTTTTCTCCACAGGATTTAGTGGCTCTTCAGCGTAATGGTACTGAGGCAGAAAGCGCCATTGGAAACAGCAGTGTGTATTTGATTCTGATTTAAAGGTGTGGATGTCTGGGGATGGAGACCATGCTTACCGGATCGGTATTTCCGTTTTGGCAAAATTGGCTCATGGAGCCGATCATGTTTCAAAGACGGGCATGGTAGATTTTGCAAATAAGTATTGGTATGTTGTTGGATTTACTAGCTATGCTGAAATGTTTTGTAGCAAGTGTGTAATTTGCATGCAGTACAATGTGGGCAGAGGACAGCATCTAACCCTCTGCCCACCCGATTCCTGCTGGTCCATTTGAGCATGTTATGATGGACTTTATAGAGCTTACGCCGTGCCAAGGCTATAAATATTGCTTAGTCATTGTAGATATGTTTTCAAAGTGGGTAGAGGCATTCCCGACTCGCAGGGCGTTACTGCATGCGCTATGGTAAAAGCTTTAATTCAGAAATTATCCTCGCTGGGGATTGCCCAGCTGCTTGTCATGCGATAATGGATCTCATTTTGCAAACGAAGTGATAAAATCATTGTGTGAGGCCTTGCAGGTGGACTCTCCGCATGCACTGCGCTTACCATCCCCTAATCGGGTGGGGCAGTGGAGAGCAAATCAGACTCTAAAACTCAAAATCACAAAATCATGGCAGAGATCAGTCTGACTTGGTGACTGCTTTGCCTCTCGCCCTCATGGCTTTGAGGGGTGAGAGGGCATCTTGGTCTCTCCCATATGAAATTTTACTAGACCTGCCATTGCGAATGCCAAATGCCCTTAACCACAAAGTCAAATCACCCTGCATGGAGTAGATGAGGAAATGGTTACTTATTGTTTATCCCTTAATGGTGTCTTGAGGTCTTTTTATCCTAGGGTCAAGGCAGCTTTGCCAGTGCCTACTGAGACATCCCTGCATCAGATTCAGCCTGGCAATTTTGTTTTAGTGAAGGACTTCGAAGGAAAAATGGAGTTCCCAAGGTGGCGTGGCCCATTACAAGTCCTGTTGATGGCAGCACAGCAGTAAAAGTTGCAGAAAGGGAGACATGGATTCACGCCTCACATTGCCGGCTGGTGAGCGGACCTATCCGAGGCCGTACGCCGAAAGGAATTAATGCTTAAAGGACTTATCGTTCTTACAGCCATTGTATTGGTAGTGCTTTTGCAACAAACTTTTGCTTCAGTACATACTCTTTTAATGAGAAGTATCAAGAGTGCAGGGCCCTGCATTGGGCAAATACCTGGTGGACTTTAATGAAATTGCATGCCGACAATACAAATATGTCTAACTGCTATGTATGTGCATCCTCCCCACTCTGCTGAAGTAGGGCTGCATCTTCGGCCTGCACCTCTGTCTTTTAATGATATGAGTTGCCATTTGCTCTGCAATAGTGGGTACGTCATGGAGAGTTGGGGTAAATAAAACAAATTGGGCAGCAACACTCCTTAGCAACAAAAATATGTCAGTGTATAAAGGGCACCATTTCGCTACTTGGTATGGGCCCCTCCCACTAATAGCACCCCAAATCCAGTGCACCTAGATTATAGAAGGCCTCAGGCCTCAGCATGTGTCTGTAATACTTCTGCACCAGCCTCTGTAGGTTTCTCAAACTGTAGTAAACAATGGGAAGTAGTATCAAATCTTACTGCATACAATACTGACTGGTTGTATAATGTGTCAACCACCCTCATCTATACACAGGCAAACAAGCCAAGTCCATTTGGTACCTTGACTGGCTTATATTGGGTATGCGAGATAAGACTTATGTGTTTTACCCACAGGATGGACCGGGTGTTGCTACCTTGCCACCCTACACCCTGTGGTTCATGCTTTTCATATTATCCACCCTAGTGTTAGCCCCAGGATTAAGAGATCCCTTACAAATAACATTCCACCAGAATCCAAACGTGTCCCTTGGCATGAAAAATTTGAGCGGGGTATTCCCCTGGTGGGGAGTTGTGCAAATGCACTATATTGATCAGCTTAGTTATGAGATAGAGACCCTTATCAATGACACCATGCAGTCTACAGCACTCATTAAGGCAGAAATAAAAGCAGCTAGGTTAGTGCCTTGCAAAACAGAGCTGCCTTAGATTACATGTTAGCTGCTCAGGTGGTGTTTTGCAGTCATTGGTGATGAATGTTGCACTTACATACCTGACAACTCGCAAGCTCTTGAACATGTTTTGCAAGGTGTTCGAGACCTTCAGGCCTAGTTTTGGGTGAACATGCACCTGTGGAGCAAGGTTGGGACCCTTGGTCTTGGTTCTCTAGCATCTTTGGTGATTGGGAGCCACTCTGTTACACTGGATTGCAGTGGCTCTTCTTATTCTATTGGCCATTTGGCTTGTGGTCACTATTATAAAAGCGTGTATTTTTCGTTTGTTTGTTCTTGAACATGCCTATCTCTGCCCAAATGCCTCTGCTTGATTATCAAAAAAAATCTTTTCCAGAAGAACCCCATTTCCTTTTGCACACATAGATGATCTTACCCAATGTAGTTGAGGCAGAGCCTCAAAGGGGGAGTGTGGAGGAATTTCTTTTATATATCTTTCTTTTATGCATACATATAGAGTGGATTCATGCATACATATAAAGCAAAGTGTGTTACAATATATTATGATTATAATGTAGAAGCTGCTAGTGTAGTTGAATATAGCCAGGTCTGAGTAGAGGCTAAGGGTCATTATAAGTTTATAAGAACTGCAAGGCAAGCAGAAAGCAATAGCTCGTCTGGCTGAAACCAGTTCCTTAGAGTTGTGAAAATAGCAGTTTAGATAAAGCTGAGCAGAATTGGTGGTGCCAGCCTGAATAGCAAGCTTGGGCAGGGTTGGGCAAAAGTAAAGATAAGAACATGTAAATGCAGTGAGACCAAGCTGTACGGTACCATGGAGTGAGTGAAACTCATTGTTTCTATTAGGTCAGCTTGACCCAGGCATACGTATCAAGCAGTAACGGAAAGAAATGAAATAAGCCAGTGGAAAAGTACCTAATGCTTCAATGTGTTTTTCTGTTACATTGCTGAAAACTATGATTGGCTTATACTGAAATGTTGGTGTTTTTCCAAGATAAGAAGTGCTATAAAATACTGTGTTAAACTTTGTTAGGGAGCTCTCTCCTTTAGCTGAGGCTCCCACATATATGTGCAGACAATAAACTGAGTTTATTGGACTAACCATTAGGTGTGGTTATTGAGTACATAGAAATTAAGGTAAAGTATAGACAGTAAAGAGAATCTGCGACCACAGTAGCAACTGCACAGCGTATGCTCGTAAAACAGCCATTTTTGATTAGTTTCCTCCAATTTATAACATAGGCTTTTTGAGAGCCCACCTCATGAACAGTGGCATTGTCATCTCATTAATCAGTTCCAAAAGGTGATTCCATGCAGTGACTGCAAAATCACCTTGCAGGACTGATTAACGTCATGACAGTGATAGATTTCATGAGGAGGGGTCCCAAAACCCTAATGTTGAAAATTTGGTGTAAAATCCCAAAATGCCCGAGATATGCATTTAAGTTGAAGAAACCCTATTTATTCCATTATACAGCTTACCGGCATTTCCACAGTTCGCGGTTGGCTTTGAAGAGTGCAGATTGTTCCCGTCCATCGAGACCGCTTCGCCAGGCTCCAGAGGTAAGTTTGGAGTGGGAGGTGTGGAGAGGCAGGTGCGCAATGGGTGGGTGCGGGTTGTGGGGGGCAGGGAGACCGCCGAGGGACTGTTTCCTTCTTTACAGGTAAAAAAAAACTAAAAGACATCAGGGACTGTTTTAGTTTTGATATGTGCTTGGCATGCTGGAGTGGGCTCCCAGTGTGCCACCTGAGTGTGTGTATGTGGGTGCTTTGTAGCCAACGAGGATATGGGCACCCCATCGGCAAACAAGGAAAGGAGCGGGGAGCCGAGGAGCCGAGGGGATTGGGCACCCATTGACAAGCAAAAACAGGGGGAGACACATTATGCTGATAGGGAGTGGGCTCCCCATCAGCAAAATTCAATGGGAGGGAGGGATACATGCCGACGGGATTGGGCCCCTGTCGCAAAGAGAAACTGTTGGGGAGAGGCACATGACATTGAGGGGATTGGGCACCCTCGGCAATCAAAAAGAGGGGTTACATGTTGCTGATGGGGATTGGGTACCTCCATTGGCACACAATAAATGGTGGGTTGACAGGCAACAACAGCAGTCACTGCCGCCATGTTGCCTGCACGTAGGGGAGGTGTGTTGTGGTCACACTGCATGAGAGCATTGCCTCATTGCAGCTGGTCTTTTCTCTCATGTCTTCGCCTGATTAGCTAGGCAGGGTGTCGGCCCCTGCTGCTGGCTGATTGGGAATGCGGGCGTACCTGCTGGTGCATGTCCTGCATTCGCCCAACAGTAACTGCGCCTCAAATCTGCACTACTCAGAAGATGTTGGCTGCCAAGTGCAGCAACATTAAAATTGTTTAGAGGACAGGAGTCTCAATCAGGACTGTGCTTTTGCTGAGGATGGGGGTCCTTCACTTTCACCCTAAAACCTCCTGATACAAGAAGAACACATTAAGGCATTTTTTGCTTACAATAATCCTGTGTTGTTGTGTGTTGTCTCCACTGCACTGTGTGTAGCCCAGTAGCCAGTTGTGTGGTGGTGGTGGTATTCTCAAATACAAGCCTAGAAATATATTTTGCTATTGGGAGGAGAGATACAAAAATCTCTTTCCTGTATTGTGTGTGTGTGACTCCATCTCCTGTGGCCAGCCCATCACCCTGCTGCTACTGTGTGCCCTTGACTGCACTGTATACTACACAGTATGTGTTACTGTGAGAAGCCCAGTGGCCAGCTGTGTTGTGGCATTATCTTTAAATACATGACAGAAGCCTAGAAACCTATTGCACTGTTGGGAGGAGAGAAAATCTCTTTCCCTGTGTTCTGTGTGACTCCATCTCCTGGGGTCAGCCCATCACCCTGCTGCAGTGTGCCTTTGACTGCACTGTACCCTACTCAGTGTGTTACCATGAGAAGTCCAGTGGCCAGTTGTGTGGTGGTTCAATTGGATTCAGAATTACAATTATTTCCTTTCACCTTGCCTGACCTGCTTTGTTTATGCCTATGTCCAGCAGCCCAATCATTCTGTAAGCCTTGAACTAGGGATCTTTTAGTTGTAAATCATCATATTGTTCATTGATCTTCAGTCCACTACATTACAGTATCATACAGTTAATTAAAACCAAATTTTGAAGTTGTAGCCAGCGATCACAAATCACATTGCTTTCTTACACAGGAATTGTGTGTGTGTGTGTGTGTGTGTGTGTGTGTGCAGTATGCTGCTGCTATTATGACTGACACCAACACAGATGAAGCATCTGGTGCTGGTGGTGGAGCAGGTGTTGGTGGTAGTGGTAATCCTGGTGTTAGCAAAAATAACCAAAATGTTTCACATGATAAAAATTCAACAAATAGGAAAAGAGCTACAATGAAGTGTGGTAAGGGGATCTTTAAGAAAACTTGTGGCTGCTGCGGTCACATGGAGAGGCACCGTGAGGTATGATGTTCGTGCTGTTAAAATCCCTGTGACTAACAGTAATAATGCATGTGACAGTGAGTCCCTCTCCGACAGCAGCTCTTTGTCTCAGTCTGATGCTGTTGTGTCTGGTGACATATCATCAGTTCCTCAATGAAGTGAAATGAGCAAGTCTGCTGACAATGGATCAGGTAGTGCACTTGCAAATACATCTGCTGCTGTTGGCAATGAAAAGGACATATCCAGTGAATCCAACACTTCTACACTGGCCAACAGTGAAAATCCCTCAAGGGCCACTGCTCAATTTTCTATCACCAGAGATGATGTCCCGGTACTGCTCAGACAGGTGAAAAAACCCAAACAGTTTTAGTTATCTTCCTAGCACTCTAACAAAATCTTTCACATCTGAAGTGTGGAATTATCTGTCTGTCAGTAAAAGTGATCCATGCAGAGCAATTTATTCCATGTGTAAACAAAGTATAAGCCATGGTAAAGTAATGTCATGCCTTGGCACTGGAGCTCTTAAATGGTATCTGAAAAACATTCAATATTTCTTGATCATCCAAAACCCATGTCCTCCATCTTCCAGACAACACGTGAGAAGGGTCAGGAATCTGAAATGGATATTGAATTGTCTGAACTTGATGTGGGCAGAACCACTGCCAGCCCTAGGATCATAATTACCACCAATGCCAGCACCATTAGCAGCAGTTGCACATCCAGTGATGGTACTGGATGTATTTGTCAAGTCCACCATCCCAACGTCCATCTGGCCATTGAAGCATAGTGTCTAATAAACCGGCAGGCGACAGTGATATGTTGTAGCAGCTAACACTGTCTCAGGCATTTGAGATAAAGAATACTTTTACCAAAAATCATCCAAGACCCTTCATCTTAATCACAAAATTGGTGAAATGTTAGCAGGAGCCCTTCTCCCATACTCTTTGGTAGATCATGAGGATTTTAGGGAGCTCATGAAACTTGCAGAGCCTCAGTACAATGTTCCTCATTGAAGGTACCTTTCCTATGTTGAAATATCAAACATTTATCAGGCTTTAAAAGTGACAGTAATGCTTACACTTAAAACTGCAGATGGCGAGGTTATTAATGTCACAATAGATAAGTGGACTAGCAGTCAGAATATAGATTATATGGCCCTTACTGCTCATTGGGTCACTTTATCTTGTGCTTCTTCAAAACAAAGACACCCCAAAAGATGGTGCTGTTGCATATAAAGAAGTTTGGGCAAAGTCATACAGCTGCAAACATCTTGCAGGAACTAAATGAGCTCCTTCACAAATGGATTTATTCTAACAGTCTAAGATGTGGCTTTATAGTAAGTGACAATGGAGCCAACATCTTGAAAGCAGTATAGGATGGAGGGTTTATGCATGCTTCTTGCTTTGCACATTCTTACATTTAATTGTCATGGGGTTCCTGAGTAATGAAACACAAGTGGATGATATGATTGCTGTTTGCAAAATTGTGACTCACTTTCACAGTCAACAAAGGTCATATGGATATTGTCTGAACTGAAAACAAGCTGTGCCAGCAAAACTGATTCAAAATATTTCCACTGGTGGAACTCAACTCTTATATGCTGCAGCACCTCTTAGAACAAAAGCAAGCTGTATATGAATACTGCTCCTGTTGCATTATTGGTGATGGCATTATGCTTTCTGTGCTGCAGTGGAAGTTAACAGAGACAGTGGGCTGCATCCTAGCTCCTTTTGAGACAGCTACAAGGGACATGTCTTCTGAAGGTGTGTCTCTGAGTCAGGCTATCCCACTCATAATGCTGATTTCACATTATCTGAGTGTTTTGACTCTACAGATAGAATAAGACAGATCTGAAGCTCAGAGAACATGTCAGCTGTATCATCAAAATCTCGTAAAGAGAATGAGCAAGCACTTCCAAAACAAAGACAGATTAGTTGCAATGATGAAATCAAAACACTACGTGCTTGCAAGTCTCTTAGATCCCAGGTTAAAGGCTGTACATCTTCCAAAAACAGATTATGCAGAGCACTACAAATTACAGTTGCAAGATGAGTTGCGGCACTCACAGGAGTCAAACACAGACACGCACAGTAGCTTAAGATTGTCGCCATACAATGTGCAGGTCCATCTTCACAAAAAATACTAAACTGGAAAGTCACCAAACATTAGCAGCAGTTGTTCCACAATTGCCACTTCCACCCTTAGTAGCAAGTTAAATCTGTGGCAAAACCTTTCCCAAATTGCAGCCAAAACCAGATTACACTGATTCCTCTTCTGAGCATTCACTGTCCATCATGGTAGATAGATACCTGCAAGAACTGCTTATTTCTATTGATGCATGCCCATTTGAAAACTGGAGATCAAAAAGTTAATATGGACCAAGCTGTATGATGAAGCTTGTAAATATTTTGGTTGTCCTGCAACAAGTGTCTCTTCAGAATGCATGTTTAGTACAGCTGGTAATATTTTGACAGACACCAGAAATAGGTGGCTGCCAGAAAATGTACACACGTTAACTTTTATTAAAGTTAATAAAGCAAGATTTTGTATCCCTACAAGAGTATTCAAGCTGATCCTGAAGTGACTGATGTTGTGGATGGTGATGTTGATGACAACTAAGATGGTGTTGCTTGGTAAATACTGTGTGGAACAGAGTCTCACTAGACAAAAGGAAACTTTACAGACTGTGATGAGTTGGGTTGTCTCTCTCTCTCTTGGCCTACTATTATGGACTATATACCCAAAAAACTTTCACCATTTCCGTGGCAAACTGCTTTGTATCTAGGGCCTAAAGTCAGCAAGTTTTTTTTTTTTTTTTCAGGAAAATTTTAACAGTGGGAGCAGACCCAAATAATGGCACGAAAGGACACTGTCAACTGTTTCTGTATCATATTATACTAGTTGAAATGAAAACACATATGTTTGGATTTACCTTCAGTAACATTGATTGATTTTGTTGGTTGTGTTTTATTTGTTTCCTTTAGTAGAACATGTCACTTACTTAAGGCAGCAATGCAATGAAAATATTAACACACCTGGCAAATCTTACCTTGATCAACTGTAATTCCAATTCCAAGCTCCTGAACAATGCAAATACCCTCCCCCAAAAATCCACTTACGATGCAGTGTCTCCTCTCTTCTCCCAGTGCATCATGATTAGACTGTGTGGTGGTATTATTTCCAAGCCAGGAAAGATGCAGTTGAAGTTGATCAAGGAGTGCAATAGTACACTGCTGCAACCAAACTTAGTCTGTGACTTTGTGGTGCATCAGTATGGGTAGGGACCAGGGGGCCTATTTTTCAATTTTAAAGAGGACAGACAATTTATTTCTAATTGGTAGCTATTTATTATTTTCTCAATTACAGAAATGTTAGCCATAAACTCAGATGATCCATATGTAACTTTACTGAATAAAAGTGACAGTGTCAGTGGCTCAGTAGGTGCACACTCGCCTCTGAGGCCGGAGATCAGAGGGCTATGGGTTCAGTTCCCACATTTGGCACTTGGGTTAATATCCAGTACTGACACTGTAGTGCAGCATGAGAGGGTGCTGCACTTCTGAGGTGCTGTCTTTCGGATGAGACATTAAACCGAGGTCCCATCTGCCTGGATTGGTGGTAGTTCAGGTGGATGTTAAAGATCCCATGGCACTTATCAAAAGAGTAGGGAATTTTCCGGTGTCCTGGCCAAATTTCCTCATTCACTAAAAATACCACCAACAGCTTAATCTGGTTCAATTTCAGTTGCTTACCATCTGTATCCCCCGGGTCGCCTCTGAAAAGGGACTTTCTAGGCCCAGTGGCTCACAGGTCAACAAAATTCAACAAACAAAAACAAAACAAAGTGATGGGAAAACTGTGTTTTGCTTTGTTATGTTTTTATGGGCAGCATTCTGTTACAAGTCTCTTCAGGGAAACAATAATCTGAGTTTTACCTATGTCATGATTTGAGCACATAACTATAAGCATAGCATGCAGTTGTACACAAACCATGACATAATAGTAAAACTGTTAAATTACTGGTTCCATGAAGACAGCTGTTCATAATGTTGTCCATAAGAAGAAAACAATTGAAAAGACAGTTTTTCACATAAGTGTTGATTAAGGAACAGTTAACTATGGCTCATTTGGAGGCAAGATTTTCATTTCTCTTATTAAGAACATTACTAACTGCTGCCTCCTAGCTCAAATTTCCTGTCCCTTTGAACAAGTTCTGGTCAGAGCCGACAGAGCTGTGATGAGCTACCAAGTGACCAAAGTTACACTTGTGGGTAGAAATTATTGAATGCCTGGGTGTAACTTGACCATTTTTTGAGGTGTGGCACTAAATTTTCAAAATGGCCACTTTGGGACCTCCTCATGAAGAGTGCCAGTGTCATTTTGTTTACTTGTCCTGAAAGATGATTTCTAGAGTGACCATGCCATTTTGTGCTACAGGTGAAAACATGTTTCGAGGCAGGATATGAAAATGACAACCATACTGTTAAAAGGAGGTATACAAAAATAGCAATGTTGTAAATCTGGAGTGAAAATATTAAAAACTGGCGAAGTTAGGAGCATGTATAGAAACTCGCAATGCTACGTTTGTAACACAGTCATTTTTGAGTTTTCACCAAATTTTGCAACATGGGATTTTGGACCCTCATGAACAGTGGCACTGTCATTTCCTTAATCGGTGCCAAAAGGTGATTCGGTGCAGCCACCTCTAAATCACCTTTCAGGACTGAATCTTGAAATGACAGTGACACTGTTCACGAGGTGGGGTCCTAAGAACCCCATGTTGAAAATTTGAGCCAAAATTCAAAGAAATGGCTGATTTATTAATCTAGTTGAAAACCCTTTGAATGCCATTATAGCACACTTACCTTTGATTCTTCAGTTTGCGGTTCAGCTTTGAAGAGTGCTGATGTGTCGGTCCAGAAGATGACAGCACTGACCTCTGAAGGTAAGTATGGGATAAGGGGACCCTCCCAATGCATGTGGCACATTGGGAGCCCACCCAGTGTGCCCAAATGTACCTTTGTTTTGCCCCATGCCAACACTGGGATGCCCAATCCCATGTCAGCACTATGTGCCCCCTCCCCTACTGATGTGGCACAATGGAAGCCCACCCCAGTATGCCCAAATGTTTGCTTTTCTTCCTCCCCACTGATGTTTGGGTTGCCCAATCCCCATGTCGGCATCAAGTACCCACCCCACCAACTCATGTGGCACACTGGGAGCCCAACCCAGTGTGCCCAAATGTATATAGATTTTTCTTCCTGTAAATAAAGAAAACCTTCCCCAACATGTTTTTATTTTAAACCTGTACATAAGAAAATGGTCCTTCTTCTTCACCCCAGTTCTCCCCACCTCCCACTAAACACCCCTCCCTTACTCCCTTACCCTATACTTACCTCTGGAGGGCAGCGCTGTCATCTTCTATGGACCAGAACATGTCTGCACTCTTCAAAGCTGAACCACAAACTGAAGAATCAAAGGTAAGCATGCTATAATGGCATCCAATGGGGGTTTCAACTTATTTTGATAAATAAGCCATTTTTGAATTTTGCCATAAACTTTCAGCATAGAGTTCTTGGGACCCCACCTCATGAAAATTTTCACTGTCATTTTGTTACTCAGTCCCGAAAGGTGATTTCGTGGTGGGTGCACGGAATCACCTTTTGGACCAATTCATGAAATGATAGTGCCACTGTTCATGAGGTGGGGTCCCAAAGCCCATGTTGCAAATTTGGTGAAAATTTCCAAAAATGACTGCATTTATTTATTTATTTAGCTTTTGTTAACCAGGTAGGTACACTAGACAAGACAATTGCCTATTTTCAGGTATGGCCTGGGAGAGTACAGGAATAATAGATTTAGGTACATACAATGACATTGTACAGATTAGACATGTTACAGTTCATGGAGGATACAGATTCAACACAGCATATGAAACATGGTAAGGCATAAATTATACAGTATTAACATAACAAAACAAACACCTTGTGCGAGATAAGAGCAGTAATGTTACAGATTCAACACAGCGTACGAGCATGGTGAGGCATAGATTATACAGTATTAACATAACAACATAAACACCTTATGGAAGCCAAGAGCAGTTCCAGGGACACAGTATCGAAATCCTTCAGATGTGACACTATATACAGTTTAGCAACCTCTTGGAGTCTGGTCTTTTGTCCAGGAGTAGCTCCAGAGCAGAGGAGTGCTGTGATGGATCAATTCATGGGGTTTGGGGCAGCCACAGGCTGAGGCAAGTTTGAGATGGTTCCATAGGGAGGAATGAGACACATCTGTGAGTCTGCGGCACAGACCTGGGCAGAGAAGGAGTTCCACAGTCTGTGAGCGAATGCAGCAAAGACCCGCCCACCCATATGAGTCTGTGTAGTTGGTGCCTTGAGGAGGGCCTGTCCCTGGGACCTGAGGGAGTAGGAGGAGGAGCCGGATGGGACAAGAAATTTCGCAAGCCCTTGAGGGGTGCCAGTGACATGGACCTTTCAGGTGAAGTACCTAAGCAAGTCTATGTGGTTAGTGGGTGAGAGCCAATTTAGCCTGCTATAGAGGTCGCAATGGTGAGTGAGACAGGGGCAGCCAGCGCGAATGACAGACATTATTGTAGGCAGAGAACCACCTAGTGAGGTGGACTTTGGATGAGTGGGCAAACAAGAGGAGCCCATAGCAGAGCATTATGAGCATGCATTGCGCAGTTTCTATACACACTCTAACTTTGCCAATTTTTTTTACTTTCTCTTTTATCCTCCTCCCTTCCTGCAGCTCTCCTTCTTGGAGACATCTATAGCCTTATCAGCCTTCGCTCACCTACCTGGTGACCGGTGCAGTCCGTGCCCATGGAGCCATGGCTATACCCCCAGGTGAGTGCAGGGGTGGGAGCCCTACACTGACGCTTTCTCTATGCTTCGGCCGGCACGCTGTCTCCGGGCAGGTAAGGGCATTGAAGGTCGGGCCTGGTGCTCTGTCTACTGGGAGGCTGCAAGGGTTTTTCCTGGTGTTCTCGGCGTGCCAGGTCCCCGGACGTCAAGGCGCTGAAGCGCCCGGCGTCTGTACGTCGCCCCATTCTGTTGGAGCATTGGGCTGCTATACCTCGGGTCTCCTCCCGGGACAGACAAGCGCCGAAGCTCAGGTACCCTCCCCGGAGAGAACGAGCGGTCCTTGGGACGCTCAAGTCCTCCCCTCCCTGCCGCCTCCAGCTCCCGGCCTCATTCCTGAACACGGGTCGCCATGCCGCAGCGAAATCCAACCACTGTGCCGGGCAGGCTGGACCGGCTTTGCCAATTTTAATATTTTCCTCCACATTTTCAACATTGCTATTTTTGCACACCTACTTTTAAACCAGATAGCTGTAATTTATCACATCCTGCCCAAAATGTGTTTTCACACCTGTGGCACAGAATGCCGTTGTTGTTTGTGAATTCACCTTTCGGGACAAGTGAACAAAATGACACTGGCACTATTCATGAGGAGGGTCCCAAAAGGCCATGTTGAAAATATGAGATAACACCTCAAAAAATGGCCAAGTTACACGTGGGCATTCAATAATTTCACGACGCGGTGTAACTTTGCTCACTTGGCAGCTCATCACAACCCTATCAGCTCTGACCAGATTTTGTTTCTTTATGTGACTGAAATACACTTTTTATTTATGTATCAGCTGGAAGGTTGATGCATTATCTTAGAAAGTTGTATGTATTACTCAATTTTCCAAAAGAATGTTGGTGTGCTGTGTACGCATTATAGAAACATAGGAACATAGACTTTGACAGCAGATAAGGACGCATGGTCCACCCGTCTGAACATTTCCCTACCTATTGGATAAGCTGCTGATCCTAGTTAACCAACATCCTACTTCTTCCTGCCTCCCACCAGCATTGCCTTATGTCGGTCCCATGCATTCTTGAATTCTCCCACTGTTTTGACCCTGCAACCTCCTCAGGAAGGCTGTTCCATGCGTCCACCACCCTCTCTGTGAAAAAAATACTTCCTCGTGTTGCCCCTGAGCCATCCCTCCTCTATCTTCAAATTGTGACCTCTGCTCTTGCACATCTCTTTTCTGAAAGATGCTACCCTCTTGTACTTTGTTGATTCCTTGAGGTACTTGAAAGTTTTTATCACATCCCCCTCCCTCCTTTCCTTGAGGGTATACAACAAAGTTCTTTAGTCTCTCTCTTTATTTGGCTTCTGTGCAGACCCTGCACCATTTTAGTTTCCCTCTGCTGGACTGCCTCCATCCTGTCTATGTCCTTGCAGAGGTGAGGTCTTCAGAACTGTAAACAGTGCTCTAGATGGGGTCTCACCAACTGTCTGTACAGAGGGATAACAACTTCAGTTCAATTCAATTCAAGTTTATTGCAGAAAAGCTCCATTGAGCAGGCTCATTCACAAGGAGAGCTTGGTTACATAGAAGGCAATAATAGATGGAAGGTACATAATTACATAAATGAGCATTTGTCAATGCCAAATGTTGTCGTGCTGGCATTGGCAGTAGGAGTGGTGTAGCTAGAAATGCATAGTGCTGTGATTTTGTGAATGTGTCTCAAAAGGTGATTTTGCACAGCAAGCACGCATTGTGCACAGCTAGCTGGAAACACATTTTGAGCAGGCTGTGAAAATGGCAGCTGGACTGTTGATAATGAGATGTGCACAAATGCCAGTGGTGAAAATATGGCATGAAAATATTGCAGATTGACGGTTATAAGGGTGTGGAAACTGCAATGCATGCTTGCAACACAGTCATTGCATGGAGTTTCGGCACCAAATTTTCAACATAGGCTTTTTAGGACCTCTGCTCATTTATAGTGTCATTGTCATTTCCTCAAAGTGTCCCAAAACTGATTTTGCCCAGCAGCGTGCAATTCTGTCGGACATGCGAAAACACATTTCAGGCAGCTGCAGTGTTCATAAGGAGATATGGAAAATGCAGATGAACAGCTGGAGTGAAAGTATGACAAATTCACAAAGTCATGAGAGTGAGTGCAAACTGTGCAACACACGCTCATAAAACACTCATTTTATTTACTTTTGTTCCCAAAAGTTTCAAGCATAGTGTTGGGCATCTGCTAATGAACAGTGTCACTGTCATTTTATCATGTGTCTCGAACATGGACTTTCCACAGCGACCACGTTATTCTGCACGGAACTGCGAAAACAGATTTTGGTCAGGATGTGAAAATGACAGCTGTACTGTTCATTAGGAGGTGCAGAACAATGGCACAGTAGAAAATCTGGAGTGAGAATATTAGAAGTTTGCAACGACGAACGCATGGCAACCGCGCAATGCACGCTTCGAACACAGTCATTTTATGGAGTATTGTCACCAAATTCTCAACACAGGCATTTTAGGAACTCTGCTCATGAATAGTGTCTCTGTCATTTTCGTAATGTGTCCCAAACACTGATTTCGCACAGCAACACGCTTTTCTGCACTGAAAATGCAAAACACATTTTGGCAAGGATGTGAAAATGACAGCTATACAGTTCACAAGAAGATGTAGTAAAATGCCAAATTTGAGAATCTGGCATGAAAATATGCGTATGCACTAAGTTACAAGCATGCATTGCGCAGTTGCTATGTACTCGTGAAACAGTAATTTTATGGAGTATTGTCACCAAATTTTCAACACAGGCATTTTAGGACCTCTGCACATAGAACAGTATCACTGTCATTTTTGTAATGTGTCCCAAACACTGATTTCACACAGTGACCGTGCTATTCTGTGCCGGAAGTGCAAATCACATTTCAGCAAGGATGTGAAAATGGCAGCTGTACAGTTCACAAGAAGGTGTGGTAAAATGCCAATGTTGAGAATCTGGCATGAAAATAGTGCAAAATGTAGCTAGCAATCTGAAACAGCGTTGCACAGTTACTCCTGCGCTCATAAAACAGTCATGTTTTGCATTTTTCCCACTAAATTTGCAACATAGGGTTTTTGAGAGCCCCCAGAACAGTGGCACTGTCATTTCAACGTGAGTCCCGAAGGTGATTTCATGCAGTGACTGTGAAATCACCTTTTAGGACAGAATAACACCATGACAGTACAAGAATTCATGAGAAGGGTCCTAAAACCCATGTTGAAAATTTAGGGCCAAAATTCTCAAAAATGCCTGAGATATGCAGCAAAGTTGCAAAACCCTATCTATTACATTATACAGCTTACTGGCATTTCCTCAGTTCACAGTTGGCTTTGAAGAGTGCAGATGTGTTCTGGCCCACTGAAGATCATCGCGCGGACTCAGCAGTAGAGTATGGGGTGAAGGGGTGTGGGGAGCAGGGTGTACAGAGGGTGGGTGCAGGTGGGGAAGGCACGGTGACTACGAGGACCGTCTTTGTTTTACAGGTTAAAAACAGAAAAAAATTACGGACAGTTTTTGTTTTGCAGGGCATTTGGCATGCTGCAGTGGGCTCCAGCGTGCCACCTAACTGTTTGTCTGTAGCCGATGGGGATTGGGCACCCTCGTTGGCAAATAACTACGGCGGGATTAATGCCGGCGAGGATTAGGCACCCCTGTCAGCACACAAAGAAGGAAGGGGTGCAGAGCCAATGGTGATTTGGCACCTCCTCGGCATTAAACAATTGGAGGGTGCTTTATGCCAACAGGAGTGGACTCCCCATCGGCACATTCACAGGGCAGGGGCTGCCGACAGGGGATTGGGTACTGCTGAAGTCGGCAGTTCTACGGCCAGTGTCCTGGCCATGTATATAATGTTGGCGGAACAAGAAGAAAAAAGACCACTGCATCCGATGAGCTTTGCTCAGATTGCAGCGGACCTTTTCTTAGATGTGCTCGCCACATTATGTTGCATGGTGAGGCACCGCATGCAGGCTGGGATTGGGGAATGGTGAGGCACCTACTGGTGCGTGTCTCTGCATTCGCTAAAGCGACTGAGCCTCAAAAGCTGCACTGAAACCATCGATGTTGGCTGCGCAAGCTCGCCAACATAAAATGGACAAACACATGGTATAAAACATTGGAATGCAGTCATTAACAGCTCATGACAGTAAGTGATCACATAAAAGAAGGTTACATGCATAGTATAAAACAGTGGCTTCATCAAGGTCGATAAATACAGCCATTCTCCGATCTTGTCATAGATGAGTACATAGAAGGAGGATCCATGCATAGTGTAAGCAGTGTATTAATACAAATCGAGACATACAGTCATTGGCAGATTCTGAAATTAATATAAGGCAATATTGTGACACTATGCAACAAGGGTACTAAGGAGTAATGGAGCACACAGGAAATGCAACAAGGTTCATGGAGTGCAGCAGGGAGAAGAGCAGAGATGCAAAGGGCAAAGGTGAATTTGAATTGCAGGAAGGAGAGCTTAAGAAGAAGAAAGGGGCTGAGGGAGCTAAAGGTACAACACTTGTAACAGGGAGGAGGAGTGATTGGTATGGAGAAAGGTGGGAGGATGTGGAGGAGAGTGGGGAGAGAAGGCAGGGATATGCTGGGTGGGGTCAGGAATGGCCAGGGGTGGAGGAGTGGGCAGGGTGAAGAAGGGAGTAGGTTAATAGGAGGGAGAGCAGAGTGAGGGTGGCAGAAGAGGGGAGTGATGGTAGGGATGCTTCTTACAAGGAAGCATGGGAGGGTGAGGATCATACAGTAACAGAGGAGTAAGGAGGAGGGTAGGGGGCATACAGCTGAAGAATAGTAAGGATGGGAGTGGCAGGGAAGAAGGAAAGGGGGAAGGAAGGAGTCTAAGAGTAGAACTAGGGAGGTTAGAGGGGCAAGAGGAGGCCTGGAGGAGGTAGAGGGTGGAATGGTGGGGAGGAGGAGGAGAGGAAGACGAGAGACGAAGTGAGGGGGGATGGGGAGAGACAGGGTAGAGATGCAGACATGAGGTACAGGAGAGGGAGAATGCTATGATGGGCTCAGGCAGGCTGTGCTAGTTGGAGCAGTTACAAGCTACCAAGAAGTACTTTGCAGCTAGAGTCTTAAAGAAGTTAATTATGACAAGGCTTGTGAGCTTGAATACCGACTGAATGCTGTTCCAAGCTGCAGGGAGGAGTGCGATAAAGTGCCTTTACCAGGGAGGTTCAGGTTCTTGGAACATCCAGAAGGAGGAAAGCAGGCTTCCTTAGGGAGTAAGTGCAGCGTAAAATAAGTATGAGAGATGTGTTATAGGCTGGGAGGTTATGAAGCGCTTTAAGCATCCATGTGTTAAAGTGGAGCAGTCTTCTGGTAGCTAAAGATGTCCACCCCACTGTAGTGTACAGGTCACAATGGTGGGTCCTGGAGGGGAGCATTGGTGATGAAATGAAAGGCATGGTGGAAGAGGACATTGAGCCTGTGGAGGCTGTTTGCTGAGGTGCAGTTATAGATGATATCACCAAAGTCTAAGAGCAGAAGGAATGTAGCCTGGATAATAATAATAATAATAATAATAATATTCTTTATTTATATGGCCTTTCTTAAACCACGGCACCTTAACAATAAGCTTCATAAAACAATAAATAAGACACAATACAATAATACTGAATTCATAAATGCATTTAGCTGACAACCACAGATGGGTCTTTAAAAGCACGATAAATTCTCCACAGACGTGCACTTCTCAAAATGGATGGGGTAGAGAATTTCAGAGGGTTGGGGCCATGTACATAAAAGCATGGGCTCTGAAGATTTCAAAGCAACCCTTGGAACCTCTAGCAACCCCTCATCTGCCAAGTGGAATGATTGCTTAGGGCAGTAGGGTTCCAGAAGCTCTTTCAAGTAGTTCGAGCCTCAGTCCGTGTAGGGTTTTATAAGTCAGAAGACTGACTTTAAAGGTAATCTGCCACTATATTGGCAGCATATGCAGTTCTGCGAGCACTGGGGAAAATGATAGGCATGAGGAGTAACCGTCAATTAGCTGGGCCACAGTGTTTCTGCACGAGCTGCAAGCAGCAGATATCAACCCCAGGTAGCCTTAGATAAAGGGAGTTGCAATAGTCAAGGCACGAGGTCACAAAGGCGTGACCAATGTAGGCAAATCACCAGACAGAACTAGGTGCTTAATCCTGGAGATGTTCCTCAGATGGTAAAGGATGATTTGATGACTGCTGATACCTGCAACGCAGCGTCAGCCCGTCATCAAAATCACCACAGGTTCCACACCTGTTCAGAGTTTGGGAGCTGGGAGCCACCCAGAAATAATCCTGAAGGAAAACCGGCTCCCATCCCGCTATCCAGTAGCCTGGGTCCACAACCATCACCTCCATCTTCTCCGAGTTCAACCTCAACCAGCTTGAATTCATCCAGTTGTGGATTTCATTGAGGCAGTTGTTAAATACTGAGACAGCTCTATCTTGGTCAGGCGTAAAAGATAGGTAGAGCTGGGTATCATCAGCATAGCAGTGAAACCTCAGCCTACACCTTCTTACAATATGTCTGAGGGAGCATGTACACTGCAAATAACATGGGAGACAACACTGAACCCTGAGGAACCCAACATGACAGAGAGACTTGGCCAGAGGAATTTATCCCTGACACCACCCACTGAGTTCTGCCAGTGAGGAATGGTGTAAACCACCAAAGGACTGTACTAGACAGTCCACAGATGAACCCTCAGGTGTTCAAGGAGTATCCCATGGTCCACAGTGTTAAACGCTGAAGAGAGATTGAGAAGTACCAAGATAGAACGGTTTCAATCTCTTGCCATCAAGAGATCATTGAGCACCAACCAGCGCAGTTCCGGTAGTATGCCTCTTTTGAAAACCAACTGGAGTGGTTCATAAATGTCATGGATGGTCAAGTGGTTCTCCAGTTGTATGGCCACTACTTTCTGAATCGCCTTCCCACAAATGGAAGGTTAGAGATTGGTCTGTAGTTAGCATGGCAGTCCGGTCCAATGAAGCTTTCTTCAGGAGGGCATTACCACCGCCCCTTCAGGGAGCTAGGAAACTCACCTGTATCCAAGGAGCACCAGACTATCCACGCTAGGACTGGGGCGATAACATCACAACAACCCTTTATCAGGAGGTTGGACCCGGATCCAAACTACAGCATGTAGGGCACATACCCTGGATAATCTGCATGACATCAATGAACTGCGGCTGGTCAACGGAACTACAGGAGAGCCCGGGCAGTGATCGGGCACCGATCCATTGCTTCTCTCATAGAGGATGCAGATTGGAGTGCTGCCCTGATGTCGCCACCTTGGCCACAAAGAAGCAAGCAAGCCTTCACATTCTACTTGTGAAAAGACTTTTGAACCTGCAGGCAGGCTGTGCTGTACAGTCTGTCTAGAGTTCGAAAGAGCTGAGCTGGTCGGTTCTGAGTGGGCTTAATCTCCCAGACAGGAACTCTGTCATCTTACAGGAGATTGTGGAATAATAGACTTGGTAATGCTCCATCAATCTAAGATGGTCGGCATGGCAGCGGATATCCACCAGCAATGCTCTAGTCTTCATCCTTGTCACCGTGATCTCTTAAGGTCCCATCAAACCATGGGGACTAAGGGTGAAGGGACAGAATGACACAGACTGAAGCAATGATATCCAGAGCAGAGGAGATGGCTTTATTATAGGCTAAGACCAAGGCATCCAGATCATTGCTCATGCCAGAAAGCTCGATAGGTCAAGTAACACCGCCAGGCCCTCAAAGCTTACATCTTGCAAAGGGTGGTACCTGACCATCTTCACAGGAGTAGCCTGCAAAGGGGGCACAAAACTGAACCCCACGGTGTAATGATCGAACATCTGACAGGTTCCACCCCAAATCTAAGGTTTCATTCCCAGGAGGATGTCTAAGTCAAGGAGTGACCATCTCTATGAGTGGCAGAAGTAACAACTTGTGTAAGGCCCAATAAAGTCATCAATTGGAGGAAGTATTGTCCAAATTGCAAGAGTTCATCATCGACCCAGGTATTGAAGTCACCCAGGACCATCAGCCTGGGCGACTCGAATGATATGCCGATGACGAAGTCCGCTACTTCCTGCAGGAACTGCTTCTCATCACCTGGTGGACGGTAGATGAGGTCAATCCTACAACCCACACCTGCCACAACAGTACACTTTGTATGACTCAGCCTCCCTCAACTGGTACACCCATGAGGCCCAGTTCGGTCTTAAAACAGACTGCAACCCCACCTGTGGTCCAACCTCAGGCGTATAACACCGAGTACCCGCTCGGAATAGAGGCCTTTAATATGGTGCTGGTATTCTCAACCAGCCAGGTCTCATTAATGCACACCAGATCCACTGACCCAAGAAGATCTGCAATAACTGCAGTCTTATTTCTGATGGATGAGTCTAAGTCAGACCTCAGTAGGAAGAGCACTCTGTTTCGAAAAAGAAACCTAGTCTAGCTTTAAGTTTAGCTGAGAGGCTGTCAATGTGGGCATTAAAGGAAAGTTTGTTGTTGGTCCATACACCTAAGTGTTTGAACTTGTCAACTACTTCAAGTGGTTCTCCTGGGGATGTTGTGACAGTTGGAATATCAGCCTTAGCCCAGTGTTTTTTTTGGGGGGTTGCTGCTGTGGCTGAGGATCATTACCTTCATTTTTTCATTAAGCAGAAGCTTGGTACTGATGAGGTTGTGTTCGAGTTGAAGGAAGTCGGATTGAAGCTCACTGCAGACTTCGACAAGTGTAGGCTTAGAGGTATAAAAACTGTATCATCTGCAAAGAAGTGTAGATTAGAGTTGATGATGTTGGAGTCAAGGTTACTGATATAGATAGAGAAGAGGAGCAGGCCTAGTATGAATCCTTGGGGACACCTCTTCTGATGGAAAGGGGTTTGATAGAAGACCATTCACTTTTACTTGCTGTACACTCTAGTGAAGTAGCTGGAGAACCATTGCACCTGTGGAGGTGGTGGCACCTAGGTTTGGAGGCTAAACAAGGTAAGGCTGTGGTCGACGGTATCAAACGCTTTGCTCAAGTCAAGGAATACTGCACCTGTTACTAGCTTGGAATTATAGGTGGTGAACCAGTCATTGGTGACTACCTAGGCATAGATAGTACTGTGATTACATCTGAAGCCTGATTGCACAGGGTTAAAGAGAGAGTTTTCTCGATGTGATCTTTCAGTTGTCTATAAATTAGTTTTTGAGTATTTTGAGAGCACAGGGAGGATAGAAACAGGTCTGTAGTTGTTCAGGTCAGAGGGGTTGCTGGATTTAAAAGGTGCAGCACGAGGCCAATTTCCAGCAGGAGGAAACAGTGGCATTTGAGATAGACAGGTTGAATAAGTGGAGGGTGGAGCAGTGGATAGTAGTAGCCAAGCTTGAGGAAGAGGGGTTCAACTCCATCAGAACCCCCACCCCTTCTGATGTCGAGGTTTTGAAGGAGGTCTTCAACATCCTTATATGTTACTGAGAGTAGTTGGAGGGTGCAATGTAAGGAACCGGGGGCAGTGGATACCGGAGGAGGACAAGAAAGCACTGCATACGGAGGAGTCAAATGCTAGCCTAGCAGTGGCAAAGTGGGAATTAATTTTTCTATTATAAGGTTGTGGCCCTCAGGTACAACTCCTTTGTCATTGATCTTAAGAGGGAAAGGGGCCGCTTTATGCCCTTCAACTATTGCTATAGTCTGCCAAGTCTTGGCTGAGCTCCTTTGGCATGTTCAAGGGCACTGACATAGTTTGTTTTAACTGAGCGATGAGCTTGATGCAGGAGTTTCTAGCAGTTCTAAAAGCCTGCCAGTTGGCTTGGCATTTTATCTGCCTTGCTTGAGCTCAGAACTTGTCCCAGGCGGTGAGCGCAGATTTTAGATCTGTGTGAACCAGGAATGGGAAAATTTATGTTCTGATTTTGTGGAAGGGGGCATATTTATCAGCTAAGTAGAGTAGCCATTTTTGCAGATCATGACGGCCTCATCCACAGTTTTGGCTAGTTAGAGGTTTTCCAGTTAGATGCCCTGAGATCGCTGAGGTAGTTGTTTGTGGCAAATTTGTGGAAACTGCATTTGAAGGTGTATTTGGTCGAGGAGGGACCTTTTGCCTGAGCCCTGGTGCAGACTTCAATACCGTGGTCGCCAGGTCATTGTGGAAGACTGCAGAATTCAGAATTTTGTTAGGGTGATTAAAGAGGATAATGTTGAGGATAGAGCTATTGTTATAGTTTCTGGTATTTAGCTTGGTCGGTTTTGAGATCAGCTGGGAGAAACTGAATTCATCGCAGAGTTGTTTTAAGGCATTTGATTTAGGTGTTAACCAGTCGAGGTTTAGATCACCAAGAATGATGGTCTTACCGCTGTTAAGGTCTATCAAGGATTTGAGGGTATTGATAATTGCATTGCCCTCAGAGGGAGCCTGTAGCAGCCAATGCTATGAAGGGTTTCAGAGGATGGCAGATGGATCTTTAGTGACACACATTAAACTTCTTTGGACACCGAGAGGGCCAGATGTCAGATGCTTTCAATTTGTCTTACAGTAGATAACCATGCCACCACCCCGAGGGTCTATCTGCCCAGAGGAGACTGTAGGCAGGTAAAGCTATTGTTTGATTGGAGATGGAGGGCTTAAGCCAGGATTCAGTAATGACTAAGAATTCTGGCTTGGTGTGAGCTGCACAGACTTGAAGTTGGTCGAATTTATTGACCAAACTACACACATTAATTAGCATTAGCTTAAGACCAGGAGCAGTGGTGAAGTCTAAAGGGAGGCAATGGGGCAGGGAGAGTTGGGGTTAACTTCAATGTTACCCAAGCAAATGAGGAGCAGAATGAGCTTCAGTCAGGTGAAATTGAGCAGCAGCGGTAGTAGCAGCCCAAGTCAGAGTGGACTTGGCTGTGGCTCTGTTTTTAAAATGGAAAAGGTACCAAGTCTTGACTGTAAGCTGGCTCAGGGTCTTGTACCCTGCTTGGTGGGGCAGATGGGCTGGCTGTGCAGACCACCAAGAAGGCAGATCCATTGGTGGAGGGCCCAATCAGGGGCAACCTGGAGAGGGAGGAAGGGAGAAACTTTGATTTAGAGCAGAAAAAGAAAGTGGGCAGTTACTGGCTAAATTGGAGGGGGTTGCAATGTGAGGTGAGTGAGTGGGGCAGGGATTAAGAGCAGGAGGCTCCAAGAGGAAGAAGGAAAAAGAAGAGTAAAGTAAAAAAAAAAAAAAAAGAAAAAGTGGACTGGGCTAGCACAGAAGGGGAAGGATGTAATAGCAGTTAGCGCGAAACTGGATCTGTAGGCAGAACAATAAAGTGCCCTTACAGCTCCGTTTAACTCACACAATAAATTCAGCAAATGCACTATATTCACTACTAATACTTCAAAATACAGGTGTGGAAATTAATCAAATAAAATGAAAAGGAAGACTAGCCAAAATTGAGCAGCAGAGGTAGCAGCAACCCAAGTCAGAGCGGGCTCGGCTGTGGCTGTTTTTAAAATGGAAAAGGTGCCAAATCTTGACTGTAAGCTGGCTCAGGGTCTCATACCTTACTTCATGGGAAGAGGGTGGCTGGCTGTGCAGACCGCTGAGAAGGCAGATCCATTGGTGGAGGCCCAATGAGGAGCAACCTTGCTTGGTGGGGCAGAGGGCTGCTGGCTGTGCAGACTGCCAAGAAGGCAGATCTGTCGGTGGAGGGCCTGATCAGGGCAGTCTTGCTTGTTTTCTACTGGTGATGCCTCTCCCTATGCATCCCAGTATCCCCCAGCCTCCTTACTGCCTTCTCACATTACTTGCTTACCCTTAGGTCATCTGATATGACTACCCCAGGTCACTTTTCATTTTTGTTGTCGATAGTACCCCCATTGTGTACTCTTCCCCAGGGTTTTTGTTTCCCAGGTGCATTACTTTGCTTCTTTGCATTGAATCTAAGCTGCCATACTTTTGACCATTCCTCCAAGCTAGCCAAGTCGCTTCTCACCTTTCCACCCCCTTGTGTATCAACCCGTTGCAGATTTTGTGTCATCTGAAAACAGGGATATCTTGCCTTCAGACCCTCACTTATAAAGACATTAAAAGGACCAGTCCCAGTAATGAACCCTGCGGTATCCTGCTAGTAACCCCCTTACTTTGGAGTGGACTCTGTTTACTATTACCTCTGTGTCCTGTTGTCCAGCCAGTGTTTTACCCAGGCTGCCACCCTGGTACCCACTCCCAGGCTGGCTAACTTGTTTATTAATCTTTTGTGTGGGACTGTGTCAAATGCCTTGCTAAAGTCTAGGTAGGCCATGTCCCCAGACCCTCCCTGGTCTGCTACTTTGGTCACCCAGTCAAAGAAAATCTTATTAGATTTGCCCGACATGACCTTCTCGCTATAAATCCATGCTGCCTTGGGTCCTGTGTCCCGCTGGTCTTTTAGGTACTTAACAATCTTTTCTTTCAGAAGTGATTCCATAATTTTCCTACCACTGAGATCAAACTAACAGGTCTGTTGTTTCCTGCCTCTGCTTTGCTCCCACTATTGTGAAGGGAATCACATCCACCTTCCTCCAGTCCTCAGGCACCACACCATCCTCCCATGATTTGTTAAAGGGTAGTCAGTGGTGTCTCTAGTTCTCCTCTTAGTTGTTTTAGAATTCTGGGTGAATCCCATCAGGCCCCATTGCTATGTCCACCTTCTGTTTTAGGAGTTCTTTCTTCTGTGAATAGACTGATATTGATCCCCTATTCAGAGTGCTTCTATTGATTGTATTAGATACCTCCACCTCCTCTTCTTTGTGAATACTGAGCAGAAGTATTCATTCAGTATCCATGCTTTTCATTGTCACCCTCTGCTCACCCACCTCCCTTTATTTAGCCTCACTATCCTCTCTTGGTCTTTCTTTGCTCCCTAATGTACCTATAAATGGTTTTATCCCCATCTTAATTGAGTTGGCTATCTTTTTCTCAGTTTGGGCCTTTGCTATTCTGACTGGCTTCCCACTTCCTTCTACTTTAACTGGTACAGTTCTCTGTCTTGCTCCTTCTGTGTTTCCTTATACTTCCTGAATGCTACTGTTTCTCTCTAACCTTCCCTGCCACCTCTTTTGAGAAGCATAGTGTTTTTTCCTTCATTTTGATTTGTTTATTTGTTTCTCACAAAGTCTTGTTGCCTCTGTGATGGCAGGTTTGATTTTTCCCATTGTTCCTCCACCCTCCTTCTTGTCCATTTGCTAATACTTTTCTGAGGCACTCTCCCATTTTGCCAAAGTCAGCCCTCCTAAAGTCCAGTACCCTCACTTTGTATGGCTTGACTCTATGGCTGTGTTTATCATGAACCACACTATTTGGTGGTCACTTGTTCCCAGATAGCTACCCACTTCTAAATCTGAGATTCTCTCTCCATCCCGTTTGAAAGTACCAGGTTGAAGATTGCCCTCCCGAGAGGGTTCCAACACTAGCTGTCTGAGGTATGCCCTCAGTAGGGCATTGAGAATGACCCTATTCTTGAATGTGGATGCAGCAAAGGTGCCCCAACTAACATCTGCCATATTCAGGTCCCCATCAACAATAGCTCCCTTTTTCTGCCATCCTAACAATGCCTTCTATCATTTCCTTGTTCATTTTCTCCCCTGAGACAGGGTCTGTATACAACCCCAGTACAGAATGTGGTGCCATTTCTTGTCTCCAGGGGTATTCTGACACCTCCTGTCCTCCTATTTACCCTTTAGTTCCATTGCTTTGATCCCTTCCCTTTATGTAGGAGCTACTCCTCTGCCTCTTTACCCCCTGTCCTTCCTGTAGATTGTACCTTGGTATACTGAGAACCAAGTCATGGTTCTCTGTGTACCATGTTTCTGTGATTGCTACGATATCCAGGCATCCTTCTTCCATCGAGGCCTCTAGTTCAGGGAACTTGTTATCCAGACTATGGCCACGGTACTCATTGCTCTCCATTTTTGATGGTCTTACCCATTTTAGCCCCATCCCTGTCCTTACTGCCTTTGCCTTTTCTCCATTTGCCCTTCTCCCTATCGATTTTCTATCTTGGTGTTTACCTCACTTACTACCCTGTTTTGTGTGGGGAGCTGGATTTCACTACTCCTTTCAGTGCTCCCCTTGGCTAGTTTAAATGCTTGCCAATGAAGCATTTAAATCTATCACCTAGGATCCTGCTTTCCTCCTGGACAGAGACAGACCATCAAGCCAGTATAGGCCTGTATCCCACCAGGTGGACCCCAGTCCCCAGTGAAGCCAAAACCCTGAGCTCTGCACCAGGTTTGCAACCATTGATTGAATCCTATGGTGTGGAGCACCCTAGCCTCACCCATGCCATAGACAGGCAGTACTCTGAGAAGGTTACTGTACATGCTACATGTCTAAGGCCCTCTCCAACTCCACAAAGTCCTCCTGCACTGTTCTGATCCCATTCCCAGCCAGGTCATTTGTCCCTAGGTGGGCAATGAAGTCCAGCTCACTCCCCATGCAGCTGCTCCATGATCCTGAGGATCCACTTCCTGTCCCTCAAGCCATGGCACCAGGCAGGCACCTTAGCTCCCCTCCCTCCCACGAGTTCTATCCCCTAACAGCTGAATCCCCCACAGGAGCTGTTTCCTTCCACTATGGGGTCCGTGCCACCCTCCTGTGGGTCTCCTTTGTGGAGGTTCCCAACATCTTCCTTGGTCTCCACTGTGGGTGCCCCATAGGGAGCCATGCCTGGCAGAATGGGGTATGACTGTGGACGGCACAACTGGAGGGGTGCACCTCTCTTCCACCACCCTCGCCTCCCTTAACCCACCGTGGTTCAACCACTCTCATTCTTGGCAACCTTTGAGGCAGCAGTGACAGCCCAGGTGTTCCCTGCATGGGACAGGAGGCCCCCAATCCTGGCCAACACAGTCTGGAGATGAGCAACCTCCTCCCTCAGCCCAGAGAGGTGCCTGCAGATGGGACAACACTGCATCCTCTAGAACGTCTCTGAAGACTGCCGCTCCACAGGCACTGCTCTGCACCACTCCCATCATGTCTTATTGTGGCCCTCGACTGCTGCTTAGGTATGCTTACTCTTTCTTCTCTCTGTTTACTTTTTTTTCTCCTTATCTTCCTACAGCCTTCGTGCCCTTACAGCTCCTGCCCTTCCTGTTCTGGGAAAGGAAGTTCTATATTTCTCAGCAGTCCCTTCTTACTTGCTCGGAGTCAGACCTTCAGCAGCTAGGGAGTGAGGAGAGCTATTATTTTCCTTCTAGGATGACGAGTCCTATGTGCCTCTGTGATCACTCCTTCCTGCTCCCAAACAGTAAGTTCCAGTTGTCAGTCAAATCCAGTGCCTATAAAAGTGGAACTAGCTGGGGAGGGGAGGAAGGGAGGCTCTATAGTTCCAGTAATAGAGTAGTAAAGTTCTAGCAGCTGCCTTCTTCCTCCTGCTGCTCTCTGCCAAAAGTTAACTAGGGAAGTTTTAAATGCAGACACCTGACTTTCTTCTGCTAAGCCAGACCCCTAATTTATAGCTCTCCTCTTCACCTAGCTAACTGCACAGATAACCGTTCCTTCCCCAACTCAGACAAGCACACTAACTCTTGTTTATTTGTTTGTTTTGTACCCTAATTGAAGGTCCTAGTAGTAGAGTTCTAGTTCTTTAGTCCCAGTAGTAGAGTAGTAAAGTTCTAGCAGCTGCCTCCTTCCTCTTGCTGCTCTCTTATCTTAGAAAATTGTATGTATTTTTAGTGCCCTAGAGTTGGGGGCACAACAGAAAAATAGAAAAGGTGCCCCAGGGCAGGGTAGGGTCCCCTGCCAGTGTGTTTCCCTTCAGACAGCAGCTGAAAAAAAAGAAAAAGTTTTGTTTTGCTTCCCTGGCTGCCTACTCCGTTCTGGAATTCCCCCTTGGGAAGCTTCGTGAGCCAGGGAGCATTTCTTAAATCCAGCTCATGCTGGGCTGTTGGGAACTGGCCAGTGTTGCCAGGACATGCATCCTGAAGTCTGGTCGGTTGGTTCAGAGGATCTGTGGCCAGAGAAGCAGACAGATCATAGCAGTCATCCTGAGGGCAAAGAAGAGCTCAAAAGGGAGTGCTCCCAGGCACTCTGAAGCAAAAGGAGAGATGTGTTTGTGAAGAAAGGAGAGAGGGACACAGGACTGTGACAGCTATTTAGGAGCTTACCTGTGGTCCGCCTCTCCTCCCTCAGTGTTGGTGTTGGTGTTGGGTCCAGTGTCATGGTCCTAATCCAGTTCATCCTCTGGTGCCACAGTGTGCTCTGTTTAGCCCCATTTTTACTTTTATGGTTGTTTAAACGGTCCTTCGTGGCGGCATGTAGAAGTGCCACATCCTGTGAAGAAGATCGTTGGGTGACTTGAAGACCTGTGCAGTCCCAGTCATCCACCTCCCTGCCTGCTCATAGCCCTCCCTCTGCCCGGCCAAAGACCTCCTGCCTCCACATTCATTTCTTCACCCGGGCTGGGGCGGTGAGTCAGCGGCAGCACTAACAGCATGGTGCTGTCCGCCTGAAACAACTTTTAACATTTTTTGTTTTGTTAAAAGCACGAAAGGGCGCACATGAAACGTCCGAGAGCCGAGATGGGGCTGGCCAAGGGCCAAAATTTAAATAAATAAATATTAATCATGCCAGCTACGCCCATGGGAGGGGCCAGGACTAAGAGGCCAGTAGCAGTTTAATAAATATTCATGAAGGGGGCAGATTGAAGGAGGAGCAAAGAAGGACTACAGACAGGAAAGCCCGGCCAAGGCCTAGAGAGGAAGTTAAAGGGGCCATGCACTAGTATTTAAAGGGGCAGAGACCCTAGCAGTTAAAGGCATCACAGGTTCACTACAGGTTTGAGGGGGCCCAGTAGAGCAAGCCCAGAATAGTCAAGAGGCCCAGTAAAGAAAAGCCCACAGTTAAAGAGGTCAAGCAGAAAGGCCCATAAAAGATAGAGGGGCCCAGTGATAAAGAGTGCAAGGAAGGCCGGGAAAAGAGATCATCGTGCTCAGGGTTGCTGGGGTAGCCAGATCCTAGTTAAAGAGGGACCCACAAGTGTGGAGTGTCAGAACAAGGGTGATTAGCACACAGCTGCTTTTGAATTAACTGTCTATGTGAACAGCATATTACTCAAGCATATGAAATGTTGTGTTGATTGCAAAAGCACCAAGACTGTATTATACTGGGATTGTGGTTATTTACCCTGCTGCAAATAATTGCTCTGGACTTTGATTATTTGCCCTGCTACTAACAGTTGGCCTAGACTTTGGATTATTTGCACCAGCAACAAACAATTGCCTCTGCAATCATTGAATGCCATGGTTTAGTGCAAAGTGAAAGTACCAGTGTTTAGTGCAGTGTTTGGACTCAATCTTATGCGCAGCTGATTCTTCACCAAAGCAGTCTTCAGCCAACAAAGAACTTCACAGCATCTTCCTTCCCTATCATCCACTGTAAGTCAAAATTGACATTCCTTGATGTGAGTCATGGGCTGCCGGGTTCCTCGCTCTCTTTGTGGTTCAGTTAGCTTGAAGTGAAACACCTTGAAGAAGCCTCGACTGTCACTGCCAGTCATTCACTGAAAGTCGAGTCCGTCATGGTCAAAATGTGTTTGTGTCCACCAGTTTATTGTTTTCTGGCTTTGAACTCCTAGAATCTGGATCTTCACCTCATAGCCTATTCTTCTTGCTTGTTCTGTGCTGCCTGCACCATGTGGTCTTCTGGGATCCAGCTCCATTTGGTGATCCTTCAGGTGGATCCTTACCAAAGAAGCTTCAGCAGTTCATGTTTTCGTCCTTGGCAATCCTTGCAAGTGGATTCTTTGCCAGATCTGGTGTTCTTCATCTTTAGCAGCCCTGGTTGAGGGTTGGTGCCAGGAAACTCAGCAGTTCATGTTCTTTATCCTTGGCAGCCCTGGTCAAGGGTTTTGTGCCAGAGGAAATGGCAGAAGAATCTTCACTCTTGGCAATCATTTCAGGTGGATTCTTTGCCAAGTCCAGGGAAGAGCTCAGCAAAGTTTGGTCCTTTTGTGTCACAAGTATTCTGGCAACCCTGGAGAGTGGGTTGGCTGAAGAACCAAGGTCTGTTTAAAATCTCTCCACTTCCCTTTCCAACCTCTTCTAGGTTTCCATTGGTGTAACTTGGCACCAAGCAAGAGTCCCACTTTCCCCATGACTTCACCATCCTTCAGCTGTGTGCACGAAGACAAGAAAAGTTGGACTTCCTTATCAGCCATAGACTTTTAGTGGAGGTTTTCCCTTAGTACCTCAGGGTTGGGATAGAGTGTTCATATAGCCTGTATAGCAGTTATATAGCATGTAAAGCTATTTACAGAGCTTTATACATTTTAGAGTTTGCATTATATAGTTGTATGTTATTGGTTATTGCCTAGATAACCATAATGCTGTCCATTCTCCCTGTTGTTTTGTTGTTAGTATGTTCCTGTATGGTCATGTCCTCCTTCCTCCTGTGTAATAAACATCTTTGCTTTATCTGACCTCTGTGTACAACTCCTGCCTCTCCTTGTTGGGTGATTCCATCAACCCCTCACCATCCCACCTGCTGAGGGTGCCTCTGGTGCTGCTGGTAGTGAGACAGTTCCATCCACCACTCGGAGAGAAGAAACCAAGGTCTATTAGTACAGCACGGTCTACAAGTACAGCACCGCTATTTAGTATTTGCCAGCAAGATTCATTGGTATATTTTTTATTCAAATGTCTTGACTGACTACATTATGATATAATATGTCTTGCAACAGTTTCACGTGCTGTGGCTGCAGCACCTTGACTTTGTTATGCAAACTTTCTTTTAAATATAGCGACTTTTCAATTTAGTTACTTAAAGAGAAAGCAGCAAATAACTGACACTAGGTAACAGCAGTTATTTTTTTTTCATAATTCATGATGATGATGAGTATATATAACTGAGTACATAAATGGTTAATGTGGGACAGCCAAAGGTCGCTGTGCTGAAGATGGCTGCTTGATTCTTCATCTCCTGGATTCACCAAATATCATCATCCATCCTACAGATTCCAGACTTCTTACCTTCACCAACATCTGAGATCTTACTATATGTACATTGCAGAACAGCTCTGGTACAGTATTTTCATTGCCTCATAATTACTGAACGAGTTATCTACAGCTTTCAATTTCTCTATTAAGGCCTACAATAATGGCAGACCAATCTCCACATAACAGTTCTCTTAATAGAGTGGAGGCAATGTTTCAGCAACTAATAAGTGAAATCAATGTATTAAAAATTGCATCTCAACAAAATATCAATAATATGCAGGCACTTGATCAAAAATCAGAGCGCTACTGATGTTAAAGCATCTCAAAATGAAGATTCCATTAACACATTACAGGCTACCATCAGGGAGCAGGACAGAGTTATTAGGAACCTTCAGGACAAAATAGATGATATTGAAAATAGGAAACAGACGTAACAACCTTAGATTTCTCGGGTTTCCTGAGGGTGTTGAACTAGGAGACACCAGTTCTCTTCTAATTCATGTACTTCCTTCTTTGCTTAAATTACCAGCCGGCCAAGACCTAATCATCGAGAGATCTCCACGCACCTTAAATCCGAGGCCTGGACCCGACCAGAAACCCAGGCCCATCATTGCCAGATTTCTAAACCACGCACATACTGAACTGATTCTTCACAAAGTGAGGCAATTAGGTGCACTTACTTGGCAAGAAAACAGAATCCTAATTTTCAGAGACTATTCTAAAGAATTATCTAACAAACGTAAAAGCTTACAACCCCATTAAAACAATCCTTCATCAGCGTGGAATTAAGTTTGCACTTCGTTACCCTGCAACAATGTGTCTTTTTTGAATGATTCTACCAGAGATTTCAGTACCCCAGAATCTCTCTCTAATTTCTGAATTGGACACAGCCGCGCCACATTGCCTTGCGATGCTAATGCAGCTCGTTCCTGCTCCAGCACAAGCACTTGCAGTTACAATGTGTTGCCCTTCCTGCTGAAACTGTCCTTCAGGTCCCTGAGAAATCTGCAGCCATTATATCTGCCACTGTAGCTCCTGCTAGAAGCTCTGCACGCATACAAGAAAAAAAAGCATCTGGTTCTTCTCTAAATAATAATACCTGCTGTTTAAATAATATTTCCACCTCTCCAGCTTCCTATGTGGAACGTCACATCAGTTTTTCTACTCCTCTTACCTTGTCTAACAAATTCTCCCCACTCCAAGAAGATCTGCACTCATCTACGGAGGATCTGAGACAGACTGTATCCAACCCTTTACTCAAGACCAGAAGAAGCTCTCAATGGGTAATGACTCTCCTGATTCTTCCTGGGCTGATCTTGTGTCCACTCTCCCTTTAAATCATCTGAACCACCCAAATAGAAAAGGAGAAGAAAATCGAAGAGCAAGGCTACCTGAGGCTTTTCCCATTAAAAAAAAGATTTGTAATAAATACTATGGCCCATAATTAGATGTGACATAGTAGTTTCTCACCAGAATCCTCCTCTTCCACACCACCTCACTCGATTCCTTCAGTACATTTACCCAAAGTGCAGTCCTCATCGCACCCAACAGGTTTGGAGCACTTAAATGCAGTAAATCACTATCGCTGCTGAGAAGCCTGTATCTGTCTGTGGAGGTGAGACAATTGACACTGGAGGTATTTAATCCATGTGGGAGTTACTCTCAATGTATTCAATGAAAAAAAATAAATGAGAGAAAGAATAAATATTACAATGTTTGTAAGATCTCTTCTAATTAATCCTTGTGTGGTGCCAGACATTAGTATATATAATTGCTATTTACACTCTAATTTTTCATAAGCTTTGGCGCCACCATGTGGTCAGATGCACACATATATAGAGTTCTGTATTTCATATCAGTGTGCCCTTAACCCCCACTATTATAGAAATTTTCCATATAAATCCTATCGTTTGGAATGTGGAGGATGATTAGACAAATACTCTAAAATCATTTACTTATTTAATATTTATTTTGCATCACTTCTGGTATGTAGTGCATCAGGTGCATTCCCATTATATCTCACAGATTTTGCACCAAAGTATGCTTCCAATTGTATTTCCATACATTGAGTTTTTCCGCTTTTCACATTATTCTTCATCCCATTTTCTTCCAAATCATTGGAACTTATAAAATGATTCCACAATACACTGATGCACTATGAACTATAGTATATACTGCATTCCCTAACCTAGCTTATGTGGATTAATACACATCGGGCATCCTTTTATCTGGCTCACACTGTTTCAGCATTATCTGCCATCATGTTGGTATACTTTATTTAATATTGGACTTATTGCTAGGTCCAAGCTAATTCATTATGTTTGAATTTAACACTATTACATAATTATCCTTTTTTATTTGGTAGAATGATGTTTTGTTTTTTCCAGGGTAATGCTTTAATTACCTCAGCACAAATCTCAATTACACTTCATTAATATCCTGTTATATAAAGTTTAGTATCTTAAGATTATAGGGTAAACCGTATCTTGAGATTCACTAATTACTCTACACGCCTAGTAGTGTAGAGTGAGAGTCCCGTATATTTACCGACTCTTATTGCTCTGCATTTTATAAAAGTTTCAAATTAATATTCTTGTTACTGAGTTTATATTAACGTTTGTTGGTTCTAATGTTTAATTACTTGATATTCTTATTCTATACTCTCCTCTAGAGATAAAATGAATACAAATACTCAATCATCTCGAACCCATACAAGTTAAGGGCCCTGCATACATTTCTTTTTATTATATATATTTACCTTTTGAATCTGTGACATCCTCCAAATTAATGGTATTGAGTCCTCATTCCTATTTGTAACTAATTACCTTATATCCTAGTACCATGAGTGATCTAATCTTACATTCATGGAATGTCAAGGACTCAACTCACCTTGTAGTAAGCAAGTACTTACCTATCTTAAAAGCATAAACACATATTGCTTTTTACAAGAAACTAAACTTTTATCAGAGGATGTCGACAGACTTAAAAGGGACTGGTCGGTCAAATATATGCGCATCTTCTCCATCCAAAACATGGGGTTGCTATCTTAATACATAAAATCTCTTTAATTGGCCCCCATAAAAATCATTAGAGACCTGGATGGTAGGTGATTATAACCCTATTAAACACTCACAGCAGGTCCTGGCTATGTTTGTGAATATATATGCACCCAACTTTGATTCACCCATTTTCTTCCATAATCTATCCCAACAAATTATGATTAATAATAAAATAATTCACCTATTCTTATTGGTGGTGACTTTAACTTAGCACTACAAGCATATTTAGACAGAAGTAACTCATCACATGATGCCCACCCCGTAGTATTAATGCTCTATCAATGCTTATGAAGGATTTAGGTCTCTCTGACATTTGGAGACTACATCATCCCAGACAACGAGATTACACCTTTTATTCCTCTTTACATAAATCATATAGTAGGATTGATTATTAGTTTCTCCCTCATTACTGAAAAAATTATTGATACATCGATTCTCCCTATTGTTATATCTGATCATTCCCTATCAGTTTGCATTTACTCTGGGGTCCACCTTCTTCTAAATCCCCATCTTGGCATTTAGACCCACTTTTACTCAGAGACCCTGAATTCACCCTTGGATTAAAACCCAGATTCAAGATTTTCTTTCTATTAACGATACTCCAGATATGTCTCAAGGTACTATCTGGGAAGCATTAAAAGCCTATTAGAGGTAAAATTATTAGTTATGCAGCGATAGAAAGAAATTAAGAGAACAACAATTAGCTAATTTAGAAAAATCCCTTAAAGAAAAAGAAACCCAATACTATAAATTAAATAAACCAATCATAATTCACAGCTTCATCTGGAAATTCTACAATTAAGAACTAAAATTAACGAGTTGATATCCAGGAAAGCTGAACTTGCCCTTTTAGGATTAAACACGTTATTGGGAACAAGGGATAAATGCGGAAAGTTGCTTCTTACCAGCTAAAAACTCAACAGATGCAGAGACATATAGCAGGTCTAAAAGATCCATCAGGTCAGACACACACACAGACAACCTTTCAATCAATTGTATTATGCAATCCTTTACCATCAACTACACTCAACATAATACTACAAATCCCAACCTAATACAACATTTTCTGGAAAATTGAATCTACCCCACCTATCCCTCAGGACAAAGCTGTGCTTGATAAATCAATCACTTATAGAAATCCAAACTGCTTTATCATCATTAAAAACGCAAAGCACCTGGCAGTGATGGGTTCCTATTGATTTTATAAACCCTATCTGACACTCTTTGTCCTGTATTAGTCAATGTATTCCAAGAAGCAACCTTAATAAAGAAACTCCCATGCACAATGACGGAAGCCATCATAACAGTCTTACCAAAAGACAAAGACCTTTACTTCCTTCAAACTATAGACCGATCTCACTTCTAATACTGATGGAAAAATTTGCCAAATTATTAACTCTCCGCTTAGAATCTTTAATGACTAAACTCATCCATACTTCTCAATCAGGATTTATCAAAATAGAAACAGTTCCGATCATCTTGGCTCATTACTCAATTTAATTCACAAAGCAAAAACTCTTAAAACTCCTGCAGCTGCAATAGCCATTGACTTTGAGAAAGCATTTGACTCTCTCAATTGGGAATATCTATATCAGGTGCTATCTCATTTTGGCTTTACAAATAATTTTGTGCTTGGATTCAATTATTGTATACCTCCTTCAGCTCGAGTTCTCACGAACTCTATTTTGTCCCCTCCTTTTACTTAGCAAAAGGCATCAGACAAGGATGCCCTTATCGCTTCATTGTTTATACTTGCCATGGAACCTCTTTCTGTGTCCCTATGTCAATCCGGTACAATTAAAGGCATTACTATTGGTAACTCTCACCATACTTCACCTCATATGCAGATGATCTCCTTATTTTACTCGAAACCTTGAAAGTTCTGGGCAACCTTTAGTTAAACTACTGAATGACTTCACCTCCCACTCCGACTAGCTCTAAACCTTAACAAATCTGAAATGCTACCACTGAATACCCTTTGTAGTCCCCTCATGAACAACTCATTAAGCTTTTGTTGGGCCCCCTAAGGTATATCTTCTCTTGGCATTCGGATCACCCTGACATTGAATAAATTATGATATGCTAATCTTTCCTCTGTTAATCGAGTATCCAAACAACACTTGATAGATGGAAGCTACTTAAACTTTCTTTTAATGGTAAAATTTCCGCCATTAAAATGTCAATAACTCCTAAAATATTATACCTATTTTCCAATATCCCTTTGATACTTCCTCTAGTTTTCTTACCAAAACAGACAAAATTATCGGCAGCTTCATTTGGGAAGGCAAAATACCTAGATTTAGTCGTAATAAACTTAGATCCCATTGGTCAAAAGGTGGCTTTGGCTGTCCTTGGTTCCAAGCCTACTTATGGGCTTTCCGTCATATCTCAAACAATTAAATGGTTTAACAAACCCAACATCCAGTCTCCTTTATGGGTCAATATGGAAACATCCTTATGTCCTGGTAATGTGGTGACTTCTTTCCTTTATAACACCCTTACCTCTTCTTTAAAGTCTCACCCTACCATAACTGCTTCTATATTCTATTGGAAAATCATTACAAGCATATTAAATCTAACCCCAAACCCTTAGCTTACACCCCATCTGGGGTAGCCACCATATATCTCTTGATAATCACCCCATTTTTGTCGTACCTGGAAAATAAGGGTATTCTCTTTGCAGGATATACTTGAACCCAAGTCATTAAAGTTAAAATCTTACACTGACCTACGAGGCATATGGAATCTTCCCCATCAGGATTTTTGGAAATATCTACAGCTTCGTACACATGCAACTCTTACCTCACACCCTCTCTATCAATTCTCTGTATGATAAGCACATCTCTAAATGGATAAAACAACATCCAATTTAAATAGCACTGTTTACAAAGATATTTGTGATATCCTTCCTGACTACTCTGTCAATGCTAAAACAGGTGGAGTACTTTGCTACAATATAATATCACCAATGCACAATGGTCCAGATGTTGGCTCTCCTGTCACAAATCTTTTAATGATAAACGTAGTTCCCTCATTCAAACCAAGATCCTTCATTTGTGGTACAGAACTCCTGTTGTATTACTAAAAATGGGTTTATTGAACAATAACAATTGCTGGCGCTGCAGTTCCTCTAACGGGATTTATTGCATATCTTATGGAACTGTCCCTCATACAAAAGATTTGGCACTGTACTCACAGATTTGCAATGAAAGTGGTAGGTCAACCTTTACACTAGACCCTAAACATTGCATTCTTGATATTTTTAATCACTGTTCTTATAAAATTTCATATTCGTAGAGCAGATGGTTAAATATACTCTTCCTTCAAGTTAAACGCACAATCCTCATGCATTGGAGATCCAACACAATCCCTACCCTTCCGGTATCATTAACCAACTATTGCAATATGCCTCTCTGGACCGTATGACGATATCTTGTCTGACCGACTCATGTTATATAACAATTGTTGGCAGGGCTTTTTAATTTTTTGAATCAACTAAATCTTCCAACACCAATGTATGGACTTAATACATATGGATTTTCCCTTTACTGATACATCATTGTAGTCTCGCTTTTCTCTTTTTATAGTTTCTCTTCTTAACTTTCTTATATATCTTTCTTTCCTATACTCTGTTCTCAATCATTCTTTATTACTCCACAACTTTTACTAATGTACTTTTTCCCTTTTGCAGCATCATATATAATTATGTAACATTTTAATATAAACTCTGATCTAATCATACTATCCGCTTTAAGTTCACTACAAATGTCAAGTATATGCTAATTACATGACCTGTATTGTTTACTATATTTTAAACCAAAAGCTCTTGTATTATTGTAGCAATGTTCTTATTATATGCTGCCTCAATTTCTTTAAAAAAAATCCTCACATTGTACTGTACTGTAAGAGGTTTGTCTGTATATCTTATGAAAATTAATAAAAAGTTTAACTGCAAAAAAAATGGTTAATGTGCCACTTTTTATTCACCCAGAAACCATAATGCAGCTGCAGAAGGAACACTTTTAACATATGGGTGGGTGGGTGGACCTGTTAGTCATTAACACCTGTAAGCTGCTGGCTTTAGCAAACAGAAGTAACCATAGCTAAACCTAGCTATAGTCATATCAAAGTCACACATGATCATTTCTCCTCCTTATATTGAACAGTTTGTAGTTCTTTTTGTTCTCAGTTTCACATGTGTTTTACAAGTATCTTCATTATTGGAAGAATATCCTCATTTTCACGCCTATTTTATTATTATCTTCATTATTTGCAACACAATTAAAAAATAGGGTTTGAGTTCTAAAAAGTTGTAAAAAGATTAGAACCCTAGAACTTTTTCAAAAGTTCTAAGTAGAACTAGAACCCCGAACTTCAGATGGTTCTGACAACCCTAGTATGAGGATACTTTTCTATGTTTATGTTATAGGGCCTGAATAGCTGTAAGTAGTTCAGGAGTGTAATGATGGGTCAGTGATTACATGGATTTGAGCTGCTTTCAGCCAATCAAATCACTAGAATTTTTCTATACGTTATAATGCTAGATACAGGCACTTGCAAACAATATAAAAATCAGCTAAAAACTGAGTGTCCCTTTAAAACCTTTGTTTCCTTTCATGATGTCATGGTTGAGGGTTGCAGCACTGAGAAAACAGCATTAGTCAATGCCGAATGTTGTCATGCTGGCATTGGCAGTGGTGGAGGTGGAGATGCATAGCGCTGTGATTTTGTTAATGTGTCCCAAAGGTGATTTTGCACAGCGAGTACACCATCGTATGGCAGAGCTGCAGAAACGCCTTTTGGGAAGGCTGTGGAAATGGCAGCTGGACTGTTGATAATGAGGTGCACAAATGCCAGTCGTGAAAATGTGGCATGAAAATATTGCAGCTTGATGAAGTTACAAGGTGCGTGAAACTGCACAGTGCATGCTTGCAACACAGTCATCGGACTTTCAGCACCAAATTTTCAACATAGGTATTTAGGACCTCTGCTGATGAATAGTGTCACCTCATTTCTCAAACTGCCCCAAAAGTGATTTTGCACAGTGACCGTGCAATTCTGCACCAGACAGCAAAACACATTTCAGCCAGCTGTACTGTTCATAAGGAGGCATGGAAAAATGCCAATGGTGAACAGCTGGAGTGAAAGTATTACAAATTCACAAAGTCACGAGCGTGAGTGCAAACTGCACAACACGTGCTCAGAAACACTCATTGTATTGACTTTGTCCCCAAATTTTCAACATAGGCATTTTAGGACATCTGCTAATGAACAGTATCACTGCTATTTTCATAATGTGTCTTGAACATGGGCTTTCCACAGCGACCATCGCTATTATGCGCTGGAACTGCAAAAACAGACTTTGGTCAGGATGTGAAAATGACAGCTGTACTCTTCATTAAAGGTGTAAAACAATTGCACTGTTGAAAATCTGGAGTCAAAATATTGTAAGTTTGCGAACTTACAGTGTGCGTGCAAACTCACGCACGCGACGCGTAATACAGCCATTTTATGGAGTATTGTCACCACATTTTCAACACAGGTCACTGTCATTTTCAGAATGTGTCCTGAACAGTGATTTCGCACAGCGACCGCGGCTATTCTGTGCCGGAAGTGCGAAAACACATTTTGGCCAGGATGTGAAAAATGACAGTTTAACAGTTCACAAGAAGGTGTGGTAAAATGCTGATGTTGAGAATCTGGCATGAAAATATTGCAAATTCGCTATCTTACGAGCATGCGTAGCAACCGTAACCCACACTTGTAAAACAGTAATTTTTGGATTCTTCTCACCAAATTTGCAACGTAGGCTTTTGAGAGCGCCTCACGAACAATGGCACTGTCATTTCGTTACTCGGCCCTGAAAAGGTGATTCCGCGCAGTGACTGCGAAATCACCTTTGGGACCAGTAACACCATGACAGTGCAAGAATTCATGAGGAGGTCCCCAAAACCCTATGTTGAAAATTTAGGCAAGATTCCACAAAATGCCTGAGATATGCAGCAAACTTGAAAAAACCCTATTTACTCCATTATACAGTTTACCAGCATTTCTCAGTTTGCGGTCGGCTTTGAAGAGTGCAGACGGTTCCTGGTCCACTGATGATCATCGCCAGACTCAGAGATAAGTATGGGGTGAGGGTGATGTGAGGAGGCAGGGTGCACAGAGGGTGGGTGCGGGTGGGGTCCAGGAGACTACGAGGACCATTTTCATTTTACAGGTGAAAAAAATATATACTAGGACACTTTTGTATTCAGGAGATTTGGCATGCTGGTGTGAGCTCCCAGTGTGCCACCTAAATCACTGGGGGTCTGTAGCCAATGGGGGATTGGGCACCCTCGTCGGCCACACAACACGGGTGGGGTGGAGGAAGTTATGCCCGACAGAGATTGGGCACCCCTGTCTGCACACAAAGAAAGCGGGGGCTGAGGGGACTGGGCACCCCAGCGGTATTTAACAATGGGGGTTATGCCGACGGGGAGTAGGCTCCCGTTGGCACAAAAGCGGGGGTAAACCGACAGGAGATTAGGCTCCGAAGTCGGCAGTTAGGCTGCCTGCCCACCATGCTGATAATGTCAGAGCATGTAGGAATATTACAATTGAAAAATATTAGACCTCATAGAGATGTCTGAAACTTATAGCTGGATTCAGTGTTTACAACAGTATCAGCCCATGTAGTTTCAAAAGCTGCAATGTTAATAAAACTTATAATGGACATTGTAAGTCTCCAACTGGCCAATTGCAGCTTCTGAAACTTACTGTATGTGGGGTTGATAGTGTTTTATTAAACAGCGTGAATCCCACCAAAGGAGCCACAAAAAATCCTATGACACGGAGAGCAAACAAGGGCTGAGTACTGCAGTATTCCTACCATTGGGGTTATCTACAGTCAACTGCATAAAGGGACAAAATGGATGGAAGCAGGACCTTGTTGAAGGAAAAAGCTCTTGTATTAGACTTGTTAGAAAATTAAGAAATAAGGCACAGCAGGGCATCTGTTATGCTGGGATAACATTACACCTCAGGAGCGTTGTAAGGCACAAGACCACAGGATGAGTGTTTTCAACCACCCAAGAAGGGATGTGACCTCACTGACACATGCCCTGGGTGGCTTTTGAATTATAAAATGGATCCATTCATGTGTTTACAGTCATAAGTAACTTGTTTTGTGGGCACTAGTTCCACAAATAAAAACAGAGAAGGTTCAATTCTTGTATAGTAAAATATCACTTTACTTTGTCTTCCACCATTGGTATCAATGCTTCACAGCAACATCATTTCATCAGGATTGATGGTTTCTTAATAGCTCTGATTCAAAGTTTACTGGAAATAAATCAGGCTTGTGCTTATACAACATATCAGCTTTCTTGACCTCCTGGGTACCTACTCTTTCCTTTTCACTTCCATAGCCTTGGCTTTACTGGTGTTTATATTTTATCCACTCTAACAGTGGAAGTCAGCCAGTCCTGGGAGGTAAAACATAAACACAGGTAAGTAAAGGATGTGGAAGTAAAAGTTGAAAGATTAGGTATACGGAGGTTAGGAAAGCTGATATACCATATAAGTACAAGCTGGATTTATCTCCAGTAAACATTTTCATCATAACTATTAAGAAACCACCAAGCCTGATGAAGTGGCATTGCCATGAAAAGTTGACACCATTTAGGGCCATAATGGGCGAACCCTGCAGAACTTTTACTTTCAAAAGTAAGTAGGTAAGTAAAATGTATTTCTTTCAAATGCCCTTCCCAAGCTCAGGGTGCTTTGACAATAGTTCAAAACACTTCAAAATGCCATATAAAACAATAAATACAGCAGCCATAGATAACCCCAATTATTATGTCCACCAAATGCTTGGGCAAGAGAAAGTTTTAGCTGTTTTTGAAACTTTCCACAGTCAGGCAATCTCATATCTGATGAGATAGAGAATTCCCCGGTACAGTAGGTGCCATAAGGCAAAAGATCTACCTCCAGACATCTTTAACCCACCCTGGGTATCTCTAGCAATCCCTCATCAGAGGATCGAGGTGAGCGGGCAGCGGCATAAGAGATAAGGCACCAGGAGCTCTTTCAGGTAGTGAGGTCCCAAATCATGTAGGGCCTTGAAGGTCAGCAATGCGACCTTGAAGGTGATCCGCCACTGTATTGGAAGCCAGTGCAGATCACACAGCACAGGTGTCATATGGCTAGATCTTGAAACTCCGTCAACAACCTGGCCATTGTGTTCTGCACAAGCTGCAAGCAGCGGATATCCACCCCCAGTAGCCCTATATAGAGGGCGCTGCCGTAATCAAAATGGCTAGTGACAAAGGCGTGGACCAGGGTAGGAAGATCTTTGGGTGGGACCAAGTGTTTCACCTGGGCTATGTTCCTTAGATGGAAAAAGGCAGATTTGACTACAGCTGACACCTGCGCACTCATGATGAGCCCTCATCAAATATCATGCCTAGGTTACTCACTTGGCCCAAGGCCAAAGTGGGCCTCCTCAAGATATAAACCTGAGGGTTTCCCAGTCCAAGCCCCTATTGTCCTCACTCCAGGGTCCACAACCAATACCTCGGTTTTCCTGAATTCAACCTAAGCGAACTAGTACTCATCCAGTCCTGAATCTCCAGCAGGCAACTATTAAACACTGTGGTGGAATCAGACTCCTGTTCAAGCATGAAAGATAGGTAGAGCTGAGAATCATCAGCATAACAATGAAATCTCAGCCCATACCATCTTATAATGTCCCCAATGGAAGCATATACACCGCAAATAACATAGGGGACAGCACCCATCTGCGCTTCACAGGGCAGCCAGTGAGGTGCTGAGGCATAAACCCGGACAACACTGGGTTCAGATCTGCCCTCCAGGAATGTTTGAAACCAGCTGTGGACTGCCCCCTCAGACCACAGAAAAACCACAGGTGGTCCAGCAGCACCCTGTGATCCACAGTGTTAAATGCTTCTGAGAGATCCAGGAGAACCAAGGTGGGTCCTCCAATCTCTTACCATCAGGAGATCATTCAATACCCAAACAAGAGCCATCTCTGTGCTATGCCTTTTCCTGAAGCCAGATTGGAGATGGTCATAGATAGTGTTGCTAGATAAATGATCCTCCAGCTGCAAAGCGATCACCTTTTCAATAACTTTCCCTACACAGGGTAGGTTAGAGACCGGTCTGTAATTTGCTGGGCAGTCGGGTCAAGAGAGGTTTTTAAAAGGGGCATACCACCGCCTCCTTCAAGGGATCCAGAAAGGTCCCTCTCTCCAATGAAGCCACCACTATCCCAACCAGGAGGCCGATAACATCTACACACCCCACCAACAGGCGAGTAGGGCCTGGATCCAACTTACAGTAGGTAGGTCGTGAGTCTGGATGATCCTCACTATATCTATCACTACCGGTAGGCTAAAGGTGAACTAGGACAACCGGGCCTTAGTACCACCCAATTGACCAGTGCAAGGTCCAAGGGAAGGGTGCTGGTGGATCTCATCCCTGATGGTGGATACCTTGTCAGCAAAGAATTTCACAAACTCCTCACTGTACCTGTGATAACACTCTACCACTCTGAAGACAGACTGAATTGCACAGTCTGTCCACACTCTGGAAGAGCTGGGCTGGTCTATTCCTTGCTGCAGCAATTTCCCTGGACAGGAACTCTGCCTTCTTATGGGAATTGCTGATTGGTAAACCTTATAATGTTCTAACAATCCAAGTCTATCCACCTCCAGTTGAGTTTTCCACCAGCGCCTTTCCAATCTTCTTCCCCCTTCAACTCACGGATCTCCCCATCAAACCAGGGAGCCCCAAGTGGAGAGTGCGAGGAGGATGAACAAGAATTGGAGCAGTGACATCCAGGTCCTCTACCACAGCCCTATTATGGGCCAGGACCAGAGGCCATGGATCCATGCTATCCTTGGAAGACCCGAGAGTCCAGCTCTGTCATTAGGCCTTCTGAGGTAACCCTCTTAAAGGACGGAACTGTACTAACTCCTAGGCGCAGGGCCTATTTCGGGGCCGCAAATCTAAACCTCAGGGCGTGATGGTCAGACCATTTGATTGGCTCCACCTCCACATTGGATATCTCCATCCCCAGATGGAACACCAAGTCCAATGTGTGCTCCCCATGGGTTGCAGAGGTAATAACCCGTGACAGGCAATGAATCCATCAGTTGGAGGAGCTTTTGACCAAATGGAAAAGTTTGTCGTTGACCCAGGCATTGAAGTCTGCAGAGTTAACCATCTGGGAGACTCAATCACATATCAGCGATGAAGTCTGCAACCTCTTTCAGGAACTCCCTCCCATACCCTGGTGGATGAGAAGGGTCCTGCAGCCTGCACCTGCACCTACTATGCATTCAAAGGAGTTGGTATCACCAACTGGCACCTCCCTGAGATCCAGATCTTGTCTAAAACAGACAGCAACCCCTGCCCTCTGGTCCACTCTTGGGCAGTGAATCACCGAGAACCCAGCTGGAACTGCAGAATCCAAAACAGGACCAGCATTTCCATCCAGCCAGGTCTCGTGATACAAGCCATGTCGACAGAGGAAACAAGATCTGCAATGACTACGGTCTTGTTCCTAATCAACCTAGCATTGCTTAACACCACCCAAAAGGGACAGAATTCAAGGGTGGCCCCACTTCCTGCCTGACAAAGTCAAAAGTCAGAGCCCTTGGTATGGGGGCTAAGCAAGGAAGGACCTCGCTCCAGTACCCATTTTCCCCAGGGCATCTCCTGGCCCTCACTGTTTGTATCTGCCCACTTCTCTCTCATCACCCCAAGAGTTCCAGGATCCCCGTTTCCTACTAAACTTTGATCTCACAATGCGAAATTTCGACATCTAGAACAAACCTCCACCATAAGTGGAGGTAATTCAAAGGACGGAGATCCCTAAGTCTTGAGGGGAGTACTGCCTGACTGTCTCTTTTATACCCCAACACATATTTCCAGCACTTTAATAATTCAAACCATTCACCCCATACAAACAAAACCCTCCCACCTCTAACTTAAAATCCCTAAAGAATAATACCCCCGCCCTTAAACACAATCCCAACTATAAGAACACTAAGACAACAGAATACAATAAATAATCAATCAAAATACAAAAGATCTCATTCGAAAGTCCAAATTTGCAGTTCAAGTTTGCAGTCCAGTACATTAATTATTCCGACTATATGTAAGTCCATTGAGCGCCTCTCAATGGAAAATAAGTTAAATAGTTAATTTTAAACTGAGTCAGATCAAATATTTGAATAAGTCCTTGGAGCTCTCTCCTCCATTGGAAGATGAACCAGATAATAGTTTCTAGCTGAGCCAGTCTCCCACATTGACTACAGCAGTAAACAGCAGAGAAAAATTTGAGCAATAAATACTCTCACTGCCCATGCAAAAATGCCTCAAGTTGGAAAAATCTCACCAATAGTTTGGCTAGCTTCAGTCCTTCGTTCCTCCTGATAGTCTCATTCTAGGCCACTAAATATCTCCAGACTCAAGTTCCTTCGGGACTCTGGTACATTGATGGATGGGGTTTAATAGAGATCAGGAAGGGATCCCCGATGCTCAGATAGGAGAAGACCACCCTCTACCGAGCCCTCGGTTGTGGCTCCCGACATAGGATCAACTCTGCAGGAGACACCCCGGAACACCTAGAACTGCCAAACAAGCATTATCCACCCTCCAGCAGATCCAATCCGGCGTCTCCTACCTGGACCCAGCAGTAGCTATCAACTCCCAGACAATACAGGCAGACCCTCCCACCTCACTCCACTCACCACCTCCACAGGCCACAAAGAGAAACAAGCAGAAACAATTCACCAGTCCATCTACCAGGAAGTTCGATAATCCTCCACGAGGTCCAACACTAGTCACCAAGGCTGTCCCCAGAGTAAACCAAACCACTTGAAAAGTTCCCTCTTGAGCGTCTTCAGAACCTCTCCTCACACCACTTCGCCAAGGATTTATAATCTCCATTCTCTCGGGACATCAAAGCATCAAACAGGAGGTAAGCAGATATAACAGATGCAGATACAGATACAGCAAATGCACTGTGTCCGTTCTGATTTCAATTTTAACTTTTATCAGGGACTGCAAACTGGTACCTAGTCACCAATCGCTATTCCTGCACCACATTTTATAACTCACTAACTCACTTAATTGACCCTAACTACCATTACTGCACTACACCTCAAAGTAAAATAACTAAAACAAATCAAACGCACAAAATAAAATAAATAATGTATAGTGCTATTATAATGCTGCTAGTGACTGCTAACAATTTGATAGCTGGCCCAGTGTGGCTGCCATCTTGGAAACTGATCCAAAATAAGGACTCTGCATCCCTTGTGACTGAACAAGCTGTTAGACTTGCACTGCAGTTGCGTGCGCGTCCTGGAGCACTTCACGCTGCAATGTTTTTACTTAATAAAATGCTGTTTGTTTTTCTTTAAAATTACTGATATCCCCCCACCCAAACCACCCTCTCAGCACTCCCACCCCTAAAACATAACAGTAACACTGGAGGTGCCCAATCCCCAGTGTTCCAATAAGAAATGCTCAATTTTTTTTTTACAGCGAGACCCCACTACTGCGCATGTGCAGTTTTTCTTTTAAAAAAAATATATTGATATGCCCCCACCAGATCCCCCTCCACACTCACCACCCAGCCCCCAGAAACATAAGAGTGACACGGGCTGCCCAATCCCCAGTGTCCTGACGAGAATCCCCTGTGTAGTTTTCTCCCACTACCATGCATGAGTGTTATTTCTTCTTTTTAAGATATATATTGACATCCCCACCTGATACTCCTTCTCAGCACCCACCACCCCAACCCCCAGAAACATAAGAGTTGTATTGGGTGCCCAAACCTAATGTCCTGATGAGGAATCCTCCCTGTGTGGTGTCTTTTCTTTTTTAAACCCTGCAAAAGAAAACTGTTCATCAATCTTTTGCAGCCTAACTGCCCCTCACCTGACCGTCCCACTCAGAACCCACCATCCTGCACCCCACAAGCCCTAATGTACCCAACTGGGGTCCAACACTGTAATCCTCTTTGGACTGCAGACACATCTTCATTCTTCAAAGCTGGACCACGAACTGAAGAAACAGGTATGTGGTTCTATGTATTTCAATGGCGTTTGAACTTAGTGGTATAACTTGGGTATTTTTCCATATTTTGACCCAGAGTTTTAACATGCCTTCTTTGGGACCCTACTTCATGAGCAATTACAGCATGTCTCAGTTGGTAGCACATCCGACTCTGGACCAGAAGGTCATGGGTTCTCATCCCACACTGGGACTGGACTTGCACCTAAAATCGCTGGCATCCGAGTGCAGTATTGGGGTAATGTACTGCTGGGGTGCACCATCCTTCGGATGAGGCGTTAAACCAAGGTCCCTTCTGCCCATCCGTGTTGTCCTGGTGGGTGTCCAGGTGGAAGAAAAAGAACCAGGGCACTCTTTCACAAAGAGCAGGGAATATTCCCGGTGTCCTGGCCAACATTCCCTTCCCATAAACTGGTTCATGCAATTATCCAGACTGTGTGTGGGTGATGATGTGTGATATGGCGCCACCACACATTCAGTCACTTCACTACCAGTCTAGCATTGCTTGTAAAGTGCTTTGGGATACTGTGTATGAAAAGCACTATATAAATGCAGATTCTTCTTCTTCTTCTTCTACACTGTTGTTAAGCAGATCTGTCTTGAAAGGTGAATTTGTGGTCCCAGCATGAAAATCACCTTTCAGGTAGGGATTGAACATTCTCTGGCCTTGTTCATGAGGTGGGGTCATAAGAAGCGATGTTGAAAATTTGGTGTAAAATATTAAACAACAAAGTTATGAGCCTACGTTGACTTTTTGCAAATGCAGCCTTGTAACGTTGGTAATTTTCAATATTTTACACCAAATTTACAACATAGCCATTTCTTAACAGCACCCTCATGAATGTGACGGCTGTCATTTTCAGATCTTGGCCAAATGTTTTCACATCCCAAAAGGAGATTTCATGATCCCTGCATGAAATCACCTTTCAGATAGAATTGAACATTTTGTCTGCCCTTGTTCATGAGGTGGGGTCATAAGAAGGTGCGTGGAAAATTTGGTGTAAAATATGAAAACAATACAGTTATGAGCCTACGGTAAATTTTGGCATGCAGGCTCATAACTTTGGTTAATTTCAATATTTTTACCTCAAATTTCATAATATAGCCATATCTATACAGCACCTCATGAATGTGACAGCTGTCATTTTCAAACCTGTCCAAATGCTTTTTTTTACATCCTGAACAGTGATTTTGCAGTCCCTGCATGAAATCACCTTTCAGACAGGAGCTGAAAATCGTCTCTGACCTTATTTATGAGGCAGGGTCATAAGAAGGCTATGTTTTAAATTTGGTATAAAATATATAAAAAGAAGAAGTTATGAAGCTTGTGTTGAATTTGACAAATACAGGTTCATAACTTTGGTAATAGTCAATATTTTTTCTGCACATTTTCAACATAGCCTATTTTTACAGCACCTCATGAATGTGACAACTGCCAGTTTTCAGCTCCTGCTCAAAATGTGTTTTTGCATCCTGAAAGCTGATTTCATAGTCCCTGCAAAATCAACTTTAGGCCAAGAGTTGAACATCTTCTTTGCCCTTGTTCATGAGGCAGGGTTCAATCAATCACAGTTTTATTGTTCAACACAATAGGTCTTTACAATTGCACATACATACATATTTAAAATCAGGAGTATTTAAATACATTGGTCAGATACAAGTAATAATATTACTCCACAAGTCACATTTAAAATGACAGTAAAATCTTGTTATACATTAATAGATCAACACACAGTTATATTCTCTTCGCTAGATTTCATGGCTATCTATCTACTCTAGGATAGTTAGATATGATAATTACTTACATGTTTTATTTTGTTTCTCCTGATCTTATTTATTTGCAAGAAAAGAAGCTCAACCCTGGTTATTGTCTAATTATCCTGATTAGTGAGCAATATTTGTGTGAGTAATTCTTATCTATGTTATCCAAGTCCTCAATAAATGGAGCCAGCCAAAATCTTCTTTCTTTGTTATGCCAGCTGCAATCTCATATCACATGCATCAAATCTTCTCTAATTCCAATATCACAGAAGCATCTTTTTCAGTTTCTGGTCATTTTTATAAATCTGTCTGTTTGAACATTGCTTTCAAAGCTCTCCAACCTATACCTTGTAAAATTTTCCTTAACATAGGGACATTTAAAATTGTTAGGTAATATTGATATGTGTGGTTGTCCATGTAAAGCATGCCATGGTGTTATCTTAGAGTTGTGAATCAGATCATTATCAATGTTAATCCAATAGTTTGTTATTTTATTTTTAATATAACTTCTATATTTTAAACTCAGAGTTATATTTCTTTCCCATATCTGTTCAACATGAAGAGGTCATACTTTTCAAGATTCTGTAATATTCTTTTTAGCCAACAATTCCTAACACAATCTCTTTTTATCCTGTTCCTTTGTTCAGTCAAACATTGGGCAGGTATCCGATCAGCTGTCAAGCTTGTGACCTTAAGCCAATATATTATTTTTTCCTAGCTCCATTGCAGATCTTATGTCTAGATGGCCAGTTTCCACTCTTATAAATTGTGCTGGAAAAGTATGGGGAAGCCCTAAACTTTTCCTAAGCAATTTATGTACTGGGATTATTAGCTTATTTATATTCTTAGGATCCCATACCTCTACCCCATAAAGGAGTTGTGCATAGTATTTAGATTTGATTGCAGTTATAAGTGGTTCTATTGATAAACTTTATTGTAGTTATAAATGGTTCTATTGATAATTCCTCTCATATATTGTTGAATTTTTGTAGTGCTATAGCTGTTTTTGAGCAGACTCCTGCAGTTTTCTTAGATGGCTATTTATGAGACATGGTTATAACAAGGTTATGTTGAAAATTTGGAGTAAAATATTAAACAACAAATTTTCAATATTTTACCCCAAATACATTGGCTGCAGCCCTACCGGCTCTGGCTAGAGTTTCTTACTATACAGAAGTTGAACCTTCTCTGTTTTGTTTATGGACTTCAGCCTGCTTGGAAGAGTTCCTACGCACTGATTGTTACTAGTTTAGGTTTAGTTAAGCCCTGGGCACCCTGGTTCTTATGTATGTTGGGGCACTAGGTTCTCCCATGAGGTTGTGCTGGGATAACATCATGGGTAAAATAGGCTCTCCACTAATCAATTTTTCTGCATTTTTTCTATCCATTTTATAATTTAGATCTAATGTTGTAAACTTCAAGAAACATGAACTAAAGTGTTTCTGAAGACAACTGGGAAATCTTGTCTTCCATCCTATCCCTTAATGAAGCAAGTCCAGAAGCAACTGATTGGATTCCTTTTATTGGATCAACATAGATATAACAAAAGGAACAAAGTGCTCTAGCTTTTGGACCAATCCAGTCCTTCCTCAGAAGCGTAATGATGGTTATTTAGAAAATCCCATATGATTAACACCCAGATCATACAGAAAAACAGAAAAAATGCCATTGGTTTAAAATACTCATTTAAAAATACCAGTTCAGCTTCAGCTGAAAACCTAAAGGTCAGATGTTCTTAGAGCCTAGCATCATGTAAGGAGTGCACTGCACATAAATTAAAGTGACTTAGAGATACCTTCAGAGTAAAATAAGGACATCTGGAGAATAGATCTGTATAGCTCAATTATGAATGAAGTTCATGAAAAACAAACCCCACTCAGATTGTCATAATTGTTAGTTAAAATAAGCCACATAAAATAGAACTACAAAAAAAATATACACTGCATACAAAGGGTTTAAAGTAAAGTTTGCCTAATGTGAACAATAATTGAAACATTTCCCAACTATACTCTCAAACTGGTTATTATGCTCCAAAACCTTAAGTTTTTAAGTGTTGTAACAGGAGTTTATACAAGATAATATAAATTGACAGTATGAAAGTCAAACAAAAGCTGCTTGTCAAGGACCACCAAGAAACTAAGATCATGCAATCTGATATGTACAAATTTCAACTTGATGTACTAAAAATGTCTAAGGAACCTGAATAAGAAATCATAGGAGTTAAATTAAATTCTCCTCCTAGGAAAGATAACTAATTGTAAGGAGACACATGCACACACACACACACACACACGAATCCTAATACATCATCATTCACATCAATTAATTCAAATGTTATCCAAAGGAATTAAACTTGCCCTCAACCTCCAAGTAAAAGAGAATGTACACTACGGGCTGGATATTCAGAGCAGTTGCGCATGGTGCAACTATGTTGGCGTCAACACAACCACGGACATGTGCCACCGAGCAATATTCAAAGACCACGGCTGTGCAGCTAAGTCACACTGTGCCATAGAACAAATGTACTGTATGCAGTGCAAGTGCATGGGGGCATTCCCATGAATAAGCGGCACAATAGTATATCCAACCACAAATCATGGTGCAAGTCAAGAGCAAACCCAAGATGCGACACCTGGATTTGCACCTATAAAAACCTGGCTCAAACACATAGGCAGGGAGAGCGCAACTCTGTGCCCAGAGACAGAGAGTCAGGCAGCCAGTGTGACACACAGCCAGATAGAGATGGACAGTCCACCATTCCTCATGAAAGGGGTAATGACGGGTGAGGAGGCAGGAGGAACACCAATGTGGCAGACAAAGGGCCTGGCCTGGTATGCCCAACACAGGTGGTACCGCACTGGAATCACATATGAGAACTGTAGTGATATGAAGAAAGTGGACTGGTACCACCTGAACAGGGCAATTCTGAGGCAGCTTTGTGAGCTGTGCAGTGAGGAGATGCAACCACCCACCAGATGGAGCCATGCCATGTCAGTGGAGACTAAGGTGACTGCAGTGATGTGCTTGCTCACCATGGGCACCTTCCAAAGACCAACAGGGGATACCGTTGGCATCACTCAGTTGGCCACATCCCACCTCCTCACACAGTTCCTCAATGATATGCTTCGATGTGCTTCAGAGTTCATACCTTTCCCCAGCACACAGGCTGAGTATACAGCAAACATGCAGGACTTCCACAGGGTGGCAGACATGCCAGGCATGATTGGAGCCATTGACTGCACTCACGCGGGCATCCACATGCCACATGGCTCTGAAGGCCCAGTCTACATAAATCACAAGGCTACCCATCAGTCAACTGCCAGGTGCTGTGCAATACCACGGGGTGCATCATCAGTGTGTTCACTACGTACCCCAGGAGTACATGTGACACATTCATCTGGCACAGTTCTGCACTGTGCAGAAGTTTGAACATTATGAAATCCCCACGGGTCACCTTGTGGGTGAGTAGGGCATGGGTCAGGGGCTGGTGCAGCACAGCTGTGGGGTGAGTGAGGGCAGACAGGGGCGGGTGTGGTAGAGTGAGCAGTGGGTGACAGGGACAAGGTGGCAGCACAGCACAGGGGTAACCATGTCCATTCTCGCACTGGTGACAGCGTATACCCACTGAGGCCTTGGCTGCTCACCCCACCGGCAACCATCATCCCTCACAGAGGAGAGATACAATAAGGCACACGCCAGCATGCGCAGTATCATTGAGCACATCTTTGGCATGCTGAAAATGCATTTTGATGCCTAGACAGGTCAGACGGTGCCCTACAATACAGCCCATTAAAAGCTTGTGGACTGTTCCTGGCCTGCTGCATCCTGCACAATATGGCTGTTGATCATGGGATAGCTGTTGAGGAAGATGAGGTGACAGTAGGAGGACAATGGTGAGAGTGGGCTGGAGGATGGTGGGCAGTCACCACCAGGAAAAATGGGACCCCGCCTGGCAGCACAGGCAAGGTGCCACAGGAATGCTATCGCACAGGAGCATTATGGAGAATACAGGTAGTGCACTGACACATATGCAGGGGTCACAGAGCAGCACACCACACAGCCCTGGATGTGCACAGTGGGAGGCATGCAGGGAATGGGGCACACAGCAGGCATGGGGAGGCACTGACACAGAGATGCACACACACATACATGCTGCAGTTCATGGTATGGATCAGAGGCATGACACCAGAGTACAGGCACAGCTGGCATGGGTGGAATGGCCATCATCACACCCATGCCACATGGCCCAGTAGCCCAGTCAGTATACATGGGGGTGTGTGTACAACACATGCACGCCAACACATGCATGGCGCACCACCACCATCCACGTGTGCATGGGGCAGCAGCAGCGGATGGCGGCGCAGGGCAGCACACACATCAGGCTGCTCATTGGCCAGGGGTATCAATGCCTCCTAGGGGTTGATGTCTGGGACCAAGACCATTTCCTTGTAGGAGTGTAGGTGGCCAAACAGGCCAACCCTGGGGTGCCTGGGATGTCTACATTTGGAGCCCAGCATCTGCTATGGGGTTGTCCAGACTCCAGGACCCTGGGGTGGACAGTGCACTGTGGGGGGTCCTCTGTGTGGCCAAGCCCAATGGCTGCTACCTACACAAGCCTGGCTGTGATGGTACCAGTCATGCGTCCATTGACCCCACAATGGCACTGGTCATGCAGTCCATCGACAGGGTCGTGGCCTCCCGCATTTGTGGAGTTCATCCATGAGCTGCACATTGCCCCTGTCTTGCTGCTCAGCCAGCTGGTGCACCTTCACACAGTGCATGCACCTCTGTGGCAAGCAGCGCCTGGTTCTCTACAGATGCCCAGCAACCGGGTGTGTTCTGCCAGTCGCTTAGCATCCTGTGCCTCCTGGCCAGGACACTGAGCTGCTAGTGATGTGGCATGCTGCCCAGCCTCCTGCTGTGGTGGACACTGCACAGGTGGCCGTACTCAGCGGTACAGTGTTGTCAGGCACACCAGTGGCAGACCCCATGCCACGCTGCCTGGCGGAACCCGCATCCTGCTGCCATTGCTGACTGGCTGCTGGCAGTGCCATGCACTGCCACCACACCAGCACCACCACGCCCATCAGGCACAGCAGTGGCACCACACACCACCATGCCTGTGGGGATGGGTGGCAACTGTGCAGCTGCAGGCACAACACCGTGCCTGATTTTGCCGTGATGCGTCCAGGGCTTGTCTGGCAACACGTCCCCACACGTCCAGGATCAGCATTATATCATCATCAGAGCTGGTTCTCCGCACACAGCACACCTCAGACTGTCATCTTGCAGGAACCCAACCAGGGCGTCATCTGACCCCAGGCTAAGGATATCCATCTGCTTCATGGTGCTTGCCTGCAGCCTGTCCGGCCACACATGCCAGTAGAGGTGGATAGTCCATCTTCCATGGCCAAGGCTGCATCCACCCTGCTCTGTCCTCCCCATGGAGGTGTGATGATGCTGCAAGAGAGGAACAGAGGGTTAGTGGTGCAGTAACACCCACGTGGTGGCCCCCACAAACAGTGTGCATGCAGCGATGCCACATGCCACTGTGTTGCCACGCATGCTAGCTGTGACACACGCAGATGGCATGCAACATGGCAGAGCAGTCCTGCATGTTCAGGCCCACCCCCTGCTGGACATGTCTGTCGAGTGCATACACACCATGCAGGGTGGGGCTACCAGCTGTTTGGAATCTACACCTAGGTACACACACTCACCACTGTGCATCTGATGGTGGCTGCCACTAGCTCTTCAGTAGCCGACAGGGTGGGCACGGTGGATGGCTCACTGCTGGTTGCACTGCAGGAGGCCTGTATAACCGCCACCTTCTCTTTGATCCTCCACCTGTCAATGCTAACTTTTTGCGACACCACTGTGCACTGTGCTGGTGCCTTCTGTGCAGGTTCACTGATGCCACCACCTCATCCCACCCCTGCCGCCCTCTCTTGGGTGTGTGCCAGTGGCACCACTAAGCAGTTCCTCCCTGTCAAGGTATGCCTTGAACAGGGAATTCTGCTCTGCCTGTGTGAAGCTGGGCCTTCTCTTCCAGGCAGGTCCACGCCCCTCCTCACATTCATATCCTGACATGTTGCTACCTGTGGACAGTGACAGCATGGTAGGTCAGTGTCAGCATGGGCCGTGGCAGTACCCTATAGCAGTGTTGTTTCAGGCCTCTGTTGTCCTGCGGCAGCATCCACTTACCCTACTGAGGCTGCAATACGGTCCATGGCCTGTGCTGTCTGGTGGTGCTTAGCAGGTGTGTCGATGCAAATGAGTTTGTGCAGAACAGTGATGATATGCTAATGCACCCCACTGCACTGCACATTGGCTGATGAGGTGACTTGCATAAAGCAGCTGAATATCATGAATATGCACTGTGTGCAATGGAGTTGCACCAGAGCAACCCCATGGCGCATGTCAGATGCATGTGTGTTGCGTGTTCCCACAGTGTGAGAATAGCACATGTTTATCCACATGACTGGCATCCCTGTTCATTGCTGTGCCATTGTGCATGCGGCAATGGGAGGCATCGAGCAAGCTCGAGCTACCCAACACATGCCCATACCTGCGCACCTGCATAGTGCATAATGTGGCATGTAGGGCACATGCACGGCGGAGTGCAGGGTCACAACCTGTGGCCCCAGGCTGTGTACATGACCCTGTGTACCTGCCAAGCCACAGCATTGTTTGCATGTCTGTGACAGTGCAATGCACCCACATGGCACATCACTGTGATGCGGCTTGCATCATGCCATTCCCAATCATGCATCCTACATGTAGCCCCATATGCATGATCTCCCGCCATTCACACGGCATAGCGAGCCATCAGGAGCTATGGCACAGGGGAGAGCACGGCAGGTATTTAATTGGACCGACATGGAAATCGCCAATCTGGTCACAGCGGTGCAACCTTGGGCAATTGTTTGGTCAGATGCCACTACTACAGGCCAGGGGTGATGTGGCAGCAGGATTCCAGGGACCTGGAGGTGCATGAGAGTGACAGGACCCTGAGCAATGCCGCCACCATTACGGGAACCTGAGTGCAGGATCCCGGAGGCTGCACAGGATGCAGGTGCTTGTCCAGCGCAGGTTGGTGCCACAGCCATGAAGGTATGCGCAAGTGGCATGCATGCTCGGATGCTCATCAGCAATGGGTGTAGGGCTGCATGGCATGCTCCACAGCTGGGGTTCAACACAGTTCTGTTGGCAGCTGCGCTTCATGCATGGCTGCTGCACGTGTTGCAGTCATGCAGACATGAGGGCCACAGGATGGTCAGGACATGTCATGTGACATGTGGGCTGTGCAGTGTCAGGGGCTCTCCATGCATGCTTGTGTACTCATGTCCTCCTCTCTACATTCTTTCCACAGGGCTGGAGGACCTCAGGTGGGCCAGGTAGGCTGCGGCAGGAGCAAGATGCCATGGTAGGCCACTGAGAGCAGCACCAGTTGGACATCGCATGGCTGGTAGTTTGGCCACATTGCCATTCACGTGTCCCCATGGCATTGTAGTGGGGATGGGGTTAGGGCATGGTAGCCATAACCATGTTCTGCACAGCCGTGGTCGGCACCGCCCATTGTACATGCAACTGTTGCACGTATTTTGGCAGCGCTTGGCCAGCCAGTGGGGGCACACTGCGCTACACTGTCTGCCTGGCTGCTCCATTGTGGTGTGCTGTGTGGATGTCTGGTGTGGCTCTGCAGACATGCGTCCATTGCAGTCCCCAAGTGGTGTGTGCCCCTGCAGTCCAGTGCATGCTGTGGGTGGGTTGGGTTATTTGGAGCATTGCACTGATTGGCTGTCCTGTCCCTTCCTCTAGATGGTCACAGGATGGTAACCAGGAGGGCAGCACTCCCCTGTTTCCAGGCACTTGGGTGCATCCTGGCACTACAACAGAGGCTCCTGGCACTGCAGCGAAGGCACCTGCAAGAGATGGCAGCTTTGAGGTGGGCCATCCAGTGTCTGTGGCGGTCTGTCAGAGGACGGTGATAGACCACGTACAGTGCCCCTGTTGTATAGAGCCCCCATTCCTTAGCCACACCTGTTTCCCTGCTGTCCCACATCATGATGTATAGCCCCTACACCCTGTCCTCTTCCTCCTCTCCCAACCCTGCCCCTTGTTTTATAACTGTCTTGTACGTATCTTTTGATAAACCTTTTGTTTTGCTACATCCCTGTATCCGTGTCTGCTTTGCAGGTGGCATGAGGAGCCATGCTGCAGATGTGTGGTCATGGTACATGTGGTCCCCGCAGGGTGGGTCAGATCACAGACTATGTTCCCGTGGGGTCTGTGTTGTGTCCAGCACTGTTTCACATGTTCATGGTGTGTATGACTGGGGCTTGGAAGTATTTGGTGTGTCACTGTGTGGTCAGTGTGGGGCTCTGTACTGGGGTATGTGGCCAGGAGGGAGTGGGAGTCTTTGCATGGGGACCTTGTATTTTTGGGGTCTGGTCCATCTGCAGGCACAAGGACCTCAACATGCACTGGTGCACCTCCATGCACATGGGGAGGGGCTCTGCCTGTGCCTTATGACCTGGGGGGTCTAGCACTAGTAGTGATGGGGGACAGGGACCTGGATAGTATTGTTTCCATGGACATACAGGTTACTGGACACTGTGGGCAGCGGTGGCCGATGTTGGCATGCTGTTGGGCTGCATGGGGTGGGTGTTCACTTACAGTATGGGAGGTCATTCTATCCATATCCCCATGGCTAGTAGGCTGACTTTGGACTGTGGGCTGTGGTTCTGGGGATCATTCTTGATGACATGCTGTGGACCAGCTGGGGTGTGCTGACCAGTGGGACTCTGCTGGTGGCTGGGCTCCATTACCTGACATGCAGGGCTAGCTTGAGCAGACTGTGATTGTGCTCACTGGACCATGAATGAGGTAGGGGGATGTTCCCGGACTACTCATTGTCTTGGGTGGTTGGACAGGGGTGGGGTGGCTCCTCCTGGACTGTGAGGGCACTGTTGGCCCAGGGCATGTGCTACTGGTGGTGGATGGCTGATGTCGGGGACACATCTGGTGTCTCCTGTCATTGACAGGTGGTGGATGGCTGGTATGTGTTCCTGGAGGTGGTGCTGGGGAGGGCACCATACAGGCTTGTGTGGGTATGGGTCAGACACATGGGACTAGTATTGGGAGGGTGTGGGAGGCAGGGTGCCACAGGGTTCTGTGGGTTGATACGTCTGTCCTGACCATCTGCTGGGTGCCTTAGGTGATCCTGCTGTGCCTGGCAGCCATTTTCTGCCTTCCTGTTTCTGTGGTTTTGTATGTCTGTGTTGCTACCTCTGTTCTGCTGTGCATTGCCGTGACTCTGGTTGTCCCCACCATCCCTCTGTGCAGGTGCCCCAGGGGTTACTGGGTGTGTGGGACTTTTCTGTGTCTTGTGTGTGGCCCTGTGTGCCATTGTGGCCAGTGTCTGCCCTTGCACCTTGTGCACCTGTCCTGCCTGGACTGCAGTCTGGTCATGGGGTGCACATGTCCACTGTGGGCAGAGCTGTGGTACCCTCCCCACATCGGGCAGGTGCCCTGTGTGGCACTGTGTGGCCTGTGTCTCAGTCGCCCTTGGTCACCTGCTCTTGTGTTTGCCTTGTCCCTGGCACCATGCACTCAGCACCCTGTGGGCCTCCCTGGTGGGTGTCTGTTGCAAGCCCCTGCCATTGGCATGGCTTGGGTGGCAGGCCTTTGGATGGGAGGGTGTTCCATGTTTGGTAGGCTAGAGTTGTCTGTGCACCTTCCCTGGTGCTCTGTGTGCCCTCAGGTCCGTGCATCTGTGTACATGGGTGTGCCTTGCTTGGGGGTTCTGTACCCATTGCCTTATATTTCCTTGGTTATGTGTCCCTGCTATCTGTGGCTCTTGCCCTGCTCACTGGGTTTGTGCTCAGGTATGCTCTGTCCATCCATGGTTGCACTGGCACATCTCTGGTTGAGCCATGGCACATCTTTGCCATTTAGCTGGCTTGTGCTGGAGCATTTCAAGTGGCACATCTTCTGAATATGGCTCGGTTTGCCATGGTGCATGTAATTGGCACTGTGCCAGACTTGCGCTGGCCTTTGCGCATTTCTGAATATCTGACCCTACATGTATGTGAGACATGAGTCCCACATATCTTCATTTCCACAGATCACTACAATATTAGCCCAATAATTTAATCAGTCAAGGATCCATGCAGATGAGATCCTGCACTCCAATATGTTCAGAATACAAAAATGTGACAGTATATAATAAAATTACTGTATGAAGAGTAACAGAAAGGAATCTGAATAAGACCCAATGGAATTAACCCTACCCCCACCCCACAGAAGATAGCTATTAAATGAAATAATATTCATTATGAGTGTAAACTGAGTCATAACACATTGTAACACCATTATGTCATGTACCTGAATATAAGCCCACCTCAATGTAACAACAACTTCCGCACCCACCACACTCGCATAACCTCCCTCTCCCCACACACACCCAAGGAGATGCTGAAGTCCTATAATATGTCTATCCTTTGAAGAAAAGGTCTGTGTCGTGTAAGTCCTATAATGTGCCATAAATCCCAAATCTGTGTTCATGCCATCATTTACCATATTGAGAAGTAATATAAGTTTGATCTCAAAAGCCGTCTCTGTTGTGTACTTTTAGATTTTCTTTAAGACCATTACTGACATATCTGAGATTGTGTGGTCCAGCCAAGAGAAGTATTGCCCCACTGGTTTTCAGTCATCTTGAGACTGTTATTATGTCTGTCTGAGTTCATTCTAGTGTGGACAATTGGATTGTCTCTCAATGTAATCTGTTTGTGGAGATCTCTTACATTGAATGAAATAAACAACATGCCGTGATGCACATGTATAATTCCTGTACCCTGACTTGTCTGTTTTCTGATGTAACCACACAGTCTGAAGTGGAAATGAGCTCACAAGTCTTACACCTGAGTTGATTACTGGGTTATATACCATTAAGTGTCATGGCATTCTGTTCTGGTAAAAGTTTACTCCTAATAATTAGATTGGCTAAGTTTGGTGGTTGTTTAAAATATAGTATTGATAGGTCCTTTAAAACACAATTAAGGGTCTCATCCTCACTAAATATTGGGTGGAGGTCCTTAATAATCTTTAGCAGAAGTTCAAGGTCAGGAAGAAATGTGACTACTAAGGGTATTCTGTTGGTAGCTGTCCTTTCCTTATATTGAAGTAGTTATTGCCTTGGTACTTGTGTTATATGTTCTATTGTCCTGTCAATTTCTCTGGAAGAGTGTCCCTGCTCAATAAAGGTGTTTTTCAACATAGCCAAATGTGTATCTCGTCTTCCTCATTTGAACAGATACGCTGATACTGAAGTGCTTGACTGTACATGACAGATTTCTTAGTGTGACGCAGGTGATTATTATTTTGTGTAAGTATCTCTGTCTGTCAGCATCCTGTAAATACATATATGTAATGTTCCATCCTTGATGGTGGTAGTGGTGTCCAGAAAATTAACACTTGTGGCAGAATATTCCAGGAAAACTTTATGGTTGGGTGGAAGTTATTAATTTCCGATGAAAATCCATAAGTGTGTCAGTACCCTCCATCTAAATTATAAATAAATCATCAATGTAATGGAAATAAGCTAGTGGTTTGTGTGCACAGTGCGTTAAAAGTCCTCCTCAAATTTGCCATAAAGAGATTAGCCTACTGTGGAGCCATCCTGGTGCCCATTACTGTTCCGCTACTTTGAACATAATGTTTACCATTGAAGCTGAAGTTGTTATGTGTCAGACTGAATTTGTTTTGATCCAGTCCTTTTCCTGTATGCATTTATGGCAGGCTGAAATGCCGTCCATGTGGAATATTAGTGCATAGTGATGTTACATCCATCGTGGCTAAAATGGTGTCAGGTGGTTAAGTGGTTATAACAAAGAAAGTTTATGCAGGAAGTATGTAGTGTTCTGGATGTAACTCTCTTTTCCATAACCAGTGGTTTCAAAATGTTTTTACAAACCTTGCGATCCCCTCAGTCAGGGTGTACCACTACCAGAGACTATAGGGCTCTCGGATTGCCAGGTTTATGTATTTCAGGCAGCATGTAGAATGTCCCTGGCTTGGGTTCAGCAGGGATGAAGTCATTTAGTCTTTCTTGGACATGGTTTGGAAAAGATCTAATTAAGTCCTGTAGTTCTTTGATATAGGTTGTAGTGGGATCACTCTCAGTTCTCTGTAGTAGGTAAGGTCAGTTAGCTGTCAGTTGGTTTTATTAATACAGTCATCTCAGTTTAATATCACCACTGCATGAACTGGGGAGACTTTTGTCTGTTTCTATGATTTGTGACATGTTTGCCTGAATTGTCAGTTTTTATCAACTTACTGTATTCTGTACCTAATTTATTTAATGAGACAGTAAGCAGTCTAGAAAGCATATCAATGAACTATTCTTCTTACACTCTGTTGTTTTTCTTACGTAAGATTTTTCTTGAAAATCAGTGAAATTGGAACAGAATCCTGCTGTGCCTTACCACTTTGTAAAGCAGAGCAAATTATCACATTAGCACTGCTCACATGTCACTCAGATGGACCTAATCATGGCTAATTACATCTAAAGCTTTATTACACTTGAGCTTTCTTCTCCCGCCTTTTTCTTTGCTTTCAACTCACATAATTAGACACATAACATATCACGTTGAATGAAAAGTCGGAGGCTAAGAAAAGCTTCTACATTATTTTGCATTAGAGGCAACAAAGCACAGTGGCTTGTGTACATGCTTGGGAACCAGAAGACTATGGTTCCAATACCACTACAGCAGTAACCCACTTACTCACTGTATGACCTCAGGCAAGTCCACTTTACTTCTCAGTAATTCAGTCCACCCATCTGTAAATAATAATATTTGGACCCCACTGGAAATGAGATATTGGATTTCCTGGTGATTCCGGGTAAATAAACCGTAAAATAAAAATATGGATATCAACAAGAGACTTATTACCCCACAGCAGGAGTCCAAGGCCTATCCAATTTTCTGGAAGGACTTGAGTGTTACCCTTCAGAGACACAATCATACTTGGGGACTTTAATCTGAACTGGACTGGTTCACCAGATACTGACTATGTTCATCTCCTGAAATCCTACAGCCTAGAACAAGTCATCACCTCCATCACCAGATTCAACACCCACTCACTCAACCACACCACACTAGAGTGGGTCATCACCAATCGGATAAATATGGTCATGCAGGCGGTACAATGTCCAACACAATTAGTGACCACATGCCAACTTACGTTCTATTAATTACCGAGTCAACCCAGCCCCTCAAACTCTTGACCCTTTGGAACTTTAATCACCAAGACCTTGACTCTGTCCTAAATGAGGCCAGGTCCATTAACTGGTCCAAACTCTACTCGCACAAGGATGTCACAATTGCAGTTACATTCTTCACTGATGTCATTCGCAAATTTCAGGACAAACATTTCCCTGTCACAAAAAGAATGGTCAGGGCAGATCTACCTGCTGATTATCCAAGGAGCTACTGGTCCTAATAAAATGCAGAGACAAATCATGGAAAGCCTATAAGTCATCCCCTCCACCCAGCTATTGGGATCCTCCTGGACCAGTCCTGGATTTTAATCTTCACATTCAGTCCTCATGCAAAGCTGTAAACTCGAAACTAGGAGTAGCTTACAAAACAGAGCTACATGCTTACACCCTCAGCCAAATTAGCAGGTGCCCGAGGTATTCTGCTCCCAACCCTTACCTATGGTGCCTCTAGTCTTACCTCGGCCCATAAAACCTCCCTACTAAAATGAGGCGTAACTTATAACAATATATGCGATTTGCCTCTTCGTCCACCTCGACTCAAACATCACTGCCTTCTTTATAAGGATCTGAACTGGCTCTCACCCTCTGCCAGCAGACAATACTACCTTGGATCACTAATGGACTCGATCATCCAGGAAAAACCCATCCAGCTGGCGGCATTGCTGGTCCCTCAACCATCCTCCCATGGCCTGCGATCAGCTGACAAATCCTTGCTCTATGTTCCGAGATGTCGGATGACTAAAGGCACAGGGGCCTTCCAATTCTCTGCTCCCAGGCTATGGAATGCTCTTCCACTCAACCTCCGGCTGTCTCAGTCTCACTTTGGATTTAAAAGTGAATATAAGTCGATTATCTATCCTTAGCTGATGCTTGTACATGCTTTGACCCAACCTGAAGCTCCTGAGACTTACCAGTAATGTCACCCTGCTCTAATCCAGCTCCAAGACTGTCTCCTCTTCCCCTCCCCATATTTTTCCTTCTCTTTGTAAATAACTTCTTGACTACTAGCTCTTTTCCTTCTTGAACCTTGTTGCTGACCATCCACTGTTGTTTTGCCAATTACCACCCTTGACCTTCCTTCTGTCAGTCTTTCTTGTTATATTTGAACATTCCTCATTTCTCTCTATATAACCTTACTATCTTATTAACCCTTTCACTCCACAGGCGGGCCATTGTTTCTGCACTTATTATATATCTTACTGCCATTATCTGTATAATGCTTGCCATTATTTTTGGTTGTTTCTACCATTGTATTTTTGTAGCACTGCTGTACTGTTCCTCTATTTGTACTATTGTACCCATGTTGCTGTTGTTCAACTGTTCTCCTTTTGTTGTACTCTCCTGGTCGTGCCTGAAAATAGTCATTTTATGGCAAGTGCACCTACCGTTAACAAAACTAAATAAATAAATAAAAATATTGAACACATACAGACAACTGCGAAACTCCTGCAAGCAGGTGGTAAGTACCTGAACTGCGAGTACTACACCAACCAGCAAAAGATGCACTTGGCAAACACGTCGTTTCTGGGCCCTCAATTGGTTCCTCCTAGACCCTAAGCCTAACAAGCATATTACATAGCTAAACTCCCGTTGGGTCCCATCACTGAACCTGGTGCAACTGCGGACACTTTTAACAATATGTTTACTGACCTCATGCCATATACTGGCAAACTCCCTTCTCAGCCTCCCACTGACCAAAACAGGTATCTGCAACACACCCAATCATCCCTAATGCCACTAGTCCTTCAACATTTCACTTCAAGGCCATCGGAATAAACATTACTACCTAACTCCTCAAGTCACTACCAGCCAGAGGCAGCCCAGGTAGTGACAGGCTACTATACCTACCTTCCTAAAGCTGCTCTCCCAGTTATCGCTAAACCCCTAACATTTATCACAACCTCGACGGTGCCTGACCTATGGAAACACACTAATGTGGTACCCATCTTTAAGACTGGTGACCCCTCACCCCAGAACTTTACAGACCTATCTCCCTCCTCCCACACCTGAGCAAATTACTAGAAAAATGATTCACTACCAATTATCTGACCACCTAGAAAAACACCACCTCCTGTTGCCCCCTACAGCACAGCTTCTGTGAACACCACAGCACCTCCTCTGCCTCGGCTCTATTCACCAACCATGTACTTACAGAACATGGACCAGGGCAAAGCCACTGGTGCATTGTTTGTGGACCTATCTAAGGCCTTTGACCTCATAGACCACCATTTCCTCTATTCCACACTGCTAAACTTTGGCTGCTCACCTGACACTATCAGATGGTTCCATAGTTATCTCTCAAACAGGTCCCAGTCAGTTCTGATAGGTAAGGCCTCCTCTGCTGCCCTGCCTATCCACTCTGAGTACCCAGGATCTATACTTGGACCCCTACTCTTTTCAATGTTCATTAACGATCTCCCTACTGAAAGCATAAGATGCCAGGCCCTCCTGTATGCAGATCACTTAGTTATCTATCACAGCGAAAAATCCCTTGAGTCCCTATCTACCACCCAAACACTAAACTAAGAAGCAACTCAGGACTAGTTCCTCTCCAGAAAACGTCCTCGTAAATTAGAAGAAGACAAAAGTAATGCTCTTCAGCTCTAAACCATTCCTAGCGAAGGTTGCAGAATCAAAGCTGCCCTCTGGAGTACCACCCTGCTGGCACCCCTCAAAACTGTCCCTTCCTTCCTATACCTAGGTGTGACCCTACATCCCTCCCTTACTTTTGGTGAACACATCAGTAACATGGTAATGAAAATCCACCAAAAGCTAGGTGCGGTCTATCACCCCAATCAACATCTGACCCCAGAAGCTCACCTAGCCATTGCACAAGGAAATCTGCTGCCCTTCTTGATTACTGCTCCCCTGTGTACTCAAGTGCCCCTATTTTATGCTCACGCCTGAATTCCACATATAACTCCATTTGTTGCTTTGCCCTTCAAGCACCTTTCTCCACCCACCACTGCTCGCTGTATCAGTCTCTAGGCTGGCTCACACTCAGGGCATTTGACTTTGCAGTGGGCTGCCTATTTGACAACGCACTCAGGAACTTCCAGCTATCCCCTTACTCTGTTCTACTCACTGACAGGGTGTCCTCTCAGTGCTTATGAGCTTCCTCAGTTCCTGCTTTGGGTCCCACATACCACTACTTCAATGGGTGGCAGGGCCTTCTCGGTCTTCACCCTTTCCCTCTGGAATAGACTCCATTGTCCACCAGGTTATCCACTTCTCACCAATCCTTCAAATCAAGCCTAAGAGTCTGGCTACTGGCCGTGTCCACTTGTACCTATAACAGTCCCTTGGATGGATCCAGGGCCCGAAACCTGCCCTAGTACCTACGACCTACCAAGCAACACCCCCTCCCAGCATCTATTTCTACTGTGCCATCAGGGTGTATTGAAACTCAGACTTCACATTCTCTGCTAGCACATGAGCTATTGCTTTACCTACTAGTTACCATGTTTTCCTGATTGTTTGTGCACATACGTTGGTATGCACCATTGTATATTTCATACGTTTTGTATGCACCGTTGTATATCTCATATGTTTGTATGTACCCTTGTATATTTCCATACGTTTGTATGCACCATTGTATATCTCATATGCTTGTATGCACCATTGTACATCTCTACATGCTTGTATGCATCCTTGTATATTTCATACATTTGTATGCACCATTGTATATTTCTTATATTCCACACCACCTCAAGCTTGAGGTGTTTATTACCATGCCTGTATGTTCTGCTGTGATCTTGTTATTTTGCCACTTTGTGGCCCAGGTCATGACTTAAAATGGCCTTTTGATCAGTGCACTTGCCCAGTTAACAAAGACATGAAGACATAAACACATAAATAAATAAATAAATAAACAAACATTTTGTAGATCCTATCAATCCTGGATTCACTACACTGTTTAGCAAGTCCCTGACTGACGGATTTTTGTGGTGCTAACTGTGTAGTGAAGGCCATCCAGTGTTTAAGAGTGCAAATACTGCATCAACAGACTGAGCTTGTTCTCTCTGAAGAAAATAAACCAGAGAGGGACCTGGATGGTACAGACATGAAACATTATCAAAGATAAGGGCCTAAGGGAAGAACTTGTTTTAAATTGCTAGTAGACAACAGGGCAAGAGGCACAAGTTCAGAATTACACAAGCAAGATTTAAGAGGGAGATTAGGATCCACTGCTTCACCCAAAGCATGGTGAAGGTATGTGACAGTCTGTGTCAGATTTTCATAGAGATGGACAGCATTGTTTGAAGGCAGACTGGACATGCATTTGAATGAAGAAGGCTTAGGATATGACAACTGAAAATGTTTGATCATTGAGCAGTAATATAACCACTAATGGAGGAGGACTAGATTGGGTAAGGTCTCCTTTCATTCTTACTTGTATCTATCAGATTACCTGTAACTGTTCAGTTCTGCAGCATACAAGATATTTTTGCTTTCTGGCTGGTTGTATTTTCTTAAGGTTTTCAGGGCCCCAGCTATAGACAGGAAAGAATCTGCATGGATGAGGCCATCTGTGTGACTTTGTGCTGACTAGAGTTTGCAACAAATTAAATGCAGCCTTGCCAGTATCACCCTCATACCATAGAAACAAGTAGTCTAAAAGTTAGTACATGCTTTCTTTGCTTTCACTTTGGGACTAGGAATCTGGATCACATGTGCAACATATGTGGTGCAACATAACAGCAGAGAACACAGTTAGTGAAAGGATTTACATACGAACATGTAGAAGTAGCTAGCAGAAGAAGGCCATTTGGTCTATCAAGTCTGCTTGCATTGCAGGGTTCACAGCTTGAGCTGATGTCCCTGCCCTCCCTCTCACTACTCCCATCCTCCCTACCCATGATCCTTACTTTCCCCATGCCTATCCCAGCCTCTCTTAAAGCTGCCCTCTGTCTTCAATGAGATGACCTTTTCTGGCAGTGCATTCCAATTGTCCACCACCCTCTCTATGAAGAGTGTTTCCTGACCTCCTTCCTAAACCTCCCACCCTCAGCTTAAGACTGTGCCCCTAGTGTTATGGTTTGCACTCAGCTTAAAGAGACTCTTCTTATTAACCTTATTTATCCCTTTCAAGTATCTGAAGGTCCGATCATGTCCTCTCTCTCTCTCTCTCTCTTTCGTCTTCCAGGGGTACATGTTAAGTGCCCTCAACCTCTCCTCATATGCCTTACCCTGCTGACCCACTATTATCTTTTAGCCCTCCTCTGAACCTTCTCCAGCATGTTAATCTTTTTGAGGTGTGGGCACCAGTACTGAACTCCATACTCTAGATCGCGGCCTTACCAGTGACATGTACAAGGGCAGTATAACCTCCTCTCTTCTACTTATCACCCTAGATATGCATCCCAGGATCTTGTCTGCTTTGCTGCTGCTTTCTTGCACTGCATGGAGTGCTTCAGGTCACTAGTGATCATCACTCCCAGGTCCTTCTACTCCTTTGATGCAGATACTCGGACTCCACCCAGGTAGTACTCTGTCCAGGATTCTTGGCTTCAATAAGCACAACTTTTCATTTTTGGCATTGAAACCAAGCTGCCAGTTCCTAGACCACCTCCTCTGCTTTTCTAGATCTTCCTGTAGGTCCTGTATTCCTTCAGCTGTATCCACTCTCCTGCACAGCTTGGGTGCCATCCATGAATAGGCACATGTTGCCCTTAATGCCATCCCCAATGTCATTGATGAAGACATTGAACAACACTGGCCCCAGCACAGAGCCCTGTGGAACCCCCACTGGTTACCGTTCTAGTACCAGATAACTCTCCCCCACAACCACCCTCTGGGTTCTGTCCCTCAGCCAGTTTTCCACCCATTTGGCCATCTTTCCCCAACCCCAAGATCCATCAACTTCCTGATCAACCTTTTGTGGGGCACAGAGTCAAAGACCTTGCTGAAATTAAGATAGAGGATGTCTACCGCTTAGCCCCATCTACTGTCTTAGTGACACAGTCAAAAGTCAATCAGATTCGTTTGACTTGATCTCCCCCATGAACTAATGTTGCCTCACATCCTGGAGACCATGCTCCTCTAGACATTCCACCAACCTTTCCTTTAGTATGGTCTCCATGAACTTGCCCACAATGGAGTTCAGACTGACTGGTCTGTAATTCCATGGGCCATCCTTAGAGACTGCTTTGTGGAAGGACACTACATGTGTTGTTCTCCAGTCCTCGTACCATACCTGACTCTAGTAAACTATTAAATGGGTCTGCCAGCGTCCCTTCCAGCTCCTCAGCCACTTCCTTTAGTACCCTTGGATGTACTCTGTCTGGGCCTGGTGGTCTGTCCACCTTCAATGCCAGCAGACCCTCCCTCACTCTATCCTCCTCTATCACTACATCTGTGTTCCCCTCCATCCCTGCTCCTCTTTTCCTCCTGAAGGTACTGGTCCCTCCCTCTTCCCTCTGCTTTTCCCCATTATCCTCCACCCTCCACCCCTTCCTTAAGCCTAACAATCCCTTCCTCCTTGTCCCTTGTCCTCCTTTCACTTACATAGTGAAAGAAGCCTTCTCCCTTTCTTAATTTCTTCAGCTATCTGCATCTCCTTCTGTGCCTTTGCTTGCGGACTTCCTTACTTACCTCACTAGCCAACTTAGGTAATTTTCCTATCCACCTCTTTTGGTCTTCCTGAATTTTCTAAAGGCCAACCTCTTTTCCATACTGCCCTGGACAACCCCAGAACTGAACCGTCTGGGTACTTTGGTCCTTGTGTTCTTACCCTTGAGCTAACACACTCATCTGTGGCAACCAGTATTCCTTTCCTAATGATGGACCACCTTTGGTCCACCCCATGTCTGCTTTGATGCTCAGCCAAATGGCTCCTTAAGCACTGCCATTTTCTTGAAGTCCACCCTCCTGAAATCCAAGATTTTGGTCTTAGTTGGGATGCTCTCCCTGTCCATATCCAACTGGAACCACACTGTGCAAAGGTTACTTCCATCCAGTGGCTCCCCAACCACTATTTCCTGTACATGCTCCCCATTTGTGAGTACCAGATCAAGAATTGCCTCAACTCTTGTTGGTTCAGTGATGCCCTGAGCCAGGAACCCACTCTGCAGTCCTTCTAGGATCACTTGACTCCTAGTACATGTTGTGGAGGGTATGCTCCAGTACACCTCGGGCAGGTTGAAGTCCCCACAATTATCACCTCTCCATTCCTGCAACTTCCAATATTTGTGAGCTCAGTTCCCTGTCTCTCTCCTCATCCTGATTGGGTGGTCTATAACCACAGCCAACTTCACCTTTCTCCTTCTATTGGACCATAACTGAACCCATAATGCCTCCACCTCCCTTTCTCTGACTCCTCCCTCGTGCAGTTATTCCTCCCTGATATAAAATGCCCCCACTTCCTGACTACCCTGTCCCTCCTGTATAGTTTATATCCAGGGATCACAAGGTCCCAGTCATGGTGTGATGCTGGCCATGTCTCGGTTACTGCAGCTATGTCCACCCTCCTATCTAATAGTGCCTGCAGGTCATCCATCTTGTTTAGAAGACTCCATTCATTCAGAGACACTACCCTCTGCCTAGAATCTGACTTTCCTTTGCTTCCTCTATTCTTCTATTCACCTATTTCCTCTGTGTGCACCCTCCATGTACCCTTGTTATGTGTTCTTCACCCCTCCACCTTTTGCTATCATCTTCCAGCTCCTCCCTCCATCACTGTGTGTGTGTGTGTGGGAGATCACTGATCTCCTGTTCTTGGAATCTGTTGGCCTGCATAGAAACACAAACATAGGAATTTGATGGCAGTTAAGGACTGCTTGGCCCACCTAGTCTGCCCATTTCCTACCTAATGGATAAGCTATAGATCCTAGTTAACCAACAGCCTACTTCCTCTTACTCCCCACAAGACTTGCCTTATGTCTGTTCCATGCATTCTTAGATTACCCACTGCTTTTGACTCCATGACCTCCTCAGGAAGGCTGTTTCATTCATCCTCAACCCTTTCTGTGAAAAAAAATACCCTCCACACATTACCTCTGAGCGGTCCCACCTGTTTCTTTAAATTGTGCCCCTTTTTCTTGCACATCTCTTTTCTGAAGATGTTACCCTCTTGGACTATGTTGATTCCCTTGTGGTACTTGAAAGTTTCTATCATGTCCCTCACTCTCTCCTTCCCTCGGTATACATATTAAGCTCCTTAAGTCTCTCTCTCTTCGTTATACCTTCTGGTACAGATCCTGCACCATTTTAGTTTCCCTCATCTGGACAGCCACCACCCTGTCTATGTCTTTGCGGAGATGGGGTCTCCAGAACTGCATGCAGTACTCCAGGTGGGGTCTCACCAACTGTCTGTACAGAGGATAACAACTTCCTGTTTTCTACTGGTGATGCCTCTCCTGTGCATCCCAGTATTCCCCACCCTTCTCACTGCCTTCTCACATTGTTTGCCACCTTTAGGTCATCTGATATAACCACCCCAGGTCCTTTTCCATTTTGTTGTTGTCTGTATCTCACCCCCCTCCCATTGTGTACTCTTCCCTGGATTTTTGTTTCCCAGGTGCATTACTTTGCAATTCTTTGCATTGAATCTAAGGTGCCATACAGCTGACCATATCTCCAACCTTGCCAAGTCCCTTCTCATCCTTTCCATCCCACCTTGTGTATTAACCCTGTTGCAGATCTTTCTGTCATCTGCAAAGAGACATATTTTTCCTTCCAGTCCCTCTGCAATGTCACTATAAAGACATTAAAGAGGACCGGACAAATACTAAACCCTGTGGTACCCACTAGTAACCCCACTTTCTTCACTGTGGACTCTGTTTACTAATACCCTCTGTGTCCTGTTGTCCAGTCAATGTTTTACCAGGCTACCACCCTGCGATCCATTCCCAGGCTGGCTAATTTATAATCTTTTGTGTGGGACTGTGTCAGATGCCTTGCTAAAGTCGAGGTAGGCCATGTCCACAGCTCCTCCTGGTCCACTACTTTGGTCACCCAGGCAAAGAAATCTATTATCAGTCAATCAATCAATCAATCAATCAGTCAATCAAAATCTTTATTTAACCAGGCGAACACCATTGAGCAAAGCTCTTTTCAAGGTGGACCTGGGATTAGATTCTACTGACATTACCTTCCCACTGTGAATTCACGCTGCCTTGGGTCCCGTGCCCCACTGGCCTCTAGGTACTCAACAGTTCTTTCCTTCAGAAGTGATTATATCATTTTCCCTACCACTGAGGTCAAACTGACAGGTCTGTAGTTTTCTGCCTCTGTCTAGCTACCACTTTTGCGAGCGGAATCACATCCACCCTCCTCCAGTCCTCAGGTACTGCACCATCATCCCATGATTTGTCAAAAGAGTAGTCAGTGGTGTTACTAGTTCTCCCTTAGTTCTTTTAGAACTCTGGGGTGAATCTCATCAGGCCCATTGCTTCATCCACCTTCAGTTTTAGACGTTCTTTCAGAACCCTTTCTTCTATGAAAGGACTGTATTGACCCCCCTTCCAGAGGCTTCTATTGACTGGATCAGGTACATCCCTTCTCTTCTTTTGTGAATACTGAGCAGAAGTTTTCGTTCAGTATCCTGCTTTTCACTGTCCCTCTGCCCACCACACCTCTCCTTTATTTAGCCTCAGTATCCCTCCTTTGTCTTTCTTCACTCCCTAATGTACCTATAAAATGTTTTATCCTCCTTCTTAACTGAGTTGGCTATCTTTTCTTAGTTTGGGTCTTTGCTATTCTGACTGCCTTCCTGCTTCCTTCTGCTTTAACTGGTACAGTTCTCTGTTCTATTCTTTCTGTGTTTCATATACTTCCTGAATACTATCTTTTCTCCCCAACCTTCCTGCCACCTTTTCTAAGAACTATAGTGGTCTTTTCTTTCGTTTCAATATGTTTATTTGCTTCACACAAGGCTTGTTGCTTCTGTGATGGCAGTTTGATGTTTCCCATTGTTGCTCCACCCTCCTTCTTGCCTGTTTGCTAGTGCTTTTTGAGCACTCTCCATTTTGACAAAATCAGCCCTCCTGAAGTCCAGTACCTTCACTTTTGTATGGCTTGACTCTACAGATGAGTTTATCATGAACCACACAGTTCGGTGGTCACTTGTTCCCAGATGGCTACCCACTTCTACATCTGACATCCTCTCTTCATCCCCATTTGAGGTAGCAGGTCTATGATTGCTCCCTCCTGAGTGGGTTCCAACACTAGCTGTCTGAAGCATGCCCCCTGTAAGGCATTGAGAATTACCCAGCTCTTGGATGTGGCTGCAGCAAAGGTGCTCCAGTTAACATCTGGCATATTCATGTCCCCCATCAGCAATATATCCACTTTCTCTGCCATCCTAAGGATGCCTTCTATCATTCCTTGTCCATTTCCTCCCCTGAGATGGGGGTCTGTATACAACCTCTATGCGGATTGTGGTGCCATTTCCAGTCTCAGGGTGACCCACAGTACCTCATCTCCTCCCTCCCTGTTTATCCTTTAGTTCCGTTGCTTTGATCCCTTCCCATACATAGAGAGCTACTCCTCCACCTCTTCTACCCTCCTGTCCCTCCTCTAGATTGTATACCCTGGTATGTTGACATCCCTGTCATGGTTCTCTGTGTACCATGTGTCTGTGACTGCCAAATATCCAGGCATCCCTCTTCCATCAAGGCCACCAGTTCAGGAGCTTGTTACCTAGACTACAGGCATTGGTACTCATTACCCTCCATTTTTGATGGCCTTACCTCTTTTGCTCCATCCCTGTCCTTACTGCCTTTGTCTTTCTCCATTTACCCTCCTCTTCTCCCTATTGACTTGTCTGTCTTGGTGTTTACCTCACTAACTTCCCTGATTTTTGAGGCTGAATTTCCTTCTCCTTTCAGTGCCTCACCCTTGGCTAGTTTAAACTTGCCAATGAAGCATTTAAACCTATCACCTAGGATCCTGGTTCCCTCCTGGACAGATGCAGACCATCAGGCCAGTATAGGCCTGCATCCTACAGGTGGACCCCCAGTCCCCAATGAAGCCAAAACCCTGAGCTCTGCACCAGTTTTCAACCACTGATTGAATCGCAATGCGGAGCACCATAGCCTCACCCACTCATAGACAGGCAGCACCTCCGAGAAGGTTACAGTGCGTGCTATTTGTCTAAGGCCCTCCCCAACTCCACAAACTCCTCCTGCACTGCTCTGATTCCTTTCTCAGCCAGGTTATTTGTCCCTAGGTGGACAATGACATTGTCTTTCTCCCCCATGTAGCTGCTCTCACAATCCTGAGGATTCGCTCCTGTCCCTCAAGCTATGGTGCCTGGCAGGCACCCCCTCCATCTCCCTCCCCAGTTCTACCCTCCTAACAATGAATCCCCCACCAGGAGTTGTTTCCTTCCTGTGGGGTCCCATGCCACCCTCATGTGGGTCTCCTTTGTGGAGTTCCCAGCATCCTCCTTGGTCTCCACTGCAGGTTGAGGAACCACATGCTGCCAGAATGGCATGGGGTTGTGAAGAGGTACAGTTGGAGGCCTTTTCTGTTCCACCACCCTCACCCTCTCTGGGCCCACTGTGGTCAACCGCTCCTCTTTCTTGGCAACCTCTGAGGCAGCGGTGGTGGCTCTGGTGTTCCTGGGTGGGAAAGGAGGTCCTCCGAATCCTGGCCAACTCAGCCTGAGATGAGCAACCTCCTCCCTGAGCCCAGAAAGGTGCCTGCAGATGGGACAATACTGCATCTTCCAGAATGTCTCCCGGAAGACTGCTGCTCAGCCACTACACTGCACACTCTATCATGTCTTATTTGTGGCCCCTTAACTGTTGTTTTGTGTACTTATTCTTTCCTCTCTTTGTTTATTTTTATAAATATAATTTTATTTTTTCTCTCCTTCTTTCCTACTGCCTCCGTGCCTTAAAGCTCCTGATCTTCCTGATCTGGGACAAGTTCCTTTATTCCCCAGTAGTCTCCTTCTTACTTGCTCAAGTCAGACCTCCAGCAGCTGGGGGCGGGGTGGATGGAGAGCTACTCTTTTTTCCTTCTGGATAGTGATTCTTTTGTGCTTGTGTGATCACTCCTTTCCTGCTCCCAAACAGAAAGTTCCTGTTGTCAGTGAAATCCTGTGCCTATAAAAGTAGAACCAGCTAGGGGTGGGGGTGAGGGCAGTATAGTCCCAGTAAAGTTCTAACAGCAGCTCCTTCCTCTTGCTGTTCTCTGTCAAAACTATCTAGGTCAGGGTTTAAATGCAAACACCTGGCTTCCTTCTGCCTAGGCCACTCCCCTAATTCACAGTTTCTTTCTTCACCTAGCTAACTGCTCAGATAGCAATTCCTTCACCCATCACAGACAAACACACTGACTCTTTTTTTTGTTTGTTTTACCCTGTAGCCCGGCTGTCCCCCTCAGTAGTTTAAATTAAGTGTAGTGGTTATGCATTCAACCATTCTGTCCCTGAGTACCCTTAAATCCTCCCTACTGAGGTGTAGTCTGTCTGGAAGAGTGCTTTGTTTGACCAGGTCTCCTCCCAGATCCCAACACAGATAAACATCTCTTCCCTGCCATTTCCTCAGCAAGTCATTAAAATCCTCTATTCTTCTTTTCTGGCTGTGCTGGCCCTGGTATTAGTATCACCTATGAGAAGACCAGTGAACTTCCTTCCTCCTTGCAGACCTACCCTAACTCCATGAACCTACTGCACTACATCAAACTCCTCCTAAGCTAGGTACGTGATTCCCAAAGTTATAACTAAATTAGGTTTTCCTCCAACCTCCTTACCATTTCCCTTATTCTTGGGCCCACCTTCCTTGCTCTCATCCCTGGTGTACAAACCAACCTCCTGCTTGCATTTGGGTTCCCTTCCTTCTCCAGTGAACACCCCTAAATTATGGAGTCCCTATGATTGCTACCACTCTAAGCCATGCACCCATGCTCCCTGTTCTTCCTTACTTCGGTACTAGCTGCTTCCCCACCTAAATGCTCCTCTGCACCCTGGTGAGCTTATCTCCACATCCACAATTTATCCTCTTAACTGTTTTCCATCTCACTCTACCCTCCCTTCTGACTATCTGTATCTGCTTTCAGTTTTCCTCCTCCTCTTCTTTTCCTTTTCTCTCCCTGCCCCCGTTCTCCACTCTGTTTGCCTGCCTTCTCTTCCCTTTCCACCCTGATTAGTTCTCTCTCCTCTCCCTGTACTCCTACTCTCAGCCCTGGCTCAATCCAACCTCCTACCTCACCTCCTGATGCCCCATCCCTCCTTCCAGACAGTGGAGCAAACCTATTCAATGAAGGCACCCCTTTGAATTTCCCTCCCTTGATGCTACTGTCACATTCCCACCCCTTCCCTTACCCTCCCTCCACCCTGGGCTCCCTAGCCCTCTGAGGGAAGAGATGCTCCTGTATACTGGGTGCTCCTCCCACTCCCATCCCTGCCTGATATGCTCACTCCCATGGGCATCACCCCTCTGCCTTTCCCTCAACTGCCCTGCTCTTTTGACTTCCCATACCATCCTCCCAGCTACCATCTGAGCAGCCTTATTTCAGCCCTTAGCTGCTTCAGGCTTTACACACAGGACATCCCCTTTACTCCACAACACCCTGAGAAAGACTGCTGCCCCACAGCTATTGCAGTTTACCATGCTCTTGCTTCCCATATGTGTACCTATCCGTAAGCTTAATTTTGGCAGGCAATGTAATGTTGCCATCAGGAAGGATGTTGGAATGTATTAGGAGGAGTTATGAGCAGGTCAATGGAGGTGTCTTTGTACAAGGCCACAGTTAGACCACCACACCTATACTGTGTTTTAGTCTGGTCACTATAATAAAGAAAGGGCATTAAAAAGATTGAGGGTCCAGTAAAGGGCCAACAAGATGTCTAGTGAGCTACAAGGAAATATTGGAGTTTACCTGAAGAATAGAAACATCATGGGGGCATGATTATGATGTTCCAAATATTCAAAATGATAGACAGGGCAGGGAACAAATAGCTGTTGGAGTTGAAGAGTGCAAGAAAAATCAGAAGGCATGTAGTGAACTGGGGAGGGGCAGAACAGGGAAATGTCAGAAGGTACACTTCACATAGAGGATGCAAAGCATGTACCTAGAATAGCTTCGGGGTGAGGTACTTAGATATTATAAGGGTAGAAGTATACAAAGGTGCTTCAAGTCTACTCAAAACTCCCGAACAATTCCCAGTCACAATTCCAGGAAGACTTGCTGAATCAATTATTCATTTTCAAGTTGCTGCATTGCACTGAACAGATGAACATTTCTCAAAAAGTGCTGAAAATTGTGCAAAGTGTTCCAAACCAAAATACAACAGTTGAACTATAGGTACACTGAAGCAGTCTTAGCAGCCCGTAGAGCATACCAGTAGAGCACTGGCGCTTCTCCTTACAACAAAGGCTTTATCGAGAGTCTAACCCCCATTACAACATGATAATGACTATGTTGTCCAAGTTATTCATCTGTATGCAAGTATTTTTTAAAACATTCTATACTAGGTGCATGTACTAATTCTTACAGCAGACTATTCCATAAATTAATTACTCTCTGAGTGAAGAATGCTGTAGTTTTTGTTAGTCTTGTAGGGTTTCCTTTGATTTGTTTCTTGTGCTTCATAGTATTATGTTTGCTTCCCTCATATCAATTCACATGCCTGCTAATCAATCAATCAATCAATCAAAATCTTTATTTATTCAGGCGAACATCATTGAGCATAGCTCATTTACAAGATGGACCTGAGTGGTCATAACAATATAAGGTTACAAATTTTACACAAAAACATGGTACTGAATAAACACAAATACAATGATTTATGAATGAGCCAGATATGCAAATATTTACATATATACAAGGCAAAATGACAATAAACCTAAATCATATTAAAAGGAAAGAAACAAACAGTATAGTAGGGATAAAGCTCGGATAGTTGGACTTGGGTGGGCATTTTGTATGAAGTTGGTTGGAGAACAAGCTAGAAGACGATAGAAATAGGGGTAGCATAAAAAGGGGGTGGGGAAGGAGGGGTGTGGGAGGACTAGGCCTTATGGAAGCAGTTGCATGATTCTGGGAATAGACTAGTATACAGTTTTTGAAAGATGTTAAAGGAATGAGGGTATCCAATTTCAAGGTCTTTTGAAGAGAATTCCAGATAAGTGCTAGGGAATAGCTGATTGCAGCCCTTGCATACGGGTGCAGGTGATAGGAACCTTCAGCATGATGAGTTTATTGATCCTTAGGGTGTAAGGCCTGGATGTGATCCAGTTGAAACAGTCTGAGATGTAGGAAGAGTTTGTTTGTCAGAGCTTTGTAGATCCAGACAGCAGCATTTTTGTTTCTTCTGTGTTGCAGGGATGTCCAACTGACTGCATTGTAGAAGAGCAATGATGGGTGCTGGAGGGAAGATCTGTAATGAATCTAATAGCTCTAATAGTCTTTCTTAATTAAATTAAACATTAATATTATATCTCCTCTGAGCCTTCTCATCTCTAGGCTATGTGGGCCTAAATATTCCAATCTTGTTTGTAGTCCTTATACCCCATACCATGTACTGCCTTAGTAAATTTTCTCTGAACTCTTTACTTGGTTGGATATCTCTCCTTTGATATGGCGACAAGAGCAAGAACATTAATCCAGGTGGGATTTAACAAGGGTTGATAAAGTGGAATGGTTAAATTTTTCTGGCGACTAACAAAATGTTTCTATGTATCCATGCATTCTAGAAGCTTTAGGTACAGCTAAATTAGTATTATTATTATTCCTAAATGTCAGATTAGATTTTACAATAATCCAAGGTCTATTTCCTTTGTTACTGCTTTCAGTTTTATTCCTCCCAGTTTGAATTTTGAAATGTTACTGTTACCCATGTGCAAGACTGCATATTTTTCTGGGTTAAATTGCATGCCTCAGTCTTATGCTCACTGATGCAGGCTGTCTAAATCAGACTGAAGTCTACTGGTGTCATCCACAGTTAGCTCTGGTACTCCTATTTTGGTGTCATCTGCATATTTATTTACATGCCCCATATGTCCATTATGCATGTCTTTAAGGTAAAGTGTGAATAAAATACATCACACACTGAACCTGGGTAACCCACTAGTCACTTTGATGTTATTAGAGACTGCACCTTCACGCTCACCTTCTGTTTTCTATTTTGTAGTCAATTTTCAACCCAGTTCAGCATGCTATAATCACTATGCTGCTTATCTGCTATATGAGCTTCCCATGGGGAAGCTTTGCTAAGGTCTGTATATATGATGTCACCAGGTATATTATGATCAAGCAGGTCACTGATCAGTTCATATAAAGGTATAAGATTTGTCACACAATAGTGCCCTTTAGTAAACCCATGTTGGGTGTTGTCAGTTACCCGTCATTGCTAATGCTATGTATAAGGTAATCCTTTAAGAAGTTCCATGGACTGGTTTCAATTGTTGAGATACTGCAAGCCCCAGGTGTACCAAAGACATCGGCGCACTGGGCATGCAGCAACCTAATGGGATTTTCTGTCCTGTGTGGCAGTTGATGCAAGCTAGACCATCTTTTGTTGTCTAGTTTGTGTCAATCCTGAGACTGTGTTCATGGAAATTTCACTTTAGATTTGCTGTAAATTGTCATAATGTGTGTAAACTGTTGCAACTGTACTTGAGCTTTGAAAATCAGGCACAGTTGCGGCAACTGGGTATGGTACATGGAAGGGTTGGATAGAGGCTTGATGCAAGCCTGCATCAGGCTTTGAAATCTGGCCTGATGATTTACCTGCTGTTGATGTTAAGCTGACTGGCCTGTAGTTTGCTGTATTTACTCTGTTTTTAATGGATTTGGCAATTATAGCTTCTCTTCATTCCTTAGGCACCATATCAGTAAGTAATGAGGTTTAAAGGGTTCAGATGGGGTCTGTCAAAGGTTCTGCTAGGTTTCTAAGTAAGAGGGGTGCATGTTGTCAGCACCTGAGGGATCTGTGGGGGTCAGGTTTGCACAATTTGCTCCTCACCATAGTGAATGAAATGGTTTCCAGATTCTCTGTTATTTTGTCATGTGTTGTTATAGGACTATATACATTATTGTCATTGCTAAATACTCAGGCAAAGTAACTATTTAATTCCTCAGCCATGCTACTAGAGTGTTCAATTGTTTTGCCTTGTACTTTCACAGGACCTATAATTGTCTCCCTACCCTTGAGGGAGTTAATATAACCAAAGCAGGCCATAGGGTTTTAGTTCTATTATTTGCTAGTTTTGTTTAGAATTTTCCTAACTGCATTTCTACAGGTCCTCTGATCTTTTTTTATATGTGTCACTGTTTATATTACATTTATCCATGTTATATGCAAATATTGCTTCTTATTTATTTTCCTTTGTATTACTAGTCATCCATTTAAGTCTAATTGTCATGTAGATTTTTTTTCTTTTTGAAACCCACATTTCTTGTAGTGACATGAGTTTTTGTTTGATACAATTCCATTTTCATTGAAGGTCTTTTGGGTAAATGGTAACTCCCACTCCTATTTATTGCAATCTGTGGTCATTGCCTCAAAGTTGTTCTACTTGAAGTTGTGGAACTCAGCCCTGCATACAACATTCCTGTATTTGTTATCAAAGCGTACATGACCCTTGCAGTTGTCACTGTTTCCCAGTGGCTATATCACTGTACATCTTGTGGTACAGTCTTTGATATTAGTTAGAACCAGATCTAATACATTGTGTCCCTTAGTAGGTTCAGTTATAAGCTGCTCCAATTCAAACTCTTCTAAAATATCTGTGAGATTGGTTCCCATACTACTAGTAGTTGTTCTATTCCCCAAAGAAGTCTCCCAGTATAATTACATGCTTATTTGTGTTACTTTTTGTTTCTGATAATGTTGAATAGTTTATTTGTGTAATCTAAGCTAATACTATTTGGTGGCTTGTAGTATGTTTCAACAATAATGGAATACGTTTTCACTTTTATTTCACTGCATGCATTTTCTATATGTACTGTATATCACGCATCTACTTGTTGGGCAATAATTTGCCTACTATTTAGATAATTTTGCACATAGATAGCTACCCTCCTCTTTTTCTTTTCTGTTTTCATTACATAGTATAAACCAATCTAGTTCATGCACTCTGTCCTCTGAGTCCTTCCACCATCTTAACAAAATGTTCAAATCTATGTTAAATGAGAACCTAGTGGACATCTATGTTAGTTACTAAAAGGTTATGTGTTTGTGGCTTATGGTAATAATATAGTGAATGTGGAAGTGTGTAATAATGTGTAAACATTAAGTTTTATTCTGTCTATAAATGTTTCTCATTTTTATGGCTTAGCATGGTAGTATGTCTGTGTGGAACTGTACGATGTAAACCTGTGATTATTGTATACTTCCTTTTGTTAAATTTTGCAGAACAACATTGTAAACAAGGCTGTAAAATCCTAACTGTTTTATCCTGTTGAAAAATAAATATTATCTATCTGTCTGTCTGTCTGTCTAACTATCTATCTTTCAGTAACAGAAGTTAGATTGTAGTGTTGTTTACTAAATGTGACCTGTAGTAAGTCCATCTTATTATTGAGACTCGTAGCATTCAGTGATAGGCATTTAATTTCCTAATATTTGTATTTTTATTTATATGCATAGTATTACCAATTTCTTGACTTCCTGCAGTATTTTTATGTGTGTTATTGCTGGTGGCATTAGACCCACCCACTTGAATTTAGTTCAGTTAAACTGTATAGTAACATTTATTCTGCTACCTAGAGTTACTGCCACCTTTTTAATAAGAAGCAGGTAGTCTCTTGCATAGCAATCACTACAGTATGTCTGAGAAATGTCCCAATTTCTAAAATTTAAGTTCCTCCTTGGCTACCCATGAGTGTAGCCACTTGTTTTGCCAACAGATATTCCTCTGCTTCACATTTCCAGCCCTGGGTATGTGGAATATCTCAAAGAAAATGGCCTTATACTTTTTCCTTTTTAAAATCATTGCAATGTCTTTTATTTCCTTAACTATTTGATGTTCCAGTTTCCTTTGAGTGCCATTCATTATTGCATGGATCACAATCAGTGAGTGTACTGCCTGATTTTAATTAGTTTTCTAAATTTTTTTCTAATATCACTTAAGCACCACAAAAGTGAAATTCTAACTTTCGTGGAAATTTCCACTGGTGGAATTTTATTTTCACACAGCCCTAATTTCTCCAGATATTGTTCTAAGTTATCTGGTTGTTCACTCATTTTGACTAATTCAACCATTAACTCTTCATTTGTACAGAATTTTCACAGGTAAATTCACCCTCCACACTGACAGGCTTAACTATCATTTGCATTTGACAGCTTATACATTTGATGCCTCCTATCCATTATTATAGTGTCAGCCATTTTGGTAGCTCTTAGTGTTAAATATTCCTGATATTTATTTCAGATGGCGGAAATTTCTGCCTTCCCCTGCTGACACTGTTAAACATACAGTATCCAGTGCCTCTGCTGTGCTTCATGATGTTCACACAAGCACTGGCTCTATGGGTCTGAAACCTAAGTCGTGTCTGCGGACTTTTGGTTTTGTGATAGAAACACAGAAACATAGAATTTGATGGCAGATAAGGACCGCTTGGCCCACCTAGTCTGCCCATTTCCTACCTAATGCATAGGCTGCAGATCTTAGTTAACCAACAGCATACTTCCTCCTACCCCCCACTAGAATTGCCTTATGTCAATCCCATGCATTCTTGAATTCCCCCACTGTTTTGGAGTCCACTACCTCCTCAGGAAGGCTGTTCCATGTATCCACAACCTGCCATGTAAAAAATACTTCCTCACATTACCTTTGAGCCATCCACCTCTATCTTCATATTGTGCCCCTTGTTCTTACACCTCTTTTCAAATAGATGCTACCCTCTTGGACTTTGTTGATTCCTTGAGGTACTTAAACATTTCCATCATGTCCCCCCTCTCCTCCTCTCGGCCGTATCCATATTAAGCTTCTTCAATTTCTCTTCGTATGTCTTCTGGTGCAGACCCTGCACCATTTTAGTTGCCCTCCTCTGGACAGCCTCCATCCTGTCTATGTCCTTGTGGAGATGGAGTCTCCAGAGCTGGATGCAGAACCCAGATGGGGTCTCACCAACTATCTGTACAGAGGATATCAACTTCTTGTTTTCTACTGGTGATGCTTCTCCTATGTATCCCAGTATCCCACCAACCCTCCTTACTGCCTTTTCACATTGTTTGCCTACTTTAGGTAATCTAATATGACTACCCCAGGTCCCTTTCCATTTCTGTTGTTGTTATTATCTCATCCCCCATTGTGCACTCTTCCCTGGTTTTTTGTTTCCCAGGTGCATTACTTTGCACTTCTTTGCATTGAATCTAAGCTGTCAAATATTTGACCATTCCTCCAACCTTGCCAAGTCCCTTCACATCCTCCCCACCCCACCTTCTGTATTAACCCTGTTGCAGATCTTTGTGCCATCTGCAAAGAGACATACTTTTCTTCTGCAGCTCTTTGTGTCAACTGCAAAGAAACATACTTTCCTTCCAGTCCCTCAGCAATGTCACTTATAAAGACATTAAAGAGGACCGTCACAGTACTGAACTCCTGCGGTACCCCACTAGTAACTCCTCTCTTCTTCAGAGTAAACTCTGTTTACTATTACCCTCGTATCCTGTTGGCCAGCCAATTTTTAACCCAGGCTACCACCTTGGGTCTCACTCCAAGGCTGTCTAACTTGTATATTAATCTTTGTGTGGACTGTTTCAAATGCCTTGTTAAAGTCTAGGTAGGCTATGTCCACTGCCCTCCCTGGTCCACCACACATTGGTCATCCAGTCAAAGAAATCTATTAGATTCTTCTGACATGCCCTTCCTGCTGTGAATCCATGGTGCCTTGGGTCCTGTGCCCACTGGCCTCTAGAACTCAACAATTCTTTCCTTTGAAGTGATTCCATCATTTTTCCTACCACGGAGGTCAAACTAACAGGTCTGTAGTTTCCTGCCTCTGTATTGCTCCCAATTTTGTGAAGGGGAATCATGTCTGCCCCTCCAGTCCTCCAGTACTACACTATTCTCCCATGATTTGTTAAAAGGGTAGTCAGTGGTGTCACTAATTCCACCCTTAGTTCTTTTAGAATTCTTGGGTGAATCCTGTCAGAGCTCATTTGCTTTGTCCACCTTCAGTTTTAAGAGTTCTTTAGGACCCTTTCTTCTGAGAATGGACTGATATCGACCTCCTAGCCAGAGTGCTTCTATTCTTTGATTTTGGTACCTCCCCACCCATTCTTTTGTGAATACTGAGCAGAAGTATTCATTCAGTATCCTGCTTTTCACTGTCATCCTCTGCCCACCCTCCTTCCCTTTAATAAGCTTCACTATCCCTTCCTTCATCTTTCTTCACTCCCTAATGTACCTATAAAGGTTTTATCCCCTTCTTAACTGAATTGGCAATCTTTTCCTCATTTTGGGCTTTTGCTATTCTGACTGCCTTCCCCACTTCCTTCTGCTTTAACTGGTACAGTTCTCTGTCCCGCTTCTTCTGTGTTGCCTTATAGTTCCTGAATGCTACCTTTTCTCATTAACCTTCCCCACCACCTCTTTTGAGAACCATAGTGTTTTTTCCTTCATTTTGCTTTGTTGATTTGCTTCACACAAAGGCTTGTTGCCTCTGTGATGGCTGTTTTGATTTTTCCCCATTATTCCTCCACCGTCCTTCTTGCCATTTTGCTAGTGCTTTTCTGAGGCACCCTTCCATTTTCCCAAATCAGCCTTCCTAAAGTCCAACACTTTTGCTTTTGTATGGCTCTACTCTTTGGCTGTGTTTATCATGAACCACACTGTTTTGTGGTCACCTGTTCCCTGATGGCTACCCACTTCTAAATCTCAGATCCTTTTTCCATCCCCATTTGACAGTACCAGGGCTAAGATTGTTCCATCCTAGTGGGTTCCACCACTAGCTGTCTGAGGCATGCCCTCCCAGGGCATCAAGAATAAATCTGCTTTTGATATGGCTGCAGCAAGGGTGTTTCAGCTAATGTCTGGCATATTCAGGTCCCCATCAACAATATCTCCCTTTTCTTCCATTCTAAGGATGCCTTCTATCATTTCCTTGTCCATTGCCTCCCCCTGAGATGGGGTCTGTATACCGCACTGCGGATGTGGTGCCACAACCTGTCTCCAAGGTAACCCACAGTGCCTCCTCTACTCCCTGTTTATCCTTTAGTTCCATTCCTTTAATCTCCTCCTTACATGAACTACTTCTCCTCCTCTTTTGCCCTCCCTGTCCCTCCTGTACATTGTGTACCCTTGTATGTTGACATCCCAGTTATGGTTCTCGGTGTACCATGTTTCTGTGACTGCCACAATATCCAGATGTCTCTCTTCCATCAAGGCCACTAGTTCAGGAGCTTGTTACACAGATTATGGGCATTGGCACTCATCACCCTCTATTTGTTGATGGCCTTACCATTTTAGCCTCATCCCTATCCTTACTGCCTCTTTCTGCATTTACCTCTGTTCTGCTCCCATTAACTTCAAAGATTTTGATACACAGATTTGCTTCCAAATAACATTTAAATCCTGGTTTACACTGTTTACAAGTCCCTAAGAGAAGTCAATGACTGCACTATGCTCCTGCTGCTGGGAGTGGCTCAATTGCCACACTAGGGCTACAAGGCTGGGAGGGCAGTCCACCTAGTTCCCATCAGGTTGTGCAAACCACCAAGCAAGGTGGTGAGTAACAGAGGGTATTAGGTGGCCACCAGGCTTAGAGGATTCTATAATTAAAATGTTTCAGTACGAAACATAAATGCAGACTATGCGTAAAGTGCTGTGAAGAGACAGTATAAGGTTCCTTGGTGTGTGTTACCTTTCTTGCTACCCAGGCACCACTGAGCTCTCACAGGTGCTGGATCTTATACTGTAGGTCAAAACTGAAAATGGTGTCTGTGGACTTCCAGTTTGTGAGGCTGTGGAGGGTTGTGAAAGCTAGCACAGTTCAGGTTTTCAAAGTAGAACTAGATAGATGTCTGTGGGGAAAGAACTTGAAGTTACATAGCATGAGTAGGGCTAGCATTTCCAAAGTTAGGTTTGCATGTTTGCTACAGTAATACTCAAAATGATATATAGCCACTGCTGTCAGTAGGAGGGGTAGACAAGATGAACCATAATGGCTTAGTTCAGTAAAGGAGCCAGAATACTTATGATTTGCACATTGCCAGCCCACATACCTCCACAATGTGATGCAGTATAGCAGGCCTTGTATACTGGCAGCATTCACTATCTTGGCTACCCCTTATATTTGAGAGAAGCAGCACCCATAACGTGGGCAGGGAAGAGCCTGCAATAAGAATGTATATCACCTAGGGATCCCCTGCTCTGCTTCTTCCAGGAATCTGTAATATAGCAGTCTGTGGAGTGGACATCTCTGTCTTCTACAAGACAGGAAAATTATTGAATAAAAACAATTATACCTACTGGCCTGTGCCCTGACCCCATGGTAAGGGAAGATGGCTAGACACAGGCCAGAATTCTCACTCAGTGAGGCTATCCAGGCCCCAAGGTTGGAGGGTTGTGGGAGGGTACAGGGGACCTCATAGCAGGATCTCCCATGTGTAGAGAAGCATGCTCCACCTGTCCTCAACCTCATATTAGTAGTAGATAACATGTAGCTGTCACTTTCCTAAGATGCCCCAACCATCTGCATGTGTTGCTGTATGAAAGAGCTGGGATTGGATGTGGGGCTAATGCAAGTCTAAAGGAGAGTGCTTGAACTCTAGGGGTTTCCTAGTCCACCTTTATGTGGCAATTTGACATATCCTTGCATTTGCACCGTATGTTAGTGAGTATAGACAGTGAGTCGGGCCTTCATTCTACCACCACAGTACTACAGTAGTAGCCCTGAATTAGTCAAAGGATTTCTAAGGATTTTAAAAATCCCTATTGAGAATTGTGAAACCTTTAGTTACGGATTTTGTTTTGTTTGTTACTGTGTTCACTTCTATGCAGAGAGGTTGTCTCATCTGATAGTTTAGTTGAAAATCTACCAGATGGCACTTATGTACTATAATAGGAACTGGCCTCTTTCTGTAGGTATAACAAAATAATTTTAGAGTTTTTTTCCTAAATTTTGTGAAGCATAAATAGGGAATCTCACAAAATTGCTTGACAAATTCGGCACTACTGCTATATGTATACTGTAACAGTTTGTTGCTTAATTTTGTACTTTTCTATCTGCATTGATTACAGTAGATTACAGTAGAACCTATTCTGCTAAGGAGACTGAGATGGGCTGGAGAAATGAGATTACAATTGTTGCCATAGTCAGAGCAGCTGTCCCTGGAAGGTAATTACAATTCCTTTGTCTTGTGATGATGAGACCCTCTGGTCAAATTAAGAATGGAGTTTCAAAGAGCCCAAGGTCTTTCATGTCAGGAAACTGTTCTGGCCTTGCAGCCAACACCTACAGAGGCAGACATGGGTCAAAGCAAAATAAGTGTTTTTGATTCCACAAAAACAAAGGTTCTAGTTTAGGTCAGCCTTCCAGATGGGTGTACTCCCAGTGGACAAATAAGGTGTTGAATGTATTATGTCAGAGTGAAATATTTGATTATGCAGCATGGGGGCTGGCAGCTAAAGGTTTTGATATTTATGCTAGGCCCTAGCAACTCAGTCAGTGTTGGGATTTCATACTTACACCATGTAAGAGTTGGAGTACGTAATGACTCAATAAGATATCCTGTGTGGTAATAATCTTTCTACTCTGTTAGACTTAAAAAGCTATAGGAAGGCTTTTCTATTTGTTTCTTCTGCTGTGTGAAAACCATTTCTTTTCATTTCTGTTGTAACCCTGTAATTCCCCATGTCTTGTGTATGTGCTATCCTTTAGAATGTGTAAATATTATGAAGCAGTACATTCTTGTTTCGTATACTTCTGATATCTATATCTGTATATAAATCTGATAGATTTCTTTGACTCTATAACCAGGGTGGTTGATTGGGGGGCATGGACATGGCCTACTTAGAGTTTAGCAAGGCATTTAACACTGTTCCACACAGGAAGCTATTGAACAAGTTGGGCAGTCTGGGAGTTGGTCCCAAGTTAGTAAATTGGGTCAGAAATTGGCTGACCAGCAGGACACAGAGGGTGGTTGTTAGCGAGAGTTCAATCCCAGTGCAGGAGGTGACCAGTGGTGTGCCACGAGGCTCAGTACTGGGGCGGTCCTCTTCAATGTCTTATTTAGCCTACATTGCAGAGGGAGGCTGGAAGGAAGAAACCTCTTCTGAGATGACATCAAGATCTGTAATAGGGTGATACTCCAGATGGGGTGGAAAATGAGAAGAGACCTAGGCAAGTTGGAAGAGCAGTCAAGAGTGTGGCAACTAAATTCAATACAAAAAGTGTAAAGTCACACTTGGGGCATAGGAATCCTGAAAAAGAATACAAGGCAGGGAGAGAGGAGGATACTAACAACAACACAACTAGAAAAGACCTGGGGTAATCATAATGGATGACCTGAAAGTAGCCAAGCAATGTGAGAAAGCAGTGGGAGGAAAAGGGATGCTGGGGTGCATAGGAGATGCATCACCAGTAGAAAACAAGAGGTGGTAATGCCACATCTGGAATACTGTGAGTTCAGGAGACCAAATCTTCAGAAGAACATAGACAGAATGAAAGTGGCCAGAAAAGGACAGCAAAATGGTGAAAGGAGTGTACCAGAAAACACATTAGGAAAGACTGAAAGACCTCTCTCTCTCTCTCTCTCTCTCTCTCTCTATATATATATATATATATATATATGCAACAGGGTCAGGATAAAACTGTAGAATAAAACCATTTATCTTGTTACTATGGTAATAAATTTATTTATCCACATAAGTAATTACATCATCATCCATTTATTCACACAGTAACTACATCAGTAGCTCATTTATCTACACAGTTCTCTTCAGAATTCATTTAGAATGTTAAGCCTCAGAAGCAGTACTAACCATATTTAAATGTCAATAACTTAAAAAGCGAAAAAGATAACATGGTACTGTGAGCACGAAAATTGTTCAGCACAAAATTATCTACAAAATGAATAATGTTTCATTTATATAAACCCTGTAAATTGTATATGGTTAGCAAAACAGAAGAAAATTTAATTTTTGTTCACTTTTTGACAAACAAATATAAATAACTTTAAAACAAAAATGATAGCATGGTACTGTGAGCACGAAAATGTTCAGCTCAAAAATATCTACAAAATGAGTGGTGTTTCATTTATAGATACCATTTTGTTTTTATAATTAGTAAATACAGCATAAAATTCAATTTTCTTTTCCCTTTTGACAAATTATTACACCTACCAAAATCAAAATGTTCACACAACATCTAAACCTGTTGCATAAATGGAATATGCAGTGGTTCAGTGTGTGATAATACATTTATTTTGTACAGTTTCCAGTGACCTCTGGTAACTCTCACCGTGCCTTCGGCACTCGTGAGGTTACTTGAGATCACTGAAACTGTACAAGATAAATCATTATCACTACACTACTCCTACTATCTAATATATATATATATATATATACATATATCCTGAGGAAAGAGAGAGAGGATATGATAGAGACATTCAAGTACTTCAGGGCATCAACAGGGTTCTGAGAAAAGCATCTTTCAGAAAAGTGCAGAATAAGGGTCACAGTATGAGGCTGGAGGGAGACTCAGGGGTAACACGATGAAGTACTTTTTCACAGAAAGGATGATGGATGCATGGAACAGCCTCCTGCAGAGGTCATGGAAAAAAAATAAGTGAATTCAAGAATGCATGGGATAGACAGAAGGCAGCCATAGTGCTAGGAAAAGAAGGTTAGCTGAAGATGATTTAGGATATGGAGCTTATAGGTAGGGAAATGGGCAGACTTGGTGGTCCAGGCGGTCCTTATCTGCCATCAAATTCTGTTACTATGTCTCATGCCTCTGTGACTGAATCTGTTGGGGAATAGATAGCAGCTGGTGGTGACAAATCCACAATCCAACTCGAAGAGCGAGAAGAGGCTATGGTTACCATATTCTAAAGTGGTGCTTCTCAGAGTGAGTGATGGGGGAAGGGCATATGCTGTTAGCCAAAGGAGCACTGTATTGTGTGGGCAGTGGATCTGGTAGGATTCTGACCAAGAAAGTCACCAGGTAACAGATATATAGATACATAAACATTGTCAGCAGATAAGAGCCTCTGGCCCACCCAGTCTGCTCATTTGAGCTTGTAAGTTCCTTTACATTTTCTAGAAGTCTGTTGCCCTTACTCCTGACCTTCAGAATTCCCTTATGTCTATCCCATGCATTCTTAAATCCTGTGATTTTTTTCATCCCCACCATGACCTCTGGCAGGGTGTTTTACTTGTTCACCACCCTTTCTGTGAAGACATTCTTCCTCATGTTTCCTCTGAATTACCCTCCCTCCACTTCATCCCATGCCCTCTAGTCCTGGAGCATCTTTTCACTGGAAAGTAATGTATTCCTATACCCTGTTCCTCCCTGTTAGGTATTTGTATGTCTCTATCATATCCCTCTGTCCCTCCTCTCCTCCAGGGAGTACATATTCAAGTTCTTCTGCCTGTCCTCATAGGACTTGTGATGCAATCCCTATACCATCTTTGTTGCCTCCTCTGAACCTTCCACGCTGTCTATGTCCTTACATGGTCACGGTCTCCAGAACTGTACACTGTACACTGTACTCCAGGTGGGGCCTCACTAGTGTCTTGTATAGTGAATTATGACCTCCTTTCCTGCTGGTGATGTCCCTGCCTATACATCCCAGCATACCCACTGTCTTGTTACACTGTTTCCTACCTTGAGGTAATCAGAGATGATATCCCCAAGGTCCCTTTCCTGCTTGGTGCATGCTATAGCCTCACTCCCTACAGAATCACTTCTAAGTCATGGCAGCTACTAAGGTACCCTTTCAGGTGTTGAGGGTTAGGAAACCTGGCAACCTGTTTCAGACCAAATTCTTGGTATAGACAAGTTGTGACAACTATGCTAGAGAAATGTAGTTTTGTCATACATTTTTGGGTTCAGAAAAAAAAAACACCATTTGTCCAGCATCTTTTAGAAATGTAGTCATATCCCTGGAACAGATTTCAGTACGATAAAACATTGTTGTAGTATACTGATACTCTAGGCACAGTAACTGTTAAGTATTTCCACCTTAAAGCAGTAGTATTTGTTAGTTGGCAAAACAAATCATCATGCATTCGTTTAGCAAATGTGCATTCGTGACATCCTTAGTTTCATCCTCAGTGTATTTTAAATTTCTTAGACATTATTAAAACAGCTTTCATAGCTACTTTTGTAATTAATGACTCAAATTATTAAAGATAGGCGCTACTGGCACTTTCCAAAAATCTCTTCTGATGAGGATACCTGTTGAGTATACATACTAGATTCATAATGAAGTTGTATCTGGCTGGTGTTACAATTTTTTATGGTAAACAGCATAGTACTGTACCAAGATATTTAATTTTTCATGGTAGGCATCATATGGGAGTAAGATTTGAAACTTAGAAACATAGAAACATAGACTTTGATGGCAGATAAGGACCGCTTGGCCCATCTAGTCTGCCCATTTCCTACCTACAGGATAGGCCGCAGATCCTAGTTAACCAACAGCCTATTTCTTCCTACCCCCACAAGAATTGCCTTATGTCTGTCCCATGCATTCTTGAATTCTTCCACAGTTTTAGACCCCACAACCTCCTCAGGAAGGCTGTTCCATGCATCTACTACCCTCTCCTGTGAAATAATGCTTCCTCACATTGCCCTGAACCACCCTCCTTCTATCTTTAAATTGTGTCCTCTTGTTCTTGCAAGTCTCTTCTTCTGAAAGATGCTACCCTCTTGGACTTTGTTGATTCCACTGAGGTACTTAAAAGTTTCTATCATGTCCCCCTCTCCTTCTTTCCTCAAAGGTATACATATTAAGCTCCTTTAGTCTCTCCTCATACGGCTTCTCTTGCAGACCCTGCACCATTTTAGTTGCCCTCCTCTGGACTACCTCTATCCTGTCTATGTTCTTGTGGAGATGGGGTCTCCAGAACTGGGCACAGTACTCAGATGGGGTCTCACCAACTGTCTGTACAGAGGGATAACAACTTCCTGTTTTCTGCTGCTGATGCCTCTCCCTATACATCCCAGTATACCCCAGCCCTCCTATTGCCTTCTCACATTGCTTGCTAACCTTAAGGTCATCTGATATGATTACCCCAGGACCCTTTCCATTTTGTTGTTGTTACTACCTCCTCACTCACTGTGTATTCTTCCTGGGTTCTTGTTTCCCAGGTGCATTATTTGCACTTCTTTGCATTGAATCCTAGCTGCCATACTTCTGACCATTCCTCCAACCTTGCCAAGTCCCTTTTCATCCTTTCCACGCCTCCTTGTGTATCAACTCTGTTGCAGATCTTTGTGTCATCTGCAAAGGCATGCTTTTCCTTCCAGTCCCTCTGCAATGTCACTGATGAAGACATTAAAAGGACTGGACCCAATACTGAACCCTACGGTACCCCACTAGTAACCCTCTTTCTTCAGAGTGGACTCCATTTACAATTACCTTGTGTGTCCTGTTGTGCAGCCAATGTTTTACCAGGCTACCACCCTGGGACCCACTCCCAGGCTGGTTAATTTGACTATTAATCTTTTGTGTGGGACTGTATCAAATGCCTTGCTAAAGTCTAGGTAGGCCATGTCCACAGCCCCACCCTGGTCTACTACTTTGGTCACCCAGTCAAAGAAATGTATTAGATTCATCTGACATGACCTTCCGCTGTGACCCCATGCTGCCTTGGGTCCTGTGCTCCACTGGCCTCTAGGTACTCAACTATTCTTTCCTTCAGAAGTGACTGCATCACTTTCCCTACCACAGAGGTCAGACTGACAGGTCTGTAGTTTCCTGCCTCTGTCTTGGTCCCACTTTGTGAAGGGGAATCACATCCGCCTTCCTCCAGTCCTCAGGTACCACACCATCCTCCCATGATTTATTAAAAAGAGTAGCCAGTGGTTTCACTAGTTCCTCCATTAATTCCTTTAGAATTCTGGGGTGAATTCCATCAGGACCCATTGCTTTGTCCACCTTCAGTTTTAGGAGTTCTTGCAGAACCCTTTCTTCTGTGAAAGGACTGGGATCGACCCCTATCAAGAGTACTTCTGTTAATTAGATTAGGCACCTCCTCCTCTTTTGGAATACTGAGCAGAAATATTCATTTAGTATTCCTGCTTTTTCACTGTCCCCTCTGCCCACCCACCGCTCATTCTATTCAGCCTCACTATCCCTCCCTTTGTCTTTGTACACTCGCTGATGTACCTATAAAAGGTTTATTCCTTCTTAACTGAGTTGGCTATCTCTTCCTCAGTTTGGGCCTTGCTATTTGACTTCCCTCCCTGCTTCCTTCTGCCTTAACTGGTACAGTTCTCTGTCCTGCTCCTTCTGTGTTTCCTTATATGTCCGGAATGCTATCTTTTCTTCCTGACTTTCACAGCCACCTCTTTTGAGAACCATAGTGGCTTTTTCTTTCATTTTGATTTGTTTATTTGCTTCACACAAAGGCTTGTTGCCTCTGTGATGGCAGTTTGATGATTCCCATTGTTGCTCCACACCTCCTTCTAGCCTGTTTACTAGTGCTTTTCTGAGGCACCTCCCATCTTGCCAAAGTCAGCTCTCCTAAAGTCCAGTACCCTCACTTTGTATGGCTTGACTCTGTAGCTGAGTTTAACGTGAACCACACTGTTTGATGGTCACTTGTCCCCAGATGGCAACCCACTTCTAGATCTGAGATCTTCTCACTGCCCCCATTTGAGAGTATGAGGTCTAAGATTGCTCCTTCACGAGTGGGTTCCAAAACTAGCTGTCTAATGCCTGCCACCTGTAGGGCATCAAGAATGGCCCTGCTCTTGGATGTGGCTGCAGCAAATGTGCTCCAGTTAACATCTGGCATATTCAGGCCTCCATCAACAGTATCTCCTTTCTCTGCCATTCTAAGAATGCCTTCTATCATATCCTTGTCCATTCCTCCCTGACATGGGGTCTGTACCAACCCTGTGCGGATTGTGATGCCCTTTCCAGTCTCCAAGGTGACCCACAGTGCCTCCTCTCCTCCCTGTTTACTCTTTTGTTCAGTTGCTTTTATCCCTTCCTTTACATGAGAGCTACTCCTCCCCTCTTCTCCCTGCCTGTCTCTCCTGTAGGTTATGTACCCTGGTATGTTAACATCCCAGTCATGGTTCTCTGTGACCATGTTTCTGTGACTGCTACGATATCCAGGCATCCCTCTTCCATGAAGGCCACCAGCTCAGGGAGCTTGTTGCCCAGACTACGGCATTGGTACTCATTACCTTCCATTTCCTGATGGCCTTACACCTTTTGCCCCATCCCTGTCCTTCTTGCCTTTGTCACTTTCTCCATTTACCCCTGCTCTTCTCCTATGGACACATCTATGTTGGTGTTTGCTGCACTTACTACCATGATTATTTTGGGGGCTAGGATTCCCTGCTCCTTTCCAGTGCCTCCCCTTGTCTAGTTTAAAAGCTTGCTAATGAAGCATTTAAACCTATCACCTAGGATCCTGGTTCCCCTCCCAGAAAGATGCAGCCCATCATGCCAGTATAGGCTTGCATCACTCGAGGTGGACCCCCAGTCCCCAATGAATCAAATCCCTGAGCTCCGCACCAGTTTTCAACCACTGATTGAATCCATGGTGTGGAACACCCTAGCCTCTCCTGTGCCATAGATGGGCAGCACCTCCAAGAAGGTTACCATGCGTGCTGCTTGACTAAGGCCCTCCCAATTCCACAAACTCTTCCTGCACTTCTCTAATCCCTTTCTTAGCCAGGTCATTTGTCCCTAGGTGGACAATGACATCCAGCTCCCTCCCTGTGCAGCTGCTCGGCAATCCTGAGGATTCGCTCCTGTCCCTCAAGCCATGGCACCAGGCAGGCACCTACCTCCCTCTCTCTCCCTCCCAAGTTCTACCTTCCTAACAATGGAGTCCCCACCAGGAGTTGTTTCTTCCCCTGCAGGGTCCCTGCCACCCTCCTGTGGGTCTCCTTTGTGGAGGTTCCCAGCATCTTCCTTGGTCTCCTCTTGGGTGCCTCCATAGAGGAACCACACTTTGCCAGAATGGCATAGGAATGTGGAAGGTACAACTGGAGGGATGTGCCTCTGTTTCACCACCTCAACCTCCCTGAGCCCACTGTGGTCCAACCCTCTTTCTTGGCAACCTCTGAGGCAACGGCGGTGGCACTGGTGGTCCCTGGATGGAAGAGGAGGTCCCACAAATCCTGGCCAACTCAGCCTGGAGATGAGCAACCTCCCCTCAGCCCAGAGAGGTGCCTGCAGATGGGACAACACTGCATCCTCCAGAACGTCTCCGGAAGACTGCTGCTCCCACAGCCACTGCACTGCACCATTCCAATCATGTCTTATTTCTGGCCCCTTAACTGTTTGCAATCCTTACTCTTTCCTCTGTTTTTTTTTCTCTCTCCTTACTTTCTGTCTGTGTGCCCTTTAAGCCCTGATTGTCCTGTTCTGAGGCAAGAATATCCTATATTTCATTCTTTTGGTTCAAGAATGAAAGAAAACAAAATAAAAATGAGTACCTTGATATGTTTGCTAGAAAAACATCATTGCTGAAAGAGAAACTATACGATGACTAACAAATACTTCTGCTACGTAAAGGAACTGCCACAATTGTGTCAAAACAGTCATATGTGTATACATTTTAAACAACATACCACCCATTGGCTTCCAAAATCAGTACATTGCAAAGGCAGTAGCTAGCCTCACTACCTCCATTTTACAATACATGGAATTAGAGTCAGCCTGTGGGATTGTCAGTATGCAGCCTATTAAAATATTTGTTATTTACAAAAGCATGATGATTCCTTTGCTAGGCTGAAAGTTATTTAGTAGCAAAAGTACTTGTCAGTCTAGTTACAATAAACACATGGAGGGGCACAACAGCGGAGGCCACAGTACCACCGAGGCAGAAGTGTACCATACTGGTGATGGAAGGCAACCTGGCATTGTGCTGGGTACAGTTGTTATCCAACATGGACAGCTACCACTGACACACCAGCAGACCGTGCATATCACAGACATCATGGGTGTCAGCTGCACAGGCCATGGATGGTCTGACAGGGTGCTATGCACACAGTACAGGCCCCATGGACCACTGCACACAGGCATCCAGTACACAGAGTACAACACACAAACCACAGACAGTGACTGATCCCCTGCCCACACCATAGGCAGTTTACCTCTGCACACACACATGCCCATGAGTGCACCACCCTGATGCCATGCAGACCACTGCAGCTGAGCACCTGTAGCCCACTGCAAATCAGAGACCACCACAGTTGTCATAACAAAATGCATATATTTAAAAGATGTAACAAAACTATATACAAATATTTACAAGGGGAGGGCCACATAACAGGTGGGGGCGGGTGGGGGCAGAAGTGAACATATGGGAGAGAGGAAGAAGGGTGTGAGGTGGGTCAAAGGGTGGAAGGTGGCAGTCGGGGCATGGGGACATCAACATGCGCCCGGTCCTCCCTCATCATGGTGGCGATGTCTGCCTCTCCTCCTCTTCACCCCATGGTGGTGGATCCTTTGAAGAAGCTCCAACATCTCCCTCACCACCTGGAGCAGCTCATGGATACTCCTCTGTATGTCCTGGAGTCACTGTCCACCTAGGATGAGGGAGCAGGGTCAATAAGTGTGACTGTCCAGCCCCTGCAGCCCACCCATTGTGCATGGAATACAGCCATGTGTCACACCCCTGTGATGGTGTGCGACCACCCACAGTGACCATGTCCACAAGACCTGCCCACCCAGGCAGCCACAACCATGAGGACCACTGCACACACCACCACCCATGTACTGCACAGCACCACCATGGCCAGTACAGTGACTTGGCTATGTGGTGTGAAGGTAGTGCCACAGCCATGTGCCCAGTGCATGCATGGACCACCACTGACGCACTCCCAGACATGCCACTGGACAGTGCTGACTGTAACAAGTTGTGTGCATGGCAGAGGTGTCAATGGTTGGTGGCCATGCCCCACTGCCCACCCAGTTATATGGCATGCAATAATAATCATGGATGTAAGTCACTACCATCATCAGGCTGGTCCATGTGCCGTGGACCACCATCATCCCTCCTGGGCTGCTGCTCCTCCATGCGGTGCCTCCGGTCCCAGTTCTGCCAGCTTCTTTGGGCCCTAAGGTGCAAACATGAGAGAGGAACATCAGTACAATCCGTAGCAAAGTCTTCCACCCCCATGTGTGTGCAGTCCCACACAGCCATACCCATCCACCCCACACCCTGATACAACCACCACTGCCAACACGGACGGCCCCCATGTGCTGGACACATGCAATGGTGATACCTGTATGGACGATAATAGTGTATGGATGTTGCATCTACCTGGCCATGGCACCATGCCCTCCTGGCACGTGCCATGGGTGGGAAAGCAAGTCCGGGTCCCTCGCCTCAGGTCCCCATAATGATGGCGGTACTGCTCCACTATTTAACCCATACCGGTGGCCTCCTCCATGGCGCCGGCCACCTCCCTGCCAGACCGCAATCCTAGCCCTGTCCAGGAGTGTCTCTCCATACAAAGCCCCAGTATGGGGCTCATCTCATAGCCACCAGGTTGGCTAGCTCAACCTGGCTCTAAAGGACTGCATGCCTCCATGCCATCTCTGCTGTCTGGTTGAATCAAATGGCACTCGGCAGCACGGTCCTGCCATGCAGATGCTACGCAGTACAGTGCTGCCATTCCCTATCGTGCTGTCACCGAACAGTGCGATAGTGGTGCACCCATGCCTGACGCATGGCCACCTAGGGGGCAAAGGTCGGGCACAGGGTCAAGGGTCTCTGGCGACGGACAGCCACAGCGCCATTGGAACCCAATGTGTGTAGCATGATTGGGTGCTTGTGTGCCACCTCCTGTAGCGGCCTACAGCGCTGTTGCCCCAGTGCACCTACGACGCCCCAGTGCCACAGTGCCATATGTGAACAGCGCTGTAGCACCACTGGCACAATAGTGGCCATGCCCTGCATTGCCTCCCACACACAGCACATCAGCAGCGCGGCAGGCACCTGTGTCATCAACCCGGGCATGCGCGGTTAGGTGTGTACTGCATGTGTCACAGAACGCGCCCTTGGCTCCAGCATTTAACACAATTAGCAAAAGCGCAACAGCGTGATTTTCAGATGGCATATGAAAATCATCTAATCAGCCATTCAATGGCACAGTCACTGCATTTACATCCACTTAAAGATGCGCCTCACCTCATTTGCATGGGTTGCACTATAAAAATGCTAAATTGGGCTGCACTGGCCATAGTTGGTTACTGCAGTCTATTGTGGTGAGTTGCATGCTGTTTAGGAGTGTGGACTGTGGTGTTTGGGACATGCATGGGACTGCACAGTCACAGGTAACACCTGTCATTCTCACAGGATGAATCATGACCGATCATGTGGTGGAGGAAGAGGAACAGAGTCGTGGGAGAAAGAAGAGGCCAAACTTCACAAAGGCAGAGACAGATGCCCTGTTTGAGGCCTACCTCAACCAGGAGCCAATTCTCAGCAGATGCCAGGAACACACAGGCCCATGCTGCTGCATGGGAGGGGAGGCGTGTGCTGTCAACCTGCATGGCAGCCACCAGCGCTCGTGCAGGAGTGCAAAAGAAGATGGGCATGGACAGGCAAAGAATTAAAGAGAAGGTGGCTGCCATCAGGGCAGTACGGTCTGTGACTGGTGCGGACAGCCGGAGGTGCAACACCTGACCCCACAGGAGAAGTGGGTTGCTGGCAGCATGCAGTGTTGTGCCATTGAGGGTGTTCCAGGTGGTGGATTCCAGATGGGTGGTAGCCCGTCACTGCATGGTAGGTTATGTTCTGTCTATTGGGGGAGGACAGGGTAGGTCACAGTGCAGTAATGCTACTTTTTCCCTTACAGCTCCTGAGCATCTACATGGGTCAGCGGTGGTGGGCTTCTCCACTAAGGCCAGTATCATGGAGATGGAGGAGAGCCATCCACCTCCACAGGAATACAGGGGTCAGGACGACAGTGGGCCCACCTGGACATCCGGACTGATGTTGGTGGAGCAGGTGTGGAGGAGGCCTGCCCGTGTCCCAGCATACCAGCGTACATGGATGCCAGCATGCTGAGACTTGGGCTAGTGCCAGATCCATCACCGATGGCAATGGAGCTAATGTGATGGGCAGTGACATGTGTGGGCCACAGGATGGCCACACAGCAAGTGACATCACAGCCATGGCTGTGGGTGATGCCGCCGTGGAGGCATGCGTGTCATCACAGTCCCAGCCTGTGCCTGTCTGCACCAGTGGGGCAGCACTAGTGTGTGTCCAGGACAGTGGGACTGTTGTGGCCACTGCAGTGGCACCATTGAGCCCTAGACAGCGGCAGCCAGAGGGGCAGTATAAGCATTCGACCAATGGCCATGGGGGTATAGTGTCAGGGGTGGCATCAGTGCACCACCTGTGGACATGCCCAGGCCTGGTCCTGGTATGCAGCACCCACCCTCAAGGGTGATGAGCATCAGGGCTCTGAACAGCCTGAGGACAGCATGCCAATCAGGTAGATGACCTCTTAGATGAGCACACCGCATACTGCAAGCATCAGTCAATCAGCAGATGCAGCTTGTGATGGTGGTGGATGCACTGAGTGTGGCTCTGTGCCAGGCAGAGGAGCAGCGCAGCAGAGACACCGCTCTGCTCCTGGCAGGGATGGACGGTTGTGGGAGGATGTGACCGCTGCCATTGACAGGCAGACACAGGCATTCACAGCTGTCATGGCCACAATGGGCACACAGTTATTTGTCCATGCATCGAGACACCACGCAGTGCAATGTCCACCCCATTCCTGGCATCCTTGTCGACACCGGGTTCAGCTGTGGGCATCCTGAGCATGCCTGGAGCAGGCATGTTTGGTGTGCTGCAGACCCCTGCACGAGCACGGTCGTGTTCACTCAGTGGAACCCCTGGGGACTGTCGGTGCCACCCCATGAGGCCAGTGGTCAGTCTGTCACTGCTGACGGGTCTCGCAGGCTCCCACGCATCTGTGGTGGCTGTGGCACAATGGCGCATGACTGACCTGTCTCCCAGCACGGCTACTGTCTGATGCTGCCCTGTGTGCATTGTGTCATTCAGCGGGCAATGCACGGGTGGGATACCTGACCCTACACGCACACACCGTTCCATCTGCACACCCTCCCAGCTGCTGTCTGCTGTGGTGTGTGCATGATGATGCCTGCGCTGCACTTGTATGGTACTGTGCAATGGTGCCCAGCGTCTGACACACGCAATGACAGGCAGTGGGCGTGGTGGTCTGTGGACATGTGTGTGTCTAGGGGTGGCGGTCTGGGTCGGCGTGCCTCCTACCCTTTGTGCATGTCTTGTGAGGTGTGTGTGGTGTGTGTGTGTGTGTGTGTGTGTGTGTGTGTGCATGACTGCGTGCCATGTTAGACCTTGCCAATCCGTGGCGGTGTGTGCGGTTCCATGCTCGGCCACTTCCTTGACAGCATCACCCCTGGTGTGTGTGTCTATGTGTGTTTGTGGGTTGTGCCTTTGCCAATGGTGGTTGCACATGGCCCATAACTACCTGGGTTGGCTGAAGTGCTCCTCTGTGATGGTGTCCCAGTGCAGCTGTGCCAGCCAGAGCAGTTGGGGTCCTGTCGCCCAAGGGGGCTGCTCATCACCATCTTCACCAGCGTCCTCATTGTCCCTATCGCTGTCCCCTCTTTGACCTGCATGGCTACCTCACCATCGTTGGCCATGTTGTGCAGAATGCAACAGGCCAGAATAGCCCACAGGCCTTTGAGAGGCTGTACTGTAGGGCACTGCCGGAGGTGTCCAGGCAACGAAATGTGCCTTCAGCATCCCGAACACCAGCTCGATGACATTGCATGTGGTGGCATGTACCTCATTGTAGCATTGCTGCGATGGAGTTACGGGCCACCGGTATGTGTGATGAGCAGCCAGGGACAGAGTGGATATCCACTGTCACCTGTGTGTAGAGGGTGGAGGTTAGTTTGGTGATCAGCGTTGCCTCGTTGAGCCATGTAGGCCCTACCCATGTCACCTCTGACCATGCCTCCCAAGCTTTATGTTTTTCTGCGTGGTTTGCATACTCACCCACTAAGTGGCCAGTGGGATGTCCCCACTCCTCGAATCTATGGCACAATGCTGACTGGTGCCAGATGAAGGCATCATGTGCTCCCCAGGGGTGCGTGGCACAGACATTGATTATGTGACCCTGGCCGCGCACACCACCTGGCAGTTGATGCTTGCATAGCCCTTCTGATTGATATATGCGGCCCCTCGGGCCAGGTGAAGTGTGGATGGCCACATGGGTGCAGTCTATTGCCCTAGCACGCCAGGCATATGTGCTACCCTGTGGAACTCCTGTATGTTTGCTGTGCGCTCCGCCGGTGTGTTGGGGAAATGGATGTACTCCGCAGCATGTGGCAGCAGTGCGCTGAGGAATTGGGTGAGGTGGCATGAAGTGGCTGACTGGATTATGCCTGTGGTGTCCTCTGTTGGTCTCTGGAAGGTACCCGTGGTGAGCAGGCACATGCAAGCTGTCACTTTAGTCTCCACTGACAGAGCATGGCTCCGTCGTGTGGGTGCCTGCATCACATCACTGCACAGCTCACAGAGCCACCTCAGAATTGCCCGATTCAGGCGATACCAGCCCACGATCTTGGTATCGCTGTACAGCTCAAAGCTGGTGTGGGCTCAGTACTGCCTGGTGGGGCATACCACCGACAGGCCCTTCCATGGCTGTGCCCCTGCTGCCTGCCTTCTCACCCCCTCATCACTGCCTCCATCTGGATGGTGACACTGGCCATGTCCTGGCTTGTGTTCCGCCCGGCAGCTGTTTCTGTGTTCCCCGCAGTCCTGGCTGCTACTTCCCCTGCTCCAGGAACACCTTCCTGTGGTGGCCTCAGTGCTGTGCGGCACTTCCCCTTTGCACTGCCTTTGGCTGTGTCTCCCCACACCTTCCCTGTGCCTGTGGGTTCAGGGTGCCCTTTCATTGTCCTGCCCTGTGTGTCTGCCTAGTGGTCAGCACATGTACCTTCCTTGTAGCGTTCTTGCGCCTCCCTTGTTCCTTTTATTTTGGCTCATTTCGCTATCACGCAAGTTCCGCTTGTCCCTATTGCACAATGGCGCATGTTGTTGAATATCACACTGTGCCATTTATGCATAGTTCCTCCCTTCAGTTGCGCATGCATTCATTATCATTGCGTTCTTGCTCAGTGTGATTTGGGGCGATCACCTCCTGCTGAATATCGCAGAATGGTGCATTTTCAGACTTGCACTGGAGCAACCCTATTGTGCATGGTGCAACACTTTTGAATATCTGGGCCTATATGTATAAATCAACTAATTCCAGTTTCTTATGGTTTATCATAGTAACTCACAATTCATTTAAAGATGACAAGTTTATCAGTTTCCTCATGAGAATCAAAGACTATTGCCTTGGTTGCATCTTAATTTATGAGACATCTAGAGACAATGAAGTAGGATTGAGTTTATTAAATCCATCCAGCAGGGCTGATTCAATATTTTAAATGATGGTGTCGGAGGCATATCGCATCATGTCATCAACATATAACTGGTGCTGAGCTTCTCCAACATTCTGTCCTAAACTTTTGCTATAAAAATGAAACAGGACAGGGTCTAGAACTAATCCTTGGGGTACCGCCTACCCTCCAAAGCCCTGGAATCCAACAAAGCATCTCCTTATGAACTCACAAAAATTATTTCTAAACTAAGACAAACATTCTTATTCAAGTTCAGATCTGTAAGTCTCTCCAACAATAAGCTATGATTGGATGGCATCAAAGGCCTCAGACAAATCAACAAAATAGCTCTTGTCACGTGGCTGAAACCAGCAGCCATACAAGCGTTATCCTATACACTTAACATTATAGCTATTGCTGAGTATATCAGCCTAAACCTGGATTTTAAAATAGCAAAACAAATATTAATTCTCATAATACAGATATAGTAACAAAATTTACTGTCAAATAGTTTGCACAAGTAAAGATTCCTAACAAGTTCAGTCATGGGGAAACATACTGACTTCATTTTACACATAACGACTTCAGCTTCAATGGTAACGTTATGTTTAAACTATAGGAACAACAATGGGTACCTGGATGACTCCACAATATGGCAATCTTTTATGGCAAATTTGGAAGAGGACTTTTAAGGCACAGTACACATAAACCACTCGCTTATTTCTGTTACTTTGATGATTTGTTTATAATTTGGACAGAGGGTACTGACACTCTTTAAGATTTTCATCAGGAACTTAATAACCTCCACCCAACCATAAAGCTTTCCTTGGAATATTCTGCCACCAGTGTAAATTTTCTGGATACCACTGTCGCTATCAAGGATGGAACCCTACATCCCTGTATTTACAGGAAACCAACAGACAGACAGAAATACTTACACAGGAAAAGTAATGACCGAGCCACACAAACAAATCTGTCATGTATAGTCAAGCTCTTGGTATCACCGCCTCTGTTCAAATGAGGAAGACAGAGACACACATTTGACAATGTTAAAAACACTTTTATTGAGCAGGGACACTCATCCAGAGAAATTGACAGAGCAGTGGAACATGCAACACAGGTACCAAGAGAACAATTACTGCAATATAAAGAAAGGACCACTACCAAAAGAATACCCTTAGTAGTCACGTATCATCCTGACCTTGAACTTCTACATAATATTATTAGGACCTCCACCCAACAATTAATGAGGATGAAACCCTTAATTGTATTTTCAAGAACTATCACTTCTATATTTTAAACAATCACCTAATTTAGCCAACCTGATTATTAGGAGTCAACTTGAACCAGAACAGAATACCTTGACATCATATAGTGCATTGACCCTGTCATCAATGCAGATGTAAGACTTGTAAGCTCATTTCCACTTCAGATTGTGTGGTTACATCACAAAACAGACCATTCAGGATACAGGGAATTATACATATACATCAAGTAATGTTGTCTATTTCATTCAATGCAAGAAATGTCCTCACAGGTTATGTGAGGGAGACAAAGCAACAACTCTGCACTAGAATGAATTCACACAGGCATTCTATTAATATGAAGATGACTGACAAACCAGTGAGGCAACACTTCTCCCAGGATGGCCACTCAATCTCAGATATGTCTGTGATGGTCTTAAAAAGACATTTCAATGGTACACAACAGAGGCAGGCTTCTGAAATTAGACCTATTTTACTTCTCAGTATGGTGGTGGATGGAAGAACATTGATGTGGGATATATGACACATTATTCCACTTAAACTTACATAGACCTTTACTTCAAAGATGGACATAAACACTTTAGTTCTTCAGCAAGCCTTTTTTAGTTTTATACTTACAGAGCCCCTTTATCTGATTATCTACGTGTTGGCTTCTCACCTTAGCACTGTGTGTGTGTGTGTATGTGTGTGTGTGTGTGTGTGTGTGTGTGTGTGTCTGTGTGTGTTTGGGGAATGTGGCATGGGACAATTTTTATGTGGGTGTTGGGGTGTTTTGTGGGTATAGTGGATGTGGTTCTTGTGGTAATATTGAGATAGGCTTTTATTCAGGCATATATAGGGAACATTTACTAGTTGTCAGTGGTTGGATTACATACTGTCACAAAGATTTAATTCCTTTGGATAAATCTTGCAAAGATTGGTGTGAATGATGATGTATTAGGACTCTTATACATATGTTTCATTCCTGCTGGTTATCTTTCCCAGGAATGGGGGGCTGGGGATTTTATTCCTATGAGTTTTTATTCAGATTCCTTAGACTGATTCTGTATATGTTTGTTATAAACTGGCACTGTGTTGAAATCTGTACATGTCAGGCTCATGGTCTCAATTTCTTGGAGGTCCTTGACAAGTAGTTTTTTTTGTTTGTTTTTTTCATTTGGCACTTATACTTACAATTGATATTATCATGTTTTAACTCCTGTTACAACACTGAGGGCCTTAAAGTTTATGGAATGCATTAACTGGTTGAGAGTATAGTTGGGAAAATGTCTCAAGCTAAGTTCTATATTACATTTTGTGTGAAGCATTTGCTCACTTTGAGTAAACTTCTCTTTAAGCCCTCTGTATGCCATATATATATATATATATATATATATATATATGGGATATACAATAGTGAGCTGTCAGATAAATGATTTATCTACACAAGTGCTGTTTGACCTCGGGGAACTTCACGGGTGGCGTAAGCCACAGTGAGGTGTCGAGGTCAAACAATAGTACAAGTGTAGATAAATCATTTATCTGACAGCTCACCATTGTATATTTCATTTATGCAATAGGGATGCTTCTTATCAGTGTGGGAACATTTGGTTTTGACTGTTTATGTTCTTTTTAAATGGTAATTTCTAGGACTTTCTGGGACTTTTGGTTAACTTTCCTGGTGTATGTCCGCCTAATGAGTGGTTGCTATTAAATGAAACACCACTCATTTTGTAGAGAACTTCTTGCTGAACAAATGTCATGGTGACAGTATCATGCTACCTTTTTGTTTTAAAGTTATTCACATTTGTTTGATGAAAAAGTGAAACAAAAATTTAATTTTATGCTGTTTTTGCTAATTATAAAAAAAACTAAAAGGTGTTTATTAATGAAATGCCACTCATTTTGTAGATATTTTCATGCTGAACATTTTTGTGCTCATAGTACCATGCTATCATTTTAGTTTTAAAGTGATTCACATTTGTTTGTCGAAAAGTGAAAAGAAACTGAATTTTATGCTGTTTTTGCTAATTTTGAAAAAACTAAAGGTATCTCTGAATGAAACACCACTCATTTTGTAGATATTTTTATGCTGAACATTTTCGTGCTCACAGTACCATGTTATCATTTTTCATTTTAAAGTTATTTATATTTGTTTGTCTGAAAAGTGAAAAGAAAATAGGATTTTTGCTGTTTTTGCTAATTATAAAAAAACTAAAAGGTATCTATAAATGAAACACCACTCATTTTGTAGATATTTTTGTCCAGAACATTTTTGTGCTCACAGTACTATGCTATCATTTTCGTTTTAAAGTTATTCACATTTGTTTGTCAAAAAGTGAACAAAAAGCTTTGATTGACAGTTTGCATTTATCCCACATATGTGGGATAAATCTAGAGATGATTAGATTTATTCCACATATGTGAAATAAATGGATTTATTCAATGGCTTTTGGTTTCACACTATTGCATAAATATATATATATTATAGGGGCACGGTCGCACCCCTATATTTAGATCGAGTAGGCACTTCTATGTTAAACTCAAAATTTTGTGCGTTAATAACTTTGGACCCGTTCAACAGATTTGCATGAAATTTGTGTATGGTGGAGCATGGAAGATATCCTGATTTGCCAATTTTGTTTTGGTCAGAATTATGGGGTTTTGTGCACCAAAACACTGAAAAATGCACTTTTGCCAGTTGTGTGGGCAGTTTTGGGGATTTTGTCCATGGTGCTGCGCTTACGCGTTGTGGCATGCCACTCTGCAACTTAACTAGTCTGAAAGAGCTTGGGTCGAAAAAACATGCTGCTTTTTGTTTGGTGAATAACTATTAACCCATTCAAAAGTTATTAAACTTTTAAGTTTCCATTATAAGTCAATGGGAACATTTATATGGTTATTTTGCGAAAGAAGAAGAATAGCGTTTTGGCCATCTAGTCCCTCCTCACGATTAAAGAATTTGCGAGGCTCATGATCAAAGAATCTTTGATCATTAGGAATTCTTTGATTAGCGACAGCCACCATCTAGTTTTCAGTTTGCGGTTGGACAAATTCAAATATCACAGCTCAAGGGGACTTCTGAAGTGAAACTATGGTGGGTTTTGCTCAGGCATCTTCCTCTATTGAGCCATGCCTGTGGTTTTTTCAAAATGGTCAAAAATAGAGTTTTAAACTTTCTTATTTATTGATCATGGCTTGCTAATGATCTTTGATCGCGAGCCTGCAAATTCTTTGATCGCAAGATTCTTTGACCGTGATCTTTGATTGTGAGTGCCACGACTAGATGGGCACTTGAAAAAATAATTTTTCTCAGCTCAGGGTGGCTTATTAATACAAATGAGAGTGGGTTTTGCTCAGGGGCTTCATTCTATTGAGACATGGCTGTGGTTTCATGTATTTTCCTCTAAAATTGACTTTTGCCATGTTTTATTCTTTGATCGCGAGCCTGCAAATTCTTTGATTGCAAGATTCTTTGACTGTGATCTTTGATCGCGAGCGTGACTAGATGGCCACATGAAAATTAAATTTTCTCAGCACAGGGGTGACTTATGAAGCCAAACTAGGGTTGGATCTGCTCAGGGGCTTCATTCTGTCGAGTCATGGCTGTGGTTTCATGTATTTTCCTCTACAAATTGAGTTTTACCATTTTTCATTCTTTGATCACGAGCCTGAACATTCTTTGATCATGAGCCTGCAAATTGTTTGATCATGAGATTCTTTGATTGTGATCTTTGATCGCAAGGGGGGACTAGATGGCCAGATTTGGAGGGACCAGATAGCCCAATTTTAACAATTTTCAAATTAAAGATCTCAGCAACAGTTTGGTCTTTTAACTTGAAATTTGGAGGTGTTGACGGACGTCCTGTATTTGTGAATTATAATGTTTAGGTGTTGGACAATACATTTTTTGTGGAGATATTATTAGGTAGCAATTTACATTTATGGACAGAATTTTCCACTGTGCTAGTGGCTTGAAATTACTAAGGTAGCAAGCCTTACTGCCATGGATGTACTTTTCATTTGTTACATATGAAAATGTTAGCAGGTGTGGTATTCTGCCACTACAATGAATGAAAATCTGAAAATTTCACATTTATATCTCGAAACGTTTGGTCTTTTAAATTGAAATTTGGAAGGTGTTGAGGGATGTGCTGTACATGTGAATTATGGTGTTTAGGTGTTGGAAAATTAATTTGCTGTAGACATATGCGTGACACTTTATGTTTTCGTATGGCATTTTGCATTTGGTACTGGCTTCACATTTATATGGTGTCTAGCTTTACTGCCATACCAGCAATACATATGATATTCAGTACTTGTGCTCCTATCTTAGGTAGAAATTTGCAAGTTGGTGGGAGTGCAGGGCCCAAAGGTGACTTTCTACTTTTCTATTCTTTCTCAAAAGTAGGAAATTCTATGCAAAAACTTTGTTAATGCATCATTTAGGGTTAAAACACAAAAGTCAGGGAAAAGAGACCTTAAAGGTGCCCCTCCCCCTCATGGACCCGCACATCAACCGAGATTGACAGCTGATGGGGTGTCATTGGGGCTGTGAAGCCTAAATGTCACCCATTCTTCTTTACTGTGACTTGTGAAAATGATTATACATGGAATGGGGTGACATTTAGGCCTCACAACCCCAATGACACACCCTGTCAGCTGTCAATCTTGGGATGATGGGCGGGTCCACGGGGAGGGGTAACCCTAAAGGTCTAGTTTCCGACTTTTGTGTTTTTAACCCAGAATGATTTATTAACAAAGTTTTTGCACAGAATATATATAGTCTATTTTAATTTTGAGGCCTGTTTTAGCTTGCATTTAGGCCTCATTTTAGCATATATTTGTTATTATACTTGGGTATTATATTTGGGTAATTTAGACAAAGTAGGCTGAAAGCCCATTTAATTGTCTCCCACTCCTTGTGGGGCTTATACACTCATTTGTTTTAGGTTCAAAATTCATCTAATTTGCTCTTGAATTGATTAAAACTAGTGGCCTGAACAACATCACCAGGCAGTTATCTACAGGTTGCCTTTCATTAACTGTGTTCTTTAAAACACAAGGACACTTGCTATTAAAGTTGTAAGCTCATTTTACATGTAATTAGGAGAATGGTATCCAAAGGTTTTGATATTAGTAGACTGTTTTCTTGAAACATACTGAGACATTTAAAAGTTTATGTGAGGTGAACTCTCTGCTTATTGCTATTTCTTGATAACCTTTGACCTTCAGAGGCTCCTCAGCTAAAGAACATGCTGGTGTTAATTAGCTTCTCTGAAGTAATCTTCTGTTATGTTTCAAATTAATATTTTAAACCAATGAAAATTATTTATGTTTTTATGCATTATCTGGATGTTAATAGTATGGGATTTTCTAAATAACTGTCATAAAGCTTCTGAAGAAGGATTTAGTTGGTTTGAAAGTTAGAGCACTTTGTTCTTTTGTTGTAACATCTATGTTGGTCCAATAAAAGATATCAAACCATTTGCTTTGGATCTAACAAGTTCAGGCATTACAGGCTTCAGAGGTGCTAACAGTGTGATACTATGGTTGGACGTGATGGGGAAGGCTTTGTGGTGAGGAAATGTTGAACAGCAGGTACATCTGTGCACTGCATGGATATATAGCAGTGCTTTGAAGATGTACTGTAGGTAGACCAAACTTCTTTAAGATCTACAGGATAAGAGAGTTATATTGTTCATACAACCTACAGTATAATGAGACATCTATTTTACTTTGTAAAACTATGCAAAGTGCTTTGCCAACAAAGTCATCACTGCTTCACAAAGGGTGAATAACAGGTAGGTCTTTTGGTGTGCAAAATGCTGAAGACATGGTTTCATTGCAGTAGAACAGGGATGCAACCGTGTGATATTGTGTACTGTAGTCTAGCCCATGCAGGAGGAGCAGGATGTGTCTCCACTGTGTTGTGAAGAACATCAAACAAAAACAGAAATGTTGCTTGAGAAACACTTTGCTTTAACATTTTTGTTTTGAGCACTCCAAGGTGGGAGTGGAAGTGAGATGGTTGTGCAATGAGCTTACAAAAAGCATTTTACAACATACGTTTCAGTGCAGTTGTACTGTGCTTAACCTCAGGGTTCTGATTTACTGTATGTTTTGGTGTGATATGAGTTTCATAAATTGTTTTCTAGCACAGCTGAAAAGATTTTATTTGTATAATACTTCTTAACTGAAAGAAAACGTGCACTGCCTAAGTACTGAGATGCACAACAGTCTTATTTCTCCAAAGCCATACACAAATACCTGATTGTTGTTTCACATAGCCAAGACAACTTTTATTTTATATTTATATTGTTTTGATCTGCTCACTTTCAAAAGTGCAGATATGGGGCAACTCACAATCAGTGGCCACCAGAGACCATAAAAGGAAAACACTGAACTGGAGAAGATTAAAAGTTTAAAACATTGAATAAGGCAAGGCAAGTTTTGAGGGGCCTCCCGGACTGCAGATGGAAGCGAGTTCTTACAGGGTGGCTCAGTGACACTGAAAGCATGGTCACCTGATGTCTTGAGCAGACCCTAGGAATGTCCAGGAGGCTCCTTGAAGAGGAGTGGAGGGAGCAAGCAGCGGTTGCAGGTGTCAGAAGCTCTGACAAGTAGCCAGGACCCAGTCATATAGGGCCTCATAGGTGAGCAAGCCCACCTTGAAAAGAATCCTCTACCTGACAGGCAGCCAGTGCAGAGCATGCAGGACCAGGGTTATATGACTGGACCTAGACAGACCTGTCAGCAACAGGGCTTGCCATGTTCTGCACCAGCTGCAGTCTGTGGAGGTCCCTCCATGACCCCAAAGTACAGATAGTTGCAGTAGCCGAGCATAGAATAACAAAAGCATGTAGCAGAGTCAGCAGATCCTCAGGCAGAATGAGGGGCTTGATCCTGGCGATGTTCATAAGTGGTAAAAACACTTTTGACTACAGATGATACCTGATCTTCAAAGATCAGCCTGCTGTCCAGGATTACACCCAGATTACACACCCTTGGAGAAGCCACCAATGGAGAAGACCCCAGGAAAAGACCTGTGTTAGCTCAGGTGGCAACCCATCATGCCCACAACCTGGCTCCATCACTAGCACCTCCATCTTATCCTGGTTTAGTCTCAGCCAGCTGGAAGCCATTCAGTCATTGATTTTAGCCAGACAGCTATTTAGCATGTCAACAGCACTGGATGTTCCTGGTGCAAATGACAAATATAGCTGGGTGTCATCTGCATTGCAGTGAAACTCCACACTGTATTGCCAAATGATCTCACCTAGGGGCAGCATGTACACTGCGAACAACATCAGTGACAAGATCGAGCCCTGTGGTACTTCACATGACAGGGCATAGGGAGGAGGAGAAATTCTCCACAACCCTGCTGCACCCTATCAGAGAGAAAGGACTCAAACCATCTGATGACAGTACCAGCGTGTCCACAAAACTCACAAAGCCGATCGAGAAGCATGACGTGGTCCACACTGTTGAATGCTGAAGAGAGACTGAGGAGCACGAGAACTGACCTGTCTTCTCCATCTCTAGCCCAAAGTAGATAATTATGCACCCTAACTAGAGCTGTTTACGTGCTATGTCTGGCCCCAAACCCGACTGAAATGGCTCATAGATGTCAAAGGACATGAGTCGATCTTTGAGCTGTTGTGCTACAAGTTTTCAACCACCTTGCTCAAAAATGGCGTGTTGGAGATCAGACGGTAATTAGCCAGGGCCGTCTGGGTCAGGGAAGGTTTCTTAAGGAGGGTCTTACCAACACTTCTTTCAAAGCCACTGGGAACACCACTTTCACCATCGAGCACCCGGCAATCCTGGTGAACACTGGGCCAACAGCCTCAGCACGTCCCATTAAGAAACACGTTGGTGCTGGGTCCAGTTTGCAATATGTGTGCTTCAGCTCTAAGATTACCCCAGTCACTTCATACTCCTCCACTGGCTAAACTCCTCCCTGACCGGTGGAGTGCTTCTGTTCCTCCCAGTCTGGCCACTATGGTGATTGTCTCCCGACGAATTCCCGACCAGATACATGACACTCTGTTAGAGAAAAACAGAAAAACTTTTCACATAAAGTGGATGAAAAATGTTTTCTCAGCTGTAGACAGGCAGGATGGAGAAGCCTGTCCACAGTCTGAAAAAGCTGAGATGGTCTGTTTCTCCCTGCAGCAATTTCCCTGGGCAGCAATTCTGCCTTCTTAAGGGAAATTGCCCTGGTACTCACTGTAGTGAGCATGCAGGAGCCAGTTTGTAGCCCTCAACCGTGTCTTCTACCAGAAATGCTCCAATGTCCGACCCTTGATTTTCAACGCCTTTAGATCCTCATCAAACCAAGGGATCTCAAGTGAGAGGATTTGGATTGTACATGAACTGGAGCGACTACATCCAGTGTTTTAGATACCACCCTATTATAAGTGGCCACCGCCTCATTGATGCCAATCCACATGCTTCATCTACTCTAGATAGGTCAGCTAATGCCAGTAGTTCCTCTGGGTGCAAACTCCTTAAAGGGTGGTAGCTGACCATCTCCATGAGGAGGGACTTCAGGGAGCCCCAAGCATGAACCCATGGTGCAGTGATCAGACCATGAGACCTGATCAATCTTGAGACTATAACCCCAAGACCCAGCTGGAACACCAGATCAAATGTGTGACTGTGTTGAACACTTGAAGGACACTTAAACTGGGAGGCCTTCCCCCAACAGATTCCACTCATATGCAGTCTGAGAATATCCCAGTAAAATATTTCAAAATGTCTGATAAAATATTCTCTGCTGTCTCTCTAAATAAACTTTTCTAAATCCCTTCTACAAAGGCTCAGCACATAATCTGAACAAAGGTTTCTACACTATCACTTTTCAACCTAATAAGACTGATTTGTTCTGCATTCAGAAACACATCCTACTTCTTCTGATCTCACTCTAGGACAAACTGCTACAGTGTGAACATTGTTTTTGACAGGAGAGCAGTTATGTGACCTGCTTTCTGGGGCCTACTTTGTGAAGTATGATGACCTTCACTGGTGATGTTTCACCATCACCAAAGTATGTGATGTCTCCCCAACACACACACACTTTGTGGTGAAACAATTGGAAAAAATACATATATATATTTTTTATTATTATCCCATGAAGAATATTTTAAGTGTAGTGAGTGAACATTTTCTATCCTAATACATATCTGTATCTTCTGGCTCTATACAGTAGTTCAATTCTTTTTATTTATTTGTTTATTTAAAGTCTAGGAATTATAACCGTTTGAGTCAGAGACTCATTTGCAAAAGGTTCCACGTCTTACATAAATGGATTAGAACACAGTATAACATGGAATATACAATATAGACAACAGCTCTAGTACAGAAAATGACAGTAACCTACCGAGGTGAAAGAAAAATACAATAAATACAGACATGGAATGTCAGCAATTGTGAAGTAACTACTGAGTATTTGAAGCATGCACAGTAATATAAACTGTATGCTTTTTCTTTAATGTTTAGATTTTAGAGGTGGACCATGAGGGTCATTTGTCTTAATCTGTCAGTATTTATTGGGTAAGTTATTTGTTACAAAAAGGTGTACGTTCTGAGATTAAAAGCTCAGGCATTTTTGAGAGAGAGGAAAGCCCATCCCATTTTACTAAGTCCAGTTCATTAAAATGCAAAGTAATCAGAATTTGTGAATGCTCTAAAGCTTACAAACATAGATGACCCTACACTAATGGTGAAGAAAATTGGCTAGTAGCAAATTTGATTTGGCTTTGATTTAGCCAGTGAATTCAATTCAGCTTTCATAATTCAGTCAAACCTCTTTGGATCGCATTGCAGTAGGAGGCATGGAGTAAAGCAGACTACAGGCAGAGTGAGGGGTGGGGGTTATAACAGCCTTCAAGTCAACTTCCTCATGGCAGATGATTTTAGCACACCCTAAGGAATTGCTGTGCTTATAGTGGTGTGACGTAGTCTGCAACCACTAAGAACACAGTGGTGAAGGTCGTTGAGCTTAAGAAATAAATATTCCTTGCTGATCTCAAGCCATATACCATGTAGGCTCTGCTTTACCTCCATGTCAAGTACTACTAGTATATTTTTCCTGGTTCAGTATAGATCTTCAGTTTATATTATATGATACAACAGGTATCTGTTCTAAGCCAATCAGAACACAGGATATCTGTCAGTTATTATCCTGCAAACTACTACAATCATATTTTAGACACACCCACAGTAGATTATTTGCATTCTGGTGATGCCCACTATAGATTATCTACATTTTGGCAATGCCCACAGTAGGTTATTCACATTTCAGATACACCCACAGTAGGTTATCCATTTAGTCCACAGAAAAAAGAGGAACAAAGGCATGTTCCTCTTCAACTGTTTCCTGGGAGCCAATATAGTGCTGTGGTTAAGATCTCTGAGCTGCAAACCTATAAAACTGGGTTTGAATCCCACAGCCACCACTTGCATAAGACAAAGAACCTCTGTGCGTAAACACTGAGGCAAGGGTTACCCAAAGGGCATTTGGCTGGGAAGCCAAGTTTCAAGAAAATACAAAATCATACATGCCCCACAATGCAAAGCATCACGGGCTGCATATACAAATCACCACAGAATGTTATGCTGGTCAACTTTAAGCAGAATTGCATGGTGCCGAAAGGCCTCTCACAGTTTGCAAAGGGTGCTAAGAGAAGACATAGACACGTGTTTAGGTCCTACCAGGACTCATCAGTATGCCTCGTCTGTTTGACACCCCAGTGGAATGGACCAGCTACCCCTAAGGCAGTGTGCCTGGGATATATTGTGGTGAACCCATTAAAATAAAAACTATTTAAAGACAAAAGAACCTCTGTGCGTAAACACTGAGGCAAGGGTTACCCCAAAGGGCATTTGGCTGGGAAGCCAAGTTTCAAGAAAATACAAAATCACACATGCCCCACAATGCAAAGCATCATGGGCTGCATATGCAAATCACCACAGATATGTTATGCTGGTCCATGTGGTGCTGGTCCTAGTAGGATGAAACACGTGTCTATGTCTTCTGTTAGCACCCTTTGCAAACTGTGTGAGAGCCTTCGGCACCATGCAATTCTGCTTAAAGTTGGACCAGCACATTCTGTGGTGATTTGCATATGCAGCCCGTGATGCTTTGCATTGTGGGGCATGTGATTTTGTATTTTCTTGAAAACTTGGCTTCCCAGCCAAATGCCCTTTGGGTAACCCTTGCCTCAGTAAGTTTACGTACAGAGGTTCTTTGTCTTTAAATAGTTTTTATTTTAATGGGTTCACCACAATATATCCCAGGCACACTGCCTTAGGGTAGCTGGTCCATTCCACTGGGGTGTCAAACAGACGAGGCACACTGATGAGTCCTGGTAGATGAAACACATGTCTATGTCTTCTGTTAGCACCCTTTGCAAACCGTGTGAGAGGCCTTTCAACACCATGCAATTCTGCTTAAAGTTGGACCAGCATAACATTCTGTGGTGATTTGCATATGCAGCCTGTGATGCTTTGCATTGTGGGGGCATGTGTGATTTTGTATTTTCACCACTTGCATACTGTGTAACTATGAGCAAATCACTTAAAAACTACCCCATCACTTTTAAAATCCCAGTTTCAAAATTTCTAGTACTATAATAGTAATAACATTCAGTTTGCCAGAGTATATTTGAAATAATTGGCTTAACTGGTTGATTAAACGCCTCAGACTTTGTCCTCACCATTTAATTCTCCACTTCAGCTAGTTATTCCTTCATATACTCCAGCTAACTGAATGTTATCACGTATATATACCCCATAAAAATAGTGCATCAAGAAACATAAAAAAGATTCATGAAAACAAAGTAGGTTTAGGGCATTATATTATTCTCCACAATAGTTTACCTGCCACTGATGGCAGATTTTTTAAACATATTACTCACATGAATTGTTTTATTTTTTTCTATCGAACACAACAGGTGAGAGACGTGCTGGTGCTGCTACTGCTGCATAGAAACATAGAATTTGTCAGCAGAAAAGGACCTCTGGGCATGCCCAGTCTGCCCAGATGTTCCCTGCCTAGTCTTTTCCACGGGAACTAACTGGTTTCTGGTGATACTCCTCTTCTCTGCCTATTTACTAATATTCCCCATTGTCTGTCCCATGCATGCTTGAAGCCTCCCACTGTTTTTGCCTCCACTACTTCTGCTGGCAGTCTGTTCCAGGCATCCCTATCCTTTTAGTGAAGAAGTACTTCCTCATATCCCTCTTGAACTGCCCTTCCCCCCACTTCATCATGACATGCCCCTGGTCCTGGTGCTTTTTCTCATTTGAAAGAGACTCCCATTCTGCACCCTGTTCACCCATGTGAGGTGCTTGTAGGTCTCTATCAAGTCTTCTCTCACTCTCCTCCCTTCCAGGGTGTACACGTTGAGATCCTTTAGTGTCTCTTCATAGGGCTGTTGGTGCAACCACTGTACCATTTTAGTTGCTCTCCTCTGCACTGCCTCTGTCCTGTATATGTTCTTTCTTAGGTGCGGCCTCCCGAATAGGACACAACACTCCAGGTAGAATCTCATTAGCATGTAATACAGTGGCAACACCACCTCCCTCCTCCTACTGGAGATACTCCTCCCTATGTACCCCAACATCTCCCTAGCCCTACCTATTGCTTTGTATCAATGCCCTGTCACTTTGAGGTCATCAGGTACGATAACCCCAAGGTCTCTTTCCTGTTTGGGACTGTCAGTACTGTCTCCTCATCTAATACTTGGCTTCTGGGTTCCTGCACCCTAGGTGCATGATTTTGCACTTTTTGACACTGAACCCCAACTGCCATGCTCTTGACCACTCTTTGAGTTTTCAAAGATCTCTGTGCATTCTATCTCCTCCTGAGTGTTCACCCTATTACAGGTCTTGGTATCATTTGCAAAAGGCATACCTTCCTTTCCAGTTCTTCTGAATGTCACTTATGAAGACGTTGAAGAGGACAGGTCCCAGTACTGAGCCCTGCAGCACCCACTACTCACTCTCCCATCATTAGAGTGAGTGCCGTTCACCACTTCCCTCTGACGCCTATTCATTAACTAGTTTCTAATCCAATTCACCAGTTTGTATCCCACCCCTGGGCTGCTCAATTTCTTTATCAGTCTCCTGTGTGGCTCTGTGTTGAAGGCATTGCTAAAGTCCAGGTAAGCCACATCCACTGTCCTAACCTGATCTATTTCCCTGGACATCCAGTCAAAGAAATCAATCAGATTTGTCTGACTTGGGCTCCCCCCATGAATCCATTCTGCCTAATGTTTTGTAGCCCACTAGATTTCAGATGCTCTACCAGACTTTCCTTTAGCAGGGTTTCCATGTTGTACCAACTAGAAGGAATTGGTATGGTGGAACCTTTCTCTTCAGCTTTACTTTTCTCACCTTGTACAGTACCTCCTTCTCTTTGTTTTTTTCTTCATGTTTTCTACATGATAGATAACACTGCTATGCAGCAGGACACCACCCAAAGTAAAGTGACACTAGAATAATGTGTTTGTGTTGAAAATTAGGCAACCAAATGACACAAAATGGAGACCACCCAACCCCACTGACAAACCACATTGAGAGACACTAAGTCAAGAGACCTAATACACTCTCAAGTCTAGCACTGAGACAACAGTAGTCTTCTTCACTTTCACTCACTGTTCACTTCACTGATTGACTAGCTCACACACTTGAAACAAATTAAATCATGGGTCCTGTGTCCTACACTGTCAGCAGTCAGTAAAAAAAAGAATTTAACTGTAAAACAAAAATACCTTTCTTGACCCCTGCTGGACTGCTCCCAAGTCCTTACTCAAATCCAGGCATACACTGCACTGAAATCTTCTGTAGCATATTAATTACTAGCCTGTCCTGTATAGAAACCAATGCTGCTAACTATAATAATAATGAATGTTTCTCTGATGATTGTGAAGATTTTTGGAACAAACATCAGTCTTTCACCAATGAACTGGAGAGCTCTCAGTAACCACATCTTTCTCTGCCAGTAGAGAACTGCAAATTGCACCAAGACATACCCAGCATGAGGAGATCACAATGTTCAGCATCACTGATTGACTTGCACGCATTCAGTGTTTTACCCCTGCAAAAGAATGCTAAGTCATGCCATTGAGGTGTGAAGGCAAAACAGGAATCTTTGCCCCCCTCTTTACAGGAGTCAAAAGTGCCTTTTTTTAACCAAACTTCTTCTATGACCTCTGGATTACCTCCCCTCTTTGTGGCATCTCCCCAGCCCCATCACCAATTTTTCAGTGGACTTACTATCCCACTACTTATCTGGGATGACACCTGTGGTGGGTGGACTTCCCTGTCAGTTGTGGGAGAGCCTCCTGGTGGTGCCAACATCAATCTTGGCACACTGAAGGTTTTTTCTTCCTGGTTTTCTTATCTGAGGGTACCGACTTGTAATGAAATGCTAGCATCAGGTGACTTCTTCTCTTCTGTGGTCATCTATTATACTCCCATCTGGCCTCCCCTAGATGGCTGGCAGTCTAAGAGCAGGATGCTGTGTCTCCTCTTTCAGAGGGAGGAGAGCTGTACTTGGGATGCTTGATCCACCCTCTCTTGGCTGGCCACCAAATGACCCAAGTCTGTCCATGAAACCGGGTCACTGGCTTAGACAGTGGTAGCTCTACCACTGCACTACTGGTCCAGCTCAAGGTTCCAGTATTTAATGGGCCCCCTGAACACAACTTTGACATCGACTCACCCTTACCCCAGATCCCAGTACAGTTCTTACTACATTAAAAATTAGCACTAAACAAGTCAGGCAGAACGTTGAAATAATGATGACAGTATTTATTTGTATGTACCATGGTGTGCAGTTTACCTGTGTTTAGCATTTTTGGAAAATAGTGCTGAGACTCAAATGACGTCATGCTGTTTCCCATGGAATGTTGTGGCTCCAAGAACTCAGGGCAGATACAGCACTGACAAAAGCACAATTTATTGCAACTCATCAACATTTTTTTGAAATAAAAAATATTTTGTTACAAATACATTAATAGCTGTCAAAATAACGTAAAGTGCATTTCATATTTCTATCACGCTAAAAACCACCAAAGACAAGCGCATGCAGTGAGTATGATTCTTTTCACACTCTTGAGCATGTGTGTTGCATGTGTTGTTATGTCTGTGTTGCTCAAGAAGAGCCTTGATTGGTGGTAGTCTAGTGTTGCTGCACATCCTCCAGCCCATTTCCTGTAATTTAATATCCATGTTTACACTGCAAAATAGCACAAAATACATTTTCTGATGAGTTAGGATGATTTGTTTTGGTGTGGGGGTGGTTCCAGCTGCTTGGTGGGTATGTCTGTCTGTCTGTTTGTATTTAGCTTGAATAATATGAACCAGCTATTTCTGCAAGGTAATTTGCTTGACTCCAAGCTGGTTGAGCTAAATATTTATGGTAGCATTAAGAAGGGATCTATGTTGGGTTGCCAAGTGCTCTGAATACACCATGAGGTAAATTTCTTCATGAATTTGACTTAACCTGAAAAAGATGTTGGTCTGTTGCAGGTGGTAGAATGGGTACAGAGAAGTAGGAAATACAGAGGCTGCAACAGATGGCAGCATCCGTATTTTGTCTGGGACCATCCTCCCCTGGATACAGGAGGAGATGGGAGGGCGGAGAGAGATGAGAAGGTGGTCCCAAGGGGGAGTTAGGGGGAATAAGTGATTGGTCGCTGGGACCACCAAGACCTTCCACATGGGAAAGGGGGGGTCACATCCTGTGGGGGATGAGGAGAGAGAGAGAGGATATGTTGGACTGTAGCCAGCAGCCCTGCCTCTTTCTCCTCTTAACCTCATAAGATCAAGATGTCTAGGACCCTCAGAAAGTTTCAAGGTAAGGGCCTAGGGGCGATGAGAGGCTGGTGGCTGGAGTCGGCATGGGCTAGGAGAGGAAAGATGTCTTCCTGGTCAGTTTAAAAAAAAAGAAACAGAAATGTATATCCCTAAAAGTGGATTTAGGTGGGTTTCCCAGGGCTCTGAGGGATCAATGCACAGCCTAAGGGGCTAGGGCTTCTGGAGGGTCCCAACTTGCTAGGTGTCTCACACGAGTCTGAGTCTCAAAAGCCCCCCCATTCCTTGGTCCTCTAGGTGTTTGCACGGTCCCCTTGGTAGCCAGCACAACTTCGAGAGTTCCTTAATAGGAACAAATAGAGGGACTTTATCGTCTCCTACCTTGCTTGTGCCTCCAGTATCGGTTGTCCCCTGGTGGGCCTGGATAGGCCTAATTGCTTTGGTTCTCCGGTTGCTGGGTCAGCCGGGGGGGGGGCGTTGTAACTTTCTCGGATGGGCGGAGCAGGAGGTCATGGACTGAGGGGACTTATAGGTGGTCAGATTGGCTCCAGCGGGGAGGCTGCCTGGGAGCCATGGGGAGGTGGTTTCGGGCACGATGTGTGAGGACACGGCTCAACCCGACGACAATGGAGCATGGCTCCAGGAGTTTTTGTGGCTGGGGATTTGGGGGAGGCCAGCCTTCCTTGCTTCTGGCCCCTGTTGTTCATCATGAGTTGTGGCCCCCTTGGTTCAGCGGGGTTGGCTACACGCTGTCTCGTGCGCGGGTCTCATGAGACTTTAGAGGCCATGCTGGCCTAAGGCTGCTCCCACATCACGCAGGCTCTCACGAGAACTGTGGTGGCCATCTTTCCTGGGATGGCCATGGGGTTGCCCACAGCTGGTTTCATTGCTCGGCACAAGTTCAGCCTAGGAGGAGTGGAGTTGAGCCGGGTGGTCAGGCCCCTTCTGGTTGCACCGTGAGCTCCCCAGGCCCATCGGCAGCACAGGAGGCTAGCCTGTGAAAGGGGAGGAGTTTAAAGAGGGGTCTGGATAGGCTGGTGGTCACATCAGAGGGTGCTGGATTGCATTTTCAAAAAAAAGGGGGGGAGGGGGTTCCTAGTGGGAAGTCACCGAACAGAGGCCCATGTTTAGCCCCGGTATGTTATTCATTACTTTGGCAGCATGTGCACCCCCCAATTTAGGGTGCGACTTCGCACTGAAAATTTAAATCGATCGAGGCTGGTCGATAGGCCGTATGGCTGGTACTTTAAAATTCACACTTTTGGCCTCCATTATCGACCTGATGGCATTCTTTTTTGGCCTAATTGTATTCTCTGGGCTGATGTGCTTGCTAGATGGATTTATTGTAGTCATGTTAGACTGCACTTGCACTGCTAGGTACTTGTCAGTGGCTCGGAATAGCTCGGAATTCAGGATAAAAACAAAAGCATGTAAATTAAAACTACATGTAATTCTGGTAAACATATGACAATTGAATACAAAAAAAAAAAAATGGATTGTTACAGCTGTATCTTACTTAGCTATGAAAGCTATGGATAAATGAGATTAGTGTTGTACGCCCTGGGGTGGCACAGACAGAGCTGGCTGAGTGGTATTTGGGCAGCCGGCATCAGGCGTGTTCTGAGGGAGCCCTACACACCTTTGGGCGGACAGTGGTATGGCCTGGTAGCTTTGGGTACCGTGCGGTGGGGAGGGACACAGCCAGCTGACATGGGTCAGTTCAGGCCCACTACTGGTACTTTGTGTGTCCCTGTCCAAACACCGGTGGCCAGCGCTGCAGCCAGGGGTTTTAGTGTCTCAACCAGGCCTGACTGGGGTACCTCCGTAGCCATACCAGAGTATGATTCGGCACCCCACAGGAATTTGTAAGGTGCAGTTTCTCAGCCTGTAGGTGCATAGAAGGCGGGTCCCTTAGGCACATGTGGGCAGCAGGAGTTAAGGCTGCCAGACAGGGATCCGCAGGCTAAGCGACCACCACCAGTACGGGCAAGGTCATACAACAGCATAGGCAACAGCGGTTACATGCGGCAGGTTGCTTGAGGACCTGGGCACTGGAGGGCAAGATTGGCAGGGACTACATGTAGTGTTTGAAAGAGGGTCACTGTAAGATACAAAGTCACTGTGGGAGCACTCAAGCAAGAAAAAACCAAAAAAACAAAAAAACACAGAGTACTGAAAACCTTCACTGGAAATGTACGCATTTATTGACGGGAGAGGGGCAAAATATTATACAGTTAGACACATTGAATGGAAATTGACAGTGAAAAAAGTGGAAGTCATTAGCAACAATTGAAGCCAGTCTACAAAAAGAATGGTTATAGCAATAACTTTAGTGATCACCCTCACAGGTTTGCATCCCACCTGGGCCACTGGATAGAGGATCCTTGTGAGGTAGCTGGTAGCCGAGAGTGAGATTAGTGTAGAACCTTCCTGTTGAGGAAGAATGAAAGAAAGGAATGCTGCTGAATTTTATCTACAAATATTTATGAGTAGATGCAAGAGTTGAGCCATTCCTATTAGGGCAAATAGTCCACAGGCAGTGCAAATTTCAATTTTGTCTTTTCTTGAAGAAGGGTACTCAAGCCCATTGTTCAGTCAACTCACTGGCTTAACATTGGCCATTCTATATGTATCCATTCACTTGCTTTGCAATAGTACATTGGTTCTGCCCCCAAATCTTCATAGCCGGAACCCTTTCAATTCCCTTGAACTGTAGTCTTGCTGGATTTGCATCATGACGTGGTAAAAGCGTGCCCCTGCAGGAGTATTCAATCTCCTGTTTATTGTGTTCCCTACTTGTTTTCATAGGTGTATTGTCAGGGGCATGGAAGTACAGCCTATATATACAGCATTTGGCAGGGACAACGTCATGCATATCCCACAAAGGGAGTATCACATGTATTAGACTCCCTCAGTGAAAAACCTCAAATCGGACTGTGTGGGATGCTCAAGATGTATTTCTTGGAAGGCTGTCACAGCAGATACTATGCTTATAAAATGACTGGTACATCACCACAGGCTTATAGCTCAGCCAAACCGAGCCCTGCTCTTCTGTGGCCGACTTCATACGACTGTGAACTAGGTGGTCTCTGATGTTAGAACTCTTACTGAAGGTGATACATGGGGCCTTCACCATAAGATACAGTAGGTGCCAGCTTCCTTACTGGTATCAACAATGACCAACAGTGGTTGTGGATGCAGAAGAGGATGGTTATCTGCAGGGTTGTCTTCTTTGGTGTAGCACAAAGGGGGAACATTTTGTATCTAGCAGGATGGGTAGAAAGATGTACCCTCAACCTATACAACAGATGGGTTTTCTGAGGTAATGTGAACAGAGATGAGGAGTTGTAGTTGCTTAGGTCGCTAACGATTGAGCTAGTTAAGGGGATGGCAGCTATGGTGCCTAACGAGGGCGACTCACAGAGAAAGTCCAAAACCAAAAAAAGCTGTTCAGTGGCAATGTCTTGTCATGTCTATGGTTCAGCCCCCTCCCCTAGACAAGGAGCTGATGACCTTACACCAGCAAAAGCTGGGGTCAGGCTTATCAGTATGCCGAGGGCATTCAGGGGAGCAAACGGGGGGATCTGGGCTACAGCAGCTGGGGAACAATGCTCTAGGGCGTGCAGGTGGCCCCAACAGGTCTGAGATCCAACTTTCAAGAGTTGACTGGTGATGTGGAAGGTGGGCATTCAGGAACTACTGTTCATACCCCATTGGCAGGGGATGGGTCCCTTAACCTGGAGAAGTAAAACTCAGTATGGGTAAAGGTGTAAGACTTATTTTCCTGCGCATGCCTCTCCATAACCTGGGCAGCTTCCAGTTGGACATGGGTGTACTCCAGGGGTTGGCAGCATCCCCCTAGCATTGGGATGGGGACCAGTTTGGGTTAGAAATGTTGCTGAGCTTGCTGGCTTGGGATAATCCAGGTGAAAGGCCAGGCCCTGGAGCACAACATATAGGGGGCTCCAGGAAAAAGGCTAGGTTGAAAAGGTTGCAAGGAGACGCCTGGGAGGGAAGACTGGTAGGCCTCATGGCATGGGGGCCAGCATAATGGGGAGGTCAAGAGGTGGTCCCATCAGGTCTGTCAGGGGTGTGAGTCAGGGGTAGAGGTGCCCCCGAGTCAGTTGGGGTGGAACCTGAGGGGCATAGGTAATAGGTAAGGTGACTGGCAGAAAAATTCATAGTGAGGCAGGTCTTCTAGCTACATTTCAGAAGGAGGGGTTCAAACAGCCCCATAAGGAAATGTTAGAGACCTGTCCTGGAATGTGCTGGGCACTGTGCAGAACATGGTGCACAAGCCACAGTTAGTGCACATTACATGAATTTGCAGAGCAAGTAGGAGTCTGGAACAAGCTATATCAGCAGCATTTGCCCTAACTTTCAGTTGTCTCTACAGGTTCCACGGAAGGTGCCAAGAACGGAGAATATGGGATGAGTGTCTCCACTGTGCAATGGTAGGGCTGGCCAGCTGGACCAAGGATCAGGCCCATTGGGTACTGCTAGAAGGGCACAACTGACTCATGGTGAGCTAGCACAGGGGCAACACTCAGGCACTTGGTTCCCCTCAGAAAGGGTGTGCAATGGGGTTCACCCAGGGCAGGAGTATGCTGTCCATGTAGGGACATTGGCACACACCCTGCAGGCAGAGGGGGGTGGTAACTGGGGAACCCTAAAGCTGGAGAGTGTCTTCCCATGGGGCATGAGGGAAGAGAGAATGGCTTAAGTCACATATGCCAGGAATCTGGGTTGGGCAGACAGTCAGATTCAGGCGCTGGGGTGATGTAAGTCAAAAGCTCTTTGAGATATGTGCACCCCCACTTGCAATAACAGCATTTTGTTTTCCAGGGTCCCCCATAGGTGGGTGATTCATTCTGGGTTGGTGGCCAGACCTTCATGCTGCAAGGACAATTGAGCCAAAGAGGCGGCTGTGGCGGAATGGGTCATCCGAAGGGGCCAACTGGTGGCTGGAAGGCAGAAGGCCATGGACTTGCTTTGTGGGCATGAAGAGGGGAACTATGGGAGAATAGTCATCGCACGCCTTGCTCACCTGGTGGAGCTGATTGGGTGGGTACTAGGACAGAGGGGGAGCAGTGGCTTCTCTTCCGTGGGCCCTCCTCAGGATCAACTTGGGGTGGAGTGGGGTCAGGCAGGAGCTCGGGGGACCATGGAAAATATATAGACAGACACAGGCTTGTGGTCAAAATAATGTGGCCAAGACACACTTTGGACCCAAAAAGGGGTAGAGTTGGTTAAGAGATGCAGTCTGGGTTTTGGAGAAGTTGGGGAGCAGGCAGCTTGGGGGTTGAAAGTCTTCCATCCGGTGGGGGTTGGATGTCGTCCATCCTGTGGCATCTTGGGAGGATCAAGATGACATAGAATGGTCGGTAGGGGCAGTAACAATCCGAATTCTTGTGAAAGGCTTGTGACCCCTCTGCTCCAGTTGGCGTGGAGGCGGAAGTTGAGTATCCCAACCTGGGGGAGGGTTGAGGTCCACCTCCAGCAGGTACAACTATCCTGCAAGGCTAGCGGCGCCTGACAGGGGGCGACCAAAAAGCCTTGGCCCTTACAACCATGGAACGTTGATCCTCCTGTGTGCGCATGTTGCTCTTAATCTGGTTAGTAATCAGTAAATGCATGGCTGCAGCCATTTCCTCCAAGATTTGTATATGTGCTTTCTTTCTGTGGAAAGGGGCTTATGGATGGATACCAGATAATACAGAGGCTGCAACAGATGGAAGCAGACATATTTTGACTGGGACCATTCTTCTCTGGATACAGGAAGAGATGGAAGGGGGGACAGAGATGAGAAGGTGGTCCCGAGGGGGAGTTAGGGGCAAAGACTTCAGCCTTCTTACAATCAGTGCCATTGTGATGGTCATCCAGTCATTGTGTCCAACCAACTGTGGTTTGGACCCGGACCCCACACGTCTCTTAGTGGGCTGTGTGGATAAAATTGGTGCAGTCCTTGCTGAGATAGTTTGGAGGTCTTTGGAGAGGGGAATTTTTCCAAATCCTCTGAAGGAGGCCGTGGTTCAGCCCCTTGTTAAGAAGTCTTACTTGGACCCAGATTGTCTGGCTAACTACAGGCCTGTCTCTAACCTGCCCTTTGTGGGTAAGATTATTGAGAAGGTGGTCACGTCGCAGCTGGATGATCATTTGGCCAGCCACAATGTCTATGATTCTCTCTAGTTCAGATTTAGGAAGAGACATAGTACGGAGACAGCTCTTGTCCGGGTACTAAATGAATTCCTAATATTGAGAGATAGAAGGACCCATTCCATCTTGGTCCTTCTTGATCTCTCTGCAGCATTTGAAACCGTGGACCATGGTGTGCTATTGGAGTGCTTGCGGTTTATCTGTGGGCTGTCTGGTACAGTCCTCAGTTGGTTTTGATCTTTCCTCAAGGGTAGGACTCAGAGGGTGGTGTCTGGGATTTTTTCCTCTGCATCATTCCCACTATTCTGTGGGGTGCCACAGGGCTCCATTTTGGCACCCATGTTGTTTGTGGTGTACATGCTGCCATTGGAAGCGATTATTAGGTGGTACAGTTTGAGTTTTCACTGCTATGCAGATGATACTCAATTGTACATGTCCTTTGTGCCTGGCCAAGATGCTGCCATTTCGGTCTTTAACAACTGCCTCACAGAAATCCAGGACTGGATGAATGTGAGTTGGCTGTGGTTGAATCCAGAGAAAACTGAGGTGTTGGCTGTGGACCCAGGTCGCCGTGAGGTGGGTTTGTTGGTAGGATCACCTTCGGGTTTATGGCTTGGGGGTGTTCAGCTAACTACCTCAGACTGTGTGCGGAACCTGGGCGTTGTGTTTGATGACTGTCTGACACTTAAATCTCAGGTGTCGGCAGCTGTGAAAGCCTCTTTTTACCGTCTGAGGAACATCACCCGGGTGAAGCACCTGGTTCCTCCCTATGATCTTCCTACTTTGGTCCACACTTTCGTTGCCTCCCACCTTGACTACTGCAACGCCCTTTACCTTGGGCTACTGGGAGTTGATATTCGCCGCTTGCAGTTAATGCAGAATGCAGCAGCCAGGCTACTGACTTGTTCTTCTAGGAGCAGTCATATAATGCCTGTGCTCCGCGGATTGCACTGGCTGCCAATATGCTGGCGAATCACCTTCAAGGTCGGTTTGCTGACCTATAAGGCCCTACACAATCAGGGACCTGGCTACCCGAAAGATCTCCATTGTCCCTACTGTGCCCTCCCACTCTCTCTGATCCACTGACGAGGGATTGCTGGAGATTCCCAGGGTTCATTTAAAGACATCTGGGGCCTGATCTTTTAGTTTTATGGCCCCAACCCTGTGGAATTCTCTACCTCGTCAGGTGCGAGATTGCTCGACCATCCAAAGCTTTAAGGGGGGCATTAAAAACATTTCTTTTTAGCCTTGCATGTAATGATTTTTAATGTTGCTGCCTTGGATTAATTTGAATTATTGTTTTAACTGTTTATTGATTTTTTATTATGTTATGTACAAGCATCTTGGTTTTGGAAAGGCGCCTTTTACAAATAAAGTTTGATTTGATTTGATTTGATTTGATAAGTGATTGGTTGCAGGGACCACCAAGGCCTCCCACATGAGAAAGGGGGTTCACATCCTGTGAGGAGAGAGAGGATATGTTGGACTGTAGCCAGCAACCCTTCCTCTTTCTCCTCTCAACCTCGAAGGATCACCCACCTGTCTGCCCTCATAAAAGCAGGGTAGTGGGGCCAGGCAGTTAGGGCCCCATTTTGACCAATTAAGTGTAACCACAATAGGGGTTGGGGAGTGGCTTTTCCTGGTTTTCCATCAAAAGGGTTTTTCCCGTCCTCCAAAAGGGTGTTAAAAACTGAGTTACAAGTGGGAGAACCAAATAGGTCAGAGCAAAAAGTCAGGGCATAGGTGAATGTGAATTTGTCGCAGTCATGTTGTTGGTGTCTCGGGAGGATCACAATGACATAGAATGGTTGGTAGGGGTGGTAACGATCCGAATTCTTATGAAGGCCTTGTGACCCCACTGCTCTGGTTGGCATGGAGGTGGAAGCTGAGTATCCTGACTTGGGGGAGGGGTCGAGGTCCGCTTCCAGCAGGTGCAACTATCCTGCAAGGCTAGTGGCGCCTGATGGGGGTGGCTGAATAGTTTTGGCCCTTACAACCTTGGACCGTTGATCTTCCCGTGTGTGCACACTGCTGTTAATCTGGTTTGTAATCAATAAGAGCATGGCTGCGGCCATTTCCTCCAAGATTTGTGTCTGTGCTTTCTTTCTGGGGAAAGGGGTTTATGGATGGATACGAGATAATGAGGGTTACTGGCTGTGTAATATGCACAATGCAGAACTGAAGTAATTTAACCTTGCAAACACTGAAACCTCGTTCTCATTCCTATCTGTTGCCCAGCTTGTATGGTGGGCTGCCAGCTGCTGATGTGAAGCAAAACAAACTGAAAAGCAGTGTACTTTAGGTGTCAGAGCACTGATGTGTGCTGTTAGAGATTACATGTTTGAATCCCACCACTGTCACTGGCTCACGGTGTAACCTTAAGCAAGTCACTTGACCTTCCTGTGCTTCAGTCCTCTACACTGATTGGCTCGGAACTGACCCCCAATCACAAAAGCATGCTCCTTCTCTGTTGAGCTTTGCTGGGTAAATACATTTAAAATAGTATCAATAAAGGGCACCTTGATATGTTACAATGGCCCCCAAGTATATCATGCCCATGGAGTTGGAGGGCATGTGTCCTCTTCAATTTTCCAGCCAAGTATAGCTTTTCGAATGGACGGAAGGCTATAAAGTACAACTTAGTACCCTCCTTTGATTACATTTTGAGTGTATGCCTCCCCATTAAAAATTTTTGGCATGAAGTCCCTGCCTTTTATTACCCTATTTTTCAGGTTTCCACTTTTGAGAGTAAAGGGCTCCCATGTTTTGGGCTCTGTGGTTTACCCTGACACCCTTATGCCGCCATCAGGGCAGACTGATGCCACATGTTGTTTAATCATAAATAATTTGATCTATACATTGCAGTATTTATACTTGCATACATATAATTGAAGAGTGTCTTTATTTCTTGCCAGTGGATGGAATCTGATAGCATGGTTAATGGAAATATTCACAATTTACAGTATCAAAAGGCTCAGATGGCTTGCATACATCCCACTCATCCACAAGTGCGCATCAACCCTGATCTGATGGGAGCACCATTCTTGAGAAGGTAATTCGATCTTCATGTGTTTTTTATCCTTCTGGTCGTGATCTGCCAATTGCTGCTAGTATGAGCTGTGATGGACTGCTGTCTAATGACCGCACCATGAACTGCGCTGACATCATTTATCTTATTTCAGTCAATACAGGAAACATAACTTGCAGATGTCTTCCAGTGGTAAAACCCATTCCCCTTCCCCTCCCAGTTAATATCTAGTTAAATATTTTACAGTGTTAAACAAACATGTCTTGTCTAGTAGCAAACCAAATCATGACAATAGAGTTTTTATACCTCAGCACCCTTCTCTTCCTGCTGCCCTGGGATTCAGACCTATGTCCCTCTGATTGTAGACTAAATGCATCAACAGCATTATTATGCTTTTTTTCTGATTTTGTACCTTAAGAAAGGCAAACACAATGTACAGTATGGCTGTAAGCAGGACTAATGCAATGACACGCCTGTGGATTTTGGAGTACACTGGCTGGAAGAAAGGCTCACTGACATCTGTCCCTGTGAAAAGATGAGGCAGTGTCCAGCTGAGACATAATGTAGAACACAGCACTTCTCAGCCTTTGGAACAATGGGGGGGTGGGGGGGCATTCAGGCTATGTGCCAGCCCAGGTAACAGTCAACTACCCACTCTTCAGCACTGAAATTGAAACCAAAGTGGGGGGTGAGGGAGGGATGGGTAATTTATTTGCCTCTTGTTTTTCTTTTGTTTACTAGGAGAGAGATTCTTTTCTATATGTAGTCAGAGGAAAATGAAAATCTGCACCTCCAGAGTAAAGGCGAACAGATGCCAAAATGGACTTCAATGGAAGGTCTAAAAATGGACAATTTTCACTTTGGGAAAAGGTTGTTAAGTTTTGGAGAACTTCAGAGGCACTTCGGCACTTTGGACAATGAATTTATTTACAAAAATGCAGCCCTCCCCAGGTGGCCAAGGCTAGTATTGTGGTCTTGCCCTCACCCCCCCTAATAATGTACTATCCTCCAGTTTTCCTCCTGCGTTCTCTCAGACACTTACAAAATGATATGCCAACTCCTGGCACTGTGCCAGAAGCCACACTTGTCCTTTAAATCACCCTCACTCCCTAACATGGACTCCCCAGTCCCCTAAATACTCATGTTTGTAAGATAAGCCCATTTTCTGGCATCTAATCCATAATTTGGAGTGGGGGTTACTCATAATTTGGAATTCAGGCTAACTTTGTCACCTTCCCCCCATGCACACCTGCACCATTGTAAGAATAGGAACCCACTGAAGTGAGCAAACTGGGAAGTAGTGCTGAGTGGCCTACATTACTGATGATATCAGGCAGACTGATTGGTCAGTCAGCCTAGTGACATCAGTGACATAGACTGTTCTGCTCCCTATCTCCTGGACACACCCATTCACTCCATTCAGTGACGTATACCAACAACGAGCAGGTACACTACAGGAAGGGGTGACTGAGTTATCTGAATTTAAGCCACTATGTAGCCCTCTGAATTCATGGATCAAGAGTCAGAAGTAGGTGGGGGGACCACCTCTTAAACATTAATATTTGGGAAACTGGTGGGTCAGGTTAGGGGAATGAGTTAAACGATGAGATTTACTCCTGGCATAGTGCCACAAGTTGCCATTTTATTAAATCAGTTTGCAAGAACTGGGGAAGGATCGAAAGGTGGGAAATACTGGGGTGGGGGATGGGACATCACATATCCTATTTGCAGCCTGCTTGACCTCCATGCTGTAACCCCTGGGAATCACGTCTCCTTTCCTTTTCAGAGTCTGAGGGCTTGCTTCTGCAGCCCTCCCAAGCTCAACCAAGGACAGTTCACTGCCAGAATTTGCCCCGCAGTTACGGACATGGAGGAGCCCTGAGTGTACTGTGTGCACCGAAACTTTTGAACTTGACACCTTTTGTGGCACAGTAGCCCAATTTCGTGGAGCTTAAATTTCATTGCTATTCAGAGGGAGCAGCTTGTGTGAGCTGTGCTCCTTCAAGCTGAAATGTTCACCTACCCCCCCACCTCCTCCATCTATTAAATACTCCTTTACTCCACCCTATGCCCTATCTGACTGGCCTCTGGTGATAAAGGGGTGGAGCACATCACAGTAGGCAGTCCTAGAATCTGCAGTCTACTGAGTTTGCTGCCTCTGTCCTGCTTCTGGAAAATCTCAGATTCTATTACATGATAATGCAGCCCCCACTCTACCTGCTCATCCTACTGACTTCTCTCTGTTGTGGCATTGCCCTGGAATACTTCACCCTCCCTAACTGCTGCTCCTCCAGGCTTTTCTACAGACATGAGGAACTTTACCTTCTCTGATCTGCTACCTCTCCCCAAGCAACTCAATAGCCATATCGAACACTCCTGCCCCAAACTGGTTCTCTGCCTGACTAGGTCTTACAACACATTTTAATGCATCTCCAAAGCTAGGACCATCTTCACCTTTTTGATTGCTGCTACCTGGATTATTGTCCTCTCCTTGTCTTTGGCAGGAGATGTGGAAACTAACCCTGGCTCTGTGGCCAAAGGGCTCCCTCCCTATTTGGTCAGTTCTTCCCCTGTGTCCCGTTCCAGAGGACTAAAGATTGCCCACCTTAATATAAGAAGCTTGGTGGCTAATCATGCAGAACTTGTAGCTTGGACCACCACTCAAATACCTGATCTCCTTGCAGTTTCTGAATCCTGGCTTAAGCCTTCTCTCCCCAACTCTGTTTTCCCTCCCTGGATACAACTTGTTCTGGGTTGATCGGCCCACATCAAAAAGAGGTGGCGGTCTGGCACTATTTTACAAGTTTCATCTAAACCTAACCTTACTACCATGCCCCTTGTTTGTGTCATGTGAGGTACTCCATGCACTGCTTCTGCTGGGTGACTCAAAAGAACTGCACATTATTTGCATCTACATGCCTCCAGTTTCCTGCAAACATGGGTTTGAAGAGTTCCTGTCTTTTCTCCCCCGGGCCACCAAAAACAATGAAGTGATTTGTCTGGGTGACTTCAATCAGAATTGGCTCAGCCCAAACCTCCCTGTCCTTGACTCTAATATAAACAAGGCCAATCTAACCCAGCTTGTCTCGATGCCTACATGACATTCTAGCAATGGCAATAGTCACACCCTCCTTGACTGGGTACTTAACAACAGGCCGAACAGAATTTCTTCTGTGACTGTGCTACCGGACTCCATTAGCGACCATTCACCTGTCACCTGTGTCTGGAATGCCAGCCCTCCCTCCCACGCACCCAAAATCATCTCCATGTCTGACTTCTCTGCCCTTGACACCTCAGCTTTTCTAAGGGATCGTCAGCATGTTGACTAGTCCCCCACATTTGTGACAAATAACATTGACTTGGCTGTGGGATACTTTACCAACTCTCTGCGCTCCTTGCAGTCCAAGCACATTCCTTCCATGAGGCATAGGATATGGGGCCTGCCTACTAAATGGTTAACTAACCCTCTTCTATGTATGCTTAAAGCACAGGACAAACTCTGGACCAGATGGAAAACCTCCTCCCTGCTCTCCGACTTCATCACATATCGCTCACTTCGTAACTCTTGTAAGAAAGTGCTATGGACTGCCAAAAGCAATTACTAAAGAGACCTTCTTCACGCCACCTCTAGTAACCCAAAAAGGTACTGGGCACAAATAAACCACATAATGGGACACACCACATCCCAAACCCCCCCATGACTTTCTAATAAATAACATCTCCTGTAACAACCCTAATACCATCGCTAATGCTTTCAGCTCACTCTTTACTGCCCTCCCTAGTTTTGATGCTGATGGTCCCCTCCTTGCCACACCTCCCCCCCCAACCTCCCCCTTCCCATCCTTCCCCGATTCTCCACCTGGTCTCCAGGCTGGATGTCCTATGAGCTCTTAAGATGATGTCTCCCCATAGCAGCACAGGCCCTGATGGACTGGAACCCAGAATTCTCAAATTAGGTGCATCTCTTCTTGCCACCCCCATCATGCGATTGCTCAATCTCTCCATTAGCTCGGGTACTGTGCCCCTCTCCTTGAAAAATGTTAGGGTTATCCCAGTCTTCAAAAAGGATGATCCAAAAAAAACTAACAAACTATCATCCTATTGCGCTCCTTCCGACCCTCAGTAAACTTCTGGAGAAGCTTATCCATCGCCAGGTGTCTAATTTCATTGCCAAATTTAACCTGCAGTTTTCTGCTCAGCATGGCTTTAGGCCTAACCACAGCACCACGATGGCCCTAGTGCAATTCACCAGTGACATCAAATCTGCAATGGACCAAGGCCAGCTTACTGGGGATGTTTTTATTGACATGTCAAAAGCGTTTGACTCGGTTAACCATAGCCTGCTCCTGCATCAAATAGGCTTCATTGGCACCTCCCAATCCACACTTGCCTGGTTCTCCAGCTATCTGTGGAGCTGCTCCCAGTCTGTCTCCTGTCATAAAGTTCTCTCTGTCCCTGCCCTGCTTCATTTGGGTGTCCCACAAGGTTCCATACTTGGGCCCCTGCTCTTTTCTTTGTTCGTCAATAACCTACCTTCTATGCCCTCCCACTGTCTCTTCTTACTCTATGCTGATGACTTGGTTCTCTATGTCTCCTCCAGCTCTATTCATGAAATTAACACCCACCTCTCCTCTGACCTTCATCGTATCCAAACTTGGCTTACGTCCCACCGCCTTGTGCTAAATGCTGCCAAGACCCAGGCTATGCTGTTTGGGTCACAAAAGAAATATGTCACTTCAACTCCATCTCTCCTGGTTTCTTGTCTTGATGGCTCCCTTGTGGAAGTAACTCAGTCCTTCAAATACCTAGGGGTCACGCTGGATCCATCTCTTAACTTCTCTCTGCATGTCAAAGCTGTCTGCAAATCAGTCAGTGCTAAAACTGGACTGGTTACCGAGTCTGTCAATTTCTGACCCCTGCCGCCAGTATCTCTGTCACCCTCGGCCTTCTCCTCCCTGGACTCTGCTATGCTCTACCTGATTTTACTATGGCACAGGCAAACATCTTGCAAATGTGAGATGTTGCCTACAACAATATCTGTAGATTAGCACTATGTGCTCCTCATCTTAAGCACCACTGTATTCTCTATGCTGACCTGCACTGGTTGTCTCCTCCTCGCATCGGGCTTATTCATTAGGTTGTCTGAATGACAATGTTATTCGTTCTTCATTCCACTCCACACTCACTGCTATGCTCACCCCTATTGACTGCCCTCATTCCCCCTGTTACATGTCTTTAGCTCTGTTATATGTACCAAAATGCTCTACCAGGATGGGTGAACTTGCCTTCTACTTCTATGCCCCCAAATTTTGGAACTCTCTGCCACTTGATCTTAGGCACTCCAAATCCCACCCCACTTTCAAGGAAGGCCTCTCCAGTTACCTCACCTCCTTTGACATTTACAAATGTCCCTAGCTTCATGAGTCATGCAAATCTACCATTGTACTGCACTTAAATTTCACTGTGGCCTCTTGATTCCTCCCATCCCCATTCTTCCTGAGCTGCAGTTATGCACTTTGTTCCCTGTCTCTTCCTGGGAATTGTCTCCTTGCTGACTTACCAACAGCACTGTCATGTTCTGTACATTATTAACCATAAATTGTGCCTTTTGTCTGTTTTGTTCCTATTATAATGTGTGATATGTACCTCCTCTATGTACTGTGTAACTTGCAACTCTGTATAACTGCTTGGAATCTCCTATTGTACAACACTGTATATGTATTTGTTTTCACCTGTTCCTTAATTTATACTTTCCCAGGTCGTGCCTGAAAATAGGCATTTATGTCTAGTGCACTTACCCAGTTACCAAACGCAAATAAATAAATAAATAAGATTTGTAGTGGTTGTCCACTGGCTCATTGGGGGTTAAGGTCTGAAAGCTCTGGCTGCCATGTGCCTTAGTGCATGTATGTGTGTGTTGGGGGGGGGCTGGTATGCTTTATAACTGCTGCACAGGAGAGCATACAGTTGCCATAAAAGACATGGTCATATATTTCCTTTTTTTTTTCATTCTTATGTTTATTCAGAGGTCCATGATACATATTCTATCAGTAATACAGAGGAGAATTCAAGAATGCATGGGGCAGACATAAGGCAGTCCTAGTGGGGGGTAGGAGGAAGTAAGCTGTTGGTTAATTAGGATCTGCAGCTTATCTGTTAGGTAGGAAAATGGCCAGACTAGGTGGGCCAAACGTCCTTATCTGCCGTCACATTCTATGTTTCTATGTTTCTATGCAGTATTATACAGTATGGGGAAAGATAGAGAATCAATACTAACCTCCTTCCCCACCCCCAAGGTGAATAACAGTACATGAATCATTAGGTTCTTAGGGTACAAGATCCTGTCTATATTGCATTACCCACAGTAGCCATTTATTCCAGAATTCTATGGTTCCTTCTTCTCTGGAGTTAACCTTGGCAGTGATTTTTTTCCATCTCATAAATTTGATAAATCAGGTACTCCCACTCCCATCTCTGAGAGGGGTTGGGGCTGAGTCACTTTCTGGATATAGTTTTCTTAGCAGCCAGAAGGTGTATAGTCAGTAACCTTTTAGAATGTGAGCTATTTACCTCTGGGGGGAACCAGTGTAAGAGTGCCAGTCCCACCTGAAACTGAACCAGCTCAGGGAATGACTCCTGCACCGAGCTCTCCACCAAATCCCAAAAATCTCTGAGCACTGGGCATGTCCAGAATACATGGCTATGTGTAGCTGAACTCTCTCCACATGCCCTCCAACATTCTCCCCTTCTCAGTCTATCATACTTTGCTGTGATGTGTGGGGTTCTATAAAATGTCACTATACATTCCAGCCATTTTCTTTCCAGATATAAGAAGTAGTGGATCTATGGAGATTAGTGAATATTCCAACCCAATCAGAATCTGAAACTTCTCCCAAGTCCGCCTCCCAGGATTCTTGAATTTTTGTTAATGATTTATTTTGACTAGGCTGTATGGCTTTATATAGAGCCAAAACTATATGTTTAGGCATTTGCCTAGTTTTAGTTTCTATCATTATTTGGACCAAAGGATGGGCTTCAGTCACCTGCCAATTCAAACCACATTTCTGCTGTATGTGGTGTCGAATCTGAAGGAACCGAAAAAAATGGATTCTTCCCACAGAATATGATTACTGCATCTGAAGAAAGGGAACAAATGTTCCTGCTCTGAACCATTGAAAGATATGACTCAGGCCTTTCCTCCTCCAGTTTTCAAATGTGGAATCTTGCTGGGCTGGAGAGAAGAGGCTATCCAGAGCCGGGATTATCAAAGCTACTGCTGAATCTCTAATTTGAGAGTCCTCTAACTTTAAGCTACAGATCTGTAAAATCTGAGTTGTAAATCAGGAGTATAATTTTTCTCTTGTCCTACTCCTTCTAGATGGGGGAGACCCAATTATGAATTCAATTCCCTGTGCATTCTGCGGAAGCTCCATCCTCTTCCAATGTGCATCTGTGTTCGAATCCCACCACTGTAGAGCGTGGGCAGGGTGGGCCACCTGATAATATGATTTTAAATGTGGCAAGACTAGGTCTCCTTTAGTTTATGTACTGTAATAATCCTAGGGCCTTTCTGGGCCTTTTTCCCCTGCCATAAATATGCAGAAATCATTTTATCCCATTTTTAAGGTCTATAGCTGGGATGGAAATGGGAAGATCCAGAAATAGGTATAGAAAACATGGGAGGATTGTCATTTTTATAGACTCTATCCTTTGAGATAGAGGAATAGGAAGGCCTTGCCACCTCTGTAGTTCAATCTTCAGTTGCTTAGTAATAGGGTGAAGGTTTACCTCATAGAGATCTCTTAAGTCCCTAGGGATCTGGATACCCAAAAACCTAATTCTGATAGTGTTCCATTGCAGGGGAAGCCTATCTCTCAGACCCTCAGCAGGTTCAAATTGCCATCTGAGAACTTCTGTCTTGGATGTATTCAGCTTGTAGCCTGAAAAGGCTTCTATTTCAGCCAGCCTGTCAAAAAGTCTGGGTAAAGAGGTAGCGGGCTCTGTTAGATAAAATAACACATCATCAGCATAGAAAGCTGTCTTGTGAACTGCTCCACCCAGTTCTAAACCTGTTATAGTCTCACCCTCCCTAATTATTTGCGCTATGGGTTCCACATACAGGGCAAATTAAAGGGGGGAAGCGTGCACCTCTGCCTTGTACCTCTAGCTAAACAAAAGCAGTCAGAGAAAGAGCTGTTGGCCTTCACTACTGCCTGGGGGAGGTATATAAGATTTCAACTAATCTATTAAATTCTGGGGGAAAACCAAATTTCCTTATAACATGATGTAAAAATTTCCAGGAAACTCGATCAAAAGCTTTTTGAGCATCCATGCTTAACAGAATGAAGGGTAAAGGGGAGTTGGCTATTTTTTCTAATAGATATAGGGTCCTCTTAATGTTATCTGTAGTTCTATGGTTAGAAGTAAACCCTGTTTGGTTCTTATTAATCAGTGTTGGTAGTATAGATTCCAGTCGATGGGCCAATATGCTTGCAAAGAATTTATAGTCTTGATTGAATACTGAGATGGGTCTGTAATTCTCACAATTAAGAGGGTCTTTGTCGGGTATTAAGATGGTGGAGATATTTGCATATTGCCTGGGGGGGGGAGGGGGTGTCATCTCTTTATAGCGCTCGAAATACTGAGCACAATGGAGACACAAGCTCCTTCATAAATGCTTTATAAAATTCAGAAGGCAACCCGTCCATACTCGGACGATTACGCTCTTTAGCTTTCTTAATAACTGCCTTTATTTCTTGGGGGATAATTGGTTGTATTAGCGTATTTCTCTGCTCCGTAGTAAGATGGGGGAGGGTAATAGCTGAAAGAAATTAATATATCTCTCTTCTTCTGGCTCAGTCTCCTGGGAGTATAGGGTCTCATAAAAATTCCTAAAACCTTCCAAAATATATCTTATCTTGGATAAGATCTGTCTACTTTGTGGGTGTCTTAACTGTTTAATAGTTCCACTATTCCTCTGGCCCCAAAGCCTAAAGGCTAATATTTTAGAGGCTGTAGCCTCTGCTTCATAATATCTCCATTTTAGATAAAGTAATGCTTGTTCTGTTTTATATTGTAGAAGTTCCTGGAGTTTGGCTTTAATGGAATTCACCTGAAGGTGAGCTGCCTTATCTCCCTGCATGTGTGCAGCTTGCCAGAATTGAAGTTCCTCCTCCAACTCCACCTGCTGTTTTTCCCGCCTTTTCTTAACCTGAGAGGCAAACTTCATGGTGTCCCCCTTTATCACTGCTTTCAGAGTATCCCATAGGATACATGGGGACACCTTGGGTCCCCTGTTCTGGTTAATTATGTCTGGGATCCATTGTGTTATTAATTTAATGTAATCCTTGTGTCTAAGGAGAGAAGAATTAAAGTGCCGCTGGTCTGGACCCCTGTCTACTTCCGTTCAAATGTCTAATAGTATAGGAGCGTGGTCCAACAGGATAATTGGCAGTATCTGTATCTCTTTTACCTGATCTCTGTGTTCCGCTGATATCAAAAAATAGTCAATGCTTGAATAGGAGCCATGTGTTGCTGAGTAATGGATATAATATCCTTCTCTGCCATGCTGGTGACTCCAGATATCTATGAGGCCCAGATCTCTTATTAACTTCCTGCCTTTTGTGGATCTTGGGGGGTCTGGGTTAGAACTATCCCTGCCTGGGTCCATTAATAGGTTCAGATCCCCTCCCACCAACAAAGTCACTTCTTGGAATTGTATCAGTTTCTCAAATAAACTTTGTACCTGTGCGGGCTCAGCTCCTGGTGGGATGTAAAGGCTAGCTACTGTATATGGTGCCCCCCACCATGTTCCTCTTACCATCACTAAAGTACCTTCCCTATTAGAACAAGAATCCTGTAACTGAAACGTGGACTACTCTGGTATTAAAATGGCAGTACCCCTCCTGCTACTGGATCTATGGGAGCTAGCTACTACTGTCGTCATGCCAAATTTATATAGTTTTTGGTAGTCGGTAGGATTCATGTGGGTCTCCTGTAATAGTACCATTTGAGGATGGAACTTCCTTAGATATGACATTATTTTCCCTCTCTTAATTGGGCCACTCAAGCCATTTACATTCTGGGAGATAATCCTTATATCTTGGTAATGGGCCATAACCAGAAAATGTAGCCACCATTGCTAGATTGCTGTCATCTCGGGTGAAACACTTCCTCCCAAGTGCCCCACCCCATATTCCCTGCCTCGACTCACTATACGTATCTCTCTCTCTCATATATTCCCATGCAGACCTTATTTTCTAAGAGTATATAACTATCTACAGGTTTCCTCAGGAAATCTTCATGAGGAAGAAGGTCTAAGATATCACAAACTATATACATTACAAAACTGACTTCTAGAATCTGGGTGAACCCCCAGATATTCGCCACTGCTTTAGGGGCTGTCATGAGAATTGCAGCTTAAAAGTCAAGTTGATACCCGGGGTATAAAGCACCCCAAAATATTGAAAAAAAAAGTTGCAGAAAACAACCAATTAAAGCTAAAAGAATAATAAAGGAGCAATAGCTATCAAAACATAAATTGAATGGTGCACTTCGAGTCCAGTTCATAAATGTCTTTGACAACCTCCCCGTCTGCCTGCCGACAAAATCTTGGGGTTCTGGACTTCTGTAGTGAGTTATGACCGATTGTACCGTTGTAGTAACTAATAAGTCACAGATTATAAATTTGATATGCCAATCCTCTTTTGCTGCCATCATAAAAAGTCTAAAAATGTCTCTGAACAGGACCCACATTCCCCCAAAAGAGCTTTGTATAGTCTCCAATACGCTAAGAGCAGATAGACAAATAGTAGGGCCAAATACCCCCCAGTTGGGACCTCCAAGAGAGTTTGTACCAGGGGGTGGCACTGCACCTGTGGATCCTCTGCTCCCAGGAGTGGGGGCCTATCTCAGACCCCACCCAGAGCACAGGTCCATGCACCCATAGCCCAACTGGGAGCTCCAGTCCAACCCTGTAAGGGTCATAATTCTCTGAAGCTATCTGGGCTCTGAGTCGGTCACACATCAGGAGAAGAAAGCCTGTTGTCCATGCCCAGGGCCAATATCTACCAGACAGGAGCGAGCACCCAGATTTAACTGGGTAGCCCTCCACTTAAATCAGAAAATAAGCCGTTCCAGACAATGTCTAGATTTTATCTTAACCACGTGATACATCTATAGGCCTCCTTGGGCCTAGGCCTGGGCTAGAACATTGTAAAAGTTCAGGGTCGTGAGGGCCCCAGCTAAAGGGGACTACTCCTCCTCCTCAATCTACAGCTTCTCGTACCCCATTCATAAGGGCTATCATCCCCATGTAATAACAATCCATAAATCAGCATCTCATAAGAGGCCTGCCATTGTGCTTTATGCCCTGCAGCCTATATAAGCTCCACATCCATCCTTTAAGATATATCTGTCAGGCAGTCTCCCAATTCGAGTGACTCAGCTCTGCTCCAGAGCCTAAGATATAACATAAGAGGTCCACAGTGCCAGGGCACCTGACCCACACTCCGGTAAGGTCCAACGCTCAGCCCCCCCCAAAAAAGCCCTAAGAGCCCCTGTGCGTAGCCCCCCCTAGCCAGAAAACCCCAAGTCCTACCTTAGTGCATTATGTCTTATGAATGATCTTCCAGATGGTCCACTCAGGAGTTACCCCTTGCAAATTGCCTGACAAGTTGCTTAATGGAGTTCAGAGTAGCCTGTTGTGATTCAACATCCTTTGGATAGGATCTACGTGATGGCACTCCAACTGGATTAAATCTCTGTGGCAAAGGCATCCTTGTGGGCAGTTCATAATTTCTGTGTTTTAAATCTGACCAGGCCTCAGCTGCTGTATCATAACTCTACTGACCATTTGGGAACTGAATGACCAGTTTCGCTGGGTAAGGTGCCCTGAATTTCAGTTTTAAACCTCTCAGAACTGGGAATAAGGGGATATACTCTCTGTGTCTTTGCATCGTGACAGGTGTATAATCATTGTCCAAAAACAGTCTCACATTAGCATAAAATATTTTCCCCATAGCCCAGGCTTTTTTTAGAACAATTTCTTTAGTGGTGAAACGCAAGACTCTGATTACTATTGAGTGAGGGCACGCTCCTTGTTGGATAGGCTGCGGGCCTAAGGCTTTATGGGCGCGTTCTATTTCTAGATCAAGATTTGAGTCTAAATGCAGAGCCTCCCATAACATTGCTACTAAGAATTGTTTCATATGGTCTCCTTCACTTCCCTCAGCCAGCCCATATATTCTGATGTTTCTTCTCCTGTGCCTATTTTCTGCATCTTCTTGTCTCTCTCCTAAGGCATGGCAAATGGCCACCAGCTGTGAAACTATGGCCTGACAACCCTCTATTGCCTCAGTTTGTCCCGTTTGTGTCTCCTCTAATGTCCCCACTTTCTGTTGGAATTCCATGATGTCTGCCCTTGCTTGCTCTTGTTCTTTCTTAAATTCTCTGAAGTCGGATTTAATCTCTTTCAGTTCGCCCCGTATCTTATAGAGCTTGTCATTCATATCTAGTTTAGATTTACGTTTAGGTTTCCATGATTTTCTAGTGGAGGTAACAGTCCCAGCAGGTCATGAGCGCTTGGATGTACTGGAGTCGGAGTACTCATGATCGGAAATCTCTGGGCTGATCGGTAAACTGGCAGAAAGGTTAGAACCCCCTTTTAGTTGCTGTTTAGCCATATAATAGTCTTCTTAGTTCACTCAATTCACAATGAAAAATGGCTAAAATGAAGACTTTTGGGCATGGGAGGTACGGAGCTCAGCTAGAGTACTGCCATGTGGTCGAATGCTGCACCGGAAGTACTTGGTCATATATGTCCCACAATTTCTGTGATATCTCTAAAGAAATTCCCCACCTACCTGCAGTACCACAGTAGGGCCACTGGAGAAAATCTCTTTAGAAATATAGCAAAATATCTAGAAATATCTGTCCATGTATTTTGCTGCAACTGTAAGTCAGCACTAGTTTTCTGTTTGCAATATGCAGTGGGAGTTCAGAGGAAAGCAGCCTGTTTTGGAGATGCAAGGGTGGTCCTCGCTTTGATCCCTCTCATTCTGCCTGTGCTCTTCTAAAAGTTCCAGTGAAGTGGAGAAGGCTATTATCTCTCAAGCAATCAAGTGTCTGATTGTGGAGATGAACCAACAGTTGCAGCTGTGACCAGCTTGAACTTTTGTCCTTTTGGAGTCTGTAATGCCACCAGTGGACTGTCAGTAATTTAAGCCTGTTATTTGCTGTTTACTGCTGCCATCATTTATCACCAGAGATGTAGAGAAAAACAAGGCATCTGCTGTTAGCATAATGGTAATGTTAAAGTTCTTCCTAAGAGTTCCGCTGTTTAAAGAGCCCCTGACACTGTTAGAAAAACTTAAAAAAAATGTGAGATTGAGACACAGTTCAGTTTATATTTCATAAGATTTTCTATTATTCTTTCCCTTTTTCTTTATTACTGAGAACAGATGGATGAAAGAGGGTTGCTATCCCTTAGACTTTGTCTACTTATAATAACTGGCCATTCATTTTTTCAGTGGGCAATCCGGTTATTGTTTTTGTGTTAATAACTTGCTGGTTTTTACAGAAAACATTTGCACACAGTACACAACTGCACTCGAGACACTTGAACACAGTGTAATCACATGCAGCCACTGGTTTCAACAGCTTCTAGTTATTGCAACTCATTACTGCTCACAGAGGTTCTACACAAAAGAAACCTGCCACGAATAATTAAATTTATTTACTTTTTTTTACTTGTAAGCCCACAGTCTGATCACTTTCTCTTAAGCCCTGACAGCTTCCTGTCAAGCTGGCTGTGTGTACAGATGGCAGAGGACCCTAAGGTTCAGAAATCGCCAAAGATAACTAAAACCAAATTAGGTAAAAATGCAGAGAAATGGCAGAATGGGAGTAAGGACAAGAGGGGTATGGAGGAAAGATGTAGGGATTGGAGGGGAGTTATTAGGAGAGGAGGCAGTAAAAATTGGAAGGCTATGTGCTCAAATGCTCGCATTTTGGGAAACGAAATCCTAGACCTAGTGGCCCTGATGGCTGAGGTGGACCTGGACATTGTTGCTGTTACCCAGACATGGTTCACGGGGAACCATGACTGGGATACAAGTTGACAATACCAAGTTACACTCTATTCAGGAGAGACAGGGTGGGTAAAAAGGGAGGAGGAGTGGCTATCTACATCAGGGAAGGAATTAAGGCAACTGAGTTACAGGGAATGCACAGAGAGGCGGAGGCATTGTGGATCACCCTGGAGATGGGAAATGTCATTGCCATTCACACTGGTGTGATCTACAGACCTCCCACACAAGGGGAAGAGCTGGATAGGGTGCTTGTAGAAGCTGTCCACAGAATGACAGCTAAAGGGGGGGTGCTGCTGGTAGGAGACTTCAGTCTGTTGGATGTGGACTGGAGCAACCAGGCTGCAGCCTCGGCCAGGAACAGAGACATCCTTGAAGCCCTGTAGGGGTGTGCCTAAGAAAGCTAGTGATGGAGCCCACCAGAGAGGGAGCGACTTTGAACCTGGTACTCACCAACAGGGACAGAATTGCAGACATAAAAGAGGGGAGCCATCTGGGATCAAGCAATCACAGTACAGTGAAGTTCAATGTGAGAACAGCTGTAACCAGGATGCCTTATCCCTATGGGCTACTTACCCCTGCCTGGTGGGCCACACCAAGGTTGAGGGGCCTGGGTCTCTATTTTGATTTAAAACTGATTCTTTCACATAGATAACAATATTGCACAGTGCCTCCACCCAGAGTATGCTTTTAGTGGGTTAGATAACTGGTACAACCCCCTGGGATGCTATACACACCAATGATACCATAATGCTACCCCACACATGGAGTGAAAACCAAAACCCCACATTTTAACATTTCAAGAATTAAAGGCTCACTCTAATAATATTCTTAGAGACACAATTTATAAAAAAAAATGGTTAACCAACATTTATTTACAAGGGGTGAGGGTTAGGAATGGGTAAATTAAATCAGAGGTTAAGCCTCAGGTTTTGATTGTCATTTAGATTGGCATGGAAATCAGAATAATCATTGTTGCATTTTAATTTCAGACATTAATCACAGTGGCCACCCACCAACCTTCTGATATACTCAGGATTTTCTATTTAACTAGCGGCACTGGATATTAAACACATATGTCCAATGCCCACACTGGTACCAGTCCCCAGTCCAGATAAGCACCCCACAATCCTATGCTTTATCTGGGTACCCAGTACTAAATAGTAAAGTTGCAGGCCTGATAAAGTTGCAGCTGAGTTGGCCAACGTTGGGGGCCCTTAAAGAAAAAAAATCAGGTTAGCATCCTTTCTTTTCTTTATCTTTAAATCAAACTCTGTAATAAGCAGGTATTCCCCCTGCTTAAGAAACATGGGATTTAGCTTACTGAACTCAGCAAACACCATGGTAACTATTTACAGTCCCGCTTTTTATTTTCACAGGACTGAGTCTGTGTACTGAGGGTTCTGACGTCATCTTTGGGTACAAATAGCTTTAGCTGAGATGCAGGCAGGAGCTGTGGCTGACCCCTCTTTCAAACAGGCTTTTGCAGCTTGCAGGCTGGAACTTTCTCAGCTTTTGATAGTTGCCCCTTCTCTCTGGCTTGTGTCACATTCTAGAACAGACCAGGCCAGGACTGAGGCCTACATGCCTCAACCCCCCTGTCTAGGCTATGCCCCTCAGGGGGAAGCGCATATGGCAGTGCATAGCTGGTGCACTACCAGGCTGACTCCCAGACCAGTCTCAGGTACAGTCTCTTGTTCAAAGTTAGGCATTTAGTTTCTTTAATCATCTCAGGCTTTTCAACCACAACTGCCAGTGTGGCAGACATTGTCCTCTTACATACAGGATACTGTCTCAAACATGAGTGCATCCCCCCTGTGCTAGGGAAGACCCAAATACTGCACAGTCTCTCTCTCTCTTTCACACATTACAGTACATTCATTTAACATGGCTGTTCCAGCCAAACAGCACAACTGCTGTGGCTTTTCAGAAAGCACAGTCTTTTAGGAAAAATCTCTTTATTTCTTCCAAGCAAAACAGGAGCTTAAGGCATGGCTCCTCATCAAGCTATCAAGTGGAGCTTAAGGCATGGCTCCTAACCACTTTAAGCATTTACTTGTCAGCAAATCTTGTTCACTGTAGCTTCTCATAAGCTCAAATCCCAATATCAAAAGTCCCTCATGGCCATGCTGGTATTTGCAGGTCCAATTGGACATTTACAGTCCTCATAGGCAATGTTAGGAAAAAGCTCTGACCTCAGAATACTCCCCTGCCATTCCTGTAGGTACTCTTAAACAGTCACATCAAGCATTTCACAAAGCTGGACCATCTGTGGTCACTCTTGTAACAGATGTCCACTCTACCTTTGGCACTTGATCAAATGCAGGGTGCAGACAGATGAGCTATTGCACCCTTGGTAAAAGTTTACTCACTAAGAATTAGATACAGCTTTCCATTATTTGAAGTCACAGATTTCATCAGCTCTCTCACCACTGAGGCAAAAATGTTCATGCAGCCCTCTCACAACTGCAGACAGACTTCTTGCAGCTCTCACACAGCTGAAGATAGTTTAGGTTTCTTCCCAACATTTTTCTCAAAATGTGGAAAGGCAAAAGTTAGCTCTGGGGAAAAAATATCTGGCAACCCACAGGCCAGCGACTCCATTACCTTACAGCCAAATCTCTGTAGGCAGAGGCTAGAGCCCCCCCCCCACGGAGGGCATCCCACTACACTGACTAGGCCCATTCTCTTTGGCAAGGGCTGGAGCCTTCCTCCCTGTGCAGGGGCTTGCACCAAACTGACTCAGCCAGAAAAGTCTCTGGGGTTTTGGGAGCTCTTTGCAGCTCCTGATTGGCTGATTCCTATTGTGTCTCATGAAAATGAATATTCATTAGGCCTCCTCAACGCCTGATTGGGTCCCTGTTTGGGTGCCTAAATTTAGTTCCTGCTTTTCCCCACAAGCCTTTGGCATAGTCTTATAAGTCTCTGGCACTGCCCCAAGAGTCCTTGCAATGAATATGGGCTTTCTGTTTAGCTGAAAGGCTGCAACATGGCTGTGGTTTAGTACATTTCTCATGCAGTCTAAAGGAGTCACAATTTTAAAGTTCTAGTGCAGCCAGGAGAAAGACTTTTATCCTTTATTTTCCCACAGTTCAATAGCAGACCCTGTGCCCTTTACAGTGCTCACAATATTTAATATTTTTACGCAGTCCTGCGCCGGTTGCTGCTGCCAAAATATGCAGTCCCTAGACAATGGCAGGCATCTCATTAATATGCATGGACTTCTTATTAATATTTATGGACCCATTTCATAGTGAGCTTGGCGTTCTTATTTACAATGATATGCTGCTCCTCTTTCACCTGCATTGAGGTCTCTGGTCCCTCTGCATCCACCAGGGACTGGGACCATGCAAGAGGTGGCAACCTTTGCCACAAACTGTGGCCAGAATCACCAGGAGAACTTTCAGCATATGCAAACCATCCCCCCAAGTGAACATGGATAGGGAGAAAGGTAGTGGCTCACCAATGCTCCCAAAGCCCATTATGGGCAAAAACAAATGCAGGGACTGCCTGGAAGCCCCAGGGGCACACTTGGACTCCAGTTGTGGTGGTGCCAAATGGGGGAAACATCGGGGAACACCAAGAGGCAAAACAGGAGCAAAGTACGATTGGGGACAATTAAGGTAAGTCCCATGGGGGTTACAAGCAGAAGAGTCAAAGCACATGGAAGAAAGGGTCCTGGATTTCAAGTGGGCTGACTTTGCAAAGATGGAGGAATGTCTTAGGAAATCACTGGCAGGGAAGGAGAAAAGAGAGGGGCGAAGGAATGATAGGAGCATCTTAAAGGAGCCATAGCAGAAGCAACAAGCCATTGCGCTAAGCAAGTAAGCAAAACAAAGAGAAAGAAATAAACACTATGGTTCTCAAAGGAAGTGGGCGAGAAGGTAAGGGTGAAAAGGGTGGCATTCAAGAGGTACATGGAAATACAGAGGGAAAAAGACAGAGAACTGTATCTGGAAAAGCAGACGGAGGTGGGGAAAGCAGTCAGGAGTGCAAAGGTGTGAACAGAAGAAAAAATAGCCCAGGCAATAACAAAAGGGGACAAGGGAAGGGATCAAAGCAATGGAACTAAAGGGTAAACAGGGAGGAGAGGAGGCACTGTGGGTCGCCCTGGAGACAGGAAATGGCACCACAATCTGCACGGGGGTTGTATACAGATTCCCATCTCATGGGGAGGAAATGGACAAGGAAATGATAGAAGGCATCCTTAGGATGGCAGAAAAAGAGGAGATATTGTTGATGGGGGACCTGAATATGCCAGATGTTAACTGGAGCACCTTTGCTGCAGCCACATCCAAGAGTAGGGTCATTCTCGATGCCCTACGGGGGGGCATGCCTGAAACAGCTAGTGTTGAAACCCACTCAGGAGGGAGCAATCTTAGACCTGGTACTCTCAAATGGGGATGGAGAGAGGATCTCAGATTTAGAAGTGGGTAGACATCTGGGAACAAGTGACCACCAAACAATGTGGTTCATGATAAACACAGCTGTAGATTCAAGCCATACAAAAGTGAGGGTACTGGACATTAGGAGGGCTGACTTTGGCAAAATGACAATGTGCCTCAGAAAAGCACTAGCAAATGGGCAAGAAGGAGGCATGGAGGAACACTAGGGAAAATTCAAAACTGCCATCACAGAGACAACAAGCCTTTGTGTAAAGTAAATAAACAAATTAAAACAAAGGAAAAAACACTATGGTTCTCAAAAGAGGTGGTGGGGAAGGTAAGGGAGAAAAAAACAGCATTTAGGAAGTATAAGTAAACACAGAAGGAGCAGGACAGAGAACTGTATCACCAAAGGCAGAAAGAAGTGGAGAAGGCAATCAGAATAGCAAAGGCCCAAACTGAGGAAAATATAGCCAACTCAGTTAAGAAGGGGATAAAACCTTTTATATGCACATTAGGGAGTGGAGAGAGACCAAGAGAGGGACAGTGAAGCTTAATAAAGTGGTGGGTGGGCAGAAGGTGACAGTGAAAAAGCAGGGATACTGAATGAATACTTCTGCACAGTATTCACAAAAGAAGAGAAGGAGAAGGAGGCACCTAAACCAATCAATAGAAGCACTCTGGATTGGAAAAGATCCTGAAAGAACTCCTAAAACGAAGGTGGACAAAGCAATGGGGCCAGACAGGATTCACCACAGAATTCTGAAAGAACTAAGGGGAGAACTAGTGACACCACTGACTACCATTTCTAACAAATCATGGGAGGATGTTGTGGTACCCGAGGATTGGAGGAGGGTGGATGTGATTCACCTTCACAAAAGTGGGAGCAAAGCAGAGGCAGGAAACTACAAACCTGTTTGTTTCACCTCGGTGGTAGGGAAAATGATGGAATCACTTCTGAAAGAAATAATTATTGAGTACTTTGAGGCCAGTGGGGCACAGGACTCAAGGCAGCATGGATTTACAGCGGGAAGGTCATGTCAGACAAATCTAAAAGATTTCTTTGACTGGGTGAACAAAGTAGTAGACCAGGAAGGGGCTATGAATACGGCCTACCTAGACTTTAGCAAGGCATTTGACACAGTCCCACACAAAAGATTAATAAACAAGTTAGCCAGCCTGGGAGTGGGTCCCAGTGTGGTAACCAGGGTGAAAAATTGACTGGACAACAGGACACAGAAGGTAATAGTAAATGGAGTCCACTCCGAAGAAAGGGGGGTTACTAGCGGTGTACCGCAGGGTTCAGTACTGATATCGGTCCTTTTTAATGTCTTTATAAGTGACATTGTGGAGGGACTGGAGGTAAAAATATGCCTCTTTGCAGATGACACAAAGATCTGCAACAGGGTTGATACACAAGGGGGGGGTGGAAAGGATGAGAAAGTACTTGGCAAGGTTGGAGGAATGGTCAAAGATACTGCAGCTTAGATTCAATGCAAAGAAGTAACAAGTAATGCACCTGGGAAACAAAAACCCAGGGGAAGAGTACACAATGGGGGGAGGAGGTACTAACAACAACAAAAATGGAAAGGGACCTGGTGGTATTCATATCAGATGACCTAAAGGTAGGCAAGCAATGTGAGAAGGCAGTAAGGAGGGCTGGGGGGATACTGGGATGCACAGGGAGAGGCATCACCAGTAGAAAACAGGAAGCTGTTATACCTCTGTACAGACAGTTGGTGAGACCCCATCTGGAGTACTGCATGCAGCTCTGGAGACCCCATCTCCGCAAGGCCATAGACAGGATGGAGACAGTCCAAAGGAGGCCAACTAAAATGGTGCATGGTTTGCACCAGAAACCATATGAAGAGAGACTAAAGGAGCTTAATATGTATACCCTTGAGGAAAGGAGGGAGAGGGGGGACATGATAGAAATTTTTAAATACCTCAAGAGAATCAACAAAGTCCAAGAGGGTAGCATCTATTTGAAAAAGAGATGTGCAATATCAAGAGGGCACAATTTAAAGAAAGTGGGGAGACAGCTCAGAGGCAATGTGAGGAAGTATTTTTTCATGAAGAGGGTGGTGGATGCATGGAACCGCCTTCCTGAGGAGGTTGTGAAGTCAAAAACAGTGAGGGAATTCAAGAATGCATGGGACAGACATAAGGCAATTCTGGTGGGGGTAGGAAGAATTAGGCTGATGGTTAACTAGGATCTGCAGCTTATCAAATAGGTAGGGATATGGGCAGACTGGGTGTTGCCAAGCGGTCCTTATCTGCCATCAAAGTCTATGTTTCTATGTTTCTAAGAACTTTTTGCTGTACATTAGTGAAAGAAAAAGACTAAGGGTGGGATTGTGAGACTAATAAGCATTTGTCAATGCCGAATGTTTGCTTGCTGGCACTGGCATTGGTAGTGTAGAAGTTACAGAGCTGCATAATAGGAATGGCAGAGAAGTATTGAACTGAAGCCAACCCCACCACCACCCTGCAGAGAGTGGCAGGCATTGGTGTGTGCCTTTGGGTTGTCAGGCATAACGACCATGCCATTTCACCACACCCTACCCTGCAGACACTGACAAGTGTCACAGTGTGCCTTGGGGTCTTTGGCCCTTATGCGCACCCCATTCCATCAGGAAATACGGTGAGATGGGTGCGGTATAGGAGAATGGGGTGAGGTTTGGGCCTGAAGAGTCTGAGACACACCTTGATGCCTCTCACTGGCTGCAAGGTGTGGGTGGGGTTGGAATGGTATGAGCATGACAGGCAAGAATCCCAAGTCACACCCCTGATGCCTGTCATAGTCTACAGGGTGGGGCGTTATGGTCGGAAACCCTAACGCCTCAGGCATTCGTTGGTATTTTCACTCCAAATTTTCAACATGTTTTTTTTGTGACCCCCACCTCGTGAACAGTGGCAATATCAGTTTGTTAGCCGAAAACTGCTTTTGCACAGCGACTATGGCATTTGGCACCACAGGTGCAAAAACACATTCTGAACAGGATGTGAAAAATGACAGCGGTACTGTTCATGGGGAGGTGTAAAAATGGCAATGTTGAAAATCTGCTGTGAAAATCTTAAAAAAACTGGTGAAGTCATGAGCGTGCGTAGAAACTGTGTAACGCACACCCGTAATGTAACTAGTTTGGGGATTTTTTTCACAGTAGATTGTTAACACAGGCATTTTGGGACCTCCGATCATGAACAGTGTCAGTGTGATTTTCTTCATCTGTCCCGAACAATGATTTCCCACAGCGACCACGCATCTCTGCACTGAAAGTGTGAAAACACATTTCGGCCATGTTGTGGAACATGACAGCTGTACTGTTCTTAAGGAGGTGGGGAAAAATGCCACTGGTGAAATTCTGGACTGAAAATATTAGATTCATGAACCTACGAGGGTGCGTGGAAACTGCGCAATGCTCACTCATAACACAGTCATTTTATGGAGTTTTGTCACCAGATTTTCAACATAGCCATTTTAAGACCTCTGCTCATGACCAGTGTCACTGTGATTTTCTTAATCTGTCCCAAACATTGATTTCGCAAACCGACTGTACCATGTGCTACATGTGCGGAAACACATTTTGTGAGATGTGAAAATGGTAGCTGCACTGCTCATAAGGAAGTGCAGTAAAATGGCACTGTTGAAAATCTGGTGTGCAAATATTACAAATTCGCCAATTTGCTGACGTCGCGTAGGAACTCGCAACACACGCTAATAAAACAGTCATTTAGAATTTTTTCCACCAAATTTTCAAAATAGGCTTTTGAGAGCCCACCTATGAACACTGGCAGTGTCATTTCATTAATTGTTCGAAAGGTGATTTTGCACAGTGGCTGCAAATCACCCTTTGGGCCCGAGTAACACCATGACAGTGCAAGAATTCATGAGGAGGGGTCCCAAAAACCCCATGTTGAAAATTTGGTGCAAAAATTCCAAAAAATGGCTGAGATATGCAACAAAGTTGAAAACCCCTATCTATCCCATTATACAGCTTACCGGCATTTCCTCAGTTCGCGATCGGCCTTGAAGAGTGCAGACGTGTTCCCAGTCCACCGAAGATCATCGCGCCGGACTCCGGAGGTAAGTATGGGGTGAGGGGGGGTGTGGGGAGGCAGGTGTGAGAGTGGGTGGGTGCGGGTTGTGGGGGCAGGGAGACTGAGGACCGTTTTCTTTACAGGTGTTTTTGAAAAGATGACGCTGGATGTTTGCCACGCTGGGGTGGGCTCCCAGCATGGCAGAAGAACGGCTGGGGCATGGGAGCCGGGGAATGGGCACCCGGCCGGCCATGGCATTTGTTGCCACGCTGGGGTGGGCTCCCAGCTTGGCACTCTGTACTCTGGGGAGACAGTGAAGCCAATGGGGATTGGGCACCCCGTCAGTGACAGCATGGGGGAAGAGACAGTGGAGCCGATGGGGATTGGGCACCCGTCGACCATTACATCATTTTGCTGTGCTGGGGTGGGCTCTCAGCATAGCACCTGGATGCTTGCAGGGGCGTGGAGCCGACAGAGTTGAGCACCTCCATTGGCCGTACAGTGTGGAGGGAGAAGGCGCATGAGCATGCGGTGTGCGTGTGCTAGCAGGTGGGGGAGGAGAGCTCTGCTCACCCAAGCAGAGCTCTCCCTTTCAACTGTATGCCACTGCATTTTCAGCTGTCATAGACAGCTGGAGCAGTGATTGGCACTCTGCGACCGCACCTGCAAATACACTGACTGAATTGGAAGAGGCTGACACACCTCTGGAAAACTCGTATGATGGCACTATGTTTCTTGCACATGCGTGCAAGCGAACATAAAAAGGGAAGGAGGGAAGTGTGCTGAGGGGGACCAAGAAAAAGTAGAAATCCTGAACAAGTATTTTTGCTCAGTATTCACAAAAGAAGTGGGAGGGGAGGGGAGGGACCAACGTTAGGTGACAGAAGCACCACTGGGAGGGAGGTGGACACTAGTCCATTTAAGGAGGAGAGAGTCTTAAAGCAACTCGCTAATCTGAAAGTGGACAAGGCAATGAGGCCAGAAAGGATACATCCAGAGTATTAAGAGAACTCAGGGAGGTGCTGGCAGCACCACTGACAACCCTGTTTAATAGTTCACAGGAAACAGGTGTGGTACCAAAGGACTGGAGGAGAGCAAATGTAGTCCCTCTCCACAAAAGTGGGAGCAGAGAGGAGGCTGGAAATTACAGGCCAGTCAGCCTGACCTTAGTAGTTGGGAAACTAATGGAATCACTACTAGAAGGAAGGTTTGTGACATTTCTTGAATCCAGTGGACCACAGGATCTGAGGCAGCATGGATTCACAGTGGGAAGATCTTGTCAAATAAATCTGATAGATTACTTTGATTGGGTGACTAGGGAGGCGGATCAGGGAGGGGTGGTGGATGTGGCCTACCTGGATTTCAGCAAGGCCTTCAACACCGTTCCACATAGGAGGCTAGTAAACAAGCTGGGCAGCCTGGGAGTGGGTCCCAGGGTGGCAAACTGGATCAAAAATTGGCTGAACGATAGGAAACAGAGGGTGGTGGTGAACAGAGTTCAATCTGAGAGAGAAGGGGTGATCAGCAGGGTCCTGCAGGGATCAGTGCTTGTACCAGTCCTCTTTAATGTCTTCATAATTTATTTATTTATTTAAAAGTTGATAACTGGAAAAGGCACATTGAGCCGAGGCTCAGTTCCAGGTGCGAACCAGGGAAGGGTGACGGTACAATATACAAATAAATACAATATACAAATAAATATAGTAAACAAAATACACTGAGCAGTACACAACAGTTAGTGGTAGGTGCAGTATACAAATTATGCAGTGGCATTTACAACAGCAATTGGTACAGAACTGCGAAAAACTTGATGGTAGGCGTAGTATACAAATTATGCAGTGGAGCTTAACAACAGTTGGCATTTGGTACAAGACTGTGAGAAGCTTGACAACAGTACACATTGGTGAGGGTACAGATCATCAGGGTAGGACAGTACTGTGACAAAGTGGCATGTGTAAGTACAGATAAATAGAATGTGTGGAGGCAAATGCATAACAGTACAGGAAGTACATTTGCGATATGACATTAACATGCATTGCAACATTGGACTAGAGATAGGAACTAGTGTTGGCATGAGATTAAAGATGGGGAGAAGGTGGGTTCGGTAGCAGGGTTGGGGGGGTTGCTGAGAGACTAGTGATTGAGGGGGAGATGGCAGAGATCGGGGAAGGGGGAGGCACCTGAAGTAGTTTTTGATTGACACAGCTGATGGCAAACTGTGAACAGCAAGAGGTAGTGAGTTCCATAGCGTGGGGAGCCGGTAGGCAAGGCTTGCTTCCCAGCCAGAGAATGGGAGTTGCTAGAGAGAAGGAGTGCGGGTCATGGGAGTGCAGAGCATAGCCAGAGCAAGGGGTGGGAGCTAAGAGAGGGGAAAGGTAAGAGGGGAGAGTGTTGAACCAGAACTTGGAGACGATCGATGCGCAGTGTGCTAGCCTATAATTAGCTAGGGAGGGGAGGGAGACAGCTTGGTATAGGTGGCAGTGATGCGTCCGGTAGGGGAGATTTGTGGCAAAGTGGCAGAATGTATGGAACAGTGAGTCAAGCTTGGCTAGGGAGGATTGTGGTGCTGCTCTGTACACCACATTGGCATAGCAGAAGGAGGGGAAGATGAGCTTTGTTATAATTTTGTTTCTGATGGGGGAGGAGAGACAGTTCTTGTGCCTATATAGCATGCCTAGTTAAGGGCGGAGCTTGTTATGAATATAGTCAAGGTGTAGGGAGAAGTCCAGCCTGGGGTCAAGCCATACTCCCAGATATTTATAGCTGTCAACTGCTACGATTGTGGACCCATCTAGGGCATGGGGGGGGGGGAGGACAGTTTGGCCAGCTTCTGGGCAGAGTCAAATTTCATCACAACTGTTTTTTTGGTGTTGTATCTGAGAGATTTAGCATCAAGCCAATGTAACAGGTTCTTGAAGTCAGACTGGAGTACGGATTCAAGTTGGGTTAGGGAGGGGCCAGAAGTGAAGATCACTGAGTCATCGGCATATATTTGAACTTGGGATGCCTGACAGACAGACGGGAGGCTGTTTATAAGATGGAGAAGACAGTTGGGTCAAGGTTCGACCCCTGCAGAATGCCGGCTAGGATGGGAAGGGGGGGGGTGGATTTAGTTTCTCTCAACAGTACATACTGAAACCTGTCTGAGAGGCCGTCCTTAAACCAACTGCTAGTGGAGGATAAGAGGCCTATAGATGCGAGGTCATCAATTAGAATTTTGTGGGTCATGGAGTGGAACGCTTTGGCTAAGTCTATGAAGATAGCCAATGTCAGGAGACCCTTGTCCATAGCCAAGTGGATATGGTTAGTAAGTCAGAGAAGGGAAGTGGAAGTGGAGTGGTGTTACCAAAAGCCAGATTGTTATGGGTTCAAAACGTCATTAGAGGCCAGGAAGGAATTTAGTCTTTTGGAGATGAGGGATTCTGGTATCTTGGAGAAGGAGGGTATGGGCCTGTAGTTACCAGGAACTGAGGGGCCACCCCCTTTCTGTAGGGGAATGACCTTTGCCAACTTCCAGGCTTTGAGTAAGGAGCCAGACAAGAGGGAGAGATTGAACAAATGGGTGATTGGTGGGACAATGGCTGGAGCTGAGATTTACAGAAGATTAGGATTAATTCCATCTGGGCTCTGTTTGGTGGAGTTTAGAGATTTGAGGTGCAGAGCACCACTAATGGGGTGATGAGGGAATGTATGGGTTGGGTGGGGGAAGGAAGGGGGAACTGGCAAGATGCTTGGGGGAACAAATTGATGAATGCGGGAGGTGAGGGGAGGATTCCCGGGGTAGGGCACAGGTTGTAAAGCAGCAATTTATGAAGGAGGTGGCATCATGAGCTCCATCAGAAGACTGAGAGCAGGAAGGGGGGGTAGGGAGGAGGTCCTAACAGGGAGTGAAGAGTCTTCCAGAAGGCGGCTGGAGAGGGGCGGCAGTCATCGGGCTAGGCTTTGAAGTACTTTGATTTGGCTGTTCATACTGCCTTAGTGCAGGTATTCCTTAGAGTTTTGTATTTTTGTAGGACTAAAACATCACAGGAAGCCTTGTAGGTCTCCCAAGCTTGATCTCTTTCCTTGAATAGCTTCACCAGTTCAGGAGCCTCAGCCTCTTAAGGGGGACATGAGAGTTCCAAATATTCAGAAAGGTGGGTCTGAAGGCTGTCAGAGTTGAGTCTATGTCTGGAGCAATGAAGACTCCAGACCAATTGACAAGGTGTAGATCAGTCAATAGAGACTGTTGGTTCAGGAACCTTAGTGACCTGAACCACATATACTTAAGCTGGGTGGGGGGGTGAGACTTCTTGAGGCAGTGGGTGATACAGTGGTTGCTAAAGGCATCAGGGAGAGTACTGGGTGAGTCGTTAAAATCCAATCGATTGGCGGAGTGGTTGTTGGAGCAGCAGGGTTGAGACTAGTGGGATTGGATATAAGTTGTGTAAGGTTGAGGGCTTCTATCTCTTGGGTGGTGGACTTAGCTAGTGGGGATGACCAATTCATAAGCAACAATGCAGAGGGGCTGGAAGGGAAAGTGTGTCTCTTTGCAGATGACACGAAGATCTGCAACGGGGTTGACACTCCATGAGGGGTGGAGAAAATGAGAAGGGACCTAAACAAGCTTTAGGAGTGGTCAAGGGTGTGGCAGCTAAGATTCAATGCAAAGAAGGGCAAGATCATGCACTTGGGGCACAGAAATGCGGGGGAGAAGTATATGATGGGGGAGGTACTGATGGCCACCAAACTGGGAAAAGGACCTGGGAGTAATCATATCTGATGATCTAAAGATTACCAAACAATTTGAGAAGGCTGTGAGGAGAGCTAGTGGAATGCTGGGGTGCATAGGGAGAGGTATCTCCAGCAGAAGGAACTGTATAGAACATTGATGAGACCTCCTCTAGAGTACTGTGTCCAATTCTGGAGGCTGCATCTCCAGAAGGACATAGACAGAGTATAAGTGGTTCAGAGAAGGGTGACAAAAATGGTGCAGGGGCTGCACCAAAAGTAGTAAGAGAGGAGATTGGAGGAACTCAATGTGTATTCCCTGGAGGAAAGGAGAGAGAGAGGGGATATGATAGAGACTTTCAAATACTTCAAAAGTGTAAATAAGGTACAAGAGAGTAGCATCTTTAAAAAAAAAGATGTTCAAGAAGAAGGGGGCATGATATGAAAATAGAGGGTGTAGATTTAGGGTAACATGAGACAGCATTTTTTCACGGAAAGGTTGGTGGATCTGTGGAACAGGGCTCCAGCAGAGATTGTAGGAGCAAAAATGGTAGGAGAATTCAAAAACGCATGGGACAGACATAAATGAACTCTAGCGATAGGAAAGAGAGGGTAAGCTGCAGATTTTTTAGGATCTGCAGTATATGAAACAGGTAGTGGAAATGGGCAGACTAGGTGGGTCAAGCGGTCCTTAGCTGCTATCAGATTCTATGTTTCTGTGTTTAGGATCAAAACGACGGCCTCAAAAAACACATCAAAGAAATGTGTAATTAAAAAAACAAATGACAGACGCTCAGTTTTCTGTCACCAGTTCATTCAGAAGCAGAACACCAGGAATTCTACTCTGAGTGATCTGATACTGTTCAAGACTTTCTTAAAGGAGACACACAGCACTACCAATGGGGGAGGAAAAAATTGACGGTAAGTAATTATATAAAATAAAACATGGAACGCAGTACTTACTCAGATTTAATACACACCCTCGTGGTGTGATGCTTGATTAAACTCCTTGAGCTTCACTCTTGGGGTTTATGTAGCATCGCACCTCAGGTGTGTATCAAATTCTCTTATAAAATGGGTAGCAAAATTTCCTAGCTTTTGATTGACTAAGAGGTACCATTTGCCATGCCCTTATCAGGACATATTGTGACAACTGTTACTAGTTACACCAACCAGGATGTAGCACACCAAGAGATCAATGCATATTAGAAAGCATTTAAAAAAAAAAAGGTATGACAGGCTCATTAGCATATTAAATACATGCCTTGCCATAAACCCAAAAATACATTTCCTGACCCATTTCACTACATACACATCATTACACTACAAGATGCAACAGATTGTGTTTTAAAATGTTATTTTCTGCAATAACTGACCAGCTTTTCTCTTCTTGTGTGAGAACCTCAGACTCTGGTGTTGAAGGAGCTTAGCTCACCCATCTGACTATCCATCAGCTCACCCATGACATTCCCTGGCCACAGAACACTAAATTTTTAAACATCTTTTGTTTGCAGGTATATTTAAAAAAAATAATACAGAACCAGGTAACCATGTGAGAGCTAATGGCCTGATGAAACTGCGGTGATCAGGAAGCCATTTGCTCAAGAAGCACGAAGCAGAATCTGCTCAGTACAACAGCTGCTGAGGGACATGCTTGCCCCACATCAGAATGGACATTGGCTTGTAGTTACACAGGATGCTCATCCATACAACTATTATAAAAACCCTACATGTAACCCCCCCAGTGGCGGAGCCAGGTTTGGGAGCATTTTGAAGCCTGGGGGCCTTTCAGTCAATTATGGGCTCCACAATGGGCACTAAACATTGAATAAAGATGGTGGTGGGGTACCACTACTCACACTGGGGCAGCCAGGAGGGGCGACCACCCTCCCAGCCCCCTCTCTGGCTCTGACACTGCCCCCCAAAACTAACAATAAACCAATTTGTCTATCTCTCTGATGGGGGGGGTGGGGGGCTGGAAGAACTTTGCTCATTCACAATGGTTTGAGTCTTTACATCTAAACCTCATAACTTATATACCAGAGTCCACTGTGACTTCCATCAACTAATACCAATCTATGAGCAATAAAGGAATATCTACAGCAATGCCCTTCCGGTCCTTCTTGTAAATGGCTCACCAGAATCTGACCTCTCGTCTGTTATGGATCATGTCAATGAGTTCTTTGCCACTTGTATTCTCCTTTCCACTCAATCTCCAGTCTCCTCTACTCCTCCTCCTCACATTCACTCTTGCCCACCTTCCACAGGTTTCTTCTTTCCCCCTGTTACACAGGAAACTGTTACTGCCCTTTACTCCTTCAACCTGCATAAATCCAGACCTGATAGACTGGATCCTAAATAACTCCAAATCCTTGCCCCTGCCTTGGCACATTCAGACTCACCTACTCAACCCCCCCTTCTCCCTCAGGGCCATCACTCAGTCCTGGAAGTTGGCCAAAGTTCTTCCATTCCACATGGGGAGGGGGGGCTTCTCCCTGTGTAACTTCCAGCCAATTTATCTTCTCTTCTCTCTTCCCTGCTAAATTGCAAGAGAAGCTTTTCTACACCAGACTCTCCAATTTTCTATCCTCCATTGATTTCCCCCTTTCCAGTCTAGCTTCCAAAGCATCACTCCACCGTCTCCTCCCTGATGCATGTAATGGATTCTGTCTTCTCATGAATGGATCAGCTGAGTGCTGATGGCCTCTCAGCTCCTGCTGTGACTGATTCCATTCTTACCCTTCTAGCCACCTGCAGTCAGAACAGGTTGGTAGTGCTCTGTCACCTCCACTTCCCGTCCAGGTTGGGATCTCACAGGGCTCCATCCTGGGTGCCATCCTGTTCTCCATCTTTGTTAATGACCTTCCCACAGCTTGTGCCAACTTGCATATCCACATGTAGTCTAGGCAGATGACAGAGTCATTTAAACCTCCGGTCCCTCTATTATGGCTGTGAAAGGTGTGGTCCAACAAGACATCCACAATGCCCTGTGCTGGTTTTAATCTAACCAACTCTGGGTCAACACAAGAAAAACTGTATTCTTGACCTTTGGCACCAGCCACAAATTGGCCAGACTCCCAACTCTGCCTATCTTCTCCACCTTGAATGGCATCCATCCTGAAGTGGTTCATTCATTTAAATAACCTGGTGTGTTGCTAGACAGCAAACTTCTCTTCTCTGCCTACAATGATGCCATCCATGCCATGCCACGCTATACCTAAACTTGGTGCCTTGTACTGTAACAAAGACTGTCTGTTTCCATAGATATGCCATGAGTTTGTCAACAAAATGGTGCTCCCAGTTGTTGACTATGCAGATGTGGTCTATAGCACTACTCCCTCCACCTCCCTGCCCAGACTGCACACCCTCTGCAACGCCTTCTCTCACCCCCCCTTGTACCCACCATTGTTCACTCTACTGCTAGTTATTCATTCTTCCTCTCCTTCACATTGCCAGAACCACTGTACCTCACTCACATCCACGTACTGGTTTGGATTCCTTCCCTCTTACCTCTCCTCACTCCTTTCCTCCATTCTGTTTGCTTCCTGCTCCCTCCACTCCAGGGATTCTCACATTTTTGCCATTCCTCATCTCTGCTTCTCTGTGGGACAATCAGCCTTTTACTATTGTCTTCCTTCACTCTATAACTTACTCCCATCCTCCTTCCATTTCACTACCTCCCCTGTTTCCCTCAGATACCTGCTGAAACGTTTTCCCTCTCCCAACTGCTCCTGCCTTCCCCGTACCTGACTGCCCCTTTACTTTTGCCTCCTATCCCGGTGTAGGTGTGGCTGAAATGCCTGATTTCTGCTGCTGGCTCTTATTGTAAGTACTCATGTTTAAACATGTTCATTCCACTTTACTATGTGACTGCGGACTGTGGCAATGCTATATAACTGCGTTTAACTGTGTGTTGTGTCCATGCTATGTGCTTTCCCTTCTTGTTCACTTGCCCCAGGTTGCACCTGGAAATGAGCCTTGGCTTGGTGTATCTTTCCAAGTCACCAATTTTCAAATAAATAAATAAATCTAGACTCTGCAGGTGGTGTGAACATTTAAGTTTTTTATGGTGCCCAGTTCCTCGCTGGTTCCAGTCCCACCAACCCACGATTCTATCAGAACTATATACTGGTGCATTTGTGATATGTAGCCCCTTCTCAAGAAGCTAATTGCCACTGCTTGATTAATAATTACAGAAGTCAATGTGAGAGATGAAGGCATGGACAAGGTATTTAGTAGACAAAGGGCCTTAAGTGTATTGCACAATATGGGGCTCACCATTATAGGGATGCTGTCAACCCCCTTAGGCCTCAAAGTGTCCCTAGTATAAAAAACACGTTTTATGATTGCTCACATTTTGTAGAATTTGTTGATGTAGTTGTTTAGTTGGATTTTGATTCCTTTTTTCTTTTTAAAATTGAAAAACAGACTGCACATTGCACTGATGTTATGAAACAAAAACTTGTTTGTTTACAGTGCTTGATCAACCCCAACTGTATATTTCCTGGACTTCAGATTACCCCTACAGAATATAGCCACTCATGATGCAGTGAGAGGAGAGATTATTGCATCACCAGTGACTGCACTCTTTGGGGGTGTTCCTAATGTTCAGAAAGTATGCAATCAGAGTAGCTTAAAGATTTGAAACAAAACAAGGTTGATTATAACTACACCATTAGCATGTCTTTAAGTTTTACTAAGAAATGAAGCAGATAAAACAATCAGAACATCAATGAATTTTCGAGAAGGTAAGCAATCACAAAATGGGGGTTTTCTACTAGAAATAAATTATGCAAAAAAATGGTTGACATTGTCCCTTTAAAACAATTCAGAGCTCACACATTCAAGGATTAGCATGCTGCTGATGGAGTTAGTGTGCTGCCACTTCTGAGTGAACCGGAAATCCCCTGATCATTGCCCTGGCCAAACCGGACACATGAGCATGACCGTGCATGACGTGTCTGGGCCCTCGAATAATGTTTAAGGACAGGAGCTTTGTAAATAAAGACATTTTGGGCATGACTGTCTGTGGACTACAATTTTGGTAGCTAGCATTGTTACCTCTGCCCCCATCAGTAGGCAATGGGGTCAGAGGGTAACTGCACAGTCAGTCAGGCTCCAAAACCTGCAGAAAAAGTCACATTGGACTCATGGACCTGAGAAAGACTTCATTTATTCAGGTGTGACTGAAACAGTCAATGGGATATTGAGTAATGGACCTTCAGCATTGGTGTGAGTGATTGACAGCTCCCTGAACTGAGCTGGATTTTCCCAGTGAACAACATGGGCTGTTTCAGAACATTTCATTCTGTATTTGATGGTTTAAATGTTACTCTGATGAAATTTAAACTAACAGACGGGGGTGGCAAAGGACAAAGGGAGGCATATACTGCCTCGCCCCTCAAATGAAGAAGGAAGGAAGGAGAAACTAAGGGGAGAAAACTCCCCCAGGGAATAGGTTCAAGGCAAACTGAGAAAGGCAAGGCACAAACAGAGAAAAAAATAGCCATAGGGACAAGACTTTTCTGGGGTAAATACCGTAAATGAAAAAAGAAAAACAAGGGAAGGAATTGTGAGGCTGAGGAGTACAGAAGGAGACTGCAGAGGATGGTCTGAAAAAAGACAGATATCCCGAACAAATAGCTTTGTTCTATGTTCAAAGTGGAAGGGGAAGGGGAGGGCCCACATATAGTTTACAGAACCACTGGAGGGAGGGAAGTAGACACAGGTACACTTGAAAAGGAAAAAGTCTTGAAGGGACTTGCAAATCTTAGAGTAGACAAGGCTATGGGGCCTGATGGTGTACCTCCAAGGGTATTGGAGGAGATCAGGGAAATACTGACGGCCAATTTTTTTAAAATTGTCATTAAGATTTAAAATGTAAAGTAAAATTCAAGGGACGTTACAGCCAGCTATTATATTCCATCCTACGTAATGGTTCTTCCTAAACAGTTCAATCTGACTTAGACCTGTGTTATCTATAGGACGATTTTGTTTATTTAAAAGGAGTAAAGAGACCTTCAGAAATTCATGATATGTGGATCTTCAGTGACTTAATGTAAAAAGGGTACCCATGTAACCTGAAATTGTTGTTTTGTTACCATCTTGGCTATAGTAAATTCTTTCCAAATGTGCACAATCAGTTATTACAGTTTAACAGATTTTGTCCTTTCTACTGTTGTAGAATGAGTTTACAGCATTTATTAAAATGAGATTAAACAATGTAATTTTTTCTTTGGTCCAGTCATAGATTGTTAAAAATGGTTCACCAAATAATAAAATACCTGGTTCAAAATGGAGAGCTACTCCTGCAACAGTGCTGACTACTGACCTTACATTGTTCCTAAAATCTATCAACTGAGGACAGGTGATAAACATGTGCACAATTGATCCAACTGCATCTGAGCATCTAGGGCATTTGTCTGACAAGGTACCATTACATTTGTGAAGTTTTGCAGGTTTATACTATACCCTATGAAATATATTGAACTGTATCTGTCTTATTCCTGGAGACTAGTGATAATGATGCTAGAATTTCTGACAATAACTGGTCATTTAAGTGTGATCCTAAGTTTTTCTGTCAGGCATCTGCAGCTTTGTCAGTGGAGCTAACTTATCTTCTCCTTCAATTTTGTAGATTTGAGCTATACGTTTCTTGTTAGACATTCTGTTTACAAGGGTATTCTCACATGAAGAATGAGGCAAAGGTTTAAGTAGCTTGGGTCTAGCCTGAGAGAAAATAACCCCCAAATATCTAAATTTAGTGTTTATTGGAATATTGTTAGGAAGTGGAGTATTTTCTTTGTCAAAATCTTTATATATTGGGAGCATCTTAGTTATAATCCAGTTGATTCTATATCCAGATAGTTCTTTGAAGTTTGTAACTAGGTTGAAGAGAAGTGAAAGAGAGTCTGAAGCATCATTCAAATAGATCAATACATCATCTGCATATAAAGAGATGAAATGTCTCTTTCTGTTGACTGCTATACTGTCACTCTTATTACACTGTCTTACTGCGTGAGCAAATGACCGCTCCATAAATACAGTGAAGCGTAGAAAAGGAATAGGTCATCCCTGCCTTGTCCCCTTTGAAGCTTAGTGGTAGAAGATAATTGGTCATTCGTTCTAATTCTTGCTGTGGGTATCTTATATATTAATGTTATCAGTTTACAGAACTTTATTTCAAAGCCAAATCTTTTCAATGCCACAAAGAGGACATCCCAGCTGACCCTATCAAATGCTTTCTCAACAATTAGGGCTATTAGCACTGAGTTGTTGGAGCTAGCTTTTTACATCAAATGTAAAGTTCTTCTGATAGTGCCTGCCAGTTTCCTTCCTTCAATAAAGCCAGTTTGATCCTGGTGTATAATATTTTGGATGTTGTTTGTAAGCCTAGTAGCAGGAATTAATGTGAATATCTTATAGTCCATATTCAACAGGGGAATTGGCCTGTATGAACAACAAATATCAAGGGGTTTATCCATTTTTAAGATCAAAAATATAATGGTCTCATTAAAGGAAGGAGGAAGAGCATCCTATACCATGGAGGTATCAAGAAGCCTAACTAGAAATAGCATTAAGTTCTCCTTTAAATATTTATAACATTCAGCACCAAAACCATCTGGGCCTGGTGATTTACTGTTTGGGAGATTTAAGATGGGATCTGTAATTTCCGCTGTGAGACGTCAAACTCCAGGAAGGACTTTTCCTCTTCATTCAACTCATTCTATTTAGAGTAGAGAGAAAGTCTTTACATTTTTCTTTGTTAGGCCTGATTTCTGGTGAGTAGAGTGTCTCATAAAAGTATGAGAATATTTTGTTTATGATCCTAGGTTTGTTTGACAGTTCTCTGCTCATCCTTAACCATATTTATGCTGTTGCTAGCTTTTTCACATTGTAATTGAAAGGCAAGCAGACAATCCATTTTTCACCTAGAAAATAGTAGTTGGCATGAGCTCTCATCATAACTCCCTTAGTTCTTATTTCCATTGTCTAATTAAACTTAACTCTTAAAAGTAATACTGTTGCTAGGTCTTCTGTGTCACTGATGTAATAAAATTTGCTTCTGCAGTAGCAAGATCTGATTCAAGTTGGTTAAATGCTTGTGATTCAATTTAATTTTTGTGGGTTAAGTATGAGATACATATTCCCCATAAAGGCAATATAGCACAGTGGTTTAAGGCTCTAAGCTGCAAACCTGGAGACCTGTGATTGAATCCCACAGCCCCCACTTGCATACTGTGTGACCCTGAGCAAGTCACTTAACTTCCTTGTGCTCCCAGGTCACACCTGTAAACAAGCTTTCAGCTTCGCGTTTCTCTCCTGGTTAAAAAAGGAAGATATGTCCTTAATGTATCCCAAATGGTTATTATAGAAACTTCTTGAGATGAGTTGTTAACTAAAAAGTCCTTGATTTCTTTTTCATTAAGGTCAGTGAAGACCTTGTACCTTAATAATCTAGAATCAACCCTCCATAGTTTACCTTTAATGATCCCAGTTGCAGATCAGCTTGCAGGATGATGGTAAACGGGGCATAAGCCAAGATATTTTTAATATCCAGAGTGTTATGTGATATGTTTTTGTTAGATTAAACAAAAATCTACGTGTGAATTAGAGTTATGAGGGACAGAATAAAATGAGTAGGTTTCCTGTCTATGATACAACTGCCTAAAAGGGTCAGTTAAATTAAGGTGCTTAAAATTAGTGAAGCTGCTTTCTGCTTTCTCTCAACAGTGCCTAGGCTTCTATCAAGATCACTTAGGACTAAGCTAAAGTCTCCAGCTATGATATAAGAGGCTGGAAACTGAGATAAGCCTATGAAGAATTTAAGAAAAAAAATAGGATCATTTTTATTAGAGGCATAGAGAGTAGCTATATGAGTTTTGTCTGATATTCACAACAGTGTATCTGCCACTGGCGTCACTTCTGTGATTAAATAATTTATAGCATTTCTTATCAGAATTGCTGTGCCTCTTTCTCTAGTTATATATACAGAGTAAGAACTTTTTGCCTGGAATAAATTCTTGAAGTATTTGAAATCTTTATCAGAGAAATGCATTTCTTGCAATAATAATATATCTACAGATTTTGTTTTGCAAGTGTTGATTATTTTTCTAATTTTTATTTGATCTCTTACTCCATTTACATTCCATGATATTATGTGAAAAGTATCCATTGTTTTCTGTGTTTTTCCCCTAACTGTGAGATTTAATAGTCTAAGCCAGACTCTTATTGTCCCTCTTGTCCCCCCTCCCCACTCTTCCCTTTTTGTGGATTATAGGTATGAATCTAGGATTAAAGCAGTAGTTTACCAAAAGAGAAAGAACAATCCAGTTTCCCAGACCCAACCCTTCCTTGGCCCCATGACCTTGAACAAGACAAATTAATAGGTATGGTGATTTACATATGCAGCCCACGATGCTTTGCATTGTGGGGACATGTGTGATTTTGTATTTCTTTGAAACTTGGCATCCCAGCCAAATGTCCTTTGGGGTAACCATTGCCTAAGTGCTTGCACATAGAGGTTCCTTGTCTTTTAAATGGGTACCCAGTACCTTTATACCAGGCACTTAGGCCCAGATATTCAAACTGCACCCAAAAAGTGCACAACAGCAGGAGCAAGCACAAGTCCATTGTGCCCATGCGCATGAGGCACGACATTCAAAAACTGCGCAGGCAAAGATGCGCCTACAGCCGACGACTGAATATCGCACCACCTGCACCACAGCGCAACTAGGGAGGTGAAGCTGAGCAGTCCAGATGTGCCATAGCGCAACCAGGGACACCCTCCAGCAGCAAGGCAGCAATGCAGCAGCACAACCAGGGATGCAGGGGCCCACCACCCATGCCACAGATGGGCAGAGGAACACACAGCAGAACAGACATCGTCCCCCCACACTCCATGCACTGCACAACTGGGGAAGGGCTGGAATAACCACTGGTCCATGGAGACCAGCAACCAACCCACAGCTGGGCCACGGTGCCCCATCACACCTCCTGGCAAGCTGTGACCAGCACACAAGGAGGGACGACCACCCGTGCCACACCATCCCACCAATGGAGCACACCCACACACTGCATCGTGACCCCCAGACAACCCTGCCCAGGAGCAGCGTCCACCAGTGCAGGATACCCCATGCATGCCACCACCCCACTGTGACAATGCAACCCTGTGCACCACAGAACCATGCAAGAGCAGCCACCACGAGCACCCATCAGCGGTGGCAGCACACAGCGATACAGCGACTGCATACACAGTGCCACCACGCACATCCCCCTGAGGTACAGCTGAGAGACCGACCATGCGTCGGCACACAAGGTACCCCACATGCGACAGAGCATGCCCCGGATCCCACCACCAGTGATACAGCACCCTGCACACCCTCCCAAGGACACACCCTGACCCAGCACTGGCCACAACAGCCAGCGCAGACACCCAAAGTGGTGCATGGAAGCATGCACCACACAGGATGCAAAGCAGTGCATGGACAAACACCCACCCATACCTAAGGGTACACCAACACAGGGACACAGTAGCGGGGCAACCAAGCCCCCAGCGTGTGGCCATGGAAACCATGTACACATGGCCAGCACTCCTCCATGGCACAGGAGTGCCAGCCACCCTGCACAGGCACTGTGGAGCTGTACGCCACCTGCATTTGCCCGGAGCACAAGTGACAGACAGTGGTGCACATCTCCTGCAACACACATAAGCCACAGCATGGAGGTGGGACAACAACAGCGGAGGCCACAGTATCACCCGAGGCAGACATGCACCACACCAGTGACAGGAGGCAACCCAGTACTGTGACGGGTACAGTGGCTGTCCTGCATGGACAGCCACCACTGGCATGCCAGTGGACCATGCAGGTCACAGACATGCAAGGGTGTCAGCTGCACAGGCCATGGACGGGCTGACAGGTGCGCCATGGACACAGAGCATGCGCCATGGACCATTGCACACAGTCATCCAGTGCACAGGGAACAACACACACACCACAGACAGTGACTGATAGCTACTCCCACACCATAGTCACTTCCCCATGGACACACACACACGCACATGACTGCACAACCCCTGATGCCATGCACACCACTGCAGCTGAGCACCTATAGCCCGCTGCAAAACAGAGACTACCACATTATGTATATCAAAGCAAATGTAAAAAACACACAAAACTATTTACAGATATATACAAAAGGCTGGGAGGAGGGCCACAAACAAGATGGGGGTGGGTAAGGGACAGGGGTGAACAAATGGTAGAGGGAAGGAGGGGTGTGAGGGTGGGTCAAGGGGGGTAGGGAAAATCAGGGGCATTAGGATACTCATCGGGAGCCCCGCTCCCCACTCTGGCTGCTCCTCCCGCTATGCCGCCATCTAACTCCCACAAGGTCAGTCCTCTCCAATATTTCCTGGGAGGCCCTGGCCACCTGCAGTATCTCCTGCAGCGTCCATCTGATGGCTTGCAATTGCCATCCACCTAGGACAAGGGAGTAGTGTCAATAGGTGTGATTGCACAGCCCCATGCAGCCCACCCACTGTGCATCGCATATGGTCATGGGGCATGCCTCTGTGATGGTGTGTGACCACCCACAGTGATCGCGTACACAAGACCTGCCCACCCAGGTGCACACAGCCATGCAGACCACTGCACACACCCACCAGCCAAGCCCTGCACAGCACCACCATGGCTGTTCAGTAACATGGCTATGTGGTGTGAAGGCAGTGGCACAGCCAGGTACCTGCTGCACGCATGGACCACCATTGACGCACTCCCAGACATGCAGTGCCACTGGACAGTGCTGACTGTAACAAGTTGCGTGCATGGCAGTGGTGTCAATGGATGGTGGCCATGCCCTACTGCCCGCCCTGTTACACAGCATGCAATAGTAATCATGGATGTAAGGCACTCACCATCATCAGGCTGGTCTCTCTGCCTCTGTGGACCTTCGTCCCTCCCGGACTGACGGTCCTCCTGCTGGTGCCTCCTCTCCCTCGCCAGCCGTTGCTCATCTGGGCCTAATATGCAAACATGGAGAGAGGAACATCGGTACAATCCTGTAGGAAAGTCCCCTGCCCCCTTGTGTGTGTGCAATCCCACAGCCAGACCCACCACCCCACACCTGATAACACCACCACGTCCAACACCCGGATGGTTCACCCCATGTTCCAGACACATGCAACTGTGATACCCATATGGAAGATAAAAGTGTATGGATGTTGCACCTACCTGGCTGTGGCACCATGCCCCTCCTGGCATGTGCCCACAGGCGGGCAAGCAGGTCCGGATTCCTCCGCCTCAGGTCCCCATATCTGTGGCGGCACTGCTCCATCATCCGCCCCATACCAGTGGCCTCCTCCAGGGCATCGGCCACCTCCTGCCACACCTGACTCCTGGACCTGTCCAGGGGTGCCTTACCAAATAGTGGGCCAACAAGTGGCTCCACAATGGCAAGCAAGTTTGCCATCTCTACCTGGCTGCACTGTGCTGCCCTCCTCCGCACCATCTCTATTGCTTGGTTGAGTCAAAATGGCACTCTACAGTGCGGTTCCACCATGTGCAGATGCTGCGCGGTACAACGCTGCCATTCCCTATTGCGCTGTCACCAAACAGCGCGATAGTGGTGCACCCATGCCTGATGCATGGCACCTAGGAGGCAAAGGTCATGCACAGGGTCAAAGGGTCTCTGGCGCACGGACAGCCACAGGCGTGAAGTGGAACCCAATGTGTCTAATACAGTGGGTGCCTGTGCATGCCACCTCCTGTATGACCCTGCTCGGCGCTGTTGCCCTAGTAGCCTATGGCGCCCCAGTGCCACAGCTACAGCGCTATATAGGTGAACAGTGCTGTAGCACCACTGGCACAATGGTGGCGTGCCCTGCATTGCCTTCCATGCACAGCACGTCTGCAGCGCAGCAGGCGCCTGCGTCATCAACCCGGGCATGCGCAGTTAGTTGTGTACTGCGCATGTCACAGAACTGCGCCCTTGGCTCAGCACGTTCAACACAATTGCGCAAAGCGCAAAAGCACGACATTCAGCCGTCATATGCAAATCAACTAATCAGCCATTCAATTGTGCAGTCACTGCATTTGCATCCACTTAAAGATGTGCCTCACCTCATTTGCATGGGTTGCGCTATAAAAGTGTGACACTGGGCTGCACTGGCCATAGTCGGTTACTGCAGTCTATTGCTGAGTTGCATGCTGTTTGGGAGTGTGGACTGTGGATTTTGGGACATGCATGGGACTGCACAGTCACAGACAACACCTGTCATTCTCACAGGCTGAATCATGACTGAATGAGTTGTGGAGAAAGAGGAACAGAGTTGTGGGAGGAGCAGGAGGCCAAATTTCACGAAGGCCGAGACGGATGCCCTGTTTGAGGCCTACCTAGACCAGGAGCCGCTTCTCAGCGGATGCCAGGGAACACCACAGGCCCATGCTGCTGCATGGGAGGAGGTGGCGCGTGCTGTAAACCTGCATGGCAGCCACCAGCGCTCCATGCAGGAGTGCAAGAAGAAGATGGGCACAGACAGGAGGAGGATTAAGGAGAAGGTGGCTGCCATCAGGGCAGCATGATCTGCGACAGGTTGGGGACAGACGGAGGTGCTATGCCTGACCCCACAGGAGGAGAGGGTTGCTGGCAGCATGCAGCGTTGCACCTTTGAGGGTGTTCCGGGTGGTGGATTCCAGATGGGTGGTAGCCTGTCACTGCATGGTAGGTCATGGTCTGTCTATTTGGGGGGGGACAGGGTAGGTCACATGCAGTAATGTGACTTTGTTTTCCCTTACAGCTCCTGAGCATCTGCATGGGTCAGCGATGGTGGGCCTCTCCACTGAGGCCAGTCAGATGGAGATGGAGGAGGGCCCATCCACCTCCACAGGAATATGTGGCTCGCCTGGATGTCCAGACTGATGTTATTGGAGCAGGTGCGGAGGAGGCCCTGCCTGTGTCCCAGCATGCCAGAGTCCACGGATGCCAGCATGCTGGGACTTGGGCTGGTGCCGGGTCTGTCATCGATGATGATGTCACTAATGTCATGGGCAGTGACACGTGTGTACCACAGGATGGCCACGCAGCAGGTAACATTGCGGCCATGGCTGTGGGTGGTGCCACCGTGGAGGCCTGCGTGTCATCACAGTCCCAGCCTGTGCCTGTCAGCACTGGTGGGGGCAGCACTGGTGTGTGTACAGGACAGTGGGACTGTTGCGGCCACTGTGGCAGCACCAGTGAACCCTGGGGAGCACCAGCCTGAGGGGCAGCATCAGCAGTCGGCCAATGGGCTTGGGGGTACAGTGTCAGGGGGCAGCGTCAGTGCACCAGCTGTGGACATGCCCAGGCCTGGTCCTGGTGTGCAGCACCCACCTTCAAGGGGTGCTAAGCATCAAGACCATGCACACCCTGAGGGACAGCATGCCAATCAGGCAGATGACCTCTTGGATGAGCACACCCACATACTGCAAGCATCAGTCAATCAGCAGATGCGGCTTGTGACGGCGATGGATGCACTGAGTGCGGCTCTGGAGCAGGCAGAGGAGCATCGCAGCAGTGAAACCGCTCTGCTCCTGGCAGGGATGGACCGGATGCGGGAGGATGTGACTGCTGCCATTGACAGGCTGACACATACAGTCACAGCTACCATGGCCACAGGGGGCACACAGTTATTTGCCCATGCGGCGCAGACACCACGCAGTGCAATGTCCACCCCCCATTCCTGGCATCGTGCGACACCATCCTTGTCAACACCAGGTTCAGCTGTGGGCATCCCGAGCACGCCTGGCGCAGGCATGTTCAGTGTGCTGCAGACCCCTCCTTGAGCATGGTCGCATTCACGCAGTGGAACCCTTGGGGGACCTTCGGTGCCACCCCATGAGGCCAGTGGTCAGCCTGTCAGTGCTGGCGGGTCTCGGTGGGGCTACCCACACATCTGTGGTGGCTGGGGCACTGTGGCACGTGACTGACCTGTCTCCCAACACGGCTACTGTCTGATGCTGCCCTGTGTGCATTGTGTCTTTCAGCGGGCAATGCATGGGTGGGTACCTGGCCCTGCACGCAGACACACAGTCCATCTGCACACCCTCCCGGCTGCTGTCCGCAGTTGCATGTGCATGATGATGCTTGCATTGCGCTGTACACCAATGTGCAATGGTTCCCAGCATCTGACACACGGACAATAACAGGCAGTGGGCGTGGTGGTCTGTGGACATGTGTGTGGCTAGGGGTGGTGTTCTGGGTCGGTGTGCCGCCTACCCTTTGTGCATGTCTGGTGAGGTGTGTGTGTGTGTGTGTCTGTCCGTGTGCCATGTTAGACCTCACCCATCCCTGGTGGTGTGTGTGGTTCCATGCCCAGCCACTTACCTTGATGGCATGCACCCCTAGTGTGTGTCCATGTGTGTTTGTGGGTTGTGACTTTGCCACTGGTGGTTGCACATGGTTCCATGACTTACCTGGGTTGGCTGAAGTGCTCCTCCGTGATGGTGTCCCGGTGCAGCTGTGCCAGCCGGAGCAGTCGGGGGTCCCGTCACCCAAGGGGGGCTGCCCATCACCATTGTCACCGGCGTCCTCATAGTCCCCATCGCTGTCCCCCTCTTCGACCTGTATGACTATCCCACATTCGTTGGCCATTTGTGCAGGATGCAACAGGCCAGGAATAGCCCGCAGGCCTTTGAGGGGCTGTACTGTAGGGCACCGCCAGAGGTGTCCAGGCAATGGAAACGTGCCTTCAGCATCCCAAACACCTGCTCGATGGCATTACGTGTGGTAGCGTGTGCCTCATTGTAGAGTTGCTGCGATGGGGTCGCGGGCCACCAGTATGGTGTGAGCAGCCAGGGATGGAGTGGGTATCCACTGTCACCTGTGTGTAGAGGGTGGAGGTTATTTTGGTGATCAGCATCGCCCTGCCCCGGGCCATGTAGGCCACTACCCATGTCACCTCTGACCATGCCCCTCCCAAGCCCTATGTTTGTCCGTGTGGTTTGCATACTCACCTACTAGGTGGCCAGTGGGGATGTCCCCACTCTTGAATCTGAGGCACAGTGCCGACTGGTGCCAGATGAAGGCATCATGTGCTCCCCCAGGGTGCATGGCACAGACATTGATTATGCGCCCCCTGGCATCGCACACCACCTGGCAGTTGATGCTAGCATAGCCCTTGCGATTCATGTATGCAACTCCCTCGGGGCCAGGTGATGTGTGGATGGCCACATGGGTACAGTCTATTGCCCCTAGCATGCCAGGCATATGTGCTACCCTGTGGAACTCCTGTATGTTTGCTGTGCACTCCACCAGTGTGCTGGGGAAATAGATGTACTCCGCAGCATGTGGCAGCAATGCGCTGAGGAATTGGGTGAGGTGGTGTGACGTGGCCGACTGGGTTATGCCTGTGGTGTCTCCTGTTGGTCTCTGGAAGGTACCCATGGTGAGCAAGCACATGCAAGTTGTCACTTTAGTCTCCACTGACAGAGCATGGCTCCGTCATGTGGGTGCCTGCATCACATCACTGCACAGCTCACAGAGCCGCCTCAGAATTGCCCGATTCAGGCAGTACCAGCCCATGATCTCAGTATCACTATACAGCTTGAAGCTGGTGCGGGCTCAGTACTGCCTGTTGGGGGCATACCGCCGACAGGTCCTTCCACGGCCGCACCCCCCCTGCTGCCCAGCTTCTCACCCCCCTCATTACTGTCTCCATCTGGATGGTGGCACTAGCCATGTCCCTGGCTTGTGTTCACCCCCCCGGCTTCTGTTTCTGTGTTCCCCCTGCTGTCCTGGCTGCTACTTCCCCTGCACCGGGAATACCTGACTGTGCTGGCCTCAGTGCTGTGTGGCACTTCCCCCTTCTGCACTGTGGCTCCCCACACCTTCCCTGTGCCTGTGGGTTCCAGGTGCCCTTTCACTGTCCTGCCCTGTGTGTGTGTGTGTGTGTTGCCTGTGTGGCTGGCTATAGTTCAGCAACTTACGGCTTCCCTGTAGTGTTTTTGCACCTCTCCCTTGTTCCTTTTTATTTTGGCTCTTTTCCGCTGTGGCGCAACTTCCGCTTTCTCCCCTATTGCACATGGCGCATGTTGTAGAATATCGCACTGCGCCATTTATGCATGGTTCCTCCCCCTTCAGTTGCACATACATTCATTATCATTGCGCTATTGCTCAGCGTGAATTGGGGGGGCGCAACTGCCTCCTGCCGAGTATCGCAGAATGGCGCATTTTTGGACTTGTGCTGGCGCAACCCTGTTGCGCATGGCGCAACCCTTTTGAATATCTGGGCCTTAGTGCCTAGGCTGGTGTACTATTACGGCATAGACGCTCCAACCCTTTAGGGGATTTAAAGGGATATTAAAAGTCTATGTTAATTCAGTCTAGTTATTTTTTTCTTCTACTTTTTCCTTTTCATTCAATTTCACTCCATTTTTTTATTAAAGTGCTCTATAATAATATTTAAATTTGTTTGTGTCATGGGGTAAGCATAATCAGAGCCCAGCTCTGATGTAGACCACTAATCATGTGATCATATTGTTGTAGAATATCCCTTTTTTCAGACAGAGATGTATCTGTTATAGTTTTCAGATTTTCCTGGCTTACTACATTTTATTGCGGGTCTGTGGCTACTAGTGTCAGTGTATTTTCAACCAAGAAGGTAGAGGTAACTGAAGTTACTGAGCTGTTATTTTTAATTTTCAGTTTTCGTTGGATGATGCAAACTTTGTGTGATGGAAAATGTACTTGCAGCAGGGAGGATAGACGTGGATAAGCCTCCTGGATTGTTGGCCAGAACTGCTCTGATGGCTCTTTCTGCCTCTGCTGGAAATGTGACTATCCTAAGCCTCCCTCACTGAAGGAATTATAGCGAATCTAATACCATGCTGGTTCAGCATAGCCTCTTGGCTGCAAAGGCATTGCTATTTCCTAAGACATCAGAAGGGAAGTCTGGATAGACCTGAATGGACAGTCCATCAGTATGTAGACCCTTCTCTAATCTTGCATTTCTTAGGAATGCTTCCTTGTCCTGAAAATATTGGTCTGACAAAGAAGAATCACAGTGGTTTCCCATGGTAATTTGGGTTACTAAATCCTCTGTGTGCTTCATCCAGCTCAACATGTTATTCTTGGAAAGGTCTTCCTGGAAACGCGGTCAGTAATTTTTTGAGAAATGCTACTGGATGTGCTCCTTCCATTCCTTTGGGGATCCCCCTAGCTTGATATTGTCTCTATGAGATTTGGGGCTCAATTTTCAAATGGGTCTTGAGGTCAATACAAGCTGCAGCAAACAACAGCTTGCATCAAACCTGGTGCACCAGGGACCCTGCACCAGATCTGGTGCGGGAGGGGTTCTGGCACCATATCCCACCACAGTTGTCGCAATCGCTCCCATGCACCAAACACATGGTAAATGGGAGGGGTTTGATGGAGGCTGCCATTAATCCCTGGCAGGGAAACATGCAGTCCCACAGAATAATGTCCTGGTGCTGAAACTCTCCAGCAGGTAGTGGCTCATTAACAGCAGAGGACAATGCCCACAGCCGTCCACCATCAATGCATGTTGGCTGCAAACACAGTACCAGGGAGGCCTCTGAAGCTTCCAGCAAGGCTATGGAAGGGCTCATACCCATAACACGTGGTGCTCCTCACAGATGGCAGTAGGATAGGAGCACCAGTGAAGGGTGGGGGTGAGGAGCATGTAGGACATACTGGCCACACGGATGACTTGGATGCTTCTGTACACTGTTAGCACACCTACCAGTGGGAAAGTGCCACAGCAATGGAGCTGGAAGTCCAACTGCTCCAGAAAGATTGCAACGGGCACTGCACTGACTACCTGGTGAGGAGACATGCCACAACATCCTCCACAACATGTGTCATGGCACCTGGCATGGGTGCTACCCAATGATCACTGCACTGCCCTAGTTCTCTAAACCATCAGGGTATGGAAGAGATGTGATGCCCCACTGAGTCATTCCAGCCTACCTGTCATGCAGGCCCTCCGTGCGTGTGTCATCACCGAACTACTACTGCCCCACAGACTGGTGCTGTTGCAGATCCATGAATGCTGCTGTGGGACTCCCTTACAACAGGTGCTCTTCAACACATGTGACTGCACAGGTCATTGACTGGCAGGGGGTTATGGCACTGGTCCACATGCATCATCTCCTGTGGACAGTTGGTGGACTGTGGGTGGGCACAGTAGAGATGATGCAAAGATTCTGGTCTTGGAGGAGGGAGTGATAACCATTTGTAGGTGCCATGTACTGTACAGAACATGCCAATTGGTATCTGCATACAGAGCAATGCATAGCCAAGTACATAGCCATGCTGCATGGAGTGTGGAGATGAAAGAGGGGTGTCTGAGAGACAGGTGGGGCAACTGTAGGTAAGTGAGTGAGCTGGAGCAGAGGAGGGATTGTCTGACAGGTACTCTGACTGCCAAGTATCAGACCTTACTGTTAAGGCCAGGGCAGGTAGGGGACAGATGGACAGACATCTCCAGATGGAACCCCACAATTGCACAGTGATAAGCGAGGTTGCTTGACCACTCGACCATGCCATGGTTCTCTTGACTCAGGGATGTGTGGAACTATTTTTGTGGCCTAAGGTCCCCTGTGGACAAGTACACAGCACTCTGGGTTTGCCACACACACTGGCAGGGCACACAGGGCATTACTGTTGCATCATGTGTGTGTGCAGGGTGTTGGCCACTGGCACTTGAGGGGAGTTGAGCATAAAAAAGGAAGGTTTGCACTCCCAAGTTGTCAGTGCAAAATATAAGCCAACGAGTCAAATGTAATAGTGCAAAAAGATTTATTGACACTTACATCAATCCATATATCAAGAGAAGACCAGTAAAATATAAAGTGCCCCTCAGCTTGAAAAAACATCTGATGGTGTTTTGTGTCCCAAAATGGTACTTTGACAAGGTTAGAGTTGTGCATACACCCTTTACATGGCTGTACTGCTACTGTACCAGGTCATCAGACATGTCCTGCACCGTTGACTGTGGTGCAACATGACATGCCATAATCAAAGCCATTTGCCACCACAACCTGTCCATTTTTGGCCCCATCTGTGCCTGAGTTCTGTGGTATTGCATCTGATGCCTACTCTGGTGCATCACTGCAGACAGTTTAATGGCACATTTATTCCAGTGCTGTGATCCCTCTGGCACACCATGACTCTGCAGCTCAAGCATTCCACAGTCCTGTGCTTCTCCGGGATGCCCGCTCATAATGCCAGTTGCCATCACCATCACTTATGGTCCTCCATTGTGCGTTGCCTCACTGGACTGAGTGGGTATGACTGCTTTCCTGTTTTATGCCCTGTGGTTGGCTTGGGTCCTCCTGAAAGGTGTTTTCCTGGGTTTACCCTGTCTGTTATGGCACTTCTGTACCTGGTACATTCTGTGGATGCTACTTCAGCCTTTATAGGTGGCTTCCCCTGCATGCCTTTTATGGATATGTATACCACAGCTTGAAGGTGTTTGCAGCCAGTAGCCATGGCTAGCACTAGAGCACAGGCTGTTAGACCAGCTCTGGGCTGGTCTAAGCCATTGCAAGTTCTGTCCCCATTGTGGCTCTTGTGGAATCCCACAAATGGGGATGTGGCAGCACTGCCACAGCATAAGCCCCATCCACCAGGGTGCAGCTGTGCATCCATTGGCTCAGACAGTGGCTGAAAATCGGGCATGGCACATGGTGCAGCGCAAGATACCCCTTGTGCCAGTAATTTATGGCCCAAGCACTGTGTGCCATTCTTGATCATTTGAAAATTGGGCCCCTGGTCTCCATTTCCACTACTTTCTGTTTCAGTATTTCAAGTTCTCTGGCTTGATAATTACTCAGTATTACTCGGTTTTATTAAAGTGGAAGAAGGCACTAGGCCCATCGAGACCACTTTCCCCACAATCATGGGGGGAAGTTTTTTTAACTGCCCAGTAGTAATCTATCAAGTTGGACCTTGAATTTTTCCCAAGATGTTTCATCAACTATATACTGTGGCAGAGAGTTCCACAAAGCTGCAGTTCTAACTGTATATAAATATTTCCTTTTATTAGTGAATGCCTTTTGTATTTTAATTTGTCTGTTGTTATATCTCAATCCATATACCTTATTCATATATGTTAGTCCACTTAATTTCATCAGATGTTTGTCATTTAGAATGTTAAAAAATAACAACAAATCACCCCTGTCTCATCTCGCTTGGAGGTCATACAAACCCAGAGATTTCACTCTATCTTTATATGGAAGATATTTTATATCAGGGATGAGTTTTGTCATTCTTCTTTGTAGACTCTCAATCAATTTCTTATCCTTTTCCAAATATGGTGCCCAAAATGAAGATGCAAAATCAGTGTGTGGTCTAATATAAGCTTTATATAATTTTGTTATACAGTCTTTATTACGTGTTATAAATGATTTTTTTATACCATTGATGATGCGATTTCCTGTTTGAGTTACTGTAATGCATTGGCTGCGCCAATTAAATTTATTATTAACTATAACTCCTAAATCTTTTTCTTGGGTTCCATTCGGGATTTGTTTCCCACATAATACATAATTAGTACCCGGATTCCTTTTACCCAGGTGCATAACCATGCACTTGTCAGTATTAAACCACATGTTATTATCATTTGCCCATTTTTCTATTATCATTAAATCCATTTTTAATCGATTGATATTTAATTCTGAATCCACCTCAGCTGATATTTTAGTATCATTGGCGAATTTGCTGATCTGATTTTTAACCCCCATTTGAAGGTCACCAATAAAAACTCCAAACAAGGTAGGACCCAACACCGAATCTTGGGGTACACCACTAGTAACAGGGATACTGGAGGAAACTGCATTCCTAATTCTAACAATCTGGCTTCTATCCTTTAACCATTCCTCAACCCATTTGATGACATATCTATTAAATCGCAATTTAACTAATTTCAAAACTAACAGGTTGTGTGAGACCTTATCAACTGCCCTACTAAAGTCCAAAAACACAACATCAACCGGAATTCCTCGGTCCAGACTACTACTTATACTTTCATAGAAAGTAATAAGATTAGTGGTGTATGATCTTCCCTTACAAAATCCATGTTGTGGATTATCTACTAGACCCTTCTTAATTAATTAGCCTTTGTATGGGGTCTATTTTGTCTTCAGTCCAGCTTACTCTGGTCTTATGCTCCATAGTTCTTTCAGACAAGGGGCTCAATTTTCAAAAGGTGACACAAGGTTTGTGTCAAGCCCTGTGTCACACTCATTTTTTGGCACAGCTGCACCAAATGTCACTGACACAACTGCACCCAATTTTAGTACATTGGTCACAGTTGGGACAGTTTGTCATTATTACAGCAGTTTGTGCCAAAGATTTGGCACAAGCCCCATAAAAATGGTCCCCAGTGGTGCAAGTTACACCAGAAAAAAGCTGATCAGTGCACCAGGTGCTTGCAGCATTCTTGGGGTTGTGAAAATTGAGCCCAAGGTGTCAGTTTTTGCCGATCCAGTTATTAATTCATTCAAAGCTATAAGTGACAGGTTCATATTAGCAAACCCTTGTCAGACTTCATTAAGTAAAGCTTTTTGAGTACCTGAGGTGACATCTTTCTGCAGTACTTGTTTGGATTTACCTCTCGCCATTGACATATCTATTCTGAAAGTGAGGCTACCCCTGGAGATACTTTTGTTATCAATCAGAACAGTCATTTTACATTCAGAGTTTGAAATGAGAAGTAAATCATTGTCTGTGTCTGTGTCAGCTCGCAGACTGCACCTTGAATCAACCTAGAATTGTCCTTTTAATTCTCCTGGTACAGTATTTGCTGAATTTGCTGGAGCTTTAAGTCAGGAGAAGTGATCCCATTAGCAATAGTATTCTAAGCTTCAGTAAACTCAAAAGATAAAAAGAGCTGTCCTTATCTTGTTCTTGAGTTTCAGAGCTACCACAATCTGGGGGTTCAAGTATGTTTGGATTTATTTACTGAATCAAACTCACTAACAGTGCAGCTGAGGCCCCTACTCCCCTAGTCCCACGTACTGGATCGAGAGCTGCTATGCTTGTGATCTGAGATTTTTGTAGGTTCTCCAACGTTGCTCAATTTAGCATGGCTCAATGTAATCATTTTACTTAGATCCAAGGGGGTAATCTTTTCAAGTAGGCAAGGCAAGGCAAGACAAATTTTATTTTTATGGTGCCCAATCCCGGAGGCTCTGGGCACCTAACAAAGTATTACAGATAAAACAACTAATTAAAATCCATAAATAACATAAATAAAATCAGAGTTCAAATAATAACATTCTGTAATAGTAATAATTACTCTGTGTACAAGGACTGCAAAAAGAATTGCAGTTTTTTTCCTTGCACCTAAGTTGAGTTTTGGTGTGCTTTTATTCAGGCAGACCACAGAACAGTGAACGGAGGTTGAAGTAGCAGTATTGGCTACAGGGTTTAATGTCTCTGATACCAGACCTGAACCTGCAGTTTGAGACTGTTCCTGTAAAGCTGCTTCTTGTCTGTCCCAGTGTGTTGATCCTGACAGTAGCAATGATGTAGAGAAAGTTGAAGCAATGCCTATAGATATCCTGGAAGCCTTGGCAGAGTTACCAATCAGTGCTGGAGCTGAAGCCAGCTTGGGAGTGGAAATTGCAGACACAGTAGTAGGTACAATAAAAGCTGAATGCAAGATACCTTTTTACACTCCTGAAATCTTGCTGCTTCTTCTGAGTCTTTTTATTTTCTTTTTAAAGGAGGTATTTTGCTTCTTGAGCATGAGGGTACTTCTTTGACATACCTTGGAGATATTGTTGCTCATTTGAGAAAGTGCCAAGAAAGTTGTAAAAGTCATAAAATTGACCCCCAAAAATTCCAAAGACTTCCCCGCTGGCTTAGAAAACTATGTGTCAGCCAACTGGCCTGTCGGCCACCTTCTGACAGCTCAAATCAGTAACTCACTAGACACATGGGTGGTCTCAGAGGACTGGAGAAGGGCAGATGTAATCCAGCTCCATAAGAACAGCAGCAGGGAAGATGCTAGCAACTACAGGCCAGTCAGTCTGACATCAGTAGTAGTGAAATTAATGGAGTCACTTCTAAAGGAAAGAGTGGTAGATTACCTTGCATCTGGTGGGTAACGGGAGCCAAGGCAGCACAGATTCATGGGAGGGAGTTCGTGTCAGGTGAACCTGATAGATTTCTTTGACTGGGTGTCCACAGAAATAGATGAGGGGGAAGTGGTAGACATGGCCTCCTTAGACTTCAACAAGGGCTTCAACACCATGCCACAGAGGAGGCTCATAAAAAACTGGAATGCTTGGGAGTGGGAATGAAGATGGTACACTGGGTATGTAATTGGCTGACATATAGGTGACAGAGGGTTATAGTTAATGGCACTCACCCAGGGGAAGGGAGAGTGCCAGCTGGGATCCTCATGGCTCAGTACTGGGCCCACTTCTCTATATTGTCTTTAGAAGTTACAATGCAGAAGAACTGGAAGGGAAGGTGTGCCTCTTTGCAGATGACACCAAGATCTGCAATAGGGTAGGCACTCCAGAGGGGCTGGAGAGAACAAATAGAGACTGGAAAAAGCATGAAGAATGGTTAGTTTCGGATTACAACCTTTGAGCTACTAGCTCATTTACAAAGATTCCATGTCCATAAAAAACAAAGCGAAGAACATACACAAATTACAAAGAATAAGGTGGTGTTAACAATAACAATAACATTTTCACATACAAAGTAACAGTAATTTCAGCATGAAACTATTTAGTATAACACAATGTTTATACTTGGAGAAGGACAATAACAGGATATAAACAGTAATAAAGGATCAGGGAGATCGATTGGGTATGGTGCAGAAAACCAGTAAGGCCGAGAAGTGAAGGTAGGGAGAAGAGGATGGGAGTTATTAAAATAAGGGACCAGTGTGGAAAGAACGGTAGAGTAAGGGGAAGCATGGGAAATGTATTAGGTTGGGTGCAGGTAGTAGTAGGAAAAGATAGGAAACAACTAGGGAAGGTTAGAAACCAGAGACAATCAGGCCTGACTGAGGACAAAAAGACTGGTTAGCAGAGGCAAGTGCACTTCTTTAGGGCAGTAAGATATGAGTGGCATTTCAGTTTGAAAGGATCGAGTTTGGCCTCTGTCAGTAGGTCACCTGGAAGGGAGTTGAGTCAGTTAGGGTAGCATGGAATCCAAAGGATAGTTGACCAAACAAAATGCAGTGGAAATGGACCTTGTCTAGATTGATGGTTGACCCCCTGGTTAATCTAACTGTTGTTGCTGGGTTTATCATGGATTGAATCCCATCTGGCGCCTGTCCTAGGATAGCCTTTTTGGCAAGAAGATATGTATGATACCGAATTTGGTTTTTCAGCTCAAGCCAGCTCGATAGTGAGGAGAGAACGCAGCTGTGGGAAATGCGTGATGTGCCCAGGACTAGCCAACAGGCTTTATTCAAAATTAAGGCAATCCTTTTTAAGGTTGTGTCAGAGGCAGCACTATAGATGACTAGCCCATAGTCTATGACTGAGAAGATGGAACTATTGATGGTGAGTTTTAATGCTTCTTCTGTAAGACAGTGCCTATGTCTGTAGAGTTGGCTGATTCATCTATTTGCAGACCTAGCGACCTGATCAATGTGTAGAGAGTAAGAGAAGGAGCTGTCCATGGTAACCCCGAGATATTTGAAGTTTTGGACCATATCAAGAGTTTTATTTTGTTTGTTATGTATTTCCTGCCTAGAAAACTTGTACCTACTGCGTGGTGAGGTGAACAGCATAGTTTTTGTTTTCTTATAGTTTAACAGTAACCGTGCTTTAATGAACCAGTCTTCGACAATATTGAAGTTGCACTGCATTCGTTGTTCCAGAAAAGTGGGGGCAGGGTGACTAGTGAAAAGGACAGCATCATCCGCATAAAGGAGGATTCTGTCTTGGCATGTTTGTGGCATGATGATTTAAGAAAAAACTAAACAGCAGTGGTCCCAAGATTGATCCTTGGGGAACACCAGTGGTGATGCATAGGCTATCGGAGTGTGTGCTGCTGATTTTTACCTGTTGTACACGTCGAGAGAGGTAGCTCTGAAACCTGCTCAGGGGGTTAGGAGATATGCCTAGGTCACCTAGTTGAGCGAGCAGGAGTTCATGATTGACTGTATCGAAAGCCTTAGTGATGTCTATGATGGTAGCCCCTACCAAGTGCCCTTGATTGAATGCATCATAAATAAATTTCACAAACTCAACCAGTGCAATTGTTGTACTGTGTTGCTTTCTGAACCCGTGTTGCTGTTGGCATTGAAGTCAGTGTTTATCTAAATTGTCAATGAGCTGATCATAGACAATCCAGTCTAGAGCTTTTGAGATTAGGGGAAGAATAGAAATAGGCCAGTAATGTAGAGTTGTCCTTTCACTGCTTTTGAAGAGTGGGGTAATGACAGCGGCTTTCCAGAGATTGGGAATTTTCCAGTAGTGAGGGAGGAGTTTAGGATTTTTGTTAGGGGTACCAGAAGTACATCAAGATTGATGGAAAGTAACTTTAGGTGAAGACCATCACCACTGTGCCTGGACTTGCCTTATACTTGCTGAAGATATTTTTTAGCCTCGGATTTCGAGATAATCCTGAGGGTAGTAAGGAGGAGTGGGGCTTGCGGGAGAGGTGTCTGACATATTGCAAGGGTCATTGTTAATTGGTTTAAGGAAGTTGGGGGGAGCATGCCACTGAGGTCAGTGAAGGCCTTAATGAATGCATTAGCTATGATCTTAGGGTCCAGTGTTATAGTACCATCAATGTTCAGCATGGATGATGTCATTTTGCTAGGTGTCCCTGTTATGGCCTTAATATTTTCCCAGAAGTTGCGGCTATTACCCCTAGACTTATCTAGCTCAGTTCTTTTGACAGGATTCAATGTACTGTCCAAAAACATTTGGGAAAAATAAATAGTTAAGTACCACAGTGAAAGGGGCAGAGTATACATAGCACAGTTATGACAGAGGTAGTACTATAAAGGTTTTAATAACATATACATGCTTCTTTTTCAACATTTGCCAGTGTTTTCACTAGAGGTGAGCAAAAGCTGGAAATTCTGCTTTTGTGGAACCGTAGGGAAAATTCAGAAATTTCACAGAATTTTCCAAACTTCAGCCATTGGCGAGATGGGAATCTTCCAAATGTCTTTGGCAAATTTTTGCCCTGTTCCATGGAATTTTTTGGCTGAACTGCAGAATAATACACATGAACTGCAGAATGACAGTTCTGAGGAATTTTTTTTTTTTTTTGCAGTTTAATGAATTATTTCGCAATACATGTAATTATTCTGCAGTTTAGCGATCAGTTCTGCAGATTTTTTTCTCCACAGTTTAATACAATGATCCACAATTTATACATTTATTCTTCTGGTCTAAGTCAGAATTTTCATGAAAGTTGCTAATTTGATTTCTGCTCTTTTGCGGAAATTCCACCGGCTGAAGTTTTTTCGCACACCTCTAGTTTCCACTGTTCAACTTTAGTGGAGCAAAAATCAAAAGCAGTTGACAATAATTAAGAGCCAGATAGGGTGCCCCAAAATCAATACTCCAAATTGGAGTTTTATCTTGTAAAAATTGGATCATTTGAAAAATGCTTTATCAGTCACCTGGAGTGCTTCTTAGGTGGAAACCTCAACAGTTATGGAAATTTATCCTAGAACCCAGTACTTCTGAGTACAGCTCCAGTTCAGTAAGGGCCCACTTTCCTGATTCTTTATCTCTTACCATAAGGCAAATGTCTTCTGCATAAGCCGAAACTTAAAGAGTGTAAATCTGCGGAAGGTTTTACCCCCTTGATGTCCGATTTATGATTTATCTTCTTTAACAAATGATCCAAACAAAACATATATAATAATAGACTAAGGGGGCAACCGTGCCTAATTACTTTTTGTACCAACATCGTTTTACTAAAACCACTGTTCACATTAGCCTGAACCATTCCTCCTTGATATACAGCAGCACCCTAATTCACTGACAAAATTCCTAGGAATCCCATAGCACTGCAAAACTGAAAACAAAACATGTTCAAATGCTCCCTTTTGATCAAGAGACACAAGTAGACCAGTTAATTTACCTAGCCTAGCACATTCAAAGGGATCCCACAACAGCAATAAGTTGTCCCGAATCTTTCAGTTTGGGTCATAGCAAACTTGTTACTGAGATATAAGATACTCTGCTATGTTGGCCAACATTTTCATCAAAAGTTTAGCTGATATTTTAAAATCTGAATTCAGTAAGTAGCTCCATCTCTAGTTACTAATATTCTTAGCATCCTGGCTTTCTTAAATAATATCATTATAGCTTGGTACATTGATTGAGACAATGTTTTATGTTCTAAATCCCAATAAAAAACTTGAGCCAAGTATTCAGCTACCAGTCTGCAGAGAATTTATAAAATTCTACCATGAGACCATATTTTCCAGGTGAGGTATTTTGCTGCAATAGCATCTTTAACTTCAGCTGATGTGAAAGCTTCTACTAAAGTAGAAATTAAATGGTCTGGTATTAGCAGTATGTTAACATCTGCTGCCAGATATTAATTGATTCCATTATTGCATAGATCCTTAGATATGAATGAGGAAATTATATGCTCTTCTATAAAAATTAAGATACCACACTGTGTCAAAGGATCTTTCTCTTCACTGACCAATAGTTCTGGGAATCCCGGCCATTGCGTTCGGCAAAAATGGCATGATAGCTTTCCAGAACAATAGCAGCGCTCACAGTAAAGACCTGGTGCAGGCAAAAAACAAGTGACTGTAAGTAAAAAGTAGCCAACATTCCAAAAGGTCAGTGAAAATATATTTGTACTGTGCTTAAAAAAATTTTTTTCAAGATCAAGGAACAAAATACTAGATGTGAGGTACCTTACAATGCACACAGTAGATTTCAAGTCAGGTCCAGAAACATATGTCTGACCAACCCAGCACTTTGAGGTAACAATATCTCTTCTTCAGGGGTGGCTCACAATCTAAACTCCCTCTCTCTCTCTCTCTCTCTCTCTATATATATATATATATATATATATATATATATATACCCATCATACCATGTGCAATTAATTAATTCAAAACCAGTATCAATCAATAAACATTGATAGTTAGCTAGAAAACACAAGAGTAGGTCATAACTGATGATACTTTGTCCAAAATCTTTCTAGGCTAGCAGCTATCTTAAAACTGATATCAGTTTACATCCAAAGAAACTGAAGGTATGGCTGCTCATACCCAAGTAGGAAAAACTCCCAACTCTAGGGAATGTTTAAAAATAATTTTGTAAGGTTAGTAGCCCCCCCCTAAAAAGCACAAACAGGTCGACAGTTCATGCTGCACTATACTAGACAGTCTTGGAAAAAGGGCTAGTGCAGCGTGAAATGTCGATCTGTTTGTGCTTTTTAGGGGGGTGCTACTAACCTTTAATAAATACTTTTAAAACGTTCCTTAGAGTTGGGAGTTTTTCCTACTTGGGTATGAGCAGCCAGACCTTCAGTTTCTTTGTTTGTTTGCTTGTTTTGTTTAGTGCCTTCCATTTGAGTCCTGAGCCACTCTTGAGTTTGCAGTCAGTTTACATCCCCTGATGTATGTATCCAAGCAAAAATTTCAATGGCAATAAATTTCATACTGTCCTTTAATAAAGTTCCGGCAACATATCTCTGATCTGGAGGCTCAGCAAGACTGATGCCATACTGAATTTTGACTGTGTTCCTTCTTTTTATGGGTTCAGTTCTAAGTTGAAAACTATCTGCATAACTTCTGGGTTGTTGTTTTTTGGGAATTTCTGTATTTGGACCATTATTTTCTTTTTTTTTTCCATAATAGAATTTTATTAGACTTAGTAAGTATACAAACATTGCAGAAACATATTGAACACAGTTTTTCATTAGTCAGGAAATTATAACTGATAATAAAATAATGTAGTATGAGAACAATCAATAATTCTCACATTATAACAAATGAACACCATAAAGCATATATGAGCTAGATTTTGAGTTGAGTTTAAATAGTACATGTGAAACTAATTACAATTCAAAGTAAATTAATGACAAAAAAAGAAAATGAACAACATATCAAAACCTATAAATATAATTCAATAAAACTTATTTTACAGCACTATATTTAGAATGTGTGTTGATTAAATCATAAGAAAAAAATAAGCCCCAGATATTTAGAAAATAATCTAATTTGTTCCTCAAGGTATAAGTAATTATTTTATTGTTGGCAGTATATCCCATTAAATTAATCCATTCCACCAAAGTAGGGGATTTAAGGTTTTTCCAATATTTTAGAATCAGCCTGTTAGTGCAGATAGATGCCACTGGTTAGCCAATGCTTTTGTTGGTGAGTGATAGTGTAATCTTCAGGAATAATGCCAAGTATGAAAATTGAAGGACATGAATTCAAGGTAATATTTAGAGACTTCCCACATACTTTGATAACTTCTTTCCACAATGGAGTTATCTTAGGACAACTCCATAACATGTGTAATAGATTAGCATTAAAGGATTGACAATTCCAACATTTATTATTATGACTTAAACCCATCTCTACTAGTTTAAGAGGTGATAGGTAAAAATGATGTAATATCTTAAATTGGATCAGCTTACCTTCTGAGTGAACAGTACCTCTGTGAGCAATATCCCAGGCCTCATCCCAATCTGAGGACAATATGTCACAAATCCTGTTGATACCTACTTGGGACCAAATTTTATTAGGTTTCAAGGGTTTATCTTTAGTGATGAGTGACTTAGACATAAAGGCATTTGTCTTACTGGAAAACTGGAGGGACTAATGGATTGACAAATCTTTTTTAGTACTCTAATAGAGTTAACTAAGCAAGGATTATCTACAATATCTATAGGAGTATGTATAAATAAATAGTCTATAATCTTACTGGTACCGAATAGGGAATTTTCTAGTTGTAGATATAGTGGGGTTGGTTTGTCAGTAACAGAGTCACAACTCAAATGACTAGATATTTGTTTAAGAAGAAAAGCCCACTGATACCATTCCCAGTGGGGAAGTGCCAAACCACCTAGATCATAGGGAGCTCTTAACTTATTCAGACTAAGTCTTGGGGTTTATTATCCCAAAGGAATTTTCTTATCATCACTTCTAATTTTTGTATTAATTTTTCATCTAGTAAAATAGGAATATTCTGAAATAGGTAAAATAACTTTGGGGCAATAATCATTTTGATAGAGTTTACTTTGTCCCATAGGGAAAGGTACAAATTACTCCAACTTGCTAAGTCTGATTCAATATCTTTTATTAAGGGTAAGTAATTAATCTTAATCAAGAAACCCAGGTTGTTGGAGATTCGTAGGCCCAAGTAAGTTATTTGATCCTTGACCCAGCCATTGTTGAAGATTTCAGATGAATTCTTTTTAATAATAGGTGAGGAGTTAGGACATAATATTTTGGATTTATCCCAATTAACCTGTAGTCCTGAAATATCTGCAAAATATAAAAGTAATTTCTTAAGTGCATTATAAGAGTGAACTGGTTTTGTGAAGGTTAAAAGTAAATCATTGGTAAAAGCATAGGTTTTCTGGAGATGTGACTTGATGTCAATCCCAAATATGCTTGGGTGATTGTCTATTGTTCTAATCAGAGGTTATATGGTCAATACAAAAAGGAAGGGTGTCTATTGTTCTAATCAGAGGTTATATGGCCAATACAAAAAGGAAGGGAGGAAGAGGGTATCCTTGCCTGGTTCCACATGCCAGTGAAATGGGCTTAGTTACTAGACTGTTAATAATGATTTGAGCCATTGAATTTTTATACAACAAAGAGACCCAGGTACTGAAATTATCTCTGCTTTTATAGTGCTTAAGAACTTTAAACATATAATCCCAGGACAAGGAGTCAAATGCTTTGAATAAATCTAAAGACAACACTATATAAGATTCCTTAAATTTATTAGCATACCAGATCGTATGTAGCAACCTTCTAACATTGTCTGCTCCTGACCTACCCTGCATAAAACCCACCTGATCCTTACCAATAATTAGATCTATAACTTCCTGAATACGTAATGCTAATATTTTAGCTAATATTTTATAGTCTGTATTCATCAGTGAGATAGGGCGATAACTGAAACAGGATAGAGGGTCTTTGTTCTTCTTAAGAATCAAAGAAACCAGGGATTGTGTGAGAGTGGGGGGGGGGGGGAGTATTTGTATCCCAAGCTTCCTCATACATATTAAGTAAATGCGGGTCTTAGAATTCAAAATCTTATAGAATTCACTTGGAAGGCCATATAAACCTGGGGTTTTGTTATTAGGTAGGATAGTAATTGTTGAAGATATTTCTCCCAACAAAATTTCTCTGTTTAGGAGCTCAAAATGTTTTTGAGATAATCCAGAATCTTGAATTAAGTTTAGAAAAGAATCTGCATCAGAAGTATTAATGGTCTTATGAGCATATACAGTATCTTGGTATAAAATTCCTGAAATAATCTATTAATATCCTTATTATTATTATTACATGTTTTACCCATACCATCTCTAATCCCTGGTATAATATTTTGGTTGTTAAGTTTTTTAAATCTATGGGCTAACAGTTTCCCAGCTTTTTCCCCCCCCCAGATTCCCAGTAGCTTTGTTTTAAATGAAATAAAGCGTATTCAGTTTGGGCAGAGAGTATGCTGTTAATTTCAAAGTTAACCAGTTCTATTTTATGTACTAGTGCCAGTTGAAGGATATTAGATTTTTTGAGTTCTGATTCCAAATCAGTTAATTTCAGTTGCTTTTCTCTTAAGGTTTTAGCTTTGTCCCTTTTCTTACATGCTGAAAAACTAATTATGCTGCCCCTGATAAAAGCTTTGTAGGCTTCCCGTAAACAGGCCTTAGATACTTCACCATTGTCATTTTTTCTAAAATATTCCTCACTTTCATTTGTTATCCAATCTATGAATTTTTTATCCTTTAAAAGGGACGCATTCAGTCTCCATCTGTATTCTTTTGGTTTGCCCTCTCCTATGATCATAGTCATGCCAATTGATGCATGGTCAGACATTGTTATGGAATCTATATTAGCATCAGCTATTGAGTCTAAGAGCTCAGAAGAAATGAATAAGTGATCAATTCTACTGTGTGATAAATGTCTGTTAGAAAAAAAGTAAAATATTTAGCCTGAGGGTGCACTATTCTCCATGCGTCTGATAGAGAAAGATTCTGAACCAATTTATGCAAGGCCAAACGAAATCTGGTCAAGGTCAATGTGGTTTTCCTTTTCTTCCTACCTAATAAAGGGTCCATGACTTCATTAAAATCCCCTCCCATAATAATTTTATACTCTGAATACTTAAGAAACATAGAAACATAGACTTTGACGGCAGATAAGGACCACTTGGCCCACCCAGTCTGCCCATTTCCCTACCTACTGGATAAGCTGCAGATTCTAGTTAACCAACAGCCTACTTCCTGCAACCCCCCACTATAATTGCCTTGTGTCTGTCCCATGCATGTTTGAATTCCCCCACTGTTTTAGACCCAACGACCTCTCCAGTCCTCAGGTACCGCCCCATCCTGACATGATCTGTTAAAAAGCATGGTCAGTGGTGTCACTAGGTCCTCCCTTAGTTCTTTTAGGATTCTGGGGTGAATCCCGTCAGGCCCCATTGCTTTGTCTACCTTGAGTTTTAGGAGTTCTTAGTCAATGCTGCTGAAATATTTTCAAAAAAAAACATTTGGACCTGAATTAGGAGCACAGATGTTGACTAAAGCAACCTTAAACCCATTGAGTGTACCAAGAAGAAATTGGAATCTACCTTCTGGGTCTGAGAAATGCTCAGATTTCACAAAATTAATACCTTTTCTAATCAAAATAGCAGTACCTCTTTTATTACAGTTGAAGGTATTATATTCCACCATAGCTACCCAGGATCTGAATAATTTGACAGATTTGGTATCATTCAAATGTGTTTCTTATATGAAGGTGATATCTACCTTCTTTTTATTAAGGTATGTCAATATTTTTTTCCTTTTAATAGAGGTTCCCAAACCATTCACATTCCATGAAACAATTCTATAAGGAAGCATTTTCTGTAAGAATAGTTTCTTAGAGATAAAAACAGATAGAATATAGTGCAAAACAGTTAAAAGGGGTGAAACAACTATTCCTTAACCTGAGAGTACTCTTTACTCACAATAATATAATACTTAGTGAAAATAGTGTATGATCTCACATACATTTCTAAAAACTAAGTGTCTAGAGACCAAGTTCAAGAAATGATTTTAAAAAGATTACACCTTTAAGAGGAAATAGAGCAGTAGGTTGTTAGCTACTGCGCAGTCATTGTCCACCGTACTACTGTCCAAGATTTAGCTGACCAGTCACACTCCACAACAACTAATACAAGAGAGGGCATCAATCCTTCCAGTTGCAGCATGAGATGCCCCAAATAGAGGAAAAAAATACACATCCTAGGCCAAAAGTATTTGATTAAATGCAAAGAATATCATATATCAAAATAAACGGGTGAAGGAAAATAGGCAATATATCAAGCTACAAAAATAATCACAAAACATAAGCAAAGAGCATAATAAAAAATCTTAAAGGATGAAAAGAAATAGTTAGCCCAGTACACGTATTATATCTCTCTGCCTAAGCAAATACCAATATTAAAGAGCTGTCCTATCTGTGTAAAAACCATCCACTAGTTTGGAGCATATACAGGCCCTCATCAGCTTACCAACTCTGATGCTTATTTGTTCTGTGCTCTAAATACTAGTTTTATTTAGCGGAAATTAGGCATTATAAACACAGAATAAGTCTAGGTATTTGAGTTATATTATAAGGCACAGACTCTGACTAGGGCATAACCAAAGAAGCCATTATAAGTGGATGACAGTGACAGCAGAAAGAGTTATCAGGAAAGTTTAGAGAAGTAGAAGAGCACATCACAAGTAACAGGCTTCTAGATATCAGTGCCTAATTTGTAAAAATGTGCAAGCAGCACAATATCATTTATTAATGCATCAATGGGCAGTTTGTTTTTAATTGAATAACTAAGAACTTAGTTTCTTTAAAATAAACTGCTGCAAAAACTAGGAATTTTTATGAATACCTTTGTCAAGATATGTAACAAAATCCTACCACTGCACACAGATTATAAGCACGTTGTTGATCGCATCCATCTTATACAGTAGGAGCTACAAGAAGTGGTCCGGTTAAAATACAATGTATATCCTTTTACCCCAGACACTGGTTCTATAGAGGGGTTGTTGTTGTTGCAGGGGACTGATTTAGTTTGGACTGGCTTGGAGGCATCCATTTTCTCTTTGCACGTCAGATCTGGTGAAGATCTTGGTGAGGATGTGTAGCGGTTTTCTTTGCTTCACTCTCTCTTCTTGGGATTATCAACAAAGGTCGAAAGTCTGGGGATGCTGGAATACTTAAAATGCTGTCTAGCTCTTCTTTGAATGTTGGAACTCCAGGTATGATCTAGATCAGAACTGGCAACTTCAGCAAATAGATGTGGAGTGGATGATTGGGGAGGGTCACAAGAGTATTCCTCTGCAAAAGTTTGCAAGATCGTGATGGTGTGTGTCTAGTGCGAGTTACAGAATCTAGATGTGCTGTTTCTGAGGGAGCTCATGCTGAGTTTGAAAAATGGTAGTTTGTCTTGCTAGTTGGTGGATTTCTGAAGTAAATTTCTTTAAAAGACTGAATGAATCATCATGCACTATTTGGAGAATCACATTTGGTGGTTTTTTCCCCCTTGCTCCTGAATAATGAGAGTAGCAGGGTATTTGAAATAGTGTTTTAGACCAAAGTCTCTTAAGCATTGTTTGACTTCTATAAACTCTTTCCTTCTGGCCACCACTTCACTGGAGAAATCTTGAAAAATTATAATATTTTCTCCTTTCCACTTAAGTGACCTTCTTTTCCTTGATAGTCACACTATTTCTTCCTTAACAGAAAATCATAACAAATAGGCAAGTATAGGTCTGGGCTTCTGATTAACTGGTTTAGGACCCAATGCTCTGTGAGCTCTTTCAATCTCTAAAGGACTATGCCATTGATATCCAAGAATTTCAGGTAGAAAGGATTTAAGAAAAGCCAATATATTATCCCTTCAGCCGCTTCTGGTATACCCAATATTCCGATGTTGTTATGTCAACCTCTGTTTTCAAGGTCATCTACTTTTTGTGACAATTGATAGAACTGCTCAGATTGTTTAAATGTCAGATGTTCTAGGTAGGTAATTGCTGAGGTCAGCTCTGTAATTTGTTTATCATTTTTACTCATGATACTACACATTTCCTCATGCTGCTTAGAAAGGGTAGCTGTAGAATTTTTAACTTCAATTTGGCCCATTCGTGTTTCAGATAGTATCTCTTTTAACTGACAAATGTCATATTTAGTGGCAAATTGTTTGGAGCTGTCAGAACAGTCCATATAGGCAGTGTCTGAGTAAGCTGTGCATTGAGGTGAATGGGGGGAGCATTTTCCTTAGTTTAGGCTGACTGTAAATCACTAAAAATGTTCTTAAACCTTCAAATTGATGAAAACCACTTGCCTGAGTGAAGAATTGAAGATCTGAAGGCCTGTTTTATAAACTTTAAAATTAAATTGGGCTATAAATTATTTAAAAACGGAAGGATCAGGATGGAGCTCACTCTCTCTTGCGACTGTCGCCATCTAGCGTGACCCTTGGACCATTATTTACTTGTTGGTCTTGTTCATTAGAACCCTATTGTCTTTCTGCCTGTAAATTTCTTACATTATTTTTGTTCTCAGCTAAATTGAAAAATAATTATGTCATTATTTATATATCCATCTTCCAAAGGGGGGGTCCACATCTTGCCCCATCACAGCATTCTGATTTTGCAGTATTTTGGGCCGGGGGTTACTAATGCAGATGTTAATCCCTCCCAATATTTTTAAACTAGCAAGGGTTCAGTAGTGGTCAATGAAAAACTATCAGGGAGTACTACTGTATATTAAGATTTTTTCCAGGTTGCTTGTTTTTCTTGTTCTGTTTTCAGCATTTGTTTTTTCGGATTAAAAATGAGACTTATCAAAATCTCCTTTGGCCCTTGAAAAATCTTTACCTATATCAGAGAAACTCACTGAACCTGGTGATTTCCATCTGGTTTCAGGGCTGTCCATGACCCATCCTGCTTTTTCCAATGCAATTTCAAAAGACCAAGGTTGTTCTTCAGTATTATTATTTGTCGTCCTTTTCTTTGAGTGTTTTCTTACATATTTTTGTTGTGCAGTCCCCCCCAATGGCAGAACCTTTTTGCTTATTAAGCTACCTTTAGCTTTTTCTGCAATGTTCACATTGCTTGTCAACTGAGCTGCACTTTCTCTGTGATCAGTTGTGTACTATGGGGTGCAAACCCTGCAGGTTTGGGTTCTATTTCTACATTAGTAGCAGTATTGATGGATTTTGTTTCAGGTACGTTAGCATTGACTACTACAGTCACTTCTGAAAAAGGTACTGTACCTGTAGTTTCAGTTTCAGCTCCTATCCACATTTCAGCTCCAACAGCCATTTCAGCTTTAACAGCTGTGGTGCTTCCCTTAACAACAGACTGCTGTTTTTTTTTTCAAATAGCTTTCCTCCTCATGCAGCAGGTTTAGCAAATAAGCTTTTCTATTATTGTATTCTTCCTCCAGGTCAATTACTGCTTGGCTGTCTACACTCTGTAGCACCAGCTCAACTTGTTTACTATCAGCTTGAGCTGCTGACTTGCTCTGTTCCACATTCATGGAATCCACTCTCATGGTACAGCTCCTGCTCTCTATTTCAGAGCGTTTTTCTCTCACTGCTGTTTCCCACTTTGCTCCCATGCTACTCCAGGTGGGGAGGGAAGCAAGCTTCTCTACCTGGGATGATCCAGCATTTTCCTCCATCCTCATCCATTACCCTCCACTACAGGAATCAACAGAGCCCCCTGCAGCAAGTTTAGGGGAATTTCCCCAGTGTTATGGTCAAATTTCCCCCATTCACTAAAATATTAACACACAGCTTAATCCGATTAATTTTCAGTTGGTTTGCACCTGAATCCCCCAAGACAAGGCTGAAAATAAATGGTATCATCTAGCCTTCTTTTACCAGTCAACAAAAACCAAATAAATAAAATAAAATCAGTCAAGTCAATCAATCAATCAATCTGTTAAACCATCAAGTGCCTCAGCTGTCTGAAAACCATCAAGTAGCTTGACTGTTTTAAGAATCATCTAGCAGCTTAATTGTTTTAAACCCATCAAGCAGCTCAACTGCTTTAAAGATCATTGAGCTGCTTGACTATTTTAAAATCGTCAAGCAGCTTGACTGTTTTTTTTATACTGAAATGCTTGACTGTTTTAAAACCATCTAGCAGCTTGACTGTTTTAGAACCCATCAAGCGGCTCAACTGTTTTAAAAATTATCGAGCCATTTGACCGTTTTAAAACCATCAAGCAGCTTGACTGTTTTAAAACCCATCAAGTAGCTTGACTGCTTTAAAACCAACAAAACCAGTGCTGAATGGTTCCAGTCTTACCTAACCAGCAATCAACAATTGGTACTAGTCGATGAATCCCTGTCACCTCCCTTACCTATCCAGTCTGGGGTTCCACAGGGCTCCATCCCAGGTCACCTCCTTTTCTCCATCTTCGTCAATTACCTTCTCACTGACCGTATGCTGACACTGCAGCAACATTTCAATAGCGAAGTACATTACAGCGGCAAGTCACTGTTGATGCTGTAATGTACCCGCGGGACCCCAGCACTTCTTTTTCCAGGGTTTTCCCCCTCCCTGAATCAACTCTGACCTGGAGTTGATAATCCTTAGTTATGGGAGGGTGCAGGGGTAGAGCCCCATGCATGGGGAGTTCGGGGGTGGACCCCCCAAAAAAAACAGTTTCCCAATGGATTTATGCCAGTTGTGGTCAACATAAATCCATCACTGTAGTGTCACATCAGAAAAAAGTTGTCACTGTTGTGTCATGGATCCCTCACTGCCTGTGTCAACTCACATATCCACATGTATGTAGACTACACAGTCATCTTCACTTCTGGTCCTTTCACTGCTGCCATAGAAGACCTGCTCCAGCGGGACTTCAACAATATTCTACACTGGTTCCAATCTAACCAACTTAGAGTTAACGCTAAAAAGACAGTCTCATGACTTTTGGTACCAGTGAAAAACTAGCCAGACTCACTATCCCTTCTCCCTTCACTACCGTGGATGGAACCCCACTTGAAGTGGTTCAATCCTTTAAGTACCTGGTGGTGTGGCTAGACAGTAAGCTTGACTTCTCAGCCCACATTGATGCCATCTGTGCCATGCTCCATCCCAAGCTTTGTGCCATCTATCATTACAAAGACTGCCTATCTCCACATGTCCAATAGGGAGCTGATTACCAAAATGGTGCTTCCTGTCTTTGACTATGTGGACTTGGTCTGTGGTTCTGCCCCTTCTTTTTCCTCATCAGACTGGATACCCTTCTCAACCCATCCTGCCATTTAGCATCTAACTCTCCACCACACATGCACCATTGCTCACTATATTCCTCCCTATCCATCCTCCCTCTGCCCTCTTGCTGCTAGGCCCATTGCACTTCTTTCATCTCTAAATAATGGTTCTACACCTTTCCCTCCAACCTTTCCTCACTTCTATCCCATGCCTCCCCTTACCTCATGCTCCCTCTGCTCTAGGGACCATTGCATTTTTTGATCTTTGATTTTTTTGCCGCTCCTCATGCACACTCTTCTGCTGGGAAATCTGCATTCTCCTATAGGCTTCCATCACTCTGGAACAAACCTCCTCCTCCCTCTGTTACCCCCATCCCCTGGCTCCTTCAAATGCCAGCTGAAACTTCAACCCCTTCCCACTTGCTTCTGCTGCCCTACCTCCAGTAACCCTTGCAGGCTGAATCTTAATCCATACATGTTATTGTTCATGATTCTATGCACTTCTAAGGTTCACTGCAATTTATTTACCTGTATATGCAAATTGTTCATTATTTATTCAATTACTGTATCTGTTTCTGTATCTGTATCACATTGTTTGTTTGTCTGTTCAGATGTTTGTTTCACTATTGTCTGCTGTTTGCGCCACCTCCCTCTCCCTGGGTCACACCTGGAAATGAGCCCTGGCTCAGTGTGTCTCAGCACATCACCATCATTGCATGTCCCACCCCAATGGAGAAAAGGAGTAGGAAAAAGGTCTCCTGGCTGGATGATGGAAGGAGCTCGCAGGTCCTGACTAGCCAAGTCACTGACCTAAACTTGACCCAGTCTTTGATGGGGCTTGGGGATGTTCCTGCCAACCCCGCTGAGGGGGGAGGCAAGCCCCCAGAGGGAAGATGGTCAGTGCCGGCTGGTGGACATCAGGGGACAGGACTGGGGCTCCCTCCTCATTGAGGACCGAGAAGTGCAGGGGTCAAGCAGCTTGAATGTTTTAAAACCATCAGGCAGCATGACTATTTTATAATCATCAATCAGCTTGACTGTTTTAAAGCCCATTGGGCAGCTCAACTGTTTTAAAAACCATTGAGCAGCTCAACTATTTTAAAAACCCATCAAATAGCTTGACTGTTTTAAAAATCATTGAGCAGCTCAGGTATTTTAAAACCCATCAAGCAGCTTGACTGTTTTAAAACTATCAAGCAACTTGATTGTTATTAGTTCTAGTGCTTGAGTACAAAATAAATGTATGCAGCACCCAAAAAGAGGGCTGGTAAGGTGCATAGTCGGCACAGTGCTTTATTCAAGGGTTTAGTGCTGCACTAGTGGCAGTTTGTGTGTTCCAACAAAGTGCAAAATAAGGACTATAGAAAGCAGATCTTAGTCCTGTGCAAACCCCAGAGGTGGGGAGAGTTAGTTCAGCACACACACACACACGAAAATAAAATGGCACATATTGTGTATCTGATGCAGGCAATCATGCAGGACGAGAAGTGGGTCAATGCCCCCTCTGGGCCCCAGCACAGGCCTTGGAGGCACTGTGCTGCAAACAGACAGTACCATCCATGAGCCACATTTGAAGTCCTCAGTGACAAACTAATTGGGGTCAGTACTGCCTGAACAAGCCCATGTTCCTGCAGCTGTGTGAGCTGCTGCATGACCAGCTCTGGACAGACACCCACCACAGCCATGCAATGTCTATAGGTCTCAAGGTGACAGCAGCACTGTGCTTTCTACTCACCGGACAATTCAGATACTGGTGAGGGACACCACAGATATCACACATGTAACCCTGGCACCATTATTCTAAAGGGATACTACCCCTGCCTGTCTCCCTAACAACAGGTTGAGGGGCATGGGTTCAAAATTAGCAAGTACCGGGGTGTCCCTACCCTCATTAAACCTAATATTTTGATGCCTCCACCCAGAGTAGTGCTTTTGTGGCTATCTATCTAGACTGGTACAGCCCTCTGGGAAGCTATAACCACTCACAATCCCACCCAGTGCCTTGTACCTTTGAATTGGCAATAACTGGTTGCAGCATTTAATACACAGTTTACAACAAGCATTAATAATATGCTCACCCACTTTGCACTTACCACCAGGGTTTGATCTTCTGGCAAACATCCTGGAACCCCCTGTACGAAAAAAGCTTTACATACAAACATGCACTTTTAAACAGTCCTTCAATGTTTCAACAACTCTAAACCAGATAATGACATGCACACAAGCCAGCTTAACAGTGAAACAGTAAATCAGATTTATTAAAGGGGTGTGAACAAGGAGAGGGCAAGAATTTAGAATAATGATTACTTTGTTGTACTGAGACAGGTTACTTTGCATGCAATCACTTAAGTCCCTGAATTAGATAGTCTAACAACTACTGGGTACCCAGAGTGTGGTGTTGATATGGCAGAATGGTGCCTGGGGTTGCCGGCATTGTAGTTGTTGGGGTCCTTGTTGGAGAAAACAATTAAACATTGGCAATGCAAAGCAGATCAAGTTAGTTGTATCCATGGCCGGTTGGCCTAGTCTTTTGAAACACTTGAACACTAGCTGAACACAATCAGATGGTACTATTTATGATTAGAACATTTGCTGCAGGGAGCTACCCTGGCATGAACTGGTAGCACACTTGGTTTAACCAGAAGTCCACCCGGTCAATGGATGAAGGCTCTAGTGAAATGAAGATCTGCATTTTGCAGTTGCTGTCCATGGGGAACTGGGTCATCATGACTCATCTTCTCTTCACGGCCTTGCCCTGTAGGTGGCCACAACCTGCGATTAGATGCTGCTCAGGGGCTGAATCCCCAAAGCTGGTCTCTCATCTGGATGAAGTGTGTGGTACAAGAAGCAGCCTCTTTCTGGGCCAAGTTTGACATGGGCCCACTGTAGAAATGACTCTTGAAACGTTGGCAACTCTACGGGTGAAACCACCAGCTGGAAAACAGATTTCAGTGCTACTAGGCTCTCAGCATTTTGAATATAGTCTCATGGAACCATTTTACCCATGTGGTAGGCTTCAGACAGCACAGCTGAATACTTTTCAAATAGTCCTTTTTTGGCATTCAGGCTGGTTTCTGTCTTACTCCACTGGCTAAGAAATCTGTTTGTCTACTGGCAAGCAGTTTCTGAAATCGATCCCTGCATGGGACCGAAAAGAACCATAAAAGACAAGGCAGGCTCCTTCTGTGGCAAACAGTCACAGAGCACAAGCTCCTGTTCATGGGAGTCTCAAACTGAAATGCCACTTTCACTGGAGTCTCTTTCCTGCTTTTAGGCAGTCTGATACTTTAAATACAACAGGGAAGCAAGTCAGGCTTCTCCCCTGCCGTTTCTTATCAGCTTTTCTCAGGAGCTGCTTCTCGATGGCTCACGCTGTTTACTTCCTAGCACTCCAGAAACAACTGAACTTTTTTTTTTCTATTAGTTCTTGGACTAGTCCAGTTTCTCTGGATTCTAGTTGGCTAGGGGAACTGTCATTCACAGTTCTGGTGCTCCCATTTGTCAGTTTAGGTGTCAACCTGAAAAACTATAAAACTACAGTTTTACCCATAAGCCACCACAGTTGGGAGCTCTAAGGATCCCTATGTCCTGATTGGCTCAAAACTAGAAGCCCAGAACCAAAGATGGTGGCTCCCATTGGGGAGTGTACACTGCAAAGAAGGCAGGTTAAGCAACTGGCTCTAATTTAAAAGCAGTAATGAATTAGAAATCAATATTACAGTACCATGTAGGGCTCCCCCTGCACTGTTAGTGACAGCAGAATGGAGCAGATCAGGGAGATGCCTGGCTGGTCATGAGCTCTGGAACACTCAGACCCAGCCCAAGCTATTTACAGTATACACACTGGCTGTGGCACTTAAACGGATAGCATAGAGACACTGGCATGGCACTGCCATGTAGATCAAAGAAGGACACCAACAACCATGGATTTACCATCTCCCAGGGACATCTGCCTGGCAGTGGGCATTACTGGAGCCCTGGGAGACACTTAAGGTAAGCCCCCTGATTTTTGGGGTGGGGTGCTACACTCTCCCTGGCCTAGAAAATTTGAAATCTGCGCCAAGTCTATAATATAAATAATAATTTAGCAATAATGCCTGACAGGGTGTATATCATGCTGGGATAACATCATGCCTAAGGTGGTTGGGCACAAGACCGCAGGCCGAGTGCGTCCAATAACTGTGGTGTGACGTTATCCCAAATGACACACACCCTGGAGGGCATTATTGCTATTATACAATGGCTCGTTGTTATACAGAATAAAAAAAATCATTTTAAAGATGTTTTTGTGTGGAAAAATATTTTGGTTTTTTAAAAGAAGATGAAACAATGAAGCACATCATCAAGCACATCAAGCAGCACACAAATCAAGCAAATGTTCATCTACAGGTTCACAGTGAGGCTGAGACTAGACCTGTGATGTTGTACCAGTTCTCACACACTGTCACAGTGAGCCTCCCCCAAAGCCTTGGAAAACATCTTGAGCCCCCCCATATAGAAATAATTTTGAGCCTCCCCATTGTTAGAACAATTATCATACTTTGCACAGTGCACAAGGAATACAATGACACTCCTTTGAGTAGTTGAGTTTATTTTCATTTTATTAAACTTATTATTCTCCATCTGTATAACCCTTCCCCATGTCAGCCTACTCACTCCACACTTCTGGGTTTTGGACCCTATTTACTGTACCCCTCTTTGCACTACCTCCATGAGTCAGATTACTTTCTTTGTCAGTTTTACCTTGTTTTTAAACACCTTCTCATGTCCTGCTCTTGCTCCTAGTACCTCTCAACCTAGCCTTTGCATTTGTGCTTTTCTGTAGCCAGTATAATGGGCCAATTGTTACCTTGTACCTATTCATTTGTATTATTTTGCATTTTATTTTGCATAGTTTCCAAGAACCATACTTCCTCCATTCAGCTTTCCCCCATGTCATACCAGGAAACAAGTGTTTGCTGAATGTGACTTTCCTGATCATCCATTATATACATAAATTTGCATGCCATTATTCACTTTAGTTTGCTGCATCCTATCACACAATGCATCCCAAGCCGGACATTTAAATATAGTACATTTTAAGGCTTGCTTGAGCCTCCCCTGGAACAAGTTGGGGCCTCCCCTGGGAGGCTGGTCTCACCATTTGAGAAACCCTGTGTAGGATAACATCACGGGTCCAGCCCAAGACTGACCAATCAGAGTCCAGGATTTTTTCTTGCCATTGTATAATTAAGCAATAAGGCATGAAGCCGAGTGCATCCAACCATCCGAGAAGTGACAATATTCCATGATATAACACACCCTGGAGTGACCTATTGCAATTATGAACTGGATTGCATATATGTCTCAATAAAATATTTTACAAAAAGCTTCTAAAATGTTTTAGTAATGCATTTTGTAATGTGTAGGGATACATTGAAATAATATAGTCCGTTTAGTTTTTGATGTGGGCAGTAGGTGGCCTTATTGTAATGCTTTATTAGAATGAGGAAGAACTAGGTTGTGAATTGAATACATTTTTTTTTATTTGTAGTTGCTTGTTCAGCGGGTGACAAGGTTCTGAATTCCCGAGCAAGAATGGTGCTGGCAACCCATGACGAAAAATCACTTTTTTGATGTGTAATTTCCAAACATAGAAATTAATTTATAAGTTCACCCTGATGTCAAAATACTAGTGTAGTGCTTAAAATGAGTGTTATTTTAGTTGGGAAGTGCTTTTGAAAACTAAAGCCGTGATTCTGAGGAAGCACATCAGCGTCCGCCACAGATGCTGATACTCATGCTCGGAGTCTCGTGTTAAGCTTTGGAAAGGCAGTTGCTAGGTAAAAAAAAAATTACTTTGATTAATGAAATATTTTTTTACATCAGCGTGAATTCAATAGTGTATTTTTATGTCCGGATTAAAACCACACCGCTGGAGATGAACAGGAGCAGCTGACTGCGGGGGAATTTTTGTGTAAAAGAATGATACAAGTGGGAGTACGTGAGGAGCTATTGCTGCTGCTGACTGTAAGTTCAGCATGGTTGCCCGTTGTCGTTGGAATGATTTTTTTTTCTGCCAGTGAGAAGGCTGCTGACCAGAGGTTTTCTGAAGCCGCAATGATGTAGCCCCATATCATCATGGCTTCAAAAACCTCTCGGCCAATCAGCTTCACGTATTTACGATCCCCAGTTCATAATTAAGCAATAATGCATGACAGGGTGTGGTATATCATGGGATATTGTCATGCTTCCAGTGGCTGGACATGAGGCCGCAGGCCGAGTGCGTCCAACAACCCGAGAAGGGATGATATCCCATGATATACCACACCCTGGAGTGCATTATTGCTATTATGAACAGGGTCTAAAGTTTTTTGCAGTAAAAAAAATGTTAAAAACTCTTGAAAATGCATGTTTTTGGATGTTGGAAGAGTATCTTTTAACAAAATAGTTCCTGGAGAGTTCTTGGCAGCAGGTGGCACTGTTGTAAATGGTCTGGATAATCTTTGTCAGGCTGCCAGCACTACTGTGTTTGACATAGTTTTACTGTCAACTTCCTGTTGATTCCTGGTAGTTAGTTGTTTTTGGCACAGTGAATTTTTTTCTTTTTAAAACAAATTCAGCGTGGTTGCCAGCGCTTTAGTGTGGTCTGTGTTTTTTTTGGGGGGGTCACTTGAGCGGCGGGATTGATATGTGGCATGAGGAAGCAGGACGACGTCTGCGTGTGTGAGTACCGCTTGAGTGTCAGTATTTAGCTTGGTTGTGGTAGTAGAAGAAGTAAGTACTGTAATTTTTTTTAACGCTACTGTGTTCAGTAAACAGGCAGCCGAGTGTGCACCTCTGAAAGGAGCGAGCTAGAGAGAGAGAGAGAGAGAGAGAGATAGTAAACTCTCACACAGTAGCGCTTTGTTGAAAAAAAGCTGTGTTTTAAAAGCGGGTTGAGTTGTGGCACTAAATTTTGGCAGCAGGATTACAGGGATGTTGGCAGGGAAATGAAGAGATGGCAAGTGGATTTTTTTTTATTTTTTGAAGACGCACTCTATCATTGTTTCTGGCAGCAGCTTGCGTTGTGCTGCTTTCTCTCATGGGCACAATTGTGAGGAACACTGCTCTGAGATCAAGGAGGCTGGTGGCTGGAGCTTTTTTGAAGCCGTGATGATGTAGCCTGATATCATCACGGCTTCAAAGAGCTCTTGGCCAATCAGATTCCTGCATTTACGATCCCTAGTTCATAATTACCTTTAACACTCTGTATTATTTACAGGTACATATATAGGTCTAGACCACACATCATTATGTACAAATCTGAGTAGATATACTATAACTTTGTACAATTTAGCATGCTTTATTTTTAAATGAAAGTTTCTAATAGCAATTGCATAGCTTAAACAGTTACATTTTATCCCCCATTTTAAATTTACTATTTTCCACACTCTTTCAGACAGTTACTCATAAGAAATGGCATTTGTCCCCTTGGAACCTTTAACATTGGCTTCTTTAGCTAGATACCTTGCACCTCTTCAGCTGACCCCTTTTATTCTATAATGGTGACCCCTAAAATACTGGGCAGAGGGTTTGATTACTAAAGTAGAGGATGCAGTGAACCCTATTTTAGGAAGGGAGCTGGTTGTGATGTATAACCCTTTATGAACTACATTCAACAGGCAAGTCTACAGACTTTCCTGGTGAATCATAAGTAAGGTATACTACTGGTTTTACAATTCTACCTGATCTTCTTGGCATAGGGGGCAGTGGCACAGTTCTTTCAGCATTAGCATTTGGTTTAGCTACTCCTGGCTCATTGTTGAGCAACAAGCCAGCTTTTGATGAAACAGGCACCTCTGCACTCTCTTGATGTTCAGAGTTGGTTGCATTACTTTTATTTGTAGTAGCACTTACATTTTCCTGTTCTGTAGACTCATGTTCAACTGTAAGAGGAATCTCAACAAAGTTAGAGCCATCTAACTCACTGTTAGCACTCTCAGGAATAGCAGCACTTTATGATATGAGATTTGTTTCACCAGGCCCATTTATTTCAGCTCCACATCGAGATGCATTGGTGCGTTCCTCATTTTCTTGATCATGACTAGACATTTCAATTTCAGACAGTTCCACAAGACACGAATCAGCTACTTCAGAGGTCACACTTTGAATCTCACTTTCAGGTGGTACTGGGGTAGTTGAAAGAGCAAGATTGTCTGACACTTCTTGATCATCAGCATTATTCCCAAAATTGCAAGCAGGAATTCCCTGAGCTAACTCAAAGGAAGGATAATACACGGCTCCATATTCACTATCACTAGACTCAAAATAAGCTTCATCATTAATAGTAGCATTGCATGTTGAAGGCTTAGTTTGCTGAGCAGCAGGAGGCTGGCTTGATTGTTTCTTTTGAGAGTCGGATCTGACAACAGGCCCAGTTGGAGCGACATTTTGTGGTGCTGTATCTATGACAATTTGCCCAATTGGCAGGAGGTGATTTCTGTGAATTGTTTTTATAGCTCAGGAATCACCTTCTGGCCGTACTTTATAAACTGGGAGGTCATCCAGCTTGCTGATGACTATGTAGGGAGTGTGACTCCAATGGTCAGCTATATTATGTTTCCCTTGCAAACACAAATTTCTCATCAGAGCACAATCTCCAGGTTGTAGTTCTTGAGCTTTGACTCTTTTATCATGTCATACTTTGTTTGCTAGATTTTTCTTGGCGGACATAGTGTGGGCAAGTTGATAAGCATGACTAAGATGTGCTTTGAGTTTTTGTACATATTGCAAATGGTTAGCAGCTTGAACCCCATCTGGCGAAACTCCAAAGCAAATATCCACTGGTAGGCATGCTTCTTGACCAAACATCTGCTGATATGGTGAAAAACCTGTTGCATCATTTCAGACGCAATTCTAGGCATGTACTAAGGTACTTATCTGCTGACTCCACCTCAGTTTGTCTTTTGAGTGAAGGGTGCCTAGCATGTCCAGCAGCATCCTGTTAAATCTTTCTGGTTGTGGATCCCCTTGTGGGTGATAGGGAGTGGTCCTTGACATTCTCACACCCCAGAAAGCTAGCATTTCCTTAACGAGGTGACTTTCAAAGTCCCTTCCCTGACTGGAGTGGATACGTTGTGGAGCACCATAGTGTACAAAAAAATTCTCTACCAGGACTTTAGCTATGGTTGCTGCCTTTTGATCTTTCATTAGATAAGCTTGTGCATATTGGGTGAAATGGTCGGTCACAACAAGTACATTTCCAGTGTTCTTAGCAACGGCTCTAAACTCAAAAAGTCAATGTGCACAAACTCCATTGGCGTACTAGTGGTAATGTTTAACCAAAGGGGCTGCCCTTTGTGGCTGAGCCTTTCATTGAAGGCTCCTGCTGCAAGTTTTTATATATTGGTCAACATCTGCACTTATCATGGGCCAGTAGAAACAGGCATGGACTAAGTCTGCAGTTCTCTCACTGCCCAAATATCCCATTTGATCATGGAGGGCTTTCAAGACCACATGCTTAAATTTAGAAGGTAACACCAGTTGTTTCTTTACTACTGTTTGTGATTTCTCAATACAATAATTTCTCTCAATGTCTAGTCTAGGCCCCTCCCAAAACAGTAAGGCAGTTCTTTGATCATTTGATTGTAGTTCAGAAGCATCTTTCCCTTTGCTCATTGCATTTAGCGCAAGTCTAAGCATAGGATCGTAATACTGTTCTCTTTGAATGTCCACTGGAGTGAGTTGAGGCAATGTACTTAAATCTAATGCTGCAAGATTACAGTAAGCTACAGGCAAACAAGTATCTGGAGGTCCCAGGCAATCACTCAGGCAATTCACAGTCTCAGCAGATGGGTGTTCATCTCTGTCAAACTTATGGTACAGGACCTTCACGGATTGTTCCGACATTCACCCCCACCCAGGACTGGAGGCAGGCCTCTGGGAGAGAGCGTCAGCGTCAATATGGTTTAGGCCTAGACGGTACTCCACTGAATAATCATATGTTGTAAGAGCAGGCATCAACCTGTGTCCAGTTGCAGCTAACATGGCTGATGTTTGGACATATGTGAGAGGAATATTATCTATTTTGACCAGGATTTTGGCACCATATAAATATTCATGAAACTGGTCGACTATGGCCCATTTTAAAGCAAGAAATTCTAATTTGTGAACTAGATAGTTCTTTTCAGATGGTGCTAGGCTTCTGTTTGCAAATGCCACTGAGTGTAGTCCTTCATTGTATTCTTGATAAAGTACAGCTCCAAGGCCACTCAGGCTGGCATCTGTGTGAAGCACATAGGGTTTAGTTGGGTCAACATATGCCAGTACTGGAGCATGCGTAAGCTGTGGATAATTTCTTGGAGTGCTGCATTGTAATCTGAAGTCCATCATGGCCAAAAGGACTCATTAGGGTTAAAGTAGACCTTGTCACCTTCCTTTATAGTGCCCCTTTTAAATCTCTGATTACTGGGAGGATACCCTTGCGTCAGATTTAACAACGGTCGAATTACCTTGGTGTAGTCTTTGACAAAGCGGTGATAATATCTACAAAAACCCAGGAATCTCTGATGTTCTTTGAAGTTGTTGGGCCTTGGCCAGGTGGTTCAAGCTTCTACTTTACTTGTATCCATCTGGATGCCTTCAGAGGACACAATGTGGCCTATATATTTTACAGAGCTTTGAAAAAATTGGCAATTGTCAATAGAGCATTTCAACCAGAATTCGTCCAGTCAGTCCAGAACTTTAAATAGACTAGCCTCATACTCCTCAAGTGTTTTTCCAAACACAATGACATCATCCAAATAGACAAGGCATTCAAAGAGGTCTATGTCTCCTACAATGTGCTCCATTCATCTTTGAAAGGTTACAGGGGCTCCAGATATGCCTTGGGGCATGCACAAGAATTTGTAGAAGCCCAGGGGACAAATAAATGCATTTTTTTTCTCTATCCTCTGGTGCAATCGGGATTTGATAATACCCACTTCTGGGGCCCAGAACAGAAAACCACTGACTTCCATTGAGACAATCGAGGGCATCCTGGATGCGAGGCATTGTGTATTGATCTGGTATGGTTCTTCTATTAAGTGTCTTGTAATCAGCACACATCCTCACTGAGCCATTCTTTTTTCAGACCACCACAATCAGGGACACATAAGGGCTGCATTATTCCTGAATGATTCAAGATGCTCGCTTCTCCTGAAGATGCTGTCTGATATCATCAATGTCTGCAGGTGCTAATCGGCATGATCTCTCTTGAAATGGTCTCTTGTCGTGGAACCTGATGTGGTGTTCAGCACCAGTAACACATCCAATGTCCCATTCTTTCAAAAAAAATACTTTGCTCCGCTGCACTAACTTGTGGCTGATTCTGTCTTTCCACTCACTGTGGGTGGGAGACTCTCCAAATTCAAACATATCTGGGGACATGTCACCATCTTCTTCTGTGTGGCACTTATTCGGCAACACAGCCGTATCTGTGCAGTATATTTTGGCAAGGGTACAACCTCGAGTAACTTCGATTTCTCTGTCAGTTACATTGCAGAGCTGTACCACAAGTCTTTTGGTGTAGGCATGAGCATGAACTGGGAACAAACTTGGCTTAACCAGAAGTCCATCAGGCAACCTCCCCTCTTCTGGGGTATCCAGCATGAGGATCTTGTTAGTTATATCTTTTTGGATATGCACCTCTCCACTGACACTACATTGTGCAGTAGGTGGCAAGACAAGAGGTGGTGGGTCCTTCTTCCAGACAAATCCCACTGGCTCATCCTTATCATTCATTTTGGCCCGCATTTGCATCTCATAAGCCTTCTGTACCATTGGATGTGTAATGCTCATCCACTCTTTTGGGCTTGCTTCTCTTGACACATGTGTGTCAGGTGGCTAAATATGTGTGCATTAGTGCCGATCAATATAGGAATCCCATCATATAAGCTAGATGGAGGGCAGACCAAGGCCAAGGTCTCCACGGGTTCATCCATGCCTGCTACAGTGGAAGTGAAAGAGTGCCACACTCTCAAAAATCCAAGGTATGGATAAGACTTATTGCTCAAACCCCATACATGCAGCCCATCCAGGTGTTATAAAGGTTGGTCAGATAGATGCTGGTCATATCAATCTTTAAATACTATAGTGACCTGAGATCCATTGTCTAACATGGCTTGGGCTGGGATACCATCCACGTGCACTGTAGTCTCCATCAAGGGACCTACCATTTCTGACCAGTCAGGAGGAGCATTGTTTTTAGGATGTGTGACTGCAGACTGTCCTATATAAGGCTTGTAGGGAGGCTTGGATTGAGGCTTTAAACCACTTTGTCTCACTTGATTAAGTAGCTTGGCTATTACTTTCCACAAGTCCTCCGGAGAGTTACACACTCTTTTGGTGTGCCCATCTTCACTACAGTGGTAGCAGAAGACATTCGGCCTGGGGTTAGGTGCTCGAGGTTCTTCAGGTGGATTATTATTAGTGTGAGAACTAGGCTTATACTCATCTTTGGGCCTGGGCCCAAGTTCAGCTCCTCTAGACCTCCTCCAGGCGGATGGCTGGTGAGATGTTTGCGCAATATCACTCACTAAAGCTTGTAACTCTCTCAGTTCCTTCAGCATATTATTATTTGGTGCCTCACTGGGAGCTTGAACACTTGTACTGGTGGCAGACAAGGGTACCTCACTGACAACTTCAGCAGCGGGAGAATGCTTAGTCTGACCATTAACCAACTCCATGGCACTTTGGGCACTAGCTTTTAGTTCCCTTAACTTTTTTAATATATCTTTAGGTTGCTATGCCTCAATAGTAGCCTCTTTGTGCTCCCCTGGCACTGCATTCAACCCTGGAGGTTCAACTAACTGTACACTATAAGTGGCTTGGGGGACAATTGCCAATGCTCAAGGTGGTCCCTATTGTGCCCTTCTTTGTTTGACCTCTTGTACTTCCTTCATCAACAAGTTATTGGAGGGAGGAGAGTCCCTCTGGTCAGACATCCACAATTTAGGCAACATTAAATCAGAATGGGGGCAGACCTAAGAATCTGATCCAACCTAATCCAGTTCAGTTCAGCTGGGCCACACCTTCTTTTCTGAAGCATTTCTGCTGGGCCTTTTCAAGCTGAGGTATATACACAGACAAGGGCTCCCCCTGACATTGTTGGGTGGTTTTGAACCTCTACAGAAGATCCTTGCTCGATTCAGTACTCTCAAATACAGTGTGCTATACCTGGTTAAATTACTAAAAAAAAAAAAAAAATACATTTTCCAGTGTGGCCAGATAATCTTGTGCAGATGCCTCTGAGTTATCAGCTTGCAATGAGCGAATAGTGTCCAGAGCTGAACCTCGGAGGCTTTCGCTTGGCCTTTTTCTTTTCTCCACTTCAGAACATTGCCATTTACTCTGCTGCTGCTGGTACCCTTCCTCCCATAACTACCCTTCTAGGCAAAGATCTTGAGTTCGTGCCTAAATTCAAATATCTGGGTATATGGCTGGACAACAAACTCTCCTTTGCGGAGCTCACAGAAGAACTGATGAAAAAGCTTAGGCAGAGACTTGGCCTCTTCTTCAGAATTAAACACCTTCTGACCACAGACACAAGAAGACAGCTTGTTCAATCAACTTTCCTCTCATTAATTGACTACGCCGACATTATCTATGGCCAATGCTCCGTCTCACACCTTGCAAAACTGGATGTCCTGTACCACAGAGTGCTAAGATTTATAACTGGTCTCCCATCCTCCACACATCACTGCTCTTTATATGCAGCCATAGGGTGCCTTCCCTTCAATATAGGTGGTGTAGAAATGCAGCATTCTGGACATTCTGAGCCCTTACCAACAAACTCCCAGATTACATTGTTGCCTGCCTCCCCCTGAGCCCAATCAGTAGCTACGCTCTAAGAAGCCACTTGCTAATTTCTGTGAAAATCCCCAGGATCAGTACCCACTTTGGCAGGGCTGCCATAAGCCACGCTTTGCCTACACTCTGGAACAGGGTACAAAGATCCTTGAGACTCAGCTCTCCTGTCAGTTTTGCCCTATTTAGGATCATTTATGACAAAACGTTCGCCCAAATCTGTAAGTGTTTCCATAGTTCCTAGCTGTCCTGCTGATGGTTCACTCTGTATCCTTACCACATCCAGCCATGACCCTAGTTCCTCCCCTCCCTATTTTAATCAAGTCCACTAGTCAGCTGCCATAGCGGCCCTTGCAGGGCTAGATCAAGCCATTAGGGGGCCCGGGGCACTCGAACTCTGGGGGCCCATGTAAATCAACACCAAGCTTTTCATACAAGCAACACTTTTTATAGTATATGGTTAGGGCTTATTGTGTATGGAAAACAAAGGTTTTCCAAATATTGTTGTAGGACAGTTCAAAGGTCAAAAAAGTTGTACTATCGTTCTGACGTCACATCGATAATACAACAACTTTTCCCCCTTGAGCTCCTACCTGATTGGTGAAAACAGGCAGAGTTTCAAAACATACATACAAAAATGGTGGACTCATTCAGCAAGCGGTCTGAGGAGCAGACAGTGTGGACACAGACTACCATAATCGGGTTGGTCTATCAAAAATATCAATTTGCTGTTTTTTTTTGTTTTGTTTTGTTTTTTTAACAAAATGGCACAGTTTCAGTAAAAGCAGAGTGGGACTATGGTGAGGAGCACGGACATGACCGGAACATAAGCGCGTAACTGCAGTGAGGAGGAGGACCGTTTTCTTAGGGAAAGGGACTCGAGCGAGGAGGAGTGCAGAAGCGTGAACAAGGAATGACCCTTGTATCTATTTTGGGGAACCATATACTATAAAAAACAGTGGATGGGTGACCAACCACAACAAAGTCTGTGTTTCCATCTCGGGAGTTGATGATGCCAGAGACCTCTCAAGCTTCACTCTCAAGGTCTCTGTGACATCATCAACTCCCTCGATGGAAACACAGCCTTGTTGTGGATGGTCACCCATCTACTATTCTATATATTCTGGCTTGAAATGCTGGAGCAACACAGATCTTTCTGGTAAAACTTTAACATGGAGGGTATGATCCAGAGGAAGCAGGAGTTCACAATGCTACTGATTTACTGTTGATTTAAAATGAAATTAGAACCCCCCATAGCAACTAACCAGCAGCAGGAAACCTGCGACATACCCCAGACTTGCAATGTAAGGCAAATGAATTACTACACTGACTACCAGAGTGTTTTAAATGTCTTCTGGCTCATAAATACCAACACTAGAGACAGATGTTTACTTACAATTGCAATTGTATAAAGTCTTATGAAACAAAGCCCAGATTTTTCCCTACGTGTGAAAACAGGTCCCTACATCTACATGTCTGTCTGTCTTCATGGTCTTCACTACAACCTAATAATCAAAGGTGAACTGCAGAGCCTTTCGGGGAATAGATTAAACAAGTATAATGTCTAACAGCAGAGCCATTAGTAATTTGTTCTCAAAACAAGCCTGCTGTCAGAATATGAAATCAACAAAAATAACAAGGTTTATGAAGGCAGTGGAAATCCCAGCTGCAGACTACTCAGTTCGAGAGTCCAGTGGGGGCGATGGGTCAGGGTAAGGCAAGGGCTGGAGCAGATCACTCCCCTCCCATTTAGGAACCCCTCCCAGGCCTTGCACACTCAACCAGCGGTCTCTACGTGTGTGTGTGTGTCCATCCGGGGGAAGCCCGGGGAAAGGGAATTGAAGGTGGCTAAAGTCAGATCTGCTGATAAACATTAGAAAATAGTACTGAGATAGTGATCTTCCCTTTTGCATATTGAGGAGAAATACCACTCGAATGTTGAATGTCATTGTTCTTCATACACCAACCTGTTTTAGATGAGAAGAAGTAAGGACTGCAAGAGCAGAGAAAAGTATCACCCATCCTGGAGGGACTCAAGCCTGTCTGGTGAAGGAGATCTTGTGATTCTTTGCCACCATTTCAAGAGAAATGGATTAAACTGGTGGCAAAAAAATGACTGAGCCTCATGCTGCTGCCTGGAATTGCCATGTTCTGGGAGGGGACAGACTTCTGCTTTGTGGTCCTGGCCCCTGTGCAGGAGAGGCTGAGCATGGCAGGGAGATGTTTTCACATAGGGGCAATAGCATGCATCAGAAAAGTGGCACTTCTGCCAATGAGCAGGATTTGTGTTTGTGCTACAAAGCATGCTCACCCTCCAAGCTGGAAACTGATTGCTGATGTAATTCAGAGATTGAATGAAAAGCCATAGAAATTTGGGGGGGGGGGGATGTAGCACTCAAGAAATATTAACCAGCCCACAACAGGCTGTTTCTGCTGGAGGTGTTAACATCTAGGACCACTTTATCTGTGCATTCTTGGCTCACAATCTCCTTTATTTGCAAAATTTACAGTCCAGGTTTCCCATTAACATTAACATACCCTTTCTATGCCCACAATCCAGCTCGTGAACTCTGACTCTCTGGAGTATATATTAGCAGCACACAAATTATTACCTCTGAGCCTTTCAAGAATACATTGAGCAGATAAAACATGGATAAAACTGCTTTGGAAACACCAAGACTGTGTCTCTACTCTCTTCAATTCCACCGCCGTCTGCCACCACACCTTTTGAAGACATGGCACCCAGCTGCAAGAGCCTGATTCCAGCTCATCTAAGCAAGCACACAAGACACGCTGACATGCCATGAAAAAAAAATTATATGTTTCTTCTTTTGCATTCATCTGCCTTAGCCTATTCCTTTTAGTAACTTGACTGGCTTAATTAAAAAACAAACAAACAAACAAACCTCTTCAGCCACCAACGGTGCCAAGAAACAAGCTTGGAGTGTCTCCCCGATTCCTTCCACCCGACCTGATGACCTCTCGAAGACAACGCGCTCTCTCCAACTTGCGACCAATCCCCACTGCTTGCAGAGGCTGAGCTGAGGCGATGCACACCTAATGCTGGTCAGGTAGGGCTCGTCCTGCCGATCGGTCTGGAGATCATGATGGTGAAGGCCTTTCTGGAGTATCTTCTTCCAGAAGTAATGATAATGATCAGCAGCAGTAGCTGCTGCCTTCCTGCAAACTGGATGGCCCAGATGCCGAAAAGGGGTTTAAAGCACCCCTTTTAAAGGGCAAATTAGCCAAGTGTGCCCATTGTTAATTTTTCCCGCCGCACATTTGCATCAGTGCAGGCTTGTCATTGGTTCTCCTGATTGAACCAATCATAAGTCTGTTCTGCCCCCCCCATACTCTGATTGGTGTGATTACACTTTTGTGGCTCTGATTGGGTAGCTTCATAAGCCACTTTCTGAACTTTTTTTTTTTGTATAATCCTTTTTATTATTTTCTATTATATCAACACATACACATTACATGAACGGACAGATACACATACATACAGATACTAATACCAAGAACAAACAGACAAATGCACTTCCATACAATTACTTTTACATCCAGTGATTCTTCCCCAAACAATTGATTCTTAATACTCACTGACAGTGCTAAAAATAACAAAGCAGGCTAATATCCAAGTTGATTATCAGGCACATATTCTGTGGATACCAGTACATAACATCCTTATGTAGCCCACCCACAGGCAGGGGGGACACCCATCCAGCCAAGCCCAATCCTCCTAGACCAATCCCTCACAGAGAGTGACCATCTCTTGTCTTTCAAGCGTAGAAAGAAATGGTGCCCATTCTCTATAGAATGCCTCTGATCTGTTCGCCAACACCAATGATAGCCTTTCTAACGCCAGATTTAGCAGTATCAGTTGTCACCACTGCTGGATGGTAGGTACCACATTATTAACCCAGGTGTTTTGAATACAATGCCTGGCCATCACCATGAGGACTCTGATCCAACGCGGCATTGTCTCCCATTCCTCCTTCCCGTCCACACTTAAACCAAATAGTCCCTTAATAGGGTCCACCTGGATGGTGGTCCCCGCCGTTAGCTCTACTTCTTTGAATATTTTCCTCCAAAAAGATTGCAGGACAGAGCAATTCCAAAAACAGTGTATGTATGTCCCTACCTCTCTTTTGCATCTCCCACATAACAGGGAGACAGCCAGATGGGCCCTATGCACCACAGCCGGGAGATAATACAGCCTGTGTACAAACTTAAAGTAAGCTTCCTTGAATTTATTACAGATCAGCAGGCCTCTATGTCCCAACAATAGTTCCTCTATGTCCCAACAATAGTTACTTTCTGAACTTTAAACTAAGTTGCTGCTACTCCGCGATCTCTCTGAATCTTGGAGAAGTTGAACACCTGGTCTCGAGCACTAGAATAGCTGCGGGGTTTGTGCTGGCAGCAGGAGTGGAGGAATCGATTTGGGAGGGCCCACTGGCTGGTGAAAAGGAAAAACCAAGTAGGTGACACTGGAGTGGCTGCATTTGCAAATTGTGTAAATGGGAGGCCACTGCCCAATCAACCACCTTATGTATCCTGGCTGGCCTGTGTTACTTAAATTACACCACATCTGCTGCCTGCCGGGGGGGGGGCGGCCCATCTACAGCTGATCCAATTTTTGCAGAGTCTATACAGACTAGATGAATTACAGGGCTTAGCACTGCATATCTTAGAGTCTCTCACATCACAATTGCGCTGCTGGCCAGGGGGGGCAGGGGCCCTTCCTTATCCATGGCAGAGCCAGGGCCAGAGCACCATTTTCCTCTCGAGTTCGCTACTGCCTGTCCCACCCGGGCGCTACTGAATGCGATTAATGTAAATTAAATATCTTGTGCTCCAGTCACTTGCTACAGGGGCCGGGGGGGCCTCGCTCTGATTTAAATACCTCATGCTGCTGGGGGGAGGGGCCTGCTTGATTTAATTAAAATACATGTGCAGCAATGCAGAGAAAAGTACTGTAGAATGAGCATTGAGCACCACTGCACTAGGATAATGCCTAAATACTTTGCTCACACTCCGGCTGGCCGGGGGGGCAGTTTATGGCGGGGGGCCCAGGGCATTTGCCCCATTTGTCCCCCCCTTTAATCCAGCCCTAGGCCCTCGGCACCCAAGGCACCACTTCTCCCATATTACTCTCCTCTCACCGTTTAAGTGGAACATACAGACATCATTAGGGGCCCCTATGCAGCCCAGGACCCTCACCCAAGTATGGTAAATGGTCACTGAGGGCTGACATGCAAAGAATTGTACCCTCTGATGGAGGCTTGACTAAGAATGACTAAACATACCACCTCAACTTCTGCATACATGGAGTCTGTATATACCACAGCAAAGTTGAGTGATGCATGTATGTTCCAACAAGAACGCTTGGAATGTATATCGTGCACCCACCACTTTTCTGTAAATTTGTTTATAAGTCTTTGCACATGTTGTACTTTGTATTCTAAATCTATATATGTATAACTACCTCGGACAACAGCAGGTCCATCTTGTAAATGAGCTTGCTCAATGATGATCACCTGGATAAATAAAGATTTGATTTGATTTGATTTGTGCAGCAGAGGAACAGTATAATCAGCCCAAATCTCCCAGTCTTCCTCTCCAGCTGCAGTAGATATTGCCTCTAAAAATATTTCCTATCTTATGTATGCATCTGAGGTGGAAGGGGCATAAATGGACTTATTCCCTTCTTCCAGAGGAGGGGCACCCCCACCAGAGCCTAATAGCATCTGAAGGAACTCAACCTCCTTCTGTTCAGCCAGTAACAACTTGGTAAGTTTTTCTTCAAAACTCTCAGACATGGGTGAGTGCTGTGGCTTGGGGGAAACTACACTGTCCTTACTTACCACTTTCCAGGCCACTGGGGACTCATCTGAAACAATGAATTTAGGCACCCTTGAAATGTCCACTAAATTACTACACTCTATTAAAACTACTAGAGTCTGGGTGTCCCCATCCATATTTCAACCCCTCACTGTAGCTCGGCCTAAACATGTAATGGTAGCGAGAACATTTTCTATTGTGCCTTTATCGTCACCCGGGGGATATCTAGCATCATTAACGTATAGTGCAGGTCAACCTCTTCTGCCTCACACCAACCCAACAATTGGCATACAGCCATTTTATCAGCAGGGAATTCAAAATTAGCACCAGAAATGTTCGCCATCTTAATACTAGCATTTTGATAGAATTTAGTTGCAATTTTGTATTTTGATATGTAGGAGGCGCTAATCCCAGCAGTGCCTACATGTTTGCAACCCTGGCACCATTATTCTAAGGGCTACTCCCTCTGCCTATCTCCCTAACAACAAGTTGAGGGGCCTGGGTTCAGAATTAGCAAGTACCGGGGTGTCCCTACCCTCAGTAAATCTAATATTTTGGTGCCTCCACCCAGAATAGTGCTTTTGTGGCTATCTATCTAGACTGGTACAGCCCTCTGGGAAGCTATAACCACTCACAATCCCACCTAGTGACCTTGTACCTTTGAATTGGCAATAACAGGTTGGAACATTTAATACTCAGTTTACAACAAGCATTAATAATATGCTCACCCACTTTGCACTTACCACCAGGGTTTGATCTTCTGGCAAACATCCTGGAACCCCCAGTACGACAAAGCTTTGCATACAAACATGCACTTTTAAACACTCTTTCAATGTTTCAGCAGCTCTAAACCGGATAATGATATGCTCAAAAGCCAGCTTAACAGTGAAACAGTAAATCAGATTTATTAAAGGGGTGTGAACAAGGAGGGGGTGAGAGTTTAGAATAACAATTACTTTGTTGTACTGAGACAGGTTACTTTGCATGCAATCACTTAAGTCCCTGAATTAGACAGTCTAACAACTACTGCGTACCCAGAGTTTGGTGCTGGTATGCCAGAACGGTGCCAGGGGTTGCCGGTGTTGCAGCTATTGTTGGGACCATTGTTGGAGAAAACAATTTAACATTGGCAATGCAAAACAGATCAAGTTAGTTGTATCCGTAGCTGGTTGGCCTAGTCTATTGAAACATTTGAACACTAACTGAACACAATCAGATGGTACCATTTATAATTAGAACATTTGTTGCAGGGAGCTACCCTTGTTTTACTCACTGCACCGGTCAATGGATAAAGGCTCTGGCGAAATCAAGACCTACGCTTTGCTGTTGCTGTCCATGGGGAACTGGACCATCACTACTCACCTTCTCTTCATGTTCTTGCCCTGTAGGTGGCCGCAACCTGCGATTAGATGCTGTGCAGCGGCTGAATCCCCAAAGCTGGTCTCTCTCTCCTGGATGAAGTGTCTGGTACAGGAAACAGTCTCTTTCTGGGCACACTGTAGAAATATCTCTTGAAATGTTGGAAACTCTGCTAGCAAAACCTCCAGCTGGAAAACAGATTTCTGTGTTACTAGGCTGGCTCTCACCATTTTGAACTGAGTCTCGTGGCACCTTTTTACTCACGTTGTAGGCCTCAGACAGTACGACTGAATACTTTTCAGATAGTCCCTTTTTTTTCAGACCAGTTTCTGTCTTACTCCACTGGCTAAGAAATCTCTCGGTATACTGGCAAGCAGTTTCTGGAATTGATCCCCACATGGGAGCTAACTCAACCATAAAAGACAAGGCAGACTCTTTCTGTGGCAAAACGTATGGTCACAAAGCACAAGCTCCTGTTCGTGGGAGACTCAAACTGAAATGCCGCTTTCACTGGAGTCTCTTTGCTGCTTATAGGCAGTCTGATACTTTAAATACAACAGAGAGGCAAGTCAGGCCTCTCCCCTGCCGTTTCTCTTCAGCTTTTCTCAGAAGCTGCTTTCCGATGACTCGAGCTGCTTCTTTCCTGCAATCCAGAAACAAATGGACTGTTTTTTCTGTCAGTTCTTGCACTAGTTTGGTTTCTCTGGATTCTGGTTGGCCAGGGGAGCTGTCAATCACAGTTCCGGTGCTCCCATTTGTCAGTTTGGGTGCCAACCTGAAAAACTACAAAAACTACAGTCTTATCCATAAACCACCACAATCAGGACCCCTAAGGACCCCTATGTCCTGATTGGTTCAAAAATTAGAAGTCCAGGACCAAAGATGGAGGAAAGATTTCCAGGCTGCGCCCTCTTGTTTCAAGAGTGGAAATAATGTTCAGAGCATATGTTAAAAACAGAGTTTTAGATAGAACACAACAAGATTTACTTGGACAGGACAGTGAGTTACCAAGAGAGTGGATTGATACTAGAATCATGTTCTCTTTAGAGCATAACATGCTAGCAGGATGCATAGGTAACATAATTTGGAACAGTTGGGATATCTTAAAGGATGATGAAACTCTAAGGGGATTGGTTGCAGACAATCCAAGGGTCACATTTAAGAAAACAGCCAACTTGCAGGATAAGCTGGTTTGAAGCCAGTTTTATAAGAAAAAGGAGGAAAAACTGTCATGGATACCTATTAAACCATTTGGTGTGCATAAGTGTGGAAGATGTAACATCTGCAGGTATATGCAGACAGGAAATGAGATTGCTCTACCTAATAATGTAAACATTAAGATTAATGACTTTATTACCTGTGCAACCACATTTGTTGTCTATATTCTATGGCGCAGTTGTGATTTGTATTACATCGTTAAAACTATGAGAGCAATGAAAGAGCGGATTCAGGAGTATGTCCGCTCAATCATTAATCAAACAAGCATTCGTCTATACCGAATGTTGCTTGCTGGTATGTGCTGTTTAGGTATTTGGAAGTGATAGTTCCATGCCTTCCTCCCAAGACATCCACTGTGTCTTTCCGTACAGAATTCACAGAAGAGTGGGAGGGACAACGGCCACAGCAGTACCGCAGTTGGCAAGGGGGTGAAGAGGTGGACAATAGTCCATTCAAAGGCAAGAGTCCTGCAGGAGCTCACTAAATTGAAGATGAACAAAGCAATGGAACCAGATGGCATACACCCAAGGATATTAAAAGAACTGCGAAGGGAGATAGCAGTACCTCTGGCAGCCATGTTCACTGAGTCATTCAACACGAGTGAACTGGAGGAGGGCACATGTGGTCCCTTTACACAAGTCCAGCAGCAAGGAGGAGGTAGGGAAAAATAGGCCATTCAGCCTCACCTCAGCAGTGGGGAAGGTCATGGAGACATTGCTTAAAGAAAGGATAGTGGGGCATCTAGAAGCCATTGGAGCCCAGGACCACAGACAACATGGATTCACAGTGGGGACATCATGTCAGACAAATCTGGTTGATTTCTTTGACTGGGTGACAAAGGAAGTGAATCAGGGTGGGGCAGTGGACAACGCTTACCTTGATTTCAGCAAAGCTTTTGACACCATTGCACATAGGAGGCTGATAAACTAGCTGGGTAGGCTGGGCATGGGGGAAAGGGTGGTAAACTGGGTTAGAAACTGGCTAACAGACAGGAGGCAGAGAGTGGTGGTAAATGGGGTACAGTCTAGGGAGAGGGGGTGATCAGTGGGGAGCTGCAGGGATCGGTCCTGGGGCCAGTCCTGTTCAGTGTCTTCACTAGTAACATTGCAGAATGGCTGAAGGGATTTTTCACCAAATTTTCAACATAGCCATTTTAAGACCTCTGCTCAGGAACAGTGTCACTGTGATTTTCTTAGTGTGTCCCATACATTGATTTCACACACCGACAGCACCATTGTGCGCTACATGGACGGAAACACGTTTTGGGTGAGATGTGAAAAATGACAGCTGTACTACTCATAAGGAGGTGTGGTAAAATGGCAATGTTGAAAATCTGGAGTGAAAATATTGAAAATACATGAACTTACGAGCATGCGTAGAGCACAAAACATGCTCATAAAACAGTCATTTTTAGGAATTTTTTCACCAGATTTTTAACATAGCTATTCTAACACCTCTGCTCATGAACAGTGTCACTGTGATTTCCTTAATCTGTCCCAAACATTGATTTCACACACTGACAGTGCCACTGTGCGCTACATGGGTGGCAACACATTTTGGGTGAGTTGTGAGAAATGACAGCTGCACTGCTCATAAGGAGGTGTGGTAAAATGGCAATGTTGAAAATCTGGATGAACATATTGAAAATTTGCGAACTTACGAGTGTGCGTAGGAACAGCGCAATGCATGCTCGTAAAACAGTCATTTTTGGGAATGTTTTCACCAACTTTTCAACATAGGGTTTTTGGGGGCCTACCTCATGAACTGTGATACTGTCATTTTGTAAATTGGTCCCGAAAGGTGGTTCCACACAGTGACTGCGAAATCACCTTTCAGGGCCGATTAACGCCATGACAGTGACAGAATTTATGAGGTGGGGTCCCAAAAACCCCATGTTGAAAATTTGGTGAAAAAAATTCTAAAAAATGCCCGAGATATGCAGTAAAGTTGAAGAAACCCTATTTATTCCATTTTACAGCTTGCCAGCATTTCCTCAGTTCACGGTCGGCTTTGAAGAGTGCAGACATCTTCCCTGTCCTCCGAAGATCGTCATGCCAGACTCCAGAGGTATGTATTGCATGAGATGGGGGTGTGGGGAGGTGGATACACAGAGGGTTGGCATGGGTGGAGGGAGGGGGTTCAGGACAGTCAGCGAGGGAAGGATTTTTCTTTAAGTTTTTTTTTTACTTAGATGACGCGGGACTTGTGCTACGCTGGGGTGGCTTCCAGCGTGGCAGCTGGAATGCTGTTTGGGGTGGGAGGCAGTGAAGCCGATGGGGGATTGGGCACCCCATCAGCCATAGGAACTGTTGTCATGCTGGGGTGGGCTCCCAGCGTGGCACCCGATAGTCTGGGGGAGAACAGTGGTGCCAAAGGGGGATTGGGCACCCCATTGGTCATACAGACTGCTGCCATGCTGGGGTGGGCTCCCAGTGTGGCACCTGGAACTCTGTTGGGGGGGAGCGCAGCACAGCTGACGGGGGATTGGGCACCCCCGTGGGCTATACAATGTGTGCGTGGAGGGGAAGCACGAGCATGCAGTATGCATGTGTGTATGTGTGGGGGAGCGTGCATGAGCATGCAATATGTTATTGCTGCTCACAGAAGCGTAGCTCTCCCTTTCAGCTGTACGGCACTGCATTTTCAACTGCCATCATAGACAGCTGCAACATTCATTGGAGAAATGAGGCTGCTCCTAGAAACACACTGACTGAATTGGAAGATGGATGCCACACCTCCGAAAACGTGGATGATGGCACTATGTGTCTTGCACATGCATGCAAGCAACATAATAAAAATGGAAAGGGACCTGGGGTAGTCATGTCAGATGACCTAAAGGTGGGCAAGCAATGTGAGAGGGCAGTAAGGAGGGCTGGTGTGATACTGGGATGCATAGGGAGAGGCATCACCAGTAGAAAACAGGAAGTTGTTATTCCTCTATACAGACAGCTGGTGAGACCCCATCTGGAATACTGCCTGCAGTTCTGGAGACCCAATCTCCACAAAGACATAAACAGGATGGAGGCAGTCCAGAGGAGGGCAACTAAAATGGTGCAGGGTCTGCACCAGAAGACATATGAAGAGAGACTTAAGGAGCTTAATATGTATAGCCTTGAGGAAAGGAGGAAGGGGGGGACATGATAGAAACTTTCTAGTACCGCAAGGGAATCAACAAAGTCCAAGAGGGTAACATCTTTCAGAAAAAGAGGTGTGCAAGAACAAGGGGGCACAAATTGAAGGTAGTGTGGGGGGGGGCAGCTCGGAGGTAATGTAAGGAAGTATTTTTTCACAGAGAAGTTTGTGGATTCATGGAACGGCCTTTAGGAGGAGGTTGTGGAGTCAAAACAGTGGTGGAATTCAAGAATGCATGGGGCAGTCATAAGGCAATTCTAGGGGGTGGGGATAGGAAGAAGTAGGCTGTTGGTTAACTAGGATCTGCAACTTATCCATTAGGTAGGAAAATTGGCAGACTGGGTGGGCCAAGCGGTCCTTATCTGCCGTCAGATTTTATGTTTCTATGTATGTGCACATACATTTTTCCATTTTGGAAAGCCAGGCACTATACACCTTACATGAGCTGTTAAATCCCAGCGGATGCATTACACCATACAGCACGGTAACCCAGACAAATGGACAAACCCAGAGGCCAAATAAGTTTGCATGACAGAGGCTATGCAAACACTGTACCATAATGTATCATGGCAGAGGCTACCCGTACATTGTATCATAGCGAACTCTAAATGTTAATAGTGTAAAATTAATTCTGGTCATACACTTGTCTAACATATGCACCAATGTGTGCAGTAACTATACAATTAATTGAGTAATATGTATTTTGGTCATACATTGAGCTCATATGTTTCCCATTGTGTTCAGTAACTACTGGATACAGTGCAGTACGATGATCTTTAATGTAGTCTTAAATTTGGATCATATCCAAAAAGGCTTTACAGCGAAAGAAAAAAATACTTACACGTCAAACCTAGATTAATATACAAGTCCACAGTGCTGTATATACGTGCTAAAATAAAAAACAAGTAAACATCACAACTATAGAGCATGCCCTTGCTACTCGTCCTGCTCAATTACTTACAGTAAAACATACAAATATACTGTAAAATACTTAGCATCAGAAAAACACGTTATCCTGAAAAAAACTGCTGCTAATTAAGGTTGTGCTAACTGTCGGGAGTTTATAATAAGTAACTTTGAACATAAGGTCCGATACTCCTGTCAATAGCAGTAAAGTTTTAGTTGGTAATGGATGAAACCCCAACTAGTACCCGTTTGGTGAATTCGGTTCTCAATTTCCGAAGGCAAAGGATACACCAAATGGGGGATCGAAAGCACACAAGACGAAGACAGACTTACTGCTGCAGCCAGATTTGTCTCTCATTGTACAGTATCACAAAATAAAGGATTTCACGTAAGCTGTTCCAATGGACACTGCCCTATGCCCCTCATGTGGGTGCCACTGCCAACTGTCCACCCCCACGATCATCACCTTGGGGCTGAGTTACAACACCGCTACTTACCGATTGACCTTTTACGTCTCTCCATCTGCACCGTTGCTACTGAAAACAATGTGCAGTGAGTCAGGAACAACAGGCCCCCAGCCCTCCCTCTGCCCCTCACACCGTCCCATGCTGGGATGGATACTGGCCCCGAATAGCTCTCCACCCCCTTCTCTCGCAAACAGCTTGCTTGTTGATGGAGGCTCGGTTCCTTTCCAGTAAAGGTCGATCAGTTCCAGTCCTCAACAGGCAGTACTGGAGAGCGCCAACAACACAGCAGTTGATTGAACAGCCACCGTACAGATCTCTAGAGAGACAGAGAGATCTGGAGACCTTTTCCTGTCTGCGTGCTCCATACCACTCAAAAAGGCACAGCAGTCGGCCCCACCTGTGTATGCTAGCCAGTCCGGGCATCATACAGCTAGGGAGCTGGGGGCGGTGGCAGAGTCAGAGTGCTGCGGAGAAGTACCAGCTGGGGCGAGGTAGGTTGACACAGAGCCCTGACGTCACACAGGGGTTGTTCTGGAGTGTGGGAAGTACTTATTATTTAGCAAAGGTGTCTGTAAAAGTTTGGGAAATGAAGGCAGTGGACTGGATTCCCTAGATCTTTATTCTGAGAGAAACTAGTAGAGGTGCAGATCGGGAGGAAGGGGAGCTTGTGTAGTCAGCTATGGCATTACAAAGGATAGACTCGACCGGCTGATGGGCCTGAATAGGTTTCTGCAGTGTCTGGATGATAGGAATAAGACAACCTCTCTCTCGTTCTTTATAGTATTTAAAATAAGAACTTGCATTTTTTTGGGATGGGGGGTTCACAAACTGAGATTAGCACCGTGGCGTCCTTTCTCTGCTTTGAAAATTCGAATGCTTTACAATGGCCCTGTAAATAATATTAGCTGACGAAACAGCAGAGCTGTTTTGTGTGAGACACAATATAAGAACATAGTATATATTTTAATTTTAACAGTTAATTTGCCCATGAAAAGCTTGCTGAGCTGTAGCATCCCGTTTTCTGTGAGGTGCTGCTTTTACCCATTTCTGCAGCTGGGTGCACTAGAGAACTGATGATTTTACACACACATATACTCACACAGCCGGGTGGACAGCTCCAAATTACACTGCAATCATTTCACTCAGCTGTCCCTGATTACGAGGGACATCGCTCATTTTTATCCCTGTAAATTGTTCTGCCCTCGTCCGTCAAGGAAAAGTTTTTGCCTCAACAGATAGCATGTAAATTCAGAGTTTAAAGCAGAAATTCAGTAGTCTAAGATGCTAAACCAGAACTACATTTTGTACAAGTAAAACCAAGCTTCTTTCTCCATATTTGAGTATGTGTACATCATTATGAGGGTCAGTGTCCCTCATTGTGCCTCATTTTGATTGTCCGACATCCCTCATTTAAGTGACAGCGCAGTTTAAAGCTGTTTTTGTTCCCTAAGTTGATATTTTAACCACTGGCCCAGGCTTATTTTATTATAAAAAATATTACAGTTGAATGTAAGACTAAAGAAGTTAATTTTGTCCTCCATGTTGGGCTTGAGTGTTAACACTGTGGATATGTAATTGAGTAACCACTCACTTATTGTGTTCCTCTTCCCCTCTTCTAATAGGTGTCTTTTACATTGGCCTTCCCAGTTGCACAATGTATATAGTTACCCTGGTCGGGATTGGGAATGAGATCTAGGTATTTCAGTTTTTCTAGGATCTGCTTATAAAGTCTGACTGAATAAACGCTCCTTTCTATCTCCGGAATTGAACTCCCTTGTTCTAGACCTAATTATAGAGATTGGGGGAAGCAGGGATGGCTGGTAGGAGAAGGTATTGGGGCTGAGGCCCCTCATTCTGTTTTTTTTCATGTAATTAGCCCAGTGCTTTGGACAGGAAATTAAGTTTCGATAAAAAAGCCCCCCCTTCCAAAACCTCCTCTGGGTAGGAATTGCTGTTAACAGAGGATGAATACTTTAGAGGGATTGCTGTTAACAGATGATGGATACTTTAGAGCTGTAATATTTGTTGTTTTCTGATTCAGTTTCTTTTCCTTCGTTTTGTTTTTTGTTTTTAGTTGCTGGCTTTATAAAGGACATATCCCGGGATCCAAACAAATAACATTTCAATGAAGGAGTCTGCTCCCATGAGAAATGGGCTACATGCATTGTGTGATGGGGGATTGCACTGGCCTTTGTACTAGGTATACATATTTTTATTTCTGCAGGTATCAACTCTTCTGTAGTGTTTGTTACTCTGGGACCCCACGAACAATAGGTGCTACACCAAAATGAAGTGACCAGCTCAGTTTCGGTCCGGTAATTACACAACAGACCAAGAAATGCAAATAAAAAAATATCATATTCAATACATTCTTCCAGTAAAACAGTGTGAACATGTAACGATCCTAAAAAACAAACAAAAAAAAAAGAAAAAAAAAACACAATTAAAAACTCTAAATATCTCCACAAAACGAAACCGATTTGATTATGCCTTTCATATGTAACTCCTCACAGTAAGGGCAGACACTGCTGAGTTCACATTTCCATTGGTTAATCAGTTAAACAGAGATGGGTAGGGTAATGGATTTTTTTACTTTCTACAAAGTATATGAAGGTGTTTCATGACATGGATTCCTATTCATCCTAGTATAATATTGATGAAGAGGGGACGGACCTGATGGACCTATGGTTCTTTCGGACCTGTGTTACTCCAACACACACACACACACACACACACCATTTTTGTTATATCAGTCCCAGCGATGAATTAATTATACAACAGTCTGATAAGGAATATTCTTATTATTTTCCAAAGCTGCTAGTTATACAGTACCTGATATTGTTGAAGAAGTGAGATTGCTGTGATGCTCAGATGCTGCAAGTTTTCATTTAGGTAGAGTAAATAAATTATGTCTATCATTTATTATCCCCATAGGATAAGGTCTGAAAGGACAATATAAACTGATATGTGTTAATCCCGGTGATCAGAGTGGTTGTGTATGTATGTACTGTATACGTTAATTTTACTACTTGTAGGTGTGGCAGCATTTCTCCAATGCATGCTGCAGCTGTCTATGATGGTAGTTGAAAATGCAGTGCCGTACAGTTGAAAGGGAGAGCTGCGCTTCAGTGAGCAGCGATAAGATATCGCATGCTTATGCGTGCTACACACACACACACACACACACACACACACACATACACGCATGCATACTGTGTGCTAAATGGGCAGACTAGGTGGGCCAGGTGGTCCTTATCTGCTATCAAATTCTATGTTTCTATGTACTTCAGTTTTAATATATTTTTTTAGCTTTAAAGCATTTCCAGTGGCCTAGTAAAATTGAACTACAATTGTACATCACAGCATATTAGTGCAACAGCTAAAACAAAAGCAATCCCTTTCCAGTTTGCATTAAACCTAATGTGCAACTTTTTAAATTTAGTTTTGTTTCAGACAAGCAAACAAAACTCCTAACATAACGTATTACAGTGTGTGAGGGGAGCACGAGCACACAGTATGCATGCTTGTGTGTGTGTGTGTGTGTGTGTGTGTGGGGGGGGAGCGAGCATAAGCATGCGATATCTTATTGCTGCTCACTGAAGTGTAGTTCTCCCTTTCAACTGTACAGCGCTGCATTTTCAACTACCGTCATAGACAGCTGCAGCATGCATTGGAGAAATGCCGCCGCACCTACAAACACACTGACTGAATTGGAAGACGGGTGCCACACCTCCGAAAATTCGGATGATGGCATTATGTTTCTTGCACATGTGTGTAAGCAACATAAAAATGGATAAACCAGTAAGCAGGCATTTTGTGGAAGTGCACCAATCAGACCCACACTGTTTCAAACTTATGGGTCTTGAATGAGTACAGAATCCTGCCAGGGGTGGTGATGGAATCTTTTAATGCAAAGAGAAAGCTATTGGATTTTCAAGGAAGAAACAGTCAGGCCTAAGGGCCTGAATGAAAGATGGGACTTGAAATCATTTTTGAAGCATAAAAAATAAAGGAAGAATAGTGTTTGCCTCATATTAAAATGAAAAACACAAACTAAGACATGATGTCAGACAATATCCTCTCAGTATTCTGAGGAATTCCACCCACACTCTCCCCCTCTTATCCAGTCCTCTTTAGACCATCTCATGCCTTGGTGTTAAATATAATCCTATGCAAGTCTATGATATGCACATTAGCTGCGTTTGGGTATTTTTTATATATCTGTACATACTGTATTAATAACTACTGTCTTTTTCTGTATTCTGTTTAGGATTCTCTCATATCCGTTACATATGGCCAAGGAATTATTTCCACTCCTGAAATGAGAGGGTGCAGCCTGAAAATCTTTCCTCCAGTACACTATTGTGTTTAACTCTGCAAATCACTAATATCCATCTATATATAGTTTCTCTAGCCTTAGATTGCACATAATGTAAATTTGGAACCTCTTATTAGCCAGATAGCTGGCCTTAGTTGCTTTATGTTAATATTTTTGAATCTCTCATGTATTAGTTGGTTTTTAGCTACCTAATTCAGTTTGACATCCTCAAATTAGCTATTATTGTTAATGTATCCCAGTTGGAGATCCCACTGTTATATGAAATTGTAAGTTATTACGGAATTTAGTGCAAAACAAACTTTCATCTTAAAATACCTCATTTTGATTCACAGCTTAATTCTGTTCCCTTCTTTGAAAAATAAGACATCCTAGAAGAGCTTAAATAAAGACATGACATAGGGATGAATTTGCAAATTGCTTATTGGAACTAAGTATACTTGCTTTTGTACTTAGATGTATTTAATTATTGTTGTCTGGTGATTCATTGGCACATGTTACTGTGATGCCATGATTGTGCTTTGTATAAATTTGTAACATGTCCCGTATTGTTCATGCCCCCTTGAAAGGTGGTAGCCAATAAAATAAAACAACAAATTAGTTGGAAAAACTTTGGCTCTGTGTTTTTTGGAGCGCTGCTCTCTTTGGAATATTGGAATTTTGTGGCTGGCTGTCCTGCTACAGTGATTTGCCTTCTGACTGAGCACAGGACTGTGGTTTGGATTTCCTTATTTACAGTATACACACTGGCTGTGGCACTTAAAGGGACAGCATGGAGACACTGGTATGCCACTCTCACGCAGGTCAAAGAAGGACACCAGCAACCATGGATTTACCATCTCTGAGGGTCGTCTACCTGGCAGTGGGCATTATTGGAGCCCTGGGAGACCCTTAAGATAAGCCCATCGATTTGTGGGGGCTACACACAGTCTGCCATTTTACACGTGTTGGGACAGTTACTAGATACCCTGCTGGACCCTGCTTGGGAGTTCATCATATTTCCCACCACATCAGCAGAGCAGACAGCAACCAAGCAGCAACTGTATCGAACTGCACACCTACCAGCCATACAGAGTGCTATTGACAGCACCCATGTTGTCATCCGGGCACCCACAGGTGATGGGGTGGAGGCCTATGTGAATAGAAAGGGCTTCCACTTCATTAACTGTCAAGTGGTGTGTGATGCAACAGGGCACATCATCAGTGTCCTGGCACAGTACTTCGGCAGTGCCCATGATGCCTTCATATGGCACAACTCCATCCTGTGCCAGGGGTTTGAAGGCAGCGATATTCCAGATGAGAACCTCATTGGTGAGTATGCATCAGGCATCTCTCCCTAGGTGTCAGTGGTGTCACTAAACAATGCCCTTTACCTACACAGGGGACAGTGCACATCCTCTGTGTCCTGGCTCCTAACACCTGTCCTATGACCTGCATCAGTTGTGGTAGACAGGTACAATGTGGCACACATCACTACATATAATGTCACTGAGCAGGTCTTTGGCATGCTCAAGAAGAGATTCAGATGCCTTGACAATTCTGGTTGTGCCTTACAATACACCTCTCAGAATGTCTGTGGCCATATTCCTTGCCTTTTACATACTATACAACATGGTTCCAGACCTAGCTGCAGAGAAAGTGGATCAGAAGGCAGCCATTCAGTGCCTTCTCCACACCCTCTGCTTTCCTGCCAGCAAATCCAGGGATATCAGAAAGCAACAGGACAAAGAGCTCCTTCAGGTGCCACTCCCTCTGTGACTGCTATTTAACGATCAGGCTTCCAAACAGCCCCATGCGCTTAGGACCAAAGCAACAAGGACATCACATCAGAGCCTACCCACTGGAGCCAGTCCAACAAGACAGTCAGCAGCCTGACACTCTGCGCCTCGGAAGGGAGGCAGGGGAACACAGAAGGAGTGAAGTAAGTGTCTAGCAGGAGGAAGCAGGAAACCAGGAATTTCTACCTGACAAGTGAGGAAAGATTCCGGCTAAGCTTTAGTCATAACTCATACACTGCAGGGGAATGGGGAGTGTTAGGGTCAGGCCATAAGCTGGAATTAGGTGAAACACCCTACCTAGGATAGGGGTAAAAAAAAGGAGTTAAAGTAAGCAAACAAAAACAGGCATGGTAGGTAACAGTTATTATTTATTTATTTATTTATTGAATTTTGATGACCGGGTAGGCCCACTGGGCCCCGGAGGTCCCTTTTTCAGGGGCGACCCGGGAAGTAACAGTACATGAAATAAAAGACAATGGAGCAATATACAGGCTGAGGGTTTACAGTAAGCAACAGCTTTCAGATCCATGAGGTATAGCTTTCATATCTATGGGTCATAAATGTCTAACTGCTTATCCTATTGTGCATTTGCTCATGCTACAGAGATGTACAATTAATGAGACAGTACAGTGAGTTCGTTAGGTAACATTCCTCTTAGATAACATAAGATAATTTCTATGAATGTGAGGCGGGTAAGTGCTGACTGTTCAGTGGGTAGAGCTTAAGTATGGTAGAGAAAGCTGACGCAGGTCATTATTTTAGAGTTAGGTACCATAGCATAGGCAATTACTCATTGACAGCAGGAAGGTCTTGAGCCTTGTGCGGAAGCTTGGTACCGATGGGGTTATGCTGTTATGCTGTATCCAGTTATGCTGGAAGTGGTGCAGTGCAGTGACTATGGTGCGTCAGTTTTCAGGGATAATTTCTGGAGACTACAGTGCTGCCCGATCTGCGTGCACCTCTCTGGGCTTGAGGGTGAAAGCTGCTTGTCTCCAGGCTGAATTGGCTAGGATTCAGTGGGTGTCCTCCACCACTCTGGGACCACCCACTCTGCCACCGCTGCCTCAAAGGTTGCCAAGGAGGGGGTGGTTGAACTATGGTGGGCTAAAGAAGGATGAGGGTGGTGGGACAGAGGCACATCCCCCAGATGGTACCACTACACAATTTCTGCACCACTCTGACAGGGTGGGACTATCCCATGGAGGCACCCACAGTGGTGACCAAGGAGGATGTGGGGGTCCTTCATAGTGGAGGCCTCAAGTAGGGTAGCAGAGAACCCCAGAGCAGGAGTAGGCAGCAACTTCTGGTGGGGGACTCCATTGTGAGGGGGATAAATTTGTGGAGAGGGAGGGAAGGGGAGAAGGAGGTTAGGTGCCTACCTGGATCCACAGCTCAGACATACGGGAAACATATCCTGAGGACTGCTAGGGCAGCTTTATGGGAGGGAGAGCTGGATGTCATTGTCCACTTAGGGATGAATGACTTGGCCAGAGACCAGGCTAGGATAGTGCAGGAGGAGTTGGGGAGGGGTCTTAGGGAAACAGGATGCTCAATGACCTTTTCTGAAGTGTTTCCCTTCTATGACGGGGGGAGAATAGGGTACTCCATACCAGGAGCTTCAACACTTGAAAGAGTGGTGCAGAGAGGAGGGATTTGGCTACATTTGGGATTGGGGTCCGACCTGAAGGGATAAAGGCCTATACAGGGAAGATAGCCTGCATCAATCCTGGAGGGGAACCAAAGTCCTCAGTAAACAGTTTAAATATTACATTGGTGAGTATTTAAACTAGCCAAGGGGAGTGGTGGAAGAATGCAGGGTGACATAAACTGCCCCCCAATAGCTGAAGTAATCAGTAGGGAGCACCCAAAGGGATGGGACTCCCCAAGTGTACCTAAAAATAGGAAAGGCAGAATGGTAGAAATGGAGAGGGATGAGAATGAAGGCAGAGGGGGTAAGGAGAGTAGGCAAGAGGGATAAAGGGGGACTGGCAAGAAGGGTGGTAGCAGAATTTGGAAGACTATGTGTGGAAATGTTCGTAGTCTGGGAAATAAAAAATTTTGACCTAGTGGCCATTATGGCAGAGGCTAACCTGGACATTGTCACCATTACTGAGTCATGGTGCAATGAGAGCCATGGCTAGGAACTGGCTATACCATGCTATACTCTGTTCAGGAAAGACAGGGTAGGTAAGAAAGGGGGAGGAGTGGCTCTTTACTGTACATGAGGGATAGCATAAACGCAACAGAGGTACAGGGAATATGGGGGGCAGAGGCACTGTGGATCACCCTAGAGATGGGGAAATGCATTGCTGTTCTCAATGTTATCATCTACAGACCTCCAGTACAGGGGGAGGAGATGGACAATGTTCTGGTGGAAGTCATCCAAAAGATGGCAGCTAAGAGAGAGACATGCTCACATATGGCAACTATCAGAACGGGTGTCCCACAAGGCTCTGTGTTGGGTCCCCTACTGTGTTTGCTTTATGTGAATGATCTTCCCAAACACTGTTCTGTAAATACAAATATTTATTCATACGCTGATGAAACAATCATGTACACACAACAAAATAACTTAAATTTGGCTCTTGATATATTAGAAAAGGATTTTATTAATATACAGAAAGCTCTGTCAGATTTGAGATTTTTGTTGAATGGAAAAAAAACTCGGCCGATACTTTTTGCAAAAAAAAAAAACATGACATAGTTTGGTTGGACCATCAAATCTATTACAGGTGTAAACATTTCCAGGTTATATTCATGCAAGTATTTAGGCTTGACTCTTGATGAACATTTAACCTTTAATCTGCATGTAATGAATATATCAGTATAATTAAAACAATTGTTGAGGTTCTTTTATAGAAATAGAGTCCATTTTAATTTTTCTCTTAGAAAATGATTGGTTGGCTGTGCTGAAGATGGCTGCTTGATTCTTCATCTCCCTGGATTCACCAAATATCATCATCCATCCTACAGATTCCAGACTTCCTACCTTCACCAACATCTGAGATCTTACTATATGTACATCTCAGAACAGCTCTGGTACAGTATTTTTATTGCCTCATAATTACTGAACGAGTTATCTACAGCTTTTCAATTTCTCTATTAAGGCCTACAATAACGGCAGACCAATCTCCACATAACAGTTCTCTTAATAGAGTGGGAGGATGTTTCAGCAACTAATAAGTGAAATCAATGTATTAAAATTGCATCTCAACAAAATATCAATAATATGCAGGCACTTGATCAAAAAATCAGCGCTACTGATGTTAAAGCATCTCAAAATGAAGATTCCATTAACACATTACAGGCTACCATCAGGGAGCAGGACAGGATTATTAAGAACCTTCAGGACAAAATAGATGATATGAAAATAGAAACAGACGTAACAACCTTAGATTTCTCGGATTCCTGAAGATGTTGAACTAGGAGACACCAGTGCTCTTCTAACTCACGTACTTCCTTCTTTGCTTAAATTACCAGCCGGCCAAGACCTAATCATTGAGAGATCTCACCGCACCTTAAATCCGAGGCCTGGACCCGGCCAGAAACCCAGGCCCATCATTGCCAGATTTCTAAACCACGCACATACTGAACTGATTCTTCAAAAAGTGAGGCAATTAGGTGCACTTACTTGGCAAGAAAACAGAATCCTAAATTTCAGAGACTATTCTAAAGAATTATCTAACAAACAAAAAGCTTACAACCCCATTAAAACAATCCTTCATCAGCGTGGAATTAAGTTTGCACTGGGTACCCTGCAACAATGTCTTTTTGAATGATTCTACCAGAGATTTCAGTACCCCAGAACTCTCTCTGAATTTCTGAATTGGACACAGCCCGCACTTACATTGCCTTGCGATGCTAATGCAGCTCATTCCTGCTCAGCACAAACGCCACGCAATTACAATGTCTTGCCCTTCCTGCTGAAACTGTCCTTGGGTCCCTGAGAAATCTGTAGCCATCATTATCTGCCACTGTAGCTCCTGCCAAGCTCCATGCATACAAGAAAAAAAAGCATCTGGTTCTTCTCTAAATAATAATACCTGCTGTTTAAATAATATTTCCACCTCTCCAGCTTCCCATGTGGAACGTCACATCAGTTTTTCTACTCCTCTTACCTTGTCTAACAAATTCTCCCCACTCCAAGAAGATCTGCTCCAAGAAGATCTGCACTCATCTACGGAGGATCTGAGACAGACTGTATCCAACCCCTTTACTCAAGACCAGAAGAAGCTCTCAATGGTAATGACTCTCCCGATTCTTTCTGGGCTGATCTTGTGTCCAGCTCTCCCTTTAAATTATCTGAACCACCCAAAAAGAAAAGGAGAAGAAAATCGAAGAGCAAGGCTACCTGAGGCTTTTCCCACTAAAAAAAAAAAAAAATTGTAATAAATACTATGGCCCATAATTAGATGTGATATAGCAGTTTCTCACCAGAATCCCTCCTCTTCACACCACCTCACTCGATTCCTTGTACATTTACCACAAAGTGCAGTCTCTATCGCACCCAACAGGTTTGGAGCACTTAAATGCAGTAAATCGCTATCGCTGCTGAGAAGCCTGCATCTGTCTGTGGGAGGTGAGCCAATTGACACTGAAGGTATTTAATCCATGTGGGAGTTACTCTCAATGTATTCAATGGAAAAAATAAATAAATGAGAGAAAGAATAAATATTACAATGTTTGTAAGATCTCTTCTAATTAATCCTTGTGTGGTGCCAGACATTAGTATATATAATTGCTATTTACACTCTAATTTTTCATAAGCTTTAGCGCCACCATGTGGTCAGATGCATACATACATACATATATAGAGTTCTGTATTTCATATCAGTGTGCCCTTAACCCCTACTATTAGCATTTTCCCATAAAGCCTATCATTTGGAATGTGGAGGATGATTATACAAATACTCTAAAATCATTTACTTATTTAATATTTATTTTGCATCACTTCTGGTATGTAGTGCATCAGGTGCATTCCATTATATCTCACAGATTTTGCACCAAAGTATGCTTCCAATTGTATTTCTATACATTGAGTTTTTCCACCTTTTCACATTATTCTTCATCCCATTTTCTTCCAAATCATTGGAACTTATAAAAATGATTCCACAATACACTGATGCACTATGAACCTGTAGTATATACTGCATTCCCTAACCTAGCTTATGTGGATTAATACACAACTAATTACCTTATATCCTAGTACCATGAGTGATCTAATCTTACATTCATGGAATGTCAAGGGACTCAACTCACCTTGTAAACGTAAGCAAGTACTTACCTATCTTAAAAAGCATAAAACACATATTGCTTTCTTACAAGAAACTAAACATTTATCAGAGGATGTCGACAGACTTAAAAGGGACTGGGTCAGTCAAGTATATGCGTCATCTTCTCCATCCAAAACATAGGTTGCTATCTTAATACATAAATCTTTAATTGGCCCCCATAAAATCATTAGAGACCCAGATGGTAGGTGGATTATAACCCTATTAAACACCACAGCAGGCCCGCTTATGTTTGTGAATGTGTATGCACCCAACTTTGATTCACCCATTTTCTTCCATAATCTATCCCAAAAAATTATGATTAATAATAAAAATAACTCACCTATTCTTATTGGTGGTGACTTTAACTTAGCACTGCAAGCATATTTAGACAGAAGTAACTCATCACATGATGCCAACCCCCGTAGTATTAATGCTCTATCAATGCTTGTGAAGGATTTAGGTCTCTCTGACATTTGGAGACTACATCATCCCAGACAACAAGATTACACCTTTTATTCCTCTTTACATAAATCATATAGTAGGATTGATTATTGGTTCTCTTCTCCCCTCATTACTGAAAAAATATTGATACATTGATTCTCCCTATTGTTATATCTGATCATTTCCCTATCAGTTTGCATTTACTCTGGGGTTCACCGTCTTAAAACCCATCTTGGCGTTTAGACCCACTTTTACTCAGAGACCCTGAATTCACTCCTTGGATCAAAACCCAGATTCAAGATTTTCTTTCTATTAACGATACTCCAGATATGTCTCAAGGTACTATCTGGGAAGCATTAAAAGCCACTATTAGAGGTAAAATTATTAGTTATGCAGCGCATAGAAAGAAATTAAGAGAACAATAATTAGCTAATTTAGAAAAATCCCTTAAAGAAAAAGAAACCCAATACTATAAATTAAATAAACCCAATCATAATTCACAGCTTCATCTGGAAATTCTACAATTAAGAATTAAAATTAACGAGTTGATATCCAGGAAAGCTGAACTTGCACTTTTAGGATTAAACACGTTATTGGGAACAAGGGATAAATGGGAAAGTTGCTCTCTTACCAGCTAAAAACTCAACAGATGCAGAGACATATAGCAGGTCTAAAAGATCCATCAGGTCAGACACACACAGACAACCTTTCAATCAATCGTGTTATGCAATCCTTTTACCATCAACTATACTCGCAACCTAATACTACAAATCCCAACCTAATACAACATTTTCTGGAAAAATTGAATCTACCCCACCTATCACCTCAGGACAAAGCTGTGCTTGATAAACCAATCACTTTACAGGAAATCCAAACTGCTTTATCATCATTAAAAAACGGTAAAGCACCTGGCAGTGATGGGTTCCCTATTGATTTTTATAAAACCCTATCTGACACTCTTTGTCCTGTATTAGTCAATGTATTCAAGAAGCAACCTTAATAAAGAAACTCCCATGCACAATGACCGAAGCCATCTTAACAGTCTTACCAAAAAGACAAAGACCCTTTACTTCCTTCAAACTATAGACCGATCTCACTTCTTAATACTGATGGAAAAATCTTTGCCAAATTATTAACTCTCCGCTTAGAATCTTTAATGACTAAACTCATCCATACTTCTCAATCAGGATTTATCAAAAATAGAAACAGTTCCGATCATCTTCCGCTCATTACTCAATTTAATTCACAAAGCAAAAACTCTTAAAACCCCTGCAGCTGCAATAGCCATTGACTTTGAGAAAGCATTTGACTCTCTCAATTGGGAATATCTATATCAGGTGCTATCTCATTTTGGCTTTACAAATAATTTTTGTGCTTGGATTCAATTATTGTATACCTCCCCTTCAGCTCGAGTTCTCACGAACTCTATTTTGTCCCCCTCCTTTTACTTAGCAAAAGGCACCAGACAAGGATGCCCCTTATCACCTTCATTGTTTATACTTGCCATGGAACCTCTTTCTGCATCCCTACGTCAATCCGGTACAATTAAAGGCATTACTATTGGTAACTCTCACTATACTTCACTCTCATATGCAGATGATCTCCTTATTTTACTTGAAAACCTCAAAAGTTCTGGGCAACCTTTAGTTAAATTACTGAATGACTTCACCTCCCCACTCCAGACTAGCTCTAAACCTTAACAAATCAGAAATGCTACCACTGAATACCCTTTGTAGTCCCCTCATGAACAACTCATTAGGCTTTCGTTGGGCCCCCCAAGGTATATCTTATCTTGGCATTCGGATCACCCGACATTGAATAAATTATGGGATGCTAATCTTTCCCTCTGTTAACCAGTATCCAAACAACACTTGATAGATGGAAGCTTACTTAAACTTTCTTTTAATGGTAAAATTTCTGCCATTAAAATGTCAATAACTCTAAAATATTATACCTATTTTCCAATATCCCTTTGATACTTCCCTCTAGTTTTCTTACCAAAATAGACAAAATTATCGGCAGCTTCATTTGGGAAGGCAAAATACCTAGATTTAGTCATAATAAACTTAGATCCCATTGGTCAAAGGTGGCTTTGGCGTCCTTGGTTCCAAGCCTACTTATGGGCTTTCCATACATCTCAAACAATTAAATGGTTTAACAAACCCAACATCCAGTCTCCTTTATGGGTCAATATGGAAACATCCTTATGTCCTGGTAATGTGGCAACTTCTTTCCTTTATAACAGCCTTACCTCTTCTTTAAAGTCTCACCCTACCATAGCTGCTTCTATATTCTATTGGAAAATCATTCACAAGCATATTAAATCTAACCCCAGACCCTTAGCTTACACCACCATCTGGGGTACCCACCATATATCTCTTGATAAGCACCCCATTTTTTGTCATACCTGGAAAAATAAGGGTATTCTCTTTTTGCAGGATATACTTGAACCCAAGTCATTAAAGTTAAAATCTTACACCGACCTACGAGGTATATGGAATCTTCCCCATCAGGATTTTTGGAAATATCTACAGCTTCATACCGCATGCAACTCTTACCTCACACCCTTCTCTATCAATTCTCTGTATGATAAGCACATCTCTAAATGGATAAAAACAACATCCAATTTAAATAGCACTGTTTACAAAGATATTTGTGATATCCTTCCTGACTACTCTGTCAATGCTAAAAACAGATGGAGTACTTTGCTACAATATAATATCACCAATGCACAATGGTCCAGATGTTGGCTCTCCTGTCACAAATCTTTTAATGATAACGCAGATTCCCTCATTCAAACCAAGATCCTTCATTTGTGGTACAGAACTCCTGTTGTATTACAAAAAATGGGTTTATTGAACAATAGCAATTGCTGGTGCTGCAGTTCCCCCAATGGGGATTTATTGCATATCTTATGGCACTTTCCCCTCATACAAAAGATTTGGCACTGTACTCACAGATTTGCAATGAAAGTGGTAGCTCAACCTTTTACACTAGACCCTAAACATTGCATTCTTGGTATTTTTAATCACCGTTCTTATAAAATTTCATATTCGCATGAGCAGATGGTTAAATATACTCTTCCTTCAAGTTAAACGCACAATCCTCATGCATTGGAGATCAATATAATCCCTACCCTTCCGGTATCATTAACCAACTATTGCAATATGCCTCTCTGGACGTATGACATATATCTTGTCTGACCGACTCATGTCATATAACAATTGTTGGCAGGGCTTTTTTAATTTTTTGGAATCATCTAAATCTTCCAACACCAATGTATGGACTTAATATATATGGATTTTCCCCTTTTACTAATACATCATTGTAGTCTCGCTTTTTTCCCCTTTTTTTAGTTTCCCTCTCTCTCTTCTTAACTTTCTTATATATCTTTTCTTTCCTATACTCTGTTCTCAATCATTCTTTATTACTCCACAATCCTTTTACGAATGTACTTTTTTCCCTTTTGCAGCATCATATATAATTATGTAACATTTTAATATAAACCGTATCTAATCATACTATCCGCTTTAAGTTCACTACAAATGTCAAGTATATACTAATTACATGACCTGTATTGTGTACTATATTTTAAACCAAAACTCCTTGTATTATTGTAGCAATGTTCTTATTATATGCTGCCTCAATTTCTTTAAAAAAAAAATCCTCACATTGTACTGTACTGTAAGAGGTTTGTCTGTATATCTTGTGAAAAATTAATAAAAAAGTTTAACTGCAAAAAAGAAAATGATTGGTTTCTTCATTATGTTTACCAATATTGGATGATGGAGTCTGTATTTATAAGAACTCAACAAGTACAGCACTCAATACAGTAGATCCATTATATACTGTAATAGTGCATTGAGATTTATTACAGGTTTACCTTACAAAACCCACTGATGTTTATTGTACACTAGTGTAGGATGGACTTCTTTAATTGAATGTAGAGAACTGCATTGGAATCTGTTTGTCTATAGGTTCATTTTAAAAGTTTTACCCCATTCTTGTTAAATGTACTTCAACCCAAAACATCTTCTAAGTATATTCTGAGATCTGCAACTTACCAATCTTTTCAAATACCAAGACATAGAACAAAGTATGGGGAAATTACTGTAGCTGTTTCTGTATCACACACTTGGGACTTGATTCAAAAGAAATTAGATATAAAAGTACTGTTGCCAATTGCACGCTTTAGGGCTTCTCTTGCTAGTTAAGATGGCTCTTGTCCCATGAACACTCCTCAAAGATGTCTCTGCACTTGCCAACATTGTCCACCCTCAGTTTACGCTCTAAGCAGACTATATCATCCACCCTTCAACCTAACCTCCCCCCTGCACACCCACCACAGTCCCCTGCCTACTTACCTGTCCTCGCAGACCACACCTGTTACCTTCCAGACCTCCTCCTCTCTCACTTCCCCCTTAAACTTCTTGTAATCACCCATCATTTTTGGACTCCTCTCCCTTCTGTTGTCACCTACCCTCAGGCTTTCTCCAACCTTCCTTACTGTTTCCACTTCCAACCCCCCATATTTCTGTTCTAACAAAGTCTTTCTATCAGACTGCTAACCTTTCCCCTCACCTCTACCTCTCTCTTCCTCGCAGACCACATCTCATCCCCCTTCCTCTCCCTCTCCCAACTTCTTGTAATCACCCATCACCATTGGCCCCTATCCCTTTCTGTTGCCACCTACACTCATGCTTTCTTCAACCTTCCCCACTGTTTCACATCCCACCCCCCACTTTCTTTTTTGACAAAGTTTTCTACCAGCCTGCTAACCCTTCCTCTCACCTCTACCCTCTCCTCCCACCTGCCCCTGGTTCTCCCTTGAACCCATCTACTCTCCCCATTTTCAAGGATCAATTGCATCTTAACTATCTCCCTATGTTAATTGCTATTGCTGCACCTCAGTGAACTGTTTGTTTATTATCATGTGCTGTATATTACGTATGTTCAACTATTTGTTTTTATTTTCTGATGTGGAACCTTTGTAAAAGATCTTCTGCTCAAAGGTTGTTTCTGAATAATAAATAAATAAATAAATAAAGTTTAACTTATAAACATTGTAATTGTTTTGGCTTATTAACCAAAATTAATCTAGCAGAAGCAGAAGAATCAGCATTTATACAGCACTTTTCATACACAGTGTATCCCAAGGCACTTTACAAGCAATGCTAGACTGGTAGTGAAGTGACTGAATGTGTTTTGGCAGCCATATCGCACATCATCACCCACACACAGTTTGGATAATTTCATGAACTGGTTTATGGGAAGGGAAATATTGGCCAGAACACCGGGAATGTTCCCTACTCTTTTGCGAAGAGTGCCCTGGGTTCTTTTACTGTACTTCCACATGGACACCCACCAGGACAGCACCAGGATGGGCAGAAGGGACCTCGGTTTAATGACTCATCTGAAGGACGGCACACACCAGGAGCACAGCACCCCCCCAATACTGCACTCGGATGCCAGCAATTTTTAGGTGCAAGTCCAATCCCAGTGTGGGATGAGAACCCACGACCTTCTGGTCCAGAGGTGGATGTGCTACCAACTCAGCCATGCTGACACCTACATGATGGTGATGATTTTATTTATGGGAAAAGGAATGCTCAGGAGACAGTGTTACAGCTCCTGATATTGCTCACATTTTAAAACTTTGAACAGTTGCTGAACTGGTCAGGTGTACCTCTGGGGAGAGGTGGTAGTGTTGCAGGTCATTGCCTAGCAACCAGGTTAAGCTGCACCACAGACTTGTGGGATACAAGGAGGCTGTCTACCTGACATAAACAGGGAGCAGCTGGTATAATTTTAGAGTGGCAGTAGGGCTACTTTGCATCAAATTTTAAACCAAATCCACCACATGAGGTGGTTTAATTTGTTTTAATATTCTTGAGAGAGTTCCCAAGTTGGGGCATAAGTGGGAGACTGGAAGTGACCCAGGAATGCTTCCAGCCTGAAATACTTTAAAGCTCTTGTCCCAAAGCGAGCAGGTCAGTGGAAAAGGAGCACTCAGGAGACAGTGTTACAGCTCCTGATATTGCTCACATTTTAAAACTTTGAACAGTTACTGAACTGGTCAGGTGTACCTCTGGGGAGAGGTGGCAATGTTGCAGGTCATTGCCTAGCAACTAGGTTAAGCTGCACCACAGATTTGTGGGATACAAGGGAGCTGTGTACCCAATGTATACAGGGAACAGCTGGTATCATTTTACTGTGGCAGTAGGGCTACTTTGCACCAAATTTTAAACCAAATCCACTGCATGAGGTGGTTTAATTTGTTTTAATATTCTTGCTAGAGTGCCCGAGCGGGGCATAGGCAGGAAACCAGAAGTGACCCAGAAAAGCTTCTAGCCTGAAATACTTTAAAACTTTTGTCCTCAAGTGAGCAGGGCAAGTTTGAGTGGGACGCCGCATGGAGCCACGTGCATGTCCACTGTGTCCACTGCGGACACAAGGACCAAAAGGGAACAGAAGCATAAGCAAGGATGATTTTTAAAACATTATAGTAAAATGGCATCACAGTTAAATAAATGTAAGAAATGTCTGATGTATGTTTTGGGGGAACAAGTAGAGGGTTATATTTGTCTAAAATGTTCACAGATAATAGACCTCACGAAAGAGATAAACAAACTAAGAACTAGACTGGAAACTAGACATGAAATAAAAACACTGGAGAATTACAGAAACTCGATGTCCAGTGAAATATATTCAGATGAAAGCAAAACAGATGACCACATAGAAGAATGGGCTACAGTCAGGAAAATAGAGGGAAGTGCAGAAGAAAGCAAATTTATAACAGTGCCCCAATTCAAACCTACAACAAATTCAGTGTGCTTGACAAATTAAAAGAACAAGATTCCAGTGAAAGTTCCTGGAATTCTCAAAATCCAAGCAGGAAGATAGATAAACCTGGTAGTGAAATCTGTACCGATACAACTCCAAAAATGCAAGAAAAAGACATCCTTGCCAAACAAGGGGATACAAATATTAACAGGACACACAAAATTACCTCAAAGGGAGACCTGCAGACAGACCTAAATCAGGAACAAACAAACAAAAACACCAAGGAAATCACAGTATGAGGAGACTCTACCATAAGGGGGATAGATGGAATACTATGTAGAGATGGTAAAATGAACAGTATGGTGTGCATGTTCCCGGGAATAAAAATACATGAACTGGGCAGGTTATTAGAAGGATACTTGGGTAAATCAGAATAACCTTTGGTAGTACTACAAGTAGGAGTCAACAATGTATATACTAAGGACCCAAAGAAGATCTTTGAGAACTATTCAGATCTAATACATGAATTAAAAACAAATACTAAAGATATAATCATATCAGGTATCCTGCCCACTTATGGAAGACATCACTACACTTAACTCTTGGTTAAGACAATTATGTCTAGATGAAGGGATTGGATTCATAGATATCCAGTGTACAAAAATGATGGGCTACATCTAAATAAAATGGGCTCAAGAATATCAGCCAAGACTTTCAACAGAGGGGGGAAAACACACAAAAAATAAACCTCAAAATATCAAACAATCATACTGTAAAAAAGAACAAAATAAAAAGCAGCAAAATATAGTTGTGTGTTTTTTAGTAAATGTCAGAAGTTCGGACAAAACATTTGATGAATTTAAATACCTAATAAAGGAAAAAAAACATCCAAATAGCACTTCTTATGGAAACCTGGTAGGAGGAGGGGGATACATGGGATAAAAATATGAAAGGATATAACCTGTATAATAAACCTAGGAGATACAGTAAAGGAGGGGGAGTGGTAGTTTATATTCATGAATCACTAAAAAGTATGGAAGTATATGAAGGAAACTTAAATATAGAACACCTGTGCATCAAAAAAATTCCCTCAAATGCCCCCAAAAACATGCTGGGAATCCTATATCGTCCCTCCTCAACTAGCAGAGAAGATGACCAAGAAATTTAAAATTATCTAGACCATTTAAATCCAGTAGCTAACATCATCCTAGCAGGTGATTTCAATCTACCAGGCATAGACTGGGAAAAGCAAGCTGCAAAACAAAAAATTGATAGAGACTACCTTGAAAAATGTAATCAGGGGGCGTGGCTTGGCTAAGCTGAAGGTGGCTGCTTAATTCTGTTGCTCCTGTGATCACCAATTATCATCATCCATCCATCACTACCCATACAATCACTCTTTGCCAATAACTGGGTCCTTACTCTACCTACATCATAGTTCAGCTCTGGTATAGTATTTTTGCTATCTAGCAGTTATAGATCTTTATATCTGCAATCAGACAGCTTCTCTACTTTCGGCCTGCAACAATGGCCGACCAGCCTTTGCATAGCAGCTCTCTCAACAGAATTGAATCAATGTTTCAGCAATTAATCAATGAGTTAAATGACTTAAAAATAACCTCACAGCAAAATGTTACTAATGTACAATTGCTTGACCAAAAAATCACTGCTACAGAAGCTAAAACAATTCAAAATGAATACTCTATTATGGATCTGAAAGCTACAATCAGGGAGCAGGATAGAGTTGTTAAAAATCTTCAGGATAAAATTGATGACATTGAAAACAGAAACAGATGTAACAACCTTAGATTTCTTGGATTTTCTGAAAGTGCAGAGCTCGGAGACACCAGCGCACTTCTGAAACATGCACTTCCAATGTTGCTTAAAACTTCCACCCGGCCAATACCTCATTATTGAGAAATCTCATCGTACTCTAAGCCCAAGGCCTGGTCCAACTCAGAAACCAAGGCCCATCATCGCTAGATTTCTGAACTATGCACACACAGAATTAATCATTCAAAAGGCAAGGCAAGTGGGTACGCTTACTTGGCAGGATCATAAAATATCAATCTTCAAAGATTTCTCAAGAGAACTATCTAATAAGCGCAGACTCTACAATCCCATCAAAACTGTTTTGCACCAGCTGGGCATTAAGTTTGCTCTACGCTATCCAGCCACAATGAGTCTATTTCTGGATGATTCATTCAAGGACTTTTGCACACCTGAAGCTCTATCAGTGTTTCTTGATATACCTCAAACTACACTTACCACACCCATTGATTGTGCTGCAGTTGATCTAAACATTGACCCAAATTCCTCTCAAGAGGTCCAACAGTCTCCAGCGATCGTCTTCGAAACTAATCAAAAAATTATAGAGAAGCCTGCACAGACTGCAACTAATACTTCAGCTTCTGCCCGAGTTTCAGCGCGCATACAAGAAAAAAAGTCTGTTAACTCTCTGCATTCCAAACACTTGTGCTGCTCAAATGATACTCCTTCAACATCCGACTTGCAAACTGAAAGGCATGTTGGTTTCTCTACTCCTCTTGCGTTGTCTAACAAATACACTCCACTCTGTGAAAATTCACTTTCATCTCATGAAGAAGTTCGGGAAGATGACTTGGATCCACCCGCTGATGCCCATGCGAATGCCCTGCCTAATATTAATTCCCCTGACTCCTCCTGGGCAGAGCTGGTATCTAGCTCCCCATCTAAATCAGCAGAACCCCCCAAAAAGAAAAGAAAGGGGAAACTGAAGAACAGAATCCATAATACTGCTTCCCAAATGCAAAACCGTAACAAGCATTGACTGATACGCAGTTCTGATCCTATGTGTGAATATCTACATTAAGCCCCTTTATTCTAGTAACATATTTGGTTATTCCTTTTTTTTTTTCTCTCTCTCTCTCTTTTTTTTTTTCAAACGCGAAGCCTCATACTAATATGTATAATACTATTACACCCAGTCGGTTTGGACTTAGTAAGGCTGTAAACCGCGTTTGAAACTTAGGGGCTGTATTCAAAGTTTTTTGCTCACTTGAAGCGCTATCTGCATTTCTTAATATGCCTCAAACTGCACCCATCACACCCATTAATTGTGCTGCAGTAGATCTAGCTATTGCCCTGAATCCCTCTGAGGAGGACCGGCGGTCCCCAGCTATCGCCAACGAAATTGGTCAGGAATTGCAGAGAAACCTGCACGGTCCGCAACTAATACATCTGCTGTTGCTCAAGTCTCTGCACGTATGCTAGAGAAAGAAATCTGCCAGCTCTCTGCATACCAGACACTTGCATTGCTTGAATAACATCCACTCAATGTCCTACTCGCAGTCTGAAAGCATGTTGGCTTCTCTACTCTTCTTGCACTGTCTAGCATGTGCACTCCACTCCATAAAGATTCACTTTCATCTTCATGAAGCACTTCGGGAGGATGACTAGGAACCACTCGCTGATGCCCACGCAAATGTACTGCCTATAGTTAATTCCCCTGTCTCCTCCTGGGCAGAGCTGGTGGCTGGTTCCCCATACCCCCTGAAAAAGAAAAGTAAGGGGAGGCTGAAGAACAGCGTAATTAACACTGCTTCCCGGGTGCAGAACTGTAGGGGGCATTGACTGCCACACATTTCTGATTTTATGTGTGAACATTTATGTGGAGCTCTTTGTTTCAATATCACATCTGGTCATTCCTTTTTTCCCCTTCTTTTTGTTCAATTGCGATGCCTATCCTAATATGTTAGTGCTGTCACATCCAGTCGGTTTGGATTCAACAAGGCTGTAAATCGTGTTTGAAACTTGGGGGCTGTATTCTTTCAATGAATCGAATCTGCAAGCATATTTTTGCTGAACTTATCTATATGTGTAAACCTATTTACACGGAAATATACAACTTTTTTTTAGGTCTCTCCCAGGTCCATATGTGTTCTACTAGCTAATAGCTTATTAATAAAATATAAAACAGAAAAAAAAAATAAATAAAATATAGCATGACGCTATACATGTTCAGCACATTTAAAGATTCACTTTCACCTTATGGCAAGTGCTGTATACATATATTTGCATAGTGGTTATCTATATCATTTTTAGTGTACCTACTATCTTAAGCTAATAGTACACATATACCACATATCCATACTTTAATAAGGTCATGTGGATGACTACATAACTTATAAGTCTTTGTTTTTTGGCTTATGCTGTTTAATGATATGTGATGTTATATTGGCATACTATCTCTTTTATTGAACTAATACGATATAGTTCAATCTGATTACCATGTCTGGTTTTATTACCACTTTAAAAATGTTTTTTATACTGTTTGGTATGATGTTTATTGGTCTTTCCCAGGGTTCTAGCTTAACTACCTGAGTTATAGTCGTAGTAATTACTTATAAGATATTGTTAGACATAGTTAATATCTTAGGAATATAGCGTGTTGCTTTTTCTTAAGTGTTATCTACATTTTTACATGCCTAGTAGTGTGGTGAGAAAGTCTCTGGTATGTACGCTGACTCTTATCTCTCTACACTTCACAAATGTTCTTACTGTATTATACAAGTTTTTGTTGTTTCTGTGTATATTCTCTCTACTATTTTATCCCTGTATCTCTCTTTAGTGAGGCTCAATAGATATATTTATCATATTATTTTGAATCCATACATCCTAATGATCCTGCTCACATCTGTACAACCTATTCACCTGCCTTTTGAACCTTTGACATTCTCTGACTTAGTTTTTTATGAGTCCCTCATTCTGATTTGTAACTTCATATTTTACCGTTTACCATTATGAGTGATTTGATATTATATTCATGGAATGTTAAGGGACTCAATTCACCTTGTAAGCACAAACAAATACTTACCTACCTACCTTAAGAAGCATAAAACACATATTGCTTTCTTACAAGAAACTAAACTTACGTCAGAGGATGTTGACAGGTTAAAAAAGGATTGGGTCTGTCAATTTTTTGCATCCTCTTCCTCCTCTAAAAATTGGGGAGTCGCTATTCTATTACATAAATTCCTTAATTGGACTCCAAAGAAAATTATCATGGATTCGGACGGTAGATGGATCATAACTCAATTAACTTCCACTGCAGGTACTTTTATGTTAGTTAACGTTTATGCCCCTAACTCTGACTTCCCTGAATTTTTTCATAACTTGTCTCAACAAATTATGATTAATAACTCACCTATTCTTATGGGTGGAGATTTTAATTTAACCTTAGAGGCACACCTAGATAGAAGTAATAAGCCATATGATGCTCATCCACGAAGCATTAATGCCTTGACATTGCTAATGAAAGATCTGGGCCTTTCTGACATTTGGAGACTTTCCCACCCTAGACAGCGTGACTATACATTTTACTCCTCATTACATAAATCTTACAGTCGTTTTGATTATTGGCTTTCATCCCCTCTTATTGCAGAAAAAACTATTGATACTGATATCCTCCCAATTACCATATCAGACCACTCTCCTATAAGTTTACATTTACTTTGGGGTCCAACCCCTTCTAAATCTCCTTCTTGGCGTTTAGATCCACTCTTACTGAGAGACCCAGAATTTATGCCTTGGATTACAGCCCAGATTCAAGACTTTATCTCATTTAATGATACCCCTGAGGTATCTCAAGGCACTGTTTGGGAAGCATTAAAAGCAACAATTAGAGGCAAAATTATTAGTTTCACAGCTCACAGGAAAAAGCTAATAGAGCAACAACTAGCAAATTTAGAGAAATCCCTTAAAGAGAAAGAAACTCAGTACTATAAAACAAAAACAAAACAATCATAACTCACAACTACATCTTGAAATTCTTCAGTTAAGAATTAAAATAAACAAATTAATATCCAGGAAAGCTGAACTTGCCCTCTTAAGGCTTAAACACCGCTGTTGGGAACAAGGAGATAGATGTGGGAAATTGCTTTCATATCAGCTTAAGACTCAACAGATGGAGAGATATATTGCTGGTTTGAAAGACCCATCAGCCAAATTTATACAGATAACCCTACAATAAACCACATTATGCGTTCTTTCTACCAGCAACTATTCTCATCCAAATTCCAGTTCTTCCAATCAAATACATGAATTTCTTGATAGACTGCAGCTTCCTCACCTCTCTCATCAAGACGTGGCCATACTGGATGAGCCCTTTACCCTACAAGAGATCCAAACAGCACTATCATCTTTAAAAAATGGTAAATCCCCTGGGAGTGATGGTTTCCCTGTTGATTTCTATAAATCCTTATCCGGTACTCTTTGTCCCTTACTTCTTAAGGTCTATCTGGAAGCATTCTCTAATGGTAAGCTACCCCACACTATGACTGAGGCCATTATTACTGTTTCACCAAAAAAGGATAATGACCCCTCTCTTCCCTCAAGTTACAGACCAATATCACTGCTTAATACAGATGGAAAACTCTTTGCTAAATTATTAACCCTTCCCTTAGATTCATCAATTTCAAAACTCATCCATAATTCTCAAGCCGGATTTATTATAGAACTGGTTCTGATCATCTTCGTTCCTTGTTTAACTTAATTTACAAAGCAAAACTCTTAAATCTACAGCCGTGGCCATTGCCATTGGTTTTGAGAAAGCATTTGATTCCCTTAATTGGAACTATTTATACCAAGTTTTATCACATTTTGGTTTCACTAATAATTTCTGTGCTTGTATCAAATTATTGTATACTATCCCTTCTGCTCGAATTCCTACTAACACAACTCTATCCCCCTCATTTCATCTTGTAAGAGGCACTAGACAGGGATGCCCCCATCACCATATTTGTTTATACTTGCCATGGAGCCTCTCTCTGCAGCTCTTCATCAATCCTGCATAATTAAAGGCATCCCTATTGGTAACTCTCGCTATACAGTACTTCACTGTCTTATGCAGATGATCTTCTTATTCTGCTAGAAAATCTCCAATCTTCAGGGCAACCTTTAGTTAAACTCCTTAACTTATTCACCTTTATCTCGGGACTTGCTCTAAATCTCAATAAATCTGAAACACTACCATTAAATAACCTCTGTAAATCTTATATGAATGATCCTTTGGGCTTCTGCTGGGCTCCCCAAGGTATCTCATATTTAGGTATCCGGATCATCCCATCATTGGATAAAGTATAGGATGCTAATTTCTCTCCTCTACTAACTAACATTAAAAATATACTTGACAGATTTAAATTGCTTAATCTTACCTTTAATGGGAAAATGTCTGCTATTAAAATGACAATAACTCCTAAAATATTGTATCTTTTTTCTAATATCCCTTTAAAACTTCCCTCTTGTTTCCTCATCAAAATTGACAAATTAATAGGTAATTTTATTTGGGATGGCAAAATCCCCTGATTTAGCCATAACAAACTTAGATCCCATTGGTCAAGAGGTGGATTTGAACTCCCTTGGTTTCAGGCCTACTTTTGGGCTTTTTGTGCAGCCCAGACTATCAAATGGTTTATTCAACCTGACACCAATTCACCATTATGGGTTAATATGGAAGCCTCCCTTTGTGCAAACAACATTGCTACCTCCTTTATTTATAATCCCATCCCCTCTAAATTAAAATATCACCCCACTATAGTACCATCAATGCTGTACTGGAAAATAATTCATAAACACCTCAAATCAACCCTACCCCTCTTGCTTATGCTCCTATCTGGGGAAATTGCCAAATATCTCTTGAAAATCATCCAATCTACTGTCAAACCTGGAAAAATAGAGGCATACTCTTCTTAAGAGACATACTCGAACCCCATATGTTAAGAATAAAATCTTATTCTGATCTATGTACTCAATGGAATCTTCCCCACCAGGATTTTTGGAAATATCTACAGCTTCATACAGCATGCACTTATTATTTCTCACTTATTGCGAATCAATTCTTATATGATCAGCACATCTCCAAATGGATAAAAACAACATTTAAACTGAATAGTGTTATCTACAAAGATATTAGAGAATCACTACCAGACCAGTCCATTAGTGCAAAAAATAAATGGAGCAATTTGTTACATTATAACATTACAAATGAACAATGGCATAGGTGTTGGCTTTCTTGCCACAAATCTTTTCAGGATAAATGTAGCTCGCTCATTCAGACTAAAATCCTTCATTTGTGGTACAGGACCCCAAATGTATTGCATAAAATGGGATTAATGGACAATGATAACTGCTGGCGCTGTAACTCTCCCAATGGCGATTTACTTCATATTTTATGGGATTGTCCCCCCATACAAAAGCTTTGGCCTCGTATTCATATACTTGCAATAAAAGTGACTGGTCAATCCTTTGTATTGGATTCCAAACATTGTATACTTGGTATTTTTGACCCTCATCCCTATAATATCCCCCAATCCCTGAACAGATGGTTAACCATACTTTTCCTTCTAGTTAAATGTAGTATACAGTACTTATGCATTGGAGATCTAATACAGCATAATCCCCACTCTCCCCGATATTCTTAATCATTTATCTCAATATGCCTCCTTGGATCGTATGACACATATTTCTTTCGATTGACTCAATATGTATAATAAATGTTGGCAGGAATATTTTAAATATTTGTATTCATCTAGCCCTTTTGGCACTTAATGTATGGATTGAAATACTTTACATAATATCTCTCTCTCTCCTCCTATTGATATCCTTTTTTTTCCAAGCCTCAGGTTGTGGTCTCACTTTTTCTCTACTCACATTATACTTTCTCTCTCGTTGCTATTTCTTCCCTTTCTTTTTCCTTCTTTTTTGATTTTTCCTTCAGATGACTTTTTTCCCTCTCTTCTTCTTTTGTTATTCTATAATCCTTTCTATATAGGTTTTAGCAGCATTCTAACGATATATATGTATCACAGTAATGTACAACTATGACTATTCATATCTCCTCTTTCACTTTCTACTTCTCCTATTTTCACTCTGTATTATGTAGTGTTAAGCCTTTCTTTATTATAATATTGTAACTGTCTAGCTTAGGTCTGTAATCCAAAAATTTTTATACTACCATTGAATAGTCCTTTTTTCTCCTTAGTTAGATGTTATGCTGCTTAGTTTATTATTTATATAATCTTATATAGTATAGTTATAGAGTATACTTGTTGTTTGTTTATCTTATAAATACTTCAATAAAAAGATTAACTACAGAAAAATGTAATTAGGTATGAACAGAACAGAAAGTAAAGGGTAGCACAAGGGGAGAGAATATATTAGATATCATCTTAACCAATATGGGTGATTCTGTAAGAGACATCAGTTTTGAAGCACCACTAGCTGTCAGTGACTGCCAAACAGTATATTTCAGACTAAGGGAATTATCCATAAATCAGACAGGAGAAGCAAAATTCCCCAACTTTAGAAAAGCCAATTTCTCAGCAATGAGAGAAATCCTGCAGCAATGGGACTAGAAAACAGATTTTGTAAATCGTATAATTGATAAAATGTGGGAAATACTGCTAGCCAAAATCAAGATGGTAACTGATAATAACATACCATATATAGCTAAGAAGTACAGAAAAGGAAACAGCCCTAAATGGCTAAATCCTAAACGGCTAAATCAGAACCTTAAAAAACAAATAAAACTTAAAAATAGAATGTATAAACAAATGAGACAAAAAAAGACCAACCTACCTGAATATAGAGAACATGCAAGGAAAGTAAAGAAATTAATTGAAAAAGCAAAATCACTTTTTGAGGAGAATTTGGTAAGTAGTACTAAGGATAATAATAAGAATTTTTACACGTATAAAAATAATAAAAGAGGAAATAAACAGTGTATAGGCCCCTTTAAGGATATAAATGGGGAGATAGTAGACAAAACTGATATGATTAATATACAAAATAATTACTTTGGAACAGTGTTTAATCCCAAAGGAATCCCCTCAGACGTCCAAGGTCAGAATAGTTCAATAAAGGACCAAATAAAAATAGACATTAAAGATGTTACCACCAGATTAACAAAATTAAATAAGAATAAATCCCCAGGACCAGATGACATACACCCAAGAGTTATTTCAGAAGTGAATGTGGAGATAGCACAACCATTAGCATTTATATTCCAAATATTCCTTGACAAGGGGGAAGTGGTCAAAAACTAGAAAGGAGCTCATGTGGTCCCTCTCTTTGAAAAAGGAAAAAAGGACTCCCCAAGAATTATAGACCTGTGAGCCTGACATCAGTCTTAGGAAAAGTGTCGAAAGGAATAATTAAGGACCAAATTCTCTCCCAGTTAGAACAACTCAACCAGTTAGATCCACAGCAACATGGGTTTACAAAGGAAAGATCAGGTCAGACAAACCTTGTCCACTTCTATGAGAGGGTAAGTAAGGCATTAGACCCAGGAAATTCAGTGGACATGGTCCAATTGGACTTCTCTAAGGCATTTGATAAACTTCCACAGCAAAGAATTAATAGCTTCATTATTTGCATTAAAGATTAAAAATAATATTATAAACTGGATTTCTTCATGGCTGGAAAACAGAGGATAGAGGGTGACAATAAATGGGGTAATATCTGACTGGCTAACAGTAACAAGTGGGGTCCCTCAAGGATCTGTGTTGGGACCTTGTCTTTTCAATATATATATCTACCAGTATATCAACATTATAATACAATACAGAGAACCTATGGATAACCAAATTTGCTGATGACTGTCGAGTGGGGGCAGTCGCAAATACAGCACAGGACCAAAAAATGCTCCAGGATACTTTAAACAACATTGAGGACTGGACAAACAAACAAAAAACTAAAATTAAATGGAAATAAGTGCATAGTTATGCATATGGGTAACAAAAATCTGGAAACACAATACACCATAAATAAATACTCAAAGCATCATTGGAGGAAAGAGACTTGGGAATAGTAGTTAAAAATGACCTAACTTTTAGCTCACATTTTGACCAAATTGTAAAAAGAGCTAATACAACACTGAACTGTATACTAAGGCATATTGCCAGCAGAAGGAGGGATGTCCTGATGCCCTTGTATGGTTCATTGGTGAGAACACAGTTCGAGTACTGTTCACTGGTTTGGGCACCATATAAAAAAGTGATGTGGTGAGATTAGAGAGGGTCCAGAGAAGGGCAACTAGAGCAGTCCAGGGGCTGGGTGGCATGGCCTGCGAGGATAGGATGAGCGACTTAAATCTGTACTCACTCGCCTACAGGAGATGGAGGGGAGACATGATCTTGGTATACAGAGCCTTTCAGACAACAATCTGAGAATAAATTTAGGTCTGGAACTTAAACAAAACAAGCATTTGTCAATGCTGAATGTTGCTTGCTTCTATGTGCTGTTTAGGTATTTGGAAGTCATCGGAGTGCAAATATTGAAAATTTGCAGACTTACGAGCGTGCCTAGGAACTGCGCAACGCACGCTCATAAAACAGTCATTTTTAGGAATTTTTTCACCAAATTTTCAACATAGGCATTTTAAGACCTCTGCTCATGAACAGTGTCACTGTGATTTTGTTAATGTGTCCCATACATTGAGTTTGCACACCGACTGCGCCCGCTACATGGATGGAAACACATTTTGGGCAGGATGTCAAAAATGACAGCTGTACTGTTCATAAGGAGGTGTGGTAAAATGGCAGTGTTGAAAATCTGGAGTGAAAATATTGAAAATATGTGAACTTACGAGCCTGCGTAGGAACTGTGCAATGCACGCTCGTACAACAGTCAATTTTAGGAATTTTTTCACCAAATTTTCAACACAGCCATTTTAAGACCTCTGTTCATGAACAGTGTCACTGTGATTTTCTTAATTTGTCCCGTACATTGATTTCGCACATCGACTGCGCCATTCTGTGCTACATGGGCGGAAACACATTTTGGGTGAGATGTGAAAAATGACAGCTGTACTACTCATAAGCAGGTATGGTAAAATGGCAATGTTGAAAATCTGGAGTGAAAATATTGAAATTTCGCGAACTTACCAGCCTGCTTAGGAACTGCGCAACGCACGCTCGTACAACAGTCATTTTTTGGAATTCTTGCACCAAATTTTCAACATGGGGTTTTTGGGATCCCTTCTCTTGAATGATGTCACTGTCAAGGTGGTATTCAGGCTGGAAGGGTGATTCGCAGTGACTGCTGATCACTGCGCGGAAATCACCGAGCGAGGCTCTTGTCATGACAGTGACATCATTCATCGAAGGGTCCCAAAACCCATGTTGAAGATTTTCAGCAAAAATTCCCAAAATGCCTGAGATATGCAATAAAGTTGAACCCCTATCTAGCCCATTATACAGCTTACGGCATTTCCTCAGTTCGCGGTCGGCTTTGAAGAGTGCAGACGTGTTCCCGGTCCACGAAGATCATCGCGCGAGTCAGAGGTAAGTATGGGGTGAGGGGTGTGTGGGCAGGCTGGGTGCACAGTGGGTGGGCGCGGGTTGTGGGAGGGGTGGGGAAAAGCTCCGTGGGGCGGTTTTGGTTTTCAGGTGAAAAAAAAAAGACAATGTGGGACCATTTGCCACGCTGGGGTGGGCTCCCAGCATAGCACAAGCACTGTGGCGTTTGTGACGGGGATTGGGCACCCTCGTCGGCAAAAAAAAAAAAAAAACTTCGTGGGGCGTTTGCCACGCTGGGTGAGGCTCTCAGCATGGCACAAGCACTTTGGGCGTTGTGACAGGGATTGGGCACCCCCGTTGGCTACAGAAGTGATTGCCACGCTGGGGTGGGCTCCCAGCGTGGCACCAACTCAGGGGGATGACAGCAGCTTAGCCGAAGGAGTTGGGCGCCCCGTCGGCTATACAGTGCGTCTTGGGAGCACTTGCGTCTGGGGAGCTGCTGGCGTGAGCAGCGTCTTATCGCTGCTCACTCAAAGCGTAGCTCCGCTCACTGTATGCCACTGCATTTTGGAGCACGTCTAGAGCAGCTCCAAATGCATTGGCTTACAGGGGCTGCGCCTGCCAGCCCAGTGCCTGAATTGGAGGAGGAGGTGACACACCTCCGAAATCTCCGTTCATGGCACTATGTTTCTTGCAGATGCGTGCAAGCAACATAAAAATATGTAACACAAGACACATGAGTTACAACTAAATCAAAATAAATGGAGACTACAAAAACAGAAGCATTGGTTTAGTGAAAGGGTGGTCCCTTCTTGGAACTCCCTACCAAAGGATGTGGTGGAGAGTCCCATTATGGAAAAGCAAAGCTAGACTGGATGTCCTTTGCCAAAATAAGACTAGGGATATATAAAAATATTAGTCATAAGTAGTACTTGGGACTGATCAAGCAAAAATGGACGAAAGTCTAAAAAATGCTTTGTATTTACTATGAGACTATGATTATTTTAACTTTGACATGGGATTACTGTATGTCTTGTCAATGTTTTTTTGTTATTTGTTAATTCAGTGTTAATGTATTCTGTCATTTATGTTTGGATGTAATTGTAAATGAGAGTATCTCTCTCAACTTGCTATCTAATAAAAATGATGATGATGAAGTTGGATTTGCTGCTGGTGGGGACTTCAAGCTGCCCAATATATACTGGAGCATCCCACCAGCAACTTCAGCTAGGAGCAGGGACATCCTGGACTCCCTTCAGGGGGTGTTCCTCTGGCAAATACTGAAAGACCCCACTCATGAGGGAACAATATTGGACCTTGTACTCACCAATGGGAACAGTGTTGCAGACATCAAGGTGGGTGGCCACCTGGGGACCAGTGATCACCGTACGGTGTCGTTCAACATAAGGACTGTGGAAGAATTGAATCACACAAAGGTGAGGGTCCTGGACTTCATGAAGGCCAACTTTAAAAGATGGGAGAATGCCTCAGGAATGCCCTGGTTGGGGGGGGGGGCTTGTGTGGAGTGAAGAAACATTCGGCGAAACTAAAAGGGGCCATAGTGAAGGCAACAAACCTGTGTCAGACAAGTAAGGAAAAGCAAGAGAAAAAAGATACTGCTATGGTTCTCAAAAGAGGTGGCTGGGAAGATAAGGGCAAAAAGGTTAGCATTCAAGAGGAGACACAGAGAGAGGAGAATAGGGAAGTGTATCATAAGAAGCAGAGGGAGGCAGGGAGAGTCAGGAGCGCAAAGGCACAAACAGAGGAGAAAACAGCCCAGGCAGTAAAGACAGGGGACATTAAATTTTGCAGGTATGTAAGCAAAAGGAGAAAGACCAGGGGAGGAATTGCAATGCAAAGGGGGGAGTGTGTGGAAAGGGACAAAGAAAAAGCAGACATTCTGAACAAATGTTTTTGTTCAGTGTTCACAGAGGAAGGGGACGGTGAAGGACGCATATAAGTGATAGGAGCATTGAAGGAAGGGGGGAGGTGGACACCAGTCCATTTGCAGAGGAGAGAATCTTGAAGAAACTCACAAATCTGAAAGTGGTCAAGGCAATGCAGCCAAATGGAATCCATTCATGGATATTGAAGGAGTTCAGGGAGTTGCTGGTTCCTCCACTGACAATCCTATTCAACTACTCACTGGAGATGGGAGTGGTTCTGGAGGATTGGAGAAGGGCAGGTGTCGTCCCACTTCACAAAAGTATTAGCAGGGAGGAAGCTGGCAACTACAGGCTAGTCAGCCTGACTTTGGTGGTGGAAAAATTAATGGAATCACTACTGAAGGAAAGGATTGTGGAATATCTTGAATCCAGTGGCTTACAAGACACGCGGCAGCATGGGTTCACTGAGGGGAGGTCATGTCAAACAAATCTGATAGGTTTATTTGACTGGGTGACCAGGGAATTAGATCAGGGTGGAGTGGCGTATGTTGCCTACCTAGATTTCAGTAAGGCCTTTGACACTGTTCCACACAGGAGACTAGTAAACAAGCTGAGCAGCCTGGGAGTGGGTCCCAAGGTGATAAACTGGGTAAGAAATTACATATGAACATACGAACATGCCAGCAGAAACAGGCCATTGTGGTCTATCGAGTCTGCTTGAGTATGCAGCACACAGTTTATTTTAATGTAGCTACCCCTACCCACCCATTTCCTCCTGCATTTATCTTCCTCCCCCACCTCCCACAGAATAGATCTTCCCTCTAACCCTGTCCCACCTCTCTTAAAACAGTTTTCTGTGAGATTACATCCTCTGGCAATTTGTTCCACTGTGCCACCACCCTTTCTGTGAAATAGTGCTTCCTCATCACCCTTATGAAACTTCCCCCCATCAGTTTCAGGCTGTGCCCACTTGTGGACCCCAAATTGGTTGGGGATAGCAGATGGTGGTGGTAAATGGAGTGCACGCCGAGGAAGGGAGGGTGACCAACTTGGTGCCACAAGGATAAGTACTGGACCGGTCCTCTTTAATGTCTTTATTAGCAACATTGCAGAAAGGAAGGTTTGCCTTTTTACAGATGACACAAAGATCTGCAACAGTGTAGAAACTCCAGGGGTGGGGGTGGAAAAAATGAAGACGATCTAAGAAAGCTTGAGGAGTGGTCAAGAGTGTGGCAACTAGGTTTCAACGTGAAGTGCAAAATCATGCACTTGGGGCACAGAAACCAGGGGCAGAGTACAAGATGGGGCGGAGTGGTACTGATGACCACAAAACAGAAAAGAGACCTGGGGATATCATATCTGATGACCTAAAGGTGGCCAAACAGTGTGACAAGGCAGTGGGGAGAGCCAGAGGGATGCTAGGGTGCATAGGGAGGAGTATCACCAGCAGAAAGAGGGAGATGGTGATACCGCTGTATAAATCATTGGTGAGACCTCATCTAGAGTACTATGTCCTGTTCTTGAGACCACATCTCAGAATGAACATAGACAGAGTAGAAGCAGTCCAGAAGAAGCAGCTAAAATGGTGCAGGGTCTGTGGTCCAATGAGGAGAGACTAAAGGACCTCAGTATGTACTCCCTGGAGGAAAGGGGGGGGGGGATATGACAGAGACTTTCAAAGGTTCCACCAAGTTGGCTTGACATCAAGCACATCAACTGACTCCACAGTGACAACAAATTGCCGGCGGTGACCACGTCACTCAGCAATCGTGCTGATGGAACGCTATTGCGGCAATGCACAGGGGCATATTCTGGATGTTTTAGGGGGCTTCACCCCCCGCACCCCCCCACACTCCCTCCCCAAAAATTTATATAATCACCTCTATGTTGGAGTTGTATGAGGGAATGCACAAAACCCCTGGGGCGGCAAGACAGCTGGTACTACGAAATTCTGATCAACGGAATGACTGTTGATCAGATTGCAGCTTCGACATTGCCATTGCTGTAGGGGTTTCGCTGTGGCAAAGGCACACCCTTTCAAATACCTCATGGGTATGAACAAGGTACAAGAGGGAATCTTTTTCAGAAAAAATGATGTTCAAGAATAAGGGGTCATGCTACAAAGCTGGAGGAGGGTAGACTCACAGGAAACATGAGAAAGTACTTCTTCACAGAAAGAGTGGTGGATGCATAGAACAGCCTTCCAGTGGAGGTGGCGGGGTCACAAACTGTAATGGGATTCAAGAATGCATGGAAGATACAGAAGGGAATCTTAATGGTTAGGAAAGGGAGGGTAATACCGGAGATCAAGTAGGGTCTGAGGTATTGCAGTAGGTAGGGAAAATGGGCAGATTAGGTGGGCCAAGCTGTCTTTATCTGCTGTTGAATTCTATGTTTCTATGTTTCTATGTACTCAATCATGGGATATGCTTGTTAGCCCCAAAGGGAAACCCTGCAGTGAATGCAGAGCCAGCAGACCAGGGGATGCAGGAGCAGCTCAACAAGCATGACCCCAGGATTGCCAGGAGGTCACGGGATTATATGGCCCTCCTCATCATGGACCTATTAGACAGTGAGTACAGTAGTACAGATTAGTAGTAGGCAGAAGGAACTGCAATGACTCCCTGTGGCAAGAACAGGTACACTGGGCTGAGAATTAAAAAGGATATAGGTAACAAATAAATAAAAAAACAAACAAAATAAACCATCGGGAACTGCAAATCTGAGCCCAGGGGAAGGAATGATAGCCACTGGGATGGATATCATCGGTTGCCAGGGGTGTGGAGCGCTCTTCCACAGAGCTCATCTCTGGGCAACAGGGCACTGCCCCATTTTCCATACCCTAAATGAGTTAAAAAAACAGCTTTGCAGCATGGGCAGAAATCTCCCAACTGCAGCACAGACCGTACAGAGACAGCACGTAACACCCTCCTTCTCCAAGACCTCAGATCCCACCTGGAGGTCCACTCCCACAAAGGCAATCAGGTTAAGGTGAATGGCAGGTGGTGCGAGGGAGAGGTGGAAAAATTGGCAGGAGGGTGCAGATGAACTCATTGCATGCCAATCCCATCCCAACAACAAATTAAGTTACATCTCGAACCAAGGTAAAGGAAAACAGCCACATGAAAGTGGAGGACAAGCCAATTGAGGAGAGAGGACGGCATACTGAAGAGACAAGCAATGGCAGGAGAGGATCAAAGGTTAACACAAGGATAAGAAAAATACTTACAGTGGGTGACTCCATGATCAGGGGAGGAGAACCCACCCAAAGGACTACACACAGACAGAAGTAATGGTCAGATGCCTCCCAGGAGGCTCAGCAAAGAGACACCACTTGCATTGAGAAATTATTGGAAAAAGCAGGGGAGGACATCATAACCTTAGTGCACCTTGGGACGAATGACTTGGTAAGCCGGTCAGTGGAGGAGGCCAAGCAGGACCTAATTAAACTAGGTGAACATTTGACCACTCATTCATCACCCCTAGCATTCTCAGAGGTCTCTTCAGTGTGGAACATGGGTGGCAGTGCACAAAAGATAAGAGAAAAAGAAGTCAAGGGATTCAATACGTGGCTAAGAAGTTGGTGTCAGGCTAACGGCTCCACTTCATTGGACCATGGGGAGACTTCTGGGAAAGAAAGTTCTTTAGGTATGATGGCCTACACCTGACAAGAGAAGTACGTGCATTGGGGCAAATGTTCAATGTCACCATTGGGCTTTTAAACTCTGACATTGGGAGCTTGAGGCTGAGGTTGCCAATGGGGAGGAGAACCTGGTCAACATTCCCCTGAAAGCAAGAACTTCACATGGCCAGCAGATCATAGATATAATAGGTATCATAGGTGAATTACGAGCTTAGAGAGGCAAAAGTACCCATTCTAAATGCTCGTCCTTTTCTTCAGTGGATGTATCCACCCACGCTATTATTGAAACAGTAAGTATCCAATTTGGATTTAAATTAATTGATAGTCCTACTTCCCACCACATCCTCTGGCAGGCTGTTCCAAAAGGAAACCACAATTTGGGAAAACCAGATCACCTTTTTATTGGTTTTGCTTGTTTCCCCTTTGAGTTGTGACAAGTGAGACCTTGTAGCTTTTTGATTTAGTTCATTTCAAAGCACAAACAATCCCATAACTTGTGATAGTTATGTGCCGTGAATACCAGACACGTTCCCTATGGAATTCAAGAGTATATAGACCCAGTCTGACCAACCTTTCCTGATTTTGCATCCCACTTATATCCATAATCATTTTGGTTATCCTCCACTGCGTTTTGTAAGGTGCTCAGAACTGCGCACAGTAGGCCTCACCAATGCAGTGTACAGGGGCAAGATCACTCTACAATCCCTACTAGTTATGTGCCTACGTATTTAGGCCAGTATGCTATTTGCCCTTTTCGCTACTGAGTAAGTATGCTTCTTAAAACTGAGGTAATTTGTTACAAGAATCCACAGGTCTCATTCTTTTGATATCTCTTTTAAAACTTTTCCCTCAACACATATGTTGCCTACCAGTTACTACATCCAAAGTGCATCAATGCACACTTGCCAATTTTAAATTCTAATTTATGATGGTGTGCCCATGTATCAAGCCTTGTTAACTCGGTTTGCAGTTTCTCAATTTCAGATGCTTGCTTCATTTATCACTGATCCCAACTTTGCATCATCATCAGCAAACTTTGCCAACCATACACCCTCACAACATGCCATGGATGATATATAAATGTTAAAAGGGCATGGCCCCAGCACTGATCCCTGAGGCACCCCGCTTGCAACAGGTACCCAGCCTAACCTCTCACCCGTTATGATGACTTGCTATTCCCTCTCGGACAGCCAAGACTCGATCCATGCTATTATTCTGGAATTAATTCTTAATTTACCCAAGCTATCAATAAGACCTCTATGTGGGACCTTATCAAAAGGCTTGCTGTATCCAAGAACACCACATCAACAGTTTTCCCCTGCTCAAGAGCCTTGTTAGCCCTGCCAAAGAAAGATAACAGGTTTGTTTGGCAAGATCTGCCCCTCATAAAACCGTGCCGTACTTGGTCTCTAAAATTTTGTGCATCAATGAACTTCTCTATCTCCTCCTTTACTATCCCTTCCAAGATCTTACCCAATGAACAGGTAAGACTAACTGGCCTGTAGTTCATGCAATGTTTTCTGTTGTCCTTTTTATGTTTGCTTGCACGCATGTGCAAGAAACATAGTGCCATCATCCGAGATTTTGGAGGTGTGTCACCTCCTCCTCCAATTCAGTCAGTGTGTTGGCAGGCGCGGCCCCTGTAAGCCAGTGCATGCTGGAGCTGTCTATGACAAGCTCCAAAATGCAGTGGTATACAGTTGAAAGGTGGAGCTATGCTTCAGTGAGCAGTGATAAGATATCGCCTGCTCATGCGCAGCTCCCCCTACACACACACACACACACACACACAGAAACGCAGGCATACTGCATGCTGCCCTCCCCCACACCGCGATAGCCCGGCGGGGTGCCCAATCCCCATTGGCTTGTGCTGCGCTCCCCCCAAGCCGCTACATGCCACTCTGGGTGCCCACCCAAGCGTGGCAACTGATAGAATAGCCGACAGGGTGCCCAATCCCCAGTGGCTCCACTGTCTTCACCCCAGTACTGGGTGCTGGCGTGACAACCCCTGATCATATGGCCGACAGGGGTGCCCAATCCTCATTGGCTCCACACCCCCAGCTATCCTTGTGCCACGCTGAGGCCCACCCCAATGTGGCGTCTACGTCGTCTTTTTTTTAACCTGCAAAATAAGCGGTCCCACAGCGCTTTCCCAGCCCCCTCCACAACCTGCCACCACTGCCCTGCCTCCCACCCCCTCACCCCATACTTACCTCCAGAGCTGCGTGGCGATCTTCGGTGGACCAGGAACACGTCTGCACTCTTCAAAGCCGACCTCGAACTGAGGAAATGTTGGTAAGCTGTATAATGGGCTAGATGGGGGTTTTCAACCTGTGCATATCTCAGGCATTTTTGGATTTTGCACCAAATTTTCAACATGGTTTTTGGGACCCCTTCTTATGAATGATGTCACTGTCATGGCGTTATTCGGGCCTGAGAGGGTGATTTTGCAGTCATTGTGCAAAATCACCCTTGAACCTAGTCTTACCTCATGACATTGACATCATCATCAGAGAAAAAGTTCATGTTGAAAATTTATTATAAAATCAAATAACTGTTCTGGCGTGCATTGTGCAGTTCCTACGCAGGCTCGTAAGTTTGCGAATTTTCAATATTTTCACTCCAGATTTTCAACATTGCCATTTTACCACACCTTCTTATGAGAAGTATAACTGTCATTTTTGACATCTCACCCAAAATATGTTTCCGCCCATGTAGCGCACAATGGCGCAGTCGGTGTGTGAAATCAATGTACAGGACAAATTAAGAAAATCACAGTGACACTGTTCATGAGCTGAGGTCTTAAAATGGCTATGTTGAAAATTTGGTGAAAAATTCCAAAAAATGACTGTTTCTGGCGTCGTTATACTGTTCCTCATAGCTTTCGTAAGTTCTTAATTTAATATTTTCCTCCAGATTTTCAACATTGCCATTTTATTATACTTCCTTATGAACAGTACAGCTGCCATTTTCATATGTCACCCAAAATGTGTTTCGCGACTTGTAGAGCACAATGGTGCTGTTGGTGTCTGAAAGTAATGTTTAGGACAGATTAAGAAAATCATAGTTACACTGTTCATGAGCAGAGGTCTTAAAATGGCTATGTTGAAAATTTGGTGACAAAAGTCCATAAAATGACTGTGTTACGAGTGAGCATTGCGCAGTTTCCACGCACCCTCGTAAGTTCATGACTTTGTAATATTTTCAGTCCAGATTTTCCCCAGTGGCATTTTTCCACTTCCTTATGAACAGTACAGCTGTCATTTTTCACAACATGGCTGAAGTGTGTTTTCACACTTTCAGCGCAGAGATGCGTGGTCACTGTGGGAAATCATTGTTCGGCACAGATAAAGAAAATCACAGTGACACTGTTCATGATCGAGGCACCAAAATGCCTGAGTTGACAATCTGCTGTAAAATCCCAACCCTAATTATATTACGGGTGTGCATTGCACAGTTTCTATGTACGTGCAGTGACTTCACCATTTTTAAATATTTTACTGTAGATTTGCAACATTGCCATTTTACACCTCCCATGAACAGTACAGCTGTCATTTTTACATCCTGTTGAATGTTTTGCACCTGTGGTGCTAAATGCCGTGGTTGCTGTGCATAAGCAGCTTCCGGCTAACAAACTGATATTCCCCCTGTTCATGAGGTGGGGTCACAAAAAAAACATGTTGAAAATTTGGAGTGAAAATACCAATGAATGCCTGAGGTATTAGGGTTTCCAACCATAACGCCCAACCCTGTAGAGAATAACAGGCATCAGGGGTGTGACTTGGGATTCTTGCCTGTAATGCTCATACCATTCCACACCCTGCAGCTAGTGAGAGGCATCGAGGTATGCCTTGGACTCTTGGCCCCAAAATTCACCCCATTCTCCTATATCGCACCCATCTCACCGTATTTCCTAATGAAATGGGGTGTGCATAAGGGCCAAAGACCCCAAGGCACACCGTGACACTTGTCAGTGTCTGCAAGGTGGGGTGTGGTGAAATGGCGTGGCCGTTATGCCTGACGACCCAAACGCACACCCCAATGCCTGTCACTCTCTGCAGGGTGGTGGTGGGGTGGGCTTCAGTTCAGTACTGCCATTCCTATTACGCAGCTCTGTAACTTCTACACTACCACTGCCAATGCCAGCAAGCAAACATTCGGCATTGACAAATGCTTGTTATATACTGTATCAGGACAACCATCGCTTTCCTCCAGCACCATACTACTTGCCCAGTTTATATTTATGTCTGGAAAATTCGAGTCACGGGTCCTGTCAACTCATGTGCCAGCTCCCTGATGATCCTTTGGTGTATCCCATCTGGTCCTGGAGACTTATTTGGGTCAGTTTTGAGAAGTATTGTTAATACACTGTTTTCTTCAATATTAATACTAGCTGCACTTTCAAACTGTTGGGTAGCAATGGTGATGTTATCCTGTTTGTTAAATATGCTGCCATAGTACTCATTTAGTATATTGACCATTTTTTTGTCCTTGGTAACTAGTTTTCCACTATCATCAACTAGAGGTCCTACCTGCGTGGTTCTGCCTCTTTTGTAATTAACATGATTATAAAATGCCTTATAATTGTCTCTAACGCTAGTGGCTAAGTAAATCTCATGAAGATAAAGATGAGTGGCTACACAAATGGGGGTCATAGCTCCTAACCTGTAATGGAAGAGGAAAGAATGCCTACTGAGAATGATAGCAAAAAGGGACAGGAGGGAATGCACAGGGGTGAGAATGTAAACACTGATAGGAAGGGAAACAAGACTTAAAGGGCCATTTTTACAAATGCCAGCAGCCTGATGAATAAGATACCGGATCTAACAGCCTTAATGGCTAAGGTGGAGCTAGACATTGTAGCTGTCACTGAAACATGGTAGATGGAGAGTCATGCCTGGGACATCACAATACAGTATCAGGGTATGCTATATTCTGGAAAGACCAGAGTGGGAGAAAAGGGCGAGGGGAAAGAAGGAATTAAGCTTTAAAAAGGAAGATGGGGCAGGGGGTGGACACAAGTCCATTCATAAAGAAGATAGTCCCAAAACAGCTAGAAAAACTGAGAATAGACAAGGCAATGGGACTGGATGGAATTCACTCCAGAGTATTAAAAAAGCTCAGGCATGAACTGACAGAACTATTCAATAAATCACTAAAGATGGGTGTATTCCTGGCGGATTGGAAACGGTCAAATGTTGTCCCTCTCCACAAGAGTGTGAGTAGGGAGGAGGCTGGTAACTAGTCAATCTGACCTTAGTGGTAGGAAAATTGATGGAATCATTGCTCAAGGGAAGAATTGTGAGTATCTCAAATCCAGTGGACAGCAGGACCCAAAGCTAAATAGTTTCATGGCAGGCAGGTCTTACCAAACAAACCTGATAGATTTCTTAGATTGGGTAACCAGAGTGGTAGATCGGGGTGGGGTGGGGTGGGAGTGGGATGGGGAGGTGGATGTGGATGTGTCCTTCTTGGATTTTAGTAAGGCCTTCAACACCATCCCATACAGAAGGCTAGTAAGCAAGTTGAGCAGCCTGGTAGTGGGGCACAGGGTGGTAAACTGGGTTAGAAACTGGTTGATCGGGAGGTCACAAAGAGTGGTAGTAAATGGGGCTCAATCCAGGGATAGGGAGGTGACCATCCCAGGTTTTAGTGCTAGGACCAGTCCTCTTTAATGTCTTCATTAATGATATTGCAGGCTTGAAGGGAAGGTGTGTCTATTTGCAGATGACACAAAGATCTGCAATAGGGAAGGGGTTTGAAACAAAATAAGATTCCATTCAGGAGGGAGGTTCAAAAGGAAGGGCAGAAACAAACACAGAGCCATCCAGGTAGGGATAAAGGGGGCTAAAAACAAATAACAGGCCATCCAAGCATGGTGGGGGTGTGAGGGTGGAGTATAAAGGGGTCTGAAAGCAAATGACTGGCCATCCAGATGGAAGGGTTCACAAGGGTGGAGACTACAAAAAAATACAAGCCATTTCGGCAGTAGGGGTATAAAAGGGGCTGAAAACAAATAATAGGCCATCCATGCGGGGGTCATAGGGGGCTGAAAGCAAATACAAAGCTGTCCAGGCAGGGGATACAAAGATGTATGGAAGAAAGTCATCCAGGTGGGGAGATCGTGGGTACTGTGAGGGGAGGCATAAGGTGAACCACATGGGATAAACCTGGAGGAACTATGTACCCAAGGTGTATCCCATACTAACTACATGGAAAAGGATGTTAATGAGCACTGTATCTGGGAAGTTAGCAGCAGGATCATCCACTCAGTGGGAGACAAGTGTGGGGACGGTGTTAGCCACTGATGGCCATGGCCTCATGGGGTACTGAAGTCACCTAGGAGCAGGCCATGGCCAGTGGTGCATGGTATCCTGGCTGTCCTGGGCATGCTGGGTGTCCAGATGCCCACACTGTGGGTGGTGGTGTAACACCGAAGCATCCACTGTGGGGTGACACTCTTCCACAGGAACAGCTGGTGCTTTGGCCAGCTCATGTGGTGCTGGAGACAAGGGCTGCAGCCTCCAGCATGGCAGCAGTCAGTTTGCCAAAGCCAGCCTCTATGCACTGCTGCATTCCATCCAAAGCTGCCATGTGCTCCACATGGGGAGCCTCTATGCACTGCTCATTGTCTGCAGCATGCAGCATATGTGGTCCAGTTTGGCCTGTGCACCCCTCTCCCAGTGCCCCCATGGCTGACTGAAGCAGCTACCTATTGGCTGCTTCCTGCTGTCTTTGTGGACTGTCTTGGGGGACAGCATCAGCTGCATCCTGGGCCATTATGTCGCATGGGTGTGCACTGTGGTCAGTGCTGCGAACTGCTCTGGTGGCCAAAATGGCACAGCAGCTGCTGGGCCAGTGGGATTGACCTGGGAGGCAGGGCGTGGCTGTGCCAGTGGTGGGGTTGTGGGGTGGCACAGTAGTGGCTGGATCAGTTGGACTGGCCTGGGGACAGGTCTGTGGCCATGCCAGGGGTGGTGTCCTGTGGTGGCACAGCAGTGGCTGTGCCAAGGGCAGTGGGTGGTGGTGGTATGTTGATAGCCATGCCAGGGAATGAGTGGCTGGGCCCCATCGGTGGAGGGGGCTGGGAGGGGCAGGCAACCCCTCCTGGTTGGAACTGGACCCTTCTCTCCTCCACTCCTCAATATACTGTAGGTGTCATAATCCTCATCATTCTCCTCTTCCTCCTCTTCGCTGCTGAAGTCTGCCTCAGCTCCACCACTGGTGGGTCTCAGTTGAAGTTACTGCCATGATTTTTCAGGGCCATACTCCATGACAGTGTCTTGTACATTGAAGTGTGCTGCTGAGAGAAGAGAAAAGAGAGATATTGCAGACTAATGTACATACCTATGTGCTAACCATGGCAGCATACATGCCCAGTGTAAAGTGTATTGCCACCCATACTACCGTTGCAGTGCAATGTCATACATCCCCAGTGCCATACACACCACACACCCGATTACCAGTGATTACACAGGTGAAACACATACGCACAGTAGGGGATTACCCCACAGATGGTCACTCCCCCTGGATACCAGGATACCAGCATATGGCCTACACCAATTATACAACACATCCAACAGTAGGTGGCTGGCCAGGGTACCAGGTTTCGAATGTAAAGTTAATACATTGGGTAACCCAGGATATCAATAAGGGAGGGGCCAGGGAGACACACACACATGTCAATATTCCATGTAAATGTGATACACGAGCTTTGTGTGTTCCTCCTAAATATATCTGCAGTGCCACCAATACTGCATCATTGAATAGATGATTAATGCACAGAGCTGTAGAAGGCAGTAGGTGACAAGAAACCCAACAGAGATGAGGGAACACATGCAATGATCAAGGCTTCCTGGTGGGCATGTCCAACCCTGTAAACAGGTACACCATTACTGACAGCGTGTGCAGCAGTGATGTCACACAAGTGGTGTCCTGTGGACCATGCAACACATACTGTATGCCTATGCCTCACATCATAGGTCTAATTCTCTGTTTTTCCAGTGGAAAGGAAGGAGTAAGGGAGAAAGAGCCGGACATCAAGTAGGGTCCGCAGTGATACACTAGGTAGGGAAAAATGGGCAGACAGCGTGGCCAAGCAGTTCTTATCTGGCATCAAATTTTGTTTCTATTTTATGGTAGGATGTATATACATACCACAGATCTGTGCTGTGCATTTCATGCCTGCACACTTTACCTCTCCATTGAGGGCCACCGGAACCTTCCCTCTCCACTGCACAATGCAACATCACTGGTATATGTACACAAACACAAGCCCAATGTAGTGGGTCTAACACTGTCACCCACATGTCTGTGGTGGTTCAACAGGGCTCTCATAGCCACCTCCTGGGACTCCTGCCATCTCCACAGGAGACAGGGTGGAGGCTATCACCTCCTCTGCAGGGGAAAGGGGGACAGCCATACGTGGACCACTGCCATTGGTTTGGAGGTCTTGGTGGGCCTTTGCCAGAGCCTGCTTTGCCCACCTCTTAAGCTCCTTAAGCTATTTCTCTACCTACTGGATGGAGTGGCCTTCCCCCAAATGGTGTTGACAGCCTCCATGATGTCTTCCCAGGTGGTCCTTATTTCAGATCTGGTCCTCCTCCACCTCCTCTTGCCTACAAGGCTTTCCTGAGCTGCATAGGTCTGGGCCAGGGATGGCACTTCATCCTCCACTAAAACATTTGCTTCCCCTGGCACTCTGAATCATCCATGGTTCTTGTTGGAAATAGGGTGGACAAACAGCACTGAGCATTGCGTACACAGCACAGCACAGAGCAAAGGCAGAGTGGTGTGCAGGCCTCAGTGCCTCCTGACCAAGACCTGTATGTGTTCCTGCATGACCAAGCCCAAGACACAGCCAGCTGCCTGCCTAACACAGCCCTTGGCCATGAGCATGTACACCAGTAGTCTAATCCTACTACAGCATGAACACATATGTCCCTATTGCAGGCCATTCCACAATACACTTATCTCTAGCCAGTTGTAGTTCCTCTGTGGAATCTGTGTGGTGCCCTTTGCTCCTTTTATATGCTTCATGCATGAAACATGCAAATTAAGAGGCAGTATAGTGCAGTGGTTTTAGGCTCTGAGCTGCAAATCTGGAAACCTGGGTTTGAATCCCACAGCCCCCACTTGCATACTGTGTGACCCTGGGCAAGTCACTTAACTTCCTTGTGCTCTCAGGATGCACCTGTGAACAAGCTTTCAGCTTAGTGTGTCTCTCCTGGCAAAAAAAAAATAATAAAAATAAATGAATGAATACATTCCAGTAATGACACGTAGATGTTGACTTTGCCCTCCGACTGTGATATTAGTAATTTGCATACAAAATTTGAAAATTGTAGGTTTGCCGCAGCTGCTATTGTACTAGCACTAACACTAGTGCTAGTGCCACTCCTGAAACTATACTAGCACTACATCCTTATGTGGTGCAGACATGACATCACATGTTGGGAACAATGTCATGATGCTGTGCCGACATGCATGCTATGGCATTGCACATGTACAGCATTGTCCAGCACATGCATACTATGCACATGTGCCACATGCAGATGGCCCTCCACTGGAAACATGCATAGCACTGCACTAATCATTATTAGTGCTATGCTATCACTGAAACTTGTTGCGCAAATGGAAGGACACACCAATACAGCCAGAGATTTATCATTAGTTTGTTATATGGTCCGGTGATAGCAGGCAGTAGTACATCATGGCAGACAGAAGGAGAACAGTCAGATAGAGGAACACCCTGTGGCTAGCAAATGAGCTAGCCAAGCTTGTTGACCTGGTGGTAGACAGAAATTATCAGCTCCTAGGTGAGGGGGCTGATGCTGCAGGCAGGCCCTGGCAGACAGACCCAAGTGTGAGATCAGGGCCTCTGTGGGGAGGCACCTGACACAGTGCACTGGAGTAGTGAAGATGGGGGGACCAGTACAGGCACAGGTGAGAACATACTGTCCAACCGGAGGAGTGGGGACAGACTAAACTGTCTGTTTCAATAAGAAACGAGGTGCATGGTGTCCCTCAATACCATATAGCCATACAGGCTAAATGAGTAAGTTGACTATGTGCCATTTCTTAAATGGACACTTATCCTTGCCATGATCATTTCTTCTTTGTTTACATTTGTTATTGCATGATGAATTGTACATTTGAAGGATACTTTCCTCCTTTAGCACTTGAGAAATAGGTCTTGAATGCCACTGTGCAACACACTAGTAGGATATCTTATTACTTAATTAACTTGAATTAATTTCTAAATGCATGAGAGACAAGCAGATAACTTTCTTAGTACAGTAAAGCCACTGCAAGGCAATTTTAAATCATTATGGAGATGTGAAAGGAAAAGTGTGACCCACTGGGACTTGAACCCAGGCCCCTGGTGTACTGTGCCAGTGCTGTACCCACTAAGCTATGGGCTCACATCAGAGCACTGGCATGGTATGCCAGGAGCCTAGGTTCAAGTCCCAGTGGGTCACACTTTTCCTTTCACATTTCCATTTGCTAAATGCATGAAATGCTAAAACTTTTGCCATATTGAATATTTACTTTTGTTGTCCTGCTTTGCTGCTGTCTTGTTCATGATTTTGTACTAATGTAACAACTGAGTCCATGCTTTGCCTCTCTGTCTTTCTCCCATGCAAACACTATTGCTTTGATCATGACAGAATGCTTTACATATGATTTTTAAAAATATTTTGTAATGTGTCTTTAATGTGTACCTTTATAAGTTTGTATCACGAGACAGAGAACATGCCCACTGATGAAGACCAGCTTTGGTCGAAGTAGGGGGGCCTATTGTCCTCCTTTTGTAGCCAATAAATTCTGTTTGAATGGCAGATTTCACCAAACTCATTTTTTACACTCCCGATTGTGACTTTTGTCTTTATTAGTTGTGCTGAGGCTGGCCACCTCTTTCTACCCCGCCTGTTTCCCTGAGACATGCTGCTTTGCTTCTGCGCCGTACAACAACTGGGTCTTTTCAGGCCAGTGTCCTCAACTAGCTCTGTATGAGGAAAGCTTCTATAAAGGTGGAACCAGCATCTCCTTGGATTAGGGGTGCCTCCAGGTGGCGCTGCATCTCTCACTGGTGTTGTGCTGCCCATGGTACAGTGTGTCAGGTGCCCACCTGCATACAACACTGCTGCACTCACATGTTACCCTACCTGCTGCACACAATGCTGCTTGATGATGCTATCCATATACAGCTGTGCTCTGTGTGTGTGTGTGTGTGTGTGTGTGTGTGTGTGTGTGTGTGCCTGGACCTGCCCCTGCTGCAGACCAGGGGGCGGCTCTGATTTCTGTTGTCCTGTACACCTCCGTTGGCCTGTGTGCAGGATGCCTGGTCTGCTGAACACTGGGTGTATGGGTCCAACTCCTAGCAACTTGGGCCATTATACTGCCCATCATGCTCTGGCTTGGCACTGCTGTTGCTTGTGCTGTGTTGCACAACTATGATGCCTGCCAGTGTCATGTGTCCCTTGCAGCACTGCACACTCCTTGTGTGTACGGTCCTTTACTGCTTGGGGCCATGGTGCCTGTGGTATGCCATGCACATTCCACTGTGGCTGTTTAACTCCCTCCACCCATATGTGGCATCGTGGCCCATGTGACGCCTGGTTGTACTTTTATTATGGATATTATGCCACTCCAGTGTCCCTTGTCCTGTGTGCACAGCAGGCTGAGTTCAGTGTATTTCTTTCCATAGGTGCCCAGAGGGATGAAGGAGCACACAGGTGTTGGAGGGACACATCCCTGGCTGAGGGTGAGGATGACTTCCGGCAAAGTAGCTCCATCTGCTGCGATTGCTACTGTAGTGCATGGGGGACTGCACTTGTCTGCTTGCTGACTGCACGTATGCTATTGAAGGACTGCCAGCAGCACTGGTATGGGAACTGCCATGGCAGTCATCACCATCACCACCACCTTCAACCTCTTGAGGAGTATTGACTGTTAATAACTGGCATGTGCATTTTTGTTGGCATTCCATGGGATGGTGCTCTATTTGTTGATTATCACGGGTGTGTGCTGTTCCATTTCTTTTTTCTGGGCGGGTGAGCTTTTGTTTTGTTTTCATAGGCAAGTGGGTTTTTGTGTAGTTATCAAGGGTGGTTGCACAATTTATTTTGTTTTCTCCACCTCTTTATATGGGAGGTTGCCCTATTTATTTTATTCCCCCACTTTTGTATGGGAGGTTGCCTATTTCTTTTGTTTTCTCACACCCCCCAAATGGGCAGTGGATGTTGTTGTTTTTTTTTGTATGTTTATTATTATTATTATGATGTTGTTATTAATATTATTTATGGACCACTGCTCATTGTACATAGTTTATTTTTGAAACCTATGCTGCTGTGTTGTGTGTTTTTCAGTGGTGCCATCCTCTCACACCCACAGCCGCTCCTCTGTGATCAGTGCTATACTCAGTGCTATTGTATATTCAGTACTGCGCAAGCACATAGTGCTATGCATTTGGACTGTGCATGTACAGTGTGTTGAAGCCCAATATTCAACAATGTTAGTGCCGAGGCAATTCCTCTGAATATTCCAGTGGCAGTGTACTAGTGTTAGTGAATCACAAGAGTAGTGCAGTCACTGCTGGTTGAATATGGAGCCCAGTATGTCTCTCATTGTGTTGTGTGTATATCCATGGCACTCCATCGCCTTACTTCTAAGGTTATGTTCACCTGATAGGCTGCTAGATGCACATGTGACATAGGATCATATTTTGATCCCTACATAACCCTCTGCAGCTCCCATTTTCACCAGTTTAATATGTGTATCTGAGAAGGCTGCAGACACATTCACTAGAGTTCCTTTTTGTTTGTACAAAGAGCCATACTTTTGGTCAACGTAGGGTTCCCTTCAGTGTATATTGACTCGGGATTATAAACCTCCTATCAGTGCAGACTGTAGGTGTAGGTCTTTTTTTATCTCTTTTAACCTTTCACTTTCACTAACTTTCCTTGCCTAGGCATGCTGACAAGGCAGCTCACTCATCAGGTCTCTATCATCTTTCTCTACTGCTACACAGGCATAGAATGAGGATGCTCAATAATTCACTCAGGTGCAATGTAAATTGGCACTTTAAGATGCAAATATGCACGTCAGGTGACCCCTCATAAGCAGGGATACCAATGGCTTGAATGCACCTACAGTCCCTCCTGCAGGTCGTAGCAGGCACAGCACAGTAACACTTTTTCCAATTTATGATGAATCCCTGTCAACCAAGATATCCCCTCATGTAGCGAGGAGTCCACAGCCCCTAGGTGCCCTTGATCCAGATAATGATGACCCTCATGAGTGGTCTTTGGAGTTCTGTCTATGTGAAATAAAAGTACTGCAAAATTCAGTTGGCCACAACTAAAAGTACTGGAAAAATTATTTGGCCAGAACCACAAATTCCATGTCGGTTCTCCAGAGATCATTTTTGCCTCAGAATGGGAAGTGAAGTAAATGCACTAGCACATCAAGTTGGTACAGTTGCCGGGGAAAAAAGTAGAAAGTTATTGAACCTTGGATAAGTACATTACTGCCAAAAAGCATTTGAGCCTCAGACCTTAGCATTTCGGGGTATGGGATCTCTTGGGCTGGAGACCTGGGCTCCTGATTGGCTTTCTTCCTATTCCACTGCTGATGTTTTGCTGTATGCCTCCCACCAGCCCGTGTCTTAGCTTCAGTTTCTTCCCTCTGCCTAATTGTATTTGTGTGTACCTTGCTGTAACTGTGTGCCTACCATTTGAATCACTGTATACTGCAAGTTCTTTGACTGTATAATGTAAGGAAATTACTGCTTAGTTCAGAATAATTTTGTCTAAGTTAACCTGAAAAGAATATTTTGTTTCTCTCTCTCTCTCTCCCATTTTCTATTTCCACTTTTCCATGAACAAGTTATACTATACAGCCACTAGAGGGACACAATCTTTCTCTAAAGCAATCCCTGATTATTGTTCAAACAGATACCTTAGTATACTATGGCTACTCCCTTGATCTGACCAGCCCGCCTCCACACTCCCTGCTTACAAATTCTTTCCTTTCCCTAATTTATCTGCCTTTATGAACAATGCATCCCTTATTCTCTTCTCTTCTCTCCTCTCCTCTCCCTCTTGTTTTGCTCATATCCCTCTCTTTACCATCTCCACTTGCTCACTACCCATCTATTCCTAATAACTATCCCAACCCCATCAGTTACTATCTCCAGTTCCCTACCCACATCCATGCTTTCACTCCATCCGCCCCATTTGAAATATGGTCTCAATCTACCACTATTCCTCATGCAGCATTGATAACAGTGTCCCCTTTCATTGCAGTTGTGCACCTTCTTCTTCCACACTCATCCACTCCCTTCTACTCAAAACTCCCAACCCCCTCAGTAGCCCCTTCAAAATCCCTTAAGCTCTACTTATTCATACTCACTCTCCTCTTGCTCTCTGCTGGGGATATCCACCCCAACCCAGGCCCTATTGCCCCTAGCTTCTCTGGTGCTTCCTCCTCTACTACCTCCCCTAACTCTCCTCTTTCAGCCCTCCCAAAGGGCTTAAAGATCCTACATCTAAGCACCCGCAGCTTGTTGCAAAAAATAGACCAGATTCAGACAATGGTGTGCACTCTAAAACCAGACATTCTAATCATCTTAGAAACTTGGCTAAAGAGCACTATCCCTGACCATTCAGTCTCTATTCCCAGCTAATCACTGGTAAGGCAAGACCATGCTGGCAGGGGTGGTGATGGTGTGGCCATTTATGTCCTAGCCTCCATTCAATATTCCATCATCTATTCATCCTCCAATCCTGAGACCCATGATGCGCTAGTTATCCATGTGACCCTCCCCTTCACGCTCCCAATCTTCGTATCTGGCATATACTGCCACACAAATGTCCATCCTACAGTCGCACTAGACCTCCTAACCTCCATCACTTCCCTTGCTCACTCTGGGGAACAATTCATCCTAGATGACTTCAATATAAATTGGTTGTCACCTAAAACTATCAGAACTAGAAATGAAATTGGAGCCCTAAACCTCTCTCAACTAATCTCTGAACCCACCTGCCCAAACCACAAGACACAACACTCCCTACTCGACTGGGCCCTTACCTCCCACCCCCACTGCGTCATCACCTCTGGCATCCTTCCTGATGCACTCAGTGACCATAACCCAATATACATAGTTAGGAAAGTCCACAGAACTAAATCACCTCACAAAACCATATAACTACACTCTTTCAAGTCTCTTGACCTTGAACCTCTCCTGAGTAACCTTACGACTTCTGACTGGTCCCCCCAAACATCCTTCCCCATGGTTGATAAGGCCCTTGCCAACTTCAAAGGAATCTTTCCTGCAAACTGGAATGCCTTTATCCCACTCAAACAAACCAGAGTCAGAAGTAACCACTTACCTTGGATAACCCCTGAACTTCTGGCCTGCCTCAGGTCTAGAGATCGAGCTCAGAAGTGTCATAAAGCTACCCAGCATCCTACTGACCTTGCTAAATACCTCATGCTCCGAAATGCTTGCAACAGGGCTACAAGGTTATCCAAGTCTGAATATTTTAAATCTGCCTTCATCACCAACATAAATGCCCCTTCAAAATTCTGGAAAGTGGTCCATGCCCTATTTACTCCCTCATCTCACCCACCACCCCGGTACTTAAAATAAATAGCTCACTAGTGTCTGACCCACCAGTTGTAGCTGCAGAATTTAACTCCTACTATACCTCCTGCACCACTGAACTACTGAAATCCCTCCCCTCCTACCCATCCCCACCCTCTACCGATGTGCCTCCATCATCACCCTCTCACCTCCTCCTCTTCTCTTTTGCCACTATAACCCCAAACAATGCCCTATGAGCCCTCCTCACCATCGACCCCTCTAAGGATGCCTCCCCTGATGGCCTTGACCCAAAACTCCTCTCCCTCTCTGCTTCGGCCATTGCCTACCCCTCTCAATAATCTTAAATCTCTCATTCTCTACTGCCTCGGTCCCCCCTTCATGGAAATATGCAGTGGTCCTCCCTTTAAGGGGGTGACCCCTCATCCCACGGCAACTATCGTCCCATTTCTCTCCTCCCTACCCTTGCCAAGCTTCAAGAACACATTGTCCTCTCCCAACTCACCTCTTTTCTATCTGACACCTCCTTTTTCACCCCTTTCCAATCCAGTTTCAGGAAAAAACACTTAACCACCACCTCTCTCCTATGGCTCACAGACTCCATCCTAACCAGGATGGACAATGGCCAAATTACCTGTGCCATTTTTGTTGCCCTGGCCAAGGCCTTTGACACTGTCTCTCACTCCCTTCTCCTCAACTCACTCCTGGCTACTGGCCTATCTCCCTCCACCACAAACTGGTTTAAGGCTTACCTTATTGGCAGAACCCAGTCAGTTAAGATCTTGGATGCCACTTCCCCGCCCCTCCCGATTGACACTGGAGTCCCCCAGGGCTCTGTATTAGGGCCCCTCCTATTCTCCATCTTCTTAAATGACCTTCCCTCTGTTTGTTCTTCATCCTCTGCTATACATACAGGATGTATGCTGATGATACAGTCCTGTATGCATCTGGCTCCTGTCCTGATGAGGTTACAACCAGCTTACAACAAGACTTTGACAAGGTTCAGGTCTGGTTTTCTAACCATCAACTTTTCCTCAATGCCAAGAAGACAGTCTCCATGACCTTTGGCACAAGGCAGAGACTCTCAAGGTTTCCCTCCCTACCCATTTTTCATACCCTTGATGGGACTTTACTTGAGGACACATCCTCCTTCAGGTACTTAGGTGTTTGGTTGGACAAACACCGAAACTCCTTTGGACATATTGACACCATCCAGAAAAAACTGTGCCCCAAGCTTGGTGCCTGGTTCAGGAACCATAGTTGCATCCCTTCTACTGCTAGGCATGAACTTGTCCAGAAAATGATACTGCCCAATTTTGACTTCTGTGACATGGTCTATGGTGCTGCCCCTAAGTCCTCCCTGGCCAGATTGGACACCCTCTTCAATTCCTTCTGCCACTTTGCTTTGGATGCCCCCCTCGCACCCACCACTGTGATCATTATTGTGCCCTATCCTTCCCCTCTCTTGCAAATAGGCAGCTGTCCCACTGTGTTAAATTCACCTCCAAGCACTGGTTGGGTGAGCTCCTTTTCTACCTCACCTTCTCCTTCATAACACCCCCCACTCTTGCAGCATTCCCTTAGAGCAACCAACTCTCACACCCTGGTAGTCCCCCGCAGATCCACCCGAATCGGGCAATCTGGTTACTCTCACCACCTCCCAAAAATCTGGAATTCCCTCCCCCCTCAGATCTGGCACTCATCCTCTGCCTACTCCATCAGCTCTGCCCTCAATAATTACCTTGCTTCTAGCTGTTCCTGCCATGTCCCTCCCTAACTTGCTAACTTCCTCTTCTAAGCCCTGGACAAACCCTACCCCTCTACCATCACCTTCATTTTACCCTGTGCACATCCACCAAATTTCCTTGCTCTCCCCCCCTTTCCCCAAATTGCTATCTCTTATTGGCCTCCCCTGATTTCTCACAGAATATAAGGGGACCCAAATGGTCTCCATGGGCCCCACTCCTACCCCCCAAAGGGGCTTGTATCGCTTATCTACTCCCTTCCCCCATGATCCTGAAAGGGTCTCTCTGGGACACTTCCTCATCCCCTTCTCTCTGGTCAGTGCAATGCAGAATCCTTGGATCCTGAAGTGGTCTCCAGGGACACAACTCTTACCCTTCCCCAATGCCTCACCACTGCCTCTCTTTTCCCCCTTTTCTTTCACATAAGCACTTGTTACTTATTAACCCAGCACTTATTATTGTCCACTGTTTTTACCTATCATGTGCAACATTGTTGTAACACTGTTTGTAACATCTATCTTACAACTGTATGTTAATGTTGAGCTTATAACTTGAATGTTTAATGTCTCATTCCTAATGTACCCCTTCCCCCAGGTCACACCTGGAGACAAGCGACTTGTTGCTCAGTGTGCCTTCCTGGTAAAACATTTCAATAAATAAATAAATAAATAAATGGAAGATACTCCAAGGTGCAGAACAGACTTACTTGCCTTTGTTCTCAGACTGGTGTTTTCCACACTACACCCCACCTCAATTTAAAACCCCATTGGGCATGTACCTATATGCTCTGCAGCATTCCCTTCCCTCCTTCCACTCACATCACAAACTGGTGATGACCCCGACACTGTCATCATTGATGAGTTATGTATGCGAGTACGTACGTGTGATGATGTCATCATGCTCACCTGGTCAATTCACATAGGCAAGGCATAGCATGCTGAAAGTGCATGAAGCATCACACTCTTGCCCTCCACCTGACTAGCAGGCATCACAAAATAAGGATAAGGGGGATATGTTTAAAGCAGCTCCCCAGAAACACAAATGGGTCACTACACATCCAACACTCATGACAGACATAGCAACATACTCACAGACTGTAAGAAATGGCCAGTGGAACTACACATCATTTTTGGTGGCTATCTTGCAAGTGACAAGATATGGAGGCCAAGGCATTGACTGCCACAATGCTACACAGACATGCACCATCATTTACAGTGACCATGTTTAATGGGACAAGGCAAACAATGATTGGCCATTTTATAAGATATGCAAGGTCATTCAGGTGGCCACCTTAAGCTGGGCAAACAGATAGTTGTATGCCTTCTAACAAAGAACCATATAGCTGCTATGATATGGGGGGTTATTAATCATACTTCCCAAGCCAGTAGGAAGATTGCTAATAGCTGGAAGTCCATATATGTGGGGGACAATACACAGAAACTAACAGGATTCACCCCATATCAAGATGAATATTAATGATGGCAAATATGTTACAAAGCCACGTGCATAATCACCCTCACCTTCTGATCGCTTAACAGATGAGTAAAATAAAGGAATGTCCTACATGCCATTGTCATAAACCCACTCCTGAGAGTCAGGCCCATTGGGCTCACAGTGCCCACCCTTAAGTGTAATCCATGATGGGGGAAACAGGGATACCCTCTTTGTCCTTTAGAATGCTCGCCGGTACCACACTCTGCCACGAGAATCCAGGGCATCCCACTAGTTATGGATAAGGGCGTAATACCAGCCTTGAGTCTTGTGGCCAGATATGAACCCCTTTCATTGGCTATTACCATGGGAGGAAGACCCAGGTATAACACTCTCTTTGGGGTAGCAGTGTAAAAACCTGATTGGGCCTTCTCCCTACAGGACATGCAACAGCCTGGTTCAAAATCTTTGTAGATGCTGGTATTCTCCCTATCTTTCTGTATCCCTTACAGACCCCTTTCTCAATTTGGTTGCTTATGGTGGCCCTCTAAGCAAGTAACAGTTGTCATAGGTTATTAGTAAACCTTCTACAGTGACACACACAATATAAGAACTCTGACGCAGCCAGAATTTCTTTAGGAAAACACAAGTTTTACTAAAAATACTTAAATACAAGTACAACTAAAAGACAATATTCATTTGGGTTACAGTATACAAGAAAAGAAAATGGAACAATGTACAATGAAATACACTCAGATTGTAGCTAATCTACCTGAGGTAGGAAGATTTCAAAGTCCAGAGGATCACTAGTTTGCAAAATATTGCAGTTTTTCTGTAGCAGCCTTTGACTGTTAGGCAGTCTCTGTGCTGATGGGTGTTCTCCATGGTCAGGAGAGAGGATCCAAGCAAAACTGTTATTTATACTTCTCTGTAAGTCTTGAAATATTGAGCAAAAATCCCACAACATTTAGGCCAGCAGATGGCATTGTTGCACTTCCCAAAAATTTTATTTTCCTGATAATCTTTGATGTCAGATTCTCATACTTAACCTAGGTTTTATAATCTCACACAGGTATGAAGTAAGGATATGTTTCTTTTTCTGTTATCTCACACATGCCTGTTAGAAGGCTCTTTCCTGGCTAAAACATCCTGGGCTGTGAACTGTCTTAATTTAATTAGTTATTAGGAAGATCCTGTACATTTTGTGATTATAAAAGGGATTTTATTACTTCTGTTTCCCTTGGTCAGTTCCTATTGGAAATGCCCCCTTGGTCATGCATCCACAAACTTTTTGACAAGAAATTGCCAGATTCCTGCAAGCAGCTAGCCTCACAGGTCAGAAGAAGGTCAACACCCATTTTGAAAAAAAAAATCCAGTGTTTTCTCTGTGTGCCTTTTCTGACACTGGCATGTACATAGAATTAGAATTAAAAAACATATATACAACAGAATAATATCTACAAATAAGGGCTAGAAGTGGGGGTAGCTCACCACAGCCACTTTCCCCTCATGCCTCATGAAAGAGGTCCACAATGCACCACGTGCAAACTGGAAGAGCCAGAATGAATAACAGCAGTCATTCTTGGTAGAACCTTTGCCCATCAAAGCAAGTCAATCAGGTAATAGGGAATGTCCAATTGACCTGACACAATTCATGAGGTAGACACAACAAGCCACTGTGGCAATGATGGAAAGCGAACAGAAATTCTTGTGGTGCATGATGGAAAAACTTGAGGCAATGACTAACCATAGATCATCCCCCCCCCCAGAAATCCATCAATAAAGGCACAGAACCTCCCTTCACATTTACAGTTCAAACAAGTTCAGATCAATCACCCATAAACCCATCAGCTTCACAAGAACCAGTGGACCCCAATCTAGATAAGGAAAGGGTTCAGAACCCATATAAGAAACCACAGCTAGATGATGAGGAGAGAAAGAGCCAATGGCTACTGATGAGTCATCTCTTATGATGAAGCTCTGCTCTTTTGACTTGTTCTCAGAACTTTTATGATTCATTAAAACAATTACAGGGTTTGACCTACTTGCCCCAAGACTAGAGAGCAAACTAGATCCAATATTCCAACAAAAGCCAAAGCATGAAGATTTCGTCCCCATTTGCCCAGCAATAGATGATGTGATTGGCAAACAATGGGATGCTTCAGAACTGGAATGCATCTATGAAAGATTGCCTTTTGATAGAATGAGGCCCTTCTTTTCATACCAAGGGATCATAGAACAACAACAACAGGTTATATTACCCTATCTGCAACAACTACAGGTTTAGCCCAGAGGAGGAGCAACAAGAAGGAGAATCAGAGGCAGCAGATAATCACAACAAAGACTACCTTCAGCCAATAGAGGACGCTAACAGCCAGATGCCACCAACACCAGAACATGACCATCCCCCTATGGGGCAGACTATCTGTATTCAAATGCCAATGGCGATGATCAACATCATACAGATAGGTAATAGAGGTAATGTCCAAGGCTATGGCATCTTGTCCACAGAAAAAAAACAATTAATCAAGTGCAGGACATATTGGACTAACTGGTTGAGAACCACACCATCCAAGTAGTACTGGAAGGAGAAAGAGGAGTTGGCATCTACTCGATTTTCATTTTGGTCCCAAAAGAGACCTTAAGGATAGCACTGGACTGCAAATTCCTAAAAAGATATGTCAGGAAGTTAAAGTTCAAAATGGAAATGATACAATCAACTCTAAGGTCAATGTGCTCAAGAGACAACTGAACTTCTATAGCTCTAAGAGATTCTACCTCCACATCCCAATAAGACCAACTTACTGCAGGTACTTATGCTTCAGCATACTTGGACAATGTTACCAGCATCAGGCACTACCATTTGGCCTGGCATCAGCACCCAGAAAATTTACAAAAGTAGCAGTAGTAGTGGCAGCTAGCTTAAGGAATGAGGCACCCATATCATTCCCTACCTAGACGACTGGCTCATAAGGATGAGAACAATAGCTCAGTTACAAAGAGATACAGAGGAGGTAATAAACAAATTGGTCAGCTATGGATGGGTGATGAATGCAATGAGAAGTTTATTAGTCCCCACACAGACACTGGAACATCTGGGTGTGGAGATAAACACTCTAGAGGGAGCGGGCCACATGTCACAGAAACGGATGGACAAATGTGATCAATCTGTCAAAGAGACTACTCACACAGCAAGAAGCAAAGGTGGCCCAAGTGGCACAAGTATGGGGTTGCATGACATCACGCATAGACCTGGTCCATTGGCCAGGTGGAACATGAGACCACTGCAGATGCTATTACTACAGTATGATTCACCAACAGTGGAGAACCTGCACAAGAAGGTCATAATAACCAATGCAGTGAATAAATTACTACAGTGGTGGGCACAAAGGCACAACCTTGTCAGGGGAATGCCACTGGATATCAAACATGATGTAGTGATTCACGCTGATGCAAGCCTAATAGGATGGGGAGCAGCCATGGGATCCAAAGTAGCTTAAGGTACCTAAACTAAACATTAGAAGCACTCTGAGCAGGGGTGTCCAATACCAGTTCATTCATAGAAGAAAGGGTCCTGTAATAACTCTTAAAACTCCTGGTGGACAAAGCAATGGGACATGATAGGATTCACCCCAGAATTCTAAAAGAACCAAGGGGAGACCTAGTGACACCACTGACTACTCTTATAACAAATCATGGGAGGATAGTGTGGTACCTGAGGACTGGAGGAAGGTGGATGTGATCCCCCTTCACAAGAGTGGGAGCAAAGCAGAGGCAGGAAACTACAGACCTTTTAGTTTGACCTCAGTGGTAAGGAAAAGGATGAACTCACTTCTGAAAGAAAGAATTGTCGAGTACCTAGAGGCCAGCGGGGCAGAGGACCCAAGGCAGCATGGATTCACAGCGGGAAGGTCACGTCAGACGAATCTAATAGACTTCTTTGACTGGGTGACCAAAGTAGTAGACCAGGGAGGGGCTGTAGATATGGTCTACTTAGATTTTAGCAAGGCATCTGACACAGTACTACACAAAATATTAATAAACAAGTTCACCAGTCTGGGAGTGGGTTCCAGGGTGGCAGCCTGGGTAACAAATTGGCTGGACAGCAGGATGCAGAGGGTAATAGTAAATGGAGCACACTCTGGAGAAAGGGGAGTTACTAATGAGGTACTACAGGGTTCACTACTGGGACCACTACTCTTTAATGTCTTTATAGGTGACATTGCAGAGGGGCTGGAAGGAAAAGTATGCCTCTTTGCAGATGACACAAGATCTGCAACATGGTTGATACACAAGGAGAGGTGGAAAGGATGAGAAGGGACTTGGCAAGGTTGGAGCAATGACCAAGAGTATGGCAGCTTAGTTTCAATGCAAAGAAGTGCAAAGTAATGCACCTGGGAAACAAAAACCCAGGGGAAGAGTACACAATGGGGGGGGGGAGTACTAACAACAACAAAAATGGAAAAGGACCTGGGAGTACTCATATCAGATGACCTTAAGGTAGGAAAGCAATGTGAAAAGGCAGTAAGGAGGATTGGGGGATTCTGGGATGCATAGGAAGAGGCATCACCAGTAGAAAGCAGGAAGTTGCTATCCCTCTGTATAGACAGTTGGTGACACCCCATCTGGGGTACTGCATGCAGTTCTGGAGACCCCATCTCCTCAAGGACATAGGCAAGATGGAGGCAGTCCAGAGGAGGGCAACCAAAATGGTGCAGGGTCTGTACCAGAAGCCATACAAAGAGAGACTAAAAGAGCTTAATATGTTTACCCTTGAGGAAAGGAGGGAGAGGGGGGACATGATAGAAACGTTCAAGTACCTCAAGGAATCAACAAAATCAAGAGGTAGCATCTTTCAGAAAAAGAGATGCACAAGAACAAGGGGCACAATTTGAAGATAGAGGGGGGACAGCTCAGGGTAACGTGAGGAAGTATTTTTTCATGGAGAGGGTGGTGGTTGCATGGAACGGCCTTCCTGAGGAGGTTGTGAGGTCAAAAACAATGGGGGAATTCAAGAATGCATGGGACAGACATAAGGCAATTCTAGTGGGGGGTAGGAGGAAGTAGTCTGTTGGTAAAACTAGGATCTGCAGTTTATTCAATAGGTAGAGAAATGGGCAGACTGGTTGGGCCAAGCAGTTCTTATCTGCCATGAAAGTCTATGTTTCTATGGTTTCTATGCAGGACTAGCACCATTTTCTCCTTGCATGTCTGAAGGTGTACGACATTCAGATATGGCAGAAAAAGTTCCCTCCAATGAGCCCCTAGCCATAGTTCCAGCATCTTTGCTCTCCTGGTTGTGGAAGTGACCAGGAAGAGGATTAGCAGAGGAGAGGTGTGTGCGCTGTAATTATCAAGCAGAGGGAGTGATCCAGTTGCCTCTGTGTTTTATTTGTGCTAGGGGCCTTCTGCAGGACTGTTCAAAAGTACCCCCTACTCTTTTGCCTGGCAGTATCCGTCGGTGGCATCTGTGGGCACAGGGTCATTGGTATCCCAGGGGAGCCTGGAGCTATATGAAGAGCCAAAGCCATCTGCTCCCCCATTGAGCCTAATGTGTGATATCCTGATATTGTAGTGGAGGCCATGGAGAAGGACACTAGTGAAGGTGCTATGGGGCATAGCGGTCTGCCCAGACCCTGAGCACTCACCATCATTGGCTATCCCACTGGCAGAGGAAGAGGTAGGGGATGGGGAGTTATAACTGGTGACTCCCCAGGGACCAAGAGGTCAGCCGCAGTTCCCCTACCTGCAACAGTGGCTCTTCGGGTACCCCATGTGAGGAGGTTTCCAAGCAAGATACCCCAAGCCATTCAGGGGTGGCAGAACAAGAGAATGAGATTATGTGGGAGGTGCCAGCTGCATTGCCCCCGGACAAGCTCATCGACCCTACCAGTTTGATGATGATGAGGTGTACCGTGCCATCCCTAATCCCTATGTATGCCCTATGCTATCTATGCCTCCCAACATTGTGCAAGGCCATTCGCAGCAGGATGGATGGACTGTTAAACGATGACCCGGTGAACATGCCATATAGAACTGGAGTGTGGCTGGAGCCTGATGCTGCCCGGTGGACCAGTGTATGATCTGTCTAAATGATCACAAGCAGAGAGGTGGGTGAGGTGCTGGATGCATATTGAATATCCAAACGCAGACTATCCATATATTGTATTTCAGAAAGACTCTGGGATATTTTTTTGTTTGTTTGTTTTTGACCAGGTAAGTGCACTAGATAAATTCTGCCTATTTTCAGGCACGACCTGGGGGAGGAGAATACAGATGAATGCCAACTGACCTTGAACAAGGCTAAGCCGTTGGTGGTATTTTTGTAAATGGGGGAACTTTGACCAGGGCACTGGGGAAATTCCCCTACTCTTTTCGATAAGTGCCATGGGATCTTTAACATCCACCTGAACTACCACCAGAACAGGCAGATGGGACCTCGGTTTAATGTCTCATCTGAAAGATGGCACCTCAGGAGTGCAGCACCCCCCTCATGCTACACTACAGTGTCAGTATTGGAACATTAACCCAAGTGTCTGGTGTGGGGATAGAACCCACAGCCTTCTGATCTCCTGGCATCAGAGGCGAGTGTGCTACCTGCTGAGCCACTGACACTGACATTTGACACTGACATTGTGGAGGAGAAGTTCCTCAACTGAATGTTTTGGAGTATGGTCCAGAAACTCCAATTTCAGTCTGACGCATCTGGCCCGCCGATGGAGGAAGTCATCAGAAAAGCTAGATCCTTGTGCTTCTTGTCACCGTGGGCAGGACTAACCATGTTTAAGCATTGTGCACTGGCCCAAGATGTTGCTGGCTGCAGGATGAAGTATTACATTGTGCTGTATCTGTAGACTCATTTGCTGAAAAAAACACCAAGCCAGACCCTGCCTTTTATTATACCCACAGTGGGGGGTCTGCTATCTAGAGCCAACATTCAGCGAATTGTAACCTGCCAGGACTGTCAAGTGAGGTTTGTTAAAACCTTTTCCAGTTTTCGAACAAAAAAAAAAGAATTTTTGAAAGACTTTGAGCCCAGTGAGAGTCGCTGCATGACTGTTTGAAGCCTTCTGGAACTGAGACTGTTGGGACTGTACTCATTGTGTTAGTTAAACTCAAGAAACTTTCCAAGATAAAGTTTGGCGCTTCCCCCTTGCTTTACAGAAAAGCTAGTTGGGTGTTATTTTGGAAAAAAAAAAAATGGTGAGACAAATATTTGCAGTTTTCCTGGAGTGAATGTATATGGCAGGGTATGGGTTATGTTGTTGACTGTAGAGAGGGTGAGTGTGTGTGGCAGTATGCTTGAGGATACGTTAGTGGATGCAAGGTGCAGTGCATGCTTGAATAAAATATTAGTATTGTTGTCAAACATTGTATTATTTCACAGCCTGGCAAATTTTGTTAAAGTGTGTCAGTGTTTTGCTTTTGTTCAGTAAGGCAGACTGGCTCCATACTGAGTTTGGGAGGGTCCTAGGGTCCCATGTAATGTACCAGCATGGCTCTGGGAGGTCTGCCTGGGTGGGAAGTGAACATACCCATCTGGGTAGGACCATGGATGGCCGGGTGCCACATTTCCCCAGAGAGAAATGGATTTAAAGTAGTGGATAATGTAAACCCATCCCCCTTGTTAGGGTGGGGGCTTACTATAGCTTTTTCCTCTCTCTCTGGTTAGACTTTTAATTAATGGGCAGTTTGAGCCTGCCTCTGGGCAAGTTTCTCCATCCAGTTGCTATAAGGGAGGGGTAGGCTGTAGGAAGGAGGAGGCTAGTGGGAAGATCTGGTGCAAGTTGGTCCAGGGTTCGAGCCCTTACCTGGGAGTGGCGGTCATCACTTTTGTGGTGTCTGTCCCATGTACGGGTGTTTGTGAGCTGGTTTTCAGGGGCAAGTGAATGAGAAATGGGGTCCCATGGACGTTCGGGAGACATAGTCTCAGAGGGAAGAAGAATTGAGGCCTACCTTGCTCTCCACGCAGTTGGGTGGGCCTAGGGGCTTGTTCTATTTAAACTGAGTTGGCAGTGGAGAGGCTACAATAGTGGCAGTGCTGCAGCATGGCTTCAAGGGCAGAGGCAGTGCTCTTGGGAGCTGTACCCGGTGTGGCACGCTGCCGGGGATAGAATTGGTGGCTTGTAGGGATCTCTCATTATTGGACCTGCCATGCCCGTGTCTACCTCTGCCTCATCTTTAACATCAGGACCCCTAGACACAGGAGGTGGAGGTAGGGCTACAACTGTAAGTTAGAAGAAAGAGAAATTCTGTGTCAAGCAGGACACCCACATTTCTGATAGAGGTGGCAGAGCAGAAGCAGAAGTCTTGGTGTGACAGAACATATCAAATAAGAGAGAAAGGGCATAGTTTTTTTGAAGAGGAAGAAGGTTCCACATCTAGTAACATTAAGATTAAAAAGCAACTGTAGGCCGGACCGGTGGTGCTAAGGGCTGAGGTGCTGGAAGCCTTACCTCGCATTGCACCGGCGACCCGTGTTTGGGAACAGACATGGTCCACTGGGGGTTAGCAAGGAGGAGAAGGACTGAGTATCCCCAGGACTGCTATCCTTCTCCGGGAAGGGGGGCTAGCAGTGCTTGGTGATTGCCTGCCCCCTAGTGGAGGCTGGGAGGTGGCACATCAGCACTGGAGACTATGGGGAGAGACTGCGGCAGGCACTTGGCAGGGGTGCGCATGGGTGCATGTGCGCTACCACCGCTGGCACCATTGAACACTGCAGCCTCTCAGGGAAAGCAAGAAAAAGTGAAAAGGGAGTCCTCTGCAGGAATGACAATGGTCCCCCACAGCAACGACCCGGGAAGACACCTCCCCGAACACTATATCAGGTCTGGTGGGTTGAGTCGCTCCCCACCCCCTACCACAAAGGGTAAGTCATGGGGTCAAGGGCAGGGGGCCTCATACCTGGTGCCTGAGCAGGGGGGACATCAGATGTGTAGCAGAGGACTCCAGGAAGAAAAGAATAACTGTAAAAAAAAAGTAACTGTAAGTTGGAGTTAGGAATTCATTTTGTCAAGACAGTGAGTGTGTGTGTGTGTGTGTGTGTGTGTGTGTGTGTGTGTGTTGGGGGCAGCGCAGTATCAGTGAAGGAGTTGAAAGAAATACATAGCTGGGTATCATTGGCACAAAATTTATACCTGAGATTAAAATTAGAGATGATTAGGTCCAGAGGGAGAGGTTAGATAGAAAAGGGTAATGAGCCATGCATCTTGAAGGATTCCATAGAGCTGAATCCGGGGGATAAGGGTGAAAGAAGTGGACCAGCACTGAATTTGATTCGGCTTTAAATCTGGCCCATGAATTTGGTTCAGTTTTGCTGCTTCATATAGGAATCAAGCATGCTAAAACAGTGATATACCACTCCCAATCCCATTAACTTTGCATCCTCCTCCCTCCTTCCCCATTCCTCTACATATTTCTGTTTTGTGAAAATAAAAATGCTGGCTCCAGACATTGTGCCAGTAGCTGACAGTGCTTTTTTTCACAGAGAAACATAGAGTTTAATGGCAGATAAGGACCGCTTGGCCCATCTAGTCTGCCATTTTCCCTACCTACTGTAACACTGCAGACCCTACTTGATCTCCAGCTCCCCCCCCCTTTCCTTACCACTAAGGTTCCCTTATGCCTATCCCATGCTTTCTTGAACCCTACTACAGTTTTTGCTCCCACCACTTCCACTGGGAAGCTGTTCCAGGCATACACAATTCTTTCTGTGAAAATGCATATACTTTACAGTAAGCGCTCTGTGACAGTTCAGTCAGTGGCTGGCTGTGGCAGTGAAAGAATGGCCATGCTGGTCACCAGCTCTGTTTTGGGATGGGGGGAAGTGGGTTGGTGCACTACCTGCTGGGGTGAGGGGGTGGGGGGCCACTAGACCACCTGGGAATAGGGATGGGTTTGATACTATAACTAGGGCTGTAATTATTTCAAGGGATCACAGATATCACGCTTTCCATGAAATTTGCCTAGTTCTGTGAAATCAGTGTTTCCCCATGAAAATGAGTGTAAATGTGTCAGTTTCCATAAACAGAGAGGGCACCAGGTCATCTAAACTCTAGTCTTGCTTGGAATCATCATACCTGAAAATACTGGCAATTGCAAGTTCAACAGCAGGGCCGTAGAATGGACGAGATGGAGATCTCTGGGAGGCAGCTCAACAAATGGGGCACGTGCCCAGGTATCGGTATGAGCTTCATGCAGGCAGCGGCTGTTGACACTATTCCAGGTGAGTGACTTCTATGGAGAATGCTGAACCAAGTGGTCGGAGGAACCACTATCTAAAGTTCCACTCAGTGAGGAAAATAGGGCTTGCAGGCATCTCAGGGCTGAGCAAATAAAAAAGTGTATGGTGCAATAGAAATGCCGGAGGATGACATCACACCCCGGAAGCGCTAATGGGGCAACGAGGTGGCAAATCAAAAAAAAGGGGATGCCAAAAGAAACACAAATGGAACGGGTGGGGGAGTAGAGGAAAGAACAAAGGTTGTAGGGAACAGGCAAGACAAAACAACACAAGAACAGGGAAGGGGAAGGAGGAGAAATTCAGGGAAGGAGAACAGTCCTTTGCTTCTATATTAATCAGCAGAGGATCACTCCATGGAGAGCAGTTTGCGTGACTCCGATTTATTTAACCGAGCCGAGCTCTGCCCTCATAGCACTTCACAAATTGTGCCTCCGACCCTGACCACTTGCACTAGCTGGGAACACAGAGAGATGGTTAGTAATGGATGACAGAAATGTTCAATGGGCTGGAAAGCTGGTTCTTCAACAACAGGCAAATGCAGAGCAGGAGGCCAGGAAATGGCAGTCTGAATGCAGTCCCCCGTGTGTGTTATTTTCTTGCTTTAGTAAATATCTACTTTTAGATCATGAAGCGTCATGAAATTACTGTTTTTTCCCCATGCATGTGCCATGAAATTCACCTGTATTTACCGTGAAAAAATTACAGCCCAAACTATAACAGGTGACGTTGTGGATTGGGGAGGGATGCCACTGAATCACCAAGGAAAGGGGGTATTTATTGCTGTAATAACAGGTGACATCATAGATCTGGAAGCGGGAGCCATGAACCACCAAGGAAGGGGAGTGTATTTAATGCTATAACAACTGGTGACATCAGGGCTGGGGGGTGGCACTTGACCACCAGGGACAGGATATGATTTCATTTATCAGGGGATTGGGCATGGAGGACCACTAGCTTTTGCCGCATGGAGCCTGCGGCAAACCCCTCCTGTGTACCTTGTGTTTGTCACATAAGAGGGGTTGCAGCAAGTGTGGACACTTAGGCACTGGGACCTCTTCTGTAGCAGAATCTGGTGCAGGGTCCCTGGAGCACCAGGCTTCAGTGCAAGCTGCTGTTTGCTGCAGCTTACACCGCTCTAAGGCCTTTTTGAGAATTGAGCCTGTGGTCTCCAGAACTGGACACAGTACTCTAGGTGAGGTCTCACCAATAATTTATACAATGGTATCACCAACTCCCTCTTTCTGCTTGTGATACCCCTTCTTATGCACCCTAGCATCTCACTGGCTCTCCCCACTGCCTTGTCAAACTGTTTGGCCACCTTTAGGTCATCAGATATGATTACCCCCAGGGCTTCAGATATGATTACTTCCAGGTCTCTTTCCTGTTTTGTGGTTGCCAGTACCACTCCCCCCATTTTGTACTCTGCCCCTGGGTTTCTGCGCCCCATGTGCATGATATTTGCACTTCTTCGCATTGAAATAAGTTGCCACACTCTTGACCACTCCTCAAGCTTTCTAAGATCCCCATTCATTTTTTCTACCCCCCCATCACCCCCGAAATGTGTACCCTATTGCAGATCTTAGTGTCATCTGCAAAAAGGCATACCTTCCCTTCTAGCCCTTCTGCAATGTCACAAATAAAGATATTAAAGAGAACCGCTCCCAGTACTGATCCTTCTGGCAACACACTGTTCACATTGCCTTCCTTGGAGTGAACTCCATTTACCACCACCCTCTGTCACCTATCCAGCCAATTTCTTACCCAGTTTACCACCTTTGGACCCACTCCTAAGCTTCCTAGCATGTTTATGGTTCTCCTATGTGGAATGGTATCGAAGGCGTTGCTGAAATCTAGGTAGGCCACATCCACTGCTCCATCTTGATCTAATTCTCTGGTTTCCCAGTCAAAGAAATCTATCAGATTTGTTTGACATGATCTCCCCCAAGTAAATCCATGCTGCCCCAGGTTTTATAAGGCACTGGATTCAAGACATTCCACAATCCTTTCCTTCAGTAGTGATTCCATTATTTTTCCCACTACAAAAGTAAGGCTGACTGGCCTGTAGTTGCCAGCCTCCTCCTTGCTACCACTTTTGTGAAGCAGGACTGCATCTTCCCTCTTCCATTGCTTCAGAACCACTCCCGTCTCTAGTGAGTGGTTGAACAGGACTGTCAGAGGTTCAGTCAGCACTTCTCTGAGCTCCCTCAATATCCTTGGATGTATTCCATCTGGCCTCATTGTCTTTTTCACTTTCAGATTTTGAGTGCCTTCAGAACTCCCTCCTCTGTAAATGGATTAGTGTCCACCTCCCTTCCTTCAATGCCCCTGACATTTATCTGTGGTCCTTCCCTTTCCTCCATGAACACAGAACAAAAGTATTCATTCAGGATATCTGCTTTTTCCTTGTCCCCTTCCAAACACTTCCTTCCTCAGTCTTACAATCCCTCTCCTAGTCTTTCTTCTTTCACTTACATACCTGAAAAATGTCCTCACCCCTTTCTTTACTGTCTGGACTATCTTCTCCATTTTCACCTTTGCACTCCTGGCTGCTTTTCCTGCCCCCACTGCTTATCCTGATACACCTCTTTATCCTCCTCCCTCTGTGTCTCTTTATGCCTCCAGAATGCTCAATTTTTTTAGAAACATAGAAACATAGATTTTGATGGCAGATAAGGACCGCTTGGCCCATCTAGTCTGCCCATTTCCCTACCTACAGGATAGGCCACAGATCCTAGTTAACCAACAGCCTATTTCTTCCTACCCCCCACAAGAATTGCCTTATGTCTGTCCCATGCATTCTTGAATTCTCCCACAGTTTTAGACCCCACAACCTTCTCAGGAAGGCTGTTCCATGCATCCACTACCCTCTCTGTGAAATAATACTTCCTCACATTGCCCCTGAACCTCCCCATCTTTAAATTGTGTCCCCTTGTTCTTGCACGTCTCTTTTTCTGAAAGATGCTACCCTCTTGGACTTTGTTGATTCCACTGAGGTACTTAAAAGTTTCTATCATGTCCCCCTCTCCCTTCTTTCCTCAAGGGTATACATATAAGCTCCTTTGGTCTCCTCACGGCTTCTCTTGCAGACCCTGCACCATTTTAGTTGCCCTCCTCTGGACTGCCTCTATCCTGTCTATGTCCTTGCGAGATGGGGTCTCAGAACTGGACACAGTACTCCAGATGGGGTCTCACCAACTGTCTGTACAAGGGATAACAACTTCCTGCTTTCTGCTGCATGCCTCTCCTATGCATCCCAGTATACCCCAGCCCTCCCTACTGCCTTCTCACATTGCTTGCTAACCTTAAGGTCATCTGATATGATTAGCCCCAGGTCTCTTTCCTTTTCTGTTGTTGTTACTATCTCCCCCTCATTGTGTATTCTTCCCTTGGGTTCTTGTTTCCCAGGTGCATTATTTTGCACTTCTTTGCATTGAATCCTAGCTGCCATACTTCTGACCATTCCTCCAACCTTGCCAAGTCCCTTCTCATCCTTTCCTCGCCTCCTTGTGTATCAACCCTGTTGCAGATCTTTGTGTCATCTGCAAAGAGGCATACTTTTCCTTCCAGTCCCTCTGCAATGTCACTTATGAAGACGTTAAAAAGGTATCTTCCCAGCCACACCTTTTGAGAACCATAGCGGTCTCTTTTTCCTCTTGCTTTTGCTTGCCTGCCTGACACAGAGGCTTGTTGCCTTAACTATCCCCACTTTTAGTTTTGCTTACTGTTCCCCCCATTCCAGCCAAATCCTTTTCCCCTGCCAGAGCATCCCTGAGACATTCTCCATCTTTGTAAAATCGGGCATCCTGAAGTCCAGGACCCTCAGCTTTGTGTGGTTCGACTCTGCCGCAGTACTTATATTGAACCACACCGAATGGTGATCACTGGTCCCCAGGTGACCACCCACCATAGCATCACAACCTCTCTTCCCCAACCCAACACTTCAGTTCTTAAAACTCTTGAATTAAGAGGGAACTTTAATCCTTGATTTTGGTGTGGAGGTGGCAATACTGTACTAGATAAATCTAGGCTGAATCAGCAGACTCCCCATCCACAGCATACCATTCTGTAAAAGTACTATATATAGTCTTAACTGGGCAAGTAGGCAAATGATCGGGAGTGAGGGGGGCAGAATAATTGCATTATTCGTTACACTAGGTAGAATCTGTATATCCATAAATCTGCATCTATATCTATGTCTATGTCTATATCTATATCTGTATCTGTATCTCTATATATTGTATATATCTACTGTATATACAATACTCACTTTATTCCAGACTAAATTCTATAGGAACTGGGAGGACTTAAGTACTGTACTATAGCTTTGCAGTGGTCAGTGGTTAAAGAACTACCTTTCACTGCTGCCCATCTGGATTTAATCCATGTGAAGATCACAGCCACATGGGCAGCTAAACATTGGACAATAGTCAATTAAATGCTGATGTAATCTTCAGAAAAGTGCTTCCTTAATTGCTGTATTGCTCCTAGGCAAAGCACACACACCTACCTATACACACACACATGCACACACACTCACACATGTACACCATATACTCCAGCTTGTGATGCATGAACACTGACCCTGATAAAGTGTAGGCACAATATACAGTAGATTCTATTTCTACATGGCCAGCCTTGACCCTGACAGCCAGGGCTGGGATGAACAGATCCAAAACAAAAGAACTGTCTAGGATTCATCTCTTTCTAAAACTGTTACCAAAATAAAGAGTCTCAGAGGTGTGAAGTCTCCCATTTTGCCCATGAGAGTCCTGTTTTCTTGACTCAACTCCCACCCCAACCCCCCTCATGGGAATGCTAATCTCCCAGCTACGGGTGAGTCATATTAGTCCATGTGGAAACCCCATAAATAATTCTGACTCTTGATCATATTAGTCCGTATGCTAGACAGAAATGTGAACGTACTCACAGCACTAGGAATGTGACCATGTTTCGCCTAGAGCACAGGGCAATAGTGGAGTCATTACTGAATAATTGTCTTGACCTCAAATCACGTCTAAGGAATATTTATCTAAAAAGCACACGAGGTATGGGCCAGCATGTCCGAGTGAGCAGGGTTAATTTTATAGCTAGAAGTGCATGCCGACTTGAAGCTTTCTGACTACAGAGCATCTGTTGATCTGCACTTCGCTTCACTGAAACAACACGGTTTGCCGTTAGTGAATTGCCTTCTGCTCCTTCTGCGTCCTCGTCCCTGTGTGGCTGTATTGGGGAATAAAAGACTTGATGAACCTTTGCAGGTCCCAGTGGATTATCAATTGGGGGCCAGTCACCAGTTTCTTGTTTTCATTTTCTGGGACCCCAGATCTGGTGGGAGCAGCTCTGTGGATTTTCCAGGATTTATCCAGCATGGCTGGTGTTTTCTGGGACTGATCAGCTGGGTCATCTCTGCAGTGACTGGTGGTGGTGAGAGAGCATTCAGCTTCCAAGCAGTGGGCTGCAAAACCTTTTTTCTTTGTTTGCGACACAATTTATGCACCTTATCTGTTTTAAGTTGTCCTGTCTTGTAGGACTTAGTGTTGAGCTGCGGATAGTGCTCTCCTATTTCTCAAGTACTCTATCTTGGACTTGCTGTTGCTCTCCTTGTGGATTAGGGAGTTTTGGTGGGGTTGAGTCTTAAGTTATAGTGTGTGTGTGGTGTGTATGTATTATATTGGTTTTGTATTAGTGTGTGACTGGATGGGTGAGTGTATTATTTTTTTTAGTTAGCTTAGAAGTGTGTGATTTTGGGACATTACAGTTAGACAGGATATGCTTGGGGAAAGATGAGGGCCTGGTGCATGCTAGGATCATGTATGGGGCGTCCCTGCTGCATGATCTGCGGCCCTTCTCTGACCTCCCAGTTACCACCACCACAGCACGTCACTGTCAGGAATTGGAATTCGGAGCAACCGCACTGATCACTTGTGGTGGGGCGCCTCATGCATGCCAGTAGGGGGTAGGGTAGGATAGGGGTGGTTAGGTGCAGAAGGCACCCTGGGGTTCACTGAGCCCAAGGGAGAGGCCAGACATGTTTGGTGCCCATCCCCAGGGTTCCCACCAGACTGAGTGGGAAGGTAGCCAGAGGGGCTGAGCTGCCCACCAGTCCTCTGTGGGCAGTGCTTTGCAATGCCAGATCAATGAGAAACAAGACTGCAATTACTGTGGATTTTGTTTCATCAGCCGATCAGGCCTGCATTATGGAGACCTGGATGGGTGACGATGTTGGCCTTGTTTCTGCAGCCATCACCCCCCTATGTACTCTGTGGTGCACTGCCCCAGAGCGGAATGCAGAAGTGGGGGAGAGTTGCCATCTGTTTTAGATCTGAGCTGGGATTCACCGTGCACCCAATGAGAAGACCAGGTTCTTTTGAATGCGTGGTTGTTTGTGGGTGTCCGGGTGCAGGTTGCAGAGTTCTCTTGATTTACCGCCCCCTGGAGCAGCAGGAGAATTTCTGCAGCAGGTAACCGATTTCATCATTGGTAAAACACTGGAGGCCCTTAGATGTTTAATTCTGGGGGACTTCAATGTTTGGGCCAATGATGAATCATCTAGGATTGGTTACAACTTCCTCCAGACTATGTTATCTCTGGTTCTGTCACAGGAAGTTTCCTCTGTGACCCATCAGGGTGGTCACATGTTGGACCTGGTCTTCTCACTGGGGCTTGAGATCAAAAATCTCAAGACTGATCTGGTTGCTTGGTCCGATCATTGCACAGTGGAGTTCTCGTTTAGGGCCCTCCCCCTGCTGAGATGGTATGCTACTGCCCTTTGAGGGGTGTGACCTCCGAGGGTCTTCTGGTGGTAGCTGACCTATCTAGTGTGGGCATTGTTTGTGAGGGGGGGTATGTGCACTGCAGTCACCGCCAATAATGAGGTGATGTCTGAGGAGCTCAACTCCCTCGCACTGGTCCGTGTTTCTCACTTGAGGTCTGCATGGTTTGATCGGGAGCTCAAAGCGATGAAGATTTTGGGTCAGAGGTTGGAGCGCTGCTGGCAGAGGACAGACCTGGAGGCAGACAAGCTGGCTCTGTGTGCCCACTATGTTGAGTACCAGGGGGCAATCAACGGTAAGAAGGCAGAGTTCCTGTCCAGGGAGAGTGCTGCTGGGAAGAACTAACCAACTGTGCTCTTTCAGACTTTAGACAGGCTGCTAAATCCATCCTGTCTGCAGCTGAGAAAAGCTTTTTCAAATGCTTTATGCAAAGTGTTTTCTCGGTTCTTCTCAGACAGAGTGTCTGCCAACACGCAGACAATTCCGCCAGTGAGACAATCTGTGGCCGACAGTGATTGCCTCGGGCACCTGGAGAGCACTCCACCTAGTTGGGGTGAGTTTAGACCAGTGGAGGTGGCTGAGGTCATTGGGGTTGCTTCCAAGCTGAGGCACACATATTGTGAACTGGACCTGGTTCCGACACGTTTCCTGATGGGATGTGTTGACTCCATTGGCCCGGTGTTTGCCTTGATTGTCCAGTGTTCCTTGTCTGAGGGGGTCTTTCCTGAAGCCTTGAAAGAGGCATTGGTGAGACCCCTTCTGAAGAAGCCATCTTTGGACCCAGACATCAAGGCAAATTACCAACCCATCTCCAACCTGCCATTTTTGGGCAAGCTTGTCGAGAAGACTGTGGTGCTTCAGCTTTGAGGAGCACTTCACGGCCTTTGATCTATATGAGCCACTCCAGTCTGGATTTCGGCAAGGCACAGCACAGAAACAGCGTTAGTACAGGTGCACAATGACCTTCTTAGGGTGAGAGATTGAGGGGAGGGGACAGTTCTCTTTCTCCTTCATCTCTCCTCAGCCTTTGACACGGTGGACCATTGTGTGTTACTTGACTGCCTGAGGGAATTTTGTGGACTTGCCGGCACATTCATCTGCTGGTTTGAGTCCTTTCTCACAAACAGGAAGCAAAGGGTGGTAATGGGGAATTTCTCCTTCTCCCCTGGTCTCCTGTCTTGTAGATTGTGGAGTACCTCATGGTTCGGTCTTGTCACCAATGTTGTTCGCTGTGTACTTGCTGCCCCTGGGAGGGCTCATTAGGAAATACAGCTTGGGTTTTTATTGCTACGCCAATGATACCCAGCTGTATCTTTGCTTAGCACCAGGGACATCCAATGCAGCAGATGTGCTTAACAGCTGCCTTGCTGAAATCAATAACTGGATGGCCTCCAGCTGGTTGTGACTGAACCCCGATAAGACAGAGGTACAGGTAGTGGAGTTGAACAGAAGGCTTGATAGGTTGGCCTCAAGCGCAGAGACATGACTTGTTCTGGGTTCTGTGCCTTTGAAGACCTCCTCCAAGGTGCATAACCTGGATGTTATTCTGGACAGCGGTTTGACACTTGAGGCTTGGGTGTTGGCTGTGGTCTATACCAGGTTTTACCATCTGAGGGATATTGCCATGATTAGGCCCCTGGTTCCTCCCCTGGACCTCCTTACCTTAGTACACGCCTTTGTGACATTGAGGTTTGATTACTGTAATGTGCTGTACCTCGGGGTCTCAGGAGGTACCCTTTGCCGACTTCAGCTGGTGCAGAACACAGCTGCCAGGTTGTTGACAGGGCAGTCTAAGTACTGCCATGTCACCCCAGTGCTACGTGAACTGCACTGGCTGTCAGTCAGGTGGAGGATCCTCTTTAAGGTGGGCTTGCTCACCATTAAGGCCCTACATGGCCTGGGTCCTGGTTACCTGGCAGACCTTCTTACAACTGCTACCTCAGTCCTCTCCCTCTGTTCCTCCTCTAGGGGCCTCCTTGCAATTCCCAGGATGAGGTTAAAAACTGCTTGCAACAGAGCTTTTAGTGTCACTGGCCCCATCCTGTGTAATTTACTTCCCTCATCTATAAGGGAGGCCTCCTCAGTGGAAGTATTCAAGGTATGCCTCAAGGCCTTCTTGTTCGTGCAGGCTTTTCCTGACCCAGTTTTGTAAAGATCGCCCTGTTCTGACTTGTCATGCTGTTTGTCCCTAATTTCTATTTTTATTTATTTACTGAATTGTATTTAATTAGTATTATAGCTTTAATGATTATTGTTATTTATTGATGTTATTTTATGTTGGTTTTATGTACGGCACCCAGAGCCCTACTCCCCAGCTGAAACCCTACATGTTGCCTCTAGTGTGGTGAGCCATTTTTACATTTTTGCTGTTTCTGCACACAATATCACATTGAGGAGAACTACTATTGAAGGATTTGTATCCTGGTAAGATAGTTCTGTATTGTTAACGACATAATGACATAACAGTGTGCTTTTTAAAAATGTGTACTTATTGTGTATGTTTGTATATATTTACACAACCTCCCTCCTAAAAGGCCAATCTCCCTCCTTACTTGGCAAAACCTCTTTCACACACAGGTTATAATTATCACATGTATGGAGTCTACTAAATAAAAACCCAGCAATTTGCTTATAAATGTGATTACTACACAAATGAATGGAAATTACTGGGCTTGATATGAAGCTAAAAAATCCTTTGGAGTTTTACATGGAACTATAAAAGCAATGGCAGCACAAGGCTAGGGAAGACAGGGGCCCTTGCCCTGGTAAAAACTTGCAGTGCCCCAGTTCTGGCAGCTGGCTCCATATGTATCTTTTTAACATGCTGCCAACACCACCAGGCAAGACTGTCTAGACTGTTGTACACAACTACTAATATCTTTTTGCTTTTTAAGTTATGGCAGGATGGTGCTGCTCCAGCTTATCTTTTAGCATGCTGCACCAAACCGTGAACACACATCACCTATGCTGTGCCTTTCTGTTCTGAATGCTGTCATCTACTCAAGGTAGCACTGGCGGCACAGCCAGGCGTCAGGGGGTCAGCTGACCCCTCACTTTGAAAAGTAAGGGTCAGAATGTACATTTTGAAACCCCACTTCTGATACAGGCTTTACTAGCCTGTTATCTTAAGTCTACATGGTGTCTTAAGTCTGCTGCACACAACATACAGTACATTCACTGGAAGTTGATGAGAGCAAGGTCAGATGAGGTCACTGAAATGTACTGACTAGTTGCTATATACCCTTCCCCTGCTAGCACACAAAAATATTTTTTTTCTGAGCCTTTTCCCATAACTTATATTGGACCAACAAGAAATTTAAAGAATTTAAGCTTTCAAGCTATACAGAGCTCTTCACCAGACAGTGACAAACTTTGCAAAGAACTCACTTTAAATACGTTGGGTAGAATTGATATTATTCAGAAATGAAAAAAAAAGTCTGAAATCCTAGTTGAGTGTAAATCAGCCTTTCCCTAGGACTGGAATGTGACAAGGGTTATAAACTGTCAAGTGCTTAATTGCCTCCCTGAAAATGGACTCCAAAGAGTGTGTCTTTGTGTGTGTGTGTGTGTGTGTGTGTGTTTTATCTGGAAAAGTCTCCACTGAGCATTGCTTATTTACAAGGTCATCTTGGTTTTAGTACAACCGCTGTCCTGTAAAGTCATGAAGCATTGTCTGCTGCATGCTAGTCCATTTTAGTCACCAGATATTATGTTAATGAGTGTTCAAAAACAACATATTGAGAATACTGATGAAAGCCTATGGGATGCTCTTTTTATTTCATTATTTATTTTTATTCCTTGGTAATTGCATAAAGCCCATTAGGCCCACGACCTGTTTTCAGGTGCTACCTGAGAGCAATTGCTCAGGATAACACAGTATGCATGTGGATGTTGTGTAAATGAAACCTAAGTGTGCTGGATGTACCAAACTTGTTCACAGCTCTTTACTCTAACCTCTAGCTATACTGCCAGCTTAGTGCTGAAAGCATAAAGCAGACTCAAAATGCAGAAGAAAGGCTGCAGTGTTCATTTCAGAGTGGGGGACTGGGACAAGTGCCTCACAGTTTTCAATTTTGACACAAATAAAATGTTATGCTTGTCAATGTATAGCATAGCTATAGCATTGTAAATATGCTGGTTTCAGCATAACTGGTGAACTGTGGTGGGAACAGAAGTAATGGCATCTGGGTTAAGGCTGCCTGTCCCCTGGAGTAACTGGTAAGAACAAACAGGTCTGAAAGTAACCACCTCTATGGCTTTTGCAACCCTGTAGATACTAATGTAGTAGTGAGGATTGTGATTATAAAGAAAGAAGAAACAATGGGAAAACTTAACCCAATTATAAGTAGTGGTTATGTTTACAGAGAAGCATGAGCACCACACTCAAAGCTATTTCTTGGGCCCACCATGCTCCAGTTATGCCAGGAGGTTGGACAACCGATACACAGACACAGACAAGTAAGAAATGTTTGTGTGTGAGTGGTATGGTGGGCATAAAGCCCACTAATTTTGTTTATAAACCATCTTTATTAGGAAGACAAGGGGCAGAGTGTACTCTATAGAAAAAGCTAGACACTTGAAAGACTTCTATTGTTTAGAATTCTTTGTATATTGCTGGTATGACAATTGATTTCACTAAAACCTCACTTTAGATTTGATCTAGTCAGTGAGAATTCAGAGTCAGGTAATGAATGCAGGGGGACATAATCTGTAGATGTTCTGGGATTCTATGTGGAGCTGGGGAGGTTGTATGTGTACAGTATCTCAGATAGCAGCTGAAGTACTCCAAGTAGGCAACTCATACCAAGGCAAGAAGCTGGCTGCCCAAAGAGCTAGCTTTAAAAGAAATATGTACTGAACCTTAAGTTGCCTGACTTGTACTGTAACGTCCATGCATGAGTCAAGTGGCTGGTGAGCACTGCTGCAGCTCTGCCTCTAAAATAAGCTTAATGAGAACACAAAGTAAAGAAAAGGCTGCAGGTGTTCTATGTAGATATTAATTAGTTATATAGTTAAAATGTTATTTTTTTGACAGGATAAAACTTTAGGCCAGAGGCCTATTTAACAAAGTTGTTCTGTGTGCAATGCAAAGTTTCAGCAGATCACATGACAATACAAGGATAAACAATGAAAACAATAATCACAGCATAAATCCAGAAAAAAGCAGACAAAGAATTATGATCTAAAAAACTACATACAATTACTATCGTCTACATAAAGCTTATTTAAGGCTGACTTGAAACTGTAAATATTGGTCAAATTTCTCACAGGGGGTGGAATTTGATTTCAAATTTTAGCAAAGTTAAATTGAAAAGACTTAGTTCCATATTTGGTCTTTGCTTTGGGAAACTTGACACCATGATGAACAGTATCCCTTAGTTGATACAAATGGAGATTCCTTTGGGTCCCAATGATCATATTTCCATTAATAAGACCGTTATTGACCTTATAAATGAAAATAGAAAATTGCTTCAGCCTATGCGTAAAGTTTTCCCAATTTAGGGACTGAAGTAAGGTGCAATGGTGAGTTCTAATGGAACAGACAGATAAAAACCTTGCTAGCCAAAAATAAGATTTGTCCAGTGTTTCCAGATCCTTACATCCAGTAAAATCATAGAGTAAACTCCCATATTTCAAGATAGGGAGAATGAGTTGGATTGCTATAGTATTACACATTTGATGCAGTTCTATAGAGGCAGATCTTCTTAGATCCCCTATTCTTGAGTTAACCTTTCTAGTTATATTCTCTATATGGATACTGAACATTAAACATCTATCCAATTCTACCCCTAAGTATTTATAAGAGATTACATTTATTACGTGGATCCCTTCACTGGTTACAATATCCAAAATTTAGATTCCTATTTTTGTAACACTGCTTTCCTTGAAAATGCATAACTTGAGTTTTTTTAGTGCTCATTACTAATTGTGATTCTCTAAACTATTCCTGAAGGGAGTCAAAGTCCTTCTGTAGTTTGTTCTGCATTAGGTCCAAAGAACTGTTGGATGCCAGCAGCACTGTGTCATCAACATATAATTCAATATTGCACATCGTTATACATTTTGGCAAGTCATTAATGCAAATCGGAAATAACAATGGGCCCAAAATTGAGCCTTGGGGAACACCTTTTGTAAGATGCACCAGGTCTGATGAATACTCATTTATTACCACCTTTTGGGTTCTTTTGTTTAAATAAGATTTAAACCACTTCAAAGGGCCTGAAGCAAAGTCAGTTTGTTCCATTCTCATCAGTAAAATGTCATGATTAACTAAATCAAAAGCCTTAGATAAGTCGACGAACATAGCCCCTCTGGACTTCCTGGCATCCAATGCTTGTGCCAGTCTACCTACGAAGTCCACGAGTGTGGTGCCAGTCAAGTATCCAGATCTAAACCCATGTAGATGTTGGATAAGTTTTGATGTTGATCTAAATATGAGCAGAGTTGATTGAAAACAATTCTCTAACAATTTTTATAGTACAGATAACAATGCAGTGGGCCTATACCTAGACGGATCATTTTCATTCCCACCTTTGAAAATGGGTATAACTTTTGCTTGCTTCCATTCCTGGGGGAACAGGCCCTCTATTAACTGTTATTAAATAATGTTGTTATTGCTGGGGACGTAGTGCTAACAGCATCCTTCAGGAACCTAATTTCCACTCCATCTGTACACATTATATAAAACACACAAATACAAAACAATAACTGAGGGACAAATAAAAAAACCTTACACAGGATAAACAGGAAGGTAGACAGACATGGGGGGAGTAGTGCAATGTAATGGCTGTGGGGAAGCAGTCTTCCAGGAGTCTTTCTGGAGGCTGAGATGCTGCCCTATTTTCAGGCAATTCTGTGCCCTGAGGGAGGAGGTTGCCCATCTTCAGGCCACACTGGACAGTAGTAAGGGAACCTCCCCCACCCAAGGAGCACCAGGGCCACCACCACTACCTCAGAGACTGCCAAGAAAGTGCAGCAGTTAGACCACAGTGGGCTCAGACAGGGTGAGAGTGGTGGAACAGAGGCACAGCCAGTCAGTTGTACCACTCCACAATCCATACACCATTCTGATGGAGCATAGTTCTCCTATGGATGCACCCACAGAGGAGACTAAGGAGGTTGCAGACAACTGTCACAAGGGAGCCCCACAGGAAAGAGACAGATGACACCACAGGAAAAGGAAGCAGCTCCTGGTGGGGGACTCAATTATTAGGGGGATAGAACTGGGAGGAGCAGGAAAAACTGAAGTAAGGTGTCTGTCTGGCACCATGGCTTGGAGGGACAGGAAGTGCATCCTCAGGATCATGAGAACAGCTGCATGGGAGGAAACTGAGCTGGATGTCATTGTCCACCTAGGGCCAAATGACTTGGCTCAAGATGAGACTAGAGCAATGCAGGAGGAGGAGTCTGTGGAACTGGGGAGGGGCCTAAAGCAAGCAGCACACACAGTATCCTTCTCAGAGGTGCTGCCTGTCTATGGCAAGGGTGAGGTGAGGGAACTTCGCACCATGCAATTCAATGAATGGTTGAGAAAATGGTGCAGAGCACAGGGGTTTGGCTTCATTGGGGACTGGGGTTCCACCTGGAGGGATACCAGCCTAAACTGGCAGAATGGTCTACATCTGTTTAGGAAGGGAACAAGTCTACTGGGCGATTGGTTTAAATGCTTCATTGGCAAGCTTTTAAACTAGTCAAGGGGGAGGCACTGATAAGCATCAGGGATTCCCAGTCTCCCCCTACAAAACTGGGCAAATGAGGTAAAGGCCAAGGTGAATAGGTCAGTAGGAAGCAGGACAGGGGTAAATGAAGAAAGCAAAGTCAGTGAAGACTGGGATTGTGCAGCAAGAGGTAAGGCCATCAAAAAATGGAGAGCAATGAGTATCAATGCCTGTAGTCTGGGTAACAAACTTCCTGAATTAGTGGCCTTGATGGAGGAAGAACATCTGGATATTGTGGCATTCACAGAAACATGGCACACACAGAACCATGACTGGGACATAAACATACCAGGATACACCATCTACAGGAGGGAGAGGGAGGGAGGGGTAAAGAGGAGGTGGAGTAGCTCTCTACATAAGGAATGGCATCAAAGCAACAGAAAATAAGGGTAAGCATGGAGGAGAAGAAGCACTGTGGGTCAGTTTGGAGACAGGCAATGGCACCACAATCCGCACAGGGGTTGTATACAGACCCCCATCTCAGGGGGAGGAAATGGACAAGGAAATGATAGAAAGTATCCTTAGAATGGCAGAAAAAGGAGAGATATTGCTAATGGGGGATTTGAATATGCCAGATGTTAACTGGAATGCATTTACAGCAGCCACTTCTAATAGTGGGGTCATTTTAGATGTCCTACAGGGAGCATGTCTTAGACAACTAGTATCAGAACCCACTCGAGATGGAGCAATCTTAGACCTGGTACTTTCAAATGGAGATGGTGTGAGGATCACAGATTTAGAAGTGGGTAGCCATCTGGGAACTAGTGACCATCGAACAGTATGGTTCACGATAAACACAGCAGTAGAGTCAAGCCATACAAAGGCAAAGGTACTGGACTTCATGAGGGTGGACCTTGCCAAAATAGGTGAGCGCTTAAGGAATGCACTAGCAAATGGGCAGGCAGGAGGGGTGGAAGAACAATGTGAAATAATCAAAACTGCCATCACAGAGGCAACAAGCCTTTGTGTGAAGCAAATAAACAAAACAGAATGATGTAAGATGTAAGAAATGTAAGAAACCACTATGGTTCTCAAAGGAGGTGGCAGGGAAGGTTAGGGAGAAAAAGAGAGGATTCAGGAAGTACAAAGAATCACAGAAGGAGCAGGACAGAGAATTGTATCAGTTAAAGCAAAAGGAAGCAGAAAAGGCAGTCAGAACAGCAAAGGCCCAAACCGAGGAAAAGATTGCCAACTCAATTAAGAAAGGGGATAAAACCTTTTATAAGTACATCATGGAGAGAAGGAAGACCAAGGGAGGGATAGTGAGGCTTTATAAAGGGGAGGGGGGTGAGCAGATGGTGACTGTGAAAAGGCAGAGATACTAAACAAATACTTTTGCTCAGTATTCACAAATGAAGAGGGGGAGGTACCTAAACCAAACAATAGAAACACGCTGGATATGAGGGTTGATACTAGCCCTTTCACAGAAGAAAGGGTTCAGAAGGAACTCTTAAAACTGAAGGTGGACAAAGCAATGGGGCCTGATAGGATTCATCCCAGAATTCTAAAAGAACTAAGGGTAGAACTAATGACACCACTGACTACCCTCTTTAATAGATCATGGGAGGATGGGGTGGTACCTGAAGACTGGAGGAGGGCAGATGTGATTCCACTTCACAAAAGTGGGAGCAGGCAGAAGAAGGAAACTATAGACCTGTTAGTTTAACCTCAGAGATTGGGAAAATGATGGAATCCCTTCTGAAGGAAAGAATTGTTGAGTACCTAGAGGCCAGAGGAGCGCTAGACCCAAGGCAGCATGGATTCACATTGGCAAGGTCATGTCTGTCGAATCCAATAGATTTCTTTGACTGGGTGACCAAAGTAGTAGATCAGGAAGGGGCTGTAGACATGGCCTACCTAGACTTTAGCAAGGCATTTTACACAGTCCCACACAAAAGACTAATATACAAGTTGGCCAGCCTGGGAGTGGGTCCCAAGATGGTAGCCTGGGTGAAAAATTGGCTGGAGAACAGGACACAGACAGTAATAGTAAACAGAGTCCACTCTGAAGAATGGGGGGTTGCTAGTGGGGTACCGCAGGGTTTAGTACTAGGACCGGTCCTCTTTAATGTCTTCATAAGCGACATTGCAGAGGGATTGGAAGGAAAAGTATGTCTCTTTGCAGACGACACAAAGATCTGCAACAGGGTTGATATACAAGATGGGGTGGAAAGGATGAGAAGGGACTTGGCAAGGTTGGAGGAATGGTCAAATGTATGGCAGCTTAGATTAAATGCTAAGAAGTGCAAAGTAATGCACCTGGGAAACAGAAACCCAGGGAAGAGTACACAATGGGGGTTGAGATACTAACAACAACAAAAATGGAAAGGGACCTGGGGGTAGTCATATCAGATGACCTAAAGGTGGACAAGCAATGTGAGAGGGCAGTAAGTAGGGCTGGTGGGATACTGGGATGCAGAGGGAGAGGCATCACCAGTAGAAAACAGGAAGTTGTTATCCCTCTGTACAGACATCTGGTGAGACACCATCTGAAGTACTGCGTGCAGTTCTGGAGACCCAATCTCCTTAAAGACATAGACAGGATGGAGGTTGTCCAGAGGAGGGCAACTAAAACGGTGCAGGGTCTGCAACAGAAGACATATCAAGAGAGACTTAAGGATCTTAATATGTATAGCCTCGAGGAGAGGAGGGAGAGGGCGGACATGATAGAAACTTTCAAATACCTCAAGAGAAACAACAAAGTCCAAGAGGGTAGCATCTTTCAGAAAAAGAGGTGTGCAAGAACAAGGGGGCACAATTTGAAGCTAGAGGGGGGGACGGCTCAGAGGTAAAGTGAGGAAGTATTTTTCATGAAGAGGGTTCTGGATGCACAGAACAGCCTTCCTGAGGAGGTTGTGGAGTCAAAAACAGTGGTGGAATTCAAGAATGCACGGGACAGACATAAGGCAATTCTAGGGGGTGGAGGTTGGAAGAAGCAGGCTATTGGTTAGCTAGGATCTGCAGCTTATCCATTAGGTAGGGAAATGGGCAGACTGGGTGGGCCAAGTGGTCCTTATCTGCCATCAAATTCTATGTTTCTATGTTTCTATGTCAGATTTGGGTGACTTTTTTGCAGAACGTTTTTGGATTTCTTTCAGCACCTCTTTCTCCCGTATTTCCCTAAAATAAAGTTTGGGGGAACTTTCATCCAATATTACTTTATTCATTTTAACACTTGTTGGAACAGAGATATTTATATCTGGTAAGGTTGTAAAATATGAAGTCAATGCATCAGCAGCCTTTTTCTTGCCCAAATTATTCCCATTTGAATCAACTATTTCAATTTCTGGTCGATCCCTAACAGGGTTATCTAGTTCCCGGATAACATCCCAATAATGTTTTGTTTGTGTGGTGTTATTTATTTTATTACGGTAATAATTCTTCTTGTCCTGTCTTATAATTTTACATTTATTTCTCTGCTTTTTGAATAATTCCCAATTGAGAGTATTTAATGTTTTGTTTGCCTTCTTCCATAGCCTATTTTTAAGTCGAGTCATCTTTCTTAAAAACTTATCCACCCATAGCAAATTGTTTTTCCTAATTTTTTGAGTTTTTACAGGGCATGGGTGTTACTAGGATATTAATAGGATATATGGGAAGGGGGACTCCCTAAATGTAGTTGCATTACTTTTGCTGGAAGTTCTATATGCATGTGTCTATAATTAGAGAAAGGGAAAGGGAACAGGAACATTGTTTAACCAGGAATAACACACTAAGCTGAAGCTTGTTTTCCAGATGTGACCTGGGAGCACAAGGAAGTTACGTGACTTGCTCAGGATCACACAGTATGCACCTGGGTGGCTGTGGGATTCAAACCCAGGTCTCCAGATATGCAGCTCAGAGCCCTAACCCACTGCACTATACTGCCTCTAATTAATCCCATACATGTAGAACTGCCAGCAAAAATAATGCAGCTAGGTTAGAAAGCCACCTACCCCTACCAATCCTGTTAATACTGTTTCTACATAGAGTGCCTGCAAACCCCTTCCCTGGTTTGTGTCACCATTAAATGTGTTTTAGGGGCAGGGCAGCTGCAGCACTCTATGGCTGCTTGGCTCATGCACAGAAGTTACAAGCCTGGCAACATAAGGTACATATTTATTTTTACTATATTTAGAGAGAGAGAGATGGCATGGATAAAATAGTCCACAGGCTAGATAGTGAAATCCTCCTCCTTCTAGGGAATTTTCATAACTATGATTTTTGAAAAGTTTGTATTGTAGCAATTTTGAATTTACTTGTTTGCTGTTTGCTGATGGTAGCTTCTGTTTAGTACAGGGTCATACGTGTCATTAATTTTTGTAGGGACTGAAGGGCAATGGCGAAGGGCTAGGGGTAGCTTTTCATATAATAAATCTAAGTATGTGACTGAAAAAAATGGCAAACTGGGTATCAATAAAAGGGTTTTTAATTTTTTTATCATACGGATATAATCTAGAGGTTCATTAAGTTAATAGTAACGTAATCGCAAAGTCAAAATTTTGACCCAACAGTTTTGAAAATCAAATTGACTCTAGATGGGGATATATAAATATATTTGCTATGAAATTATTATTACATCAACGCATATTGAAATAGTTGCTTTAGTAGAAGATAATTCTGGAAAAAGCAAAACAAATAATTTTTATTTCTTTTTTTAAGTCTTGACAGTATGGCTGACAAGCATCCTGTAGCACTAAAAGCACTTAAGTCGAGGCGGACAGGTCACCGTACCATAGAGAAGATATGCATAATTCACAAAAGCAAGAACAAGTCTGACATAATAATAAAACCTCTGACATAGACCAATCGGTCCAAAATTGAAGAGGTTGCACGTAGCAGACAATTGTTTGATGACCCAAGTACCAGACTCGATGACATATGCAAGAACATACAGTATCTGTTGAACTTGATGACATGCGTCATGGGTATCACAGGCAGTGCTACCAGTCATTTACAAATGTCAAATACCTTAGGAAAAGGAAGTGACAGGTTAATGATGACATAGAGGACCAACAACCTTCAACCTCCCAAAGGAGCAGAACTGAAACACACTCTCAAGTGCTATTTCTTTCGAACCAGTGTATCATATGAGGAAAAAGAGATAAGTGAATTTCCGGAGGAAAAAAGAAGAACAAAATTAGGGAAAAACTGATGCAGTGTGTAACAAAGACTGCAGAGATATCTACCAATGAAGCAGCAGCGGCGAAACAAGATGATAGTCTGCTATGCAGCATTCAAGATGTTGATTTAATTGCAAGGGAGGCTCATTATCACAACTAGAGGTGGGCAAAGTGGGCAAAGTGGCCAAAATTCACTCCAAGAAGCAATTTGCGGAGTAATGTGGAATTTGCGAAGTAATCCACAATGCGAAGTGGAGTACTTCTCATCATAATGGTCGTGAGGGCTGCTGAACAGTCGCCTTCCCCCACCCCTTAAAAACATCCATTCAGCTGCTGCCTGTTTGAGGTCCATGGAGGTTGTGAGGGCTGCTGAACAGTCATCCTCCCCAACCCCCTGAAAACATCCATTCAGCTGCTGCCTGTTCGAGGTCCGTGGAGGTCATGATGGCTGCTGAACAGTCGCCTTCCCCTGCCCCCCAAAAACATCCATTCAGCTGCTGCCTGTTCGAGGTCCATGGAGGTCATGAGGGCTGCTGAACAGTCACCCTCCCCCACCCCACTGAAAACATTCATTCAGCTGCTGCCTGTTCGAGGTCCACGGAGATCGTGAGGGCTGCTGAACAGTCACCCTCCCCCACCCCCCCAAAAACATCCATTCAGGTATGACATTTGAAACAATGTAATGCCCGGCTGCATCCCGAAGCCAAAGTCGTTGGACAAGCTTAGTTTGGAGCCTTTTTCAAATTCAAACTGCCAGCATTTTGCATTTTGTGTCATCGTACAAGTGGAGATAGATTTCTTTCTTTCTTATTTCCCTGTTAAACTAATATACTGCCTGTAATTGCCAGGGTAATTCAGAGTCTAAAGAACTGCAAGTGCCTTTAAATCATTTAATTTAATACTGTAGATTTCATTCTTTCTTATTTCCCTGTTAAACTAATGTATTGCCTGTAATTGCCAGGGTATTTTAGAGCCTAAGGAACTGCTAGTGTCTTTAAATAATTTAACTTAATACTGTTTATTGACCCTGAGTTGAGTTAGCCAGTTTGTATACAAAAGTTATTTTGTTAACTGTAGAGCTTAAAGGCATTTCTTTTTCACTTAGAGGATAATTTAGTTCTGCTCCATTAAGTATTCTGAGGGGAAACCTGTTAGGAAGAAACTGCAGTGAGCCAAATTAGTTCCAGGCTTAGGCCTAGCTAGAACTCTGTTTGCAGCTTAGGTTTTTCTCATCCCTTCCCCTTTCTCCTGCTATATAAATCTCACTTCTTTCCCTGCTTCTTCACAGCTGCTGCCTGTTCGAGGTCCACGGAGGTCATGAGGGCTGCTGAACAGTCACCCCCTCCCCCCAAAAAAACATCCATTCAGGTATGGCATTTGAAAGAACGCAACGACAGGCTGCATCCCAAAGCCAAAGTCGTTGGACAAGCTTACTTTCGCCTCGCCACCCCCGCCACCACCCTTGGTAGACTCGCCACTTTATAGGGTTGCCTGAGGTCGCGTGAACCAATCAACCTGCTTTTCCATCTGCAAGCTATACCAGTTCACCACTAGAGGCATCTCAGCCTGCTCGTCTCCTCCTACAGGCGTCTTTCCCCATACTTCCTCATCCTCCTTCATATTCTTAGACATGTCTTTGCTACGTTTGACTCCACTACTTCTGGTACTCTGTCTCCCCTACTCCTCTTTCCCAGAATATCCTCCTCCCTATATCCACGACAAAAGCCTGTCTGCCTGTCAGCTTTCCCCTGATGTTCACTCCACTAACCAGTTAAGATTCCTTAGACTTGGCAGCCCTCATGCTCAGATACCATCGTCCCCTCTGGATGCGGCCACATTCCTGCCTCCTTTCTCTACAATATGTAGCTGCAGCCACTGCCCTGGATGCACCCAATGTTCTCCTCTTGGCCATCTCCTCCCACCCTTAAGGATACCCAGGACCCCAATCCCCTTCCTGCTCTCTCTCTCTCACTGGCCTCCCCTCACATATGTACCCTCCTCACCATAACATGGTCAAACACCCAGGAGTCCCTCCTACGCAAATCCCACTATCTCAAAAATTTAGCCTGGAACTCTCTGCTCAGATCCCTCCTCATTCTCCTACTTATGTCTGGCAATATACACCCTAACCCAGGCCAGCTTGCAACCACCTCACCTGGACAAAACCAGGCTCCTGGCCTACTCATTGCCACCATCAATGTCTGCAGCCTATTGAAAAAGAGGGATACCTTCCAGGGTTGGGTCCTTCAATATCATCCTGACATCATCGCTGTGGGTGAAATCTGGTTCTCCTCTCACATTCCAGACTCTTCTATAACTCTCTCCGGGTATAACCTCTACAGGGCTGATCGGCATGGTAAAAAGGGGGGTGGCTGCACCATATACATTAAGGACATGCTACATGGTCAATTACTTCCACCCCCTCCGGTGGTCCCTGGATCCCAGACCCTCACACTCAAAATCGCTCTAGGATGCTCCCAAACCCCTCTTCTCATCACGGCGGTTTACATTCCCCCCAGGAATCAGAGCGCTGCCTTCCACTCTATCTTGTCCTACCTCACCACCCTCCCATCAAATAATGAATTAATAGCACTAGGGGACTTCAATATTAACTGGCTGGCTAAGAAAACCACCCCACTTATCAAAGCTGCAACTGCCCAAGGCCTTACCCAAGTAGTCCACTCCCCCACATGCCTGAACCAACGCACTGGGTCCTCCTTCCTACTGGTTCTGGTCTTCACCAACCGCCCCCACAAGATCACTAGCACCACCGTACTCCCTAACGCCCTTAGTGACCACTCCCCTGTCCTCTGCTCCTGGTCATGCAAAGCCCCTTAAACCCCCCTAAAATAGTACAACAATGTAAACTTGGTCCCGGTAAACTTGCTCTCCTAAAATCACACCTCCTTTCATGGGACTGGTCCCTCTTAATGAATACCCTTGATCCTGATTGAGCCTTGGACCATTTTGTTCTTACCTTCAATGCTATCTGTGACCCGTTTGCCCCACTTACTAAAAGGATGATCAAAGGCACCCCTGCACCTTGAATCAATTGCCACCCACAGGCCCTAGTGCAGACCCAAGACTCGCTATGGCACATCTACATCGAGACCTGCCAGCCATCCGACTGGCAAAGGTACAGAGAGGTCCAGAACAAATGCACATGGGCGCTTTGACAAGCAAAAGCAGAATATTACAAATCCTCCCTTACCTCAACCTGAGACTCATGGCACAAGTTCTGGAATAATATTAAAAACATCTATGGCAAGAATCATAATCCCCCCAAGTCTGATAGAGGTCAACGGGTGCCTGACCACGGACCCCACCCATATTGCTTCAGCCTTTAATCACGCCTTCTCTAATCTCAGACATGTCCTCCCTCCCTACTTCTTTGATCCTCCCCCCACCCACTCCCAAACGGCCCCTTCAGCAGCCCCTCTCTTCCACCTTTGTCACACACCCCCATGTCAGCCAAATCTTATCTAGAAAAAGCCCTAAGTCACTCCTACTACAGTAGTAACTCACTGGATCCGAAACTCCTCCAGCTCACTCTTGATGAGGTACTCCACCCCCTCACCTACATTCTCAACTGCTTATTCTGCCAAGAGAAATTCCCCTCCTGGTGGAAATCTGCCTCCATCACCCCCATATTTAAAAGCGGTGACTGTACTGCCACAAACAACTATCGCCCCATCTCTATCCTCCCCCCATCGAAAGCGCTTGAGCGTATTGTCTCTGACCAACTCACTGAACACCTTAACAAACATGACCTGCTCTGTAAACAGCAGCTTGGCTTTTGCAAAGAGCACAGTACTGGAACAGCTCTCCTGGAGTTTAAAACACACATCCACTCCACCTTAGAGAAAGGTCACATCTCAGGTGCAATCTTTGTTGACCTCTCTAAGACATTTGACACTGACAACCACTCCCTCTTACTTAACACACTCTCCAGCATCGGCTTCTCCCAGGATGCCCTCAGCTGGTTTACAGACTACCTGTCGGATCACTACCAACAGGTAAAAATTGACACTGCCCTCTCTAGCAGACTACCAGTCCGTTCTGGTGTCCCCCAGGGGTCCATCCTCGGTCCTCTACTTTTCAGTCTCTTCCTTAACTCCCTCCCCTCATCCTGCTCCAGCAATCTACTACTGTATGTGGATGATGCCGTCCTTTTTTCCTCCAATCCGGTCCCTACCCTACTACACAATACTCTCCAGTCCTCCTTCTCGGATGCCGAAATATGGTTCTCCACACATCATCTTACACTAAATTACAAGAAGACTAAAGTCATGTACTTCTCACATCAGCTGAACCCCCAGAAGGTGCTCTGCCCTCAAATCCTTACCTCCAATGGGACCCCCCCTAGAGGAAGTGGATGTCACAAACCCACTCAGCAGGTCAGCCCCCTACTCCCAAAGTGCCAACCTCTGAGTGTAGAATTGTGAACAGTTAACAGAACAAGGTAACCTTCTTGTCTGTTTTGTGGGTTCGAGTCACCTTAGTCCCAAGTTCTGGAGGGATTCAAACTGATAACCTCTTGTTAGCATACCCAATTGTCAGGCTCAGATAATTCTGCCTTTGGGAGTCCAGATATCTTTGCCTACGGGCACCTAACCAGGTATTACAAAATTAACCCTTAGAACTCTATGCAAGACCTAGAGAACTCTTATCTGTTTCCCAGTTTGGTACCACAATAAGCTCAGGCATAGTGTCAGCTATAACCATCTAAGCTTCACTTATATAAAAAGAAGTTTCAAGGCACACCAGGCAGTTTCTGTTTTTAAAATATATAACTTTACTTTAAAATAGGTAAAATAGGAAAACAGTAAAATATGGAACAAGATATCCCAACACGCACAATCTTAAAAACAAGACAGGTTTAAAAGTGCAAATTCCTACAACACATACACTCAGACTGGTCTTATCTAAGGTCTCCTTACTTCTTAATCTTTCAGTGCTTTGTTGTTCCTCTTTTCTCAGTTAGAAATAATGTTTCTGTGTAAGGTCTGCTTAGTATTTTTAAAAGTAGTCTTGAGCCGGCCTTCTCTCTGAGGTCATCTAACGCTGTCCTGGTGTTTTAAAATTTATATTTTATGTTGCTGGCCCAGTGGTGCAGAGGGCTTAGGTGCTGGATGTCTCACCTCGTGGCACACCAGTGACCAGGGTTCAGGAGCGAGCCTGGGTCATTGGAGGTCATCACGGGGGGCAGGCGGAGCAGAATGGAGCAGCCGCAAGGTAGCTCTCCTCTCCGGGGAGGTGGGTTGGTATCCCTCGCTCTCAGCTACCCCCTGGTGGAGGCCAAGGGGCTGTGCAAGCGAGGGTGCCTACGATAGGCCAATAGGGTGGGCGGAAGAGGGCTGTTACCAGGGCTGTAAGGTGCATGCATGCCTCCACACACATGCATCCTTCTCCTGGAGTCCTCGGGTAAAAAGGGGGAGAAAATCAGAAAAAGAAGCCGGTGTCAGGATGGCGACCGAATCTCCGCAGGCACCGCTCCCAGACCGGGTGTAAGGTAAGCCCCGATAATTCTGGGGGACGGAACTGGGGGAGACGGTCAAATGGGGGCCACATGGTGCGAGGAGAGACATAGTGGAGATAAAAAAAAATGTATATTTTATAACAGAGGATGTCCTACTAAGATATTTAAAAAAATAATAGGTGATATAAATGTGACTTGCCAAAACTGGTCTGTGATCTGCTTCACACAGACATCAAAGCCTCTTTGATGTAATTCGCTGGATAACCCCAAGCAAATGCATATTGGACTTCCTAATTTAGTCTGGGACCTGCTTCACACATACATCAAAGTCTGTTTGATGTATTTACTGGCTATTTTGGGAGACACCCCAACACATGCATTTTCTCCTTCTTTCATGACACCTAGTGCAAATCAAAGGATTTCCCTGAGGACATCATGAATGGATATTTTATTTCCTGAGCTTCAAAGAAAACTTAACAAAGTAATTACATTTCAGATATCTGTCCTTTGAACTTATCCCTGGGGGGTTTTGATGTGTCAATTTCAGCAAGACAGCATCCTCTCCTGACAGACACTCCCTTACATATTTTATATTGCAGAAAAAATATCATATTGAAATCAGAGCCAGCTGTCCACGTGCCTCAGTGGATACCTTCAAATACCTGGGCATAACCCTGGACCCTGCCCTAAACTTCCACAAGCACATCCATCTCCTGTCCACCACCCTCAATGTCCGCCTTGGAATCCTCTATCGCCTCAAACACTGTCTTACCCTGGAAGCTCTTCGGCTCGCTGTCTCCTCCTCTGTCCTGTCCCTCCTTGACTATGGCATACTTACTTATGGAGCTGCTAACACATCGGCCCTAGGGAGACTCCGACTCTTCCTGAACAAAGGCTGCCATCTTGTCCTCGGCTGTGATCGCCTCACACACACTTGCTCCCTATACACCAACACTAATTGGCTGAACCTTGATAGTAGAATAGAGTTCCACACATGCCTTATGGCCAAAAGGATCACCCTGGGTCATGCTCCCACTGGCCTCTCCCCTATTATCCAACTGTCCCTTACTCATAAAACCACCCGTAGCTCAGGCAAGCTTCTTTTCTCGGTTTCCAGGTGTCGAACCTCACAACTCCAAAGATCTTTCAGCCACAGGGCCCCCTCCTTGCTGAACTGCCTTCCCAGTACACTTGCCAATGAAACCAGAATTGGCCCTTTCAAAACCTTACTCAGAGACCATCTCCAGTCCTCTACCCCATGCAACTGTCATTAACCGCCCTGTCCCTCTCTGACAATGGCACTGGCCTGCACTCCTCCCTCTCCTCCCACTCTTTTCCCTCTGCCTACTCAGCTCTTTCTGAGCCTTCATTCTAAACTGGTTTAATCTAGTCCTACTATATCTTCTCTGGGTATGACTGTTAGCCAGTTACATTATTCACTGTAACAAGCCTGTCTGAATTATGTTTACTGTTGCATTGTCCAACTAAATGTGACGTGTAGCCTTTGTTTACGAGTCTTTGACTCAAAGGTACTTTCCGAATAAGCAATAAATAAATAAAATAAAATAAAATAATGAATGCAAAGTCCATTGATAACAAGGAATTCACATTACTCCGCCTTCCCCCAACCACTTCTGCACCAATTTTAATGTGAAGTACATTGAAATCAATGTACTTTGCATCACTTCGCCTTGTTATTGAGTTCCAGGGCAAATTTTGCAGTGCTTCATGGGATTGCATGGGATTGCAGATTGTTATGCACAGCCTCAGTTCTGTGTAGTGTGTGTGTAGTGGTAGATGGAGACAGTTTCCTTTCAGAGCTCTGCAATTCAAATCCTCTAAAAGCTGTTAAAAAAGCCTTTTTGAGCCATTTATTTTTGCTCAAAATTTAGTACCTCGATTGTAGGAAACCCTCCTGTGCTCATATCATCGAGTGGTTATTGTTTGTGTGTGGATTTTGAATGTTAATTTAGAACATTCAGTCTGTGTACTGACAGACACTTGAAGTGTGCTTTTGGGGAGGGGCGTAACTGTGGTGTAGGTAGGTTAGAACTGGGATAAGACGGCAGTCTTTTTGTTTTGGTTAGATTTTTCTTGTATAACTGTGTTAATGTACACACAGTAATATTTTCAGTAATTTTTGACATTTTCTTTGCTGATTGTTGTGGTGCAGCAGTGCATAATTTCAGTTTGTTTAAAAGTTTTGGTTATACTATTAAAGTTTTCAATTTGCTACGCATTACTTGTAGTGTGTGTATGAGTGTCAGTACAACGCCTGCCATCAAATCAGACACATTTTATTGTGCCACAGAGTAATTGCAGCAGCGTGAACCTGCTATTGACTGCACCTGAGTAATTTTGCACTGCTTTGTGGTATCATGGTTTTAGACTGTTACTGCAGTGCACTGCACCCCCCTCCCCCCAAACCGGAAAAAGGTATTCTTTTCCAGATTGGATTGTGACTTGTGAGCACTGGTTAAGGTGGTGTTGTGACTTTGCATCTGCATCTCTTCTTGATTGTGCAGTGCAGTCTTAATCTGTCTGTGCTTTTCATCTGTTTGGTGCCCAGTCTCCATCTGCAAGCCACAGTTGTTGTCTTTTTCTTTGGCTTCACATCTAACAGCCCAGACTGAAAGTTTGGAAATCTAAATTTGTTTAGAATTTTCTCTGTGATCCCCCAAAATGCCTGCAAAGAGATGTGCAAGAAAAGCTGTTTCTGGCTATGGCACTGCTGCCAGTGGCAAGATTGTCCATGGGTGTGGTAGCACACGTAAGTGCATAGTTGATGTCAGTAAAGGGATTTCTCCATCAATGTTTTTTACAGCACAATCTGTAGCTTCTGTCTCAGTTGGAGGAGATGATGTTGTCCCTGCTGGTGATGTCAGTGCAGTTTCTGCTGACATGAATATTGCTGCCTCAAGTTTCACTTCTGACCAGTTAACCTTTCAAAAAATATAGTGGAGTCTAAAGCTGTGACTGACAGTGTATATGATGTCATACTCCCCATTGACATCCCCATGGTAGTTATGGTGGTCAGTTGGAGTCCAAGTGTGTCCAGCCTGAAAAATCATGCAGCACACACCCCATTTCAGGAGTTTTAAGTAGGGGATCACAATCTCTTGTTTGGGATTTTTTTGTCCAAGATGCAAATGATGAGTCAGTTGCAATCTGCTAGCTTTGCCATGCGTGTGTGAATTGAGGTAAAAAGGGGAGTCATCTGGGCATGGGGGGGGCCAGCATACACATCTTAAGAACAGGCACATTGCACTGTGGACCCGCCACCAGATGGCAGCTAATGCCATAGTGGGGCGTTCACACTTGTCATCAACCTTACTGAGCATGTTATCCCCTTCCATGAGTGTACTACCAAGTAGGAATGTCTGCAGTAGTGATGAAATAACACTAGAGGATTACTACAGGCATGATAAGGGGGAGGATTATGATTTAGAAATCTTGTCAAGTGGTGGTCAGAGTAGCAGTTGTGGTGGTGGTGGCCTATGCAGTTTGTCTAGTGCAAGTGGTACATTAACCCCTGTATGTAAAATGGGGAAAATAACTTCATTTGTGAACTTGTCACCTGTGCACCGCTCTTAGTCACACATCCACACCCCACCCTGGCCACTCACAGAGCAGAGCCATTTGTCACTCCCCATGCAAAAGGTGTAAGTCAGCCCAAATTGGAGAGTGTTTTTGCCTGTAACCACCTGCCTGCCTGAAGCATGTGACCTACACTATGTAAGCCATGTGATGTGTGTGGGCTGCCTGTGAATTCCCACTCCACCTTAAAGTGGAATAAGGTGGAGTGCATAATGGCAAGTCATAATTACAACGCAAAGTGGCAAAGTGAGAGTTTGAAATGGGCACTTCACATAGCGGGATACTAACATGAAGTGACCACTTCTCGTCCACTTCGTGGGCAGAATTTTTCTTTGCTGCATCTCTAATCACAACTCTTGTCACCACGATTATACAAGTAAAGATGACAGAAAGGCAGTAGTGGACCACACTGGTGAAAGTGTCAAGTAAATCAGAGCCCACAAAAAGGCATTTGAGTATACAGTAGTAGCGTCAAATTAGTCAAGGGATTTTTAAGGATTTTTAAAAATCCCTATTGAGAACTGTGCAACCTTTTGTTAGAGATTTTGTTTTGTTTGTTAGTGTATTCACTGCTATCCAGAGAGGGTGATCTCATTTGATAGTGTAGTTGAAAATCTACCAGATGGCACTTAAGTACCGTAATAGGAACTGGCCTCTTTCTGTAGGTATAACAAAAAGAATTTTAGAGGATTTTTTTCCTAAATTTTGTGAAGGATAAATAGGGAATCTCACACAATTGCTTGACAAATTCAGCGCTACTACTGTATCATCGAATGTGTTGAAAAGAATATCATCAGAGGATCACAGGCTGAACGAATGACAATGTTATGTGAGAGGTACTGTTTGTTTATGCAGGCTCATTACCCAGCATTCTATAATCCTAATTACAAAACAGACAAGTTGAGAAACAAGTTGATCAAACACTTTGGTCAGAGGATATGATTATGGCAGCCAAACTTTAGAAGTGAACTTGTTTACTCTGATGAGCTCCCAAATGGTCAAGCTGTGGAGATTGCATTTGAATCTACTGCATCAGATGACAGGAGACTTGAAGAGGAAGAGACTCTTTTGCATTATCTCATCATAGATTCCTTCAGGGAATCACAGGAGCTTCCCTGACCACCTTCTTCAGGTTTTCTGCTTTCCAACACCATCTCACTCACAGATGTGTTTGTAAAATTCCTGGCCCACCTAATTTCTGGCTGATCTAATTCTATGAACACTTCAAGAAGAAGAGAAAGGTTTGTGAATTCAGTTGTTCAATATATTTGCCATGCAGTGAGTTGTGGTCAATGGAAAATGCCAAAATATCTCCTCCTAGGAATGACTGTAAGACACATCACTGGTAGCACTGAAATTCGTGAATATCCTCAACCATTTTGGACAATGTGTGTACTATTCAACCCTTTTGAAACCAGAAACTGATATGTGTGATAGCGTTGTTGAGAGTGACAGCACTCTATCTGTTTATTTTCATTTATTTCATCTTTCGGAAATGATCTTTGAGCAAAATAGTCTTTTTCAAAGGTTCCACGTCTTGACATGAGAACAACACAGAAAGCTAAGTTACAGGGTATGGGTACACAAGCACAGAGACAAAAAATACAAGATATAACAGCAATTGATCTATTTAAAATTTTAGGCTAACTCATGTGAAGGTACTACATAATGCAATTTAGTACCTCTCAAGATACATGGTGAGTGCTGTAGAGTTAAGAAACAAAATTAGCAATAGGTAAAGCAGCCAGGGGAGGCTTTGTTGTTATTTTCTATCAAAGAAGGAGGTGACTCTAACATGGGCTTTTTCCCTGCAAGATAAGACAGCCAGGAGGGGCTTTGTTTTAATGCTTATCAATGGGGGAGGGTTATCAGGTAACCTGAAAGAGGGAGAAGTCATGTAATGGAGGGGTTGTGACTAGGGAGGAGCTTATAGTGTTGAATGTGTGGGAGTGGAGGAAGCAGGGATTATCAGGGAAGGCAAAGGGGGGGTGGCACCTGGCACAATGTAATCTGGTGACGTTATTGGGGCAACTCAGGTCAGGAAAGTGCTAGGACCTAAAGAGTAGTATTACCACGAAGAGAAGAACAGTGTTAAGATCACAAAGAGAAGGGGCACCATCCTCAATTTCAATATTAATCAGTGAGGAAAGATGGGCACAGTGAGGTGGGGGGATCTATGGTAGCCTGCAAGCACAGGATCTGGAAATGGTGAGGTGATGCTTCAATTCAACTTTAAAGGTGGGGAGGCTGCTATTATTGAAAATATGCATCAGGATATCATTCAGCCAGAGAGGAGCCTTATATGTGAAAGACTGTTATGCTAGTAATTATTTTCCTACATGGAATGGTCAATGAGTCCCTATCCACTCCCCTGGTCCTGTAGCTCGAGCGACTAGCGTGGAGTAAATTATTGATACAGGGAAGAGCTTTGCCTAGCAATGCTTTCTTACCCAGGAGAGATGTCTGATACTTAATCCTGTTTGTTAGGCTGAGCCAATTGGTTTGCTCATATAGTTTGCAGGAGTCAGTTGAGTTGTCAGCTCCGAGGGTAAGTCTGTCGAGTACAGTCATTACCCATCTGAGTACAGTGTCAGATGCAGCACCATAAACTACCAGTCCATAATCAATGATTGTAAGAATGGAACTGGAGACAGTTAATCGCAAGGCTGCAGGCGTAAGATACTGTTTATGTCTATGAAGAACCCTTAGTTTGATATTCGCTGCTTTTACAACCTGATCAATATTTATTTATTTATTGAATTTTGTTGACCCGGTAAGCCCACTGGGCCTAGAAGTCTCTTTTTCAGGGGCGACCAGGGGGGATACAGATGGTAAGCAACTGAAATTTAAACCAGATTAAGCTGTTGGTGGTATTTTTAGTGAATAGAGGGAATTTGGCCAGGACACCGAGGAAATTCCCCTATTCTGTGAGACAGAGGGCGCTGCATCCTTGCGATTTCTCCTCAGTGTGTGGGAGTTTTTGGTGTGAGCAGACGTGTGGGAGGCTGAGGAGCAGATCACCTCCTCAGCCACCGATGGACGACGTGATCAAGATGGCATCGGACCCGGCTATGGACCAGACAGTTTCTACAGCTAGTTTGCAGTTACCTGCTGAGGTTTGCTCCTGCAATGTCCCCTTGGAGGCAGGAGAATCTTTGCTGACCAGTGCTACTGTCAGAATTCATTCTCGACTCGCTGAGCTTGACCGCCAATGGAACCTTTTGCTCCTGGAATTGCAGCAGTCTTGAGAAGATGTTCCTCACGCTCCGGAACAGGAAGGGTCACGTATCACTGCTGCACCAGTCTCTTTTACTGTAGCACCAGCTATGGAGTCCGCAGAGCTGCTACCTGATCAACCTTCTTGCTCCACTACTGTACTACGGACAGAAATGGATGAGTCTGTGGTTCTTTCTGCTGCTGCACTGCAGCATCCGACTACTGATTCTGTGGGGATTGTTAATGCTAGTATTTCGAATGCAACTCCTGAAGGCTCGACTGTGGGGCTTTTTTCTATAGGCCTCTCCCCGAAGGACAACCGCTCTCTACATGGGGGTGTAAGTACTCAAGCTGTTAAAGGGTGTAAATCCCCTTCTTTGTCTGTGACTGCTCCTGTTTTTCCACCAACTGTGCAACCGCTAGCTGGGGAAGCTACAGGCCCCGCTACCTGGGTAGCTGCAGCCTTAGAAGCTGCGGGGTGGGTGAAATCCCCTGATGGGAAATCCTGGAATGCTTATTTTCCTGCAGGAGGGGACAAAGCTCCTTTGTCCCCGGTTGCAGCCTCAGTGATTGCTCCAGGTCAGTTACCTGCTGAAAGGTCTGATCTTGTTTCACTTACTCCCAGTCCTGATTTAATGGATAACATTAGGCAGCTAGAAGAAGATGGCCAGCCACCTCCCACTGACCCCCCCCACTGAGGCCTTGAATGAAGACTTTGTATCTCGACAGCCCAATCCTGTAGCATCTTCATTGACTGAACCTGAACAACAATCTACCTCGTCTGTATGGCATGCCGAGGTGAATGAAAAACTGTTTCCTGCTACGTTTGGTTTATTAAATGAGCCTGCAGCCAAACGTAATGCAGTAAGGTTGAACTTTAGGGGATCAGTGGATGATGTTCCTAATAGACTTTTTATAGGATGGGAATTGCCGAAGAAAAGTACGAGATTTTATGCATATGAGATCTATGCATTAATCCATATGCCTGGGGATTCTATTTTCAACATAAGTTTCAAGCATCCTGCTGGGTTGGACTGTTTTTGGAAACAATATCAGGCTTTAAAAAACACTCCTTTATAGAAACCTTTTATAGCTATCCCCCTAACTAAACCTGTTACAAAGAAAATTACTATGTTATTTCGCAACGAAGGAGTCAACGTTGCTGATATAACCTACTGGTTACAGCAGCACTGTTCTGTTAAAGGCCCCCCTGAGCCCATTCTTGACGATGAACATCTTTGGACAGGGGTTGGCGTTATTTGATTGACCTGCATTTGGAGAATGGTTTAACTAAACACCTGCCTAACTGTTTTTTTCTAGGATGGGACAGGGGTGTTCTTTTTTATCCGGGACAACCAAGGGCCTGTTATAAGTGTGGGGCATTGGGGCATTTGAGTAATGTGTGTGACCAACAGAAGTGTGGGCTTTGTGGAGATTTAGGCCATATCGAGGCTCACTGCAGATGTCCAATGAGGTGTAACCTCTGTGATGAGCAGGGACACACTTTCCGCTCTTGCTCTTGTGCCTCCCATAATCAGGCTGATCCTGCTCTACGTGCTGAGCAAGATGTGTATGTTGCTAATGCTCAAAAGGAGCACCAGAAGATGCAGGATTTATTTCTACATTCTGATTTACCTACTACTGACCCCCACATGCCATCCGCCTCTTCTCCAGTTCCTGCTGAAGAGGGGACAGATCAGACCCAGGCCCTAGAGCACATGGACACTACTGCCCCAGTCTCTTTTCCTCCTACTACCGTTGGAGTGGGTGCTGAATTTTTTCATGTTTCCCCTACTCTCCTACAACTCTGAGCAGGTGGCTCTTCCTTTGGTTGATATGGGAGTCCCTCCACTCGATGTACCCCAGACTAGTGTGCTTGTGGAAGAACAGGGGTCTAATAGTATGCCCCTCCGGGGGTGCAGAGTGAAATTCCCTTTCAAAGGGTCACTCGTTCTAAGTCTTTGCAAACTAGTTCTGAAGCCCTTTCTCTCTTTACTGAGTCTGATCCAGTCGTAGCTTCCAATCCTTTTGCCCCCTTACTGGATCATGAGGGGGATGATGATGGGGTAGATTCTGATTTCTTCTCGGTTGCTTCCTCACTCTTGGAACCTTCCCCTGATACAGAGATTAAGGATAAACCTAAACCAAAAAAGAGGAAGAAAATGAAATAATTTACTCTTTCTCCTAGTCCTTGACCCTTACCTTCTTTAATTTTATGGCAAAATAAATTTTCTTCCTTACTGTTAACGTGAACAGTATTAAATCTCAAATAAGGAGACGTACTACTTTTGCCAGCTTAAGTGAACATCCTGGTTCTATCATCCTTTTACAGGATACCAGATTGGGTTCACTGAAAGATATAAAAAATGCAGAAAAAGATTGGCGGTGGGGTGTCTCCTTCTGGTCACTAGGAGAGGATGTTTGTGATGGTTTGGGTATATTATACTCTAATATAGAAGTACAAGTTTTGCAGGTCCTAGACCTTCTACCTGGTAGGGCTATGCTTTTGGATATCATTGTTTACCATTGTGTATACTGCCTTATTAATGTTTATGCCCCTCAGTCAAAAGCTGACAGGTCGGCCTTGTTTCATCGCATTTCTCCGTATTTGCATACCTCAAAGCTGGTCCTGTGGGGCTGTGATTTTAATTGTGGTCTCTCTGCTAGAGATTGGGGTCATAAAACCCAGAAACTATTTTGTGATACTAATGCGTTATTGCAAGTCTTAAAATGTAATACTTTATTAGATGCTTATGATAAATTACAATTGACACCAGTACATACCTTTTTTAAAGGTGCTATTTCTTCCAGAATAGATTTCTGTTTTTTATCAGAGAGACTTACATGTTTTACCATTACAACGTTGCCATTAGAGGCTTCTGATCATTTAATTCTCAAATTATCTATTGGCTCATTTCAAGAACTTCTAATGGGACGTGCTTATTGGAGGTTGAATACATCCTTGTTACAAGATGATGATCTTTACTCACAGATACAATTCTTTTTTTTTGATCCGATCAGCTGTTGGTTTTTTGTACGACAGTCCACTTGATTGGTGGGAAGACACTAAATGTGATCTGAAGAAACTTTTTATTCAAGTCTCTCAGACTAAAGCCAGGAATTCCTATTTAACTTATCTGAGTTATAGAGCTCAGTATTTAAAATTCTTATCACAGGCATGCTCCTCACCAGGTACTATGCGCCAACAGTTTTTAGCTATTAAAAATAAGATGATTGACTTCCTCAAAACCTGAGAATGTAGGTATAGATGTCAACAGAAATATGTCACAACTAGTACTCGTGAACAGGTAAACCCACTTGATCTTTCTGAGCAGGAACTGACAAAATTGTGCATGTCTGCTTTACAGGCTCCTGATGGGTCATGTGTCCATGACACCAGAGGACTATGGACTGTAGTTCAGTCCTATGTTTTTCAGACTTTTAAAAAGCCCATCTCTGATTCTTTCCATCCTTTTTTTCAACAACTTGAAATTCCATTACTATCACCCTCAGAAACTGAGGCACTTGAGTCCCCTATTTCTATAGACGAAATTACCCAAGCTATTAGCCGTGTGTCTACATGCACTAAACCAGGGATAGATGGACTGCCGAATGAATTTTACAAAACATATATAGATATTCTCTCACCATGGTTACTTTTAGTGTTTCAAGCTGTCTGGGCAGAAAAATAGACTTACACCTAGTATGTATAATGGTATTATGATTTTTCTATATAAAAAAGGGAATCCTACCTTATTACAAAATTGGAGACCGTTGAGTTTGCTAACCTCAGATTATAAAATTCTGGCTAATATTTTAACTCAACGTCTCTCCAAGCTTGCCAATAAATTGTTAATTTCCATGCAAACTTGTGCTGTTCCTGGCAGAAACATCTCTCAGAACCTAGTCTATATTAGGGAATTAATAGATCAGGGTCTTAGCAGTAAACTATCTGGCTATCTGTTAGCCCTAGATCAAGAGAAAGCCTTTGATGCCAAATATATATATATTTGCTGTTCTCACTCACTATGGTATTCCTTTTCAATTTTTGACATTGATTCAAACCTTATACAGTTCAGCAAGGGTGACACCTTTGGTTAATGGGCATTTGGGTTTCCCTGTTCCTTTTCAGGTTGCGGTTTGTCAGGGATGTCCTCTGAGCCCTTTGTTGTTTGTTTTTGGTTTGGATCCTTTATTGCATTCCATTGAAACAGATGATAATATTTTGGCTATTGTTTCCTCAGATGGTTATTCCTTTTCTAAAGTTTTGGCCTATGCGGATGACTGTATATGTTCTATAGCTGATATGGATTCCAGAAAGCAAGTTCTTGCCCTTTTGGATTCTTTACAAGCCTGTACTGGAATTAAGATTAATACTTCTAAGTGTTCATTGATACCGTTAGGTACGGCCCCTAGTATAGGCACCTTTGATATCCCGGTTGTTACAGATAACTTGCAACTGCTTGGTATATTTTTGGGTTCTCAAGAGTCTGTACAAAGTAATTGGGACATGGTTTATGACAAAGCATACTATAAGGTTAAAAAAAGGCAATCCTGGAAGATAACACATAAGAAATGAGTGTTTCTTCTGAAATCCTATATTGTTCCTCTTTTTTGTTTATTTCTCGTATATTTACATTACCGTTTTGCATGTATACGAAAATGATGAGTCTTTTTTTTCAGCTGCTGTGGGGCAGTCATTTGAACCCTGTGAAGAGGGTGCACACCTACAGACCCTGGAGCACTGGTGGATTGGGTATGATACATCCCATTGTCTATTTTTTTGGTAACTTTTTTTATAGTTCAATTAGGCCTATGTTATTAGAACAAGATGATATGGGTCAAATGTGTATGTCACTGTGGGGTCGCCCCTTTTTAACTGCTTGGGGACAGGGTAAGTGGCATTCTACGGATAAACAACTCCCTATTTATGTTCAGCATACATTGAAGTACATTAGGATGTGGAAAGTGGAGCTCAGTTGGTTTGTTTCTCATGAACAGAAATCTTTTTACACTTATGTTGTATCCTCCTGTTATTTTGAAGACCTCTTTTTTATTGTACCTACCAGCATAAACACTGCTTTGTTATTGGCAAGCGTAATAGAACCCAGAATCCCCCAAAAAATGCAGGATGTGGTTTGGCTGTGTGCTCATCAAAAGCTCAATGTGAAGGCCAATCACAAGCATAAGTAGCTTAGTGAAAGGGTTTGTCAGGAACAATCATGCCGTGGCAGTTTGAGATAATGCAACACTTGTTTTTTGAATGTCCCTTTACTCGAAATTTTTGGTCCGCATTGGCACACTGGTGGGGAGAGCCACTACTTGGTTTAATATCTTATGACATTTTGGTATTAGGGCAGATTCCAGAGGAGTGGAAAAAATGGCATAAAAGCACAGTCATAGTTTTGTTAGCCTGTCTAAAATGGCATATTTGGCAGGCCAGGTGTTTGAGAGTTCTTCAGAACAGAATAATACAGCTGCAAGATGTTTTTTTCATATACAGGCAGAACTGGACACTCTTTATGAGTATGAATTCTGCACTTTAGGAGAAGAAGTAGGTGCTTTCTTATGGCATAATATTGGATGGGTAGGATGAATTACTGTTTTCTCTCTCTTTTTTTTATGTGAAAAATTATTACATATGATATTTGGATTTACTGATTTTATTTTTCACTGTACAATGTTATGTCTGTTACTTTCTTTTGGTATTTTGGTTTTTGTTGTCTAATAAAAATTTCCCCTACTCTTCCCAGTAGGGGGAACCCTTGGCCATCTGAGACAGGATGGCCAGTGTTGCTGAACCTCCAGAGGGAATGGATGTAGATGGTGCAGGGGAGCAAGCCTCCTCTCCTGTTCCTTTCTCACAAGAGGCTACTGAATTAGACATTGTTACAGCGGAGTATGAATCAGCTGCTTCTGGTGGTGAGTTGTTGAACCCGGTCCCGACTATGCTAAACAGTTCCTGTACAGCGGCAGTTGCTCAGCGAGTTAAATCTACAGCAAAGGGATCTGTGAGTAAGTCTACCACAGCTTTGTCTAGGAAAAAATCTAAGTTGCTTTTGGAAATATGGAAGCTTGAACGAGAACTTGCTGATCTACCTATTGAGCCTGAGTCAGCTCCTTTGCGTACTAACGTACCTGCAATGAGTGCCCTTGTTACTGTTAACGCTGATGCAGTGCTGATTTCGTCTGCTATCTCGCCTACTGCTGCTTTAGATTCAGTGGCTGTTGCTCAGCCTGGCAGTTTGAATGGTGTTTCTTACATGTGCCCACAGCCTGTAGACTCTCTGAACCCGGATCCTTCTGTGCAGCAATCTGTACATGTGACCGCTGCCGTTGTTGGATCTTCGGAGTCTGTCTGCCTTACGCCTCCTCCTGCAGAGTTTGTTTTTCCTGTGGATCAAGTCAGTCTGGGATGGAACAAGATTTTGGGCTCTTCCTCTCCACTTTCTGGTCGTGTTGCTACTGCCAGCACTTCAGAGGCCTCTGCTCGGTGTCTGTCTGAAATGCCAGGAGGCCCGTCTTGGTCTCCACAACGAGCGCTATGTGAGGCTGGTTGGGAGATGTCTGATGGAGGGACTTGGTCTCTGGATTCCCAGGATCACTCTTATCTTCACATGCTGGAGAAAGAGACCAGTAAAGTGGCCACCAACATTGCACCTTTGAGCTCCACTGTTTTACCCCGGTATGAGGACTTGTCTGTTAATTCTACTGTTTCAGTTGTTAATGACACTGCTACTGTTGCTGTTAATACTGTGGCTCCCTCTGATGTGGCCCTTGGTGCTGATAGTGTACCTTTGGGGACTCAGGTTTCTGCTTCAGGGGGTATTTCCCATAATACTGAGGTATTGGATATTGGGGTTGTGGAGGAAAACATTAGGATAGGCCTTCCTCCTGAGGTTGTTCATCAGCTATCTGAAGACAGCCATGAAGCCCCATTTAAGCTTTCGGATCTCTTCCAGAATATGAAGGAACCTGCTCCCCGTAGTAATGCTGTACGTATTTTATATATGGAAGGGTTAGAGGAGGTCCCTGATCGGGTTTATATTGCTCGGGCCTTGTTGAAGGGCTCCATGAAGTTCTTCTCTTCTGAGATTTTTGCCCTTATTAATATTGGTAATTCTAACTTCGATGTTAGTTTTAAAAATATTTCTAGTCTGAATAGGTTTTGGGCAAGTTATAATGCATGTAAGATTACTCCCCTTTGGACACCTTTCCAGGTAATTCCTCTTACGAAGCCTACTATTAGGGTTATTACTATTATGTTTAAGAATGAAAGAGTTAATGTGGAAGATATTTTATTTTGGCTTCATAAGCGATGTGAGGTTTTGGGTATCCCTTCCCCTACTTCAGATAGCGAACAGATTTAGGATGGTGGTTGGAGAATACGGGTTAAATTGTTTGTAACTAATTCTGGCACTGTGCATTTACCTAGTACCTTTTATTTAGGTAGGGATAAGGATGCTCTATTTTATGTAGGTCAGCCCAGGTCCTGTTTTAAATGCGGATCTTGGGCCCACCTTAATTCAGCCTGTGATACTGTTAAATATAGTCATTGTCTTGAGTTTGGGCATGGGTCTGCAAAGTGCCTTAATCTTTTTTGGTGCAATATTTGTGAAAATACTGGACATGTCTATGGTAAATGTCCCTGGGCTTCCCATAATAGGGATGTTTGCCCTTCCCATGAAGGTATCATTAATAGGGCACAGCACCAGCAGGCTAGAAAGATTGCTGAATTGAGTCTCAAGGCTGGAATGGCTACTAATGCTAGGGACGTCTCTGAGTTGCCTGATGGTGAAACCCAAGATGATAGAGTTGTTACGCCTCCACCTCTTTCTATAGTTGATGATATGGAGATACAGGTTGAGCCTGCAGTTCCGGTTAGTGCTCCTGTAGTTTCCACTATTGCTGACCCTGCTGTAGTGCCTGACATGCCTCCTCGCCCCCCCCACTGCAGGATGATTAAGGTTTTAAAACTGTATCTAAAAAAAAAAAAAGGCCACGGTTAGGGAGGAAAGTGAAGATTCAGACTGCCTTGGAGGGACAGGACAAAGAGGGGCTTTCTGTTGATTGGACACAGGGAAACAAGTATGCCTTGCTGGGCTCTGAACCAACAGGTAAGGAGTCAGATGATGAGGGTACTGATACCGCCTCCTTGTTATCTACCACTGATACTGAGGATAAAGGGGGTACAGATTCCATTGCTAAAAGAACCAGGCAGTGCAGGAAAGCTAGGATAACATGAGCTTTAGTTATTTGATATTACCTTTTTGCTTTTTCCTTTTCCTCATGGATGCCCTTTCTGTTGCTACTATTAATGTTAATAGTATTAAAGGGGGGAAAGTTGACTAGCACATTGTTTTCACTCCAAGCTGTAGCCTGTGATAGTATTTGCTTAATGGACGCCAGACTTAAATCTCATGCAGAATTGCAGGCTGCATCTCGAGCCTGGCCACTGGGAGCCTCCTTTTGGTCTATTGGAACCGATACATGTGATGGGATTGGGATTCTTTTCACTAATTCTGCTATCAAGGTTACTAGGTTAGTTGATGTACATCCTGGGAGGGCCTTGTTACTGGATCTTACTTATGACAGTGAACAATTTCGTTTGGTTGCAATTTATGCCCCACAGACTAAAGCTACTAGAGTTGCCTTGTTTAATGATAAACACCAATACTTGCATACCTCTAGAATAATGATTTGGTTGGGGGATTTTAATTGTGGCTTGCACCAATCTGATAGGGGGTTACAAACTTCTAAACTTTTTTGTGATACCAGCACCCTTAATCAAATCCTGCATACTGCTGGTTTGCAGGACACTTAACTTAGTCTGCATCCTATAGAAGGATACACTTTTTTCAAGGGTAGGCTGAAAACCAGGATAGATTTTATTTTGTGTCTAAAGTTTTACAGGTTTTGGTCTCTTCTACTAGGGTTGTGGAATTTTCTGACCATGTTATGTTGCACTCCAAGATTTCTTGGAAGGAAACTACTAGATGTAGTAAAAGTGGGTGGAGGCTGAATACTGCTTTATTGCAGAATACTAAAACACAGAAAGCTTGGCTCAGTCATTGGATGGCTAGATTGTTGGTTAGTGACTGTTATGATGTTATTTCGGACTGGTGGGAGGATTCTAAAAAAGAATGGAAAGTTCTGTTTCAGTCATTAGCTGCATCTCGGTGTCGGTTGGATTATTTACAGTATTTAGAGTTACGTCATCATTTGCAGCACTTGATTTCCTTATCAGAAACTTCTGGCTAGGATTATGGCTGCCAGATTCAAACTGTTAAGATAAGGATGATGTCTCTTCAGTATGCTTGTGCTAAATCTTTAGAACAGGAGGCCAGATTTGTTACACAGGTTAGGAAACCTTCCATAGATCCCTATAAAAGTTGTCAGGATCAGGTTAAGCATAGATTTATTTCTGAATTGCTTTCCTCTTCTGGACAGTGTGTCTCTTCCCCTGCAGGAATTCTGTCTATTGTCGAGGATAGGTTCAGAACCATGTTTAACCCCTGCAGGGCCGCAGACGGATATATCAGTCCAAGATTCCTATACGTTCTAATTCTGTCGGCAGCCTAAGGGTTAAGAACCAGGCAGTTAGTGGGGACCTGACACAGATCTTGCAAACTTTGCAGCTACCACAGGTTCACCTAGCAGACAGACCAATGTTGACGGCAGCTGTCACTGAAGATGAAGTTCAGCAAGCTATCAAGCAACTGAATTCTGATGCTGCCCCTGGTTTGGATGGGTTGGGGGCGGGATTTTATAAACATTTTCTTGAGGACTTGACTCCGGCTTTGGTTATTCTTTATAATCACATGTTACATTCTTCTAGTTTTACTGCTTCCATGCAGGAAGTGGTTTTGGTATTGATTTATAAAAAGGGGAGCTCAGAATGATGTAAGAAATTGGAGACCGCTGAGTCTCCTTAACACTGATAGGAAAATTGTGGCCAGAATTTTGTTGAATAGATTGAATAATATTTCAGATTATTTAAATAGTCCTGAACAGACGTGCGCAGTTCTGGGACGACAGATAAAAGACAACCTAATAGTGCTTAGGGAGTTGTTTCAGCAGGCTGATTCCCAACAGGTCTCTGGGTGGGTGGTGGGTGTGGATCAGGAAAAAGCTTTTGATATGGTTTCACATCAGTTTTTATTTGCAGTTTTAACTGCATTTGGTTTTCCTGTGGTTTTTGTTTCCTGGGTTAAAGCTCTATATACCAATATTTCATTATGCCCTAATGTAAATGGGTGGTATGGCCAGGAGGTTATGGTTAGATGAGGGGTGAGGCAGGGTTGTCCTCTTAGCCCCCTTTTGTATGTTTTTTGCATTGATATTCTTCTTTGGCTTATACACAAAACTCCTGACATGCAGGGTATACTGGTTCCCCGTACTGTTTTTTTAGTTAAGACCATGTCGTTTGCAGATGATATGGTACTTACATTAGGGGTTCATACTAAGGAGGAGGTACTTTGTACTGTTTTGAGGCAATATGCAGATATTTCCAGTTCCAGGATTAATTGGGATAAATGTATCAGTATTCCTTTGGGAAACACTTCTATTCCACCATCAGGTTTCTTAGGAGGTATCAGGATTACGGGTGAGGCTCTGACAATTCTTGGGGTGAGGTTTGAGGTTCAGGATATGGTGTATACTAATTGGATGCTTCATGTTGGGAAAGCAGAGCGTTTGGTTCAGGTTTGGCATAATAAATTAATTGGTAAAAAGAAAAGAGTGTTTTTGATCAAAACCTTGCTTTTACCTATTTTGTTGTATCTTAGTTATGTTTTCCCACCCCCTCAGAGGTTATTTACTAAATTATTGAGTATTTATTTCAGGCTTTTTGGGGGTCACGGTTGAACCCGATCAAGAGGGATATTACTTATAGGCCCATTGTAGAAGGTGGTATAGGAATGGTCAGTCCAGCAACCTTTTATTTTAATGTTTTCTTTAATTATAATTTTGGTGGCATTCCTTGGTTCTGGATTGGCTTATTCCAAATAGGCAGTTTTGGGAACAAGGTAATACCAGGTTGTTTGGAAAGAGAACTTATTTACCAGATTATGGTATTGAAAGTTTTAAGTTGGCTGTTAAATGGAGGCTTTGTCCTCAGGATGTTATGGTTAAGGACAGGAAGGCTATTTATAGTGCTATATTGGCTAATGATAGTCAGGCCATTGTAGAATTTCCTATGTGTTCATCAGTACAACAGATTAAAGTGTTATGGCATCTGCGTAATCCATGAATGCCTCCCAAAATGTGGGATAGTTTGTGGTTAGGGAATTTTCGTAGACTCAGTGTAAGGGGCAATCATAAACATAATCAGCTAAAAGATAGATATTGCCCACGTGATTCTTGTACTCAAATTTTAGAGTCACAAATTCATTTGTTTAAAGAATATGTATACGTGGTGAACTTCTGGGCCTACTTGAGTGCAACCTGGGGGGAACCTGAATTTTCATTGTTAACCTATCCAGAAATTATGTATGGTGGGAATCAGACTGTTTTTGAAAGCAGCACAAGGGAAGTCACAGAGTTTGGAACTGTCTGATTTTGAAAGCAGCACAAGGGAAATCACAGAGTTTGGAACTGTCTGATTTTGAAAGCAGCACAAGGGAAATCACAGGGTTTGGAACTGTCTGATTTTGAAAGCAGCACAAGGGAAATCATAGAGTTTGGAACTGTCTGATTTTGAAAGCAGCACATGGGAAGTCAAAGAGTTTGGAACTCTGATTTTGAAAGCAGCACAAGGGAAATCACAGAGTTGGGAACTGTCTGATTTTGAAAGCAGCACAAGGGAAATCACAGAGTTTGGAACTCAGTGCTTTGGCTTCTCAGAAGGAACTAGAAGGGGGACAAGATCAGATCTACAGCATAGTAGCTTCTTGTTGTTTTACATTGTTTCTTGTGGATTCTACTTGGTAGAAGGTTATTTCTTTTCTTTCTTACTACTAAGGGGCTAGCAGGGTATTGTTTGGGGCTGTTGGAATTTTGAAACCTGTTTTGGTAGCTATAGTGGGCTCATTTGTTTGATTCATCTGTGTGGCAGGCTGCATTTGTAGAGACCTATTTCTTCTGTTTTAAAACATAATTGGTGTGATTTAGCTGGGTCTGTTTCTTTGAATTGGAGACATATATCTTCTAATTCCAAGCCTATTTGATGTGTTGTTGGTGAAGCTGTTTGAATTGAGTCCTGTTTCTTTGGGTAGCAAACTTATTTTGGGGGCTTTGAGTAGAATTGTGATTCATCGTTGCTGGCTTCACTAGCTGCAAAGTTTGAGTGCAGAGTGGGGGAAGGGTGCTAATGGTCTGACCAGAGGCCTCAGCTACCTGATTGTTTCTGGAAGACTTGGGCTGGTCCCACTCTTGGTCCATTATTTCCTTTATACCAGGGGTTCTGACATCATTTCCTCAAACAGGCAAAGGATATGTGCCTGTCATAGCAAAAGCAGACATCCAGGAAAGGAACAGCAGCAAGTGAAGAGGTGACTGCTCTCTCAGTGGAAGGGAAGTAAATGCAGATCTAGGAGCTTTCATTATTACTTCTTCGCATTGAAATTGCATTGGGGAAAGGAGGAGTAGGAGTTTGAAGAAGGTTGTGCAATGGTTACTAAAGTCTGTTTTTGAGTGTGGATAGGAAGGATAGGAATATAAAAAGCAGTTGCTCAATATATCTAAACGTGTGCAACAAAGGAGGTAAGGGAAATAAAGAAAATGTTTTGCACTGATAGAGGAGGGAGAGGGAAGACTTGGGGGAGTGTTTGGTATCCTGCATCTGGAAGGGTGGGGGGTCGCTGGTGGGCAACGACAGCAATGGGTAGGGTGGTAGGCTGCAACAACTGCAGTGCACAAATCTTTCTAAAATTGCCTGGAGTGTGGGAGGATGTTTAGTGTGCAGCCACATAGAAAAACTTAGAAAGGAGATTGAGGGTCTGCAGGAGGAACTAAGACAGGCAAGGCAGATTGGGGGTGGGTTTAGCCCAATACTGGAGGGAGGAAGAAGGGGAGATGAGGGAGGGCAATTTAAGCCAACAGTGGTGAGAGAGGGTCAGAAGAAGGAAGCAGAGACAAAGGGCCCAGGCCAGGAAGAACAATTGCCGGGGAAACCAGGTCAGGAGACAAAAGACAAATGGAAGGAGGAGATAGGGACTTGTGAGGGGAGGCAAAGAAGTGGCAAAAGTCATGGAGTGGAAAAGAGAGAACAGGTTACTATGAAGAGAGAGGGAGCGGGCATGTGTGAAGGGCCTTCAGAAAATAGTTGTGCACTGCTAGAGAGGAAGAAGGTGGAGGAGTAATTGATAAATGCCTGGACCAAACTGGAGCAGGGGGAAGTTCTGCTGGGTGAATTGCAACAGGGGTAAAAGGGGGAAATAATGTGCAGGAGGAAGAAGAGGAGCTGGAAATGAGAGAGGGAGATGAATGGAAGCAAGCAGGGAGTAAGAGGGGTGGAATCTTAGTGCTGGGGACTCAATACTAAGAGGAGTTAGGTGGGAGTAACGAGGGAGAGGCATAGTCGCATTTGGGTGGAGGCCATGCCAGAATGACAGCGGAAAGGGTGGGACAGTCTGTTCTGAAATATGCTAGAAGGGGTAGGGACAAGCCTCATTTAATTATACATCTTGAGACAAATGACCTGGCTGACAAGACAGTAGATACAGTCAGAGGAGGTTTGAGGAACTAGAACAATTATGTGAGGGCAGGAAGATCAGTAACTTTTCAGAGATACTTCCTGTGCCAAAGGCAAACCAACAAAAGCTGAGAATAGAGGAATTTAACGGATGGCTAAGAACCTGGTGTGCTAAAGGGTATGGGCTGTTGGGGGGTGGGGAGGGACCTGGGAGGACAGTAGTCTCTATGCCAAGGACAGACTACACTTGAGTGAGGAGGGAAAGAAAGTGTTGAAACAGAGGATGGAGGACTACATAGAGGAAGTTGGGAATTTAAACTAGGAGTGGGGGTGGCAGTTGGGGAAGAGATATGCAGAGACCACAGGTTGGAAACCATATGAGCTTACCCCATAACAGTGACAAAGGACAAATGCAAGTACTGTTGGTGATGCTAGGAAAGGAGGGCAGGATGGGAGGGGGGAAAAGGGTGGAAGGTGGTTACCCTTAATGCTAGGAGCCTTGGGAGGAAAACTGCAGAGTTACAGGTTCTCACGGCAGAGGGAGAGGTGGACATTGCAGTCATCACGGAAACATGTGCCACCCAATGCAATGACTGGGACCTGTCTGTACCAGGGTACAGATTATTTTGTAGGGACAGAGTAATTGGGAAAGGGGGGGTGGCACTATATGTGAAGGAAGGACTGAAGTGTGTAAGGGAGGAAGGGGAGGAAGGTAGTACGGAGTCACTTTGGATGCAAATCCAGGATTCCAAGAATAGGATTCTTAGAATGGGAGTGGTGTACAGGCCACCATCTCAGACGGAGAAGTTAGACAGGGAACTAGTGGAACAGATCAGGAGGACCTGCGAGAAGGGTAGTGTGGTGATTGTGGGGGACTTCAACATGCCAGGAGTGGAGTGGAGCACCCCAACAACCAGGAACAGAAGGAGCTGGTACTGCTGGATGCCTTCCAGGACAGCTTCCTGCTGCAAATGGTCAGTGAACCAACCAGGTTAGGAAATACCCTTGACCTTGTTCTGGCAAATGGGGACCTTGTGAGAGAACTTACAGTGGAGGAACCGCTGTCAGGGAGTGACCACCGCTCAGTATGGCTCACATTGGATATGGGCAAGGAAGAGGTGGAATCTGGCACAATAGTGCTGGACTTCAGGAGGGCCAACTTTGGGAGGATGGGAAGTGGTAAAGGGTACCTGGCCAGGATTCAATCTAGTATGGACACTAACCAGAGGTGGGAGCTCATAAAGCTGGGGATAGTGGAGGCAACAAAACCTGCTGCAAAGCCCAGAGCAAGAAGGCTAGGGCTAAGAAACCGATCTGGTTCAGCAAGGAGGTCACGGAAAGGTAAGGAGGAAAAGAGCTGTCTTTAGGAAGTACAAGAAAACAGGGAGGGGAGGACAGGAGGAGTACTTGACAGAATCGAGAGGAGGTGACAAGGGCAGTAAGGGAGCCAAAGCATCTACGGAACTCAGGCTAGCACAAGGCATTAAGAAGGGGAGAAGGACTTTAAGTGCATCAGGAGAAAAAGGAGCTGTAAGGACCACATAGTAAGGATTAGGAAGGAGGGGGGTTGGGTGGAAGCAGGGTGCAATAAGGCGGAAGCACTAAATGAGTACTTTTGCTCAGTATTTACTAAAGAGAAGAGAGGGGTGACACCCAAGGTGGGAGGAATGGCAGAAGCAGGGGAGGAAGTGGTGACAGATGGGGAAATCATGGAGAGCAGCGTTTGAGAGGGTTTGAAGGCACTGAGGGTGGACAAGGCACCAGGCCCAGATGGCATCCACCCCAGGGTACTGAAGGAATGGCAGAGGTCCTTGCAGGACCTTTGGCAGACCTATTTAATGCCTCACTACATTCAGGGTGTGTACCTCAGGACTGGAGGATGGCTCATGTGGTGCTCCTCCACAAGAGTGGCCCCAAGGATGAACGGGAAACTACAGACCAGTGAGCCTCACATCCATCGTGGGTAAGCTAATGGAGACTATCCTGAAGGAGAGCTGGTGGCCCTCCTGAGAGACCAAGGACTGCAGGACAGCAGACAGCATGGCTTCACACATGGCAGATCCTGCCAAACCAACCTGGTCGAGTTCTATGACTGGGTAACTAGGCAACTGGACAGGGCCATGCAGTGGATGTCCTGTATCTGGACTTCAGTAAGGCATTTGACTCAGTGCCGCACGGAAGGCTGGGAAGGATTAGTAGGCAAGGGCAGATGCAAAGCTGGTGAGATGGTAGGAAACTGGCTCCAGGGAAGCCAACAGAGGGTGGTGGGTGGGGAGCTCTCACACCCAAGGGCAGTGACAAGCGGTGTTCCACAGGGCTCAGTGTTGGGACCAGTGTTGTTTGGGATATTCATTGCAGACATATCATGGGACATCAGGAGCAAGATCAGTCTGTTTGCTGATGATACCAAGATAGGCGCTGTAGTGGATGACCTAGGGGGATGGCAGGGGTTGCAGCATGATCTAGCAAAGCTTGAAACCTGGTCAGACACCTGGCAACTGGGGTTTAAATCCAAAAAGTGCAAGGTGCTGCATTTTGGGATGAAGAACCCAAGGAGGAGTTACCAGCTAGGGGGAGTGCAGCTAGCCCAGACAGAGGAGGAGAAGGATCTGGGTGTGCTCATTACAGGGTCAATGAACAACTCAGCACAATGTAGGAAGGCAGCTGCAAAGGCCAACAAAATGCTGGGTTGTATTGCAAGGGGTATATCCTCGAGGAAGGAGGAGGTGATTCTGCCACTGTACAGGTCATTAGTTAAACCACACCTGGAGTACTGCATGCAGTACTGGTGTCCATATCTGAAGAGGGACATTAAGTTACTGGAGGGGGTGCAGCACAGAGTGACAAAGATGATCAAGGGGCTGGGGGACTTATCATACGAGAGGAGGTTGAAGGAGTTGAACATGTACTCACTGGAGGAGAGGAGATAGGGGTGACATGATTGAAACCTTTAAATACATGAAAGGAATAAACAAGATGGGTACAGAGGGGCTGTTCAAAGTAAGGAGGGAGGGCCCAGGGGCCATGATATGAGACTGGAGCAAGGAAGGTTCAGGAGGAGATGAGGAGACACTTTTTACAGAGAGGGTGGTGGCTGGGTGGAATCGTTACCTGCTGAAGTGGTATGCAGTAGAACAGTGGACTGCTTCAAACGAGGATGGGACAGGACAAGGGAGAGGTTAATGAAGGGAAGGGTGGAAGGAGGAGCAGCTGCAGAGATAAGGGGTGCTAGCTGCACATTCGAGCAGACTTGATAGACCTCTAGGCCTTTATCTGCTGGCAAATGTCTTATGTTCATAGACTTCATGCCAGAAATATAATTCTGAGACTGTGTATGTACTTCTGGTTGTAATTCGTTATCATTTATGGCAAGTTAGATGTTTGGGGGTTCTTCAGCAAAAATGGGTCTCACATATTGATTTATTAGCAACCATTAAGAAGTCCTTACAGGAAATAGTACAAACGGATCTATTACATTATAGTAAGGAAAAGGCTGCACATTTCTGGGTTAATTGTGATACCTAGTATTAGCTCTGTTTGTTAGCTTTTGTTTCTTTTTTTTGTTTTTTTCCCTTTCTAGACTTTGTAATGTTTTATGCAATTTTGTTTGCGATTGTCTGTGTTTGATTTAATTTGTACTGTTTTATTATGAAGTCCAACTTTCCAATAAAAAATTCCCCTACTCTTTTTCGATAAGTGCCATGGGATCTTTAGCATCCACCTGAACTACCACTAATCCAGGCAGATGGGACCTCAGTTTAATGTCTGCTGTGTGAAGGACAGGGTGTCATCAATGGTAACCCCCAGGTACTTGAAGTTATGCACCTGCTCAATAGGTTCGGATTTATTGTTGAAAATGGACAGGACTGGGTATGCCTTCTTATGCTGCAGGCTAGAAATCAGCATTGATTTAGTCTTCTTGTAGTTAAGAAGAAGTTTCTGCAATATAAATCAGTCCTCCAAGTGAAGGAAGGTGGACTCTAATTCCTTTTGTAGTAGATCTGGCTGGACGCGACTACTTAGAATAACTGCATCGTCCATGTATAGGATGATTTTGCTCATGCAGGTTTCCAGAAGACTATTCAGGAATAAACTGAAAAGGAATGGGCCCAGGATAGAGCCTTGAGGAATCCGAGACCAATTTCCCTGGCAGTAGAGGTTGTTGAGCCTATTTTGACACTCTGAGATCTGCGGGACAGATAGTCTTTGAACCAGTGAGCAGCTTCAGTGGAAAGACCCAGGGACAGCAGCTGCTCCAGTAGGATGGGGTCATTGACAATATCAAAGGCCTTAGGGAGATCTATGAATATAGATCCAACATACCTGCCAACATCCATACTGTAGCTTCGGGAAGGTAATTGGAGAATTCAGCTAGTGTGGTGATCATGTTATGGCTCTTATGAAAGCCATACTGTTGTGGACACAGAAGATCATACTTCTGAAGATATTCTGAGATCTTATCAGCCACTATTCTCTCAAGCACTTTTGAAAGGGGTGACAGAATCGAAATTGGTTGGTAATTGGCGGTGCAAGTGCGATCATCACTTTTTGGAACTGGGGTCACCAGAGCCAGTTTCCACACAGTTAGGAACTTTGCCAGGGTGAGTGGTTTATTAAATAATTTGGTAATGGGGGCAGTAAGTTCATTGAGAGCAACAGCCACTAACTTCATATCAATTTTGTCACTGCCGAGCCTTGTTTTACCTAGTACCTTACTGGTGTTCTTTCTGGCCTCCCTGACAGTGACGTACTTGAGATAAAAGTTTGGGCAGTTGGGAATGTTCCGAGATGTAAGCTGTGCTGGATTAGCAGATTTGAGATAGTCTGGGGGAGGACAGAGCTACGGTCCATGAAGGTTGAGTTAAATGATTCAGCAATTGTAAGAGGATCCAGGGTTGGGGTGCCATTGCTACTTAGCATTGAGGGGTGTTTTCTACCCTCTTTACCAAGAAGGTCCTTAATATTTTCCCAGAACATTTTCAGTTTCCCCAATTCTGATCCAATTGTTCCTTGTAGTATTTTGCCTTAGCTAGCCTGGTTAGGTTTGTGCACCTATTTCTAGCAGCCCTGTACTTCTGTTAGTCAGCTGGATTTCCCATGTTCCTGGCCATGCACCAAAAATTATCTAGTACCCTCATCTGTTCGAGGAGGTCCTGAGTGATACACCCATTTGTGGATGCTCTGTCTTTTCTTTTCCTCACCAGGGCATAGATATCACAAATGTCTTTGAACTTCTCTGAAAAAAAAATGTCATAGCCTCATCTATATCCAGATGCTCGTCTATGGATGACCAGTCTACCTAGGATAGGGCAGTTTTAAAGTTGTCTATGAGGCCTCTCTTGATGACATAGCTTTGTATAGTGATTGACGGCTCTTTTTTTGTCCTTAAACACCCACTTACAGGATACTGGAGAATGATCACTAAGGCAGTCAGATAACACTTCAATGTTTTTGATTCAGGAGGGACAGCTAGTCAAGATCCAGTCCAGGAGGTTGTTTTTCCTGCTCACAATGTTTAACCTAGTGTACTCACTAACCATTTGTGTGAGGTATACACTGGCTACCTGGTCCTTTAACATGTCAGTATCACTACTGAGCCAGTTATGGTTGAAGTCACAAGTAACAATAACTTCAGTGTTTCTCTTTAATTTTGAGATCACATCCACAATGGAGCCAAGCTCCAGCTTTGCCTTTCTGGGAGGCAAATAGACAATGGCAATGGTGAGAGACTTTTTAACTCGACCTATAAGGAGGCTAACCACTAGCAGTTTATAGTTGCCAGTGACACCAGAGATAGGCAACATGCCCCCCTGGAAAGGTTCTCTAACAAAGATGAGGCAGCCCCCACCCCTTTTTCCTGATCTGTCCAGTCTGAAGGTTCCATAGCCTTGTTTTGCAATAGAATTGTCTTTAATTTTTGGTGTGAGCCATGTCTCGGTCAGACAGATGATATCAGGGGAGTGCAGCTGCATCCATGCTTGGAGCTGGGCTAATTTAAGAAGCAGACTGCAGATGTTCATGGCTGCAATTTTTAGGCCACAGCCCTTCTTTCTGTCAAGGGACCTCAGTTGGGGTGTCCCAGGATTTGGGTGCACATCACCAGAGAGAAGTAGTAGCATGAGAAAAAATTATTCTTGCAGCAAAATGGAGCAGCAGGATTGTTCTGGCCCTTTTATTCATGAATTTTGCAGTAGAGACATGGCTCCTGCTGTTGTCAGGAGAAGCCATTAATTGAGACAAGACCAGTACACTACTGCTGACCTGGAACAATATTTTATGGGTAGGTGGGGAAGTTAGATGTATAATATAATATGCAAGGGATAGTGTTCCATATTGCCACACTCTGGGTGAGGGACCTACTGTGCTATACCCAGGGTCTTTAGGTGGGACAGGGTGAAGATGTTGACCAACAATGGGAAGGAGGGTGAGTAGCAATACCAAGACAACAGTCAGAGCCCAATTCACAATTGCTACTGAGAGTGTTTTATCATACTGAGCAGCAGAAGGTGGTGAGAATCCTAACTGGCAGCAGAGAATGGCAAGAACTGGCTTCAGAGATTACAGTGAGATGATATCAGAAGTGGAAAGGAGAAAGGGAAAAAAGAAAAAATGTAGTAGCCAATGGGATAGCTGAGAATGGTAAAGCAGAGGAGCAAAGATGTATTTAACAGAGGCCGGGGTCAGGGTGAGTGGGCGGGACAAAATATGAGGTGATGAGCTAATAGGGGAGCTGACTGACTTACGGCTGAAACTCCACACACAACATGATTTTATCCACAAGCTAAAAATACTCAGTCAATCCTCACCACATTGTCCCTGAACAAAGTGGGCTTAAATAATTTTTTTGGCATTCAGTAAATCCCCACAGAATTGCCCTGAGAAAAGTGCATTAGAATTAGCAGCTTAGCATTGTTTGAATTTCAGAAGGCAATGTAGCAAAATCACAGCCATTTGAAAATGGCACCAGGAGTCCTGGAGAAGCTGCAGGATGCAGCAGCCAATAGAGAGCTGTGAGCCACACTGTGCTGGCCAATTGGATCCATGGCTTTCAAGCTGAATTGTCATACCTTAGGTTCAGAGGTCTGGATGGGCAGCAGGCTGAGGGAGCGGATTGCCGATGACTGTCCATGCCTGCCACAGAGCCATGGGAAGCCCGCTCAGGGCTCGGTGGCAGGTCCTAGGGAGAAAGGGAGAGAGCAGTGTGGTCAGTGCTATATAAAACCAGCCACTTCAGTCCCAATTAAATCAAGGGGAGGGGCTGTACAGAAGCAAAAGCTCAGGGCGGCTAGCGTGAGAAAGGGGAGTGGAAGAGAGAAGGCTGATGAGTGAGGTCCAGGGGGGAAGGTAAGGCAAATTACTGGCAGGGATGCTTGTCTGGGTTTGGCGCCAGTGCCCAGAGTTAGAACAAGGGAGGGAACAAGAGACACAGCTAGACAGGGATTAGGAAGGAACAAGAGAGAAAGGCCTAAACAAAGAAGAGAGAGGGAGGAAAAGTGACTGCTTGTCAACTGATTAGAGGAAGCTTAGCCATGGGGCCAGTAAAGGGAGCAAACAGCAGCGGGGGTGAGGTAAGAATCGGTACAGAAGATTGGAAATAAGGCAGGTTAGTCAGTATCAGTGAGATACCAAGAGTGGGAGGTCAATTTAACACACAGGCTGTAAGGACCCTTTAAAGTAGAATTACAGTGCAAGAATCATAACATGAAAACATTTCTGCTGGGCAAGGTTCAAAACAGACAGTTTTTACAACTTAACAAAAATATGAAGCGATGAGCTAATAGGGGAGCTGACTGGCTTACGGCTGAAACTCCACACACACAAAATGGTTTTACCCACAAGCTAAAAACACTCAGTCAATCCCCATCACATTGTCCCTGAACAAAATGGGATAAAATAATTTTTTGGACATTCAGTAAACCCCCACAGAATTTTTCCTGAGCACAGTGCATTAGAATAAGCAGCTTAGCATTGTTTGAATTTCAGAAGGCAATTGAGCAAAATCACAGCCATTTGAAAATGGCGCCATGAGTCCTGGAGAAGCTGCAGGATGCAGCAGCCAATAGGGAGCCATGAGCCGCACTGTGCTGGCCAATCGTATCCACGTTGTCGTACCTTAGGTTTGGAGGTTTGGATGGCGGCAGACTGAAGGAACGTGCTGCTGGTGACTGTCCGTACTGGGTGCAGAGCCATGGGAAGCCTGCTCAGGGCTCGGTGGCGGGGCCTTAGGTTCAGAAGTCTGGATGGGTGGCATGCTGAGGGAGCACACTGCTTGCGACTGTCTGTGCCGAGCACAGAGCCATGGGAAGCCTGCTCAGGGATCAGCAGCAGGCTCTTAGGTTCGGAGGTCTGGATAGGTGGTAGGCTGAGGGAGTGCACTGCCGGGAACTGTCCATGCTGGGTGTGGAGCCGTGGGAAGCCCGCTCAGGGCTCGGTGGTAGATTCTTACATTTGGAGTTCTGGACGGGTGGCAGGATGAGGGAGCATGCTGTCAGTGACTGTCTGTGTTGGGCATGGAGCCGTGGGAAGCCCGCTCAGGGTTTGACAGCAGGTCCTTAGGTTCAGAGCTCTGTACGGGCAGCAGGCTAAAGGAGCACACTGCCGGCGACTGTCTGTGCTGGGGCGCAGAGCCGAGGGAAACCAGCTCAGGACTCGGTGGCAGGTCCTTAGGTTTGGAGGTTTGGACGGGTGGCAGGGTGAGGATGCATGCTGTAGGTGACTGTCCATGTTGGGCATGAAGCCGTGGAAAGCCAGCTCAGGGCTCAGTGGCAGGTCCTATGGAGAGAGGACCTGTAACCATAGACACTGACAGAAATATTGTGATGCATTTTTGCTGGGACAATTTTGATCTTAATGAAGAAACACCTTTTGATGGTGGCACCACACATTCAACCCATGGTATTGTAATGTAGAAAAGGCAGAGGAATGCCTACCTAAATCTGTGGGCTCTAGCCAGCCCAAAAGCAAAATGAGATCTGTTATATACAAGCCTCAAGAGCATGAACCATACTTTGTTAAGCAACATGTTGAACTGAATTACAAGCTGGCTGAGGGGCAGGCTGCAACGGGTGGTGGAGAGAGAGGGGAGCTCTCAACTCCAAGGCCGGTAACAAGTGGGGTGCCTCAGGGCTCTGTGTTGGGGCCAGTATTGTTTGGGCTCTTCATATCAGACATTGCACACAGGGTGGTGAGCAAGGAAAGTCTGTTAGCTGATGACACCAAAATCAGAGCAGTGGTGGATGGAGAGGAGGGATGGAAGCAGCTGCAGGGGGACCATGCAAGCTAGAGGAGTGGTCAGAGAGGTGGCAGCTGGGGTTCAATGCAAAGAAGTGTAAGGTTATGTACTTTGCTGTGAAGAACCCAAGGAGAGAATATTGTCTGGGGGGGGGCTTAAGTTGGGGATCACTGAGGAGAAGAAGGACCTAGGGGTAATGATAACAGGGATGATGAACAACACTGCCCAGTGCAGGAGAGTGACTGCAAAAGTAAACAAAATGCTGGGGTGCATAGCGAGGGAGTTTTCATCCAGGTGAAGAGAGGTGATCTTGCTCCTCTATAGGTCGCTGGTAAAGCCGCACTTAGAGTACTGTGTGCAGTTTTGGAGGCCATACCTAAAGTGTGAAATCAGGCTACTGGAAGGGGTGCAGAGGAGGGCAACAAAGATGATATGTGGAATGGAGGGGAGAGACTATGACAGCAGACTGGGAGACCTGAATATTTACACCCTAGAGGATAGAAGGGACAGGGGGGACATGATAGAGACATTCAAGTATCTGAGGGGAATCAATAAGGATGGGGCAGAAGGGGTCTTTAAGTTAAGGAGGGGGAGGGTCACCAGGGGGCATGGGCTAAGAATAGAGGGGAGATTTAGGAAGGAAATGAGAAGACACTATTTCAGAGAGGGTGGTAGTAAAATGGAATGTCCAACCAGAATGGGTGGTATCATGTAAATCTGTGAACAGCTTCAAAGGGGCATGGGACAGGAAACAGGGGAGAGTGAGGGTGGGGGAGGTGGGGGTGGCAGTGGGATGACAAAAGGGAGGGGGCAGCTACAAACTAGGGGTGTTGGCTGCACACTAGAGCAGACTTAGATAGACCGGGTGGTCTGTTTCTGCTGGTTTCTGCTAGTTCAGACTGCCACCTCTGTTCCAGAGATTGTGGGCCAAGCTTGTGTATCAGATTTCATGTGTTTTTTCTGCAGAGGCCAGATGTGTGAAGGAACACAATCTGTTCCTGGGTGGACAGGCTGGGTATCTTCCACAGGGGATCAGTCAGGAGCAGTGCAAAGACAAACAAATGTTGACTACATGGCACCAATCAACTCTTCTGTTACAGAGAACTTCACTGTTTAACATATACTGCAGGTATCACAAAATGCTACCAGAGAATTTGGCCAGCAGTACACGATTGTTACTTTTGTTCTTGCCATTGCAAAGAAGGCATAGCCTATCGTGTGGCAGAATGCATGCCAGTTCAGTGATGTCATTGTATGACTTGGTGTCTTCCACACAATTTTCTCATACTTAGGAGCTCTTGGGAAATTGCTACATGGTACTGGCTTTGCCGACATCGTTGAGTCAGAGGTGTGTGCCAGTGGCTCTATTGAAAAAGTATTGAGTGGCAAACACTACAAGAAGGCCATGCGGGTGCATAAGCGTACCCTTGAGGTACTTGAATGCCTTCTTTTTCAATTGTCTCAAAACAGCACTGATGTACAGACATTGGGAGAAGAGGCCAAAGAAGAGGTGAAAAGGCTAGTGGAAAGACTAGGGTCAGACACATTACGTGAGGCAGTTGCCAGTGACTATTATCACCAGCTTTGCAGAATGTACTTCAAGTTTAAAGAGAAAGTGTGGCATGGCAAACTTGGGAAGACAGCACAGTTTTGGATTCAGTACATGGACAGAATCTGGTTGGTGCTTAGGTTTCTGCGTACTACCAAGAATAACTCTGACTTGTACCTGGTATGTGTTGAACAACTTTGCCCTCTGTTTTTTAGCCTGGATCACCAAAACTATACAACATATCTATCTGTCTATTTTCTGACACTCCCAAACCTACAGCATACTCATCCTTGAGCTGTTGTCTTGCTGCAGAAAGGTGGGTTCAGTGTGTGTAAATCTGATATGCCAGCATCAAGAAATGCTGTTGATCTAACCATTAAACAGACAATCGGCATGTCAAGTCCAGCGGAGGTATTGTTGGATTCAGCAGGAATTATCCAGCCTATTACCGGTGGTGTGTAACAAGGCATGCCCAAGCAAGCTATGTAATTGCCACACTTGAAACTACTGGAATGGTAGACTCGGAGGAGTCCTTTCAGAAAAATGCTAGGCCAGTAGAGATGGCATGCAGTGAGAAGGATGTACAGGAGCTGATCAATGCATTCAGAAACTTCATCAATCCAAAACAGGGAAAAGAAGCCTTTCAACAATTTGTGGAGACAAGGCTTGCTGACAAAACAGTTCCCTTTCATTCTCCCTTAAAAAAGCAATCACTAAAGATGTTTATTGCCCTTCAGCAGTCAAAAAAACTCTGATCCTCACAAAAGAAGATTGTTCAGGTGGGTACACAAAGAAAACTCTTTAGGCAACTGCTAATGCTTTCGGAACAGAACAACCTTAGCATGGAGAAGGCTCTCTTGTATCTATTGAGTCCACTGCCATGGTCATTAGCAACTTCAGTTGGCCTACCAGTGAATACAGAGAAATCCACCCTTCTTCACAAACTTGAAGATGAGACAGCACTCAGTACAATGAATTGGGATGAAGACAAAGTATACATCTGTGATGGCAAATGCACTTCTCCTGTCAATGACTGGTTTACTGCAGATATTTGGAGAGCTACCTGAAAAGGTCTTCAGTGCATTACCAAAGGTACAAAGGTTGGAATTTGTAACAGACACCTACAAATATAATTCCATAAAGTTGGCTGAATGCAGAAGATGTGGATCATTAGATTCTTACTTGGTGAAAAGTCCATCAACAAATGTGCCAAGAGTTTGGAAATCCTTTCTCACAAACAATGACAAGACAAGTTGGATCAAGCTTCTTCTCAATGAGTGGCAAAAGGAAACAAATGCACCAAGACTAATGGGTCATCAAATCCTTTTTGTCTGTGAGGGAAACTGTATCTCTTTGACAAGCCTTGATGGAATCACAACACAGAGCTCCCCTGTACCAGAGCTTTCTTCATCTCAGGAAGAAGCGGATATGCGAATATTGCTTCACTGCTTTCATGCAACGGCGTCAGCATCCTCAACTGACATTATCATCAGATCATCAGACACAGATGTATTTCTGCTGCTGCTCTACTATGGCAACAAAAATACAGAAGAACATCTACTTTGACAGAGGAGTGACAAATAACATTGGCATTTGACCATCAAAATCTAATCCAGATTCACGGTGCTGAGATGTGTAGTGCACTGATTGCACTGCATACATTTTCAGGGTGCGACAGCACAAGTGCATTTGTTAGGAAAGGGAAAATCAAACTCTACAACATCCTGTGAAAACAAAAGGAGTATATGGCAACTTTCCAAGCACTTAGTGACACAGAACGTATATCAGATGCCATCCAAGCTGACCTTGAAAGATTTGTCTGCTGCTTGTACAGGCAGCCATCATATACTGATATCAACAGACTTCACTATGACATTACAAAGTAGACATTTCACACAGGAAGCAGCCAACTGTTGTCAAATTATAATAGAACTGATCTGAGTTTATTGCTACCATGTAAGTCAACATTGAGAATGCATGTACAGAAAGTGAATTACTAAGTCCTTGTCTGGAAAAATGCTTATGTGTCACACCCTAACATCCCAAGTCCTGAAACACATGGGTGGAAACTTTATGAAACAGGAATCCTGGAGTATGACTGGTGTGATGGTGACATTATACCACAGGAACTGATTGACATTTTGTCCCCGGAGGTGACCCTGAATCAGCCAGATGAGGAAGATGACAATGACGTTCTATCTGCCAGCCTGGCAGGCGAGGTTGTTGTTGCTGAGCTGAGGATGAAAACAATGGGAATGAAGATGACAACTAAATTATAATGGCAAAGATATTATTGTTACAGTGTGTCAATTTAATCATACACTTTTACAACACGTATCAGAGGAGGGCAGCAAAGATGGCACAGGGATTGCATCACAAGTCCTATGAGGACAGGCAGAAGGACTTGAATATGTACTCCCTGGAGGAGAGGAGGGAGAGCGGGGATATGATAGACATACAAGTACCCTACAAGGAGGAACAGGTTACAGGAATACACTATTTTCCAGTGAAAAAAATGTTTCAGGACTAGAGGGCACAGGATGAAGTTGGAGGGAGGGCAATTCAGAGAAAACATGAGGAAGAATTTCTTCACAGAAAGGGTGGTGGGCAAGTGGAACACTCTGCTAAAGGAACTGGTAGGGGCTGAAATAATCACAGGATTTAATAATGCATGGGATAGACATAAGGGAATTCTGGAGGTCGGTGGTAAGAAGCAACAGAATTCTAGAAAAACATAAAGGGAACTTACAAGCTCAAATGGGCAGACTGGCTGGGCCATAGGCCTTTATCTGCCTACAGTGTCTATGTATCTATGTAAGTATTGTTATAACTATATTCTGATACCATCAATTTCCATAGTTTCAATGACATTGCAAAGTACTCATGTATACATCAATATGACATCATTACTGATGTTACCATTGAGCGGAATCTTTTATTATAATAGTCATAGATGAGTATACAACCTTTTTATTGATACCCATTTTGCCATTATTTGACTTACATATATAGACTTAAATCAGCAAAAACTATCTCTATCCCATCTTTGTTGTTTTTTCTTTTCTGATATACAATGGTTGCATGTTAGTCTGTAGCAAACAAAAGCTACCATTGCCAGATGGCAAACAAGGGCAGCTTGCCAATGCTGAAGATGTGGGTGGGGGATGGAGCAGACTCCTGGAGGAGCATGCATGGGAACGTGCACCCTGCCACCGCTGGTGTCATTGCACGCTACATCCCCCAAGGGAAGGGGAAAAATGGGAAAAACAAGGGAGTCCTTTGCCGAAGGATGACGATTGTCCCTCCACAGCGCCACCAGGGAAGATGCCTCCCCAAAAATCTGGATCCAGTCTGGTGGGTCAAGAGGTCTCCGCACCCCCTGTGGCACTGGGGGGGGGTCATCAGAGGGGAACTGGCAGAGGATCTCAGGAGAAAAAAAAATACCCCCCAAAAAAGCAATGTCTTGAAAATTCCCTATGGGGGGAGGGGGGTAGTGATAGCCCGCAGACTAAAACACACCCCTCTGAAATGGTTAAAAGACCACAAAACAGTAATATACCCTGAACCATTGATGACAGTATCACCTTCTCATGGTTTTGATAACATGACTTCCGAGACTGTGAAACTGTCATATCATGATATAATTTGTTCTGATCCCCCAGTTTTTGAACCGCTCCTCCGTCTATGCAAGGCAGAGACACAGATCATATATGTGCACAGTCAGCAATTTCTTCTTTCTCTGGCTCAATGCTTTAATTGTCTCTGGCCATATATCCTCTAAGCCTGCTGGACTGCCAGGCACCCCCTGTTGACATATGCTGATGCCCCTCATACTGTGCAGACTGCCTAAAAATCCCCTCTTTCATACTGCCTGCCATTTTGCTTTGGACTGTCCCCCATGTGTCTACCACTGCTGTCTTCAATCCTACTTCTCCCTCTCCTCCCTTGCTGCCAGGCACCTTGCCCATTGTGCCTCATATCCAAATTCAGATTTGGCTCCCTTTCTCCCTACCCTTCATCTCTCTTGTCCTCGCCCCTCTTAACTCCTACCTGCTCCATAGCACTATTTCCCTTTCCATTCCCCACATGAAATCTATTGCTGGTCAGAATGTCTTCTCATACCATTTCTCCAAACTCTGGTCCTCTCTCCCCTGTCTATCTTCTTCGCCTCTTCCAATTCTCTCGTAAGTCTCTTCTTAGTGACTTTATATTTCCCTCCTACAACTGTACCTGAGCTCATATGTTGTGAATGCCTTCTTCCCCTTCACACTGGTTGCTCCTGCCCTGATGTGCTTTCATGCCCCCCCCACACACTTATTTGCCCTAGTTGGGATTGTTTCACAGTATCATAACTCTCAACTGTCCCTGATTTTCTGGGACATCCCTGATTTTGCCTTAACATTTTACTATTTCCCTCCTAAAAATTGTGTTTCATTGACCAAACAGTGAGAGTTGTAAGCACAAAATAATTTCAAACATTAAAGTTACAGACTTGTTCTTACTTACAAAATGCATTTTACACCAAGCCACTTACTCTACCAGCTTCATAAGTTGATATCTCTAACTTTGAAGATGTGTCCCTGATTTTGGTCCTCTGTCCCTGATTTTTTTTAAGCCTTGTCCCTGATTTATGAGGCAGGAGGTTGAGAGGTATGGTTTCACTGCTCCTGTCTAAGTGCATCTTTATCTACTTAATGCACCTTGTGCTGTTTTTTTTTACACTGCATTGAACATTAGAATGCACATCTGTAATGTATCGTACTTTGCTCCCATGTTAATGCACTCTATTGCTTGTCATTTATTTAACAATGTATTCTGTTAGTGTACTTTTTGTACTTTTTGTTCTTTTATCTGTTGTATTTTCTAACCCCAAAAAAAAAAAAATCTGGAAATGAGCTGTTATCAGCTCAGTATACCTTTCCTGGTTAAACTTTAGAAATAAAGTAAAACTACATATAAATCAATCAATCAATAAATAAATAAACATCTGCCCCCCCCCCCCAGTTGAGCCTCATATCTCTGTCATCCTTCTGAGTCTTGGTACTTTTGTGCCTGAAAAGGTGCTGGTACGTTAGGCTAGGCCTAGCACCTTCATTTCATCTTTCTCTGGAGTTGATCACACCTGACAGCAAGCACCAAACAAAGCAAGCCAGCATTAACTGTGGTAAGATGCACAAACCAGAGAATTGATTACCAAGACCCTGATACACACTACAGTAAGTAGTGAGGGGGATGATGCAATGCTGAGTTGGTTGGAGATAGGAGAAAGTATAGATTACAGACTTTAGCTGAACCTGGCATTAGGGAGTTGTTGGTTATGGGCTAGAAGGAGGAGGAGAGTAGTTATAGGCCAATGATGCATGCACCACCAGAAGAGCTTGCTGTCAAGGGTCAGCTGATGCAAAATGTGCATTAGGTGAAAGAGATGAAATTCAAAATATTCCCCTTTGATTCAGGGATTTTGAAGTTTTGGGTCACTTCTGATCACCTTGTCCACCTGGCATATTGATTAAAAAAAACCTCTAGCTCTTTCTAAAGTGGCCAGGGCTTGTCCTATGGCCATCCCTCTACTTCCTCAATTAGTTCCAGCCCTCCACCCCTCTCCCATTCCCTCAGTTTGTTTTATTGCAAAACAAAACTATATCTGCTGATTCCTTACACTATGCCAGCCCAGGAGATGGCATTTGTTTTTCTGCACAAAGAACAGTCTAGGGGAATGGGGAGGGTGAGAGGGTGGGATGTGATTGATGTTGGAAGGAGTGATAGCAAGGTGTAATATATCAATATTTGTAGCCTGCTAGACCCCATACCAAGGACCCAAAGTGGCTTCAACTCAGGTATGGAAGATGAGCTGAAGATGGGGTGGGGGAATTGAAACTAAACTGAATTTACCAATGACCAGCTTCTCTCACCCTTACCTGCTGCCCAAGATTGATTGGGGTGAAATAAAACAAGAGAAAAAGAATAAATAATAGAACAACTTTAAAAAAGTCAATGATCTGAAGGAGACAGGAAGAGGGAGGTGGGGGGGAGAGAGAGAGAGACTTATCCATTTATTTTTTTGTTAATACAGTTTTTATTGAAATGAGTCTGCACGGTACAGTTAATAATACAATAAAAAAATTGCCTTGTTGTAAAAAATGTGGAGTCAGGTCTTCTCTTCAAATTCCATAGCCATGAATTTGATTTCTAGCACTAGGATATAGACAGGATCCCATACACTCTTATGTACAGCTCAGTGGGGGGGGACTCACGTTACATGTGATAATGGCGAAAGCTAAAGGTGATCACCGTGATCAAGAAGTCAAGAGTGCCAATCATTTATTTCGGCACTCTGACACCTCAGTGCACAGCAAAATGGTGCCAGGGACTTCATTTTATAATGTTTTATTGAGGGGGCTGCCCCTCTGCACCCCCCTACTTAAGGATTCTCAACTCCAGGGGGGTACATGTCAAGGGAGGGTGAAAACATAAAAGGAAAAAGGTTCAGGCCTGGCACAACAAAAATGCACCAGCGCCCAGACCCGAACCCAGTACCCTGCCAACCAATGGCGCCAACCCACCCACCGCGCCATATGGTTGGCTCAGCAGCCCACTGCAGCATCACCCCTCACATTCCCTTCTGCCCCTCACTGTGCATGCTTGCTCCCACGCGTGCATACGTATAGTGACAACTTGTTGCTATATTCGCCGATCCTCCCCCATCCAGCCACCCTACCCTACGGTATCCCTGGAAACACACGCTAGGGATTGGGTCACCGTTATGGTAGGCACGCAATCCCCAGTGCTGATATCTCATGCTACCAGGCTCACTGGCTATGTACAACATTACCAATTCTAAGATTATCATAGATGTGTTAAAAAAACTCATATAGCATAGTGATCCAGTGTGGGGGGAGGGGGTGTTCTTCAGAGTTGGGCAGCAGGACCAATATGAATTAATGCAGTACATTACACAGCTGTTCCTTTCTGTCCCAAAGGTTACCTTTATCTGCCCAAAGTAATCAAATTTTGAATGGATAACTTAAAGCAGCCTAAGTTACAAAATCAGAATCTTTACTCATCATGGGCAGGAACCATCCAGTTCAGTGGGAGGTACTGACTTTTGTTCTATCGTTAAGGGAATGCATAATTTTTTCCATCTTGTAAATCTGGTTTACCATATTATGCATTGACTACAGATCAGGGATCCAACAGGTAAGCCAGAGTCTAGTAATAGCTTTTGTAAAGGCTTTTATGAGAATAACAAAGAGATAATGTGTGTTTGGGTGTTGCAATCACCTTGGGAGTTGGAGTAGCAGGTAGAGATCTGCTATTGAGAGAGTGTTCTGCTATATAACTCATCTAATTTATTTTCCAAATCTCAGAAAAAGGGAAGCAGTATAGGGCAGTCCCACAAATGTGAATGTGATTAGTTCATGGTTCCTTACGGGCATGCCAGCAAGAGGAGTCCTTTATGGTAAGGTAGTGTGCCATGATAACGGAGTACGAAAAAACTCTCACCAGGTGATTCCAGGAATATTCCCTCCACTGGTGGAAGCTCGTTTCCTTAGAGGTTGTCTGGCATGTGTGATGCCAGGTATCAGTAAAGAGTGGCTTACCCATTTCTTCCTCCCACTTCTGTGGAACATCTAGGGTGTTATCTCTGGCAGAGCCCAAGAGAGCTCGGTATATAGGTGATATGTGGGTCAAATGATCCTGATTTGAAAAAAATTGATAAAATATTGCACCACTGCCAGATAGGCTTCTGGAGTATGAACTCCAACTGGGAGGGACATTATATAGTGTCTGAGTGGAATGAAGTGGAAGAAATCAATTTGCAGAAGACTGTGGCCTGTTTGAGGTCTGTGAATGAGAGGAGGCTATCCCAGGACATAAGCTGGCAAGCTGGCAAGGGTCTTCAAGGCAAATTAAGACCTTCAATTAGGGTAAAAAAAAACACAGATAAGAGTTAGTGTGCTTGTCTGAGTTGGTGGAAGAGAACTGTTATCATTTTTGCAGTTAGCTAGGTGTGGAGGGAGCTATAAATTGGGGGAGGAGGGTGCGGCTTAAGCAGAAGTAAACACGGTGTCTGTATTTAGATTTCCCTGTTGCTAGCTTTTGGAAGAGAGCAATCTTGCTATCATAGCCAGGAGGCAGGTGACTAAGGAGTTAGAACTTTACTACCAGAACACTTCTGACTCAGCAAGAAAGTCAGTGCCTGTTACAGCACATAGCAGAGCTGCAACACACTCAGTACTCACACTTCCCACCCACCCGGAGGAAGTTCTATTTTTATAGGCAACAAAACTGTTTGACAGCATGCAGTTCCTGGGCAGGAACAGGAAGTGAGGGAGTAAAAGTCTACAGCAGGAACCTCATCCTATCATACACACACAATTTTGTTTTGTTTTTTAGGATGGAGGTGGTAAATTGCAGGGGCTGTGGGGCACTCATCTTCAGGAGTCTGCTCTGGAGGATGGGCCAGTGTTCTACTTGCAGGAGTCTGAACCACTTTCGAGCTCAACTGGAAGCAGCATGGAGGAAGATAACCAGCTTGTGTCACCAGCTAATCTGAAGTTCAAGCCAACCACATCCAATCCCCCCAGAGACCCACTGACCCTGAGGGTTGGAGGGTAGTGAATCAGGGAAGGGGGAAGATTTCAAGGTTGGACCACGCAGGATCTGTTTGGACCAATACCATTCTAATGAAGAACTGTTTTTCACCACTGGAGAAGATGAAGGATCCTGACTCAGTGAGAGGTGACCCTGTGCTCATTGAGGGGACCAGGCATAGCACAGAGACGGCATCCAAAGGCGGCAAGGAAACACGTGGTGGATCCAGGAGTAAGCAGTTCCTTGTTCTGGTGGACTCAATGATCAGGGAAGTCAAGTCCCACCTGAGTAATGTTACACAACCTAAGGTGACCGTTAAAAGCCTCCCTGGAGCTTCAGCACAGTGCGACACCAAATGCATCAGGAGGTTGGTAGACAAAGCAAAGAAAGGAACCAGTGTCCTGATTCATCTCAGTATGAATGATCTGTATGCTCAAACAGTGGAAGAAACCAAGCAAAATTTCATCAAACTGGGGGAATGGCTTGAGGCTAGAATGACTGCCCTGACATTCTCAGAGATCCTCCCAGTCTGGGGAAAAGAGGATTTCAAAGACAAAATTAAGGAATAAGGACATCAAGGAATTCAATGCATGGCTACGTGGATGGTGTTGCGAAAAAGGATATCACATCATAGGTTCATGGGGAGCTTCTGTGAGAGGAAGCTATTCAGGTTTGATGGACTTCACCTAACAAATTAATGAGTGAATGCACTTGGGCAGAAATTTGACATCCATTTTGACCATTTAAACTCAGTGAGGGGGAGTCTAATGCTAGGGAACCTATCAGAAAACACACTTCTTAGGAACTGAGTCAACACTTCCCCACAAGCAGGAATTTCTCTCTCACGACTTAAGAAAACACATAGAAAATGGTTGAAAACCTATAGTAGGAGGCAGTATAGTGCAGTGGTTTAAGACTCTGAGCTGCAAACTTGATGACCTGGGTTTGAATCCCACAGTCCCCACTTGTACACTGTGTGATCCTGAGCAAGTCATTTAACCTCCTTGTGTTCCCAGGTGGCACCTGTAAACGAGCTTTCAGCTTAGTGTGTCTCTCCTGGTTAAAAAAAAAAAAAAGAAAACTATCGGGAAACGAACACAGGGCCATGCATCCACCGGCCCAAGAGCAGAACTAACAGTAGCAACTAGCAGCAGGGATGCCAGACTATGGAAAGGGTATGCATCAATGCCAGAAACCTAGGAAACAAAATAAGTGACCTGCAGGCAACGATGGCAGTTTTTCAAGTGGACCTGGTGGCTGTCAAGGAGACTTGGGCCTCAGAGAAAAATGACTGGGAACTTTCAGTCCCAGACTATGCCCTGTTCAGACAGGATAGAAGGGATGGCAGAGGGGAAGGGGTAGCATTATATGTAAAGGATGGGATAAATGCAATCTCAGTAGATCGCATCATAAAGGAGGGTGTGGAATACCTGTGGATGCTACTAAGCTTGGCAATGGGGGAGAGGATCCACATAGCTGTGGTATACCGGCCTCTGGTGCAGGCTGAGAGTAGGGATTAAGAGCTCCTACAGGAGATCAGAACTGCAGCACAAAAAGGGGATACAGTGGTAACAGGAGACCTGAATATGCCCGATGTTAACGGGAGCATCCCAGTGGCAAGTTCTACTAGGAGCCAAAAGGTGGTTGATGTCCTACAAGACTGCCTACTTACACAACTCTTTAGTGCCCCGACTAGGCTGGACACCATCCTGGATGTGGTCCTCACTAACTCAGAGGTGATAAGGGCTACAGGGGTTGGGGAGCCACTGGCCAATAGTGACCACAACTCTGTGTGGTTTGAGCTAGCCCTGGGGTGGAAAAATCACAATCCAAGACAGAGGTTTTAAAATTTAGAGGAGCCAATTTTGACAAAATGAGGGATGTAGTCAGAAGCAAGCTGTTAAGCATCCAGGAGCATTTAGATGTGGAAGAAATACAGGGGCTGGTCAAGTTAGCCATTTTAGAGGCTACTAGGATGTACGTAAGAACAGTGACCAAAAAGAACACATGCACAAATAAAAATATGGTTCAGTAACCAGGTAAGGACCACAATCAGAACCAAAAGGGAGGCCTATTGGAACTGTAAAAGAACTCAGGAAGACAGCGCATGGGAAGCCTACGTTTAGCACAATAAAGAATCAAAGAGTATGGTGAAATAAAGAAATCAGCTAAGGCTGCAACAGAGCTTTGGCTTGCAGAAGTGGTTAAAGAAACACTTTTTTTGATATATACAAAAAAAAAGGAAAGAATCAGAGGAAAAGTTAGACTCAAAGATGGTGACAGAGTACTGGAGAAGGATAGGCAGAAAGCCACTGTTCTAAACAATTTTGTTTTGCTCAGTGCTCTCCAAAGAACACAAAGGCCCAGTATCAGATATTGGCATCAAGGCTGCTGACAAAGGTGTTCCACAAATGGAAGCACCATCAATCACCAACAGTAGGGTTAGAGAGGCCCTGGATCAACTCAGGGAAGACAAGTCACTGGGGCCTGATGGAATACACCCAAGGGTGCTAAAGGAGCTATCAAGTGAATTAACAGGTCCCTTAGCACATTTATTCAGCGGATCACTTCAGACAGCGGTAGTGCCAGGAGACTGGGGAAGAGCTGATGTGATACCTCTCCACAAGGGAGGGAGGGAGTTGGGAGGAAACAGGCAATTACCGACTGGTCAGCCTTATGTTGGTAGTGGGGAAACTGATGGAAACCTTAATAAAACAAAACTTGGTAGAATACCTAGATAAGAACTTTCTGTATGATGACAGGCAACATGGGTTTGTGGTGGGAAGGTTGTGCCAAACAAACCTAATCACATTTTTTTACTGGGTCACTATAGACACAGGCCACTCAGTGGATCTCCTCTATTTCGATTTTAGTAATGCCTTTCATTTGGTGCCACACAACAGCCTGCTGAAAACGCATGAGGTCCTGGGTGCAGACAAGTGCATAGTCAGTTGGGTAGGTAATTGGCTTAGGGACAGAAAACATAGACTAGTGGTCAATGGGGGTGAGGTCTAATGAAGGCACGGTCACTAGTGGTGTCCTCCAAGGCTCAGTGTTGGGGCCAGTCCTGATTAATGCCTTCATCAGTGACAACAGCATAGGTATTCAGGGCAAAATTGCCCTGTTTGTGGATGATACCAAGCTAGGAGGAAAGGTTGACAACAAGGAGGTGGATAAGGACCTACAAAAAGACCTACAGAAGCTGGAAAGATGGGCCAACATCTAGCAGCTAAGGTTCAATGCAAGAAAATGTAAGGTGATGCATTTGGGTAAAGGGAACCCAAAGGACAGAGTACCACCTCAACAGAGTCCAGCCTAGCACCACACAGGAAGAACAGGACCTAGGTGTCATCATAAGCAGCACCCTTAAACAGACAAGCCAGTGCAACAAAACTTATAGCAAGGCCAACAAAATGCTGGGGTGCATAGGGAGGGAGTGGAAGTTGGGGGGGGGGAGCTTCGAGAGGGAGCTTAGGAAGCACTTCTTTACAGAAATAGTCATGGAGCCATGGAATAAACTGCCAGCTGAGGTAGTGGAAGCAAGCCCTTGACATCATTCAAGATGGCGTGGGACCAGGCTAAAGTGTGATCAAGAGCAACAGGAGCAGTAGGAGGCATTAGGTAGAAGGGGGTAGGGTTAGGTCCTGGGATCTGAGAAGATCCAAGGAACACAAGGGCAGAGACCCTTGGTTTCTTTTGCTGTATTTTTTTCTGTTTTTATGCTTCTCTGTACTATAGGGAATATTGTTGAGATTTACAGTAACTGTTTAAACAAAGGTTGAGAAAACTGTCAGCTTCAGTTTCTCACACACATGCACACACACACACACGCACACATATGCAAAACACACACACACACACACACACACACACAGTTTTTGAAGCAGATTCCCAACATTGTAATACCAGAGTTGACATAAAACAGAAACTTCCTGGTGTTGACACCTGAACACAATATCATTACATTAGACTGGCAAGAGGTGGAGAGCCTATTTCAAGGGATGCTGTCAGTCTCCAGGCTGGCAGGAAGCCTCACCCCATTGCAAACTCACCCCCCTGCTGATCCAGGCAGTCATGGGGATGGGGTGTACATGCATGCACAGCAGTGCCAATGAGACTGTAGGAAACATGCCATGGTAACTAGCAGGACTCTGGGGTGACAGGCACAGCAAAAAGGGAAAATAATGCCCCCAACTGGGAAGATGAAGTAGGCCCTGCTCCCATATCATTGAGGTCTGGTATAATTTTTTATGTCATCTCTTCTTCCTTGGTGTTTGATATTATAGGGCTGAAGCTATGGAGACAGACCCAGCTTCACTGGATAAGGGGCTGAGTTAAAGAGGACAGAAACTGCATGCTGGAACAATTACAAAGATAGGTAGCAAGGCACTTCGATGGCTTCTCTGGATGGGAGTGGCTACTAGGTACAACTGATTGAGGCCATGACCAGCAAGGCAGGCAGAAGAAACAGAAATGTACAAAAAAGCAAAGTTGTTTCATTTTTTTTCTTATAACTATTATATTGGAATAGCCTCCTTATTATATTGTTTTGAAGAGGCTACAATCATTCTAAAAATTAATTTCACAAACATGTGAATACACAGAGGTAAATGCAAAACCCAGAATGGGTTTTATAAATCTCTCAATAATATTTTTACAAAGATAAGCTTATGCCACAGTACATTTTGTTCAAATTAATCATGCTGATGGAATATCTACATTATTTAACAAAATGTTCTCCTACTTAATCAGGAAAATGTATTGAATTAGAGGATCTGCTGGAACATTTTGACATGTTGCAAATGATTGTCTCCTTCTTTAGTTCCACTGTTAGATCCTTGGATTTTATACTTTTTATCATGTTTGTCACTTTGTGCAACTGGCATTGCAGCAGAGTTCCACCTTCCATAAGTTTTGATGTCTCCTGACTGGGATCTCGGAAACATCTCTCTGATGTGGTGTCTACAACATGGGGAACACTGTCAAGATTAAGAACAGGTTGAGCAATCTCCATCCAGCATCCTATACCCTTTGATGTATTCTCCACCCTCTTTAATCAATATGTTGATAAAGGCAGATAAAGGCAGATTATTGAACTGTTCATAACTGTACAGATGCCATAAAATATATGTAAGTGTCCTTAGCAGCGGAAGCACCAAGTTTGGTTGACAGTGACAATGACGACCTCCCCCACAGCGACGGCACAATAACGATGTAGGTATTGTGCCACCTGTTGTAAAGGTATTTTCTGTGGGGGGGCTCTACCCTCTGCACCCCCTGGACTTTAGGATTCCAACTCCAGGTTGGAGTTGGTCCGGGAAGGGGGCGGAACACTGGGGGAAGGCGAAACATGGAGAAAGGACCATTACCATGAATGTCGCCGTAATGGCCTTTTTTCCTGTTTCTCCATCGGAGTGTTGACCAAAAGGGGTGCACCATTAGCATCTATGCAAATAAGACTATTTCTGACTAGTCAGTGACTGTTGTGTGCCCTAGATTTTAAATAAAGGGAGTATAGTACTATCGATGGTTGGTGATTTTTCTCATAGGGGAAACAATGACATCAGCCATTGTGTACCATCATTCTAGCATCAGGATGCTGCTGTAGAAAGACACTAAATGTCACACTCACTGTAAAATAAAGAAATCCAAACTTGAATTGGCTTAAAAGTAATTTAATATAAAGACGTGATGTTAAAAAGTGCAGCACAAACCCCAGTGCTTGGCTATCAAAAGATCTTTCTCAGGGAGTGGGACCCAATCATAGGTATTTCATTTATAAGGTTAAAGATACAGTCAAAATACATTCAAATGAAATGGCAGAAGTGGCATACAATTGCAGTATGCCACAAATTAATCCTTACTTTGTTGTTAACACAGCCTTGAAATATAACCTTAAGAAGTCCCTTGAACCACCAGACATTAGAAATACAATCTCCCTGGCCCAATAAATTAACAGATAGATCACCAAGTGAATGTGAAGATTGTAAAAAGAGGGCTATGGAAAATGGGATAAGTATGTAAGCAATAATACCCAACAGGGTGCTTTGTATTGGGAAATATCGGACTTCCCAGGGGTGTAAATTGGCCCAATGCCACAGACGGAGGGCCTTATAGCCCCTGGAAGGTCTGGTATTTCCCAATACTGCCCACCCTGGAGGGTATTATTGCACTTAGAAAATGGCTCATTTGTTGACATGTAAAAAAAATTACAAATAAAAAAACACTTTGGATGACTAAAAGTAAAGAACAATAAATTACTTATTTGTAAAGTAGTCCTGTACTGGCACATTTTGCCAGTAGAATGTGCTACCATTTTGAGGCGTGTGTTTTACTTTTGTGGTTTCTCTTTGTCCCCGGGCTGTGCTGATAATAAAATAAAGTTTCATGTCCTCCCAAACAAAATCTGTGATGGGCTGATTTATTTCCCCAATGAACTCTGGTCATGGGTAGTTGGCGGTGGGTGGCAGCACTAGCAGGTTGCCTAGGATGGATAGAACAGAGCCAGCTGAAAGAAAAGTTATGGTGCAAATAGAGGTACATTGCTGTCCTTTTTTGTGGTTTCTCCATTAGTTTGTGTGATCTGGGGTGCTGAGCAGGGTACAATTTTAATAGTCCATGGACTATGGGAATCGGGGTGTGGAGCACTCACAGAACTTTAATAACTTCTGCTCCCATACATGGAGACGCACTGCCAGCATGTAGGGAGCCAATAGGTCATCCGGTGTTTAGGGGTGTGTTAGTGGCAGGAACATCTGTGACTAGTAGGAGTTTGCTGTGATTGGGCAGTTAAATGAGTTATTGAAATATGTATTTTTTTTTAAGTAATGGTTTGGCTTCAAGGTGCGTAGTGGAGGTGAGTTCTCTGGGTTGGGCGGTGGTGGCTGCGTTTCTTGGTGGCCCGCTAAGTGTTTTGTGTTGTGTTGAATTTTGTTGACCCGGTAAGCTCACTGGGCCTAGAAAGTCCCTTTTTCAGGGGCGACTGGGATACAGATTGGCAGATAAAGGATGGTGGTTGGATGGCTTGAAAATTTGAGGTGCCCAATGATGCCCCAAGTAATGGGGCACCCTGAATTGGTACTTGTTTTTTATTGAGCTCTATCGAAAAATACTTGCCCACTAATTTTAGTATCCTAGCTAATCAGAATGCTGTGATTTTTAAGCCATTTTATAATATAACCCTAATGATAAGATGTGCATTAAGAAAATGCAAGAAATGAGTATGCAAATTGCAGTCCTAAAGTAAAGAAAATTCCAAGAATAATGCAAAACTGCTACTTGGCAAACTACTGTACTGAGCAATTCTAATTCTTGAACAAGCATAATGTGGAGTGGGGAGGGTAAAGGGGGAGGCATGGGGTTGGAAAGGAAGAATGTGGAGTTGTGTTATGGTGATGGGGAAGAGAAGGGTAAGTGGAAGAAGTTGATAAAGGGGGAAGAAAGAAAGGGAACTGGAGTAGGAGTGAAGGGGCAGGGAGTGGGAGTTTGGTGGGGAAGCCAGGGATGTGATGAAAAGGGAAGGAAAAGAATGCTCGGGCTATGGACAGGCAGTAATGCTAAATGAGGATGCCTAAGATGAATTCAGCCAGTGATTCTCTGGGGTCATGCAAAGGATAATAAACAAGTGCAGAGAAACCAGAAGTGCAGACGCAAGTCCTGTATTCCCATGATGACACTGCAAAACTTAAGGAGAGATACATAATAACGTTCATAATAAACAATAGGATTAACCAATCTAATATTAACACACAGTTACAATGAGATGTAATGGAGGTGACGCGGTGCTCCAGATGCAAGGCAGAAGAGATCACACCCGAAGAAACAATTAACAAGAAAAGGGCAGACTCACTGCTGTGCTGATTTGAGAGTTCTGTCTTCCCTTCCAGGAACTGCAGCCCTTCAGCTAATAAGCCCAAATGGCAGCACTTCTCACTATGATGACATCAGTGAGTATAGCCTCAAAATGCCAGAATTATTCATGTCCACACTCAAAAAAACATTTGGACTTTTAATTCATTAATTCCATAAAATATGTTCAAAGGGCATATATGCTCAGTGCTAGACTCCAAATCACCAAACCGACTGCCCCATAGCAACATTTCAGTATTACTGATGAATGCCTCCTTTTGGACACCTGAATTAAAAGCGCAAATCTTTTCTTAACAGTGTGCTTGAATAATTCCGGTGTTCTGAGGATATATTTCTTGATGTCACCATTGTGACAGATGTTGCCTTTTGGGCTTATTGGTTGAAGGTTTGAGGTTCATAGAGGAGAAAAGAGGACTGTCAGATTGGCAGAGCGGTAAGTCTGCCCTTTTCACGATAGAGATAATAACATGTATGACTACTGTATAAGTGTTTCTTTTCAATTACAGTGTATAGAACAGGTCACAGATGGGGAATAATATCTGAAGTCATCCAGATCTCTAGGATTCAAGGACGTGAGACAAAAAATCTAACATGCATCCCACTGTAATAACATCCTAGCATGGTCACCACCTCGCCTGAGTGCCCTAACATGGAAGGTTCCCATGAGGCACATATCCCTGTGGTTATAGCTATGAAATTGCTGAAAACATACAGCATGTTCCTGGATCCTCCTTTCTAACAGGCAAATAGTTCTCCCTAAACAATGAAGCAGGAAAGAGCACTGAATAAGAAGACATCTGATGGCACAGTGGGTACTGCTCTGGGCTCCTGTGCTGTTGACCTGGGTTCCAAAGTGTACTCAGAAGCTGGGTTGGGCTGGTCTGAGGGCTGGGAAGGCACTGCCGGATGGCAGTGCTCCCAGCTCAGAGAGGGTAGATGTTGGGATCCGCCACTCTGGAGATCCCTGTGGTGGGCTAGGGAGGTTGCTCCTCTACAGGGGCACATCAGTAGTGATGAGGCCATCAGTGAGAATGTACCCAATGTCAGGGAGGTGGGCAGAGCAACACAAAACATGAATCCATGTATGAAGCCTGGTCCATTACATGGTCCATGCTGCCACCCAGGCCTAGCAATCTGGATATGAATACCAGGTAAGGGGAGGACAGACCTCCCCTTCCTGGCCCCACCACATGGGGTAATCCATGGGGACTCATGCAGGTAAGTCCTGTTGGAGGAATGTGCCAACCACGGGTGGGTTGGGGCTGATGGCCATCTGGCTCCAGGAAGACAAGGTTTGAGAAAAGAAAAGAACACTGAATGAGATACACCAAAAATTTGGTGTTGCAGTTGATTAACTGTGTAATATCAATTGACAGTTTCCTCCTGGATATCTGTAAGTCATACTTGGTGTACAAAACTAGCAAATACTGCATTTTCCACATCTAAAACAACTTTTGGGTTTGGGTGGTAACCAAGCTGGATGAAGAATGAACCTGGATCAAGTGAAAAACTATGGGTGACAAAGTCACCCAAATGTTTACCTTTCAAATAACTAATTCTAGGGTGCAATGCCAAAGTGGGAAACAATGCCTCGTCACATTTGAGGATATACTAATATGTATTATATAATGATGTGTGAAAATCCTGTAACCACATTGGTAAAAACATGTCACATGACCATGGGTAAATCCTGCATAACCCACAGTTGAGGAATGGCATTTATAAAAAACATAATTAAACACATTTTAAATTTCTTTTACACATGGGTCCACTGTATAATTGCAATAAGGCACTCCAGGGTGTGAGTCACTGGGTGATTTACCCACTTCTTGTGTGTTTAAGCCACTCGGGCACCTTAGACACACCACACGCGGTTGCAAACTCTATCAACTCCACACAATTTGTTGTGCCTTATTGCTTAATTCACTATGCTCTTATTCGTGGTTCAATATGGTTGAATTCAGTGATAAAGGAAACAGTTTGGAGATCAGAATGGGATTTGAACCTGGGGGGAATAGAGACTCAATCCAAATGTGTTACTCTCACCATAGCCTTCCCCAAGGTTTACTCTGAGTATCCCTTACCTAAGAACACCAATTCGAGTTCAGAAGATTGAGCATCGTAAGACTAATGGGATGAACAACTGTTACATAATTTCACAAACTGTCCAAATAGGATGGCATTTCAGGTACTGGGGATGAGCACTGTCAGCTTGCAGGAATGTGTTTACTGCAGATGTCTTCCATAATTCTCTGACACTGTCTGAGACACTTGTTTGGCCATGAGGGAAGATCTTGAAACTCCACAGAGGTGGAATCTATAGTATAAGTAAATGAGATATTCAGACTGTTCATTTTTAAAGAACTTAAGAAATTAATAGCTAAGCCTCTGCATCTCCACTACATGACCAACATTTCTTCAATGTACTGGCACCAAACAAAAGTGTGGCTCAAATAAGGATTATAGTCATCCTTAGAGACAGCTGTTTCCTCCCAGCATCCTAGAAACAGATTTGCATAGAATAGTGCAACTCTGATACTCACGATTTGCTGATAGTAATGCACTATCAAATAAACATAGAAACATAATTTGTCAGCAGATAAGGACCATTTGGCCACCCAGTCTGCCCAGTTTGTCCCTGCCTATACTGTGACCACAGGACCTACCTGATATCAGGCTTCTTTTCCCCCAGCTTTCTACTAAGATTACTTTGTGCCTTTCCTGTGCATGCTTGAAGTCCTCCACTGTTTTCGATCCCACCACCTCCACTGGAAGATTGTTCCAGGAGCTCACAACTCTTTCAATGAAGAAGTACTTCCTCACATCCTTCCTAAATTTTCCCCTTTGAGTTTCACTGCATACCACCTTGTCCTGGTGCACCTTCTCATCTGAAACATACTCCCCTCCTACATCTTGTTAAGCCCCTTGTGAGTACCCATAGGTCTCTTTAATATCCCTCCCACCCCTTTTCCAGGGTGTGCATATTGAGATCCCTCAGTCTCTCCTCCAAGGGTTATACTGCACCCTCTGAATCATTTCAGTTGCCCTCCTCTGTACAGCCTCTACTCTGTCTATGTACTTTCTGACATGTGGTCTCCAGAACTCGACACAGTACTCCAGGTGGGGTCTCACCAATGACTGATACAGTGTTAACACCATCTCTCCTTCTACTGGTGATTCCATCTCTCTGCACCCAGCATCCTGCTGTCCCTGGCAAATAACTTATAAAATGCTTTCCAAATACAATTAAGTTAGGAAGAAATTAATGCCATCAGTGGGATTTGAACCCAGGCTACTCAGAATACTGTTCTGCTGTGATACTAGCTGCATCACCAGGGCAACTAATAGCTGTGCCACCCGGAAATAAGAAGTAGTTTATGGTGAGTATCAACTCTAAGACTTCGAAAATAAAAATTATCAGAACATCTGTGGCACTGCCAGACTTCATGAGGAGGTGTCTAACTGCTTGCAAACCAAATTGACGATGAATAGAGGTATAATGGAAGGAAACATCAGTGTCAATCCACAACATGTCCCTGGTGCAACCTAATCCCTTTATGCATGACATCTGTCATGTTGTGTATGTAAGATGGAATGCTGTGGCCTATATCCTGCAAAAAATAGTCAATGAATATACCAGACACAGTGAGATGCAAGAGAGATTCATTGCGTACTTGTATAGTTTTGATATCATGTAAATGGTCAGGCTGTAGCATTGTTGTTCATAATGAACTCCACCTCAGATTGAATTATATAACCAGAATTCAATGACCTTTCTCTGAAACTGGAAATGCATCTCTTCAGGGGCTTGATGGGATTTTGTGCCAACAAGTTGTAGCTGGCTGTATCTTGTAGTTGATGAAGAACCTCTTGTAAATATATTTCTTCTTGTCCATATGACCTTGCCCTTATCCACTGGCATTATCTGGATTGTAGCCATGTATATCAGTTCATAAGGTGCATCTTCCTCCTCTAGAGTGGTGTGATTTTGACAGCAACCCCAAAAGTACTGAAACAGGCTTTTGCTCTCATACTAGGGATACCACAGTATAAAATACTGATGGTATATAGCGATCACATATAATACTGCTGTTATGGCTTTGCTGTGGTATTAGGGAAGAAGTCATTCTTCTACAAAAAAGAATCCTCCTTAAACTCTTCCATTGAGGAGAGCTGGCGAAGAAGGTACGGTTGTCCCTCAAAATACAAAAAAATTTAGTTGAAAGGCCTGAAAAAGGTGGTATACCATGAGCCACAGTTACTGTGTTGTTGTGAATAGCACACAGCATCAGTATCATGACTTCTGATATCGTGGTATTCCATCAAACTATAATACTGTGACATCCCTACCTCCTACAAAACCAGTCTGGTAAGTCTTCAAGACTGGTCAAAAAGTGGATGGATTAAAAATAAACTTTGTTCTAAACTTACTGTGGTTTTGTTGCTTGTGATAAAATATCCTTCTGAAGAATTGAACATAGAACCAGTTGCTGAAATATCATGGTATGGCGGGGGAAGGTGGCTGTGTGTCCTTAATTGGTTCTACTTCATCTAATAGCACTGTTAGGGCATGGAGGTCATTGTCATCCACATAGGATGATGCAGCTATTGTAATATTTGGATTCCCAGTCTCTGATGCTCATGAAATATTTCTTTCACTTGGGGAGAAACTTCAGTAAGTCTATATATTCCTGGAATTGGTTCACTTTAGGGTCTGATATGAATGTTAGACCCTTGCTTAGTAAGGAGATTTGCATTTTGGACAGTACAATGCTTGAGAGATTTATAACTCAACTGGTCTCCCCTCAGGAATGGATTTCTGCTCCACTCTGTCCTGTTTACCTCTCCTGGTTTTTTGCCTCTCTTTATTGTTAGTTTTGGGGCCTTACTTTTTGGTAGGTTGCGTTTGAGTGGCTGCATCATAAGGTTAATGATTTGGCTGAAGAACTCTCTTGGGGACTGCAACCACCTGTGCTTTTTCTACATCAGCTTAATGGTGCAACAGTATAGTGAACTAAGACACAGGTTACAGGAACATTCAGATCCAACTGTTACTTCTACTCACAAAGGTGAATGCACAGTGAAACCTAAAATTCACCTAACACAGTAACATACTTAGCAATCTAAGGTTGAAATGGACTATTGGTCCATTAGGTCCACCTTTACTTCACAAGCAGGTAATTAATAATAGTTTTTGTGCAAATATGTGCTAATTTATAATGATACCCATCCCTTTTCCACTCAGGATACAAGTGTATCTCCCTCAATAATAAGAAATGTCCCAGATTTATCTAAAATACCTTTGTTTCTTTAAAGAGACCAGTATTGCACTATCAAAAATAACAAAGGAGCAACCCATTCACAACAACGAGAAGCCTTTGTAAAAGAGACTATGACTCAAAGGGTGTAATTCCAATTTCTCAATAAAAAAATAAATAAACAAGGCAGAGCTCCCAGTTAAGGATGTTCCCTGGTGTTTCAGCAACCCCATGTAAGGGCCATCATTTTTTGTGCAGAACAGGACGGTCATCTAAAGATTTAGGGTGGGATATTCAAAGGGGTTGCGCCATGTGCAATCCACTGATACAACCTGGTGCAATATTCAAAGGGGCTGGTTGCGTTGCACATCCCCTGATGCACCGGGGTGCACCAGTAATGTATGCAGTGCAAGTGCAGGGGCGTGCCCATGCATATGCCGCATATCCCGATATTCAGCCAGGGATGTGTGGCACATATGAGCACAAACCCATGTATGCACTTTAGGAGGCTGCAATGTTGAACCTGTCAAAACCTGGAACAAGTTGGGGACACCCACAGGCTGGCTGCCATGATTGCTGGGCACAACCACGGCAGCCGCCTGTTGTGGGTGGCACCCAACTAGCCAGAACACAGTCCATGAGCCCCCTGCCCAGGTGGCATCGTGCCCCCGATCGAGTGCAGGCATGATTTAAGTTAATCCCTGGTGGTCCAGTGGACCCTATCTTCTCACCCAATCATGGGCATGAATTAAATGAAGCCCTGGTGGTCCAGTGGACCACTATCCCCTGCCTGATCATGGGCATGTAATAAAATGATCCCTGGTGGTCCAGTGGACTGATCTCCTTCGCCTGCTCGACAAACACCTTGGTGGTCCAGTGGTACCCCCCATCCTCACCCACCCACTTAGTCCCCCACCACCCTGCACTCCCCCCAGGTCAGCTGCGGATGGCAGCTCCCTGCCCACAAGACACCCGGCCACCCACGACTGACAGAATACAGTAGGGCTGTATGCCTATTGGTCCACTGCATGGGCCAATGGGTGCAGACCATACTGTGCCTACACAATCCTGAGTGAATGGGAGCTGATGTCAAAATGGGGACTTAATGATACGTATGGTCTGCATGCCGATGGACAGTGGTGGACCAACCAAACGCTACTGTACGCTATGCTGTCGATAGGCGTGGCTCGGCGACGCGGGCTGGGAGCTCCGCCCGCCACTGACCGAGGGATGCAAGGTGGGGGACTAAGGGCGGGGTGGGATGGGGGTAACACTGGACCACCAGGTATCTGTCAGATGCCCATGAGCGGTGAGGTCCATCGGTCCACTGACCACCAGGGATCATTTTATTATATACCCATGATCAGGCAGGGATAGCGGTCCACTGGACCACCAGGGCTTTTAATTCGACTGCCCATGATTGGGTGAAGGGAGTTTCCACTGGACCACCAGGCACTAAATTAATTCATGCCCATGATTGGGCGAAGGGTTAGGTCCACTGGACCACCAGGGTGTCTATGGACATATGCCCGTGAATGGGCATTCGGGTGCGGAGCCTGCCATGGGGCGGCAATCCCCGACAGCTGCAGCCTGGCAGGGCACCAGGTGCAAGTCGCTGGGGATCAGCACACTGCATGCAAATAGGGCCATAATGACATGCAAATGGCCCCATTTGTGCCTTGCATGCATTATGGCCTAATTTGCATGCCCATGACTGAATAGCACTCTTGCTGCACCTAGTGCAACTGCACTTGCGCTGGCGCAGCCCCCTGCTCCCCTGCTGCCACATGCACTGGCGCAGAGCGTGCACCCTCAGTGCCATATTCAATGGTGCTGAGCCATGGCACAGCACCATTGAATATCACCTGGACTATGCCCTGGCTCAACCCAGTTGCGCTGCACCCAGGCTTGCTGCTCCTGCCTGGCGAGTCTGAATATCTAGCCCTTAAAATCCACATAAAAATGGGTTGCCATGATTGTTTTAAAGTGACATGGTGAGACTTAATCCCTCTTTATTGAAAAAAATCAAAAGGGGTGAAATTGTTTTATGTAGTTATAACATTAATGTTTTTGGTGTCAACATGAGTGTTAAAGAAAAGGGAAACGAGGACAGAAAAAGGGAAACAAAGACACATTGTTTGCCATGATGTTTACTTCATTTTTTCAACAAATGCAAAACTAAGGAGTAAATTACAATTACGATGATATACTCTTGTACTGGTATTACCCAAAATGAGGACATACTTCTATGTTTTATGTACAAAACCATTTCAATCCACGTCATTTTCATTTAAACATTTTTTTTTTTAACTTTCTCTGGTCCCTGCCCAGTGAATCTTATCCACTGGTCTTTTCGGCTGGGCCACTTACCGTAGCGTGGACCCGGCATCATTCTGCGGGGCGGAGATTTTTCACTGGTTTTCTCCGGGCCCATCCCCTGAGAGCACTGATGCAGAGGACTTATGTCCACACAAACAACGTGCAGATGCACACCACTGTCAGCGTCCACAGCACTCCCCCACCCCTGTGAGGAAACCGGCATTTTGCCTTACCGTCCGTGCTTCCACAGGCAGTAACGTGTGTAGGCATTGCTGCCCATTTAACCCACCCCTTGCAGGAGGAGAGCATCCATTGGGATGCTCTATCCTACTCCTCGGCTGAACCCCTGGTGACCTGAGCTGTTTCGAACCGGGTCACTGGCGAGGTGAGAGTGTGGCATCCGGTGCCTCAACCCTCAGCGCCACCAGGCAGTTGTCATTTAAACTTTTTGACATAAAATATAGTTGTCAGTATAAAAAGAAAGACATATAAGGGTTGTCATGCCTCTTTTGGCTCTATTCACTTTTAAAGTTGCAGTTTCAGAGGTGGTTGGGTCAGGACTAAAATTATCGAAAATGGCAATAAAAAATAAAATGTGCCAGAAAGCTATTTAAATAATTCAGAAGTACATTCAGAATGACAAGGGCTTTAGTATGAAGAGAGTAACCAAAGACTGACAAACATGTACGTTAAGTGCCTTGAATAATACCAACAGACATAGAAACATAGAAGTTGGCGGCAGATAAGGACTACAAGCTCATCCAGTCTACCCATTTTTCCTACCTTATGAAAGTGCCATGAGGCCTGTACTCTGTCAATGGCTTATCTATTCATACTCATCTTTATTGCCCTTATGCCTATCCCATGCCTGTTTGAAGCCTGCACTGTATTCACACCCACCACTTACTGAGGAAGGCCATTCCATGCATCCACCACCCTTTCTGTGAAGAAGAAATTCCTCACATTTCCCCTTAATTGGCCTAGTTCTAATCTCATGCTGTGTCCTCTTGTCCTGCTATTTTTCTTATATTGAAACATTTGCACTCTTTCACCTTGTTAATGCCCTTAAGACGTTTGAATGTTTCAATCATATCACCTCTCTCCTCCTTTGCTCCAGGGTACATATTGAGCTCCAATAATCTGTTCTCAAATGTTTTCTGAGCAGTCCCTGTACCATTTTGGTTGCCCTTCTCTGGACTGCCTCTATTTTGTTAATGTCCTTGTGCAGTGTGGCCTCAGTACTGCACACAGTACTCAGATGGGGCCTAACCAGTGTCTTGTAAAGAGGATTATCACCTCCTTCTTACGACTTGTAATACCCCTACTAATACACCCCAACATCCTCTAGCCTTACCTACTGCTTTAGTGGTATGCTTGGATGATTTCAGGTCATCTGTGATGATGACGTCCAAGTCTCTTTCTTCCTCCTTGTGATTGCCAGCAACTCCCTCCCAACCTGCAGGTGGCTTCAGGGTTTCTTTTCCTTGTGTACATGATCTTGCACTTCTTTGCATTAAACCCCATTTGTCACTCTTTCGACCATTTTGCCAGTTTACCCAGTTTTCTTCTCATTCTGCCCACCCTATCTGGATCATCTACTCTGTTGCAGATCTTGGTGTCATCTGCAAACAGACAAACCTTACCCTCCAGGCCATCTGCAATGTCACTGATGATTGTGGGAGCTAATTTCCTCACTGGCATTCTGTCTATATGCTTAGCTGGACATAACATATTATGACAAATCATTATTGTAATAATGCTTCCGCATATTTAAGAAAGTGCTTGTGCCAGTAAATGGCCTTGAAAATGTTTTGGGGTTCATCAGAAAACAGGAATTTGAAACACCAGAAAATAGTTTTAAGGGTTATTTGTGATATCAGAGAGTACTTAAGCTTCAGCCTCATGGTTTATGATGCTACTATGATCCACTGAATAGGAAGGTGCATGTCAAAGCCGTGACATCAAACACTGTCTGCAGGCAATAACAACGTTGTCTGGTTAGTACAAAACTACTCTGTTCAAAACTCACCAGATTATATACCAACTCCAAAACTGCATCGCTTTTATGACTGTGGTTTTGACTGCCGTGTTTGTGCTCGTTGCCTTGACTGGACACCGAATAAGAACATGGCCATGTTGTACATTGTTGCACAACTATTATTCAGTTTGTTGTATACTGCTTTTTGCAGGAACACCAAACAAATTACACAAGAACTATTACTCATTAACTGAAAATTCTTAAGTAGAAAACAGATGAGCCTTAATGTAGGTCAAGTAACAGCCTGCCAGGAGAAAACGCTGGACTGGCTACTGCATAGAAACTTGTAGTAAGGTTTCAAAACAGCATTACCTCTTCTACTCACATTTACAGGAAGATGGAATACAGTATAATCCTGTTTATCCGGATCCCACTTATCCGGAACTCCCTATCTAATGGACTATCACTGTGTCCCCCATTAATTTAGTCACTTCTGCTTTGCGGTTGATTAAGTAAATGGTGACTGTCAAAATCAGTTAGCGATTGACTGTCAAAATCAATTAGCAAGCACTTGTCAGTTAGTTACAGTGACTGCTAACAGCAAATACAGTAATTTGATAATTGCTAAACTGTTTTTGTTGACTGTTCCCTACTGCGTATAAAATGCTTCATTCTCCCTCAGTGCTCCATGATGTAGCTTATCTACTGCAATCATGTCCAAATGAAAGCGTACAGTGCTAAGTCTAGCCCAGAAAATGAGGATTGTGGGCGCCTTGAGAATGAGAGAAAGCAGTAGCTCTAGCACGAATATGGAGTGGGAAATCAACTGTGTTTGACATTAAAGAGGCAAAAGAGAAGCTTAGAAATTTTGCCTCGACAATGGAGTCTACTTCAGAGTGGAGACTTGAGGAAAAACATGCTCCTGTGCTGACGAAGACCGTGATTCTGCTGTTTATGTATGGTTCAAGCAGGAAAGGAAAAGGCACCCCTATATCAGGGCCATTACTGAAGGAAAAATCCCTACAGTTCCACAAAGGCTAGGTGGTAACACGCCTTTCACTGCTAGTGATGGATGGCTGGAACATTTTAAAAATATATGATTGTTTTACAGTAAGTGCCTTCCTGAGAAATCGCATCAGTTGAATGACAGGTGTAAATGATCACAGTCTTTCACCACATCAAAGTTATCCAGTCTGCAAACCTCACAGCAAAGTACTAAGACTCAGCATCCAGCAACCCTGGAGAAATGGACCACAACAAACAGGCAAAAAATAAATAAAAATAAATTTGTCAACTTTGTTACAAAACCTGAAACACACATAGTTTTTAAAATAGTGTTTATTGAATGGTGCTGCCTGTTTTACATGATCTTTAAACTTTGGAGAAATAGGTCCTATAAGCTTACTGACAGGGCGGACTGGACTGTGAGTTCAGGAGATGACATCATCAGCAGCTCTTCACTGAAACTGGCTTTTTTTGAACAGACAGTGACTTTAGGGTTGTAAAATGACTTGTAACTTTTAAAAAAAGTAACTAAGGTCATTTTTGGCATGTGGCTGATTGGGGCTATGCTGATCCAAATTCTGAATTTATTGATGCCAGAAATTTTGACCGGAGTCCCTCTTTAAAACAAACACAATTGGAATCCAACAACAACATATTATACAGACCAGATTAGAATGAAGACAAACGATTAGTGATTACAGTAAGAGCTGAGATGACTATAGCCAACAGGCTTGCTTTGGCAATCATAATAAAATAATGGTAGAAGTAATGGGTTGTTTTTTTGCTTGACATAGGGGAAGTTGCCCTGCAAGGAAGCTCTTTAGTTCCACCTGTGTCACCCCAGTGATGGAAGGGAGAAGCCCTGTGATGGGAGGGCAGGAAGATATCGACCTCAGGCCCACTCCTCTACCATTCAATGATATACTGTATGGGGTGCTCAGATACATGCTGCAGTGGGAGCTGGTTCTTTAGCACACTGGCAACTATGTGTGGTTTGAAATGGCTGTAAAGAACTCTGGTGACTCCCTTGATGGTGGAGATTCTGGACCTCAAACAGGCAAATTTTACTTGCATGAGAGAAAGGGTCAGAGAAAACTTGGTGAGGGGTAGACCAGATAAAAGTAGAGAGGAAAAGTGAGGAATGATCAAGAGAAAATTATGGAGCAACAGACTCTTGTGCCAAGAAGGTAAGAAAATGGAACAAGCATAAGAGACTAATCTGGTTCTCTCACGAGGTAGGGAGGCCATGAGGGCAAGAGGAAGGCATTCATAAGGTGCAAGGTAGCCAAAGGGAGGAATATCAGACAACATTAAGAGGAGAAGAAGGTGGTAAAAAGGAAAACAGACACAGAGCTGTGTATCATTGAAGGTGTGAAGTGAGGGGAAAAATAATTTTTAGATAAACATGGGAAAAAGGAAGTTGACAAGTAGGAGGCTGATGTCCTAAACAATTATTTCTGTGCAATGTTCACATAGAGGACGATGGACCTCTACCACAAAGAGGATCAAGTCATTCACATGGGAGCACAGGAAATGGGGAATGTGGTGATCATGGCTGAATGAGTAAGGAAAGGGTTAGTGGCTCTTAGGGTTGCTAAGGCCCAAGTTTGAATAGTCTACACACAAGGTTACTTAGGGAGCTTGCTTCTAAGCTTACAGGGTCCTTGTCAGAGCTATTCAACAAATCACTGGCATCTGGGATAGTGCCAGAGGACTGGAAAACTGTGGATGTAGTCCCACTACACAGTGGGGGCAAGGAAGATCCAGGCAACTACAGAATGGTAAAGCTAACACTCCATCATAGGAAAATTGATGGAGACTATTGTGAAGGAAAGACTAGTGGCCTACCTAGAGAATAATGGACTGCAGAACAGAAGGCAGCATGGGTTTGTTTTGGGATGATCGTGTCAGACAAACCTTATTGTGTTTTTTAACTGGGTCACTAGGGTGGTGGAAAGAGGCCAGCTGGGGGGTTTACTCTATTCTGACTTCAACAAATCCTTTAATTTCATACAGCTCAGGAGCTGCTAAAAAAAACTGGAGGATTTAGGAGTAGAAAAGGAATTAGTCAAGGGAGTGGGAAACTGATTATGGGAAGGCAGCACAGGGTGGTGGTTAACCTGGAGAAACCGTGATTCTGCCTGCGCTGATGGCACAAAGACCCCTGTTGGGAAAACATCAGGATTTCTGGACTATCCGCTGAAATTGAGTATTGGTGAGGTACAGCTTCTCTATTTATTTTCAGGCAAGTTTTTGGCAGTAAAGCAAGAGATAAGTGGGATTGTGCCTAAAATTAGTTGTCACTATATTCCAACCTCATGAGAGGGGGCTAGAAAACTCTAAGTTCTATCCCACATTGGTGAGAGCACTGTGGGGGTATGAGCAGATTAAATCCTCACTTTTGGATAAAGTTGTGACTGTGAAACTAGACAATAGATTAAGAAACTGTGTTTTGAGGATATCTGAACACTAAATTACAGCCTCGTGAGAGGGGGCCGAAAAGTTTTAAAGTTCCTACCCTGCAGTGGTGAAAGCACTGTTGGGGGGAAGAGGCTGAAAACAAATTAGAATTATTATATGGAAACCAGAAGAGACCTTTGAACACTATAATCTGTGATAGAATTACTTGACTGCTAAGGGTATATTATTTTGAGTAAGAGGGGTATTTACTTTTAAGTGAGTTGAAAAGTTTAGATTGGTGGGAGGGGGGTTTTGAGTGAGTGGAGGTGTGACTAGTTAAATATTGATGTGTGTGGAGTGCCTGAGAGATGTGTTGAGGAGTTAGGAACATGGTCAGGCAGTACTCCCCCTTGAGACTAAAGGATCTTCGTCCGTTTGAACATCCTCCACTCCCGTTTGAAGTTTATAGGAGAAGTTGGGCTTTCGGCATCTTAAGGTGATGAGGAGTCGAGAATCCTGGAACTCTTGGGTGGGATGGGAAAAGGGTCAACAGATTGAGTCAGTGAGAACCAGGAGACGCTCTGAGGCAAAATGGACACAGGAACGTGGCTATCCTAGCCTTGTGCCCATACCCAAGGTCTCTGATATTGTCAGGCAGGAAGTGGAGCCATCCTTGGACTCCGTCCCTTTTGGGTGGTGTTAAGCAATGCCAGGTGATTTAGGAACAGGACCACAGTAGTGGTGGATCTTGTGGATTCTGTTGACCTGGATTGCATCACGGGACCTGGCTGGATGGAAATCACGGGCTCTATTTTGGAGTCTGATCCGGCTGGTTCTCGTGATTCACCACCTGAGAGTGGACTGTAGGGGTGGGGGGGTTGCTGTCTGTTTTAGACAGGAACTGGGTCTCAGGGAGATGCCAGTTGGAGTCACCAATTCCTTTGAGTGTATAGTGGGTGCAAGTGCAGGCTACAGGACCCTTCTCAATTACTGTCCACCAGGTGATGAGAGGGAGTTCCTGAAGGAGGCTGCAGACTTCATCAATGAGATGGTACTGGAGTACCCCAGATGGTTGATTCTGGGGGACTTCAATGCCTTGGTCGACGATGAACTCTCGCAGTTTGGACAAAACCTCTTCCAATTAATGGATTCATTAGGCCTGACATGGGTTATTACCACTGCAACCCCTGAGAAGGGGCACACATTGGACTTGGTGTTCCACCTGGGAATGGAGATCTCCGATGTGGAGGCGGAGCCAGTCAGTTGGACTGACCATCATGCACTGAGATTCAGTTTCACAGTCCCCCGAAATAGGCCTGCCCCAAAGGAGTTGGTACAGTACCGTCCTTTAAGAGGAGTTACCTCATAAGGCCTAATGATGGTGCTGGACCTCTCGGGATTTCCAAAGGATAGCAGTGATCCAGGGTTCCTTGTGTTAGCCTATAATATTGCTACTACTGGGGCCTTGGATGTCATGGTTCCAACTCGTGTTTGCCCTCTTACCCTTTGCCCGGGTGCCCCCTGGTTTAATGGGGAAATCCTTGAGCTGAAGAGGCAAGGGCAAAGGTTGGAGAGGCACTGGTGGAAAACTTGCCTGGAGGTGGATAAACTTAGATTGTTGGATCACTATAAGATCTACCAATCAGCAATTTCCCATAAGAAGGCAGAGCTCCTGTCCAGGGAAATTGCTACAGTGAAGAATAGGCCAGCCCATCTCTTCCGGACTGTGGACAGACTGTGTAATCCAGCCTGTCTTCTGTCTGGTCATGCATTGTCACAAGTTCAGTGTGAGGAGTTTACGCAGTTTTTCGCTGATAAGGTGTCCACCATCAGGGATGAGATCAGCCAGTGCCTTCCCATTGGACCGTGACTTAATCAATCAGATGATACTAATGCCCAATAGACCTAGTTCACCTTTATCCAACGGCAGTCCTAGATATAGTGAAGATTATCCAGACTTTGTGGCCAACCTACTGTAGTTGGGATCTGAGCCCTACACACCTACTAGATTGGATGTAGAGGTTATCAGCCCATTCCTTGCTGGGATAGTGGCAGTTTCATTGGAGAGAGGATCTTTGCAGATCCTTAAAGGCGGTAGTACACCACTTGAAAAAATCTCCCTTGACCGACTGCCCAGCCAACTACAGACCAGTCTCTAACCTACCCTTTATAGGGAAGGATATTGAGAAGGTGGTCTCTTTGCAGCTGGCGGATCAGTTATCAACCACGATACATATGACCCTGTCCAATCTGGCTTCAGGAAAAGGCATAGCACCAAGACAGCCTTGGTGCAGGTACTAAATGACCTTCTGATAGCGCGAGACCGGAGAGCCCGTTCCATCTTGGTTCTCCTTCATCTTTCAGCGGCATTTGACACTGTGGATCATGGGGTGCTGCACGAGCGCCTGCGGTTCTTCTATGGACTGAGGAGGGCAGTCCGCAGCTGGTTTCGATCTTTCCTCGAGGGCAGATCCCAGAGAGTGGTGTCAGGGATTTATTCCTCGGCCCCTCACTGGCTTCCCTGCGGGGCTCTGCAGGGCTTGGTGCTGTCCCCCATGTTATTTGCGGTGTACATACTTCCATTAGGGGACATTATAAGATGGAATGGGTTGAGTTTTCATTGCTATGCCGATGACTCTCAACTCTACATGTCTTTTGTGCCTGAACAAAAGTTAGATTTTGTCACGGTATTCAATAACTGCCTGCTGGAGATACAGAACTGGATGAGTGCTAGCTAGCTTAGGTTAAACTCGGGTAAAACAGAGGTATTGGTGGTGGACCCTGGTTATAGAACAATAGAGGCATGGGTGGGGAAACCCTCAGGTTTACATCTTGAGGGTTCCCTGCTTATTGCCTCAGGCCAGGTACATAACCTGGGTGTGATATTTGATGAAGGCCTGACCTTGAGGGCGCAGGTTTTGGCTGTAGTCAAATTTTTATTTTACCATCTAAGGAATATTGCCTGGGTGAAACATCTGGTCCTGCCCAAAGATCTTTCTACCATGGTCCACGCCTTTGTCATCAGTTATTTTGATTACTGCAATGCCCTCTGCCTAGGGCTACCGGGGGTGGACATTCGCCGCTTGCAGCTAGTGCAGAACGCGATGGCCAAGTTGTTGACTGGAACCCCTAGTACTTGTCATATAACACCTGTGCTGCGTGAACTGCACTGGCTACCAATACAGTGGCAAATCACCTTCAAGGTTGCATTGCTGACCTATAAGGCCCTACATGAGCAGGGACCCCACTACCTGAAAGAACTCCTGTGTCTTTACTGTCCCAGTCGTCCACTCGGCTCCTCTGGCGAGGCATTGCTGGAGGTTTTATTTTCATTCATTTATTTATTTATTTAGTTTTTGTTGACCAGGTAAGTGCACTAGACAAATCCTGCCTATTTTCAGGCTCGACCCGGGGAAGGGGGATACAGATTAATGCCAATTGACCTTAGAACAGATTAAGCTGTTGGTGGTATTTTTAGTGAATGAGGGAAATTTGGCCAGGACACCCAGGGTATCCCTGAAAACATTGGATGGAAGATCTTTTGCCTTTACGGCACCTACACTGTGGAATTCTCTACCTCTCCAGATATGAGAAAGCCTGACCGTGGAAGGATTTAAAAGATCCTTAAAAACTTACCTATTCAATCACGCATTTTCTGGGACACATTGAATGATTGTAAGGTTTTCATCTGTTTTTATGTGAACTGTTGTGAAACTTTTGTAATGATTAATGTTAAGGTGCCCTGAGCTTTGGAAGGGTGCCTTATATAAATAAAATGTTACTTACTTTACTTAATGGGGTCATATCTGTGAATAGTGATGTCACCACTGGGGTGCCACAAGGATCAGTCTTGGTACCGGACCTATTAAGTATGTTCATTAGTAACATAGGGGAAGGTATCTAGGGTAATATGTGTAAGGGTAAGATTTCCTGATGACACAAAGCCCTGTGGCAGTGCAGACAGTGAGGAAGGGGTGAGGCAGTTTCAGAGGAACCTAGAAAGGCTTGAGAGGTGGTTTGGAAGTCTGGCATCTGAGATTCAACACCAAGAAATGCAAGGTGATGCACTTAGGGAATAAGAACCCACGCCTTGAATACTAGGTGGGAGAAGTTAAGCTGGCCAATTCATCAGAGGAGGGAGAGATCTGGAAGTCCTCATCAGGGACTCACTTAAGCAAACCAACCAGTGCAACAATGCTTTCTGAATGGGTTACAATGGTTTACAGCTGATTTTGTTGATGAAGTGATTTCACACATTCCGACTCTACAATACAACTGTAAGTTTTCTACATTGAGTGAATCTTTTGAATTCAACCCGAGCACTATTCTTAGTTGTTCTGGAGTTTCTCAAATTATATAAATAACCAGGGGCATGAAACAACACATGGAGATGTTGGAAACACCACGGTTGGAGCTACAAAGAACTCCAGGAGGAATTTGATTGTCTGGAGGACACAGCAGCTACAATGAGATGCTGTGAATGTCTGAAACAACCATCTACACAGAAGACACTGACATCTCGAAAAAGGTGAACATACGTAAGGCCGCATCTAGAGTATGGAGTTCAGTACTGGTGCCCACACCTCAAAAAGGACATTAACCTGCTGGAGAAGGTCCAGAGAAGGGCTACAAAGATGATAGCTGGTCAGCAGAGTAAGGCATATGAGGAGAGGTTGAGGGCACTGAACATGTACTCTCTGAAAGACAGGCGAGAGAGAGGGGACATGATTGGGACCTTCAAGTACTTGAAAGGGATAAATAAGGTTGATAAGGAGAGTCTCTTTAAGCTGAGTGGCAACCATAACATGAGGGAACACAGTCTTAAGCTGGAGGGTTGGAGGTTTAGGAGGGAAGTCAGGAAGCACTTCTTCACAGAGAGGGTGGTGGACACTTAGAATGCACTGCCAGAAGAGGTAATCTCATTGAAGACAGTGGACAGCTTTAAGAGAGGCAGGGACAGGTATAGGAAGAGGGTAAGGGTCATGGGTAGGGAGGATGAAGGGAGTTGGGAGAGGGAGCAGGGGCAGTAGCTCAAGCTGTGAACCCTGCAACACGAGCAGACTTGATAGACCAAATGGCATTCTTCTGTTGGCTTCTTTGTATGTTTGTATGTTCGTATGTAAAAGCTCTTTTTGTCAGACCTGAAAAAGTAAGAACTCGGGAGTTAAATAAATGCTACAACAAAGTGGCTTCAGAACAGTATTTAAAAAAGACTGGTAACCATGTGGTCTCTGCCTAGAAAAACAACCATCCTGAGTTTTTTCAGACCCAATACTGAAAGAAGATTGGGAAAAAGCCTGCACCAATTGCACAGATTAATTTATTATTGTCTTAATAAAAGAGGAAGAAAGAGATCTTGTGGAAGTTTAAAGTGAAATCTTGGCAATACAAGATTTGCTAAAACCATTAACAGGACACCAGGATTCACAAAGAAGATGCACCCAGTGCAACCAAGATGAGCCGGCGCAAGTCAGATGCGCCAAGCACAGACAGAGCGATTCACAGAGGCATGTGCACTGGGATGCGCCGAGCACATCCTCTGTGAATCATGCCCAACCTAGAACAGGGCAACTGGAGATGTGCCAGTGCAACAGGAGATGTGTCAGGGCATCACAGATGCCCTGAGTCGCCCTAAAGAGACAAGTCAGAGCAAGTGGAGCAAGCCAGCAGGGCAATAGAGAACAAACTATGAAGCTGGAACAATGAAACCCAGAGACACAGGTGCTGATAGCAACATGTTTACAACACAGTAAAACCAGATATAAAACTGCACAACAGAAACCCCAGAACAACAAGGAAACAGGGGGCCATAAACAGAAACAGTAAACAGAGCAAGGCCCCATGAAGAGGCAGGGGGACACTAGCACTGCCGTGGCCCACCATGCCACACCCGTGCATGGCAACGTAAGGGCAATCACCGAAGAACACTTTGCAGGGCAGCTGACAGGCACTGAACAGTCCTGGAAATAAGCCACAGGGTTACCTGGATGGCCATACAGATCCGCTCCTCTACATCAGGCTGGGCACCACCACTTGCTGAGGCATGTCATCCATGAAGACCTACTGTACAGCAATGACAGAGAGAACACACACTGAGGTCCTGAACATAAACACCCCCCACCCAGCAGTATCCCACAGCAGCAGACCACAGCAACAGCAGAATGCACTGCATACCTGACGCTGCAAGGGCACCAGGCCTGGCACCCAGGAGCCTCCGTGACTCAGGGTTGGCCACGGCCCTCCGCCTGTCCTCTGGGCCTGCAAAACACAACAGACAGAGAGCACCATGAGACAACACAGCAGTGCCAGTAACACACAGCAACACCGACATGCATGGGGGGAGGCAGGGACAGCCAAACAGTGCCACTGTGCAGGATGCACTGCCACAGTGCCACTGCCTGGCATGTGTGCATGCAGCACACAGTGGCCTGCATGCAACCATAGCCCTACCCATAGCCCCCATGGCACACATGACAGGGCTGCACTGGACAGGAGCAGCCACTGCATGTGCAGAATGACAGTGACCCCAGTGGGTGCCCCGAGGGCCTCAACACACACACCCCAGCACGCACCAAAGGAGCCATATGAGCAAAACCTGCCTGCCTTGGCAGTACACCCGGCATGCATGGTGATGCAGCAGCCCAGTCTGTCTGGGTCCCACCTCTGGAGGTCGCTGAAACGATGCCTGCAGTGCTTCCTGTGTGCAGCCCAGTGCACTGTACCAGCCTCCTGGCAATGAGGGGTCCACACCTCTGCCCTGGGCACATGGAGGTCCTCCTGGCCAAACAGCTGCCCTCCACTGGCATAACAAGTGCCACCATATGCAGCAGCTCCACCTGGGACCAGTACATGGCCCTGGGGATTGTCTACCAACTCTAGGCATTTCCCCACTGAAAGTAACTGTCACCCAGTGCAACGCGGTGAAGCGTGATCGAGGACCCGATGTGTGCCACGTGAAACACAGAGCCACTTGCACTATAACACACACAGTGCATGAAGCATGATAGGGCAAAGGAAGCATGGCATGTGCAAAGGCAACTGCTAAGGCTTTGCAAGGTCATAGCCGGGTTATGCATGTGTGATGCATGTGCGGCCACCGTGCTGTGCACGGCACATGCTACAGCTGCCTACAGCGCACAATGCATGATCCATGGCCACTATGACCACCCCCTGCAGCATGTCCTGTGCATGTGGGTGTATGGAGCATGATACAGGACACAGATCAATGGCCAGTGTTCCTGCAGTGGTGCATCATGAAAGCAGTGTAGTGGCGCATATCGGGAAGATGCGCCATTGCTCCTGATGATCGCACATGTGCGACAGATGCACTAATAACGTCATAGGTGCATCTCGGAGATGTTCCTTGTAAAGTGAGATGAGCTGGGGGCACTATGCAATTTACAGACAATGCCTAAACTGCTTCATTCCATGCATGGGCATCTCAGCCGATTAGCATCTCATTACCAGAGGCCCAGGACTCATTCACATATCCTGAGCTATAAATGCTCCCAAAGCTGCAGGCTGAGATCAGGTGACACACTTGGGGAATGCATAGGTGCATGCAAGCCTCTGAATGTCCACTGCCACCACAAGGGGAACAGTGCCTCCCAACATGCACAGAATGTGGATTGAATGCCTATGCAGTACACAGGATGCACAGGACACTGGTAGACAGGTCGCTACCAATTCCAGACCACCTGTTACAGTACCATGGTGCACATGTGGCAGCATACAGGATAGGGCACTGCTGTACACAGGTATAATTTGCAGTGGGACTTGGCCATGCACCATGGCACACAGTGGCCCTGTGACCCACAGAGGTACTGTGCCCTGTATAGTGGTACTGTGGAGAGGTATATGTGACTGGGTGTTACTGGTCATGTGTGGTGGGCTCAGCGATGTGCTACCAGTCAGCCCGAGGCACATGGTGGCACCTCTGCAGGCAACATGACAGTGTCGCCATGCCACACACAGTGCAGCCATCTGCCCCATGGGTGCAGTCCACCAGGCTGTGCCCCCCTGGCACAGCACAAGTGGGACCCTGGTTGGGCATGGTAACACTGCGGCCACACACACACGCTGCTGAGGCACTAGGACATGTCCATGGTGGACAGCACCACATGCCCCCTTGGGGGGCAGCACAGGCACCCCAGCCAAGACTGGTGGACAAGCAAGGCAGGTGCACTGTCCCAATGGCCCTGTACTGTGGTGCACCGCACTCCATACCAGGTCACCCACACTCAGACCACCTGCTGCAGGAGTCCAGGTGGGGTCAACGGACTGAGGCGGGTGGGGCAGGAACATGTGTAGCCACAGGCATGCCTAACACCTGGATGCTTCCCCCAACAGTAGCCATAATGTTGGAGGATGTAAGCGCCGCCACTAGGTAGTGACCAAACTTCACTCATGATGAGAAGAGGGCACTCACTGAGGCATGCTTCAACACCTGGCTGTCCTCACTGGCAGGGGAGGCAGCCGACTGTGCGGGCAGTGGGCTGGGAGGAGGTGGTCTGGCAGGTGAATCCTGTGGCACCGTATAATCACATGGTTGCAGAGTGCAGAAAGCACTGGAACGAAGGGAGCAGGAGGACCAGTGAAAGGTGGCAAACATCCAGGCCTCCCTGCAGTGGACAGGGGTGGGCTGAGCACAGCTGAACAGCTGAGCCCTAATGAGGCCCTCCTGGCCACCAGTGTGTCCCAGGCGGCCATGCAGGGCATCCCTGGTGGTGGGTTCCAGACCAGTGGCAGCCCATCACAGCATTGTGAGTAGCTGTGTGTCCTGGACATGGCCACCACCCATGTGCCAAAGGCTGCCACACCGCCCCTGTACTTCCAGGCACAACAACATAGGGTCAGTCACTCCTGGCCAGCAGTGAATCACCCGGTGGTGCCACTGCTGCCATGCTACTGCACCAGGGGCCCGTGCGCTGTGTATCCACATTACATGTGCCACCACTGCCATGCAGTGTCGCGATGGGATGTAGATTGATTATTGTAACATCTTTCTCTCAGTTATGCTGTCTCTACATAAAACGTGATTAAAATGTTAATGGAAAAAAAAACATTTCCTTACCATTTACGTTTGCATTACCATGTGCACCACTGTTGGTGCTTCTGTTTGTATTGCAGTTCCTGTTACTATGCCACAAGACATCACGTGGTGGCCCTGCACTCCCGCCGCCACATTACATTCACTATTTCTCATCATCATTCTAAAAGAGGAAGGGACATTAGAGGCAAAAAACTCTGTTTAATGCATCAGTTAGGGTTGTTTCACAGCGACAAAAGTGAGGAAATTTGGTGTTAGGGTTGAAAACCCCTCTTGGACCCCCCACAGCCCACCCTCCAACCAGCATCATGGTGCGCCATGGGGTCATCTGTCCTAACTCTCACCCCATTTTCCTACACCTCAGATTCTTTACACATGTGATGGGGTGTGAGTTAGGGCTGAAATGACCCCATGGTGCACCATGATGCCAGTTGGGGAGGTGGGCTGTGGGGGGTCCAAGGGGGGTTTTCAACCCTAACACTGAATTTCCTCACTTTTTTTGCTGTGAAACAACCCTAACTGATGCATTAAATGGATTTTTTTGCCTTTAAAATATATATATATATATATATATATTTTATAGGGTTGAGCAGGTACTTCAATGTCAAATTCAAAATGTTGCACTTTAATAACTTTGCAACTGTTGAACAGATTTACCTGTAATTTGATATGCACCTTCCCGTGGTGTAAATCTCTTGATCTGGCAAGTTTTGTTCCAATCGGATGTGTGGTCTCCAAGTTACAGAGAAGTGAAAAAACATGTTTTTACCCATTGACTTTGCTGGGATTATTCTTTGAACTTGCCTACAGCCCAGAAGGTGTGTTTGTTTGTTTGGTATGAAATTTTCAGGACAGAAAGGGACTACCCCTCAGATGTGCCTTTTACTAGTTTGGTGAAAAAACAATAAGCCGTTTTTAAGTTATTGCAATTTAAAAATGTGAAAAATTGTTTCTGTGCATGCTCAGTAGACACTTCAATATAACTGGTTGATACGAAAGAGGAATCCTGCATATTATGAGAAAATTCCTCTTTCATATGGCCACCATCTTGTTTCCAGTTTACCTGAAATTCAAATTTGGAAACCTCCCAAAATGATATTCTGGGGAGGAACCAACACATGTAGCTTGCTTATTGTGACCCCCTAGGTGCATTCTGCACTTTACTGTTCATAAAAATGCCCTTAAAATGTGTGTTATTTAAATACTTTGTTCACATTGGCATCATACGACGTAGGATCTTAGTTTGTATGACAATACGAACTAGGTTCCTACATTGTATGACTCTGATACAAACAAAGAATTTAAATGTGGATATATTAGCCATTTTTTGTATTTTATCACCAAATTTTCAACATAGGCATTTTGGAACCCCACTTCATGAACAATGGCACAATTATCTTGTTACTTAGTCCATCAGATTCTATGTTTCTGTCTTCACAGAGAGGGTTGTAGATGCATGGAACAGCCTCCCTGAGGAGGTCATAGAGTCAAAAACAGTAGGGGAATTCAAGAATGTATGGGACAGACATAAGGCAATTCTAGTGGGGGGGGTAGGAGGAAGTAGGCTGTTAGTTAACTAAGATCTGCAGCTTATCTGTTAGGTAGGGAAATGGGCAAACTAGGTGGGCCAAGCAGTCTTTAGCTGCCATCAGATTATATGTTTCTATGTTTCAAAAGGTGATTTCATGGTCACTGCATGGAATCCCCTTTTGGGATGTGAAATCACCTTTCAGGACTGATTAATGAAATGACAGTCCCAGTGTTCATGAAGGGAGGTCCCAAAAAGCCCATGTTGAAAATGTGGTGCAAAAAATCCAAAAAATGGCCGTGTTACAAGTATGCATTACGCAGTTTCGACACACACTCGTAACTTCACCAATTTTTAATATTTTCACTCCAGATTTTCAATATTGCCATTTTTTCACACCTCCTCATGAACACTACTGTTTTCATTTCTCATATCCTGCCTGAAATGTGTTTTTGCACCTCTGCTGCAGAATGGTGCATCTCTGTGTGAAATCAACTTTCAGGATGGATTAACAAAATCACAATGCTGGTGTTCATAAGGGGATTTCCCTAAAAGCTCATGTTGAACATTTGGCTAACAAATTCCCACAAATGGCCACATTACAAGTGTGCATTGTGCAGTTTCTATGCGTGCTCATAACTTCGCCAATTGTTCATATTTTCTCTCTTGGTTTTCAGCGTTACCCTTTTCCATACCTCCTCAAGAATAGCATACAGCTGTCATTTTTCACATCCTGCCCAAAACATGATTTTGCACCTGTGGCACAGAATAGCACATTCGTCGTGCAAACTCAACTTTTGGGAAAGATTAACAAAATGACAGTGACATTGTTCATGAGGTGGGGTCCCCAAAATGCCATGTTGAAAATTGGGTGGAAAAAAATCCTAAAGAAACCCAAGTTACATGTGTCCATTGAATTGTGGTGCCCATCTCTTGAAAACAATGTGAGAAACAGATTTTGTCGACCTGTCCAGTTGGCAGTCTCACTGTTACGATTACAATGACACTTTAATTTTGTTGTAGCTGCTACAGTTGCTGAGATATTGGCAAATTAGTGTTGCAAGGGTTCCTTGTCCTATGGGGCTGCTGTATGGCTCAGTAGTTATGTGTAAGTGGGAGCGCAGGGCCCAGAGGGCCCATGCTCCCACATATGCATACCATTACACAAAAAATGGGCAATATGAAAGGAGAGCAGGGCCTGGAGGGCCTGCACTCCCACTAACACATACCACTTACCAGTTACATTACACTTTCTCAAAAAGAAGGAAAATTCATTGCAAAAAACTTCATTAATGCATCAGTTAGGGTTCATAGCACAGCGACAAAAGCATGGTAATGTGGTGTTAGGGTGAGAGTTAGGCCTAATGACCCCATGGCACACCCCAATGCCTGTTAGTGTGTGGAGGATGGGGGGTGGGGTGATAAGGTGGGGTGGTTAGGGCTCAACCCTAACATATCATTTCCCTACATTTGTCACTTCAACTCTAACTGATGCATTATCAAAGTTTTTTGCAATGAATTTCCTTACTTTTTGAGAAAGTGTAATGTAACTGATAAATAGTAAGTGTTGGTGGGAGCATGGCTCCCTTCAAGCTGCCCATTTTTTGCATAATGATATGCGTCTGTGGGAGTGTGGGCCCTATGGACCCTGTGCTCCCATTACATATAAATATAGAGCCATACAGCTGCCCTACACGGCTTAAAAGGAACCCTTGTGGGGGGGCTGTGGAGCCCACTCTGATAAGATGCAGTACAGCTCTACTCCATGTTGGAATAAATAATTTCTTAAAATTATATAACTTTTAGTTGGTAAAACTACTAGATCTTTACTGCCTTGGAAAGTAGAAAGTTTGGAAAACATCATGGGAAAAACCCACAGGAATCCACAGACAGGCAAGGTCAAGAAAGACGGAGAGAGAGGAATACCATCAGGCCTAAACTCTCGCTCCACACATGGCGAGATGACTAAAGCAGACGAGCCCAAAGAGACACTTCAAACACTTGGCCAGAAAATGCAGCAACGTTTGATATCGGCAGCCTCCACAAAGTCTAAGCTTGATATTTGGCAGGGAGAATAACCACTGTAGAAAGTGCAGTGGACACGCTTCATGGCGATGTGGAGGAGGCAAAGAGACATGCGGCGGTATGCCAAAGTGCGATAATACAGAGAGCCAAAGAACAACGACACACAAATAACAGGCTTGAAATACCTAAAAATCAGATCCGCAGCCAGAATTTATGTATAGTGGGCCTGCAAGAGGGATCTGAGGGAAACTCTGCTCGTTTATTTGTAAAGGACTGGTTGGGTGAGCAGTTTCATTCCCACATCACAGACCTGGACTTGTCTATAGTTAAAGCTTATCGCTTACCCTACCACTCTAAAACACCACCAGAGTTCCCCAGGGTACTAATGGTGGTACTAGATAGCATGGGAATGGGGTATCGATTACTGAATTTGGCAAAACGATATGGGCCTCTCACATTTGAAAGTGCCTCAGTTTACTTGTTCCCAGACATCTCATATGCCACCCGTCTAAGATGGAAGAAATGTGACAGTGTCAGAGCAACCTTAAGAGAACTGGACATACCTCACAAAATCCAATTTCCTGCCAAATTGAGGATTATCCAAAACTGTAAAATATGCATTTTTATAGATCCGTCTGATGCCAAGAAATGGGCTACAAAGATGGTGGCAGTTATAAAGGCCAGGAAGGACTCTACAAATGAAGAAGGAGATGTGGACACTTGAGAACTTTCTTACTAGTTTTGCTGTTTTTGTGTTCCTGCATATTAGCTTATTGCTGCTGGAAGCCTATATGTGGGGAGTTAAGGGGCTGAATTAGCGAGTTTCCAAGCTCTCTTGGTTTCTATTGATTTTTAATATTTGTGGGGTGGATTACCTATAATGTTGCACTAGGTTAAAAGTATGTGATATGGGGTAAGTACACCTTCCTCTTGAAATAATGAGGGAGGTGAGATTATCATTATCTGTGTTCCAGTTTTGTTGGGGGACCATACCCTCTATTTAGCACACCATCCTAGATTAAATAAGTTCTTTCTAACTGCAAAGATAGCAATAAGAGGATCTGGGATGTAAGATCTGCCGTTTAGATTTTTTGGACATAGGAGTCAGGATGATGTACTCGTTGACTGTTTAATTTTTACATATAGTAAATCACATGTCTCCAAATAATCCTTCAGGATAAGGTGGGTTAGTTTCACAAATTTATGAGGTAATAGCCATGGACCCTTGGGCTATATACACAGCATCTAGTATTTGTATTTTCAGTAAAACATCATCTTGTTAGCCTTCCTTAGTGGGTATAATATAAGGGATACTGTCTCCTGTATAAGACATCTGATATCCTTTATAAGAATGTACAATTTTCATTGTTTCTTGCATGGGACTTCTGTATGTGTATACAATATATTCAAAATGAATAAACAGTAAGTATAAAAAAAAAAGGAACCCTTGTCACACAAATTTTCCAATATCTCAGTAACCATAGCAGCTATGAAACAATTTCCACTGCTGTTGTAATCATGACTTTGAAACCTCCACGCTAGATAAGTGAACTAAATCTGTATCTTGCATTGTTTCTGAGATACATGCACCGAAAGCACTGTGGGCACTGCAGTGTTATCCTTTGGGAAAAGTCTCAAATTCGTAATGGCACATCTATGGAACTGATAACATTTTTTACACCTAAACAGCATAAGTCACATATCTGAGATACCCCCTTTATACCCTGCAAAGTCAAAAGAACAAACTGTCTATTTACAGTACACTGGCAAAGTTTTTAAAATGTTTTTTTTTGGAATGTATAATGTACCTTTTAACTGGTATGTACTGTATTGGTCCAAGCTGTCTATTTGGGCATCACAATATGTGTGCATGGGAGCATGGCCCTCCAGGCCCTGCGCTCTCATTTACACTTAAATACGGAGCCATACAGCAGCCCCATAGTACTGAAAAGTAACCCTTGTAACACTTATTTGGAAATAACTCAGTAACCGTAGCAACTATGGAAAAAATTCCCCTTCAGTTATAATCATGACTTCTAAACCTCCATGAGTGATTAGGCTGTGGGTAGCAAAAAATCTGTATCTCGGATAGTTTTCAAGATAAGGGTGCCAAAAGGAGCTGCGGGCACCGCAGTGTTATTCTATGGGAAATTTCTCAACTTCAGAATGCTGTAAGTATGGGCCCATTGAATATTTTTGGACCAAACCACCAAAAGGAACATCTGTGGGACCAGGGCTTGCCACCCTGCAAATTTCAGCCCAAAGGCACAATCCTTCTTGGCACAATGAAGTGACAAAGAAAACAACACATGGGGCAGTGTTTTCGAGCATTGTTATCGTGAAAATAAAAAAATGTTTTCATGACACCCCTATATCTTATTAAGAAATGCTTTCACACAAAAAAAAAAATGTTGTCGAGGTGCTATTTTTGTATCATGGATATTGCTGTGACAACAAAAAATGTTGTGACAACAACCCAGCAGAACAGTGGAAAAACTTTGAAAAACATATTTCCAGACCACCTGCAAAAAAACTATTGCCAGGGTCATGTTCCTAAGGGCCCAATTAGGTAAACACAGCTGTTGACATTTACCAAAGGGCATTATTGTTCAAGTTACAATGTTTTCTGTCTCTCGCTGACTGAAAACAAGATGGCGGCAGCACAAAACAAAATTAGGGAGCACGACAACAAAAATATGATAGCAAAAGTTTTCCCAATGCACATATAAATTTTCCCATACGGTAAAATGAGACATGAAAAACTTGCATAAGATTTTTTCACCAGATCTTTTAAAGGCACCAGTTTAACCCAGGCCACTTATAGACATGCAAATTTGAATCCACTCAAACGCACTCTTCAGTCCTTTAAGCTCGACCAAGAAATGCACAATGGTTGGGTATTTTTCACTTTTATGACACTCTACAGTTCTGCAACTATACATCCGACCAGAACAAAACCTTCCAGATCCAGAGATCTACAGTTGGATGCTGCGCATGCAACATTTCAGGCAAATCGGACAGTTACAAAGTTATTAAAGTGCAAACTTTGGGGTTTAACATTAAAGTGGCCTACAAACCCTAATTATACCTGCAGTACTTTGCAGGTTTTATATATATATATATGTACACACAATATATATATATATATATATATATATATATATATATAGATAGATAGATATTTATTGCAAAAAACTTCATCAGGTGCTGGAGATGTACCTTTGGGTTGTCAACCTTAATGCTCACCCCATTCCATAAGCAAATAAGCTGAAATGGACACAATATAGGAAAATGGGGTAAGCATCAGGGCTGAGGACCCCAAAGCACACCTACAGTATGATGCCTGTCAGTGTCTGCAGAGTGGGGGTGGGGTGTTAGGGTTGAAAATCCTAATGCCACATTTCCCTACTTTTGTCGCTTTAGTAACAACCCTAACGGATGCATTGACGACATTTTTTGCAACTAATTTCCTTACTTTTTCAGATAAAATAATCATACTCTTATTTGTCTGTGGGAGCAGAGGGCCCTCCACAGATGCGTGTATATATATATTTAGCTGTAGAACCATAGGATCCTCCTGGCCCCACGCTTCCATTTAAAGGAAAACAGTGATCACATTTTCAGCATAGGCATCTTATTACCCCACCTCATGTACCTAGTACAGAAAATGTTCAAATCCCTGCCAAAACATAATTCTGTGCAATTGCAATGCCATTCCACCCCACATGTGCTAAAACGCATTTTGGGCAGGATATGAAAAATGGCAGCTGTGACATACATGACGTCGGGCAATAAGAAGGCTATGTTGAAAATCTGGGATCAAAATATTTAAAATTTATGAATTTATGAGTGGGTATAGTGAAATTGCAAATGATCATACCGTTGTCATTTTTTCATATTGTGACCCCAGGTTTTCAACATAGACTTCTTATGCCCCACCTCATAAACCCCATAGGTGAAAATGTTCATATTTGTGTCAAAATGCCATTCCATGCCACAGATGCAAAAACACACTTCAAATAGGATGTGAAAATGACAGATGTACTGTTCATGAGGTGATGTGGAAAAATGGCTATTGTCGGAAATTTGGACTCAAAATATTGAAAATTACCAAAGTTATGTGTGTACATAGAAAAAGTTCAATGAATACTCATAACTTGGCCATTTTATAGGAATTATTTCACCAAATTGTCAACATGACCTTTTGGGGATCCCACCTTATGAACACTGGTGGTAAAATTTCATTATTCGGTTCGAAAGGTGATTTTGCACAGCGACCGCAAATCACCTTCCAGGTTCGATTTATGAAATGACAGTGCCAGTGTTCATGAGGATGGTTCCCATAAAGACCATGTTGAAAATTTGGTGAAAACATTCCTAAAATTGGCAAACTTATGAACATAAGTTCAAAATGCCATTGAAATACACTATACAGCACTTATCTTGATTCCTCAATTCACGGTTCGGCTTTCAAGACTGCAGACATGTTTCAGTCCACAGAAGATAACAGTCTATGACCTAAGCTGGTAAGTATAGGGTAAGGGTGTGTGTGGGGTGGTGGGTGCTCAGTGGGAGGGTCAGAATGGGGGAGGGGAAGGCAGGGATGATGAAAGGCTGTTTTCTTTTTCAGGTAAAAAGACATTGAGGGACTTTTCTTTTCAGGGACTGAATAATAAATTAAAATATTTTGAGACATTGTGGGTGGGCTGTCAGTGTCCACATGCTGTTGGGCTCTTATAAATGCTGACACAGAGATTGGGTGTCCCAATGTCGGCAAACATTATTAACATAATAGGCTGCAGGGGGACATCTGACACTGGGGTGGGCATCCCAGTGTCACATTATACAAATAAATAAATAATTTAAAAAAGAAATAAATAATTAAGTATGTGGATCGGAGGGTGGGGAGTGCCACTAGACACCAGGGATAGGGGACACTGATCAGTGAGTGGGGGGTGCCACTAGACACCAGGGACAATGGTGGCTCACAGCTGAATGTGCAGTCAGCAGGATGAGTTCCAGCTGTGGCTGCAGAAGTAAAAAAAATCCCACTTTTCTCATACAGAAAATGCATGGGAAGCACTCCTCTTGCTAAGCTGGGCACCCTGAATTTTTTGGTGCCCAGAAAACATGTTTCTTGCCAGAATTAAATAAAACAAACATCAGAATATAGCTAAACGGGTCCCATTTAGCTAGGTTCTGATGTTTGTTTTTTTAATCCATTCATTTTTATGTGTTTTCTTTCTTTTGTTTCACTCACTAACTGAGAAAAAAAATGGCGGCAGATCAAAAAAGGATTTCCCATGTCTGTGAAAATAGATTAGCTTCTGCGAAAATTAATTCTTTTTAGGGCTGGGCAACTATTTTTTTTTCCATTGAAAACAATGGGAACTTCAAAATTTAATAACTTTGGGACAGATTAATATTTTTTCACTGAACCAGCAAAAGGCACATATGTGAAGCAGAGTATTTCTACCCTAAAAAATGACAGATGTACTGTTCATGAGGTGATGTGAAAAAATGGCTATGTTGAAAATTTAGACTGAAAATATTGAAAATTACCAAAGTAATGTGTGTGTGTGTGTGTAGAAAGATTTCAATGAATGCTCATAACTTGCCCATTTTTTATGTTTGCTTGCTCACATGCGCACTGCATAGTATGACATTTTAGAGGTGTCTGAGTTTGTTTCTGCCCAATGCTGTTGATGCTTTAAGGGGCTCGTCCCTCAGGCACCAATGAATCAGCAAGCTGCCTATGACAGCAGTTTGAGCTAAGCGGTCTTCACTTGAAAGAAAAGTGCCACTCCAATCAGGGATGGTTTCAAGTTGACGCTTTATGGGACTTGTCCCTCAGGCACCAATGAATCAGCAAGCTGTCTATGACTGCAGTTTGAGAGAGAGGACTGCACTTGAAAGAAATCTGCCGCTGCAATTGGGGACAATTTTCTCATTGCAGCGGGACCTTCCCCCTCCCTTGCAACCAGACACACAGACATACCTTCTCTCTGTTGGCAGCAGCTGACAAGACTCCACAGTAATGCGCATGAGCAGAGTTACGGGTCATGTTGGCTACTGCCACCTAGCACCTTGTTTGTTTGGTGTGCCTTTCCTGGTGAACCATTTCCATAAATAAATAAATGAGGCACAGCATGACTTTCCACATTGGCAGCTCCTGACACGTGCCACACACTCCTGGAAAGCCAATATTACGGTGTCCAATTCACATCTTGGCATGTATCCCTTCCCCATTAATGTGACACACTGGCCCAGTTTCTGACACTGGGATGCCCACTCCTGATGACAGATGACCCTCCATCCACCTGAATATTTCAGTGCCTACATTGGGGTATCAGCATGACAGCATGCCCCCACACACACAGACACACACACACACACACATTACTGTGGCACACTGGGAGCCCAACCCAGTTTGCTCTAAATATTTCTGGTAACCTGTAAAATAAAGAAAACTGTCCCAAAGTCTTTTTCCCTGTAAAAAGAAAGCAGTCCCTCTTCATCTCCCATTCCATCCCCCACCCCACCCTCCCTCTGTGGACCCACCTCCCACACCCCCTTACCCCCATACTTACCTCTGGAGGTCAAGAAAGCGATCTTCTATGTACAGTTGCAGAACTGTAGATCTTCTATGGACCAGGACATGTCTGCACTCTTCAAAGCTGACCGGCAAACTGAAGAAATTATGGCAAGCTGTATAATGGGAGTCAAACTTAGGTTGATATCTCAGCCATTTTAGGAATTGTGGCCAAAATTTTCAACATGGGTTCTTAGGACCTCATAATTTTACTGTCACTGTCATTTTGTTAATCGGTCCCAAAAGGTGATTTTGCAGTTGCTGCGTGGAATCACCTTTTGGGACCAATTACCAAAACAACAGTGCCACTGTTCATGAGATGGGGTCCCAAAAAACCCATGTTGCAATTTGGGTGAAAAATTAAAAAAAATGACTGTGTTATGAGTGTGCATTGCACAGTTTCTATGCACACTTGTAACTTCACCAGTTTTTAACATTTTCACTCCAGATTTTCTACATTGCCATTTTTTCACACCTCCTTATGAACAGTACAACTGTCATTTTTCACATCATGCCCAAAATGTGTTTTTTCACCTGTGGAACAGAATGAAGCAATCATTGTGGGAAATCAACTTTCTGGACAGATTAACAAAATCACAGTGACACTGGTTATGAGGGGAGTTCCCAAAATGCCCATGTTGAAAATTGTGTGAAAAAAGTCCAAAAAATTATTGCGTTACACTCATGCATTGCGTAGTTTCTATGCACACTTGTAACTTCACCAATTTTTCATATGTTCACTCCAGATTTTCAACATTGCCATTTTTCACATCTCCTCATGAACAGTATAGCTGTAATTTTTCACATCCTGCCCAAAATGTGTTTTCACACCTGTGTCACTGAATGGTGCAGTCGCTGTGTGAAATCACATTTCAGGATTGAGTAACAAAATGATAGTGCCACTGTTCATAAAGTGGGGTCCCAAAAAACCCATGTTGAAAATTTGGAGCAAAAATACCAACAAACACCTGGAGTGTTATGGTTTGCAACCGTAACACCCCACCCTGTAGAGATTGACAGGCATCAGGGGTGTGACTTGGGGCCATTGGCCATAATGCTCATGCCATTCCACTCCCACCCCATCTTGCAGCCAGTGATAGGCTTTGAGGTGTGCCTTGGGGTCTTCAACCCTAATGTTCACCCCTTTCTCCTCTACTGCACTGATCTCAGCTTATTTCCTTATGGAATTGGGTAAGCGTAAGGGCCGAAGACCCCAAGGCACACCGAAACACCTGTCTGTGTCTTCAGGGAGGAGTCAGGTGGACTGGATTGAGTGTTATGGCAGATGACCCAAAGACACACTCCCAAACACCTGTCAGTCTCTGCAGGGTGGGAGTGGGGGTTGACGTTAGTTTAATACTTTACTGACATTCCTATTATGCATCTCTCTAACTCCTGCACTACCAATGCCAATGCTGCAAGCAAAGATTCAGCATTAACAAAAGCTTGTTAGGAATTGTTTCACCAAATTGTCAACACAATCTACTTAGGACCCTACCTCATGAACACTGGTGGTGAAATTTTGTTATTCGGTCCCGAAAGGTGATTTTGCACAGTGACCACAAAATCACCTTCTGGGCCTGAGTAATGAAATCACAGTGCCAGCCTTCATGAGGTTGGTTCCCAAAAAGGCCATGTTAAAAAATTTGATGAAAAATTCCTAAAAATGGCAAAGCTAGAATATAAATTCAAAATGCCATTGAAATACACTATACAGCACTTACCTTGATTCTTCAGTTCATGGTTCAACTTTGAAGACTGCAGACATGTCTCAGTCCACAAAATATGACAGCCTACAACCTCAGGTGTAAGTGATACAAGGTTAGGGGTGTGGGTGGTTGGTACTGAGTGGGAGGGTCAAGATGGGAGGCAGGCGGAGACAATGAGAGATTGTTTCTTTTTTTCAGGTTAAAAAATATGTCGGAGAATTTTATTCTTTTCAAGGACTGAATAATGAATTTAACATATTTCAGGACACTGGGAGTGGGCTCCCCAGTGTCCACACTGCTGTGGAGGTCTTATAAATGCTGACACAGAGATTGGGCCCCCTGATGTTGGCAAATATTATTAACACAATGGGCTGTAGGGTGGCATCTGACACTGGAGGTGGGCATCCCAGTATCAGATTATACAAATAAATAAATAACTTAATTAAGAAATAAATAATTAAGTATGTGGATCGAAGGGTGGGGGAGTGCCACTAGACACCAGGGAAAGATATGGGAGGATTGGGGAGGACCACTAGACATCAGGGATAGGGGACACTGATTGGTGGGTGGGGGGTGCCACTAGACACCAGAGAAAATGGTGGCTCAAAGCTGAATCTGCAGTCAGCAGCATGAGTTCCAGCTGCGGCTGCAGAAGTCAAGAAAATTCTGCTGTTCTCATGCATAAAATGTATGTGAAGAGCTCCTCTCACTAAGCTGGCCACCTGGGATTTTAAGTGCCCAGAAAACATGTTTCATGCCAGAATTAAAAAAAAACAAGCATCAGAACCACCCCCCATTTTACCAACATCCAACTGAAGCACCTCAACTGCAGAGGGTAGTTGGTCCGGGAGGTTGGCAGGTGGTTAGGAGGGGGCAAATTGGGTGCCCCATCACTCACTGCTCACCAACATATCACCTCCACAAACCATATAAAAACTACAAACAGGTATCTGCCTCTATCTCCAAAATCAAACAAAGGGGCAGAGGACACTGTATTTTTCACTGAGTGTAGCTTACTAAGCATGTGTGCAGGTTGCCAGGTCATGATTACAACTGTGGTAGAATTTTTTCTAAATTTCCTATGGTTACTGAGATATTGCCACATTTGCAGCACATGGGATACTTGGAATATCTCTAGGCCTGTGCTATGTCTCTATATTTATGGGTAAATGGGAGCACAGGGCCCAGAGGGCTCTGCTGTCCCACATATGGATGTCATTATGCAATAATGGGACTGCAGAGACCTCCGTTATACAGTACTGGGCCCTGCACTCCCACAGAGACATGTGAGATCATTAAAATATATCTCTCCCACATGAAAATCAGAGATAATTACAAAATGCATGCATGATGGAAGCACAGGGCCCACAACCACATATGAGTAACAGTACACTTTCTCAAAGAAGGGCATTCATTCCAAAACTCCATTAATGCATCAGTTAGGGTTCATATTACAGTGACAAAAATTTGGAAATTCAGTGTTAGGGTTACCAACCCTATCACCTCACCCCCACACCTTCCACACACCAACAGGTGTCAGGGTGTGCCTTGGGGTTGTTGGCCCTAACTCTCACCCCATTCCATGTGTAAGGAAGCTGACATGGTACAGTGTAGGTGGGACAATCCAAGTTAATTTATCCATGATACTCAAGGTGATTTGATTGATCAGGTGTCTGAATTTAAATACTTAGGTGTATTATTGATTCATCATTAACTCTTGCTTCTCAAATAAAACTGGTTAAGAATAAAGTTCATTCTAAGTTAGGGTTGCTTTATAAGTTTAAAACCTATTTGCCTTTGGAATCTCTGAGGCAACTTGCTCTGGATCTATTTATGCCTCATCTGGATTATGTCTCTTCTTTGTATGTGGAATTAGGTGTTAGGGAGAGGAAGACGTTAGGCATTGTTTATAATAACATATGTCATTTTGTAGTGGATGTGCCAATTTTGACTCATCATTGTTTGTTGTACTCTTCTTTGAATTGGTTATCTCCTCAATTTAGATTTAGGTATGCTTTGGGTAATTTGGTCCATCAGGCTGTTCATTCTGATGGATTTTCTCCCCTTTCTGATTTGGTTAGGATTCAGGAGATGAGATCTTCATTAAGGTCAGCTGAGGGCATTATGTTGGAGGGTTATTCTGTGAAGAATAATTATGGCTCTCGTTCATTTTCATGTCAAGCCCCAAAATGTGGAATGAACTACCTGCTTCATTGTGTGTACTTGAAATCACATTGTACTTGAAAAATTAGATTTAAAAGTATTTGTTGTCTTTGATGAATTGTTTCTGTGTTTGAACTGTATTAGTCAGTTATTTGTTATATTGTGCTGTATGTTTATTTTTGTTTTTTATACATTTGTTATGTATTGTATGTTCTTATTTGTCTGGGTTGGACCTGAAAAAGGGCTTTGGCCCAGTTGCCCTATCCCAGTTAACAAATGAAAATGAAATGAAATAGGAGAATGGGGTGAGAGATTGGGCCACTTTAATGTTAAACCCCAAAGTTTGCACTTTAATAACATTGCAGCCATTTGTCCACATTGCCTGAAATTGTGTATGCATGGCGTCCAACCATAGATCTCTGGTCTGGAAAGTTTAATTCCAATCAAATGTATGTTTGTGGAACCACAGAGCATCAAAAATGTAAAAAAAACTTTGCACATTTTTGGTCGGGCTTAAAGGACTGAAGAATGCATTTGAGTGTATTCAGATTTGTATGTCTGTATGTGGCCTGGGTTAAACTGGTGTCTTTTGAAAATCTGGTGAAAAAATATTAATCCATTCAAAGATTATGCAAGTTTTTCATGTCCCATTGTAGTCTATGGGAAAATTTATATGTGCATTGCGGAAACTTTCACGATCACATTTTTGTTGTGCTCCCTAGTTTTGTTTTCATGCTGCTGCCATCTTGTTTTTAGTTAGCAAGAGACAAAAAACATTGTAACTCAAAAAATAGTGCTCTTTGGTAAACAACAACAGGAACAATAGGAACATGGCCCCAGGTATTAGTTTTTCAGTAGGTGGTCTGGAAATGTGTTTTTCAAAGTTTTTCCACCATTCTGCCATTTTATTTGTTGCAACATTTTTTGTTGTCGCAGCAATGACCATGATAAAAAAAAGCAACCTTGTCAACATTTTTCTGTGCACCACAACATTCCCATTATAGAGATAGGAGTGCCATGAACACATTAAAGTTATCACAAAAACACTGCACAAAGACATTTTCCCATGTGTTGTTTTCTTTATCACTTCATTGTGCCAAGGTGGATTGTACTTTTGGGCTGAAATCTGCAGGGTGGCAAGCCCTGGTCCCACATATGTGCCTTTTGGTGGTTTGGTTCCAAAACATTAAACAGGCCCATAGTTACAGCTTTACCAAGTTAAGACATTTCCATAGGATAACATTGTGGCACCCACAGCATCTTTCAGCACTCATATTTGAAAACGATTCAAGATCATGGATTTTCATTACCGGAGCTAAGCACACATAGAGGTTTCAAAGTCATGATTATAATGCAGTGGAATTTTTCCATAGTTGCTACAGGTACTCGATATTGCCAAATAAGTGTTACAAGGGTTACTTTTCAGTACTATGGAGTTGCCGTATGGCTCCGCATTTAAGTGTAAGTGGGAGCACAGGGCCAGAGGGCCTGTGACTGCCACATACGCATGCCATTATGCAAAAATGGATGATGTGAAGGGTCTGGAGGTGGAGGCCCATGCTCCCACAAACACATACCACTAACCACTTACATTACACTTTCTCAAAAAAAAAAAAAGGAATTCATTGCAAAAACTCCATTAATGCATCAGTTAGGGTTGATGTCACATTGACAAAAGTTTGGAAATTTGATGTTAGGGTTACCACCCTACCACCCCACCCTACAGGCACCAACAGGCATTGGGGCATGTCACGGGTCATCAGTGGGGTGGGGTGGTGGGTGGTAACCCAATCATCGAATTTCCAAACTTTTGTCACTGTGACATCAACCCTAACTGATGCATTAACAGAGTTTTTTGGTAATGAATAAATATTATAGTTGCACAGTAGTGCAGCTATGGTTAGGGTTGCCCAACCACTTCTATCTTAAACCCCAAAGGTTGCACTTTAATAACTTTGCAACCATTTGTCTGATTTACCTGACATTTTGCAAGTGTGGCACCCAACCATAGATCTCTGGATCTCAAAAGTTTTGCTCCAGTTGAATGTACAGTTGCAGAACCGCAGAGTGTCAAAAATGAAAATCCTCAACTTTTGTGCATTTTTCGGTCAGGCTTAACAAACTGAAGATGTGTCTGTTTAGCCTCAAATTTGCATGTGTATATGTGGCCTTGGTCAAAGTGGTGCTTTTGAAGATCTGGTGAAAAAATATTAATCTGTTCAAAAGTTATGCAAGTTTTCATGTCCCACTTTAGTCTATGGGAAAATTTATATACTGTATGCACTGCAAAACTTTCACAACAAATATTTTTGTTTTCGTGCTCTGGATTTTTGTTTTTGTGCTGCCGCCTTCTTGTTTTCAGTTAGCAGAGAGAGAAAAAACATTGTAAATCAAAATATGACCCTTGGTAAACACCAACACTTGTGTTTACCTAATCGGGCCCTGAGGAACATGACTCTGGCATCCATTTTTGTGCATGTACTGTAGCCTGGAAATATGTTTTTCAAAATTTTTTCACCATTTTCCCATTTTGTTTTCATGAAAACATTTTTTGTGTGCACGATAGGAGGCATGCTTAAAATAAAAGGTGGCTCGACAACATTATTTTGTGCACGAAGAGATTTCATTATAAGGTATAGGGGTGTCACGAAAACATTTTTGTTTTTGAAAAACCAATGCTTAAAAACATTTCCCATGTCAATCAATCAATCAATCAAATTTTATTTAACCAGGTAATTCATTCTTGAGCAAGCTCATTTGCAAGATGGTCCTGGGCAAAAACAATAAACAAAGTAATAACAGAACTGGTAATTACAATACTGAGCAATAACATAAGGGTACAGCGTTACTGCAAATGGGAATAGTACAATAGTAAGAGAATAGGGATCTTACAATAAGTAATAAGGAAAGTCGACAGGTCAGAAGGGAGGAAGAGTAATGGGGGATGACAAGGAAGGGGATCAACTTGAGAGGGGTTACTATCGAGTCAGGAAGGAGGGAGGAAGAGAGTGCTGGTGTTGGGAGAGTCAGCACTAATGTTGTCCGTGGCCAAGGCAGGAGTACAATGAGGTAAAGTAAGAGTTTATCTGAGACAGGCACAAGTATCCCTTAAGGAGCGTACGAGCAACATTTTGAAGGCATGGGGACTAGGCAGCGAGGCCAATTTTAAGGTCTTTTGCACTATATTCCATAGAGAGGGGAGAGAGCAGTTAATGGTGGCTGAACTTTGCCACATCTTTATTCTAGGTACCTTGAAGGTGACCAGTGACAGCCTTCTCAAGCCATAGGACCCCTGAGCTTTCACAAAGAGGTTTGAAATATAGGTAGGCAATTGATCAGTTAGGGCCCTGTAAAGCCAAAGGAGAGCATTTCTTTGCCTCCTCAGTGAGAGGGAGGGCCATCCCAGTGACTCATAGAGTAGACAGTGATGAGTGTATAGGGATGAGTTCAGGATGAACCTCAGGGCACAGTGGTAGAGAGTGTCTAATTTATTCAAGGCCACGATGGGACAATGGCCGTAAGAAAAGTCTGCATAATCAATCAGTGGAAGGATGGTCATTTAGACTAGTCTCTTCCTGGCTTCTAGTGTAAGCAAGTAACTGATGTGAAAGAATATGCCTAGTCATTGTCTTAGTTTTTTTGCAGCTTGAACAGGTGGGTCATGAAGCTTAGTCTGTTGGCTAACCAGAATCCAAGTACTTGAACTTTTCCACAATTTCCAGTGGTTCACTGAGTATTGTGTTAATCTGGGGGTTGCTGGAGGCACTGCCACACGGGAGATGATGGGAAATAATCACGGCTTTAGTCTTTTCACATTGAGCAGTAGTTTAAGCGTTAAAGATTGTACTGAAGAGTGACAAAGTCCTGCTGAAGTTCCTCATGGGTGAATTCAGAGGAAGAGCTAATGGTACAAAGGACTGTATCATTGGTGAATAGATGTCGTTAGCTGTATGAATGCTGGCAGCAGCCATGTGAAATGCTAGTGATTGTTAGCAGCATTGCCACAAGGCTGAGAGGCTCTGATTCATCTGCAGTAACTATTGCACAACTTTTTATGATTAAAGGACAATTTGCTTGGCATATATAGCAGTCTTGTGTGTGTTTGTTTGCTATGGGTTCTTTTTTGCCTACAACATACAGTCTATCAACCCCAGCCATCGCTTTCCCTCTTGCCTTGCTTCCAAACCTTTCCTTCTCCCTTGCCTCTGTTCCTGCTGAGTGGAAACATGCCTCTGTAGCCCCCCTCCCCAAAGGGGGTGACCCCTCGTCCCCTGGAAACTACCACCCTATTTCTCTCCTGCCCATCCTCGCTAAACTGTAGGAATTCCTAGTTCTATCCCAGCTTTCCTCCTTCCTTTGCTCCACTTCCTTTTTCACTCTGTATCAGTCTGGTTTTAGGAGGTCCCATTCAACCATCACTTCCCAGCTGAGAATCACTGACTCCATCCAAACAGGCATGGATCAGGGTGATATCACCCCTGCCATCTTCGTCAACCTATCAAAGACTTTCGACACTGTATCACATCCCCTCCTCCTTTCAAACCTCTCCAAAGCAGGGCTCTCTGTTGAGGCCACCAGTTGATTCCACTCCTACCTAGTAGGTAGGTCACAATTCATTAGGATTGAGATCTCTTTCCACCCTCCCTCCCTATAATCACTGGCATGCCCCAAGGCTCCATCCTTAACCCCTTGCTGTTTTCTGTCTTTCCAAATGACCTGCCCTCCACCTGCCCAAATACCTCAATCCATATGTATGCTGATGACGCTGTCTTGTATACATCTGGCCCCTCCACCCTCCACCACTGATGTGGCAACCAGACTCCAGTGGGACTTTGATAATGTTCAGCTGTTATTTTGCTCTAACCAACTCATACTGAATGCCAAGAAAACAGTCTTCATGACCTTTGGCACAAGGCACAGACTCTCTTGACTCCCTCCCTCCCCTCTTTCCACACCCTGGATGGGAGGCTGCTTGAGGACTGCTCCTCCTTTAGATACCTCGAGTCTGTCTTGACAGACACCTCCATTTTTCTGTACACATAGAGGCCATTCATAAGAAGTTGCAGTCTAAACTGGGTGCCCATGTACCGCAACTGAGGGTGCATCCTGCTGCCGGATCGCCGTACCATTGTACAGAAAATGATCATCCCCATCACTGACTATGGGGATGTGGTATACAGTGTCGCTCCCTTCTCCACCTTAACCAGACTGGACACACTCTTCCACTCCTTCTGCCGTATCATCCTTCACTGCCCCCTGGCACTCACCACTGTACTCTCTACCAATCACTGTCCCTCCCCTCCTTAGAGGACAGTCGGCGTATTCACCGTGCCAGCTTCTTCACTAAATTTTGGGTTCAGTCCCTCCCTTTCTATCTCTCCTCCTCCCTCTCCTCCCTTACTTCCTTCCTTCCTTCCTCCACTTATTCTCTCAGAACATCTAACCCTCATACCTTAACAGTCCTCTGTCATTCCTCCTCAGCAGGTCAGGCTGCCTTTTCATACAGGTTTCCAAAACTGTGGAACTCCCTCCATGCTACATTTACTTTTGCCCCTCCCATCGGGCTTGTAACTCTCTCATTAAAAACATTTAGCTCTACCTGCACCTATTTCTAGCCATCCTGCCACACCCATCCCAGCACTCTGTCACTTTATTTACATTTACGCATCCTACCCTGTATGTTGCCAATGGGTATCTATCTGCTACAGTCTTATACTTACTTGTAACCATAGTTCTGCTATTCCCATATTCTAATATAATAAATTGCATAACTATAATTTTGGTAATTTCTGCTGTTGTACAATTTTGTATCTGTAACCTTGTATTTATATTGCTGTAATTTCTGTATTTTGTTTTGCTCTTTTCTGTATTTTGCATTTGTGTTCTATTTGTTCATTGATTTGTATTTATGTCTGAACTCACATCTGTTCCCCATCCCCCCCGGATGCATCTGGAAATGAGCACTTGCTACTCAGTATGTTCTTCATTGTAAAACGCAAATAAATAAATAAAATTAATACTGGTGCTTATCCTAACAGCAGAACATTTTATTACTTCTGCCTGTCTGCACAAATGCTGAAGTCCATACAGTATTTGGATATGTAGTGCATCTCGCTGAAGTGAGAGGGTATATACTATTTTGAATTGTTGTGTGAGTCACCCTAGATGCTACAGTCTCATGATGAAACATTGTATGTACACCATCAAAGAGATTGTCTGAGAGATAATGAAACCACATAACCCCCCCCCCCAAAAAAAGATGGTAGTGCAAGTTTCAATTGGACAAAAACAGCACACAAATAATGTTCATAAAATGGTCATGTATGCTTAATATCCTAATCTGTCAGTTAGACTTTGAACTACTGCTGATTACAAGAGCCCTCCTATCACTAAACAGTCTCAGGAAATATGCAAAACAAAACAACTTCCTTCACTATGAGTCAGTCAGCACTATTAAATTAAAAGCTAGGCCAAACAGTGAACATGTTACAAGAAGACAATCAATCTACAGTAGCTAAACAGAGCCAGACAAAGCAGAGCACTGACAAATCAACAATAAAACTGTTAGAAGACTTCTTCACACAATCACCGCTGTCAGCACAAGAAAAGTTAGTCAATCAGAATGCACTACAGTGCAATGATGAGTCTGTCAAGAAAATGTATTTGTCACAATATTGAAAAAAATCCAATTTAATCAGTTAGATGTGGCAATGATAAGCATGCCAGCATGAACTGTGTAATTGAGAACTGTCAAAATGAACACCACGCTGCTCTATAGAGAAGGCTGTCAGTGCTAACAGGGGCTGTGACATTACACACTACATGACCATCGCTAGCAGGGCAGCTCTCTTGGTTGATGGCCGTTCTTATTTTCAGGCTTCAACAGTGGATGAATATGATGATAAAATGGAAATAAAACACAATACTACATATCCATTTAAGTCAAATGAATAAACTAGTAGTCATTAAATATATACGAGCAGTAAAAGGGAGAACAAATAAGATGATAACACGTAACATTTCACCTTTAACTTAGTGCTGTATAACATATTTGGTATAGGAGCCAGTTGCACAATACGACACAGCTCCTTTAGCAAATGACTGCTGTGTCATATAGTGCAACCGCCGCCAATGCCAAATACAGTATACGGCATTAAGTTTTATTCCTCAGTTTGCGGTTCAGCTTTGAAGAGTGCAGATGTGTCTCGATCCACTAACAATAACACCAGACCACATCAGGAAGTAAGTATAAGGTAAGGGGGGGTGTGGGGAAGTGGGCACTCAGTGGGAGCATTGGGATTGGGGAAGGGGGTGAGTGGAGATAATGAGGGATTATTTTCTTTCTTTCAGGTTTGAATAAAAAAAACACATTGGGGTGGTTTTCTGTTTTTGAAAGTATACCTAAAAAATTATTCCATCTTAGTACACTGGAGATGGGCTCCCCTGTGTCTCATTCAATTGTGTGTGTGTGTGTTGGGGGAGAATTACATGGAACAATGGCACCAGGATATCTGACACCAAGGGTGGTCATCCTGGTTTCAGATTGTACAAACAAACAAATAAATAATAATACACTGCCACTGGGGATTAGGGCCCCAGTGTGCAGATACAGTTGTAGGTTTAGTTTAGTTTAGTCAGGTAACAGCACAGTCATGATGGCAGGGCTACAATGAGACCCTGTCCCTGACTTACAAGTGATGACAGCAGCAGGGGTTGCACTATACAACACAGCTGTTGTATATTAAAGACAGCTGTGTCATATAGTGCAAACTGCTGCTTTCGCAAAAATTCAGTTATAAATAGAATGTTGATTTTTGAACTGTGCATGCTCAGAAACAGAACATTTTTATTAAATATATTAAAAACTACTCAACTGAGGGACCTAAAAACCAAAAAAGCACACACTTTGGACCAACCTTTATCAAACCTGAGAGTTACAGGTTTCAATGCCTCCTATTTTTTTAAATATCGGGTGGCAAACAAAGTCTTAAAAATTTTTAAAAATAAAGACTTTTGTTTTTTTTTTTGCATGTCTGTAACTTTGCCTCCCATGAACTGATCTACATGAAATTTATGGGATCAAGAGATCCTGGCACAGAAGCTGTGTTTTACAAATTTCATGTAAATTGGTGGAAAGTGGGCAAAGTTATGAGGGTGACAAACTATGGGTTTAACATAGAAGTGCTTACTCAGCTCTAATATACAGGTACTACTGTATCATGCCTGTATAATTATACTGAAAGGTAACTTCTATGTTAAACCTGAATTATTTACCCTCAATAACTTTGGAACTGTCAACCGATTTGTATGAAATTTGGCATGCACAATCTCTAGGGGCAGGTCTCTTGACTTGCCAAATGTCATACAAATCCATTATGTGGTGTCTGAGATACAGAGTGTTGGAAAAAAACAGACAAATCTGTGTTTTGCCATTTATTTGTCCACCTGGATCTCAGAAATGGCTTTAGGCTGTGGTCTGAAATTTTCAGGATAGAAAGCATTTGGCTCACAGATGTGCCTTTTGATGGTTTGGTGAAAAATATTAATCTGTTCAAATGTTATTACATTTTTAATTTTCCCATAATTTCCTGTGGGAAAATTTATACGTCAGGTGTGAAAGTAACTTTTTCAGAAAATACTGTCTTTGTGCACAAAGCTGACTGTTTCTTGTGCAAAGTAAGTCAATCTTTTCAAACAGTATATGGGTTTGCGATAGCAGAGCTCCATTGTATCCACCATTTTGTTTTGCCATTGGTGAGTATGAGAAATTGAAGAAAACACGTGAGAATGAGTGTAATAAAAAAAATCAGAACTTAAGCAACAGGGACCCCTTTGGCTATATTCTGATGTTTTTTTTTTTTAAATGTGACCCGAAACATGTTTGCTGAGCACCTGAAATGTCAGGTGCTGAGCTTAGTAAGAGGACCTCTTCTGTCCCATTCTCAGTATTAGAACACTGGTATTTTATTGACTTCTGTAGCTGCAGCTGGAACTCATGCTGCAGGCTATAGAGTGAGCCATCTAGCAGCCTTTTGTGTGGTAGCTAGTGGCACCCCGTTTATGTTGCTCTGTCTAGTGGCAGCTCCCATCTGTCTCTGGTGTCCAGTGGAACCCTTCCACATCCCTCCCTGTTATGTAGTGCTATTCCCCCACCCTCCTTTACTGTTGATTTAATTATTGTATTCTGACACCGGGATGCCCACTCCCGGTGGCACATGCCCCCTTGGAGCCCCTTTGTTTTTACATGTGCCGACATCGGCAGCCCCAATCTCTGTGTTGGCATTACATGCCCGCACTCCCCCAACCCTGCCACAGCAGTGTGGGACACTGGTGAGCCCACTCCCATTGTCCCTAAATGTTTTATTTTTTTTATACTTTTTATTTATATGTTTTATGACATTACACGGCAATGCATAGACAATCCATGAGTCATGCCAGACAACATGCAGATATCTGGTACAGTTGATATGTGGAGAGAAAGACATGACTACTGTTGGTACAAGGTTAGGGAGACAAACAGGTATTAGATCCTTATACACTGTGATAAACACTTTGACCAATGCTGTCAATGCCCAAACAAAAATAATCAGTAGTATTAATTACCCCAGATACCTGAACCGGCAAACATGCCTTTGTTATGTAACTCTTTTGGTAAGAACTCAGGCTCTCCCTTTCAGTAAACTCCCCATTGTGCACCCCAGAGGCCTCTCAAATTAAACTAAAAGTCCATAAACAGTCCAGCTTGAGGATAAATCAACAAATAGACCATATTGAATAAGAGGATTCCAGAAAGACTGAACTTCCTGTCTAATAATCCCACTTTGATAAGCCAGAATCCCCAAATCATTATTTTTGTAAGCCCCATATATACGTTGTGAAGATTCAATTTTTTTTTGTGTGTTATCTGTTTATCCCTCTTATGTGCTTAGGGCACAACCACTCCTTCAGGCTGCCAAGGACTCCCACCCCTCCGATTCCACCCGAGTCTCCTTACCTCCTTATAGCAGCCATCAGGGTAACCCAGCGTATCCCTTCACTGGACGGGTTCCTCTCTTCCAAGGGGAAGGCACCAGGAGGGGCTGGCACACTCTCAATTGGCCCCATGCTGCTGAGGTGAACATGACTTGCAGGAGGTCTGAGGAGGTGTGCCGTCCGCCGCCATCATCCGGCCCAGCCCTGAGTGATTTTCCGTTTTCTTTGCCCACAGCTATTGCCGTCCCTCTTGCAGTGCTCCCAGTCTCCATTGAGGGCCAATGCAGAGCACGCACCCATTACCCACCCCAGGAGACAGCAGTCCAATAGATGCTCAATCTCATCCTCCCTGCCAGCTCACAGCAGCCTGAATCCATTCCTGAACTCAGGTCGCCGGTGTGACGTGAGGTGTGGCGTCCAGCGTCTCAATCCTCTACACCAACGGGCCAAAGATTCAATTTTTAATAATGAAAAGTGTCCCCACATAGCGAGCAAAAGGCTACATGAGCAGCAGTCTTGATATATTGCTTAGCGAGATGAAATGGAGCAGATAAAACTCACAGTCCCAGCTCAAGTGTCTTCATCCTCCGATTCATTAGAGGAATCCCCATCTCTTGCCGCCCATTTGGACTCCAACTTCTCCACCAACTTTACTGCTTCCTTGGGATCGGTATACACATATACTCACTGTCCCACAATGACTTGTAGGTGGGCAGGCATAAGCATGCTGGTGGGGATTTCCAAGTCCCTCAATCTGCGACAATTGAGTCAAAGTTTTCCGCTTCATGTGGGTAGCATACGAGAGGTCCGGAAAATCAATACTCTGGTGCCATCAACTTCAATTCCTTTTCTGTTGTGAGCTGCTAAAAGGATTCTGTCCTGAATCACAGATGAAGCAGCTTGCAGCATTATCATTCTGATTCCTCTCATCTGGCCTGTGGCTCTATGAAGGCTGATATGGTAGGCTCGCACAAGAGAGTCTTTTAAAGTTAAATCAAATGTTTTCTCCAGCCAGAATATACAAAACGCCATGAGATCATCTCCTTCTATCCCCTCTGGCACGCCCAGTAAATGCACATTCGCGGCCCTTGATTGATTCTCTAAGTGTTCCAGGCATGACTTCAACAATGCCTGTACTTTTACACATGTAGCCACCATAGCCTGGGCCCGTTCTGAGGTTTTCTCAGCCATCTGAGCAGCCTTGATCAGCCCATCCATCTTCTGTTCTACTTGCAGAATCCTCTCATGGCAGGATTCCATTTTCTTATCTAACTGTTGTACCATCTTAGTTAGATTTAAGACGGCTGATTGTAGAGATTCTAGAGTGGCTGACTGGGAAACGTCTCCTTTTGGATCCTCCTGGGTCTGGCCTGCAGAGTGAGATGGCGCCTTAGACGTCGCGCCACACAGGATAAAGAAACTGGCTTTCTGGTCATTGTTTTTCTTCCCCATCTCTAAAGAAAGTCAAGTATTAGATTTAGGCTGCTGCTGTATTCAAAATATGGTGGATTAAATGTATAAATTCATCATTTTTTGCAATTTTCAGGATGTTTTCTAGGGAGCTCACCAAAAGTGCATTCACAGCGGCCGACAGCTAGCTACACACACCCCAATGTGTTTTGATCCATCCGTTCCTGTAAAAAAGGAAACGGTCCCCCGATATATTTTTTTTATCTTGAAAACAATGAAAACGGTCCCTCATCATCCTCGATATCCCCCCCATCCCGACCTTCCCACTGCACAATTACCCCCCACCACCACTGCATCCCTTTATCCTATACTTATCTGCTTAGGTCATGTACTGTCATCTTCCATTCGAAAATGTATATGTGCAGAAAAAAAAGTATAGCTTATTTTAGCACATGTCACACTTTCGAAAGTCAAGTAAATCAAAAAGCACCTCCACTGATGTGGCTCTCTGGTGGTGCAGAAAACCAGACACAGAACTGCAAAGTGCAAAGACCCAGATTTGAGGCCAGATTCTATTATTTTTTTGGTTTCATTATACAGTAGGTGAAAAAACAATGAGGCGCCTAATCTCAAACCTTGGGCCCTGAGTCTTGCAGTCCACTGTCTGATCCTGGCGCCACCAGAAAACCACATTGGGTGAAGTGTTTTTCTTTTTTTTTTTTTTTTTTCACTTACGAATGTTTTCATAATGTGCATCCTTGGTGCAGCTGGACATTAAATGTTCAAAAAAGGGAAATGTGCCTAAATAGGACTATTTTGAAACATACCACATTTACAAACATTTAGGCCCAGATATTCAGACTGTGCCAGGTAGCGGTGCAAGCCTGGGTGCAGCGCAACTGTGATGCGCCGGGGCCAGGTCCAGGTGATATTCAATGGGGATGCGCCATGGCACAGCACCATTGAATATGACATGGTCAGCACAAATACTGTGCATGGTGCAGTGGCATTGCACCAGTGCAAGCCACAGATAGGGAGCACAAGGATGTGCCAGCACAAGTGCAGTTGTGCTAGGTGCACCACCCATGATATTCAGCAGGGAGCATGCAAATGAGGCCATAATGTATGCAAGATACAAATGGAGCCATTTGCATGTCATTGTTGCCCCATTTGCATCCCTTGCACAAAGCAGCCCGGTGACGTAGTTGGGACTGTCTAGTACAGTATGCCCTGCAAGCTCATTGGTCCACATTGAGGACCAATGGACTTACAGCCCATACTGTACCTGTCATTCAGTGGGCAGCCGGGCAGTATGCAGGTGGGATGCAGCCACCTGCCAATCGGGGTGGAGCGTGTGGGCAAGGGGTTCTGTGTGGGTGGGAGGGTGGGGGTGCCACTGGATCACCAGGGCATTTAATTATGGAGGTTTACCGTGATCGTGGCAATGGGAAGGGAGATTCAACTAGACCACCAGGGATGGTTATATTGACATATATCAGGGAATCGAGACTGGTGGAGGGGACCACTAGACCACCAGGGATGGTCATGTATTATATTTATCGGGAATTGGGGACTCAGGGGCCACTAGACTACCAGGGATTTATCTTTAAACATATACCATGTGATCATGGCTATGGGTGGGGGGGGTTCCACTTGACCACCAGGGTTCAGTGTGTGCTTGTGGATGGTGTTCTGGGTGGGCGGGTGGCCACCCATGGCTGGGCAACTGTGTTGCACACTGCAATACTGCAGCCCACCTGTGGGTGGCTGGGAGTTGTTCCTACTCTGCATGGACTCAACCTTGAGCTCCCCATGCAGTGCAATGCAGAGTTGTGCCAGCATATGCACCACACATCCTGGGCTGAATATCGGGATGTGCCGCATATGTATGGGCATGCCCCCTGCATCTGTACCACATACAATTACATTGGGCCCCGGCGCATCGGGATTTGCACTGCACCAGGCAGCCTTTTCAATATCCTGCTGGGGCACAATGCGGGGCTGCACTGCACAGCCCTATTGCATCAGGTGCAACCATTTTGAATATCCAGACCTTAGTGTACAGTTGCGGCCAAGGACGCACATTATTGGGAGTTGCACAAAAAAGTCCCTCTAAGTTGCCAACACTGGGGGACCCAACCCACCTGCCAGCACTGCAAGCCCTCTCCCACCTTCTGGGACACTGGGGAGCCCACTCCCAGTATCCTCAGGCATCTATGCCTTCACTCTGCAATGTGAGACACTAGGAGCCCACTCCCAGTGTCCCAAGTTATGCCCCCAACAGTATGTGACACTGGAAGCCCCTCCCAGTGTCTCCAGATGTGTCATCACTCCTTTCAGTGTGGGACACTGGGAGCCTACTTCCAGTGTCCCTAAGGGTGATTTTCTTGTTTCCTGAAAAAGTCCCTGCTGTTTTATTTTTGTTGCTGAAAAAGAAAACTATCCTCATCATCTCCTGCTGTCTCCTCCCACAACCCCAACCCTCCAACTGAGGACCTGCCACCCTCCTTTACTCTATACTTACCTCTCTGGGGGTCATCCGCTGTCATCTTCTGTGGACCAGGACATGTCTGCACTTTTCAAAGCCAAACAGCAAACTGAGAAATCAAAGTAAATGCTGTATAATGGCTATCAATTATATTTTCAACTTATGTTGATATCTCAGCCATTTTAAAGTATGTTTCCACTAAATTTTCATACATGGGGTTTTTGGGACTCTTCCTCATGAACACTGTCACTGTCATATGCTGAATGAAATCATCTTTCAGGACTGACTAACAAAATACCAATGCCAGTGTTCATGAGGTGGGGTCTCAAAAACCCCATGTTGAAAATTTGGTGCAAAAATACCAAAAGACACCCAAGTTACGAGCGGTCATAGAAATTTTCCTATGCACACGCGTAACTTTGGCAATTTTTTATATTTTCACTCCAACTCTTTAACATTTTTTCACACCACCTCATGAACAGTACAGCTGTCATTTCTCACATCCTGCCCAAAACATGTTTTGGCACTTGTGGCATGGAATGGCATGGTCATTGCATGAAATCAACTTTCAGGACTGATTAATTTAATGACATGGCCACTGTTCATGAGGTGGCATCCCAAAAAGTGCATGTTGAATATTTGGGGAAATAAATCCTAAAAATGACTGACTTATGTGCGTTCATTGCAATTTTTCTATGCACGTGTGTAACTTTGGTCATTTTTAATTTTGTTGCTCCAAATTTTCAGTATAGTAGTTTTTTCATACTGCCCTCATGAAGAGTACAACTGTTATTTTCCAAATGTAGTTTCTATCATTGTACTCAAGGAAATCATAACAGATAGCATTTCAACAACTATTGTTAGATTATTCCACCAGTAGGGCTTTAGCACCTGCTACAAGCCTTCTAGCCACCTAGAAGGCTTGTAACCGAGGTGCTAGGGGCTTACACTGGTGGAATAAGTACATCAATAGTTGTTGAAATTGCTGGCTGTTTGTGGTTCCTTAGAGCACTTTAGTTGGAAACTACATTTTGAATTTTGGGCTAGCTGCCCACTTTAGCGCACCACCTCATCCTGGAGCACAGGACTAGTAATTTGGAGACTTTGTGTCATTTTCCAAATCTTGTGGTGTGGAATGGCATTGCAATTGTGCAGAATTATGTTTTGTCATTGATTTGAACATTTTCTCGACTGGGTACATGTGCTGGGGTAATAGGATGGCTATGCTGATAATTTTGTCATGCATCTACAGAGGGATGGGTGCACAGGGTCCAAAGGACCCTGTGCTCCCACAGCAAATATGGAAAATCCCTGAGCAAGGGAGCATGGGACCCAAAAGGGACTTGTGCTCCCACTGTGACATAAGGACAGTTACGGAGTGTGGTAGACCCTGAATCCCACATGGAAATAAGGATACCAGTAAACTATCCAAAAAAGTAAGGAAATTCATTGCAAAAAACTTAATACATCAGTTAGGGTGATTACTACAGTGATAAAACTAAGGAAATATGACATTAGGGTTTCCAATCCTAACTCCTCACACCCATCCTGCAGGCACCAACAGGCATCAGGGGCCTGCCTAGTCATCAGCCCTAATGCTCACCCTATTCTCGTATACTGCACTCATCTGAGCCTTTAATTATGGAATGGGGTAAGCATTAGGATTAATGGCCCCAAGGCACACCCCCAATGCCCAACACCATATTTCCCTAGTTTTGTTGTTGTAGTAAACACCCTAATTGATGCATTAACAAAGTTTTTTGCAAAATATTTCCCTTCTTTTTGAGAAAGTGAAATGTTGCTCATATAGGATCCATAGGTGGGAGCACAGACCCATCCACTCATAAGTGTAGAGGCTTAGCACAACAGGGCCCTGTGCTCCCAGTTTTGCATAAATGGGATGCATATTTGGGAGCACAGGTTCTCTGGACCCTGTGCTCCCATGCACCCATAAGTGTAGAGACATAATGCAGGAGGGCCCTGTGCTCCCAATATTGCAAGATGGTTTCCATGGGTGGGAGCATGGGTCCTCAGGGCCTTGCACTCCCACCTACCTATAAGTATACAGACATAGTGCAGGAAGGCCCTGTGCTTTTAGTTTTGCATAATGGTATCCATAAGTGGAGTGCAATCCCTCTGTGCCCTGTGCTCCCACACAACCATGAGTGTAGACGCATAGTGTAGGAAGGCCCAGTGCTCCCACTTTAGCATAAATGGTATGCATAGGTAGGAGTGTGAGCCCTCTAGACCCTTTGCTCCCACCTACCCATAAGCAAATGTGGCAATATCTCAGTAACCATAGCAACTTTGGAAACAATTCCTTCACAGTTGCATTCATGACTTGGCCACCTTCAAGTATGCTTAGTACCCCTAAGCTACGCTTAGCAAAGAAATCTGTATCTCGAACCGTTTTCGAGATATAGCTGACAAAAGGCGCCGTGACCACCACAATATTATCCAATGGGAAAATTTGCAACTTTTTGAGTGCTGTAACTGTGGAACTGCTGTAACTATGGATTATGGAAAAATTTGTTCACTGAACCAGCAAAGGCATATCTGTGGGGCAAGGACTTGCCACCCTGCAAATTTCAGCCCAAAACCCCTAACTGTTTTTGCTTTAAAGTGTCAAAGAAACTGTTTTTGGGACTGTTTACTTGCTTTCACTTTCAGAGCATATATTTTATTCCCATAGGCTATAATGGGAAACTTTAAAGTTTAATTACTTTTAACTGACTAGTATTTGTTCACCAAACCTTCAAAAGGCACATCTGTGAGGCAAAAGCTTCCTACCCTGAAAATGTGAGACCACAACTAAATGTGTTTCTGAGAGCTAGGTGGAAAGAGAAATGACAAAACACAGATTTTTCTGTTTTTTTCCAACACTTTGTATCACAGAAACCACACAATGAATTCACGCTAAATTTGGCACATCCAGAGACCTAAACCTAGAGATTATGCTTGCAACATTTCATGTAAATTCATTGAATGGTTCCAAAGTTGTTTTGGTTCCGTGCTGTGAAAGAAAACACTCTGTTTCTTTCAAACATATCCACAAACAGTATCTCACAAAAAGTATGCTGAACATCTAACTTTCTCCCATAGAAAATAATGGAAAAAAATAATTTTAATACATTTTTAATGGATTCATATTTTTTCACCAAACTTTCAAAAGGCACATCTGTGACCCAAAAACTTTCTGCCCTGAAATTTTAGAGCAGAACATAAAGCTGTTTCTGAGATACAGGTGGACAAAGAAACATCAATAAACTGGTAAATTTAGGATTTTCTGATGCTCTGTATCTCATAAATCACAAAACTGATTCACATAAACTTTTGCAAGTCAAGAGACCTCTCCCTAGAGATTATGCATGCCAAATTGTGTGAAAATCCATTGAACAGTTCCAAAGTTATTAAGGTTCACAATTTCAGGTTTAACATAGAAATGTGGACCCAACCCCCTAACTATACTGGTGCTACTGCACCAGTATAATATATATATATATACTGTATATATATATATATGTATATATATATATATATATATAGATAGATAGATGCACACACACACACACACACACACACACATATATATATATATATTTATTTCAAAAGTTTTATCAAGAAACAGGTTCTATGTGATAACAGTGATTGCGAAAGGTGATCGCCGTTAAGGTGAGGGTACATCACCGGAAAATCCGAATTCAGCGATGTACATTCCGGTGCACAGGAAAGCGGCACGGGGACTTGTTTTTTGTTTATGTGAGGGGCTATGCCCTGCACCCCCCTACTAAAGGATTCTCAACTCCAGGGGTGCATATCGGGGAGTGCAAACCAGAAACAAAAATTTAAGCTTAAATGCGCAACAAAATAAACGTGCACCTCGACTCCACCAGCACCCTCACAACCCTTGCCTACCACCCACCCACCACTCCTCAAGGCCAACTCAGCAACCCACCACTGCACTACACCTCACAAACCCTCAGTCCTCTTCTGTCCATTGCACGGCATGCTCACTCCCCACCGCACACATGTGCATGTAATGACAGGATGTCACTATAGCCATATTTGCCCTCCTGTCCAGTAGTTCCTGTGAACAGGCACCGCTACTGAGTCACCTTTTTGTAAGTACTACAGCGATGCTCCTATGACAGGATACCCAGGAAACACATGCTGAGCTGGTTACAGCTTGTTTCCAGGTGCATCCAGGGGAGAGGGAAATGAAATAACAGCAACAGTGGGGATAATTGTAACATTATGAGCTATTACAGACAGTGTTTCTAAGCATGATTTCTATAATACAATAAACTGAATAAAAGAACAGTAAGACTAAACGTAGTGAGTAACAATGCAACAATGAGATGGGAGGGGTAGTGGCTAAAAGCTAGGGAGGGGGAAGAACTACAGTGGTAGCCATCGCCACTTTCAAAATGGTGCATGATGGTGCAAACAGAAAGCAGCAATATCGAAATGCTGCATTTAGATGAATGCAGTTTTAAACAATGGTATCAGACTGCATCTCACCATACCCTATGATACCATTGAAAGTGACAGTGGCTACCACTGTAGTAACAGTGAGAGAAATTCCTGGGAAAGGGGTGATGATCAGTCACTAGATCTACCAGATCTCTATTCCATCTCATAATTAGGCCAAGAATGAAGCTAGGCAGGAAATGGGAGGACTAAATGAACCACTGGGTCTTTTTTGGCTGATACAATCTATGTTTTTGTATGTTTCATTACATCTAAAGTGCTTTGAAAATGTAAATAGTAATTGTATTGATTTCCTAATGAACCTTGGATGTAGAAATCTCCTGCCTGTTCATGATATTGTAATATTAATATTCTCAAGGTCAATTTCAAATGGAGTTTTTCTCTTGTCAGAGTGGCCACAGACAAGGTATCAGTCAAACTTGGAAGATTCAATATTGTAACGGTCAAATATAAGCAGTTATATTAAATTACAAGGATTAGGGCACAATTCACATGCCACGGCCTGGTGCTTGAATGAGTTTTGCCTTATTATTTTTCTTTTGCCTAAGTCAGATGAGCTATTGACTAAATGTCAGCTGTACTTGGCAGATTGAATATTGTAAAGGTCATGAAAGATAGAGTAAATTACAAGACTTCAGGCACAATATGAATGCCAATTTCTGGAGCTTGTGTATTAAAAAGATGGAACAGAAGAAGAATCAGCATTTAAATTGCACTTTTCATACATACTGTATCCCAAAGCACTTTACAAGCAATGAGAGACTGATAGTGAAGTCACTGTAAACGTAGTGGCAGCCATTTCACACATCAGTACCCACTCACTGCCTTGGACAATTACCTGAATTGGTGTTGTGGGAAAGAGAATGTTGGCCAGGACACCAGGAAATTCCTACTCTTGCTTCCTGTGAGCAGGGGGACCCATTTTCCTGTGGGACCAAGATGTGGCTCCCATGGATCCTGGTGGAGAACTGCATACAGGAGACACAGACAGAAGACAAGGAATCCTTTCTGTTTCAATATCTCTTGTGGACAATAGTGGCTTGTGAGACTGTTGGGAGAGAGGAACAGTCTCAGGATGGCCAACAGTGGAGGAGCTCAGATGCAAGAGAGCTCACAGGCTTTACCCAGAGCAGAGGGAATGATCGGCTGGAATGCACCCGGTGGTGGCCAACAAAACGTATTCAACCCCTCAAAACACAGTTTTGGCTTGAAGGTGAAAAAATGCACCGCAAAGTCCAGCACATACGAGGAGTATGTCTAGCTTCAATTGCAAGAGCACGTCGGCTTTAAATCCAAACCCGGAAGTGCGACTTCTAAATGCCGAGACAGCTGATGATGCTTCGGAAGATCAACAAGCTCTCACTATATTACAAGACAAACAACGCCTTTGGGAGAAAGCTGCTATGGATTATCAAATTGCTCAGCTTGCTGCTGAAGAAGAGATTCAGAAACGAAAGAGACCCAAGGTAGATTCACCCTCAGGTCATACATAGAAACATAGAAACATAGAATTTGACGGCAGATAAGGACCGCTTGGCCCACCCAGTCTGCCCATTTCCCTACCTGATGGATAAGCTGCAGATCCTAGTTAACCAGCAGCCTACTTCTTCCTACCCCAACCCCCTAGAATTGCCTTATGACTGTCCCATGCATGCTTGAATTCCACCACTGTTTTTGACTCCACAACCTCCTCTGGAAGGCTGTTCCATACATCCACAACCCTCTCTGTGAAAAAATACTTCCTTAAATTACCTCTGAGCCGCCCCCCTTCTATCTTCAAATTGTGCCCCCTTGTTCTTGCACACCTCTTTTTTTGAAAGATGCTACCCTCTTGGACTTTGTTGATTCCCTTGAGGTACTTGAAAGTTTCTATCATGTCCCCCTCTCCCTCCTTTCCTCGAGGCTATACATATTAAGCTCCTTAAGTCTCTCTTCATATGTCTTCCGGTGCAGACCCTGCACCATTTTAGTTGCCCTCCTCTGGACAGCTTCCATCCTGTCTATGTCTTTGCGGAGATTGGGTCTCCAGAACTGCATGCAGTACTCCAGATGTGGTCTCACCAGCTGTCTGTACAGAGGATAATAACTTCTTGTTTCTACTGGTGATGCCTCCCTATGCATCCCAGTAGCCCCCAACCCTCCTTGCTGCCTTCTCACATTGCTTGCCCACCTTTAGATCATCTGATATGACTACCCCAGGTCCCTTTCCATTTTTTTATTGTTAGTATTTCACCCCCCATTGTGTACTCTTCCCCTGGGTTTTTGTTTCCCAGGTGCATTACCTTGCACTTCTTAGCATTGAATCTAAGCTGCCATACATTTGACCATTTCTCTAACCTTGCCAAGTCCTTCTCATCCTTTCCACCCCACCTTGTGCATCAACTCTGTTGCAGATCTTTGTGTCATCTGCAAAGAGACATACTTTTCCTTCCAGTCCCTCTGCAATGTCGCTTATAAAGACATTGAAGAGGACCGGTCTAATGCTGAACCCTGCGGTACCCACTGCTAACCCCCCTTTTTTCAGAGTGGACTCCATTTACTTTTACCTCTGTGTCCTGTTCTCCAGCCAATTCTTTACCCAGGCTATCATTTGGGACCCACTCCCAGGCTGGCTAACTTGTATATTAATCTTTTGTGTGGGACTGTGTCAAATGCCTTGCTAAAGTCTAGGTAGGCCATGTCCACAGCCCTCCCTGATCAACTACTTTGGTCACCAGTCAAAGAAATCTATCAGATTTGTCTGGCATGACCTTCCACTGTGAATCCATGCTGCCTTGGGTCCTGTGCCCCTCTGGCCTCTAGATACGCAACAATTCTTTCCTTCAGAAGTGATTCCATCATTTTACCTACCACTGAGGTTAAACTAACAGGTCTGTAGTTTCCTGCTTCTGCCTTGCTCCCACTTTTGTGAAGGGGAATCACATCTGCCCTCCTCCAGTCCTCAGGTACCACCCCATCCACCCATGATTTGTTAAAGAGGGTAGTCAGTGGTGTCACTAGTTCTACCCTTAGTTCTTTTAGAATTCTGGGATGAATCCCATCAGGCCCCATTGCTTTGTCCACCTTCAGTTTTAAGAGCTCTTTCAGAACTCTTTCTTCTGTAAATGGGCTGGTATCAACTTCTGTATCCAGAGTGTTTCTACTGTTTGTTTTAGGTACCTCCCCCTCTTCCTTTGTAAATACTGAGCAAAAATATTTGTTTAGTATCTCTGCCTTTTCACAGTCACCCTCTGCCCACCCTCCTCCCTTTATTAAGCCTCACTATCCTCCTTGGTCTTCTTTCACTCCCTGATGTACCTATAAAGGTTTATCCCCTTCTTAACTGAGTTGGCTATCTTTTCCTCGGTTTGGGCCTTTGCTGTTCTGACTGCCTTTCCAGCTTCCTTTGCTTTAACTGATGCAGTTCTCTGTCCTGTTCCTTCTGTGATTCCTTGTACTTCCTGAATGCTTTCTTTTCTCTTGAACCTTCACTGCCACTTCCTTTGAGAACCATAGTGGTTTCTTACCTCGTTTCATTTGTTTATTTGCTTTACACAAAGGCTTGTTACCTCTGTGATGGCAGTTTTATTATTCCCGTTGTTCTTCCACCCTCCTTCCTGCCCATTTGCTAGTGCATTCCTTAGGCACTCACCCATTTTGGCAAAGTCAGCCCTCCTAAAATCCAGTACCTTTCTTTGTATGGCTTGACTCTATTGCTGTGTTTTTGTGAACCATACTGTTCAATGGTCGCTAGTTCCCAGATGGCTACCCACTTCTATGTCTGTGATCTCTCTTCATCTCCATTTGAGAGAACCAGGTCTGAGATTGCTCCTCTCAGTGGGCTCAATACTAGTTGTCTAAGGCATGCCCCTGTAGGGCATCTAGAATAACCCACTCTTAGAAGTGGCTGCTGCAACTGCACTCCAGTTAACATCTGGCATATTCAGATCACCCATCAGCAATATCTCCCCTTTATCTGCCATTCTAAGTATACTTTCTATCATTTCCTTGTCCATTTCCTCCCCCTGAGAGGGGGGTCTGTATACAACCCCTGTGCGGATTGTGGTGCCATTGCCTGCCTCCAAATTGACCCACAGTGCTTCTTCTCCTCCCTGTTTACCCTTTTGTTCTGTTGCTTTGATTTCTTCTCTTATGTAGAGAGCTACTCCTCCTCCTCTTTTACCTTCCCTGTCCCTCCTGTAGATAGTGTATCCTGGTATGTTTACGTCCCAGTCATGGTTCTGTGTGTACCATGTTTCTGTGACTGCCACGATATCCAGATCTTCCTCCTCCATCAAGACCACTAATTCAGGAAGCTTGTTACCCAGACTATGGGCATTGGTACTCATTGCTCTCCATTTTTTGATGGCTTTACCTTCTGTAGCGGCAACCACCACTGACCTTTCTACCTTGGTCTTTTTCTCATTTAGTACCCTGTTTTGTAGGGGGAGGCTGGGATTTTCCTTCTGCTTATCAGTGCCTCCCCCCTTGACTTGTTTAAAGGCTTGCCAATGAAGCATTTAAACCGATTGCCCAAAAGACTTGTTCCCTTCCTGGACAGATGCAGACCATCCTGCCAGTATAGGCTGGTGTCCCTCCAGGTGGAACCCCAGTCCCCAATGAAGCCAAACCCCTGTGCTCCACCCCATTTTTTCAACCATTTGTTAAACTGCATGGTGCAAAGTACCCTCGCCTCACTCATGTCACTGACAGGCAGCACCTCTGAGAAAGATACTGTGTGTGCTACTTGTCTTAAGCCCCTCCCCAACTCTACAAAGTCCTTTTGCACTGCTCTAATCTCATGATGAGCCAAGTCATTTGTCCCTAGGTGGACAATGACGTCCAGCTCAGACTCCCGTGCAACTGTTCTCGTGATCCTAAGGATGCGCTTCCTGTCCCTCCAAGCCATGGCACCAGGCAGGCACCTTACTTCAGTTTTCCCTGCCCCCCAGTTCTATCCCCCTAATAATTGAGTCCCCCACCAGGAGCTGCTTTCTTTCCTGTGGTGCCCTCTGCCTCCTTCCTGAGGGCCTCCTTGTGACAGTTGTCTGCACCCTCCTTAGTCTCTCTCAGGTGCATCCATAGGGGAACTATGCTCCCCAGAATGGTGTATGGATTGTGGAGTGTAACAACTGACTGGGTGTGCCTCTGTTCCACCACCCTTACCCTCCCTTAGCACACTGTGGTCCAACTGCTGTGCTTTCTTCACAACCTCTGAGGTAGTGGTGGTGGCTGTGGTGCTCCCTGGATGGGGGAGGTTCCCTTGCCACTGTCCAGTGCGGCCTGAAGATGGGCAACTTCCTCCCTCAGGGCAGATAGTTGTCTGCAAACAGGTAGCATCTCAGCCTCCAGAAAGACTCCCAGAAGACTGCTGCCCCACAGCCATTACATTGTACTACTCCCCACATACAGGTACTGACTTGAAAATACATAAAGGTGCAAACAGCCCTGAGGGGAAAAAAGCTTGTTCACCAAAGATTTCTGGGGATACAGAAGTAGAATCTTCCCTCACATGGTCCCCAGATAACGCCATCAAAATGGTGGGGTGGCTGCTGTTAGATTCAGGTCAGTGGATCGCGGACCCTGCCATACCAATTCCAGGTATGGATCATACCCCTCTTGCAGTTTTAGATGGGCCAAATTCTGAGACTAGTGTTCCTGCAGCTAGGTCTGAGGGTAGTTTAGGACCTGGTTCTATAATACAGAATGTAGAATTATCCGACATAAACAGGCCTTTAATGGATCTGGGTACTGTGGTTAACCACAACCAGCCAGTTAGTCCTAAACTAGGATCAAAATCACCTCAACAATGCCAAAGTGGGGAGTTGGAGGAAAATGCCAACCAAAATAAAGCTACTAATGATATAGGGCCTGATGTTGATCAAAATACCCTACCACGTCTTACAACCCCAACTACCTCCTATGCTAGTCTTTTCATAAACCTGTTTCTTGGCTAAAAGACAAAATGCTGTAAGATCGAGGTTTTGGGACCCACTGATACCATGCCTGACAGATTCTGTGTGGGGAAAGTCTTACTTAAACAAATGCTGGGTTTTACACCCAGTGAGGTGTATGCCTTGATTCATACACCAGGGGACAATACGTATGACATTAGTTTTCATACACCAGATATGTTAAACAGATTTTGGATGAAATACGCATTATTAAAGACTAATCCTGCTTGGGTCCATTTTCAGGCCATACCATTAACCAAACAGACATTCAAGGTTATTACTGTATTGTTCCGTAATGAAGGCATTAATGTGGAGGATATCTCCTACTGGTTGGAGAAAAAGTGTACCCTGAAAGGAAACCCAGAGCCCATTCTTGATACAGAAGGATTTGGAATGGTGGTTGGAGATTTAAGTTAATTTAAACCAAACTGAAGAAGGTTTACAACATCTTCCCAGTTGCTTTTATTTGGGAAGGATAAAGGATTTATATTTTATCCAGGACAGCCCGTCACTGTTATAAATGTGGTTCTGGTAGACACCTTAGCAGGAATTGTGAAGTCATCAAATGTGTCCAGTGTGGAATTGGGGCATACAATGTCAGATTGTCATCATCCAGCTAAATGCTCACTTTGTGAAGAACCCCATGTATTTACTGACTGTCTCTTGGCGCCCAAAAGAAAACAAATGGAGATTTTTGCATACAGGATTTTTACCTAAATACAGCAGTACATGCGGTCCAGAGGCAAAAACCTGTACCTCTGCCCCCACCCCCAAGTAGGCCTGAAACCATACCTAGTATGGAATGGGCGGACATTTCGGAAATTGTATCAACTACTCCCTCCCAGGAAGAGGAGAACTTAATATCTACTAAAGTGGTGATTCTTACAGATTCTGTTGTGGGCCAGGTTATTCCTAATACTATGCCTCCCCCCCTTCCACCTGAAGAACCTTTTAACCTCATTACTGCTAGACGTCGCAGTTTAAGATCCAGGACCTCTAAAATACCTATATCTGAACAAGGTTTGATACCCCTCCAGAATGCATTTTCGGTATTACAGGAAGACATAGGTACTGAGTCAGATTCCACCTCAGTACATTCTTCACAACCTGAAGGATCTTCTGATCCAGAACCATCTGCTGCTGATATGGATACAGTGAAAATTAAAAAAAAGGGTCAACCTGGGACGAGAAAATCTACAAAAAAGAATTAATAAAAATAAAAGGGAACATTGATATGAGTTATGACAACACCCTTCTTTCCCCTTCCTCTTTTGTCTATGTTATTGAATATAAATTTGGCATCCTTAAATGTTAATAGTATTCAATCAAATAGGAAGCAAATGTTGATATATTCACTATTTGATGGAGGCAAGGATAATGTAGTTTATTTTCAAGATACTTGGTTACATACCAGGTTTGAGGTAGAACAGGCCACTGAAAGGTGGAAATGGGGTACTGTTTATTGGTCTGTTGGTGAAGAGTTATGCACAGGGGTAGGTATAGCAGTTAATAATCCTACAGCATGCCTAGTTCAACTTATAGATGTTTTGCCGGGTCGCATATTATTGTTAGATATGATACTTAACGATTTACACTGTAGATTTATTAATGTTTACGCTCCGCAAGCTAAATCTGTGAGAATAGCATTATTTAAGACTTTATTGCCCTGTTTGTTCACTTCTAGATTTGTGCTTTTAGGTGGAGATTTTAATTGTAGTCAGTATCACACGGATAGAGGTATACGATCCACAAAGTTATTTTGTGATACTAAGTGTCTTAATGATTTATTGACACAGTCAGGATTGGTTGATGTTTTTGATGTATTAGGTAAACCACAAAAAACATTTTTTCAAGGTACTAAAGCAACAAGGATAGATTTCTGGTTTATTTCAGATACTTTAACAATACAAAAAGCTCAAACTATACCAGTTGCACCTTCTGATCATGTGATACTTGAGATTACTATAGGTAGTTATGAAATAATGTATAGAGGACCAGGATATTGGCGTCTTAACCTGGAATTACTTAAGTTACCAACTGTTGAAGGAATTTTGTCAGTACTACAGGCAAGGAAATCAGTGGTTAGCCTCTATGATTTGTACAGAGATTGGTGGGAAGATACAAAAATAGATATAAGACAGTATTTCCAAATAATTGGCAAGATTAATGGGAAATTTAATAAAGATACATATATAAAAACTCAACAACAGTTTTTAGACTTACATTTTATAGTTGCACAAGGGGATTATATAGCCTTATCTGAATTAGATAGAATTAGAAAATTATTAAATTCAACACAATACAATAGATATAAATCCTTAGATGTAGAAAGAAGATTTGGTTCTCAAGGAGGTAAAGCCTTTATGGACCCCTATCAGTTTTGTGCTGAACAAAGACATCAAAAATATATGGCAGAGGTTTGTGACTCTACAGGTAAAAAATGTACGACCAGGAAAGAAATTATGAATGCTTTAGATAATCATATACAGCAATTATTTGATATGCTACTGTTTCTGGTTCCCCACATTCCTTATGGTTAGCTCAAGTGATTCCAATTATGCTTGATAAACATAGCAGAGACATGTTGCTTGTTGATATAACATCTTTAGAAGTATCAGCTAGTTTTTCATTAACAAAGGCAGGTACTGCCCCAGGGAGTGATGGTTTGCCATATGAGATATATAAAATAATTTTTACAGTATTATTACAAGAATTTGTAGAGGTCTTAAGGGAAATTCTGATTACAGGATTATTACCAAATAGTATGTCGGATGGTTTAGTGGTATTTATGTACAAAAAAGGAGATAGAACTAAGTTATCAAATTGGAGGCCAATTACCCTGCTTAATACAGATTTTAAAATATTTACAAAACTGTTACATAATAGACTTATACCAATGGCTGATTTTCTATTACACAGTTCTCAGGCATGTTCAATATCAGGAAGAAAGATTTCTGATGGTTTAATATTACTTAGAGAAATATTTCATAGAGGTAATACTGGTGAGCTTACAGGTCTTATTTTTAGTCTGGATCAAGCTAAGGCTTTTGATAATGTTAATCATGAGTATTTATGGAGTTGTTTGGCTACATATGGCATTCCTGAAATGTTTATTAATTGGATTAAAACATGTTATAAGTCTGCCTCTGCTAAAGCCTTTTGTAATGGGTGGATAGGTCATAGGTGTACTGTTTTAAAGGGAGTACGGCAAGGTTGCCCTCTGAGTGCTTAACTATATTTATTTACCATTGATCCGCTAATTAGAATGGTGGATAAAACTAGAGGTATACAGGGTGTATCCTTTTCCTGTGAAGACCCTGAAATAAAGAGCATTGCATATGCAGATGACATTTGTTTTATAATAGGAAATATCCCATCAGCACATAATCTGGGAAAAATTTTAACTCATTTTACGACTCATACTGGAGCTCAAATAAATTACCAGAAATCTTGTTGCCTTCCTCTTAATGCTGAAGATGTCACAGATGATATAATAATTGGGGTACCAGTATCAAAAAGGACAGCCCCTATTTTAGGGATCTTATTTGGTTCTGGAAATTTGGCTTATCAGAATTGGATACTTAAATTGAATGAAGCACAAAATAAGGTTAATCTTTGGAATACTTAGCTTAGCTAAATTAAAGTAAATCTACATGATAAAAACCTTTTTGTTACCTATATTTTATATTTAAGTACAGTATATAGCTTACCGTCAACTTTAGAAACCAGAATATATAGTTGTTTTTTCTATGTATCTGGGAAACCGTTTAAATCCAATTAAAAGAGGCTTACTATTGAGAGAAAAAGAAATGGAGGGTTGAAGATGATACAACCTGTGGTATTTTTTTCACCATTTATTTATATGCCAATTTATTCCCCTTGGTAGCTCAAAAATTAATAGATGGTCCCTTGGTCTTAGATTCCTTGGGACCTATTTTCTCTATTTGGCCCATGTATGATAACCTTCCTCGATAAATTTCAATTTCTTATTTACCTGATCCAATGAGAACTTGCTTTGCTAAAATAAAGCTATGGGGTATTTCCAAAGAGCATCTCCTTTCTTATATGTGGAAAAACTTGTATGAATCTTTGATTTTAAAATATTTTCAAGAGACAGCAGGATTTGATTCTTGTTCTTTGCCAGATAGAGTACTGATAGGTGAAATGCTGATTTCCCCTCGTATTCCTACTTTTATGTGGGATGTAACTTGGCTGGCCTTGCATGATCGCCTAAATGTAAGAGGAAATCTAAAGCATAGACAGGTGTCAGAGAGATATTGTCCTAGAGGAACATGTCCAGATGTAATTGAGACAATGCAGCATTTATTCCTAGAGTGCCCTTTTATTCAAGGATTTTGGCAATCTATTCAACATCGCTGGCCTACATCTCCATTTGGTTTTATGACTTTAGAAATATTATGCCTTGGTATTTTGCCTTTTCTGTGGATGAAACATGATAGAGTAACACTATGGTTATTTCTTGTTTGTTTTAAATTTTACATATGGTTTGTCCGGTGCAGATTGACTATTCAACAACTACATTTTACTTCTGACGAGTTGTTTTTTATGATAGAAACAGCAATTAAAGACATCAGGTTGCAAGATTATAATTCAATCCAGTCAACAACCTTTCAAGGAAGATGGGCCTCTATTGATTGGTTTTAATAGATATAAGTAAAATGAGTATGTATAGTAAGTATATATGCCCATCATATTTAAGCATGATATAGAATAAATAATTTAGGATTTGTGTTATACAAATATACCTATAAATTATATAATTGTGTTTAAACATATGGTTTAGTTAAAATTATTGTGTGACTTAACACTGTTTGGTTTTATTTTGACATTTGGTATCTGTATATTGATTTGTATAAATTGCTTTAGGTTTTGTACATTTTTGATTGTATGTTCCTTTCCAACTTTAATAAAATTCCCATCTCTTTTCAAGAGGTGACACTGTGGAGTTCCTGTCTGAGTGGACTGCTGGTGGAGACAGATCGATGGCATCCTGGGTAGAGGTGGTTTCCCTCCCACCCTGTATACCGAGGAAGTAGTTCATGTTGGAATTTCAAATACAGGAGAAGAATGTGCAGTATGAAGCAAAGATGCTGAGATGAACTTCAAAGCTGGGCCCAAAGAAATGTACATCGGAGCTTGAAGCAAGGTTGAATACCTATGGAGACGAGCCCATCTATTAAACTTACTGGCATTTGAGGAACAACATTACGGCAACAAATAGAATGAACCTTCAAGCAGCATGGAGCTGAAAGAAAGCATGACAGCTGTGGAGCAACCCAACATCCCTCTGTGCTCACAAACTGAGGAGACAAGCATCAATACCACTGAAGGTACAATTTTTTAAGTACTTCTACAGTTATACAAACTGCCCAAAGACCAACAACAAAAGAGATCATGAATAGTGACCTGTGCTGGGAACTTCACAGGGAGCGAATCAGTTGCAGGGGACGGGCAGCCTAACAGTGGTTTGTTAATTTCAAACACCCTTCAGAAGTTCAAAAGATGGTGCTGACAACATTGGCTGCATGCGATAATGTGACCCCACTTCTAGGTTCAGAGATTGAAGCTATTCCAAAGATTCAGGAGGAAATACCTGGGGAGATTTCTCTAAACAATGATTTACTGGGTATCTCACATGTAACTAATCCTCTCTTTCACCTGTACCTAATTTCTATGCTAATGTCTCAGGCTGAGGCTTAGAATTGTGGATGCTCTTCAAAAGACAGGGTTGGTCAGAACTGACAAACAACATCACTGGCTCTCTCCTGGACTGGTTGCGGTTGTTAACCTTGGAACTATAGAAGATGATATTGATTCTTTGGACTTATCCACTACTTTTGGCCTTACCAAAACCCAGTGTTGCTACTTTCAGAGACAAATGTTATGCAAGACCAAGTGTGGCAGCATTTACCACAGAATCTGCTCGAGAACATATGGAATGTATACCCTCTACTTCTACAGCTGTCATACAAGCAGATGCACAACTTCCACCCCACCCCCAACCTGTCATCAGATAGGTTAATGCGGCTATTACCCCTGCTCAAGGAAATTCTGAGAGACAGAATCAGAACCAGAATTCTAATAACCACACTTATGCTGGATTATTCCATGCCTCACCTTAACCAGCAAAACAACGGAATGTGTTACGCTTGAAATATAGGGGAGGCCTTGAAACATACGTGGACAGGCTGAATATAGCCATAAACTTTTGAAGGAGAACTTAGGCTTTTGGCCACAGAAATATATGCTCTAATTCATACATCTGGAGATCTGAACTTTGATGCAAGCTTCAAAACAGCTACAGGACTTGAAACATTTTGACAACAGTACCAGGAAGTCAAATACACCTAATCTGGTCACCTTTCATAGCCATTCTGCTGACTAGACCTGCCTTCAAGACCATTACAGTGCTCTTTAAGAATGAGGGGTTTCCATATCAGGTATTATTTACTGGTTAAAAACAAAATGTATGGTATTGGTGCAACCTGACTCAATAATGGACTCAGAACAACTCTGAGTGGATGGATAACTAATCCGAGTACGATAACCACAAATGAATGGCACAATACAACATCTGCCAAGTGTTTCTACCTCAGGCAAGACCGTGATTTTATATTCTATGCAGGACAGTCCAAATCCTGCTTTAGATGTGGATCATATTCCCATCTGAATAGTGCATGTGACCAGTTAAAATGCTCCCTATGTGCTGGAATTAGCCACATGAATATAAACTGTCCCAACCCAGTCAGCTGCATCCTGTGTGATGAAACAAACCACACTTATAAAAACTGTCCATGGTCCTCACACAATAATTCATCCACTGAACAGGAATATCAAGAAGATGTGGTCACACAGACTCAACATCAAGCCTCCACTAGACCATCTAAATCCAGGATACAAGAGACTTCAGAAACGCATCCTACAGCTGCCCAAAATTTTGTCACAGCCATCCTGCAGACACCCAAACTACACCAGAGACTCCACAGTTATACTCATCTCCTGCACCTCCTCCAATACCACTAACTGCAGATCGGGACCCTAAGGAGTTCGCAGTAGTGACTCTGCCCAATATGGAAACCACCAGTATAGACAATTCCTCTGGCACTCAAACTGTTATTGAACAGGTGCATACATACATACTCTCCAACATCTCAGGAGACAGACAGACCTCCACCCATGACTGCTGCCTGGGAACAAAGGAGTTCCAGAATAAAAACCAGGAGCAGGACAAACACAGGTGTACCCACTTCTAAATTTTTGAAAATCAAAGAAGTCACCATAGAAAATAGATTTTCAGTCCTTTCCTAAAGGAAAATGTGGGCCAACATGGAGAAAGATTCTGATGCCTCAGTGGCTTCATCTCAACCCGACCCTATGACAGACACAGAACTTGCTTCCAGTGACTCCAGACAATCCAGCAAGATGAAGTCAAAATTTAAGTCACCAGCTAAATGAGACTGTTAATGAACTACCTTAGCCTATGGTTATGGCTTGCAACATTTCTTGTGCTTCCTTGAATACAAATAGTATTAAAAGTCCAAAGAAGAGACATGCTACATTGGCAATCCTACGTCATTTAAAACATCATATTTATTTCTTACAGGACACAAGACTACAGACCATTATTTTTTATTTAATTAATTAAGAGTTTTACCAGGAAGGCATGCTGAACAGACTACTGCTCGATTCCAGATGCGTCCTGGGGGAGAGGGAAGTGGAGAAGTGCAGCATAGTAATTACAAAACTAGGAATAAGATAGTACATGGAAAAAATATTAGAAAAAATATATCAGGCTTCTAGGAAATGGTTTGGCAAGCCATCCTTCTGGTCTCTAGGGGAGGACCCTTGTTCAGGGGTAGGAATATTGTTCAATATTCAGGGAATCATGGTGACAAGGCTATTAGAACTGGCCCCAGGTAGAGCTCTATTACTGGGCACTTCTTATAATGGACAGAAATTTAGATTCACTAATGTATATACCCCTCAGACTAAATATTTACATGTAGAATTACTTAAGCTAATTCAGCCATACTCTACACAACCAGGTCTCTAATATTTGGGGACTTTAATTGTGTTCTTTCCCTTGGGGATAAGGGATGACCCATAAATTATATAGTGACTCTAATTTTTAAACACAAGGGCCCAGATATTCAAACTGCGCCACAAAGTAGCGAATAGCAGCAGCAGGCACAAGTCCAGTGCGCCTATGCGCAACACGCTGATATTCGAACACTGCACAGGCCAAGATGCACTTGCACCACAACTGAATATCATGCCAACTGTGCCATGGTGCAACCAGGGATGCACAGTGGCGCAGGTTTGATGTGCAAAGCACAACCAGGATGCACAGTGGAGCAGGGTAGCAGTGCATCAGCACAATCAGGGATGTGCAGAGACAGGATGCAGGGGTCCACCACCTATGGAAGATATGGGCAGAGGAGCACACAGCAGAACAGACATTGCCCCCCACACCCCATGAACCACACAACCTGAGGAGAGCTGGAAGAACCACTGGCCCATGGACACCAGCAACAATCCCACAGCCGGGGCATGGTGCCCCAGCACACCCCCTGGCAAGCTGCGACCGGCACACAAGGAGGACCGACCACCCCATGCTACACCATCCCACCAATGCAGAGCACACCCTGCACAGTGATCCCCAGACACCCTGCCCAGGAGCAGCACCCAACAGTGCAGGACACCCCATGCATGCCACCACCCCCACTGTGACAATGCAACCCTGTGCACCATGGAGCCATGCAAGGCACCCACCACGAGCACCCTGCAGCGGGTGGCAAAGACACCGAGCGAACAACTGCAGACACAGTGCTGCCCTGCACGGCCCCCGAGGTACAGCTGAGAGACTGACCATGCATTGGCACACGAGGTACCCCACATGTGACAGGGACTGCCCCGACCCCACCACCAGTGGTACAGCACCCTGCACACCCTCCCAAGGACACACCCCATCCCAGCACTGGCCACAACAGCCAGCACAGATTCCCACAGTGGTTCATGGAAGCATGCGCCACACAGGATGCAACACAGTGCATGGACAAACACTCACCCATACCCAAGGGCACACCAACACAGGGACACAGTAGCAGGTCAACAAACCCGCTGGCATGTGGCCTTGGCAGCCATGTACCCCCAGCTAGCACCCCTCCATGGCACAGGTGTACCAGCCACCCTGCACATGCACCATGAAGCCGTACACCACCAGCATGCGGCCGGAGCACAAGTGACAGACAGTGGAGCACATCCCCTGCAACAGACACAAGCAACAGCATGGAGGGGGGACAACAACAGCAGAGGCCACAGTGCCACCCGAGGCAGATGTGCACCATACCGGTGACAGGAGGCAACCTGGCATTGTGCCGGTACAGTGGTGTCCAGCATGGACAGCCACCACTGACATGCCAGCAGACCGTGCATATCACAGACATGCAAGGGTGTCAGCTGCACAGGCCATGGACGGTCTGACAGGGACGCCATGGACACAGTGCATGCACCATGGACCACTGCACACAGGCATCCAGTGCACAGGGAACAACACACAAACCACAGACAGTGACTGATTCCCACACCCACACCATAGGCGGTTCCTTCTGGACACACACATGCCCATGCCTGCACCACCCCTGACGCCATGCACACCACTGCAGCTGAGCACCTGTAGCTCGCTGCAAATCATAGACCACCACAGTTGTCATAACAAAACAAATGTATTGAACATAAGTGAGAAAATAACTATATACAACTATGTACAATGGGGGGAAAGGGCCACATACCAGGTGGGGGCGGGTAATGGGCAGGGGTGAACAAATGGGAAAGAAAAGAAGGGGTGTGAGGGTGGGTCCAGGGGGGGTAGGGTGATTCCAGGGGCATGGAGGGCCTATCATCTGCCCCACTCTCCACTTCTGTGGCACCTACTCATCCTCCACCTCCTGACCCCGTGCCGCTCCATGCGCTGGAGGATCTCCAATGACACCCTGGCCAGCTGCAAGAGCTCCTGCATGGCCCTTTCAATGGCCATCATTCACCGTCCACCTAGGACAAGGGAGCAGAGTCAATATGTGTGAATGTCCATCCCCCTGCAGCCCACCCATTGTGCATGCATACAGCCGTGGTCCACGCCCCTGTGATGGTGTGCAGCCACCCACAGTGATCGTGTCCACAAGACCTGCCTACCCAGGTGCACACAGTCATGCGGACTGCTGCACACACCCACCTCCCAAGTCCTGCACAGCACCACAGTGGCTGTACAGTGACATGGCTGTGCGGTGCGAAGGCAGTGGCACAGCCATGTACCCGGTGCACGCATGGACCACCAGCGATGCACACCCACACTTGCAGTGCCACAGGACAGTGCTGAGTGTACTGTGTGACATGCACGTCGGTGGTGTCAATGGATGGTGGCTATGCCCCGACACCTACCCCGCAACACAGCATGCACAGAATATCCTGGAAGAAAGGCACTCACCTGCATCCGCAAGATCCGGGCGCTGATACGGGATGGGCCCGGCAGCCCATGCCTGTTGCCATGCAGCCCCTCTTCATGGTGTGCCTGTGCCTCTTAGGCTTGGCACCTCTCTTCAGGGCCTAGGGTGCAAACATGGAAAGGGAAACATCAGTACAAACCAGTAGCAAGGCCTCCTCTGGTGTGTGCGATCCCACAGCCCAGCCATGCTGCAACCCCACCACCACCACCACCGCCCACACTGGACTGCCCCCCTGTGTGGTGGACACATGCCCACCGTGATACCCGGATGGATGCTACCAGTGTATGGATGGAGCACCTACCTGGACGTGGCACTGCACCTCACCTGGCACGTGCCCGTAGATGGGCAAGCCTGTCTGGGTCCCTCCACTGGAGGTACCCATAGCAGTGGTGACACTGCTCAGAACTTCAGGTGATCCTGGTGGCCTCCTCCAGTGCCTCTGCCACCTCCTCCCACACAGCACTCCTTGCCCTATCTAAGGGATCATCTCCAAACAGGGCCCTAGCATGGGGTTCTACAATGGTCACCAAATTGGTCAGCTCCAGAGGGCTCCACAAAGCTGCTCTCCTCCTTGCCATGTCTACTACACCTAGGATCACAAACTGGCACTCTGTAGCGCATGTCCGCCACATGCAGATGCTGCGTGGTACAGTGCTTCCATTCCGCTTTGCGCTGTCACCAAATAGTGTGATGGGGTGCACCCATGTGGATGTATGGCACCTAGGAGGCAAAGTCGACTGTAGGGTCAAGGGTCTGTCATGCACGGACCGCCAGAGCACGATTGGGACTCCCTGTGTGTAGCACAGTTGGGTGCCTGTGTGTGATGCCCTGTAGTGGCCTACTGCACTGTGGCACCATGGTGTCTACAGTGCTCCAGGGCATGAGTGCCATACATGTGAACAGCACACTAGTGCCACTGGCACAGTGGTGGCAGTGCCCTGCACTGCCTCCCATGCTCAGCACATCAACAACGGGCAGACGCCGCGTCCAGCACCCTGGGCATGCACCGTGCAGCCCACTGCACACTCCACAGAGCTGCGCCTTTGCCTGAGCACGCTCAACACAATTGCACAAGGCGCAACAGCCGATATTCAGCCAGCATATGCAAATCAGCTCATCAGCAATTCCATGGCACAGCTACTGCAATAGCATCCATAAAAGTTGCGCCTCGCCTCATTTGCTTGCCTTGCACTATATAAAAGCGACATGGGGCTGCAGAGGCCATAGTCAGGGCCCCCTACTTTTCTTGGCAAAGTGGGACCAAGTTCTGCAGCAAGACTACCATTGCCGCAGAACTTCTACGTGCAGTGGTTTGTAATTTCATGAAGTTCTGCGGCACTAACAAACTACCACATCACAGTGACAGCTTGTCATCCTGACTTCACTTTCATGGCAGTTTGTATAGTAATCAGGATGGTGGAAAGCACAGTAACACTAGTTCAAAAATAACAGACTTATAAAAATAATTTTATGCTAAAAAGCAAAACAAATGTCTCTCCCTTAAGGTCCTAGCCTGTTGCATAAATGACATATGCAGAGGATCATATGTGATAAACAAGTTATTTCTATATGCATGCTATCTATCTCCTAATGAGGTTTCCACTGTCTATCACTTATATATTTGTATGTGCTTTCTACACCACTCATGAGGTTCCCACTGTGTATCACTTATATATTTATATGCAATCTGTAACATACATACAAATGTGTGTGCGTGTGTGGTGAGAGAGACAGAGACACTGTGTGTGTGTGTGTGTGTGTGTGTGTATATTTTTTTAATTTTCATGAACTTGCATCCTCATTTATACAGGTCCCATTAGAAATGGAATAGAGGAGTTATTGCAAAACTCATTTTTAATGTCAATCTGCTTTCCCTGACACACTGCGTAACACCATCAGGCCATGACATGCATGTAAACCGATTGTGAGATAGAGCTCTCCAGACCAGCACAATGTGTCCACCATATGACAGAACACTGCACCATACCTTCCCAGGCTCAGATGTGTTCCACCAATCCTTGTGCTGCCCAGCCAGATCCCAGAGCTAATCTCTGAACCTGAGTTGCTGGCACGGAAACACAGCATGCTACCCTCTGGCCCAACAGCTGTCTCTGCACACAACACTTCTCCATAACTTTTAGGTGATTCTATCAACCAATGACAATATGTAATCAATAACCCTGGCAAAACTGCGTACAGTGCAATTATTTATTTAACAGGTCTATTCTTTCAACAGGTCTACACATTATTATATTCCACTTTTCTGGGCATAATTACTTTATTTTTCTTTAAAATGACGGTTGAATTCATTTTACCAGTTATTCATTTCAGATGGCATCTCTATACCTTAAAGGCACAAATCGGTTTGTACAAAGTGAGGTATGGACTTAACAGGTCTGTGCTATTGACAAGGTTTTGTTTAAGTTGGCCCTAGTGCAATAATGTAAGACTGAAAATTGTATTAGGCTGTAGTGCAGGCTGAGCAAATATCACCATGCCTGATGTGCAGCCACCGTCTCTGGCAGTGGGAGCTGTGGTAGATAAGTGACTGTTCATTTCTGTCGCAGATTGCAGCCATTTCATTAGCTAATGTATGATGTTGTAGCAATGATAACATCACATTCTGAGTATATAGGGTTTAGGATATGAAAAGAGGGAAGGAACCAGATTCTATGGAAAACAGAAATATTAATAAAAAATCAACAAGAAGAGTGAATTCTGCGGCACCGCAGAAGTTCTGCAGTAGATTACAAATTCTACGCAAAATTCTGCGGCCGCAGAATTCTAGGGGCCTTGGCCATAGTTTACTCCATACTGGAGTTCAGTGACATTGTGAAGGTCATCCAAACAATGCGACCAACTAGTTGTAGTTTGGATCTGGGCCCAACACCTCTTTTAGTAGGATGAGTAGAAGTTATCTGCCCAATCCTTGCTGACATTGTCTGGAAGTCTTTGGAGAGGGGGGGTCTTTCCTGACCCCCTCAAGAAGGCGGTCGTTCGACCACTCCTTAAAAAAACCCTCCTTGGATCCAGATTGTCTAGCTAACTACCGGCCTATCTCTAACCTGCCATTTGTTGGTAAGGTTATTGAAAAGGTGGTTGTGTTGCAATTGGATGATCATCTTATACCTCACAATGTCTATGATACTCTCCAGTCTGGCTTTAGGAAGAAGCATAGCACGGAGACTGCCCTTGTCCGGGTATTGAGTGACCTCCTAATGGCTAAAGATTGAAAGGCATGTACCATTCTGGTCCTTCTCGATCTCTCTGCTGCATTTGACACTGTAGACCATGGTGTGCTGTTGGAGCACCTGCGGGTTTTTTGCGGGCTGTCTGGTACAGTCCTCAAATGGTTTCATTCTTACCTCACGGACAGGTCACAGAGAGTTGCCACTGGAATTTATTCCTCTGGTGCTAACTCCTTGCCTTGTGGGGTACCGCAGGGCTCCATTTTAGCTCCCATGTTGTTTGCACTGTATATGCTGCCATTGGGAGAAATTATCAGGTGATACAGTTTGGGTTTTCACTGCTACGCAGATGATACTCAGCTGTATCTGTCCTTTCTGCCCGGTCAGGGTGATGCACTCTCTGTGCTGAATAACTGCCTTGCGGAGATCAGACTTCGGATGAGTTCCAGCTGGCTGAGACTGAATCCGGATAAGACTGAGGTATTGGTAGTGGACCGAGGCCGTCCGGGAGCGGGTTTGGGAGCTGGACAACCATCAGGTTTGTCACTTGGTGGTATAATGCTCTCTACCTCCGATCAGGTACAAAATCTGGGGATTATTTTGATGACGGTCTGACCCTAAAATCTCAGGTGTCAGCTGTCATCAAATCCTCTTTACCATCTCAGGAATATCGCCTGGTGAAACACCTGGTTCCTCTGGGTGATCTTCCAACACTGTCCACGCCTTTGTCACTACCCATCTTGATTACTGTAATTCCCTCTACCTAGGGCTACCTGGGGTTGATATTCGCTGCCTGCAGCTGGTGCAGAATGTGGCAGCTGGCTTTTGACTGGGACTTCTAGAACCAGTCATATTACGCCTGTGCTCCGCGAACTGCACTGGCTGCCTGTTTAGTGGCGGATCACCTTTAAGGTTGGTTTACTAACCTTTAAAGCCCTACATGATCAGGGACCCGGTTACCTGAAAGATCTCCTGATTCCCTACTGCCCCCTCCGTCCTCTCCGTTCCACCAACGAGGGATTACTGGAGAGTCCCAGGGTTCAATTAAAGACATCAGGATCCCGTGCTTTTGCTTTTTCAGCACCAACCCAGTGGAATTCTCTACCTCATTGGTTGAGAGAATGCCCAACCATCGATAGCTTTAAGATTGGTTTAAAAACATATTTATTTAGTTTAGCTTTTACTTAGTCATGGTTGATATGTTTTAACGTTGCTAACATTTTTATTATTGTGTATATGTTTTTACAGTATGTACAGTGCCTTGGATTTAAAAGGCGATATATAAATAAAGCTGGTTTGGTTTGGTTTGGTATTGCAGTCTATTGTGGTGAGTTGCATGCTGTTTGGAAGTGTGGACTGTGGTGTGTGGGAGATGCATGGGACTGCACAATGAAAGGTAACACCTGTCATTCCCACAGGCTCTATAATGACTGAACATGAGGAAGAGAAGGAACAGGGATGTTGGAGAAAGAGGAGGCCCAACTTCACCAGGGCAGACTCAGATGCCCTGTTCAAGGCCTACCTCGACAGGGAACTGCTGCTCAGCAGACAGCGGGGAACACCACGGGCCCGAGCTGTGACATGGGGTGAGGTTGCGCATGCCATGAACCAGCATGGCAGCCACCAGCGGTCAGTGCAGGAATGTAAAAAGAAGGTCGGCATGGACAAGAGGAGAATTAAGGACAAGGTGGCTGCCATCAGGGTAGCATGTGCTGCAACCGGTGGTGGACAGCCAGATGTACCACGCCTGATGCCACAGGAGGAGCGGATGTCTGGCAGCATGCAGCGTTGTGCCATAGAAGGATTTCCAGGTGGTGGCTTCCAGATGGGTGGTAGCCCGTCACTGCATGGTGGGTCCTGTGCTGTCACAGTGTGGGAGGTGGGGGGAATGCCACAGGGTAGGGCGGAGACATTAATGGTACTGTGTTCCTTACAGCTCCTGAGCATCTACAAGGGTCAGCGTGGTGGTGTGTCCACCGTGGGCGAGGCCCTGGACACAGAGGAGTGCCCATCCACCTACACAGGTGTCCGAGGGTCAGGACCACCGTATACCTGCCTGTCTGTCTGGACTGAAGATGGTGGTGCCGGTGTGGATGAGGCCCTGCCTGTGTCCCAGTGTGACAGTGGCCACAGACTCCAGCATGCTGGGACATGGACTGGTGCCACATCAGGCACCGATGATGATGCATCACACATCCCGGACAGTGATATGCGTGGGACGCAGGATGGTCCAACAGCCAGGAATGGCACGGGCTTAGCCATGTGTGGTGCCGCCGTGGAGGCCTGCGTGACATCACAGTCCCAGCCTGTGCCTATATGCCCCAGTGTGGCAGCACTGGTGTGCATCCAGGCTGGTGAGGCTGTTGCGGCCGCTGCAGTGGCAACGGTGAGCCCTGGCGACCGGCGGCGGAGGGCAGTGCCAGCAGTCAGCCAATGGTGACAGGGGGGACAGTGTCGGGTGGTGGTGTCAGTGCACTGCATGTGGACATGCCCCGGCATGGCTCTGGTGTGCAGCACCCATCTTCAAGTGGTGCTGCCCGGCATGGCCAGGAACACCATGAGGGACAGCATGCCAATCAGGCGGATGACCTCTTTGATGAGCACAGCTTCCTACTCCAGGCTTCAGTGGATCAGCAGTTGTGGCTTGTGATGGCGGTAGATGCACTCAGTGCGGTTCTGCGCCAGGCAGAGGAGTGGCGCAGGAGGGACCATGGTCTGCTCCTGGCAGAGATGGCCTGGCAGCAGGAGGATGTGACTGCTGCCATTGACAGGCAGACATGTGTAATCACTGCTGTCATGGTCACTTTGGGCACCCAGTTCGTTGCCCATGCGCCGCAGACACCACACAGTGTCACGTCCACCCCCTGTTCCCGACGTTGTGCGACGCCTTCCATGTCAACACCGGGTTCAGCTGTGGGCATACCGAGCACACCTGGCGTGGACATATTCAGTGAGCTGCAGACCCCTGCGTGAACACGGTTGCATTCCACAGCATCACCCTGGGCGACCGTCAGTAAGCACCCCATGAGGCCAATGGTCAGCCTGGCATGGCTGGCAGGTCTTGGTGGAGGTGCCCATGCATCCATGGTGGCCATGGCATTGTGCCATGTGACTGACCTGACTCCCACCAAGGCCACTGTCTGCGCTGCCTTGCATGCAGTGTGTTGTGCACCATGCAATGCAGGTGAGGTACCTGGCCCTGCACACAGCGGTCCATGTGCACACCTCCTGGCTGCTGGCCACTGTGGTGTGTGCATGATGATGCCTGCATTGTGCTGCCTGCCAGTGTGCAATGGTGCCCAGCATCTGAGACACTCACAGTGATGGCCACTGGGCATGGTTGAGTGTGGACCTGTGAGTTGCTAGGGGTTGCAGTCAGGGTTGGTGTGCCTTCTACCCCTTGTGTATGTTTTGTGGTGTGTGTGTGTGTGTGTGTGTGTGCGTGTGTGTGTGTGTGTGAGCATGTGTCGTGTTTGGCCTTGCCCATCCCTGATGGCATGTGTGGTTCCATGCTCAGACCCATTCACTTGCCGCCATCCACCTCTGGAGTTCGTCCATGCCTGTCTGTGGGTTGTGCCCTTGTCATTTGTGGTTGCACATGGCCCCATGACCTACCTGTGTTGGCCGAAGTGCTCCTCTGTGATGGTGTCCCAGTGCAGTTGCGCCATCCCGATCAGGCGAGGGTCCCTTCACCCAGGGGGCGGCTGCCCATCACCATCTGGACCAGCATCCTCATCATACCCATCACTGTCCCCCTCTTCGACCTCTATGGCTATCCCACAGTCTTTGGCCATGTTGTACAGGATGCAACAGGCCAGGAATATCCGCAGGCCTTAGAGGGCTGTACTGTAGGGCACCGCCAGATGTGTCCAGGCACCAGAAACGTGACTTCACCATCCCGAACACCCACTCGATGACATTACGTGTGGTGGCATGTGCCTCATTGTACCATTGCTACAATGGGGTCACGGGGCACTGGTATGGTGTGAGCAGCCAGGGACGGAGTGGGTATCAACTGTCACCTGTGTGTAGAGGGTGGACATTAGTATGGTGGCCTGCATTGCTCTGCCATGGGCTGTCAAGGCCGGTACCCATGGCACCTCTGACTATGCCCCCACATCTGCCCATGTCATCCGCGTGATGTGCATACTCACCCCCAGGTGGCCAGTGGGGATGTCCTCACTCGAACCCTGGCGCAGTGTAGACTGGTGCCAGATGAGGGTATCATGTGCTCCCTCAGGGTGCATGGCACAGACATTGGTTATGCACCCCCTGGCATCGCACACCACCTGGCAGTTGATGCTGGCAAAACCCTTCCGGTTGATGTATGCAACACCATCCGGGCCAGGTGGTGTGCAGATGGCCACATGGGTGCAGTCAATGGCCCCGAGCATGCCAGGGATACGTGCTATCCTGTGGAACTCTTGTATGTGTGCTGTACACTCTGCCTGTGTCCTGGGGAAATGGGTGTACTTCGCAGCATGTGGCAGCAGTGCGCTGAGGAATTGTGTGAGTAGGTGTGATGTGGCCGACTGGGTTATGCCTGTTGTGTCCCCTGTTGGTCTCTGGAAGGTACCCGTGGCAAGCAGGCACATGACAGCTGTCACCTTTCTTTCTACTGACAGAGCATTGCTCCGTCGTGTGGGTGCCTGCATCTCATCACTGCACAGCTCACAGAGCCATCTCAGGATTGCCCAGTTCAGGCGGTACTGGCCCACAATCTCTGTGTCGGTGTAGTGCTTGAAGGTGGTGCGGGCTCGGTACCACCTGTTGGGGGCATACCACCGATGGGCCTTTTCATGGCTGCGCCCCCCCTGCTGCCTGCCTTCTCACACCCCTCATTACCGCCTCCATGTGGAAGGTGGCACTGGCCATGTACCTGGCTGGTGTTCCTTCCCCCGGCAGCTGTTATCCCATTCCCCCCGCTGTCCTCTGTGATGCTCCCCCTGCACCGGGTACACCTCCGGCCTTTGGCTGTCCTGCCTACTGCCACTGCCCTCACTACACCGTGGCACTACCCTGTCTGTCCTGCACAAGTGACTCAGGCTCCCCACTCCTGTCCTGTTCCTGTGTGTTCACAGGTGTGCCCTGTCCTGCTCCTTCACAGTCCCACTCACTGCTACCCTGTTTGTGTTTGCAGTCAGCTCACTCCCACCTCTAGCTTCCCTGTAGCGTTCTTGCGCCTCTCTCTTGTTCCTTTTTATCTTGGATCATTTCCGCTATCGCACAAATTCCGCTAGCTCCCCTATTGCGCATGGCGCATGCTGTTGAATATCGCACTGCGCCATTTATTCATGGTTCCTTCCCCTATGGTTGTACATGCATTCATTACCATTGCGCTCTTGTGCATTGCAACTTGAGCGGCGCAGCTGCCTCCTGCTGAATATCGCACAATGGCGCATTTTCGTACTTGTGCTGGCACATCTCTGTTGCGCATGGCGCATTCCTTTTGAATATCTGGGCCCATGTATAAAATGGGTAGATTGAGAGATAGCTCCACCTTCAGGAAAGCCTCTCAGACCATACTTTCTATAAAGGTCTTCTTTCCACACATATTGATTATTTCTTTATGTCTGACTGATTACCATGCTCATCATATGTTACCATTCCTATAGAAACCACTGATCATAACTTAATTGCAATATACCTGTACCTTGGAGTTTCTCCCAACAAACCAGTCACTCACAATATTTGGAAGCTGAATGTCTCCTGTTGGATGATCCTGGTTGTTGGCTGAACTTCAAGAATTATTATGCTTGGAAATCAATGTTTGAATTATATGTGAACCCTTTATATTGGTGGCAAGAGACCAAAACTGAGATTAGACACTGCTGCAAAGTCAACATGTTTACAGAAATACTTGCAATTGCTTAGAGCTGCGAAATCAGTTATAGAGGTTGACCTCCCACACTGTAGAAACAGGTTTTGGCTATTCAACACAAATTGGCAAAATCAAGAAAGACATGTCTGAAGTTCAGTATAATAGAGCCAACACCCTGTTCATGGAACAAAAATTTGGCACCCAACGGAGGACATGAAATGTGAACCCCTGTGATGGCTGTAATCAGCAGGTAGAAAAAAATACATGGCACAATTAAAAACAGGATCTGGTGTTATGAGAAATAAAAACTTAGAAATGTCATTCATAGTAGCCTTCCACATGGAATCACTATTTGGTCTCCCCTTACCAGTCTCTTCTACTTTAGAAGAAGTGTTGGGCCCTGTTTTGTTCAATGTCTTCATTGAAGACATTGCAGAGGGGGTCAAGGGTAAGAGCAGCCTGGTCACCGATGACACTTAGATTTGTGCAAAAGTGGACAACGAGGAAGGGAGGCAGGCACTCAGGGAAGATCTGGCCAAACTCGAACACTGGTTAAAGGAGTGGAAGTTGGGGTTTAATGCTAAGAAGTGTAAGGTCATACACCTCAGAGCCAGAAATCCCAGGACCAGTTACTGGCTGGGGGGAGTGCAGGTAGCAGCTTCAGAGGAGTAGAGGGACCTGGGGGTGCTAGTCACAGGGGACATGAAGGTATTAACACAGTGTAGGAGGGCAGCAGCAAGGACAAATCAGATGCTGGGGTGCATTGTAGCAGGATCACCTTTAGAAAGGAGGAGGTCATCCTGTCCTTGTATAGATCACTGGTAAGGCTGCACTTGGACTACTGTGTGCAGTACTGATGCCCATACATCAAGAAGAATGTGAGATTACTGGAGGGGGTGCAGCGTAGGGCTAAAAAATGATCATGGGGATAGGGGAGATGCCTTATGAAGAAAGATTGAGGGAACTCAACATGTACTCACTGGAGGAGAGATGGGAAAGTGGGGACATGATAGAGACTTTTAAGTACTTGAAAGGCATAAACAAAGTCAGAGAGGAGGACTGTTCCACTTAAAGGGGGTAGGGTCACTAGGGGCACAGTCTGAAGTTGGAAGGGTTAGGTTCAGGAGGGAAATGAGGAGGCACTACTTCACAGAGAGAGTGGTGGTGAGATGGAACGTACTGCCGGAGGAGTCAATCGAACTGAGGACAGTGGATAGCTTTAAGCGGGGTTGGGATAGAGCCAGGAGCAGGGTTAGTTCAGACAAGAACACAATGGGGGAAAGGACTGGGAGAAGGAATGGAGGAAGGGGATTGGATGGGGGGGCAACTGCAGTGGTATTAAACTGAGAGCTGCACAATCAGGCAGACTTGATAGATCTGTGAGTCTTTTTCTGCTGGCAATTCCATATGTTCATGTGTTCTTCAGAATTTGTCACTACCTGCCTTGTCTGTAATGGTACAGCAACAAATGGGTAGGCCAGTCACACAAGCAGAAATCAGTGCAGTCGTATCCCATTTGAAAGCAGGTACAGTTCCTGGACCTAATGGTCTTTCAGGGAAATTTTATAAAAAGATGCTAGAGACTCTTATACAGTAGATTACTTGGAAATTATTTTTAATGAAATCTTGAATGGAGATATGATTCTCCCACCGTATTTGTCAGATAATCTATTAATTTATCTACACAAAAAAGATGAAAAATCAGAGATAACCAACTGGAGATCTATTAGTCTAATAAATTCGTACTGGAAAATATTGTGTAAAATCCTAAGTAATAGACTAGAGCAAGCAGCGCAAACCCTAATTTTCTCTACAAAAACCTATGCATCCCACATAGAACTATGTTAGATAATTTAATCTTGCAAAGAGAGGTTTACAAATGTCCCTCTACTATGGGTGATGTTCTCAGTTTGGATCAAGCAAAAGCATTTGATTCTGTAACTCATGAATATATTTTCAATGTCCTACACAGATATGGAATAACACAAGTTTTCATTAAGTGAATACAGCACCTACTGTATATAGATCAGACCCAGTATACCCAGTGGTTAACGGTATATTAGGGGCACATATCTGACTTAAAGAGGAGCCCGTCAGGGTTGTCCACTGAGCCTCTTGTTATATGTTTTCTTGATTGACCTACTGCTCAGAAAATTAAATGCAGATGTGCGATAGCCTATATAATAGGACTATCGGGCCTCCGCTTGCCACTGTTTTAGCATATGCAGATGATGTCAGCTTCTTAGTAGCAGACCATAAAGTCAGGTGAAAGAGCCCTGGAAGTAATCTAGACTTTTTCTTCAGTATCTGTCTCATCCCTTAATAAAAATAAAGTACAGGGATGACAATTTCTGTGCACCCTGATGACCAGGTTTCCCATATACAGAGGTAGTTGTTGAAAAGTTTCCTACCTCAAGGTACCACTGAGGTCATTTGCATCGACTGTAATGAGACCCAGCCTCATTCTGCCTCAGTATACCTAGGTATACCTCAGTACTGCAAACCTTTTCTATAACTGCCACTGTAGCTAGGATACAGATCAAACAAGAACCATTACTGATATTAGGAATCAAATTTGGAAATCCTGTCTCAGTGTTCCAAAACTGGACTGATAAAATTTAAATTGCAGATTCCAAAATTAACAGATGGAAATCGTGGCCTATGACAAGAAAGAAAAGAATATATATGCTGAAAACTTTCATAATTCCTATTTTTTTAACTTATACTATATTTTTCCTTACCACTAAAGTTAGAATCTCAAATGTATAACCTATTCTTTAAATTATTGTGGGGAGTAGACTGAATCTGGTTAAACACTTAGTTATGCATTGGCCTATAAAAGTGGAGGTAAAGATTTATTTTTATTTTTTTTCATTTTATTTAAACAGCAGTTTGAAAACCTTTGAGCCATAGGCTCATTTACAAAAGTACCTTGTCACAGTAAGACAAACCAAAATACACAGTATAGCAGTACAACACATAAGTACTAATATATATATATATATATATATATATATATATATATATATATATATATATATACCAAACAGCACTGGGCCCAGAACGGATCCCTGTGGCACTTCGCTTAATACTTGGATAGGGTATGAATAATATTTTATCAACCTGTTTTCTGTCAGTTAACCAATTGGCTATCCAACCTATGGTATGCTGATCCAATTTGATATTAGCCATTTTTTTTTATCAAAATGTGATGCGAGACCTTGTTGAAGGCCTTTTTGAAGTCCAAATATATTATGACAACTGGTATATCCTTATCCAATGAACTACTAATAGGTTCATAGAAAGTGATTAAATTGTTAGTGCAAGACCTTCCCTTAACAATTCCATGCTCTTTATAATCCCTGACTTGATTTTTTTTTCCATCTGACAGTCGGTTCTATTTTTAAGGAACTTTTCCATTGCCTTACACACCACTGACATAAGACTAATCGGTCTATAGTTTTCAGTCCCATTCCTATTTCCCTTCTTTTTATAGATGGGGACAACTATTGCTTGTTTCCAGTTGGAAGCTATACTACCTGAAATTAATGATTTGTTGAATAGTAGTTTAAGGGGGGAAGACAATGGAAGAGATTGTGTTTTTAATTAGTTTAGGGCTCATGCCATCAGGCCCTACTGCAGAATCTGCCCCATTTCCTTAAATGTTCCAACTATTTCATCTGTTGTTATTTGGTCAAGGTAAAAATTTCCTGTATTTGGGAAATCAACCCTAGGGTCAGTATTGAACACTGATCCAAAAAATGTGTTCATTTTATTACCTATATCCAGTGAGTCAGTTAGTTCATTATCATTATCAAGTAAGGTAATTGAATCAAAGCCTTGTTGTTTATAAATGAAAAGAAAGCTTTTGGATTTTTTGTTATTGCCAGTTTGAAATCAACCTTTATTCTATCCCTTCTAATTATATTTTATGTTTTTTTAATTCAAACTTATATTTGGCAATATTTGATGAAGTCTGATTGTTTTTCATTCTCATATAAGCTTTTTCTTTATTAGAAACTTGATTTTTGACCACTTTGGTTAACCAGAGTGGGATTTTCCCCTTTTGGCTGTGTGTTTTTTTTTTTTAATAGGAACATACAAGTGTTCTAGTTCTATGATAATAGATTTAAATAGAATCCAGCATTGTTCAATGCTCAAGTCCTTAAACAATGTCTCAAAATTATATCCCAAGATTACTTTATTAATTTTAGTATACTCAGCTCCATTGTAATTATAATCATAGCATACCTTACTTTGACAATGTTTCTGCTTATTGATATTGAAGGTTATAGTATTATGGTCACTATTACCAATAGGACTGGTAATTGCAGGGTTTGAAATATCCGATGCCAGATTTGTTAACTACCAGGTCTAAGATATTGGGTCCCCTAGTGGCTTTATGAATCATTTGTTCCAGCCCTGCATTTATGAATGAGTCCAAAAATAGACCTTCAAGAGTGGTATTTGTAGTGAGTTTTTCCCAATTAATTCCAGGTAGATTAAAGTCTCCAACTACTATTACATCTGATTCAGAGGCTACCTGCTCGATTTCTGATATTAATAATTGATCATGATGTAAATCTGCAGATGGGGGTTTATAATAGTTAGCTATTATAAAACTTTTGCCATTACGAGGTTTCACTTTAACATATATACCTTCTAGCTCTGCTGGATATTTTTTGGGATGTATTCTGTTGCACTAATTTTGTTAGACACAAAAAAACAAACACACACCTCCCCCTTTTTTTCCTGTTTCTGTTTTTATTAAAAGTAGTATAATCCTGAACATTTGGTGTACCAGGCAGATGTATCATCCCACCAAGTTTCAATTATTGCCACAATATCAATTGCTTTATCTATTAGTATTTTAGTCAATTCTGAAAGTTTTGATACTGTCAGACTTCTGGCATTGGTTGCTAGAAGTGTGTAAGAGCCTTCTTCATGAGTAGATTTGATAAAGGTCTTCCTTATTTTCCCCCCTAGTAATCAGTTTGAAGTGTTTTCAATAGTTTTTGTAATGGCGCGTCCCAGTACTCCTGCACCTTTTCTATTTAGATGGAGTCCATCCCAGCAAAATGGACTGTTGTCTCCATCAAATCTCTCCCAATGGGTAATACAGTGTATTTTATTTTGGAGACACCATATACAAAGCCATTCATTTATTTGCTTGATTTTAATTTGATGCGCCCTATTTGTTTTTGGTACTGGGAGGATTTCTGAGATGCATAATTCGCAGTCATTTTGTCTCATTTTGTCAGCAAGTTTAACAAAGTCATCTTTGATGTTATCAATAGTAAATTTCATAATATCATTAGTCCCTACATGGACTATTACCAGAGGATTTTTACCAGAATTTTTAACAATGTTACGGGCAATTCGTTCTATGTCTCGGATCCAGGCACCCCTGTAGCTTATGCACATCATATCTATTTTGTCCCTTTTACAGATGTAACTATCCATATACCTTATGATGGAATCTCCATGACTATAACTTGTATTTTATGATCATTAGAAACATCTGGGTTATTGTTTGGGTTTTCAATAGATGGCAAAATCAGGGGGCTAGGGGACTGATCAGAAGAAGGTCCTGCTGCAGCTAGTGGATTTATTTCATGCGCTCATTTACCTGGGGCAAAAAAAGATTTATTTGCATGTTCACTAGTTTCATCTTGGTGAATTAGCTTGTTGTTATCTATTACCTCAGCAGATTCATCGCTTTCTAGTGCTAGGTGTAAATCTATTCTGTACCAGTATAGAAAATTCTATACATCTTCTACCTTTCTTACACTTATTTTTATTTCATACTGACTCCATTCTTCTTCTGTACCGCCATCTAGCTCTCTTGCCCTTTGTGACACTCAATTTTGGGTATATTGGGTTGATTCATAGTATTGGTTAAACCTAATGTAAATAAAGTATTAATATTATTATGTTCACTTTCATTTTAAAGCTTACTTATTTTTTGTTCAAGTTCTTTGATCTTATCTTTTAGAGTCTGTATCTGAAAACATTCCTCACATTTTAAACCATCAAATCCTGACTGAATCTCTGGACAGAATTTATTACACAGTATAAAGAGCATTGCTATCTCACCAGATTGTAAGGTTAGAAAGCCTACATTAATATCCATATTTGGGCTATAGCAGGTACTCCTGGACAAATCTATTACCTGGTACAGAGTTTCCTCGAGCTACCCAGCAGAACCAGCAGACACAGCAGACATGCACAGATGTGCGTGTCTCTGTGCGCTTCTTATATAATTTTTTTTTAAAGATATAAAGGTGGAAAGTACTTATTTAGGATCACCCACAGAACTCTAGGAAAGAGATGTACAAATCACTTCTTAACTCTCATTTTCTTCTATCTCCTTGTTTTATTTTCCAGAATGGAACTGATGAGAAATATTTATTAAATCAACTCACAGAATCTAGAATCCCACAGAAAATGTGGGACACATTGTGGCTGTGTTGCCATAATAAACTAGAGGCTCGATTCTCAAAACCCTGCATCTGACGCAAGGTGCTTGCACCGAACAGATATGGTGCAAGGTGTAACTTGCATCCAGGGCTGGCTCCATGCAATTCACAAAGGTGGTCTGAGACAACCGCAGGCCGCCTGCCCCAAATGGGGCTTGCACTGTCCCTGTACCCAGAGATGGGCTGCAACAAGGTGCAAGAGGCACTGTGGCAGACGCGAGCTGCCACAGCCCGGGAATGGGATTCACAAACTGCACTCTGAAGGCAGAATTCTAAGTACCCTTAGACCAGATAGGGCTGGTCTAAGGGGACTTATAATATGCTCTGCTGGGCGCAATCCCTGTATGTGGCACTATGCCGCAGTCCTTCAGTGGTGCCAGAGCCCATGTCAAGCCCATTGTATTACACACACACACCCATCCCCTATGCAGTCCATGGTACATATGTTAGTACTGTCCCTTCCCCACCCCAAACCCTGATGCTGTCCCAGTACATTTACTGCTAGTGCCTCCTACATGTTAGAATAGTGCCCCCCCACCCCAACAGGAAGTGCCCACCCCATCCCCAGAAAGAGCAGGGGACCAACAGAGCCCTCCACACACCTCTGCAGTGGTCCCTGACTGACCAGAATGTGCAGCAGACTTACAGTGTACACGCTAATATTAGCGTGTACACAGAACAGTCCACTGCACATTCCGGTCAGTCAGGAACCACCATGGAAGTGTGTGGAGGGCTATGCTGGTCCCCTGCTCTATCTGGGGATGGGGTTGGCACTATATGTTTGGTTGGGGGCCTGGATCACCACTGGGAGGGTCATTGGCCTGCATTGGGGTCATCGGGTATAGGGGTACCAGCTGGGCGTTGCCGCATTGGGGCTTGTGGCACACCCCATCATTGCGCCATGTGTTAAATGCATGGGGGTGCTGCCGCATGTAAGGGGACTTAGGCTCCAGGACATGTCCCATACCTGAATTGGGTGCAGGGTCCCTGGCACAGGGGCCATCCGCGCAAGCTGCTGTTTGCCGCAGCTTGCGACAGACGCAGCCCTGTTTGAGAATTGGGCCCCAAATGTTCATAGCAAGCACCACCACAAAGCAATTCAAGAAAGATTTTGTCTGACAGACCAATGTGTACAAAAATTAGAAACAATGAATCATTTATTTTTTGAATGTTCATATATGTCTTCCTTTTTGCCTTCCCTTACATATTGTTGGGCACTCCCTCAGTTTTCTATTACTTACAAAGTGTCGGTGTATGGACAAATTCTATCCTGGTACACTTTGGGTATTGTTGGCTGTTATAAAATAGACCATTTGGCAAGTTCGATGCCAGTTTATCTTACAAAAAATATATTTCTATTACAGGCTTAATAGAGAAAATTAACAGTGACATCTGCCTTATATATAATACAAAGGCAAAAGGGTTCCAACGTTAGCACTGGAAAACTAGTGGAGACATTTGCTCAAACATATGTTTGAGTCACTAATTAGCATGTACAGGAGATTAGTGCTTTCTTTTACATGATATTTTGTGAACATTGTTGAAGTTTTTGTTCTGTGTTCATCAACAGACATGATTATGTATTTCTGATGTTCATTTGACTTATAATTTTTCTAAATAAAATTCCCCTACTCTTGTGAAAAGTTCCTTGGGTTCTTTTACTGCCACCTGAACACCAACCAGGACAGCACCAGAGATGAATAGAAGGGACATTGATTTGACGTCGCATCCGAAGAACAGCACACCCATGTCAGTACAGCATCTGCCTAGTACTGCACTTGGGTGTTGTTTATGGTATTATCCCAGTCTGGGTGTGGGACTAGAACGCCAATATTCTGGCCCACAGGAGGATGTGTTACCAACTAAGCCATTCTCACATTAAAACATTAATACACCAGGCAACTGAGCCCAAATTTATTTTTCAGGTTAGACACCCCTTGGGTTGCTTTACTAACCCTCTAATAGCTTTCTAAAGGCTTCCCTTTCCATATCCTCCTAATACTCCCTTTGCTCCAGCGTAAAAATTAAAAGAAACCTAAAATAGACTCATACTCCTTTTCCATCTCTTGCTGTAAACCCTCAGCTTGTCTTTCAGCCTTCTCCCTCTGAACTGAAAGAGCCTGTGGTGACTGGTGAGGCCACATCTAGAGTATGGAGTATGGTACTGGTGCCCACACCCAAGAAGGACAATAGACTGCTGTAGACAGTCCAGAGGAGGGCAACAAAAGATCACTGGCAAGCAGGGTAAAGCATACGAGGAACAGTTGAGGGTACTGAACATGTACTCCCTAGAGGAAAGAAGGAGAGAAGGGACATGACTGTGACCTTCAATTACTTGAAGGTATAAATAGGGTGGATAAGGATGGTCTGTTTAGGCTAAGTGGTAGCCATAACACAAGGTGATACAGTCTTAAGCTGGGGAAGGATGTTTATTTATTTATTTAGTTTTGTTGACCGGGTAAGTGCACTAGACAAATCCTGCCTACTTTCAGGCATAAGCTGGGGAGGGATACAGATGAATGCCAACTGACCTTGAATCAGATTAAGCAGTTTAGGAGGGAAGTAGAGGACTTCTTCACGGGAGAGGGTGGTTGCCTGCTGGAATGTGCTACTGGATGAGGTGGTCTAGTTGAAGATGGTGGGCAGCTTGAAGAGAGGCTGGGATAAATATGAGGGAGGTAAGGGTCATGAGTAGGGCAGATGGAAAGAATGGGAGGTTTGGGGGGAAGCAGCCTCAGTAGCTTAAGCTGTGAACCCTGCAATACAAGCAGACTAGATAGACCAAATGGCCTTATCCTGCTGGCTTCTTTGTATGTTTATATGCTTGCATATTACCACAGAGGCCTGTATCGAAAGATAAATTAAACCAGTCAAGGAGGGACTTATGGCTGTTGTGCCACTATGCCATGGGAACCAAGGAGATCCCATTAGACTGGGCATCTGTGAGTAATTCAGTGCTTGTCCCTGCAGCACCACCAATTTGTTGTATTAGTTAAACTGGAAAACTATTTAGATGACTATGTTATACAGCCAGAATCAACAATACAAATACAGTTGGGGTTTATTTTACTTCAGGGTTGCTTACAGTTAAATAAGCGTGTTTAAAATAAGTGCACCACCGCAAAATCCTGTTCAGCAACAGACTATGGGCCTACACTGATAACATGACTGGGAACCCAATAATTTTTATGGCTGCAGTGGGTGGAGCCCCACAGCCATTTTGAGATCGTAGAGAAAAAGAAGCTGACCGGATACCGTCTGCTCCTTTTTCTTTGGAGTTCCGGTAGTGGAGGAGAATGCATTCCTACTGCACTAATTTGTTCGGTGGCCAGAACATGTCACTGTCTACCGTGTTCAATATGGCCACTGGTGCTATCTACACAAGCACGGGAACTCTTGCATGCACAGATAATTCTGGTGGCTGGCAATCTTGGGCAGGGCAGTCTCTGTCGTTGGCTGTCTGCCATGTCCAATATGGCCACTGCAGCTATCTGCACATGTGCGAGAACTTTCACATGTGCAGTAAGCACCAGCAGCCATATTGAACATGGCAGACAGCCAGCAGCATTCCGGAGTTGACGAACCCTGTCAGCTTCAGCCATGCAGGCTCTGGCCAGATTTTGTTACATGTAGGGAGCTAAAAGTGGAGTGCATATAGCTGGTACCAGTGAGAGTAGTGAGACCTGGACAGTACAATTCAGCATGTGAGACCTGCATGTGTATGGTGTGGTGGTGGGCTGTACAGTCAGGCATGTGGGACTTGAATGTGTGTAGTGTGGGAGTGGGCAGTACAGTCAGGCATGTGGGACTTGAATATGTGTAGTGTGGGAGTGGGCAGTACAGTCAGGCATATGGGACTTGCATGTGTATGGTGGGGGTGTGGGCAGTACAGTCAGGCATGTGGGATTTGCATGTGTGTAGTGTGAGACTGGGCAGTGCAGTCAGGCATGTGGGACTTGAATGTGTGTGGTGTGAAGGTGGATAGTACAGTCAGGCATGTGGGACTTGCATGTGTGTGGTTCGAAGTGGAAAGTACAGTTAGGCATGTGGGACATGCATGTGTGTGTGGTGTGGGGGGCAGTACAGTCAGGCATATGGGACTTGCATGTGTATGGTGGGGTGTGGGTAGTACAGTCAGGCTTGTGGGATTTGCATGTGTGTGGTGTGAGAGTGCAGTGCAGTCAGGCATGTGGGACTTGAATGTGTGTGGTGTGGAGGTGGATGGTACAGTCAGGCATGTGGGACTTGCATGTGTGTGGTTCGGGAGTGGATAGTACAGTTAGGCATGTGGGACATGCATGTGTGTGTGGTGTGGGGGTGGGCAGTACAGTCAGGCATGTGGGACTTGCATGTGTGTGGTTCAGGGGTAGATAGTACAGTCAGGCATGTGGGACATGCATATGTGTGGTGTGGGGTGGGCAGTACAGTCAGGCATGTGGGACTCGCATGTATGTGTGTGGGGTGGGCAGTACAGTCAGGCATGTGGGACATGCATGTGTGTGGTGTGGGGGTGGGCAGTACAGTCAGGCATGTGGGACATGCATGTGTGTGTGTGTGGGGTGGGCAGTACAGTCAGGCATGTGGGACATGCATGTGTGTGTGTGGGGCAGTACAGTCAGGCATGTGGGACTTGCATGTGTGTGGTGTGGGGTGGCCTATATAATAATAATAATAAATTTTATTTATAAAGCACAATATCAAAACTATCAAAGCACTGTACATTTCTAATTACAGACATTCACTGAATTAATGCAACAATTAAAAACCTAAAATATACAATTATATATATTAAAAATCAGGGAAAGCACAAGCAAATAAATAGGTTTTTAAAGCAATTTTAAAGCTCTCCACTGTCTGGCACTCTCGTATCTGACGAGGCAGAGAATTCCAGGGAAGGGGTGGCAGGCAAAGGCTGAGCTCCCGAGGTCTTCAAACACACCCTGGGAATCTCTAGCAATCCCTCGCCGGTTGAGCAAAGGGGTCTGAGGGGGCAGTAGGAGTCAGAAGTTCTTGTAGGTAACTCGGACCCAGAATGTGCAGGGCTCTAAAAGTCAGTAAGCCAACTTTAGAGGTGATCCGCACTGAACAGGCAGCCAGTGCAGAGCCGCAGCACAGGTGAAATATGACTGGATCAAGTTGGACCCAGACAGTAACCTGGCAGCAGCATACTGCACTAGCTGCAAGCAGTGGATATCAACCCCTGGAAGCCCTAGATGCAAGGAGTTACAGTAGTCAAGGCGCGAGTTCACAAAAGCGTGGACCAAGGTTGGAAGGTCGCCAGGCGGAACAAGGTGCTTAATCTGGGCAATGTTCCTCAGGTGGTAGAAAGGCGATTTGACCATGGCAGACATCTGAGAATGAAGTGTCAGCCCGAAGTCAAATATCACCTCCAGATTCCACACCCATTCAGAGGTCAGGAGCTGGGAGCCCCCAAGCCAAAGCCCGGATGACCGCCTAGTAACTGACCCCTCTATCCGGCGACCCGGGTCCACCACCAATACATCCGTCTTGTCAGGATTCAATCTCAGCCTGCTGGAATTCATCCAGTCTTGGATTTCAGCAAGACAGTTATAAAAAACTGGGAGTGCACTATCCTGGTCAGGCACAAAAGACAGATACAGCTGAGTATCATCTGCATAACAGTGAAAACTCAGTCCGTACCATCTTACAATGTCTCCCAGTGGAAGCACATACACCACAAACAACATGGGGACAACACTGAACCCTGCGGAACCCACAAGGCAGGGAGTAGGCATCAGAGGAAAAATGCCTGATACTACCCTCTGCAATCTGCCAGTGAGGAAAGAATGGAACCATCTCAGGACTATACCCAACAGGCCACAAATGAACCGCAGGCAGTCAAGAAGTACCCCATGGTCCACAGTGTCAAAAGCTGAAGAGAGATCCGGAAGGACCAAGATGGAGCAGCGCTTCTGGTCTCTAGCCATCGGAGATCATTGAGTACCCGATCCAGAGCAGTCTTAGTACTGTGTCTCTTACAGAAACCAGACTGGAGGGGATTATAGAGATCATGGATGGTAAGATGGTTCTCCAACTGTTGCACAACAACTTTCTCAATCACCTTCCCTATAAAGGGAAGGTTAGAGATAGGTCTGTAGTTTGCAGGAGAATCTTGGTCAAGAGATGGTTTCTTGAGAAGGGGGGTAACCACAGCCTCCTTCAGAGAGCTGGGAAACTTCCCTGACTCCAATAAGCACCAGATTAAGTCTGCCAGCACTGGGCTGATCACCTCTACGCACCCCATTAAGAGGCGAGTAGGGCCCAGGTCTAAACTACAGCAAGTTGGACACATACTCCAGAGAAGAGGCATTCAAACACCTTAAGGGCATTAACAAGGTGAAAGAGTCTAACATGTTTAAATATAAGAAAAATAGCAAGACAAGAGGACACAGCATGAGATTAGAGGGGGGCAGATTAAGGGGGAATGTGAGGAAATTCTTTTTCACATAAAGGGTGGTGGATGCATGGAATGGCTTACCACAAGAAGTGGTGGCTATGAATACAGTGCAGGGCTTCAAACAGGCATGGGATAGGCATAAGGGGAGCAATACAAATGACTATGAATAGATAGGCCACTGACAGAGCAAAGGCCGATGGCACATTTATTAAGGTAGAAAAAGAAATGGGCAGACTGGATGGGCCTTGCGGTCCTTATCTGCCATTAACTTCTATGTTTCTATGTTTCTATGAGAAGCCACACGATATCCTCGGTCACCAATCAGTCAAAATCAGCCCAGCAAAATGGGGGGAATGCGTCCTCGCTCCGACCACAATTAGCCTCCATAGAGCGCAATGAGCGAAACTCCAACCTGATATCGGCAACCTTATCAGCAAAGAAGCGAGCAAACTCGTCGCACTCCACTTGCGACAAGGCTTTCCAAACCCGTAGACAGAGTGGATTGCACAGTCTATCCACAGTTCGGAACAGCTGAGCTGGTTGGTTTTGTGCAGAAGCAATCTCCCTGGACAAGAATTTTGCCTTCTTATGGGAGATTGATGACTGATAGAATTTATAATTTTCCATCAGTCTAAGCTTGTCGGCATCTAAGCCGGATCTACGCCAAGCCTGCTCTAACCTTCACCCCACCTGCTTCATCCCCCTCAAAGTCCCATCAAACTACAGGGACTGAGGGTGGAGAGTGATCGGGTGAACACGGAAATGAGAGAGGATATTCAGAGCTCCTCCCACTGCTTGATTAAAAGCCTGGAGTAGATTCTATGGACCCTTGCTTGCCTCCAGAATTCCTGATAGGTCCAACACTGCCAAAAGGCCATCAGGGGTCTAACCTCGTAAAGGGCAGTATCTGACCATCTCCTCGGGGCTGGCCTACCAGGGGGAGCCAAGAAGTTGAACCTGATGATGTGATGGTCAGACAATCTGACAGGTTCCACCACCAAATCAGAGGTCTCCGACCCCAGGAGGAAAACCAGGTCCAATGAGTGACGGTGATTATGAGTCATAGAGGAAACTACCTGTGTGAAGCCCAGAGAAATCATAAGTTGGAGGAAATCTTGTCCAAACTGCAAGAGTTCATCGTCGATCCAAGCACTGAAATCCCCCAGTACCATCAGCCTGGGGGAGTCCAACACCATATCGACAAAGAAGTCCGTGACTTTCTGCAAAAACTGATTCTCACCACTTGGTGGATGGTAGACAAGAACAATTTTGCACCCCACACCTGCGGCTATGGTACACTCAGAGGTATCCTCAACTGGCACATCGTCAATATAACATTGAGACAGGAGCTTGTGTATTGCTTATTATGTATAAGTTTGCTAGCTCTACCTAGATGGACACTGGAAGTAGAGTCAGGGGACTGCATTACATTTATTTTTAGGCTGTGCCTGGCAGGACAACAGAAGGCCAGCCATGCCAGTGAACAACTACAGTATACTGCTACTTCATTGCTTAATGTTCTTTGCCCAGAGCCTGATTCCACTACCCTAATAAAGCCCTTGTTATTTGTTTATTTGTCTCTGAGCATATTACAAGTAAAGTGTTAATAACTATAATTTGTGGTAAACTGTTCTTGCATTGAGTTGGTTCATGGGTGGGGTTATCCTATGAGGAGGTGCATCCCAGGGAGTGGTGCCATACTTCATACCAGGCCTACTTAAACCTTTCCCTGGGTGGAGGCACTGTAGAACTTAAATTCAGTCGTGGATACAATCCCCCCATCAAGATTTCTTGACCCAGGTCTGTCAGACTTATTTAAACCCATAAAGCAGATGTAGTATTTCACACCCATGGCAAACAGGTCACATGTTACACAGAAACATAGAAACTGTTGGCAGAAAAGGACCACTTAGCCCACCCAGTCTGCCCAAAGAATTCCTACCTGTTGTACCTCCTGGGGCCCTAACAGGTCCCTGAGGTCCTTCTCCCTCCCTGTTTTTCTGTTGTTATGCCTATATGTCCCTCCCTTGCATGCTTGAAGTCTACCAGCATTTTAGCCTTCACCACTTTGGCTGGCAGTTGATTCCATGCTTTCAAAACTCTCTCAGTGAAGAAATATTTTATGTCCCATTTGAACCCATCCCCTCCAACTTCATCATGTGCCCTCTAGTCCTGGTGCTAGTTCTCACTTGGGCGAGGTTCTCCCCTTGCACCCTACTTTCTCCTGTGAGGTACCTGAAGGTCTCGATGGTGCCACCCCTCTCTCTCCTGTTTTCCAGAGTATACATGTTGAGATCCTTCAGCCTGTTCTCATACGGCTTCCTTTTCAACCCCTGCACCATCTTGGTTGCCCTTCTATGTACTGCTGCCACACTGTCAATGTCATTTCGAAGGTGTGGCCTCCAGAACTGTACACAGTACTCCAGGTAGGGGCATACCAGGGAGTGATACAGTGACAGCACAATCTCCATCCTCCTGCTGGTGATGCCCCTCCCCATACAACCCAGCATCCTACTAGCCCTGCCTACAGTCTTGTCACATTGCACTGCCAACTTAAGGTCCTCTGATATAACAAGTCTGAGGTCCCTTTGTTGTCTTGTGACTGCCAGCACCTCACATCCCCATCTTATACTTGGCTACAGGGTTTCTATACTGTATGTGTATGATTTTATACCTCTTGGGCCTGAGCTTTGCCATATCCTTGACCACTCATCGAGTTTCCCCAGATCTCTCTGCATTGTCTCTACTCCCTCCTGGGGCTCTACCCTATTGCAATTTACAGTAGTTTGGAAAGCATTGTATCCCCATTTACATGTAATAACGGGCTAGAAATTGCAACTGCATAATTTCTGTTGCCAAAGTGTAAACCTTTTGTTTTCCAGGAGGCAGGCTACATCATCAAAAACATAAGAGGGATGTGGGATGATGACATTGAAAGAAGTCTTTTCAATGTGTAGAGAAGTGTTTTTCTTCAAGATGCAGTAAAACTTTCGTGTTCATCATGCTTTTGAGGATTTCTGAAAATAAGTTAAGGGTTTGTTTGGTCCTGCAGATGAAGGATTTAAAGGGAAGGCCAGCACTGAAATACGGAGTACAAAAGATTATAGTTGGATTCCAGGAATAAGAAGCAAGCATCACAACATGCAGTGAGCTCCTGAGAGAACAATAGACAATTTATAGCTTCAAAATAAGATACACTCTTTTAACATCACTGTGACAATATTTTCTTGTCTGCTTCTCCATTGTAAATATCATGTACTTTTCTACATTATCTACACTCCTTGCATTGTTGTAATGTAGCTATACATGCTTTTTGCTGTTTTTTTGAGCTGCCCTATATTGACTGCACCCTACTGTACTCACAATCATTACTGTACTGTTATTGTGACTGCTGCGCAACTGTACTCATCACGGTTCGACTGTACTATCATCACGGTGCAGACTGCTCTGCACCTTGTACTTCCTGTATATTTACCGTGCTACTGCACCTGCTCTTTTGTTGACTATTATCTCTCGCAGCTACTACTTTTTTTCTACATTAAATACATTACTGTTTCAATTATGTATGCACCTTAGCACCTTATTGCTGTATTGTCTTTTTGCGCTGTTACTTCCTGCAACCCTCCAGCCAGGATTCACCTGGAAATTAATTGCTAACAGCTCAGTTTGTTTTTCCTGGTAAAACTTTTTAAATAAATAAATGCTGTCAAATGATTTTTATATTTGTTTTAATAATTTATTTACCCTGGATAGACTGACTGAAATGAAACATCTCGTACTCACTGGGGTCCTGCTTCAACACGGATTTGCATCTGGCAGGGACTGAAGCATTGAGGGGTCAAGTGACTGGCTCAGGGTCAAATGGTAAGTGGCTGTGATTAGGTGGTTGGGTCTCCAGTTTTCCAGTTTATTACTCTACCCATAGGTGTCACTACCTCCACCCATAATTACTGAGCTCTTAGCCCCACAATGCCAGAGTGGAGTGTGGTTTTGATTCCTCAAGCAAACCCAAAGGCATCTGACATCCACAGCTGCCCTTCCTACAACACCAGTTGTCTCATATCCTCTCACCTGTGGTACTGCCACCAACTGGTTGGGATCTTCCAGCCTCTTTATGTGTAGTCTCCCCAGACTCATTAGAATGGGTTAGTGTCCTGACTGACAATACACATTGACCCATGAGATAGAATGGAGCAGGAATAGTTTCTTTATTAATAGCACTTAGAGCAATGTACAGCTTTTCCTGCTCTGTCCCATGACTAGGTTCAGATAATCAGTTACAGTCATGTTTTCATATCAGCGTGTGCATTGTGTTTGTAACCCTCTTCAGAGATCTCATCTTTCTCTTTTCTCTTTCTTTCTCTGTCTTTGTTTAAAAGTAAACTGCTAAATATCTCTACAATAGCTCTGTTCCCACCAAGCTGTCTGCATCTACCTCAGATAATGTGGATTTATTGCCAATGGTAAGACTCATACTTGACACCCCCCGTGGCCATACTAGGCCTAATTTTTATTCTCTACTTCAAATGGCTCTGGCCTGACTACAGCAAGTGAGCAAAGAGGCACATGCTGACTACATAATAAGAGAAACCATTTTTTATGTCCATCGCATGTGTAAGCAAATGTAACAAGCGCAGGTGAAAGCACAGGGCCATCTCATGCCATTGCATGACCAGCTCTGCAGGTACAAACTTCCTTGCATCTTGCCCACTCTCTCCCTGTTGTTACCTCCACTATTGATTGGGCCAGGCGCTGGCAAATCCAGGCTCCCAATTGGCTCCCTTTTTCTTTTCACTGTCTGAACTTTGCTGTCGCCTCCTAGCCAGAGTTTTAACTGGAGGAATAGCACATTTTTCAAACCTCGATAGCAACTCTGTGTTTTTTTTCCTTTGTAAGTTATACTCTACTGCCACTAGAGGGACATAATCTTTATCTAAGTGATCCTGCCTGTTGTTCACATAGATGCTTTCTTAAACTACAGCTCCTACGTCCATCTGACCAGCCCCCTCCTCTCGCCTCCTGCTTACAAATTCTTCACCTTCCTAGATCAATTATTCACTAATTTCTCTGCCTTATGAACAATGAATCCCTTACTGTCCTCTCTCCCCCTTGTTCTGCTCATATCCATCTCTTTACCACCTCCAGTTGCTCTCTATTCACCTATTCCTAATGACTCTCCCAACCCCACCAGTTACTATCTCCAATCCCCTACCAATATCCATGCTATCACTCCCTCCCTGCCATTTGAAATATGGTTTCACTCTACCACTATTCCTCATGTGGCTTTGATAATGGTGTCCACTTTCTCTGCAGTTCTCCACCTTCTTGTTATTCACTCATCCACTCCCTTCTATTCAAAACTTCCAACCTCCTCACCAGCCCTTCAAAATCATCTAAGCTCCATTTTCTCATACTCTCCCTCCTCTTGCTCTCCACCAGGGATATCCACCCACCCCCAGACCCTATTACCCCTTGTTCCTCTGGTGCCTCCTCCTCCTCTACTAACTCCCCCATTCTCTTCTCTCAGCCCCTACCAAAGGGATTAAAGATCTTGCATCTAAGCACCCGAGCTTGTTGCAAAAAATAGACCAGATTTAGACCATGGTGTACTCTAAAACCAGACATTCTAATCATCTCAGAAACTTGTCTAAAGAGCAGTATCCTGGCTACTCACTGCTAAGGCAAGACTGTGCTAGCAGGGGGGGTGGTGGTGTGGCATTTTATGTCCTAGCCTCCATCCAATATTCCATCATCTACTCATCCTCCAATCCTGAGACCCAAGATGCCCAAGCTATCCATGTGACCCTCCCCTTCACTCTCCCAGTATTCACAGCTGGCATATACTGCCACCCAAATGTCCATCCTTCGACTGCACTAGACCTCCTTACCTCCATCACTTCCCTTGCTCGCTCTGGGGAATTATTCATCCTAGGAGACTTCAATATAAATCAGTTGTCATCTAAAACTACCAAAACTAAAAAAGAAATTGGAACTCTAAACCTCTCCCAACTAATCTCTGAACCCACCTGCCCAAACCACAAGACACAACAACACTCACTACTCGACTGGGCCCTTATCTCCCACTCCCACCGCGTCATCACCCCTGGCATCCTCCCCGATGCTCTCAGTGACCATAACCCAATATTCATAGTTACGAAAGTCCACAGAACTAAATCACTTCACAAAATCATACAACTGCACTCTTTCAAGTCTCTTGACCTCGAACCTCTCTTGAGCAACCTTGCCACTTCTGACTGGTCCCCCCTAACCTCCTTTCCCTCAGTTGATAAGGCCCTTGCCTACTTCAAAGAAATCTTTCTCATAAACTGGAACATGTTTGCCCCACTCAGACAAACCAGAAGCAGAGGTAACCACTTACCGTGGATAACCCCTGAACTTCTGGCCTGTCTCAGGGCTAGAGATTGAGCCTGGAAGCATCATAAAGCTACCCAGCATCCTAGTGACCTTGCGAACTTCCGCATGCTCAGAAACACTTGCACTAGGGCTACAAGATTAGCCAAGTCTGAATATTTCAAATCTGCCTTCATCACCAACATAAATTCCCCTTCAAAGTTCTGGAAGGTGGTGCACACCCTATTTTCCCCCTCATCTCGCCCACTGCCCCAGTACTAAAAGTAAATAGCTCACTAGTGTCCAACCCATCAGCTACAGCTGCAGAACTTAACTCCTACGATCCTCCTGCACCACTGAGCTACTGAAATCCCTCCCCTCCTACCCATCTACCAGTGTGTCCCCTCCACCACCTTCCCACCTTCCCTTCTCTTTCACTACTGTAACCCCAAGCATTGCCCTAAGTGCCCTCCTCACCATCAACCCCTCTAAAGGTGCCTTCCCTGATGGCCTTGACCCAAACCTCCTCTCCCTCTCCACTATGGCCATTGTTTACCCCTTCTCAATAATCCTAACTGTCTCATTCTCTACTGCCTCTGTCCCCTTTTCTTGGAAACATGTTGTGGTCCTCTCTCTACTCAAAAGGGGTGACCCCTCATCCCCTGGCAACTCTTGCCCCATTTCTCTCCTCCCTACCCTTGCAAAGCTTCAAGAACACATTGCCCTCTCCCAACTCACCTCTTTTTTTTTTTTTTTTTGAAATTTAAGTTTATTGATTTTCAACAGATAAAAACCAAAACATACAACAAGACAGTAGTAACAAGCCACGAAATTACATGGTACAAAATAAACCCACGCCCCTCCATCCCTCTCCTCCCTCCCAAAACACCCCCACCACCTCCCCACCAGAGTGTACAAACCAAGCAATACTTCAGAACTGGATATACAGCATGTCCATCTAGGCAAGCGAGCTTCATCTCCCCATACAGGAAGGCAGCCCTACCAAAATCAAAGGGTATCTGAGCTACAGCAGGCCACAGAGAGAAGGTCATTGAACACTAATGAGATACACAGAATACAGCTTACCCATTTTTTCTGAAACAGGTCCATGTGGTTGCGCAAGCTAGCAGCCAATTTTTTGGCATTGAGGCCTGCGGAGAGTTCCATCAACCATTCAGCATATGACAAAGTCAGCTGATCCGTCCAATGCCTAAGGACCAGTCTCTTGACCACAGAAGCAATCATCGCCATGTGATAGCGGCGTTCTACACTATCAACCTTGGCATAGTTCCCTAAGATGCAAACCTCGGGAGTAAAGAACTCAGAAAGACCCAATAATGGATCTATATTATCATGAATAGAGGACCACAGAGGGGAGACTTTGCCACAACTCCAGAAAATATGCAAGAATCCCTTCGCCTGCATACATCTGGAACAGGTCGGAGAGGAAGCCTTTTAAGTAGGAAAAGCTTCTTAGGAGTGTAATACATGTTACTTACAATATAATATTGGATAAGCCTTAGCCTATCCTGAGTATGATACTTATGGAGATCCTTCCAGAGGCAGGACCAATTCAGAGTGGAGTCTGGAAAGAGGGAAGACCAAGTCCTGGAGCCTAGCAAAGGCTCTGAAACCTTGTAATTCAACAGAGAAGAGTAAATTGTCGAGATGGCATGTGGTTTAGCAGCAAGGGTTAGCAACTGAGAGAGAAAGGGACGAACTGCCGACTCCTGTATCGTGCCAAACTTACTGGCAATAAGATGTCATAATTGGTATACTTTAAAATATTTACCCTGGGGATAGCATACTTATCTAGGATGTCCGTGAGACGGAGGGAGGACCCATAACCGTAGAAATGCTCTAGACAAGTCTCTTTAATCTGTAGGAGCCAATCGGAGTGATCATTGAATTCCCAACCTTAATATTGGGATTAGGCGTAATCGGTTGACTCAGATCTTCCTTGAATATCTTAAAGAACGCATACACTGTGATAGGACTTGAGGATAGGAGAACTGTCTGGTCTGTTATCGAGTGTGAGGTATGGAATGGGAGTGTAGAAAATAGCATAAGGTCGACTCCAGAATCAAGCAGAATTGATTTCTCGATTTGGAGCCAAGTCGGGAAGTGGGATTAGGGTTAACGTGTAGCCACCTCCCTAATTTAGCCAGATCGCCCAGTAGTAAAGCTGCAAATTAGGAAGCCTTAGACCGCCCTTATCTTTAGGTAAGGATAGCTTAAAAAGGAACGAACCCCTTACCCTGCCAGATGAAATTGGAAAACATTCTATGGAACTGCTGAAAGTACGAGACAGGCAACCAAAGATTTAGTAAATTAAGAGGGTAAAAGATACGGGGAAGAACATTCATTTTTATAATGTTAATCCGACCCCAGAGGGAAATGGGGAGAGCGGACCACCGTTGCAAATCCTGCTGAATATGACTTTTAAGGTCGTCCAAATTAAGCTTTTTAAGTAGGGAAGGATCTGTCCAGAAGTGGATTCCTAAATATTTAATTGATTTAGGAGCCCACTTCATGCCAAATTAGCAAGATCTGATTTAGGTGTAAGAGCATTCAGCGGAAAATCTCCGATTTGGAAATATTTAATTTGTATCGGGAAATGGCCCCATATTGCCTGATTAGTCCAACACATGCTCTAATGACCCGGCAGGGTGTGTGGCGATAAAGAATATCATCTGCATACGCGAAGAACTAACTCCCGTTAGGTACACGGGCACCCTCTAATAGCTGGTGAAGATTTAAGTTTAATGAGGAGGGGTTCCAAATAAAGATTGAATAAGAATGGTGAGAGGGGGCAGCCTTGTCTGGTGCCAGTATATAGCCGGAACAGTAATGAGAAAAGCCCATTACAATATATCCTAGCTGAAGGACATCTGTAGAGGGTCTGGACCCATTTGAGAAAAGAAGCCGGGAACCCCATCCTAGCCAGCACTGCCCAGAGAAAGACCCAATCCACCCGATCAAAGGCTTTCTCAGCATCTAGCGAGACCAAAGCCATTGGAGTTAGGGGAGCGCCGGCATATTGAGAAATATGAGAGAGAACTCTAAGATGATCCGATGGTGATTGAGAATGGACAAAACCGACCTGTTCTGGACTGAGAAGATGGGTCCAGACCCCTTCACTGCTCAGCCAAGATCTTAGAGAGTATTTTCATATTATAATTTTGAGAGATATAGGGGCGATAACTCGCCGGGTCGTAGGGACTTTGCCTGGCTTAAGAATCAGAATAACGGTGGCTTCAAGAAGCGTAGGATCAATGACGGGGGAAGAAAAAAGATACTCATAGAGTTTAAGGAGCATCGGAGTGAGCTCCTTCGAAAACACTTTATAAAAATTGGCAGGGAACCCATCCGGGCCGGGTGCCTTATCCAAGGCCAAGGAGGCAATGACCTCTTCTATCTCAGGGAGAGAGATTGGGGCAGTTAGGGCCCTCTATGAGCTGGCAGAAGCTGCGGAATGTCAATGTCAGCCAGATATGTATCTATATCTAGAGAGGTGGAGGATATGGGCATACTATATAAATCTCGATAATAGTCCTCGAAAATCTATGCGACCTTCTTAGGGAAGTTTGAATGGAACCATTAAGTGTTTGCAGGCGCGGAATTAGTCTAGAACCTCTACAGACCGAAGCCTTAAGGCCAGCAGTTTCCCAGCTTCTGCCCGTGGTCAATATACTTAGCTTGTGTTTTAATCCAACAGTATTCAGCCTTCTCCTTAAGAAGATCAGTGTATTCACTTTTTAGCTCAAAAGGGCCCCAGAGAAGATACCGGTGAGGTAGAAGATTGAGCAGCCTCACTTCCCTGATCCCACTATTAAGAAAGTCGTTTCGCGCTGATGCAGTCTTTCCTGCTGGGAGGCTAACCTAATTAGCTCACCCTCAGGTAGCATTTTAAGGAACACCAGACCAGAGCAAACCTTGAAACAGTTCCAAGATTATCTGCCAAAAAAAGGGAGATTAGAGATTTAATGTGCGCCACCGTATTAGGGTCCTTAAGCAGTTGCGTATTGAGCTTCCAGGCAGTATCCCGATGAAATTCAGGATCCAGCGAGAGTCTAATCCAAACACATGCATGATCTGAAAGAATTATCGGCTCAATACCAGCCTGAAGGAAACCCGAAAGAAGACTCATACTGAGCAGGATATAGTCAATCCTAGACCATGACCTATGGGGCTGAGAAAAATACGAGAATGCTCGAAGAGAAGGATTAGAGAGCCGCCAAGGATCACACAAACCTAACAGCTGCGAAAAGTCCTGCAGAGCTCTCTATGAGGAAGTAAGAAACGGGTACCTTGAGGATCTTTATCTAGGAAGTGGCAGGGTGAAATATTCCAATCCCCCTAGGATAAGCTGAGAGGAAGCAGAGCACTAATTTATCTGAGAGGCCATTAGAAACTCAGGGCTTCCTCCAACAGGGCCATAAATAGAGCCCAAAACTACAGTGTTCCCATTACAGGAACCTCTGACCAAAACAAATCTCCCCTCTGGGTCCTCCACAACCAAGTCTTTCAAAAACAGGACATGTTTTTTAATGAGTATAGCTACTCCCCTACTAGAACTGGATCCACTTGCCGCATAAATTTGCGAGAAACCGGACCTGGATAGCCACTTATTCTCCGCCCTGACCAAATGGGTTTCCTGTAGCAATAAAACATCTGTCTGCAGCAACGCTCAATGATTGAAAATTTGGGTTCTTTTGACCCTCTCTCTGAGCCCACGTACATTCCATGACATCACCTTAAGTGCACATAGCCATTTAAAATTCATGTTGTAAGAAGAAAGACATATACATATCCAGAGCTAGAGCTAGAAAATGAGCACACCCGAACCCTCCACCCTATCCCCCAGCTTGCCGTCGAAACCCTTTAAAGGTAACTCTGACAAAGCAGGAATTATTATTGAGATACAAAACTGAACAGGATATAACCAGCAAACCCCACTCCCTCCCTCCAGAAAAAAGACAAGAAAATGAGCCACTCAACCCCTGTCCTCCCCATCCCCCCAGCTCACCCATGGAGACTCTTTAAATTAACTCTAACAAAGCAGGAGATAGTATTAAGATATAACAGTGAAAGGAATGCAACCAGCCAGCCTCCCTCCCCGAACCTCCCACCCAATCTAGAAAAACCCATATCCAGAAGGCAATCTGACAGGATGAAAATTTGACAGAAACCCCTCCCCACCCCAGTTCACCCATCTCTTCACAAACTCCAAACAGACAACTATTTACAACCTGGAGCCAGGACTGGTAAGAAACCAAACCAACATGGAAAACTTCAGCTCCTGGCAGCCAGACCACCTTCTGATCCAGAAACCCCAGCACCACCGGGTCAATTAACAAGGGGAAACCCCAAACCTCAAGCCCCCTAAAATAAAAATAAGACTCAATCCAAAATAAAGAAAACAGTAGTAGCCCAGCGACTGGGGCTGGATTGGCCAACCCCCCTTCCATAGGCTTGTAATTCAGCCTCCGCTAGATGCGAGGCCTTAGAGCTAACTACTCCCCACCTGCCCCCAAACTGCCAATTACCACACCAGTTATAAAAATAAAATAAAATAATCTCCTCCGATGCTACCCCCCTTTCTATTTAAATAGCAGAACGGTAAACGAGATGAATCTAATCCAGAATTAACATCAACTCACCCCCTGTCTCAGGTGCCAAAGAGGGGGATTCAAAATCGGTAACCAGGCCCATTGTGAAGGACTGATCCTACTGGCCGCTTGATTCCAGTGGGCACCAATTGCACAGGACCAAGCCAGTCCAACAGTCAGGAGGTTACCCCGCAACTGTTACCTTATAAAATGAGTTCCAGGAATAAACCGCAGATCTCATCATCTCGGCCCGTCCTTCTCTTACCCGACCACCCAGGACATCACCCAGCTCCCCAGGCCAATGAGTGATCACAGCACAGGTAAGAGAGTCAGATAACAGCCGGAAGAGGGAGGTAACACCCGGTATCCCTAAAAGTAATCGGAGAAAAACCAATAGGGAAACCGGAGAATAAAGCAAAAAAAGGAAAAAAAAAAATAAAAGGGGAAAGCTCAGTATCTTCTAGCAGATCAATTAAAACCAGCCCTCTTATATAACTGCAGATGCATCCAGTCTCTCAACCCTGAGATTTAAACAGATCGGAAGTCTGGTAGAGCGGTCCTTACAAGCCGCTTTCTGTAATTGAAACTATGAGTGGTACTACCAATCGAAACTCTTAGAATAGCAGGATACATCATTCTAAAAGGGATGGACGCCAGCGATCAACTTCGGACCGTGGATGAAAGGCGCCTCTTCTCTCTCATTTCTTTCGGGAGATCTTGGGCAATATGAATCTTCACCGACCTCATGCAACTCTTGTAGGTCCCGAGACCTACCATAAACGTAGCTGCCTTCGATGAAACTTAAGAACTTCATTATGATAGGACGCGGGGGAACCAGGCAGTGGTCGAGGTCTCAGCGACCGATGGGCCCTCTCGATGTGGTAGCTTGGGCTAATCGGTGATGGGCCTACCACCTTAACAAGGAATTTCTGGAGAAAAGCCATTAGGTCGGGCCCTTCCTCCATCTCCGGCAGGCCCAAGATCAACAGATTGTTCCGTCGGTTACGTCCCTCTAAATCTTCAGTTTTGGACTGTAGTTTCCGCACCTGTTGGGTTAGTCCAGCCATCTCCACTTCTGCTTTGGCCTTCCATTGCTCCAACGAAAACACTCTGGCCTCCGCATCGGATACCCATGTAGACAGGGAGGAAAGGTCGCTCCTTAGGGACTTCAACTCCACGGTGATGTCCTGAAGGATGCCCTTCAGTGGAGTTAACTCCTGCATAAATTTATCCTCCGTTAGGGGGCTGGATGACTAGATTTTTTCTCCACATTTCTCCGACCCCAGTCCCGCCTGATTCATGACTTCTTGGGAACTTTTCAGGGTCGAGGCGGCGTAGCCTTATGCGCTGCTTCCTATCCACCTCCATCTTTCTTTGTAGGTGAGATAAATCAGCAGAAACACCCACTCAGGTCGTATAATCGGTGTTTAAACGCCCCTTGGTACAATTTTCAAAAACGCTAATGCCTCGGGGAATTCAGAATCAAGCGATTAGGTGGCAAGAGGGAGAGTTCTCAGGCCCCAGCTGCCATTCAGCAAGCTGCCATCACGTGACCTCCCAACTCACCCTCTTTTCTAACTGACACCTCCTTTTTACCCCTTTCCCATCTGGTTTCAGGAAAACCATCCAACCACCACCTCTCTCCTATGGCTCACAGATTCCATCCTAACCGGATGGACAATGGGCAAATTACCTCTGCCATTTTGTCGACCTGGCCAAGGCCTTCGACACCATCTCTCACTTCCTTCTCCTCAACTCACTCCCAGCACCTGACTTATTTCCCTCTGCCACAAACTGGTTCAAGGCCTACCTTATTGGTAGAACCCAATTAGTTAAGATCTTGGATGCCACTTCTCCTCCCCTCCTGATTAGCACTGGAGTCCCCCAGGGCTCAGTATTAGGGCCCCTCCTATTCTCCATCTTCTTAAATGACCTTCCCTCTGTTTACTTCCCCATCCTCTGCTATACATATGTATGCAGATGATACAGTCCTGTATGCATTTGGCTCCTGTCCTGTTGAGGTTACAACCAGCTTACAGCAAGACTTCGACAAGGTTCAGTTCTGGTTTGCTAACCATAAGCTTTTTCTCAATGCCAAAAAGACTATCTCCATGACCTTTGGCACAAGGCAGAGACTCTCTAGGCTTCCCTCCCTATTCACTTTTTACACCCTTGAGGGAACTGTACTTGAGGACACATCCTTCTTCAGGTACTTAGGTGTTTCATTGGACCAACATCTAAACTTCTTTGGACATATTGCGCCATCCAAACAAAACTGTGCCCCCAAGCTTGGTGCCTAGTTCAGGAACCATAGTTGCATCCCTCCTACAGCTAGGCGTGAACTTGTTCGGAAGATGTTACTGCCCATTTTTGACTACTGTGAAAAAGTCTATGGTGCTGCTACAAAGTCCTCCCTGGCCAGACTGGACATCCTCTTCAATTCTTTCTGTTACTTTGCCCTGGTTGCCGCCCCTCACACCCATCACTGCGATCTTTATCGTGCCTTATCCTTCGCCTCCCTTACAAACAGGCGACTCTCCCACTGTGCTAAATTCACCTCCAAGCACTGGTTGGGTGAGCTCCCTTCCTGTCTCACCTCCTCCTTTATAACTCCACCACCCTCCCATTCCCTTAGATCAACCGGCTCTCATACCCTAGTTGTCCCCCGCAGATCCAACCAAATTGGAAAATCCAGTTGCTCTCAACACCTCCCAAAAATGTGGATTTTCCTCCCCCCCAAATCCAGCACTCATCCTCTGCCTACTCCATCAGCTCTGCCCTCAATAATTACCTTCACCTAGCTTCTCCTGCCATGTCCCTCCCCAATTCCCTCCTCTAAACCCTAGTCAGACCCTACCCCATACAGTCACCTTCATTTTACCCTGTGCACACCCACCCCCTTTAGCTCTTCTCCCCTTCCCCTTAATTGCTCCCCCCTTACTTGCCTCCCTTGATCTCTCACAGAATGTAAAGGACCCTGAATGCTCTCCATGGGTCCCTTTCCTGCCCCCCAAGGGTCTTGTATCTCTGATCTACTCCCTCGCCCCACCAACTTAAAGGGTCTCTCTGGAACACTGCCTTAACCTTTTCTCTGGTCCCCCCCAGTCCCCTTGCAGGGTTCCTCACATCCTGAAGGGGTCTCAAGGGGCACGACTCTTCCCCTTCCCCTTCCCCCACCACACCCCTCCCTCCCCTTTTCAACTTTTCTTTCATGTAAGCACTTATTTACTTACTATGGTCCACTTTTTCTACATGTTATGTGCAACACTGGGCTGGCAGTATAGCCTAGAGGTTAGAGTAACGAGCTGTGAACAAGCTTGGTACTGTGGTGCTCTGCTCTAAAGACGGTGGAATGAGATGAGTGAGACACCAAGGTCCAAATTATTGCACATAAGATAAAATTTACCCAGACAAGGATAGGCAGGAGTCATCCAAGACATTGCAGAGGGTCTGGAAGGAAAGGTATGCCTCTTTGCAGATGACACAATGATCTGTAACAGAGTTGATACACAAGGGGGGTAGAGAGGATGAGAAGGGACTTGGAAAGGTTGGAGGAATGGTCAGACATATGGCAACTTAGATTAAATGCAAAGAAGTGCAAAGTAATGCACCTGGTAATAAAAATCCAGGAGAAGAGTACACAATAGCAGGGGCGGTACTAACAACAACAGTAATGGAAAGGGACCTGGGGGTAGTCATATCAGATGACCTAAAGGTGGGTAAGCAATGTGAGAAGTCAGTAAGGAGAGCCAGGGGGATACTGGGATGCATAGGAAGGGGCATCACAAGTAGAAAAAGTGAAGTGGTTATCCCTCAGTACAGACAGTTGGTGAGACCCCATCTGGAGTACTGTGTGCAGTTTTGGAGACCTCATCTATGTAAGAACATAGACAGGATGGAAGCAGTCCAGAGGAGGGCAACTAAAATGGTGCAAGGTCCACATCAGAAACCATATGAAGAGAGACTGAGAGAGCTTAATATGTATACCCTTGATGAAAGGAGGGACAGGGGGGACATGATAGAAACTTTTAAGTACCTCAAGGGAATCAACAAATTCCAGGAGGGTAGCATCTTTCAGAAAAGAGATGTGCAAGAACAAGGGGGCACAATTTAAAGATAGAGGGGACGGCTCAGGGTAATGGGAGGACTTTTTTCACGGAGAGAGTGGTGGACGCATGGAACCGCCATCCTGGAGAGATTGTGGGGTCTAAAACAGTGGGGGAATTCAAACATGTATGGGACGGACATAAGGCAATTATAGTGGGGGGTTGCAGGAAGTAGGCTGTTGGTTAACTAGAATCTGCAGCTTATCCAATAGGTAGGGAAATGGGCAGACTGGGTGGGCCAAGTGGTCCTTATCTGCCATCAAAGTCTATGTTTCTATGTTACCCTCAGGGCGTTTATTTAGTACCAGTGGGTAGGGAGACACAGTCACAAGAGAAGTTAGGCACCACAACCACAGAGCGATAGAATAGAATTACTTCTATCTAACACTGCTAAAATAATTACACAAAGTATTTTGATATGCACCTTGGCCTACTGCCACTATACTTCTAAAATTCCTTAGCAGTAACCTGTAAGTGAAAATAATACTTAGATGGAAATCAGGTGTTATTCACTACCCACAATATCTGGTTTTACAATGACCACAGAATTATCACAAAGTCCAAATGTCTGAAGTCTTCGTGCGCACCGTCGTTCTTCGTTGGTAGCTACAGGGGAAGTAAACAGAACTGTAGAACACTAAAACACAATTCCCAGCAAGGATCTAGATAAGGCCACTGGGGAGGTGAGAGGTTTTGTGAACAGACCATAGGTTTCTCGGCAAAAGCCCACTCTCTCCAAGGCTGCTGGAAAGAATGAACCAGAGAAGCTGGTTCCTGGAATGGACCCACTTATGGGCTGTTGGATTCCACACTGGATACAAAGGATCCCTCAGCCGAAACCCACTTCCAGGGCCGCCAAGGAAGAAGAGAAACTAGGAGATGCATGGTGACGTATCCACTGCAGGACTACCATGACATGGATGATGCTGCAGCACCCCAAAGGCCGGCAAGACTTCAAAGGATCTGAGGTGAAGATGAATTTCCAATGCAACCAGGAACCAGAAGGATCTGAAGGAAGATGGTTGATTCTGTAGTCTTGTCACAACGAATAGAACAAAACAAGGAAATGGCGGACGATCCCGCAGTGGGCTTTGATGGACTTGACTTGCGGCGACGACCAGGGGCGAGACCAGGTTCTTCCAGGATGTGCACACTCTTCGCGGAGGGTGACCAACTCGGACATCCAGAACAGGAATCACATGAAACAACACTGGCATGGTGGTCGTGATGCGCTTGAATTGACAGTAACTCTAACCGCAGAACAGAAGAAACGGGCGGGTATGACTTGTACAAACGCAAACGAACTCGACTTCAGCAAACGACACGGATGGAGCAGATGATCTGATGGTCGGACACTTTTTGGCGAAGAATGATGCTGAAGACGTCTTCCTCCAGGTAGAGACTGATTCTGTACACGTAGAACAGCAGACCACACCATGGAACATCAATGTGGTAGAAGATTAAGACTGTACCCATACACTGGCAATAATGTAGCTATGAGATACACCTTTCTGCAATGATAAGAGAGCTGCGTAATAACCAGATAATTTTCCAGGAGAAGGGCAAATTCTCAATTTTGGGGCAATTATTTACTTGTGGGGCAATTGTTCAGATGCACGGGAAATAATTCAGATGCATGGGGCAATAGTTCAAATGCCAGGGCAATAGTTCAGATGCATGGGGCAATAGTACAGATGCCAGGGCAATAGTTCATATGCATGGGGCAATAGTTCAGACAACCAGGGACAAATAACCACAATCCTAATATCACAATGCAGTCTTGGTGCTTTCAGCAATACATAATTGCTCAGATGCTTGAGCAATAAACAGTGACATAAATAGTACAGTTGTTACAGTTACTTTGTAGCATATTGTGAGCTTGAATGGACCCTTGCTGATTGTAGGGCCTTCCTGAATAGGATCTGGCTACCCCTGAACGTTTTGCTATGAATGCCCCAATCACTATACTAAGGTGTACCACTTGCCCTATACTAGTCACCCTGAACACTAGAGGCCTAAATGCCTTATTTGCTATGGGGCCTATATGCCCTACTTACTACTAGGCTGGCTTGCCTTTGCTCACTAGGCCGGGGCTCCTTATTACCACTGGGCAGGCTTGCCCTTACTCACTAGGCCGGGACTCCCTTATCACTACTGGGCTGGCTTGCCTGCTTTACCTCGGGCCTGGTGCCCTCTTTACATCAAGCCAGGTAGCTGTAAATGCTGTGGGCCTGGCACCTCTTTATTTTGGGCCTGGTGCCCCTTGAAATGGGCCTGGTGCCCTCTGTATTCTGGGCCTGGTGCCCTCTTCACATGTGGGCCTGGTGCCCTCTTCTTAGTTATGGGCCCAGTGCCCTCTTTACATCTGGGCCTGGTGTCCTACATTTACTGGGCCTGGTGCCCTCCTTCATATCATGGGCCTAGCGCACTCACTATAATGGGCCTGATGCCCTGCTTTATTTTGGGCCTGGTGCCCAACTTCACTTTGGGCCTGGTAGCCCTTTTAACTGAGGGGCCCCTTTAAATATGCAGCTCTCTAAGAGCTGTCACTCGTTTTTGCCTGTCGCTTCCTTGGTCCCGTCTCTCTCCTTAATATAAAGCAGGCCGCTATCTGGCCTTGCTCTCCTGGCCCCTCCCCATTGGAGTCACTAGCGTGCTCCTCCTAAATATTTAATTCGGGTCCTCCTGACCCAACTGTACTACAGCGTTTGGCTGCTTTTCCCCAGGTGCCTATAGTGCTAAAAATTTAATAAAAAAAAAAAAATGTTTCTTTAATGTTAGATGGCCAGCAGTCTTCCTAGTGCTGCCGTCAAACTCACCACCTCGGCCAGGTTGAGGAGAGCTGCAGTCAGGAGGTGGGAGGCGTTCTGGCAGTGGGAGGGAACACGCAGGCAGCTGGGTGGACGACAGGGGGCCTCGGACGTCCGACAGCAAAACGGTTGCAATGTGGCTGTTCTCTGCCACTGACGGGGGACCGCGTTTAAACAATAAACAACTCAGGGGCCAAGATAATAAAATGATTGGGCTCACCAGCCCAAACAGAGGCAAATGGACAATTTCTTTTACTTTCGGTGCCCCGATGGCACCACGGACTGAACTGGAGCTTCACAGGGTCTTCACCAGCTGAAGACCAGAGCAGGCACACCACCAAACCCTCAGGGAAATGGCTTCAACCACCAGGTAAGCCCTATACAGGTTTCCCCTTAGTTTGTGGTGTCCTCTCTTCTCCATAGCCTGGCAGAAACTGACTAGAAAAACTGTTAAACTTTTTAAAACTAACACTCTTCTTCTGGAGTGTTTGTACTGGAATGCTGTGCATGAGCAACTCAGCACAGCATTCCATCCAAACCATTGTCTCTTGCAGCTGCATTAGAATCTATTTTTTTTACATGTTTGCAGTGCACAAGGCACTTTTTCTATTATTTACAGTGTTTCTCCACTATACAGGGAGGGGGAATTAACTTGTGAGGGGCCCCTTTTACTTATACCCTGTAGTCTCCACCTTCAGCAGGCACCCTGGGCACCTGTTAAACCCCTAATGCATTTGTTTATTTTCTTTTTCTGTGATACCCCAACTTTGGGGCATTACAGATTATCCAGCAGACCAGACCTTAGTTTGATTCTCACAACCTCCTTTTTGCGTACTGTGTGACTCTGAGCAAGTTACCTAACCGCCCAGTGCTCCCAGGTCGCCCCTGAAAACAGGCACTTGTGTCTTGGCCCTACCCAGTTACCAAAACTAAAATAAAAAATAAAAACACTGTTGTAACACTGTTTGTAACACCTGCCTTACAACTATATGCTAAAGTTGATGTTGTAACTTGAATGTATAATGTCTCATTCCAATTGTACCCCCTCCCCAGGTCACACTGGGAGATGAGCGACTTGTTGCTCAGTGTGCCTTCCTGGTGAAACATTTCAATAAATAAATAATCAGAAAGAACTGGCACAATGATAAGAAAGACCAGCAGGAATTCAGAAGTTAGGGTCACAAGACTACAAGCCTAGTGAGAACAGTAGTAAGGACTGAGTTCCTCCTGGCATGGGTCCCTCACTAATCATATCCAGATAATGCCCAATACATCCTACATAGCTTTCCCATGATTTTGTAATCTCTCATGAGGGTCTCTGTATATCAAAAAGGCTAACAATCTGAAATCAGTAATGGAACACACAGTGATTGTGTCTGCAAAAAGTCAGAAGTGATCCAGGGTAGGAGAAAAGCTGGCCATTTCACCAACCTCCTATGTAATGCCTCAAAGTCCCCTTTGGAGAGCAGCACCCAATAAGCACCTGACTATTGTCAATAAATCCTGCTTATGCTGTACAGATAGCATTTTGGTTTTATTACTAGGTATTACTATATACTTAAGGCAGAAGAAGATTTATTTATTGAATTTTGTTGACAAGGTAGGCCCACTGAAGCTATGTCCCTTTTCAGGTGAGACCCATAATTAATTACATTAATGTATAGACACAACATACTTTAAACATACAGTAGTAGTTGGAGACAACACTAGGTTATTTACATGTACCCCTGTAGAACAGAGGTACATAGAATTGATATTACATAGATTTGGAACCAAATACATAAGAAAGATATAATTACAACTCGGGGGAGGCCAGGCAAATCATGCCCACAGTTTCATAGGACCCAGTGGTACTGCATCCCACTTCTCAGTGGCGTATATTTAAAAGTGTAACCCATTTGGATTTGATGATTGATTTGTTTTTCAACAATATCATTTGTACTACTGCATGTTGTTGTAACCTATTCCTGACTGCCACAATTATTTGTGTAAAAATAATTTTCTTTTGTCACCTTAACACAAGTGGGTTCGATTTGCAGATTGTGTCCCTTAGTAGTTTTACTAGATTCCTTAAGTTGGAGTCCACTGCTACTCCTTAATGCGTCATCCTTATTCGACATCACACTATGCATTAATAGATCTTGCTTCATTTTCTTGTCTTGAGGCTCATTAAGCCCAGGTTATCCATTCTATCTTCATAACTAATTTCATTAAGTCCCAAATTAGTTTTGTTGCTCTCCACTGAATTTGTTATCGTCTGGTCTATCAGCAGTTATTCTTTGTATGTATTTTGCTTTACTGTAACTTTAACCATGCACTTTAACAGAACAGCATTGTAAATGAGACTTGGCTCAAGGATCTCTTCCATCTTTTCTGATTTAGTAAACATACTGTAATAATGATAGTACTCCATCACCTGCAGTGGTCTTGGCTGACCTAACCTACGATTGCCTCAGACTGCTGTTATGCTTGTTTCTGGCAGTTTATTTATGTATTATTATTCTGCCTCTTGTGTTCCATTCTGTGTCTCTGGCCATCCTCCAACTGGGAGGCAGATAGGTGGAGTGGGTATGTCCCGAAAGCATTGTGTGGGGATGACAATTTATTTAAATTGCATTTTTACAGGCATACCATAGCAAAGCACGGCAGACCATAGCCCAGAGGCCAGATCAAATGGGTGTTACACACGGAGGCATTAGCTTGGGATGGCAGTGGTTGGGAGATGCTGCACCCCAAGTCTGACATTCTTCATAGAGCTGCTATATAAATGTGGATACTGGTACAGTACTGCATCTTACCTCGCACTTATGACCCAAGCTATGTGATGCTTTACATAGTTAAATATACTGAATTGCCGATACTGTATTGCTGTTTACCTCCAACCCCCTTATGACCTGAGGGGTGCAGGGCTTTACATCCCTTATTAAAGGTAACAGGAAATGTGTGTTAACAGACAGCAAGTAGTAACAATCTTATTACAGAAATGAAATTTATACCTCAAGTGATCACTTTTTAACTGTACCTAAATAAACACAGATATGAAATACTGTATTGCCAATTGTTTCTTTTTTTACAGAAAACATTCTTCAAAGATCTCTTCAAGGAACCAGCAATTTACAGTTTTTACTTTGTCATGGTTTGTGTACAGAATGCTTGGCAGGAGCCAGTGACCCATCAGAAGCACACTTAGAGTTCTATATGCAAATGGTGACATACTGTAGTTAAAACTCCAGGAACCAGATATTCAGAAGTGCTCCAAAGTCCAGAGCAAGTCTGGCGCAACACAAATCCACTGCGCCCTGGCTCAACAGGAGCCATATTCAGAGGTTGTGCATGCCACAGTGCACCAGTGCAACCCGGCTGAATATGGCACAGTTGTGCTATGGCCCAACCAGACTTGCACCATGGCACAAACACAGTTGCACCATGGCACAGACAGAGAAGTCCCAGGGCAACTGTGGGAGCAGAGCAGCATAGCAACAGAGAGGGGGCACGGTACATAGAAGAGAAGAGAAGAGAAGAGACCCAATGACAGTGCCAGGGAAGCACTGTGACATGCCACAGGAGGCCACCACCAGCAGGGCACAGCAGGGCGCACACATGCACCCAGACCCCCCCGAACACAACAGGAGCACAGAGAGTAGGCAACAGGAGGTGCCAGTGGCCAGTGGAGGGCCAGCAAGGGAGCCCTCCTCAAAACAGCAGGCTGCACCCCCCCAGACCACAGCAGTCCACACCCAGGACAAGGCATCCAAGCACACACACGTGCCACACAGGCAGCCCACACAGCTGGCACAGAACATGCCGGGAGGCACGTAGCATGGCAGACCACATGGGACAGGTGGCACAATGCCAAGCAGGGGCCCCAATACAGCGTGTGCCCAGTACCCGACCAAAGACCATGGCTGTGTGCCTGCACCATGCACACACCCACCATGCACCCTGACAGCTGCCCCATGGGCACCCCAAGGCACAGCCACCAACTGAGGGGAGGGACACCACCACAGTGGGACACACCACAGCACACAGCAGTGAACCACAGAAGCACAACACGCATCCTGACACATGCACAACACACGGACAGGCACTGGGCCACCTGCAAAGCAGACACTGACACAGGCAGGTAAGTCAAAAAATATATATTGTAGGAAAACTATTTACAACAAGGGGGTGGGTAAAGGTAGGAAAATGAGGGAAGGGGACAGGGAACAGGGACTGTACAGTGGGATGGGGGACTGTAGGGGGAGGTACAGCTGGTGAAATAGGGGACTGCTGGGGCCCGACTACCGGTGGCCACGTCCTGCTGCCTCTTGCTGTGGTCAGCACCTTTGGCTGCCCAGCATCATCCTCCTCATCTGCAGGACTGCCTCCATTGTTGTGGATGTAATGAGAGTGATTTGGCAGAGCAGCCGACAATACAGTGGCATCCTGCGCCTCCTCCGGACACCTATGACAAGAGACAGGACAGGTGATCAGTGCAATGTCCCAATGAAGCATGCCCACCACAGCACGCAATGGGCAGTGGGAACACACACACTTGGAGGGCCTGTACTGGCCACCTGCAGGGGTGGCCAACGCCTGCCAGCAATGCGCACACCACGACAGTGCACTGAGGCAGTCCCGACACACAATGGCCACCCAACTGCACAATGACAGTCACATGGCACAGTGCACGGCTGCACCACAGCAATGTCAGTGGCTGCCGGGTGCACTCCCACCCCACAAACAGCTGCCACACATGTGCAATGGATGCACCACAGTGGCGAACACCACACACAGTCGACACACAGCTGCTATGGCACATGGCACAGGTGGTCATGCCCACATCCACACCCCTGCCACCCCATGTACAGTGTGAAGGATCATGACAGTGCCTACCTGCCCTCTGTGGCCCTGCTGGTGCTGGAGCCACTCCTGCGCTGCCTCCTGGCCCGCTGTGGTCTGCTGTCCTGCGCTGCCACCCTCCTGTGATTTTCAGGCCCTGGGAATGGAACATAGACAGGTACACATCAGTAAACATCCACAGCAGCTGCCCACCACCCCCACCCCTGTGCATAGGGTGAGCCCTTGCCTGACAAGTCCCGCACAGCTGCATCACAATGCAAGTGGCAGCAGGCAATGCCACCCTATGATGCACACAATGGCAGTGCACCACTCTGCAGGGCATGCCAGGTAGCCTAGCCAACACCACAGCACAGCACCAGGGCACACATACAATATGGGCCTACTCACCTGGCTGTGGCACAGCCCCACACCTGACTCACGCCTCCAGCTTCCTCAGGCACTCTGGGTCCCTCCTGACAAGGTCACCATATCTGTGGCAGCACTGCTTCACCATCCTGGCCACCCCGGTATGCCACTGCAGAGTGGCAGCAATCCCCTGCCACACCACCACCATGGGCTGCTGCAGGGGCACCTGGCCAAACAGTTGGGGTGTGTGGGGTGTGTGGGACTGGACACAGGAGACCAGGTTCACCAATTCCACCTGTGTCCAGTTCTGTGCATGGGGTGCTCTCCACTGCACCATGCTATGCTGTGAAGCCAGTGAGCAAAATGGTGGCAGGAGCCGCACGTGGCCACGACATGTGACAGATGCACAATGCAAGGGAGCATGCGCTGTGTCTGACCATCACGCAGTCCCGGAGTTGTGTGGCATGAGTGTGGCTAGGCAGGGTCAAGGGTGAGGGGGTGACCCAGGGGTCACAGCAGGGGTCAGGGGTTGTCTGCCTCTGTGCAGTGCACACATGTGCGATAGCAGGCCCAGCACAGCATGCACCATGGCCCCCAGTGCACATTCAGCACACAGTGTGCGAGTGACTCCATTATACCATTCAGTGCATGCACACTCCGGGCATGCGCACTGCGCATGCATACACATTGCCCCGCAACTTGCTCCAGAGCAATCTCACTGCGCACGGCACTCAGTCACGATAATCAGAAACCACATGCTAATGAGCTCATCAGCCAATGCGTGGCACACTGGGTGCATTAGCACGTCATTGCTTTGCGCCAAACCTCATTTGCATGAAATGCACCACAAAAGTGCCACGAGCAGCACAGGCCATGGGCTGGTATTACATCCTTTGAGGTGAGTTGTGTATGCGCTGCAGCTCACTGGAGCAGCAGACAGCACAGCAGGGTAGGGCGCTACGGGGGATGCTGCCACTAACACACTGTGCTGTCAATGTCACAGGAAGCACACGTCCGGATGGGAGGAGGGTGAGGAGCATGAGGAGCGTGGGCCTGCTTGCAAGAGCAGGCCCAATTTCACAAAGGCTGAAATAGAGACAATGTTTGATGCCTACCTCGACAGGGAGCTACTGTTGAATGGTGCCACCGGCACACCACAGGCCAGGGCTGGGGCCTGGAGGAGGTGGCAGGCTACATTAACCAGCATGGCACCCCCAGTGGTCAGCACAGGAGTGCCATAAAAAGGTAGGCACAGACAGGAGGCACATAAAGGAGAAGGTGGCAGCCATCCATGCCTCCCGGAATGCCACCGGAGGGGGGTCTCCTGATACACCACTGCTCACAGCAGCATGGTGGAGGGTGTGCCTGGAGGAGGATTCCAGATGGGTGGCATACCATCACTGCATGGTAAGTATGTCAGCCATGCACAGCTGGTGGCATGGAGAGTGCATACACGGGCATGCTGGCGTTCATGCTGCCAGCATGCATGTCCTGTGCATGTGTGTGCACCAACCTGCATGCCATGCTGCCGGACAAATGCGGTGGCAGTTTGGGGGGGCACATGTGGGCATTGCATCACTGACACACCTTTCTTCTCTTTCAGCACCAGCATGCCTGTGTGTGGTGGATGGGGCACCGGCAGTGGCCATGGATGCAGAACCGGCCTCGGAGGACCAGCCTTCCACCTCCACTGGCATCCAGGGGCCTGATAGGCTGCAGCACACCACCACAGTCCAGGCGGATGTCCTGGACCTGGGATCGGACGAGGCCCTAGGTGTGTTCCTGTAGGATGCCAGCCTTGGTGTTCCCTGCGTGGAAACACAGATTGGGGTGAGGTCTGATGCTGATGACAACATCAACATCATCCTGGACAGCATGGGCGATGATGTGGGGGAGACGCCCATGCCAGCCACCAACACAGACAGCATGCCCAGCACCCTGCTGGTGAGGAATTAACTGCCTGCCACCACTGCGGGTGCAGCTGTGTGCACTGCCATGGCTGTGCCCTATGGCAGTGGTGGTGCAGCTGTGCAGGCACTGGGCAGCATTCAGCGGCTGGACAGGCAATGGCAGCAGGCTGCAGGTGCCACTGGGCAGCCAGATGCTGGGTCCATCAGCCATGGACATTCCCCATGAGGACCCCACTGTGCAGTGTTCACCAGAGAGGGCTGTGCAGCATGGCCAGTCACCACAGGAGGATGCCATCCTGCCTGGGTTCCCCGGGATGCTGATCCGCTGACTGAGCACACCCGTTTGCTGTGGGCCTCCTTAGGGCAACAGGTGCTGCTTGCCACTGGGGTGTGAGCACTGCATGCAGAGGTGCGCCAGTTGACTGACCAGCTTGAGGGGGCAATGTGCAGATCCTGGTGGGGATGCAGTGCATGCAGGAGGCCATGACTGCATCCCTGGATCACATTGCCAATGTGATCATGGATGGCTTTGTGACGCAGGCTGCCACAGGGCATGGCCGGGCACAGATGACCCCACGCAGTGCAATGTCCACCCCATGAACCCAGTATCGGGTGACACCCACACTTTCGATGCCAGGCTCTGATGTTGGCATCCCAGGCACGCCTGGGGCTGGCCTGTTTGGGCATCTACACACCCATTCACGTACCCAGTCACAGTCCCGCAGTTCAACCCCTGGGGCTGTTGCAACAACCCCTGTGGCTGATGTGCATCCTGTGGCTGCCGATCAGCCCCAGTGCAGCCGCCCCCATGGTCACGGTGTCCACGGTTCTGTGCAGAAGACCTGATGTGGGTGCCGCCCTGACCACAGTCTACAGCTGCTGCCCTGTGCGTGCATGGGCAATGCGTGTGTGTGCATACCACTGGTGTGGTGCCTGTGTGTCACACCGCATGCTGTCTGTTTGAATGCTTGCCTGGCCGCTGGCCCATGTAACGTGGGTGTGATGAGGGCAGTTCAGCACCGGTTGCACCTGTGAACTGGACTTTAGGAGGGTTGACTTTGCCAAAATGGGTGAGTGCCTAAGGAATGCACTAGCAAATGAGCAGGAAGGAGGGGTGGAAGAACAATGGGGAATAATAAAACTGCCATCACAGAGGTAACAAGCCTTTGTGTGAAGCAAATAAACAAAACAAAACAATGTAAGAAACCACTATGGTTCTCAAAGGAAGTGGCAGTGAAGGTTCAAGAGAAAAAGAAAGCATTCAGGAAGTACAAGGAATCACAGAAGAAGCAGGACAGAGAACTGCATCAGTTAAGGCAAAAGGAAGCTGGGAAGGCAGTCAGAACAGCAAAGGCCCAAACCAAGGAAAAGATAGCCAACTCAGTTAAGAAGGGGATAAAACCTTTTATAGGTACATCAGGGACGAAGGAAGACCAAGGGAGGATAGTGAGGCTTAATAAAGGGAGGGAGGGTGGGCAGAGGGTGACTGTGAAAAGGCAGAGATACCAAACAAATATTTTGCTCAGTATTTACAAATGAAGAGGGGAAGGTACCTAAAACAAACAGTAGAAACACTCTGGATACAGAAGTTGATACCAGTCCATTTACAGAAGAAAGGGTTCTGAAAGAACTCTTAAAACTGAAGGTGGACAAAGCAATGGGGCCTGATGGGATTCATCCCAGAATTCTAAAAGAACTAAGGGTAGAACTAGTGACACCACTGACTACCCTCTTTAACAAATCATGGGAGGATGGGGTGGTACCCGAAGACTGGAGGAGGGCAGATGTGATTCCCCTTCACAAAAGTGGGAGCAAGGCAGAAGCAGGAAACTACAGACCTGTTAGTTTAACCTCAGTGATAGGGAAAATGATGGAATCACTTCTGAAGGAAACAACTGTCAAGTATCTACAGGCCAGAGGGCACAGGACCCAAGGCAGCATGGATTCACAGCAGGAAGGTCATGTCAGACGAATCTGATAGATTTATTTGAATGGGTGACCAAAGTAGTAGATCAGGGAGGGCTGTGGACAATTGACATGGCCTACTTAGACTTTAGCAAGGCATTTGACACAGTCCCACACAAAAGATTAATATACAAGTTAGCCAGCCTGGGAGTGGGTCCCAAGATGACAGCCTGGGTAAAGAATTGGCTGAAGAATAGGACACAGAGAGTAATAGTAAATGGAGTCCACTTGAAGAAAGGGGGTTACTAGTGGGGTACTGCAGGGTTCAGTATTAGATCGGTCCTCTTCAATGTCTTTATAGTTACATTGCAGAGGGACTGGAAGGAAAAGTATGTCTCTTTGCAGATGACACAAAGATCTGCAACAGAGTTGATGCACAAGGTGGGGTGGAAAGGATGAGAAGGGACTTGGCAAGGTTAGAGGAATGGTCAAATGTATGGCAGCTTAGATTCAATGCTAAGAAGTGCAGTTAATGCACCTGGGAAACAAAACCCAGGGAAGAGTACACAATGAGGGGTGAGATGCTAACAACAACAAAAATGGAAAGGGACCTGGGGGTAGTCATTTCAGATGACCTAAAGGTGGGCAAGCAATGTGAGAGGGTAGCAAGGAGGGCTGGGGAGATACTGGGATGCATAGGGAGAGGCATCACCAGTAGAAAACAGGAAGTTATTATCCCTCTGTACAGACAGCTGGTGAGACCCCATCTGGAGTACTGCATGCAGTTCTGGAGACCCAATCTCCGCAAAGATAGAGACAGGATGGAAGCTGTCCAGAGGAGGGCAACTAAAATGGTGCAGGGTCTGCACCAGAAGACATATGAAGAGAGACTTAAGGAGCTTAATATGTATAGCCTCGAGGAAAGGAGGGAGAGGGGGGATATGATAGAAACTTTCGAGTACCTCAAGGGAATCAACAAAGTCCAAGAGGGTAGCATCTTTCAAAAAAAGAGGTGTGCAAGAACAAGGGGCACAATTTGAAGATAGAGGGGGTGGCTCAGAGGTAATTTAAGGAAGTATTTTTTCACAGAGAGGGTTGTGGATGCATGGAACGGCCTTCCAGAGGAGGTTGTGGAGTCAAAAACAGTGGTGGAATTCAAGCATGCATGGGACAGTCATAAGGCAATTCTAGGGGTTGGGGGTAGGAAGAAGTAGGCTGCTGGTTAACTAGGATCTGCAGCTTATCCATTAGGTAGGGAAATGGGCAGACTGGGTGGGCCAAGCGGTCCTTATCTGCCATCAAATTCTATGTTTCTATGTTTCTATGTGCAATGCATCTGATCCATGCCACATACCAATGCCTTGGTGTGTGGGTGCATGTGTGCATGTGTGTGTTGCTGTGTGTGGTTGTGTGCCACTGACTCCCCTACCCCATACCACGTCTCTGTATGCGCATGCCCATTGCATGCATGCCCCTGCATGTGTGCTGTACCTGTGTCTGTGTGGCTCATGCATGTGTATCACGCAACCTACTTGCATGCACCATAGTGCTCCTGTGCAATGGTGTCCCAGTGTTGGCTCACCTGCCATTGCAGCTGGAGATCCCTCTGCCCTGGGGACTGTCCACCGCCTACCAGCCCATTGCCTCTGTCATTCCCACTACTGTCACCCTCACCAGCCTTGACAGCTATCCCATGGTTAATGGTCATGTTGTGCAATGTGCCAGAGCCAGGAATAGGCTACAGGCTTTCAAGGGCTGTACTGTAGGGCACCACCAGACCTATCTAGGCAATGGAACCATGCCTTCAGCATACCAAATACACACTCAATGATGTTGCACGTGCCGGCGTGTGCCTCATTGTAGCATTCCTCTGCTGGGGATGACGGGGCACCGGTAGGGAGTGAGTAGCCAGGGCCTCAGTAGATAGGCATTGTGTCCTGTGTGGATAATGGCATGGTTAGCCCTCTGCCATCCTATGCTGTCCCCCTTGTCTGTCCCTGGCACCCACGCCATCAAGCCCACCCTGGCCTCCCCATCCCATGGCCTGCTCTGCCCATCACCCCTTGCCCATGCCACACTCACCCACTAGGTGGCCCGTGGGGATATCCCCATGTTCAAACCTATGGCACAGCACAGAGCTGTGCCAGATGAACCCATCATGTGCACTTCCAGGGTGTGTAGCACAGACATTGGTGATGCGCCCCATGGCATCGCACACCACCTGGCAGTTGACGATCGGGCTCCCCTTCCTGCTAATGTACACCACACCCTCAAGGCCAGGTAGCATGCAGATGGGCACATGGGTGCAGTCAATGGCCCCAATCATGCCAGGCATGCGTGCTACCCTGTGGTAGTCCTGCATGGTTGCTGTACGCTCCGCCTGTGTGCTGGGGAAATGGATGAATTCTGAAGCAAGTGGCAGCAGAGCATTGAGGAACTGTGTAAGGAGGCAGGACGTGGCCAACTGGAATATCCCTGTGGGGTCACCTGTTGGTCTCTGGAAGGTGCCCTTTGTGAGCAGGCACATGACGGCTGTCAGCTTCATCTCCACGGACATGGCATGGCTCCGTCTGGTGGGTGCCTGCCTCTCTTCACTGCACAGCTCACAGAGCTGCCTCAGAATGGCCCTGTTCAGGCGGTGCTGGCCCACAATCTCCATGTCACTGTAGTTCTCAAGGTGATGCAGGCACAGTACCACCTGTGTTGGGCATACCACCGACAGGGCCTCTCCTCGCCATGTCAGTGTTCCTCCTGCCCCCTCACACCCATCATTACAGCCTCCATCATGAAGGGTGCACTATCCATGGCCCTTGCTGTCCATATCCCCAGGGCAGTTGGCTGTTGCTGGCTGTGTGCCACCCTGGTGCACTGCCTGGCAGTGTGTCAGCCCATCTCTCACACTCTCTCTGCCCCTGTCTCCTCTTCACTGCCATCTCTCCTCTGTGTCTGCCTTTGGTCTGTCTGTCTGTCTCTTCTTTCTTTCTTTCTTTCTTTCTTTCTTTCTTTCTTTCTTTCTTTCTTTCTTTCTCTCTCTCTCTCTCTCACCTGGTGCAAGTGTTTTCTGTGTGCTTGTGCCTATATTTATAGGAACAAGTCTGCTCGGCGATCTCTGATTTGTTCCACACTTGCACCATGGTTTCATGGTTGAATATCACACCGCGCTGGACATTCATGGACACACCCCTGCACTTGCACATGCATTTATTAGTGTTGTGCATTGGCTAATGGGATTTGTGCTGTGCACTGGCTCCTACTGAATATCATTCCTGGGGTAAGTCTGCACTTGCACTGGTGCAACCTAGTTGCACCATGCGCAACTGCTTTGAATATCCGGGCCCAGACCACTGGTTCCATGTAGAGAACTGTAACAGAATGAGGGCCATAAAAACAAAACAATGCAAAATACAGTTTTTACATCACTTTTTGTTCAGGTACAGCTACACGTGGATCATTTAAAGGTATGTACTGTATGTAATTTGTGTAAATAGGAGCATTATGAACAGCAGGTGAGAAATCAAATCTGTGGAATAGAAATTATTTGCTTTTGCCTTTTTCTAATAATTTAGTTTGCCTTGAAACTGGATTTAATCAATACAATTTCTCATAGGTATTCCTTGTATTTTTTGTGGCTTACATTTGGCAGCGTACACTGTAAAATATGCAAATTAGAAATCCATTATTTGTGGAGTAGAAAACTGTGTTAAATGTTACAGAAAAGTGAGTTACAGATGGATAGTTTTTTGGCTTTGTATGAAGGTAAAATACTATAAAACTTATAATGTTTCACTGTCAAATAATTTTCGCTCTTTTCAGTGAATCACTAATTGAAATAAATTTCTACTAATTAGCACTATTAACACTTTTTCCATTATAGTGAATGTGGCACTCACTTAGAGTTAAATTAAATGTGTGCAAATAGAGTTGCATTTGTGTTTGTGCTAAAATGACTTTGCTTGAAAATAACTAGTTTTACAGAATGCAGATGAGAAAGCAAGGATTACGTTTAGATTTTTTAGAAAATGTAAAATAGAGGGGTCACGTGATGCAGCTCACCTGAAAGCAGCTTGACTCGAGGGGCTCTTTCTGAAAACATCAAATTTATTGTAATCTGCACCCCAAAATCTCCCTCAAACTGGGATGTGAGCTTCCAGTCTGCTGCATCAGAAGTTAGAGAGTCAGATTCAAACATTTTGACTGAGCTAAATATGCCAAAGAAGACAAAAAACAGAGGATTTGTCTGCCAGCTCCAATCCTTCTCAACGTAAGATGGCGACTCTGCAGCCTGATGTTGAATCTAGCAAAACCAGCCAGGAACTATTGGAAATTAAGACCTTTATGGGCAGTATCACTGGACAGTTATATAAAATTAATCTTGTCCTTGATGCTGTGAAAGAAGCCATAGGCAACTTGTGATCCAGAATTGCTGAAGCGGAGGAGCAAGTGATCAAGTTAGAGGACTGGGCCCACATGATGAAGCGCCGTATTTCCAACTTTGAGCAGGAGCTTAAGCTGCTATGGGATAAGATGGATGACCAAGAAACAAGAAGCAGGAAAATTCATTTGCATTTATTTGGTCTCCCAGAGAAATCCAAGGGTGTTGACATGATTGATTATTTACAAAAATGTTGCCACAGCTTTTAGATCATTATTGGGACTCCGGTGGAGACTGATTGTGCACACTGAGTCCCCTCAGGTCCTCTACCTGCTAATCAGAACATCTATCAATGGCCGGTTGATTCCGTTTGCTGCGCTATCAGAACAGAGAGATTATCTTGTCCAAAGCCAAGCAGAAGAAAGATCTTATATGGCAAGGTGTCAAATTATCCTTCCAGCCTATCTCAGGAGGGTTATTGATAAATGAAAATCCCAGGAGGGTTATTGATAAATGGAAATCTTTGGCCAGGTCCAGGATTTGGCGAGAGAGAGAGAGAGAGAGAGAGAGAGAGAGAGAGAGAGAGAGAGAGAGAGAGAGAGAGAGAGAGACTTGAAGTGTATTTTAGCTTCCCAGTGATACTCTGTATCACCATAGGAAAATCTGCAGAAACATTCAATAGCCCCACTGATGCAGGGCATTTAATTTTGCAGCTGGGAACCCAGGCACTATCTGTGAGATCCAGAGGTGGAGACACAGCTTCGGACCCCAAGCCAGCACTTGAATCGACTCCTGCCCAAGCCCGAATGCCTTCCACAGGGACTAGGAACTAGAAGCCCCTACCAATGCACACGCAGTGGAGGAAATGGAGCTTATGGAGCTGAGTCCAGGACAAATAAGCTGAAATGCCTAAATGAGACTGCTACTACAAATGATCTTTAATTACTGGGTTTGCAGCTCATAGCCCAGCCTTAACTCTATAGGCAATTACTTCTGGAGATCAGGCACTCATTGAGGAGTGTCTTTTTCTTTGAACGGTTAAGTGTAATTGCCTTCCCCTATGGCTCCAGCTCCATTTTATGTTTTCAATAGATGTTTAAAATTGCTGATTGTGTAGCCTTTTCATAATTTGGAGTGAATATTGCTTACATGTTTTATCTGTTATTGAGGGCAGAGGGGAGATTTCAGATTTGTACTGAGTAGCCTTTGGAAGCAGTTTTTTAGATCTGTGGGCAATATGGTTAGCCCGTTTATTAAATAACCTCCTTGTGAGATAGTCAGCTGCTACACTGGGGTATTAAGTTCTGCTTCTGTTGCTGTCAGAACTCTATATTCTCAGTCTCAAAATCCTATGCTGCCCCCCCATCACCACCACCACCACCAGTAGGAGCCCTGCAACACTGCAACAGCAGCCTTAATGTGCAGTTCTTTCTGCCTTTTAAAAGGTGTTGAAATATATTCTAACTCTCTTTTGCAGTTGTGTGGTTCCTGGCTGTAGTGCTGATACCCGTAGGAAATATGAATCATTGCTGATTATGACAGTATAGCAGTTTGAAGACAGAGTAATGAGCAATGGACACTGGTAGTTTCCTGAATGAGGATGTAGACCCAGCTTAAATAACTTTAGTGCTTAGTCTCTCTAATTCAGTTGTGTAGCATCATCGCTCTAACAGTCAGTTGCTCAGAGCTCAGTTAAGTGATGGAACCAATCTTGAGGACATCCTGCCTTACTCTATAAGTCTGGCTGAGAGTTTCATTTAGCAGGATCCAACAGGTGTAAAGTCACATTGTATACTGAACCATCCTCCTTGCTTGGTGCAGGGAATTACACCCCTCTTTGTCCCTAAGCAATTCAGGGAAAACACCACTGCATTTGTTAACTCCCCAGCAAAGTATATATTGACAAGTTGTAGCAGCTGGCATTTCTACAGTTTTATCTTGTTATACTTAAAATAAAGATGTTTGAGGAGGTGGATCTCATAGGTTTGAAAAGACAACAGCCCTGTGACCACCACATCTTCTATGATATGGCAATAGAGGTAATTAGTTAGTAATTGTATTTTCTGTAAACCAAAGGCCTTCTTTGGGTAGACGATGTACAAGGGGATATAGCAGCCTTGCAAAAGCATACATCAGAAAGTGTTTCACATTAGCAGCCTGACACACACACACACACACACACCATATGCACGCACGCACGCATGCACACATTCATGACCAAGTGGAAGCATATTGTTATGAGATCATGGTTGTTTACTACATTCAAAACTGTTACTGTCTCTGAGAGAAACAGCCGAATGAGATCTATTGCGTAGAAATGCTGAGCATCCAAGGCCAAATAAAAAGCAATTCTTGGAACTGAGATGCCTTAGTTACAGTATTGTATGCGCTATGTAACTATACACGAAGTTGGGTATAATAATGGCTTCCAGACAACAAGGAGGTGAGACAGGGTCCCCACTTGGGAAGAAGACTTCTGCTTCACCTGTCTCCCAGGAGAAGGTAACATCTGGCCAATTTTATTGATCTTTGGTAGTTGTTTGCCAGGCAATATTTTTCATCTAGAAAGACTGTGCCAAGAATCTTGTGCTGTTTTCTGTGTGCAAACTGCAAAATATAGAAGGAAGCTTACTGTTATCATTGTGTCCTGTGTTTTATTATAATTGGTACCTCCACAGACACTAACCAAACCATCCCTACATTTAATTACATTGAAAAATCCTGACAAATCAAAACATGCTCTAATTGGTTTGTTGGACCAGTTCATGGAATTATCTGGCTTATGCAATAATTGGGGTAAGACGAGGTTGTGGCTTTAAATCTGAAATATAGCAGATGGAAAGCCATAGAAGAGTATTTAGCACAGGTAGTGGCACCCAAAATAGTCCTTTTGGGATCCATTCAAAGAAAATCACAGCTACCCTATTCATGAATATATCTTTGGTATCTGGAAAGAATTATGTAAAATAGATCCCTTCCCAAGGCAGATACCTTTACATTGCTGGCCACTAAGGCAAAATCCTAAATTGTTGGTGGCGAGTAAATCCATTTATTGGCATGAATGGGCCACTGGTGGTATTACTCATGTGGTGAAGCTATTCCACCTGGATTCTGGTCTTTTAAAGATTTTGCAACACTTAAGGCTCTGGCTTCATTACCACAATCTCATATGTGGAGTTATTTTCAAATCCACCATCGATCTCCTCCTATACTGGCTCTCAACTCAAATTACCAGCGAGGGGTACTTAGGATGACATTCTCAGTGTAGTAGATGGGGTAAGATTTCATAAACAGTCTCCAAAAATAGGGAAAATTTACAAAAGGGCTCCTGCAGGAATATACCCCACAACAGATAAACTGAAAATGAGGTTGGAAAAACAGCATGGATATTGAATAAAGGAGGAAGACTGGGCCTGCTGTTGGTCCAGTGCTTATGGGCACTGTTGGGATGCATGAGGAAGACTCTTGCAACTGGAAACACTACATCAGGGGTACAGAAAACCCGACCAATTAAAGAGACTGAACTTAGTAAATACATCTGACTGCTGAAGATGCCACCAGTCAGAGGGTACATTGTTACATATCCTTTGGAGTTGTCCTAAATTGGGTGGGTTGGTGGGGCCTGTTGCAGGTCTGAATGTCGGACATTATGTAGTGTCAGATACCTATGGATTCATCCCTCATGGTCCTGGGCAATACTTACAACTTCCAGTTTACCATAAACTCCTTCATCTATGGTTTATGGTAGTCATTACAGAGGCTAAATGACTAGTGTATAGGAAATGGAGGTCAGAAGAAATCCCTGCCATAGATGAATGGAAAGACAGTATGCACAAATTGTCAGGCCTAGAGCACCTCTCATACAAAGCTGCAGGCAATTGGCACTTTATAGAGAAAGTATGGTGACCTTTCCTATCCTGATCTATATACCATCTCATGAGTCGAGTGAGGGGTATTTCCTTGCTTGTCTTAGAACTCATGGTCAAAATGCATAGAAACATAGAAGCTGTCAGCAGATGGGGACCTTATCATCCATCAAGTGTGCCCTTGTTTTCCTACCCCCCCCACTTAGCTGCCTGCTTGAGTATCCCACAATGCCTGTCCCATGCCCGCTTGAATTCCCCCACCAACCCCTCCGGCATGCTAGTCCATGATTCAACAATGTGCTCCATGAAGAAGAATTTCATCATATTGCTCTTGAACCTACCAACCTACCTACCTTGAGACAAAGGTCAAGCCTCTTGTCCTGCTATAGTCTTTTACCTGAAATAGGTTCTGCACCTGTACCTTGTTGTTGCCTTTAGGTATTTAAATATCTCTATCATGTCACCCTGATTCCTGCATTGCTCTAGGTAATTTAGATTGAGTTCACTGAGTCTGGCTTTGTACTGTTTCTGGTGCAAGCCCTGCACCATCTTTGTTGCTTCTCTCTGCTCCATCTCCAGCCTATCTATGTCCCTCCTGAGGTGTGGCCTCCAAAACTGGGAGCAGTATTCCAGGTGGGGTCTTACCAGGAATCGATACAGAGGCATGATCACTTCATACCTCCTGCTCGTGATGCCTTCCTATGCATCCCAGGATGCCACTAGCTTTAGTGCTGCCTTCTCACATTGTTTGCTGACCTTGAAGTCATCTGATATGGTCACCCCCCAGGTCTCGCCTAGCCTTGTATCCACCAGCTGCTCCTCCCATCGAGTACAGTTTCCTGGGTTATATTTTCCGCATGTGCATGACTTTACATCTTTTGGTATCGAATTTAATTGCTAGATCCTTGACCATTCCTCCAGCTTTCAGAGATCAGATTCCATGCTTTGTTGCCCCTCTGGTGTGTCAATCCTGTTGCCAGTTTTGGTGTCATGAGCAAACAGGCACGCCTTTCCCTTCAGTCCATCAGCAATGTCACTGATGAATATGCTGAAGAGGATCGGCCCCAGGACCAATCCCTGTGGAACCCCACTAGTCACCTTGTCCTCCTCTGACAGAGTACCATTTACTAATACCCTCTGAGTTCTCCCATTTAACCAGTTTCTGACCCAGCCTGTTACCTTAAGCCCAACACCCATCTTCTCGAGTTTATTGACTAGTCTCCTGTGCAGAAGAGTCAAACGCCTTACTGAAGTCCAGGTAAACCATATCCACTGCCCCACTCTGATCCACTGTTCTGGTGACCCAGTCAAAGAAATCTACCAGGTTTGTCTGGCAGACTCTCCCTGCTGTGAAACTGTGTTGCTTTATGTCAAGCTGACCACTTTCCTCCAAAAAAGCAGTGATTCTTTCCTTCTGTAGGGACTCCATCAGTTTTTCCACCAATGAAGTTAGAGTAACTGGACGGTAATTTCCTGACTGTTGCTTGCTTCCACTCTTGTGGAGTGGCACTACTGTTGCCCTCTTCCAGTCCTCTGGAACCTCCCCGCTCTCCAACGATTTGTTGAAGAGCACTGCTAAGGGGGCTGTTAGTTCCCTCCCAAGTTCCTTAATTATTCTTGAGCGTATCCCATCTGGCCCCATTGCGTTATCTACCTTTAACTTGTTGATTTCCTCCAGTACCCTTTTCTCTGTGAAAGGACTCGTGTCTGTACCTCTAAGTGGAATATTCTTTTTGCCTATTACTGGGCTGCTGCCATCTGCTTCCTGTGTAAAGACTGAGCAGAAGTATTCATTGAGTCCCTCTGCCTTCTCTCCATCATGTTCTAAGGGCTGCCTCTCCTTTTTGTGATTCTAACAAAGCCTCCTTAGTCTTCCTTTTTCTCATATGTACCTGTAGAATGTTTTGTCACTCTTCTTCAGTCCCTAAGCTATCCTCAATTCTGTCTCTGCCTTGGTATTTATTATCATTTTCCTGTCTCTTTAGCTTTTCTTTATATTCTGTTTTGTCAGCCTTTTTCCCTTACTCCTTGTTCTTCTGAAGGCTATGCACTTTTCCCTCTCCATGGTTGCCACCCTCTTTGGAAAAAATATAGTGGGTTTCTCCTCTTTTATTCTTACAGACTCTGGAGGCACACTGTGATGTGACCATGATTATTGCATCTTTCAGCCTTGTCCAATACTCATCGACGCCCCTTCTGTTGTGTTACTAAGATTGTCCTCAGGCAGATCTTCATTTTGCAAAGTCTGCCCTTCTGAATTCAAGGACTTTAAGCTTAGAGTGTGTGGGTTCTCAGTCCTATTTACCTTGAACCATACTGTGCGATGGTCACTGTTTCTAGGTGGTTCCCCACTTGACACCAGAACCCTATCGCTATTTGTGAATACCAGGTCTAAGATCGTGATTCTCTGTGGGTGTCTGCACTAGTTTACTTAGGGCCTGTTTCCTGTAGTGTAACTAGGAATTCCCTGCTTTTTATGATGCTGCTGTGTGGAAACTCCAATCAATGTCTGGTAGCTTGAAGTCCCCACCAGCACCATGTCCCTGCATCTGACATCTGAAGGATGGTTTCCAGGTATCCTTGTCCCTGGTTTCTCCCTAATTTGTGAGTCTATAGATTACTCCTACCCAGATGGGTGTCTGGCTTCCGCCCCAATTATAATCCATAGGTCCTCGGTTTCCTCCTGTACCTGTTGGATTTCAGTAGCACTTATGGTATATTTAACATAAATAGCTACTCCTCTCCTTCTTCCCAGTCCTGTCTCTCCTGAACAAGTTATACCCTGGGATAGTCACCTCCCAGTTGTGATTGTTCGTGAACCATATTTCCATCATGGCAACCCAGTCCAGTCCTGCCTCTGCTATTATGGCAGTGAGGTCTGGCATCTTGCTAGCCAGACTGCATGCATTAAAACATAAAGCTGTCCATACACAAGTGCATCCCCATTTGTGATACCTCCTTTTTGTTCTTGCTTCTCCTTTACCTTTTTTTTTGCCATTGTCAGTTTTGACAGAACTGCATGATTTCTGTTTTCTGCAACTGTTATCCTGGCGTGTCCTGTAGGACTGGTGCTAGCTGGAGGGGACGAGATGGCAGGCTCTACGTGTGCTACTCCCAGAGCTGCAGTCTTCTCTATATCTGCCCCATCTGCTAGTTTAAATGCCCTGTATAGACATCAAATGTTTGGCCCAGTGCCCTAACCTTCTCCTTAGTCAGGCGATGGCAGACACCATTTGTGCATGGGTGATACCCTTTCCCCTTACCCCTGTATGGCATGGCCATACCCTGTAGGTATCCCTATGTCTACAACTTATCCCAGTTAAGAGGAAGCTCCCTTTATCCAGCACTGTGCCACACGTATATTACGTTTAGTTACTATATTGGTTCCCAAATAATTGTATTCTATGTTCATACAGTAATCCCATATTTTGGTGATACTGTATATCTTTTGGCTGTTGAGGACCAGGAATATTGAAAGGCTGCAACAGTGTATTCAGTTCAGAAGTAAGGATTTAGGGTCTATAACTCGATTGTATTAGTGAAATAATTAGGACCCTTACTATCAGAAGATGTGTCTGTCTACTCGGGCTTTAGTCTGTAATCCATGGAATTTAAATTCCAGCCAGATTAAGAGAGCTAAAATGGCATCACTGTTGTTGTGAGACTATATGCATTAAAATATAAAATCCTCAATAAAACATAAATTACAGAAAATGTAAAATAAAGTTTTTTTGTTTCAGTCCAAAACAAATCTAAATGGACTATGTTTGACTTACATTTGTCTCCATACACAGCAAAATATGTAAGCAGCAGTTTTTGGTTACATTTGGACATTGTTTTATAAAGATTATTTTTAAATTGTAAAAGCAATCCACAATAAATCATGACATTTTATGGTTTGAAACCATAAGGTTTCTGATACATAATATAACTTTTTTACATATTAAGGGGCTTTAGATTGTTAAGGTCTATCAATTTTTTTATCTACCATTAATGGCGTGCTTCAGAGCAGCACTGGGAGATTGATCACATGGAAGCATTAAATTCAGATAATTATATAGTTTCCTCTGGGCATGATTTAGTTACCTCTGATCCCCATGTGTGTCATTGGCAAGTGTGTCTGAGGATTGGATCCACATTCTGACCATGTCCAGTTGCTAGATCTGCAGTAGTACTCTGGTATAACACCGTGGTACAGATCTATTGTTACTCTTTGTGTCAGAGCAGCCAATTATCCAGTCTTAGATGGGAGCCCATACAGGGACCACTATGGTGGATAAAGGCCAGATCCATATGTTCAGGCAGGATGTCTCCTTACCAACCTTCTGTGGAACATAATGGACCCTGCATACCCCAAGTACACAGGAACACATACCGAGCTTCCTCCAACCAGCACCCTCCCCCGAGACGTTGCGCTGGCATTTTGCCATCAGGAGAAGGTTCTAGGCCATGGTACCCTCCCATTTCATCTGGGCTGTTTAACCTCAAACTACTCTTCTGGCTTTCTTGCCACAACTACTGCCTAGCTCATACCATGCAGGCCCTTTTATACCTCTTAACTTCTCCCACCCTGCTACCCTGTTGAGAGTAATGTGCAGGCACCTATACCAAGCTAGAACAGTTGGTAGCATCCACTAACCACCTTTTTCAGGAAAAGAGGTTGTTACAGGTGTAACTGATGTCATGGAATGTCTAGGTAGTATGAAACTAGAGAGAAGTAGCTGCTGAAGACTCAGAATAGAGGAGTTTAATGTAGTGACGAAGGGGATACAAAATTATATTTTTAATTTAACAAAAAGGGTCTAAAACAAATCAGAATATAAGCAGACACAAAAAGGAAAACTGGAGAGCATGCAAACTGTTTGCTATCACAGCAGTAAAAGACCATACTTAAAACACAGTCTGGAAAAGGTTAGATTAATGTACTGCTAATGGGTTTAATAATACTTTCACACTCTCAAACTGAATGGTTTTAAAAACATGGGTCTGTATCATATCAGAACTTGTTTGTGTATAATTTGATACAATCTGTTTAAAGAGTATGTGAGCACTCAAATGACTCAAAAACTGGACTACTCTAAGCAAAACTAGATGACAGGATAAGGACTCTAAAACTGGATTATCTGGTCCAAAACTGGACCAGTGGTAACCCCAGGCAGACTTAGTCAGAGATCTCACTAGACCACTGCTAGCTCCATTTAAGCCCAATGACTCATTTAAAGTGCTTCCACTTAGCTTTCAAACTATGAGGGACACTGTCCATAAATACTCCCCTTCAATGTACTTATAGAGAGAGCTAGATTCAGTCTGCATGATATGCAACTGTGCTCACAAAAGTACTGTAAATTGTGAGTTAATGTACCAGCAATGACCAAGGTTAGGTTATTAAACCTGGGGCCTTTGAATTGCCATCTAGACTTTTCCAACAGGGCACATACAGTGGTTCACACAGGCCATTTCTCAGACAGTTGGCACCAGCCACAACTCAGGTCAGCTAGACATATGAGAACATTAGGGTTAACAAGGGTGTGAAACTAGACCTGCAGGTATGGTCAATATGTTTCCACCACTTCAATGGAGTGGCAATGTGGTGGCAACTGCTAGTGGAGGCAAAGAGCTGCACCTGTCAGTTCTTCCTATATGCTTCTAGAAGCCAGAACATTCCATTGCTAAACCTTATACAAAAATGGCCACCTTGGATGAACTGATACCTCAGAATGCATTGGTTTCAGTGCCTTATTCAAATGGCAATAGTTTCCTGTGAGTTGGGGACAAGGGTAGATAATTAACTTATGTAACACTCAGGTTTCCCTGGGGTTACTAGAACCCCTTCAGTATAGTTCAGGTAGGTTTGGGCAGCAACAAAGGTGAAAATCCTTGTCATGTACTGTTAAGCATTCATTGCTCAGTCTCTGCAGAGCCAGGGCATGCTGTTTAGTATTTAGAACTCTCGCAGCAGTATAACCCCCTGGCTCCTAAGAGCTGCAGTGTGACTCAATATTCAGACAGAGAAAGTCTGGAGTTTGAAAAGGTTGGTGTCCTGCTAGCTAGCAGGCCAACTTCCAGAGGGAGAGCCCCTCTTGGTTTTTCTTCACTCCAGAGTGTCAGCGATCGATCTGTGCACCAGGTAGGGGTGGAGACCATCTGTTGCAGATACCCCAATGGGGTGAATTTCATCACAGTGTGTGATCATCTGGATTGGTATCAGTGAGTAACTGTTGGGGCAAACCCCACACCGTGTCACTTCCTATAAGTGCTGCCCAGAATAGACTGTGTGTATTTTACATCAAAGCTCTAGCCTTGTAAATGTTTTTTACCTGTGATTCATGTCACTTGGAGTCCAGTACTTCAGAAAGCCCTACAGCCTTGGGGCTCCTGTGTGCTAATTAAGTGACTTTCTAAGTGTTTTACTGTGGGAGGGTTCTATGGAAGAGGACCCGTGCAGTTTTGTGAGAAATGTCAGTTCTGTGGGAATATAACAAATGTTCGATGTGGGTTTACTGGTACCTAGCAAGAGGCGCAACAAATGTTTAAAGTGGATTCACTGCTGCCTAACACAAAAGGTGCATTTGGATTGTCTTCAGAGGCCAGTAGTGCCTGAAGAATCTGTAAATGTTGTAATTTCAGAGGAAGTCTGGCTTTGACCGAAATTGAACTGACCACTCAATCCAGGTTGCAGAGGTTACAGAGGGACACAATCTGCTTACACGTTGGGGTGGTAACTTAGTTCACTCAGTTGGTCTATGCTCTCTAAATAAGTATTCCCTTTGCCCTATCGACCCTTTGTCCTCTCCGCCCACTGACGAGGGATTATTAGAGGTTCCTAGGGTCTGTTTAAAACTTCGGAGCTAGATCATTTGCTTTGGTGCTCTGACTTTGTGGAACTCTCAACCTCATCAGATCAGAGCATGCTCAACTACAGAGGCTTTTAAACTGCCTTAAAAATGTATTTATTCAGTCTGGTATTTATTTGAAATGTGGCTACCTATGTTTAATTGTTCCAGAACTGTTTTATAGTTTTATATATGTTTTTTGGAGTTTTATGTACAACACTATGATCTTGATTGGAACAGCATTTCATGAATAAAGAATGTTTGAGTGGGTGAGTGCCTAAGGAATGTACTAGCAAATGGGTAGGAAGGAGGGGTGGAAGAACAATGGGGAATAATAAAAACTGCCATCACAGAAGTAACAAGCCTTTGTGTGAAGCAAATAAACAAACCAAAATGATGTAAGAAACCACTATGGTTCTCAAAGGAGGTGGCAGGAATGTTCAAGAGAAAAGAAAGCATTCAGAAAGTACAAGGAATCACAGAAGGAGCAGGACAGAGAATTGTATCAGTTAAAGCAAAGGAAGCTGGGAAGGCAGTCAGAACAGCAAAGGTCCGAACTGAGGAAAAGATAGCCAACCCAGTTAAGAAGGGGATAAAACCTTTAGGTACATCAGGAGCTAAGGAAGACTAAGGGAGGATAGCGAGGCTTAATAAAGGGAGGAGGGGTTGGAGAGGGTGACTGTGAAAAGGAGATACTAAACAAATATTTTGATCAGTATTTACAAATGAAGAGGGGGAGGTACCTAAAACAAACAATAGAAACACTCCAGATACAGAAGTTGATACCAGCCCATTTACAGAAGAAAGGGTTCTGAAAGAACTCTTAAAACTGAAGGTGGACAAAGCAATGGGGCCTGATGGGATTCATCCCAGAATTCTAAAAGAACTAAGGGTAGAACTAGTAACACCACTGACTACCCTCTTTAACAAATCATGGGAGGATGGGGTGGTACCTGAGGACTGGAGGAGGGCAGATGTGATTCCTCTTCACAAAAATGGGAGCAGGGCAGAAGCAGGAAACTACAGACCTGTTAGTTTAACCTCAGTGATAGGGAAAATGATGGAATCACTTCTGAAGGAAAGAATTATTGAGTACCTAGAGGCCAGAGGGGCACAGGACCCAAGGCAGCATGGATTCACAGCAGGAAGGTCATGCCAGACAAATCTAATAGATTTCTTTGACTGGGTGACCAAAGTAGTAGATCAGGGAGGGGCTGTGGACATGGCCTACCTAGACTTTAGCAAGGCATTTGACTCAGTCCCACACAATAGATTAATATACAGTTAGCCATCCTGGGAGTGGGTCCCAAGATGATAGCCTGGGTAAATAATTGGCTGGAGAATAGGACACAGAGAGTAATAGTAAATGGAATCCACTCTGAAGAAAGGGGTTACTAGTGGGGTGCCGAGGGTTCAGAGTTAGACTAGTCCTCTTCAATGTCTTTGTGCTTACATTGCAGAGGGACTGAAGGAAAAGTATGTCTCTTTGCAGATGACACAAAGATCTGCAACAGAGTTGATGCACAAGGTGGTGTGGAAAGGATGAGAAGGAACTTGGCAAGGTTAGAGGAATGGTCAAATGTATGGCAGCTTAGATTTAATGCTAAGAAGTGCAAGGTAATGCACCTGGGAAACAAAAACCCAGGCGAAGAGTACACATTGGGGGTGAGATACTAACAACAACAAAAATGGAAAGGGACCTGGGGGTAGTCATATCAGATGACTTAAAGGTGGGCAAGCAATGTGAGAGGGCAGTAAGGAGGGCTGGGGGGATACTGGGATGCATAGGGAGAGGCATCACCAGTAGAAAACAGGAAGTTGTTATCCCTCTGTACAGACAGCTGGTGAGACCCCATCTGGAGTACTGTGTGCAGTTTTGGAGACACAATCTCCGCAAGGACATAGACAAGATGGAAGCTGTCCAGAGGAGGGCAACTAAAATGGTGCAGGGTCTGCACTGGAAGACATATGAAGAGAGACTAAAGGAGCTTAATATGTATAGCCTCGAGGAAAGGAGGGAGAGGGGGGACATGATAGAAACTTTCAAGTACCTCAAGGGAATCAATAAAATCCAAGAGGGTAGTATCTTTCAAAAAAAGAGGTGTGCAAGAACAAGGGGGCACAATTTGAAGATAGAGGGGGGCAGCTCAGAGGTAATGTAAGGAAGTATTTTTTCACAGAGAGGGTTGTGGATGCATGGAACGGCCTTCCGGAGGAGGTTGTGAAGTCAAAAATGGTGGTGGAATTCAATGCATGGACAGCCATAAGGCAATTCTAGGGGTGGGGTAGAAAGAAGTAGGCTGCTGGTTAACTAGGATCTGCAGCTTATCCATTAGGTAGGAAAATGGCAGACTGGGTGGGCCAAGCAGTCCTTATCTGCTGTCAAATTCTATGTTTCTATGTTTCCGTGTTTGCTTGCTTGATTCCCATTGGTTGTGCACTTATGTAGTCCTGGGATCGCCTGATGCCCCATTTTTTCAATGGTCCCAAACAAAGGGATGAAAGCTTGAAGAATGTGTTCTTGTGACAAGTTCTGTACCTACAGAAGAGTTCTATGTGCATTCTGTGTTCTGTACTGCAAAAACCCTGGGGCACCACATTTTCTGACTGACACCTCATCAGGAATAAAGCCATACAGCACAATCCCATTCTTGTTTTGGACATTTATCTATGCGTGACCTGTGTGAATTTTTGGGTCACCCTCAGACATATTATGACACACCATAGCCAGATAAATAGAAATGTTGTTTTGTACCCCTCCTTCCAACCTCTTAGATGCCTGAACCAGGTGTTTCCCTAATGCCAGAGGTAATACCTTCATGGTTATGGCTGTTGCCTTGCCTATAAAATGGGGAGTGGGGTTACACTTTTAAAAATATTACCCTTTTGAAATTGTTCCAATAATGGTATCAGTAGTGGCATGGGGCATAGAATTACAAACCGTTAGATATGTTTTAGGACTGCTAATAGAGCAGTGACAGACAGCATCAAAACCCAAACATCTAAGTCAGGGGAAGTTATACATTTTATTGATTGTTTTTATTTTACATGGCCTACATTATAGCTAGATATAACATTTAGGGCACATAAATTCTAGTGCAAGATAATGTTATTGCCAAGGCCTATATCTCGATCTCAGTTCCATTAATTAGCACCAGATGTCAAGCCATCCTCCCCCCATCCATGGTGATCACAAACTCAGCAGAGCTAATTGTACTATGAACTCAATAGCAATCAGACTGGTTCAGCACACTGCTGACCCAGGCACATGGAGTAAATATGTATATGATTTATAACCTTTATAGAATTCTGTGGCCAGGATGTGCACTAGGAACACTGAAACAAAATAGACAAGAATTTGGAGAGCTACCGGTATATACAGTACACACTGATATACCCGGGCAGGCTGCAATAGCTTTAAGGATGTAGTTAACCAACTTAGCATTTTTCTCTGAAAGTCCTGGGGATCTCTGACATTACTAACAGCTTCGTCCATTGAAAGATGATTGAAGCATGACTTTGAATTTATGGAAGGTCAAAAGACAAGAGGAAACAAATCAATGTCCCTTTGTTGACAAAGCTAATAAAACCCATGGACTCAGCTGGAGCCTTAGTAAGTAAAGAGGTTGTTTTCAAAGCACTATGCACATGTACATTTCTTGAAAATGCAGTCTTTCTGAGTTCATTTCAGATTTCAATACAGTGAGGAATGGCAAGAACATACAGGAAGCCCACACAGAGAAACTTCCAGACAGAATCAATTTTGTACCTGCCAGGTTAAAGCCAACCAGACACCAACATTAATTACACTATTCAGGTTGGATTGTGAGTTCATATTTACTTAGAAATGGTTAAAGGAATACCTAAAAAACAGACTAAGAGGTAAGGCATATTTGTTATTCATGGGGACGAGAACCCAGTCACTAGGAATGAGTTTCCATTGGTTATGAACAAGGGAATTTAGCTTTCAGGCAGGGATGCAAACAAGTACAATACACAGCCTTTCCACATAGGCACAGCAATGAAGGCTGCCAGGGTTGGTATAATGGAAGACCATGTAAAATGGATGAGCTGGTGGTCATTATCAGCCTTCAAAGGCTCCAGTAGAACATTGTGTCACCGTGGACCTCCTGAGTAGCTATAAAGAATAAATGTATTCATTTGTTAATTTTACTTGATTTCATTTGATCTCTTTACAGATGGGACAAATAGGTTTAACATCAATATAAGGGATTGGTCACTCTTTCATCCACAGAGCATTTGGTTTACATTATAATAAGGCACATATCTGATGGTGAGCAAAAAGGGATATACTTTGGGACCAGCTGATACTGACGGTGATGGAATTTGACTTACATAGCTTCCTTCCTACACATATCATAATCCTTATAGGAGGTAATAAATACACAAGGCCCACAGTGCTCATTGTAATTAAAATGATGAAGGTTAAACTGTTCTATATTAAAACAGCTATTCCCCAACATTTTCTTAAAACTATAGCTGCACCATTGATCCTTAGGTGGGGTCCATATATACCCATTTGTACCCATTGACAATGTGGAGTGAATGCTTCTTAACATCCCAGCATTAAAATGCATAGCATTGGCCTTCAACATTCAGAACAAATGGTCAGAATGTGTAGCACTTTCTTATTTTAAAGAATAATATATTTATAAATAGTGGGCCACATATGTTTAGTGTTAAGAAATGTTCCTATGAAGCTAGTTCAATGTTTTTTTTTAAATAACTTTTTATTAAGTTTCCAAGTTTACAGAACATAAGAACATGAATGCCAGAAGGAAAATGTTTCAGAAACAGCTATGACAGTTGGGTAGCAACAGTAAATGGGGGTTTATGAAATAGGTGTGATACATTTCTGTGTCTACTGTATACTGCTGTCAACTGGTACTATCCAGGGTGCATAGGAGCTGTATTAACTGTAAGTAAACTTTTCATATCCCTACATGAACTGCACTAAGCCTCCTGGGCTTTCTCTCGATAGGGAGATGGAAGGCTGTATCAGGGAGGATGTGTGCCTTCATGGGCTCACCCATTGGCTTCAGATAGAACAATTGGATTAGAGTGTTAACTCCACTCCTCAAAACCTGTGTGCTCAGTCAAGGATTAGAGCCATGGTGCAGAGAAGAGGCAGCGAACCTCTTAATCACAATTAGATAAAACACAGTCTCTCTGCACTCTATATGTGCTATTCACCACAAACACTAGGAGATTCCAACTTCAAAAGATTTTATTGCAGCATCAACATACAACCTGGAACATTACTCCAAGTGCCTCCATTCACAGTAGAATGATATCCCCAGTGCTTCAACCAAGGTGTGGTCTTCATCGGGGGTTGGAAGATTTCTGCTTTGATCCCCATGAGAAAAAACAATGGGGAGCTTGGGACCTGCGCTCGGGGGACCAGGCTTCCATGTGGCATATAAGCTGCCATAGGGTCTGAATCTTAGGACACTCCAAAGTATGTGATACAGATCTCCTCCTGCTGCATTACACCTTCAACATCTGTCATTATCTAGAGGTCTGACTTTGTATAAAACAGTGGGAGTTCTGAATTAGCCTACTACGTGCATCTTTGTACCAACTGTGGGTGTCCCTCTATGCCATGTCCCACTGGGTCCCTGAGATTTAGAATCCTATCATTTTCTCCCACCTGCATCTGGATTCCTCTGATTGTGAGGGAAGGATATCTCTCAGCTTAGCATATATTTTGCCCACAAGGCCCTTCGCTTGGGATAGCCACCTGGCGGTTTCGCTGAGTATGCAGGGTGGAGTAGGTTTTCAATAATGGGCGAGTAGCTTCCCTTACCTGGAGATATCTCCAGAAGTCAGTCTTCTGGAGCCCCCATTTCTCCTGCAGGGTTGTAAAAGAGGTGACCCTTAGGTGTAGCAGATCCAGAATGTGCTCAACCTTGGAAATGCCTCTGGTTAACCATTGGGGCCATAAAATGGGCTTGTTGTCCACCAGAATGTCTGGATTCTGCCATACAGGAGCAATGTACAGAGGGATATCTGATAGCCCCAGTTTTCTATGGGTGCAATGCCAACAATTGACTAAGGAAGGCAATAGTGGGATGATTGAGCCCATGACCAGTTTTGGCACCATGTAGAAGTGCGGTTGTCACTGCTACGTGTCCAAAAGATGTCTCCATATCCAACCACTGAGGAGATAGTGTTGTCTCGGGGCAGATCCAGTGCATTGTCTGCTCTGTCTGGAACACCCATTTATATCCCTCCATTCATGGGAGGTTCCAACCCCTTTGACCAGTGTGCCTCAGCTTATTACAGCTGAAGCATGGTTTTGCTCCTTCCACAGAAAATCCTCAACTAAATTGTCAATGACTCAGGGCCATTTGTTGGGAAGGTCTAGGGGTATATGAGACAGGAGGTAGAAAAATCTTGGGGTGGTAAACATTTTAATCACTGCTATCTTACCTGTTAGGGTAAGACGCAGGAGTCGCCATCTGTAAAATTCTGTTTTGATGGATTGTAGCCGGGGCTGAAGATTTGCCTCCCATAGGGATTCCATATTAGGTGTGATTTTGATACCCAGGTAGGTCATCCCATGTGGTGTCCAGAGGAGCCCTAAGTCAGAGGCAATACTTGGTGACAGAGATGATTAAATGGTATCATCTCTGTCTTTGTTTGGTTTAGTTGTAGGCCCGAGTAGTGTGCAATACATCTAGGAATGCCAAAAGGGTGGAAGCAAGGTTTGGGTGTCCTCAAGCAAGATGAGGAGGTCATCAGCATACATTAGAGTTGGGTATCTCTTAGTGCCAACCTCTAATCCGATGATACCTGAGTGTTCTTGTACGGCAGCTGCCAGGGGCTCTACCGCAAAGATGAATAGTAGTGGGGAGAGGGGACATTCCTGACGAGTCCCTCTCTCTAAGGGGAAGCGGGCAGAGATTAGCTGGTTAGTGGTTACCCTGGCTGTCGGACCCATGTATAAGGCCTGTATCCATGACCTGTATCTGTCCCTCAATCCCAGGTGAGTGAGGACCAATTGTAGATAGTCCCATTCCAGAGAGTCAAAAGCTTTCTCAAAGTCAACCGCTATTGTGGCAGCTGAGGAGCGGACAACTTTCACTCTTTGCATTAGGTTTATTAATGACCTGATATGGTCTGTACTTTGCCTCCCTAGAATGAAGCCCACCTGGGATGAGTGGATCAGACTGGCCAGAAGGGGACCCAACCTAGTAGCAAGGATCTTGGCATAGATTTTGCTAGCTACATTGATCAGGGAGATCGGTCTATAACTTCCAGGTCCTTCCCCTTCTTAGGAATAACCATGATCACTGCTTCACGCAGTGTAGGGGGAAGGCATCCTAGTGTTTCTGCCTCCACATACATTTGTCTTAGAAGGGAGGATATCTGATCAGAGAGGGCTTGGTAAAAGTCCACTGTAAAGCCGTCACCCCTTGGGGACTTCCCCTTCTGTAAGATTTGTATAGCTGCCTGAACCTCTCCTTCTGTGATAGGAGCATCAAGCTCATAGGCTCCTTGAATGGTCAATTTTGGGAGGGATAAGCTATCTAGGAATGGTTGGATTCCACTCGGAGGGCAAGCATGGGTAGAGCTGTATAATCCAGACTAAAAGGATGCCAATGTTTTGTTTATTCCTTGCGGGGTTGTCTCTACCTGCCTGCTCGGGTCTTTCAGCCCTGATATGTGGTAGTCCACCTGCTGCTTTCTCAGCTGATATGTTAGAACCTTGCCTCACCTTGTCTCCTCCCTCCCAGAATTTATGCTTGAGCCTGAGGATAGCTGTCTCTGCCTTTCTGGTCAGGATCTGGTTGATTTCAGATGAAGGCCAAGACCATCCTACTCGGTGCTGGTGTGAGGGTCGGGGAGGCCACGTTCTGTATGCTGCTTCAGCCAGTACAAGCTCAGATTCCAGCTCTGCCAGGTGACGCCCTCTCCTTATGCTTCTTGGAAGCGATCCTATAATTGCCCCCTCAATGGTGGCCTTGAACACCTCCTAGGTATTCCCTGCTGATGTATCAGCTATGGGGTTACTGTCCAAGAACTGGGAAGTTTCATTTTGTAGCTAGGGGCAAAGTCGGATCCTGTATAAGAATGGGGTCAAGTCTCCATGTACCTTGGAGGAGGAGACATACCCCAAGTGAAATAGAACTGAACTGGGCTATGATCCGATATCACCCTTGGCAGAATAGAAGCATTGAGCAGATTCTGGGTTGGGGGGTGGTCATCCAGAAGTCAATTCTACTATAGAAAGAATGTGCTTCTGAATGGTATGTGCAGTCTCTGGCCCGAGGCTAGAAAAGGCACCATGCATCAGTGAGCCCAAGGTCCCATATTAGCTGGTGCAATGCTTGCCCCCCTGTAATGTGGGTCTCCTTGCTGGATGTATTTCTGTCCAATTGAGGGATGAGGGTAAGATTAAAATCCCCTCCAATGAGCAAGGGACATTCTGATGCACTGAAAGCACTGATAGCCTCAGAAACTTTGTGGAAGAACTTGGGATCGTCTTGGTTGGGGGCATAGATGTTACACAGGACAACCGGTACTGTGGGGGAGCTGAACTTGACCAGCTCCCACCTGCCTTCTGGGTCTACTACAGAGGCTGTCTGGAACCACTGGAGGGATTTGTGAACTGGTATGGCCACCCCTCTTTTTCTCGTGGAAGACCCTGTGAGCATCTTCTGCCCCACCCAGTCTTTTACCAAAGAAGCATGATCACTTTGGGTTAATTTTGTTTCTTGGAGGAAGGCCACCTGAGACCTCAGTTGCTTTAGATGAGTGAGGACCTTTTTTCTTTTAACAGGGGTGTTTAGTCCTCTGACATTCTATGTGTGACAGACAATCTCACCCATGGTAAGATAGGGGAATAGTAATAGTCAGATTGAATTTTGGGGAAAAAACAGAGGCTAAGGCTGGGTGGGCTTCCTCCACATGTGGGAACTCTTGGCCTACCTAGAGTCATGCAGATATAGTCATGTGGGTTGCTCCTCCCTATCTGTCAGACCAACCCATTTTTCCTTTGTTCTAACCTTCTCCAGTAATGTAGAAGAAGGTGAGTATCTTCAGTCAGTATTTGTCAGCAGTAACGCAGGTTACCCAATACCTATATTACAACTATATACACTCTAAACAAGCAACAAAAGACAGAAAAGTAAACTTTGCTTGGGGTGTCCGCCAGAACCCATGGAAAGTTAATGTCTGGCGCTTGTGCTAAGGTCCGCTGTCCCTGGGAGTGTGGTTGGGGTATGTAACCCTGCTTTCCTGGGATCACTAGGTAGTCGAAGGTTATCTGGGGTAGGCTTCTACCTGCTGCTACCCAGGACTGTTGAGAGCAGGGTATTCTGTCCCATGAGCAGGTCCAAAAGCTACGAGCTGCACCAGCTGGGGAAAGAGGGGGGTTACCCCCGGGTCTCTGAGTCGTCCCTAATTGTAGTCTTTCAGGGAGCCTTGTGTTGGGGGGGGAGTCGGTCCACTCTTGGGGAATGGGTATTGGAATCTTGGCCCTTATACAGCCATGCTGCCAGCCACTAGCAATCACTGAGGGGAAGGGAAGGAAAGGGAAATGTGGAGACAGCCATCCAGTGCTATATTCCTGGATTGGAATTTGGGGGTGGGGAGAAGTAGGTTGGTTTTAAGAACAGGTACTAGATCCCCAAGACAGTGAGTAACGCCTAAGTATAGTTACTAGACAAGTTCGGACATAGAATGCTGCGAGTTGTAGGCTCACCCTTCTACATCGCTCATATCCTTTGCCCTGAGCCTCCTCTTGAAGACTGAATTAGTAGGGAAAATGGCACATTTGCTATAGGGGTGTAGGTATATGTGGTAGGGGATTGTTCTATGGTTTGCAAGCCTATACATCATTAACAAGAGTGCCTACTTGAGGGAGAAACAGAAAACAGGGGAGGGAAGGGGCACCCTTAACCCAGGTCCTGGAACCAAGAGGACTTGACTGAGATTTAAGGGGCTACTGGAGGGGCTAGCGAGTGGTAAACAGCATGACATTCTTATATCTGCTACTCAATGAATCAGCATCGAAATCAGGTGAAAAAGCCATTTATTCTAAATGGAGCTCAGTATACAGCGAAGCATGCTCGTCAGGATTGAGGTAAAGTGGGGGGGGGGCATTCTGCCAGGCCCCCTCCCTTGTCCCATTTCATCCTTGCTAAGATAGGGTTTAATCAGAAAAAGAGGGGGGGCAAGTCCTCACTTGACCTGAAGATATCCCCTAATTACTTAATCAATCCTCCCTAGCCATAGGGATTGGCCTCCCCCTTGCACCTAAATCCTTTAATTGCTCTGCTCTCTCGGAAGAGAAAACTCTACTTATTGGATGGCTCCAGCCTGCTGTCAGCTTCAGGTGGGTAGTTATCAATACTGATCTTCTCCTCCTGGGCCTTCTGTGTCTTGAGTATGATCCACACAAGGAGAGGGGCCTGCCATGCTGCTAGTGTCCTCTGTCTCCCGTAATGCCAGATCCTTGATGGATGCTGCCCAAGACTGCTGTCCCAAGGCTAGGGCCTGCCACAAAGATGGTAGAGTCGTTGTCTCCATACTTTGATCTTCTCCTTGGCCATGGGCTGGGACAGTCTGTAAGTGGAGCAAATCTATTCTGTGAAAAATATGAGCTAATGGATTCCAAGTCCTGGTTCGTTCCCTCTTCCTCCTGATCATGCATGTAGGCCTCCGCACGTTCTCTCTCGATCAGATGATCCCTCTTCTGGTGCCTGGATTGCTGCAATCTTTTTCTCAATCTCAGTGGTAAAGACCACTGGTCATTCTGGGCTCCTGACTGGTCATGGTGTTCAGAAGGGTTGCGCTGAATCGCCACGGTTCTCCAGTGAGTGGGCAGACTGGAGGTGCTATGTGAACTGCCCGCCACCTTGCAGATGGGGTGTAGGGTGCTTCATTCATCAGAGGCCATGTTCTAGCTAGAAACAGCTGGGACACTTCTGAGGTACTAAACTACAATGCTGTTCCATTATAGGTCAGCTTCAAGATTGCAGGATATCTATGGAGAACAGAACCTTCGACTCGTGCAGTCATTTCTTCACTTCTGCAAACTCTTTTCTTTTCTGAGCTAGGTCCCTGGAGTAGTCCTGAAATATCAGGATCCTGAGCCCATTCCAGCTCAATGGACCAAGTTCTCGAGCTCTTGCCTATATCGCTTCTTTTTCTGTGAAGCTCAGGAAGCGGGCGAGTATTGGCCTCTGTCTTTCCCCATCTCGTGGCCGGGGTTGCAGGGATCTGTGTGATCACTCTATAGTAAGCTTAGTTCCATCTGGCAGTTTTAGGACTTTGGGGAGGGCCTTCTGGAGAAAATCAGGAGTTCGACCCTGCTCACTGTCCTCCGGAACCCCACCTGCGGCTCCTATTTTCCGGTCATCTACCTCTCCTGTAAGGCCGAATCTGTTGGGCCTGCTCACGCATCATGTAGCAATGGCCTTCAAGTGTTCTCTCTTGGGTAGCTGCTTTTTGCTCGACCTGGCCAATTTTCTAAGGTCTAGGTGATACAGCACAAGAGTCATATTATTGGAGGATAGTGTTACTTCCTCCATGTGCTGCATTAACATGGTGAACATTTCTTTCATGGAGGGCTCCGTGCCGGCCCCGTTGTGGCTTGCCATGCAGTCCCTTGCAGTAGAAATGGTAGTCAGGGCTGGTTGTTCAGAACGGTTCCCAGGAATCCAAACAAAAAGATCTGCAGTGTCCCATACTGTAACCTGCGGTAAGTACAGAAAAGCAGCACATCAGCTTGAAGATTAATAAGTCAAGAAATAGCCCTGGGTAGGTAGCAGTCACAGAGTCAAGCAGTCATCTTAGGTGACAGCTATACTATGCCCCAGCTAGTTTAAGGTTTTAATAGTTAGTGTATCCAGAAATAGCTCTATCATTATGAGGAACATCAGCAAACCTTCACAGATGAAGGGTAAATTTAAGCGTAATATTCATGGCACTATGCAAAACTCATAGCAATTGAGAAGTATGAGCAACACGGAAATCCATTATCAATAGAAAAGACCAGAAAAGAAGTATATTAGGTGGTGTCCTGTTCTGGCCCTTTCTTGGATCAACAGATATTGGATCACCCCAACATATCCTCATAATGCCTTGAGCTGTACCACTATGATGGCAGCGATTTCTCAGACACCAGAGGTCAATAAACAAAGTCCAGTGTGCATCCCCCCAAAAGAATTTATCCCAACTGGCCTGTAATTCAGATTTTTTATATTTATCTCAGTTGTTACTTCTTGCCATGCTTTAAACAAGGGTTCATAGTTTACAAAGTAGTAGTAGTATTTTATTTTATATCATGCCTTCCCAAAGGAGTTCCTTACACAGAGAAAAACTTGACAAATATAATATAAAATATAATTATACAGGTACCTGTAGTGCCTGTATATTAGGGGTTGAGTAGGCACTTTAATATTAAACCTCAGTTTTTGTATTTAATAACTTTGTCCCCATTCAACCGATTTACATGAACTTTGGAAAACACAGTCTTTGTACCAGGATCTCTTGATACTGAAAACTTCATGCAGATTGGTTCTGGGGCAAAGTTACAGAGGCTCAAACAAGCATTTGTCAATGCTGAACGCTCGCTACAGGTATTTGCAGTGGTGGCTGGCACGTATGGTGCTTTACCCTAATGCCCCGTGCGATTGCCGGTATTTGCACAATAAATTTTCAGCATGACCTTTTGTTACCCCCATTGTGCGCTATATAGGCGGAAACACGTTTTGGGCAGGATGTGAAAATGACAGCTGTACTGCTCATAAGGAGGTGTGGTAAAATGGCAATGTTGAAAATCTGAAGTGGAAATATTGAAAATTGCAAACCTTTCCAGCGCATGTAACTGTGCAACGACGCCATAAAATAGCTCATTGTTAGAATTTTTTCACCAAATTTCAACACAGCCATTTTAAGACCTCTGCTCATGATCAGTGTCACTGTGATTTTCTTAATGTGTCCCATACACTGAGTTCTGACACCGACTGCGCCATTGTGCTGCCATACGGGCAGAAACACATTTTGGGCAGGATGTGAAAATGACAGCTGTACTGCTCATGAGGAGGTGTGGTAAAATGCCAATGTTGAAAATCTGGAGTGGAAATATTGAAAATTCGCAAACTTACGAGCGTGCGTGGGAACTGTGCAACGCACGCTCATAAAACAGTCATTTTTAGGAATTTGTTCACCAAATCTTCAACATTGCCATTTTAAAACCTCTGCTAATGAACAGTGTCACTGTGATTTTCTTACTGTGTCCCATACATTGAGTTTGCACACCGACTGCACCATTGTGCACTACATGAGCGGAAACACGCTTCGGCAGGATGTGAAAAATGATAGCTGTACTGCTCATAAGGAGGTGGGTAAAATGGCAATGTTGAAAATCTGGAGTGAAAATATTGAAAATTCGCAACTAACGAAGCGCATGTAGGAACTGCACAACGACGCCAGTAAAACAGTTATTTTTAGGAATTTGTTCACAATTTCAACATAGCCATTTTAAGACCTCTGCTCATGAACAGTTTCACTGTGATTTTCTTAATGTGTCCCATATATTGATTTCACACACCGACTGCGCCATTGTGCGCTACATGGACGGAAACACGCTTTGGGTGAGATGTGAAAATGACAGCTGTACTACTCATAAGAAAGTGGTAAAATGGCAATGTTGAAAATCTGGAGTGAAATATTGAAAATTTCGTAACTCACGAGCGCAGGCGAGGGAACTGTGCGCATGCATCGTAGAAACAGTTTTGAGGTCAATTAACATGTTTTGACCCTTTCATGGTGGATTCGCTGCGGTGTGCTTTCCATGGTACTGTGCAGTGATCGTGAAATCACCCTTCAGGCCCGGCTAACGCCATGACAGTGACATCATTCATGAGAAGGGTCCCAAAACCCTATGTTGAAAATTTGGCAAAATTCCAAAACTGCCTGAGATATGCAATAAAGTTGAAAACCCCTATCTAGCCCATTATACAGCTTACCGCATTTCCTCAGTTCGCGGTCAGCTTTGAAGAGTGCAGACGTGTTCCCGGTCCAGTTATGATTGCCGCATTGAGCTCCGGAGGTAAGTATGGGGTGAGGGGGTGGGAGGCGGGCACAGTGGGTGGGTGCAGGTTGGGGGAGGGCTGGAGACTACGGGACCGTTTTTGCTTTTCAGGTCAAAAAAAAAAACGGCAGGACGTTTCCACGCTGGGGTGGGCTCCCAGCGTGGCACCAAAGCTTTGGAGGGGCGTTGGGGGATGTGAAGTTGATGGGGATTGGGCACCCCGTCGGCAGATGATTATCGATGTTTGCCACGCTGGGTGGGCCTCACAGCATGGCACCAAAGCTTTGGGGGGGGTCTTTGTGGGGACGTGGAGCCGACAGAGGAATTGGGCACCCCCATCGGCAGAGGACCCAGGACGTTTGCCACGTTGGGGTGGGCTTACAGCGTGGCACCAAAGCTTTGGGTGGGGGGCCTGAGGTCTACCACCGCTGTGTATGACAGCAGTGGTTTTCTTTGTAGCAAAGACCACGGCTGTCATACACAGCTCCCGCACCCATTGGTGCAGGACTGCAACGCCTGCTCAATGGAGCAGTGGATCGAATGGGAGAGGCACACCTCCAAAGTGTGCTACTCTCCCAAAACGTTCCTTGCGCATGTGCGCAAGCGAACGTAAAAATGTAAAAGTCTCAATTTTTAAGACTTTTTTTTTGGTTCTCCAATAACTGAACAAATATAAGGATCTGAAACCTGAAACATTCAGGTTTGATAACGTATGGTCCAAGATACATGTGTTTTGTGCTTTTTACCTCTCACAGTTCAGTACTATTTAAATTATTTAAGAAAAAAGTTCAGTTTGTGAGCATGCAGAGTTTAAAATATCGATGTTCAATGGATAGTTGAATTTCTGTGACAACAGCTGGTTGCACTATATGACACAGCTGTCGTTTATTAACAAATGACAGCTGTGTGACTTGTATGTCAGGATGGGCTACTGCCACTATAGCACCACCATCCTGACTGTGCTGTGCCTTGCTTAATAAACTGTATTTGCACTGTGGGGGCCTAATCCCCTATGGCAGTGTGTCTATATATATAGATAAATATTTTTTTTCGTATAATCCGACACGGGATGCCCACCCCGTGTCAGATGCCCCACAATCCATTGTTTTATTAATAATTGCCGACATCGGGGGTCTAATCCTGTGTTGGCATTTACAAGCTCCTCAGCAGTGTGAGACACTGGGAGCCCACCCCAGTGTCCCATAATGGAGTTTATAGATGTCCTTGGTTTTCCAGCAATATGAAATGGTCCTGTGACATCTTTTCTTTAGTAACACCCTATATGGGCAAGTATTATTGAGCGGCTCAATATGAGAGACTCAATAATACCACCTGTGTTAACAGCGACTGTCAGAACGGAGCGAAAAATCCTGCATAGCGAGTGTAGCAATGAACTACACTCGCTAAAATAGTATATAGATAGGTGTGTGGTCAAACCCTGCTAAGCTGACTGTTTGGCGTAGTGGCTAGAGCCACTGCCTGTAGAGTCAGTGGACCTGGGTTTGGGTCCCACAGTAAGAAACAGTAGTTTTTTTTTATTTAAGTCTGCTCCCCATGAAATGAATATATTAATTTGGGGTGCGGGCTGCCTCCAAAGGTGGGGTGGGGCATAGCCACTGGGAAAAAGAAGTATTTCTATTGCTATTTGTTGAACTGCTGAGGATCATTGCTGTTTGCAGGGTCGGTCTTTGTTTAGGTCGCCTTCTGCTAGGTGATTTTTCAGTCATGGTTTGTGTCCTCGTGGTAAGGGAATCGCCTTAACACATAAATCTTTTTTTAAGCCTGAAAGAAACCATCCCTTGTTGTCACTGCCATTCCCCACCCCCCATCCCGACCCTCCCAATGAGTACCCACCACCCCATACCCCCTTTAGCCTATACTTACCACCAGAGGTTGAACACTGTCATCCTCTCATGGACCAAGACACGTCTGCACTGTTTAAAGCTGAACCATGAACTGAGGAATAAAGGTAAGTGAGTCTAATGTATTTCAATAGCATTTTGAACTTAGGATCATAACTTTGCCATTTTCAGGAATTTTTTCACCAGATTTTCAACATAACTAATCAGGCCTAGAAAGTGATTTCACAGTCTCTGCACGAAATCACCTTTCAGGCCCAGTTAATGAAATTTTCCTGACAGTGTTCATGAGATGGGGTCCAAAAAAGGTTATGTTGAAAGTTTGGTGAAAAAATTCCTAAAGATGCCCAAGTTATGGGTGTATGTTGAAATGTTACTATGCACGTGCATAACTTTGGTAATTTTTTATACTTCAACCCCAAATTTTCAACATCACCATTTTTTTCACACCACTTCATAGGCATTACAGCTGTCATTTTTCACATTCTGGCCAAAACATGTTTTTGCACCTGTGGCATGGAATGGCATTTCGGCAGGGATTTGAAAATTTACACCTACCGGGTTCATGAGGTGGGGTCATCAGAAGACTATGTTGAAAGTTTGAGGTAAAAATATTAAAAAACAAAGAATTTTCTAATTAACGTTGTTTGCAGAGATGTCCATTGCACCACTGGGGAACATGCTGCCTTACTGGTTAGTGAGCTGAGTTCAGGTGTGAACCAGTGAGCTGGTTTAATGGGGCAGCCTGATGGGGAAGGTGCTGCAGCATGCAGCACCAACCCAGCCTGGGTAGGGATGGAACAGTGTTTTGGAAAAGACGCCACACCCTGTGGTGGGTCAGGGAACCTCACCCACAAGGTATCGACATGCATGCTTGGGCCTGCTGGACCCATGCACTGGGGTCAGGACTGTCTCCAATATTGTATTTATTTCATTTTGAACAGGTCCTGAAGGGACCTACACAAATGAGGATACAATTCCACTATCAAAAAAAGAAGGGAAATTCATTGCAAAAACTACATTAATGTAGACATTAGGGTTGTCAACCCTAATGCCCACCTTCTCCCCTGATCAGACGAAGTCAGATGTGATGTCAGATGTGATGTCTTCCTGCAAGGCCCATAGGGTCCTGCATTAAGAAACCTCTGGCAGATTATGTTGACCATACTGTACCACTATGAGGCACTAGGTTAGAGCTGTATGTTGTGCTTCAAACAGGAAGGCTTTCGGAGAGGGTGAGCATTAGGGTTGACAACCTAAGTAAGACTCCACCACTGATTCGCCAACACTCCGAGACCCAAATCCCTAATGTTTTTCATTTCCTCTCTTTGTGCTCTTTATGCTTCTACAACCTTAATCTCTGCATTAATATAGGTTTTTTCAGTGAATATATTAAATAATCAATACATAACAACAGAAACAGACAGCATCAACAAATGAAATGCAGAGGCTCCTGAGTATGTCTAAAGGCCTTATTAAATAAAAAGGTCCTTAAGCCCCTCTTAAAAACATCACCCAAGGGGGCATCCCTCATAGATCTCACATTGCTGGACCAGCAACCTCGAATGCCTGGTCCCTCAGAAATTGGAGCCTAGCTCTGGGAATGACCAGGAAGTCCACCTTGGAGGAGAGCAGGGGGCATGAGGGGTGATAAGGAGTCAAAGGTTCCAACAGATATTCAGGGCCCAGCCCATAGGAGCCCTTATAGATTAGCAAGTTAATCTTGAAGGTAATATGCCACTTCACCGGAAGCTAGCTCAGTTCACACTGGGGTAATATGACAGGGGCCAGGGAAGGCCTATCAACACCTGGCTGCTGTGCTCTGCACCAGTTGTAGGCACTGTAGGATACCTCTATTAACCCTAAGGTAAAGCTGCATTTGTCAAGCCTGGATATCATGAAAGCATGCACTAATGATGGTAAGACTTCAGTGGAGTCCATGGACGTTCGGGCGATATTCCTGAGATGGTAAAAGCCATTCTGGACTATTGCCAACACCTAAGTCTCTAATATCAGTTTCTTGTCCTGAATGAATCCCAGACTTTTAGCAGAGGCCACAAGCCTAGAGGACCTGAGAATAAGCTCTATCACTTCTCTGACTAAAAAGTTATTTGATATTTGCAAAAGCCTGACCACATCTTCATAGTGATCCTATTATGCACTGTTCCATATTCATTTCTCTTTACTTTGCTGATACAAGTTGAGGTCATGTTGTCTGATTCTCCTTTTAAGTACTGACCACACTCCAACTTCCTTGTCTCGCTTTTATAAAGTGCAACCTGAAATTATATTAACAAGTGGTGTGTAGAGTGCAGATTAAAGAACAGCTCTGCACTTCAGCATGTACTTTCATAAATGTTTCAGCTATTACAATTTAATACAGAATGTCTTTTTTTAAAGGTTCAATGTTCCTTTCCAAATAAACAAGATGGTGGCCATGCCCTACTGAGCAGATGCGCCACCAGGAGCATAAATTTAAAGGAGCCATGGCTCCATTTCTGGTTTGGCCTTGAGGCCTACGTTAAGATGTATATCCCTGGATCCAGGGACTACAGAGAAGCTGGGGAACCCATGGAATGATGACCAGAAAGCCTCCTGTCTTGAGAAACTATGTTATCGCCGTTACAAAGGCATTTGTGTTAAAATTAAGGGCTGGACTGCTGGGACTTCAACCAAAGGTGACAACCCCAAATGGACTACAAAACCAGGGGCTGCTGGTTAAAGAGAAAGGGCATTGAGTTTGCCTTGGAAAACGGCAGCCAATGAGAAGGTGAGCAGCAAAAACTATAAATAGAACTGGTTGTGCCACCCAAAAGAGAGTCGCAAGTAAGAGGAACTGAAGGTGTAGTGTGGGGAAAAAAGACTGTTGTGGCTCCTGAGCCTAAACTCCTGCACCTGTGTTCCCACTGGTTTTGTTGACTTTAAAGAGCAATTACCACATTGTGCTGCAGGAGGAGTAGAGATTGGATTGTGCTGCTGAGATTTTCTAACTTTGCTCCCTGGTGAATCAAAGGTTGGGCAGTACTTTGAACATGAAAAGACTTGTGAACAACAGATAAAGACTGAGCTGCTGTGCCCCCTTCAGCAGAGTAATTGTTCAGTGGTAGCGAATTCCGGCAAGGGGAGAGACTGTGAGCACTGTGGCAAGCATTTGTGAGAGGGCCCAGCACCATAGTGAGAAGAAACCCAGAAAAGGGGTAGCACTGGGTCTGAGACTGTGCAAGCACCCAGCTGAAACCGTGTACCAGGGGTGCAACAGAGGGGCCTAGGGGACCACATTTATCATTTTCCCCGGACTGAAGAAAAGAAGGTAGACCAGTGGTGGAAGATATCAACAGGCGTGCCTGTGTGAAAACTGTCTACAAAGGCCCCTGAGTGAAGTTGGCAAGGTCAGACAGATGAAGACCAGCGCAGCTTCAATTTCATCAGGCTTCAAGATGTGCAGTCTTGTGGTGCCCCACCATCCAGAGATCTCCACGGTACCATGCAACTGCCATTCTGACTGAAACTCAGTTGGCTGAAAACACCCTGTATGAACTGCAAAACTGTGAGTACCCTGAGCAGCAACTTTGGGGAATCTTATTAGATAGCTGCTTAGATTACAAGGGATAAGGTTTGGGTTGGACTGTGTCTATGTACGAGCTGTGTCCAGGAAGAAATTCCAAGAGTTAAAAGTGGTTAACAGTTATTTGGGCCTCTGACGAAAGGCCCCAGGCCTGCATCACCACACAAGTGAGTTACCCACCACATAGGGACATTTCTGGGTGCATCCAGTGGTGGGAAGAGTGGTTACAGTATGGGGAATCATTGTTTCACAAAGTGTTGTGCTTTTTATATTCTCCTTTTCCCCTCCTCAATTAATAATTCATTGTTTGAATTTTAACTATTGCTGCGATCTATTGCAGTAGAGTTGCTGGGGTGGGAAATTGCTATTGTGTGGGGGAAAGTGTTCAGGGGAGCAGTATACATATTTTCCTGGAGGGTGGTAATCTGTTCTTTGTCCACAGGTATACCTTGCCACTTACCCCCAGTGGAGGCACCATGCCATATTTGCTGACCACTGAGGAACCCAGGTCAGCCCCCTTTGAGGTATATACTGAGTTGACCAAGGGCCCCGGAGAAGCCTAGGTGAGTCAAAGCACTGTTACAAGTGGAGGCACCACTGGGATTTGCTGCCTCCTAGTGGCCACCCTGAAATTGCCATTCTAAATTTTGTCCCCCCACCCCTGGGCTTACTAAGGAAAAGTTGCATTTCAAGAAGAAGAGGACTGGTGTACATTTGAGGGACTTGACTCTCAGAAAGAACTACTGATAAATAATGTGACTGAAGAACAGACAAGAGTTCATTTTGAGGGTGTTAGATGGGGCTCTGAAGGAAAGTAGGAAAATGAAAATCCAAAAGGATGACGACAGAACCTGGCACCTGATTTAGGGATTTAATCGTAGAGACTGATGTAACCCCCCTGCAAATAGGGGTTCCCAAAAGTCTACCAGCAGCTTGCTAAGTGCTCTAAGTCTGGATGGTGTTCGGCGTTTAAGCCGTCTAAATGGCACTGCAGCGAGTGCTTTACAGCCTCTGCGTACTGTCTCTTTAAGAGCTGTCTGCTTGCAGACATAATTAATTGGAATGGGGGGACTGTGTGTTACAATGCCCGAATCCCACTTGGGCTGCTGGCTAAGTGCTCCGTTTCTGCAGTCGCTATATGCGCAGAGGGAGCCTAACTAACAGATGTAATTGTTTGCTGGTGATCTGTTAGAGTAATAATCAAATACAGTTTGTTCTAACCTGCTTACTTGTAGCAAGGACTGGGCAGTGTAGTTTCTTCATTTTGGTCTTGAACTGCTGAATTGGACCAATCAGTGGAAAGGAAGTCCTTAAAATGGAGCCTGCTGGCAAATCAGAACTTGGACTCTCATCTGGAGCCTGCAACAAAGGGGATTATATGGCAGGTGCTCATAGGAAATGTAGTTTGGACCTTGGCGTCTTTTTGCACCAACAGAGGGAGCCCTACAGTGACTGGCAACCAAACCAGCCAACCGAACTGCTGTGAGCCCAAAGGAAATGCCCTGCACTGTTGCTGGAAAAGTTCAGTTCAGTAGAGACAATGAAGGGAGAAGGAGCTTCTGTACTGTAGCGTGAGTAATTCGCTGAAGTGCGGTGTAAGCCCCCAAGTTGGTCTGCAGCCATTAGTGCAGCTGAATCAGGCTGAATCTGAGCTGTTGTAGAAGGAAGAAGAAGAAGTAGAAGTGTGGAAACCAGGCATAACCTGTAGAAGACCGAGATTTTGCTGAAGTGCGATTGTGCTGTCAGGGACTGAAGCTGCTGTGAGTGCTCCGGGTTTTGCAGTGCTTTGCGATCGGGATCGAGGAGCAGCCTGCCTGTATGGTATATAGTACTTTACATATGAATGTGCTTTGCGCATGTGAGAATCGCGGTCTTGATTCCCTCACTCTGCAGTGTGTGCTGAATGCTGAAAACCAGAAGCAACACCATCCATCCTGTAACTGTCTTGGGTATCGTGAGTACAAATCAGGGTGACACCCTGCGACATTCATTTAATCAAAATGTGTCAACTGATTTCCTTGTGTTTTCTTCCCACAGACTGAGCCATCCGGCTCCGGATTACAAGTGTATGTTGTGCATATATTTTCTTCCTACAGGGCCCCATCCATCTGCACCTGCCGGCCAACCCCAGGCAACGGACCTGGCTAGCCCCCCCCATCCTGGGTACCCAGAGTGTGACTTTTTGGACCCTATATGTGTGCACAGTACTGTGATTTGAATATTGCCAAGCTAAATCAACCTGATTGCCCCCTCCCGTGTTACTGTCCCCTAAATAAATCAGATTTGTTGTTATTGAACTATATACTGTCTGTGGTGTCAGTACATATAGTGCCAGCATTGCATTGTGCTGTGTATGTTGCTTAACCTTGTTTTACAGGGGGTCCTCAGGGACGTGTTGCAGAATCAGTCTCGAGGGTGAGTGTATCTATATGTGTAAAAAGTGCTCATATGTGGAGTATTGGGAAGGTACTTCCCGTGTACTGTGTGGGCCACTAGTGGGAACAAAGGGGGGTCACAGTGTCCCAGAGGGCTGTACCCAAGCTAGTTTAACCACTTCCAAACCTGACCTCTGGGTGGAGGCACCCGTCATAGAACCTAGGTCCCTCAACCTGTCAGTAGCCAAGCAGGCAGGGGTAGTAGCCCTTGGGGTAGCGCCACCTAGGGTTACACTGACAAGGACTTAGGGCCTGTAGATGTGCCCCTACAGTAACACTGGAAGGGTTCCAAGAGACCTGGGTGGTGCTAAAAAGAGGGCATCCAGCCAGCCCACACCCTTTTACCCCACCCCCAAGACCCCTCATTCAACAAAGACTGGAATTTTGAGGCTAGTGAAGGGAAGTCCAAGAAAGACATACAGGCTTTGTTCCTATGAGGGGGGGCCCACTCTCATAGTGCTGCCCAGGGGTGTGACCCCCTACGTGGTGGTGCCATAGGAACAGTACAAGTGGCTGCACACCTTCTCAGGGGTCGCCCCCACTCTAGCAGGGGAGGATGATTATGAATTCTGGATAAGTCAGGCAGCCCAGATGATCCAGGTTTGGAGGTGTTCAGATGAGGAAAAGTGCAAGAGGGTGGTTGAGAGCTTAAGGGGCATGGTGCTGGATGCAATTCATTCTAAGCAGGCCAGTCAGTCTACTTGTACAACAGATGATCACTTGGCAATTTAGAAGAGCACTTTTGGGGCTGTAGAGAAGAAGGAGGCCATCATGTTTCAGTTGTGGGGCACCGTGCAACAGCATGGAGAAAAGTTATCACAGTATATTACCAGGGTAGAGGCAGTGATGTGCAAGATCACTGAGACTGGTGGGGGCACCCCGGAGCAGGTTGCTAAAATGAGGCTCGACCAGATCCTGAGAGGTGCTGTGCACTCTGACTGACCCTAATCTTCCTTAGGCTGCAGACTGAAAACCCTCCCCACCCCCACCCCTGTCCTTTAAGCAGTTGTTGGATAAGGTAAAGGAGGAAGAGTCCCAGGAAGATATTGGCGACTCTCACAGATGCCAGCAGCCACCATTGCTGCCCTATGATCCCAAGCCACCACCACCACCACCACCTCTGCTGAACTACCCTCCTCATTGGAACTGGGCATTAGTGCTGAAGAAGCTTAGAGAGTGCATGCATGCAGGATGTAAAGTGGGTGAAAGAGACTCCCAATGCCCCTACTGTGGCAGAGTTCCAAGAAATAAAAGACTGTGTGAAAGCCCTGAATCTGGCAAAAGAGTCCCTGTTACTGCATAGTGTTGTCCTGCCTGAGTCGAGGCAGCAGTCAGCTCTTTATGTTGCCCCCAGGTCTAGGCCCCAAATACCCCCTGCATCCAGAGAAGGTTGGTTCTGTTATAGATGTGGGCAGGATGGTCATATGATGTGAGGGTGCCTTAGTGCAGAAAATCCTCAGCTCGTTGAGAAGAAAAAGAGGCAGATGGACTAGGGAAATGCCAATGGGGACCAGTGAAGGAGCTACCTGGCCCCGGCAATTGCATTGGTCATCCACCAAGCTGACCCTCAGATTCCCCCCAGCAGCTGGGTGCCATCTATCTTGATCAGTCCCTTGGCTGGTGCTGAAGTTTTGATTGAGGGAGTGCCTTGTTTCACCCTACTGGATAGCGGGTCACAAGTCATTACTATATACCGGACCATCTATGACAGATACCTGAAACAGTTGCCCCCCAACCCCTGTCTGGTTTCTCACTGTGGGGAATAAGTAGTTCCAACTACCCCATGATGGTTTTTGCTGCATACAAATAGCTTTCCTCTCAAGGGGCCCATATGAACACCCCACCATTGAGAATTTGGCTTTGATCTGCCCTTAACCCAAAAGGCTGACAACCATGCCTATGCTAATTGGGACAAATGCCGATATGTTTGGGTGGCTGGTTAAGATGTACAGAAAGAGGTGGGGTAAATGAGCTAGTAAACCACCCTGGTTAAAGCTGTGGTGAAGAGGTCGGCCTGACTGTGGATGGTGTGAAAACTGAGTTGATGGAGGAGGGTGTTGGTGCAGGGTGGATGCAAAAATTGATCCCCGAGTTCAGAGTGCAGAGTAATGGGAGTTGCCCAGTTTGCTCATCCACCCAAAGGACCCTCCTTCATCATTGATGCCCCACCACCAGACAGCTTACCGGAAGGGCTAATGGTACAAATCAGAGTGCTGCCGCCCCCAGAGACCCCCTGGGCCAGGTGAGTAATGGTGAGGGTCATGAATGTGTCTAAGAAACCCATAGTCATCCGAAAGGGTAGAGTGTTGGCAAGTATCTACAGATGCGACAGTGCTATTGTAGTGAAACCAATGGTGGCAACAGAGGAAGAGCTAGATCAAACCTTGTTTGATTTTGGTGAGTCTCCCATATCCACCTGTTACCGGTGGAGCTTAAGACAGAAGTTTGCCAAATGCTGCAAAGTTTTTGTGCTCCATAAGTGGGACATGGGGTGTGTTGAGGGTGAAAAGCATCGGATCTGACTGAAGGATGATTGCCCCTCCAGAGAGAGAGAGAGAGAGATTTCTATTGTTTAACTTCATTTAAAAGTCATGACAAAAGATAAAGTCACAGTTTTAAAAAAAAAGAAATATATATACACAATTCACTACAGTAAATGTACAATAACTTACCTGAATACTCCCCTTACATACATAAATCCTTATACATTGTAGTAATTCTGTAGCATCTTATTATACATTGTTATGGTAAACCTTCACAAACTCTGCCCGAAGGCACGTAATCAATATCATTATACAGCTATTGTGTTATTTGTCCTTATTCGAATGTAGCTTTTTCTCTTCAATAATCTTTAGGAAGGAGACCACTGGGATCAGTATCTGCCTGGTTTGTGCTTTCAAAAGATGCACAAAATGCTGTGGTTCATATTCTAAAGACCTCAATATTTCTCCTAATATGGATTTACAAAATTAATCATATAAAGGGCAGAGAATAACCAGATGTACCACGTCATCCTGCCCTAATTTGCATTTACACAAATTATTGTTTCTTTCCTTGTCTTTGTTGCACTGATTTACTCTCCGTTGACTGGTAAAGCACTTAAATCTGAAGCGTAGGATTAACTTTCTGTGACTGGGTCTGTTGACTGTCATCAGGTAATTTTCCATCCTATGGTTTCTTTTATTCTTTGTGAGCCATTTACATATTTTATACTGTTTGCACCTCTCCAAATCTTTTAGGGTGAAAATGTCCCTAATTCTATTTCTTACTGCCTCTTCCTTCACAGAGAGGTCTCGGAGGTTGGCCTCTGGCAACACTTTAGATGTCAGACAACACCTGCAAGAGTTATTGGACACAGGCATCATTTCTGAGTCTTGGAGCCCCTGCGCCTCCCCCATTGTGGTGGCATAGAAAAAGAGCAGAGCTGTGAGGATGTGTATTGATTATCGCAAATTTAACAAGCAGACTTTTCCTGAATAGTACACCATGCTCCAGGTGGAAGACGCTTTGGCCAGCCTGTCTGGGAGTCAGTGGTTCTCTGTATTGAACCTCCAGAGCAGCTATTACCAAATCCCCATGGTGGAGGAGGACAAAGAAAAGACCGCAATTATTTGTCCATTGGGGTTCTACCAATTTGAACGCATGCTGCAAGGGATATCCAGGGCAACAGTCACCTTCCAGCATTTTATGGAGAAGGCAGTGGGGGATATATATTTGCTCAAAGTCATCGTCTGCTTGGATGGCTTGATCATATTTGGGCATACCCTGGAAGATCACAACGTCCGATTGATGAAGGTCCTGGATCGGCTAGAGGAGTTTGGGTTGAAGGTGTCAATTGACAAGTGCCAGTTCTGCCAGCCTGCTGTAAAGTATGTGGGGCACATCATCTCGGCAGAAGGCATTCAAACTGACCCAGCTAAAGTAGAGGCCCTCATCAACTGGCCCAGACCCACCAACTTAAGAACTCTGCAATCCATTCTGAGTTTCTGCAGCTACTACCGTCGCTTTGTAAAGTACTACTCGATGGTGGTACACCCGCTTAATAACTTGATGCAAGGCTATCCTCTGACAAAATAAGAAAAAAAGAGTTCAGCTGGCAAGAGATAGTCTTACCAATGAGTATTTATGGGTTGGTGAACCTTTTGGATACCAGTGGACCCCTAAGTGTGAGGTTTGCTTTTTGGGAAATTATCAAAGGACTAAGTGAAGCCCCAATATTGGCATTCACTGACAGCAACAAACCCTATGTCTTCCACACTGACACCAGCCTAAATGGTTTGGGGCCACGCTCACCAGGAATATTCTGAGGGGCATAGGCCTGTGGTATTGCTAGCCACAGCCTGTTGCCCTCTGAGAAGCAGTACCCCATGCATAAGCCAGAATTTATGGCCTGAAGGGCAGTGACCAAAAAGTTTCATGAATACCTGTATGGGGTCCCTTTTGCCATTCAAACAGACAACAACCCATTGATTGGCACTGGGTCATAACAGCGGCAGTTACAATAGTGCGGTCAAGAACTGCACGGTAAAAATGCGGTCAGTTTTTTTTTTGTGAGGGGATCTGCCCCCTGCCCCCACTCCAACATGGGGGACTCTGCCTCCCGCACCCTCCATACTTATAGATACTAACTCTGGGAGGAGCAGATCACGGGGAAAGAAGAATATTGTGGGGCCAGGAAATACTGTTTCATAGCCTCTTGTAAAAAAAATTAAAGTCCCAATGAAGTAAAATAGAGGGAGACCAGGATTAGAACCCTAGTTTCCACTACCACCCAGCCAAGCTGCTCCTTGTTTCAGCCCTCCATGCCACAGGAGCAGCTCAGCTAGCCTCCAGAATTCCTGTGCCCTTGTCCCATGGCAGCACCACGGATAGCAACCTGGGGAGTGCTTACTGCAAGCGCTGTCAATCCCCTCTTGCTGCCCATGACAGTGCTATCCAGACTAGTGTGTTCTTTCCTTGTGCTATTCTGATAGTGTTATTCTAACTAGGTACCCCCGTTGACCTATGTAAACACCACAGCTAAACTCAATGCTGCAGGGCACTGGTGGCTATCTGCCCTATCGACCTACAATTACAGCCTTGAATACCAAAGTGGGAGGACCAATATAGATGCGGATGCTTTGTCAAGACACCCGCATGGTGACCCATCTGACCTCCCAGTTCAAATAGAGAATGCTGTCGTCAAAGTGCTGTGTTCAAGTTTACCCTACAAGCTGAAGATCCCACTGACAATCATGCAAGAGCAATACACATGCTGGGGGCCTCTCCTGAATCTTTACCATCCGCATATTTGAATTTTACTGGTCTGGACATTTCTTCGATACCTCAACCCAGTAAACCAGAATTACAAAGGGCACAAAGAGAGGACCAAGCCATCCAAGTTATAATTCAAGCTCTCAAAAGGAAGCAATCAGCAGATCAAGTGCATAGCCACCACCCTGATACCAAATGCATGCTGAGAGAATGGGGCAAGCTAGTTCTAATAGATGCACTGTTAATGTGCAAGGTGCATGCCAATGACAACCCCGAACATCCCAAGCTCCAGCTAGTACTGCCATGGAGGTATCACGAGGCAGTCCTCACATCCCTGCATAATGACATGGATCACCAGAGCTATGAACACATCCTTGATTTGTGTAGAGCAAGGTTTTATTGGCCCAGGAAGAAACATGACATTGAGAAGCATTGAAACGCTGCCTACGGTGCATAAAGTGGAAGACCCTACCAAGATGAGATGCCCTTCTAGTCAACATCAGTACCAGTGGCCCCCTTGACCTAGTCTGCATGGACCTCTTGTCTCTCAAGCCCAAGAGAAAGAATACCATGAATATTCTGGTTATCACAGACCACAATATACGAAGGCCTACCCAACAAAAGATCAGAAGGACAGCACTGTGGTTAAGGTTCTGCAGCAGTTTGTGACACACTATGACATTCCAAAAAGAGTCCACTTGGACCAGAGACGAGATTCTGAAAGTCGACTGGTGAAAGAATTTTTGGCAACATACGGTATAATGAAATCCCGCACCACACCGTACCACCCCTAGGGGGACCCTCAGCCTGAGTATTTCAATCAAACGCTGTTGAACATGTTGGGTACCCTGGACCCAGCCAACAAAACAAATTAGAGACAGAAAGTAAGCTATTTGGTGCATGTGTACAATTGCATCAAGAATGATGCCACCCAACGCTCCCCTTTCTACCTCATGTTTGGTCATGAAGCCAGGCTGCCAGATGACCTCTCTTTTGGTGTGTCCCTAGATGGCACATCCTTGAAGACTTACCTTACATTCACCGACCAGTTGAGAGAGGAACAGTACAAAAAGCATACCAGCTGGCATCTGAAGCTGCAGCTAAAAGTAACCAAGATAATAAGCAGAGGTACAGACTCTGACAGACTTCACCTAAGCTGGAAAGGTAAGAAAATTGTAAAAGGCAGATTGGGAATCTACATGGCAAAGGAGCTGGGTTTAAACTGCTAAGGGGGGGGGAGCCAGGGAGGCCAGACAACCCCCCCCATATAGTTGATGAAATCAGGGAGGGTGGGGAAGAGCAATCAGAGAGAGAAAGAGGAGAAGGGAGGAGGATAAGGGGGAAGTGAAGGACATTAAAAATAACACAAAAGGCAGGGGTACAGGGGAGATGAAGTGGATGGTCATCTCATTGAATGCACGTAGTATTGGGAACAAAATGGCAGAGATGCGAGCCCTCCTGGTGGAGGGTAAGGTGGATATAGCAGCTATTACAGAGACATGGGCCACTGCACATCACGACTGGGATCTATTGATCCCAGGGTATAAGCTGTTTAGAAAAGATAGAACAACAGGAAAAGGGGGGTGGCGGCTTATATCAGGGAGGGTATAGTATGCACAAGGGAGGAGGAGCAGGAAGGGGAGAACATTAAAACACTGTGATTGCAACTCCAGGATAATAGGGGAAGAAAAATCAGGTTGGGGGTCATATATTGACCACCTAATCAGGGTGAAAAGATGGATGAAGAACTGTATACATAGTTAGGGAATGCAGCAGGGAGGGGGTAGGTGGTAGTGACAGGGGGATTCAACCTGCCTAAAATAGGCTGTGGCACTCCTGCCACATCCTGTGCAAGAAGCCAGGTAATACTACATGCAATTCAGGATGGCTTCTTGACACAGTTAGTGATGGGTCCCACCAGAGAAGAGGCGCTCCTGGACCTGCTGCTCACTAACATAGAGAACATCAGTGTGGTTGAAGATAGGGAGGCCCTGGGTGGAAGCGACCACAGCACAGTGTGGTTCAGTATAGACATGGGCAAGGAGGACATCCCATCAAAGACTAGGACTCTGGATTTCAAAAAGCAAACTTTAGCAAAATGAGGGAAATGATTAGGGAGGCCCTGGAGAGCACAGGGAAGGGAATGGGGGTGGAGAGACTATGAGACACCATCAAGAAGGCCGTTCATAAGGCAACAAGCAGTTGCATGAGAACAAAGAGCAAGAAAAGAGGGTCCAGAAAACCAGGTTGGTTCAATGGGGAGGTTAAAGGAATAATAAGGCAAAAGAGGGCAGCATACAAGAAAAGCAAAATAACAGCTAGAGAGGAGGACATAGAGGAATTCTGGAGGCTGGCAACGCTAGCAAGTAAGGAGGTACAGAATGCCAAAGCACAGAAAGAGCTAAAAATAGCTAAAGGAATACATTAGAATGAAAAGCCTTTTCAACTACATAAGAGAAAAGAGGACAAAAAGGATGGCATAGTCAGACTCAAGAATGGGGATGATTGGAACACATATACAGGTCCAAGGCAAAAGTATTAAACCAATACTTCTGCTCCGTTTTACAAAGGAGAAAGACGGACCAAGGCCAGAAGTGGGAATAGTGGAGGAGGGAGCTGGGGTGACCCAGTCAGGACCATAGGGATCGAGAGGATGAGGGATGGGCTGATGGCACAGAATGTGAATAAGTCTCCAGGGCCAGATGAGATACACCTCAGAGTGCTCAGGAGCTGGCTGATGAACTGGCAGGCCCACTACCAGCCCTGTTCAACAGCTCCTGGACTCGGGGTAAAGCAGAGATTGAGAACTGCACAAGTGGTGCCACCACAAAAGTGGACCAAGGGAGGATCCAGGCAACTATAAGCCAGTCAGCCTGACCTCAATAGTGTGTAAGCTTATGGAGTCAATAATAAAGGAGGGTCTGGTGAGGTATATGGAGGGCAATGGCCTCACAGGACAATAAACAGCACAGGTTTATGGAGTACAGATTGTGCCAAACAACTTTGTGGAGTTCTTTGACTGGGTCATGAAGGCAGTAGATGAGGGGCAGCGAGTGGATATCATATATCTAGACTTTAGCAAAGCCTTCGATTCGGTGCCACACAGGAGGCTAATTGCAAAACTGAGGGGACTAGGGGTACGAGAGAGAGTAGCAAAATGGGTTGAAAATTGGTTTGGAGGGAGAAAGCAGAGGGTGGTAGGAGGGGAATTCACTAGTGCAGAGGAGGTTACCAGTGGGGTTCCACAGGGGTCAGTGTTGGGTCCGGTACTATTTAATGTCTTCATAAGAGACATGGGGAGGGTATCCAGGGCAAAATGGTCTTGTTCACGGATGACACCAAGTTCTGTGGAAGGGTGGATACACAGGAGGGGATACAAGAGCTGAAGAGAGACTTAGCCAGACTGGAGAAATAGTCAGGAATCTGGCAACTGGGGTTCAATGCCAAAAAGTGTAAAGTGATGCACATAGGGGCAAAGAACCCACAAGCAGATTACTACTTGGGAAAAGTGCAGATAGCCGGACTGAGGAAGAAAAAGGACCTAGGGTGTTATGATAACAAGCAACCTGAAACAATCATCTCAATGCAAAAGGCAGTGGCAAAACAAACATGATGCTAGGATGTATAGCAAGGGAATTAGCAGCAGGACAGGTCACTGGTGAGGCCACTTATTTGAGTCACGGAGGAGGTTTTGGAACCCACTCCTAAAAAGGACATCAATCTGCTAGAGGTGATGCAGAGAAGGGCAACTAAGATGATCAGGGGACAGCAGGATAGGTCATAAGAGGAAAGGTTGGAAGTACTGGGATGTACCCCGAGGAGAGAAGGCTGAGTGGGAACATGATTGGGACCTTCAAATACTTGAAGGGTGTAAATAAAGTTGAATGTGAAAGTCTCTTCAACAAAAGAGAGAACACCACTAGAAGGGGGCATAGTCTCAAGTTGGTGGGGGGAGATACAGGAGAGATGCGAGGAAACATTTATTCATGGAAAGGGTGGTGATGGCCTGGAATGAGCTGCTAGAGGAGGTGGTTGAGGCTAGGACAGTTGGAGCTTTTAAAAAGGCATGGGACAGGCACAGAGGTGGTGAAGGGAGAAAGGGGAAGGGCAGAGGGGAAGGGGTCATGAGGCACTGGTGAATAGCAAGGTCCCATGAGCAACACGAGCAGACTTGATAGGCCAAGTGGTCTCCTCTGCTGGCAACTTTCTTATGTCCTTATGTTCTTATAACAACCGAGTCAACCACCAAGTGTTATAAGTAGGGGATCGTGTTTTACTCTGAAACCTGGGCTTACAAGGCAAAACACAAGCTTCAAGATTAGTGGGTCCCTGAAATCTTCATCACGGTTGATCAATTGCCAGAACTGCTAGTGTGCAAAATCAAACAAGAATAAGGCCAAGGTCTAGAAAAGACTGTATACCAAAACCACCTACTCCCCATTGGTGAGATCATGCCTGACCCAGCCCCTGGTCCTGAGACTCCAGTTGCAAGAAGACCAAGAACATGAAGCCAGGCTGCTCAGAAGAGACAGAAAAGCCCCAGTTCATCCATGCCTCCTGAAAGGACCACATTGAACCTGAATGCTGGTCCAACTAAGCCTCCTGAGTGGCCTACCAACAGTTCTTCTGATGAAAGTGAAGATGAGGACTTTGAAATTTGTTGATATGTGCCTGCCCCAAATCTGCCCCTGTATCAGTGGCCAGTGGACTGTATAAGCTCTCAGCCCTCCACCAGTACCAACCCCTGGACTCTGTGCTCCCTTGAATCCCAATGCAAACCTGTTTACCCTGAGAGAAGGCCAAATATCCCCATTCCTGACCTGAGCTGGGCAATGAAGTAAATGATGAAATGATCTGGGCCCCAATGAGCCTGTTGCTGATTACACACCCCTTCCCAATGCTACCCCTATCTCTGATCCTGCCCCTGTGTTGTCTGAAGAGCAGGGACAAGTAGAGGTGCCATTGTTCCTATCAAAATTCCAGTACCTGATACCTCCCTGCCTAGAAGGTCAGAAAGACAGCCCAGGCCAGTCATCAAACTCACATACAACACCCTGGGCACCTTCTTCGATATCCCCCCTCCATATCATTCACAAATCTGTGATGCCTGTTGTCTATCCCCCATTGTGTTGCCCAATGGATAGGGTGGGAAGGTGTATGTGCATACATGTACTTACCTGTGAATAGTCAGCATTCAATGTCTAGATAGACACTACCTGTGGGATGGTTAATGTGATTGAATTGTGAATATTGTTTTGATGCTAGCTAGGAATCAGGTGTCTATCCAGAAATGTGCATGTTGAAATGTTTATTGCATTTAAATGGCTTGTCAGGATGCCAATCATTCGGCAAGGGGAGTGTGTAAGCCCCCCCAAATGGGCTTACCTGGTGAGTGCTATGGCCTCAAGGCTCTCTGATGCCATCTCTAGAAGTGGCTTTGAGGGATTCAGGCCAGCTGGCCCTAATGATATATTGCACCTGTGGCCGCAAAGCAATACTGCCCTCGGCCCCATAGGCATTCAGTAACACAGGGCTGAGGTCCTGAACTCTGTTTCTGTACTTCTGGGCACAGGAAAATAAAATAAAAGTCATTTTGCAGTCCAAGAGCTGCCGGCAAGGGTTCCAGCCAAGTAAATAAAGAAGATAGTGGCCGCGCCTCTACCGAGCATGCGTGGCTGCCGGGAGTACACATTTAAAGGAGCCATGACTCCCTTTCTGGTTTCAGCCATGGGAACGATGTTAAAATGTATATCCCCAGCTCCAGGGACTACTGAGGAATACTACTGGAATGGTGACCAGAAAGCCTCTGGTCTTGAGAAAAAATGTTGTCTGCCGTTACAAGGGCATATGTGTCAAAATTAAGGGCTGGACTGTTGGGACTACAATCAAAGATAGCAGCCCTAAATATAGTACAAAACCAGGAGCTGCTGGGTAAAGAAAAGGGGCACTGAATCTGCCCCAGGAAGCAGCAGCCAATCAGAAGGGGAGCTGCCAAAATCTATAAATAGAACTGGTATTGCCACCCAAAAGAGAGTCGTCAAGAGGAGCTGAGTTGTGTGGTGTGGGAAAAAGACTGTTGTGGCTCTGAGCCTAAACTCCTGCACCTGTGCTCCCACTGGTTTTGTCCACTGACTTTAAAGAGCAATTACCACGTTGTGCTGCAGGAGTAGTGACTGGAGTGTGCTGCTGAGATTTTCTAACTTTGCTCCCTGGTGAATCAAAGGTTGGGCAGTACTTTGAACATGAAAAGACTTGTGAACCACAGATAAAGACTGAGCTGCTCTGTCCCCCTTAGTGGAGTAATTGATCAGTGGTAGTGAATTCTGGCAAGGACAGAGGCTGTGAGTGCTGTGGCAAGCATTTGAGAGAGGGCCCAGCACAGTGGTGAGAAGAGACCCAGAAAAGGGGAAGCTCTGGGGTTAAGAGATCTTGCAAGCACCCAGCTGAAACTGTGTATCAGAGTTGCAACAGAGGAGTCTAGGGGACCACATTTATCATTTACCCCAGACCAAAGAAGAAAAGGCAGACCAGTGGAGGAAGACATTGACAGGCCTGCCTGTGTGAAAACTTTCTACAAAAGTCTCTGGTGAAGTTGGCAAGGCCAGACAAGTGAAGACCAGCACGGCTTCAATTTCATCAGGCTTCAAGATTTGCGACCTTGTGGTGCCCCACCATCCAGAGACCTCCACAGTACCATGCAACTGCCATTCTGACCTAAACTGAACTGGCTGAAACCCTCTGTGTGAACTGCAGAACTGTGAGTACCCTGAGGTGCAGCTTTGGGGAGTCTTATTAGATAGCTACTTAGGTTACAGGGGTAAGGTCTGGGTTGGACTGCGTCAATGTAAATGCTGTGCACAGACAAAGAGTTCAAGGTTGAAATTAGTTAAAAGTTATTTGGGCCATGACAAAGACCCCAGGCCTGCATCACCACCCTGTTAGGTACCCACCACACAGAGACATTTCTGGGTCACCCAGTGGTGGGAGAAGGTGTTACAGTGTGTAGAATCATTGTTTCACAAAGTGTGTTGTTTCCTATTCTCCCTTTTCTCCTTCCTCAATAAATAATCTCATTGTTTGCATTTTAACTACTGTTGCTGTGACTTATTGCAATAGTGTTGCTGGGGTTGCTATTGTGTGGGGAAAGTGTTCGGGGGCAGATACATATTTTCCTGTGAGGTGGTAACCTGTTCTTTGTCCATAGATATGCCCTGCCACTTACTCCGGGTGGAGGCACTGCGCCATATTTGCTGAACACTGTGGTACCCAGCCAGCCCTTTCAGAGGTGTATACTGAGTTAACCCAAGGGCCCCAGAGCAGCCTAAGTGAGTCAAAGGCTGTTACACATACATCATAAATGTTCTAACCTGTACATAACATTACGCTATGAGTCAGCCTTACCTTACACGCATTCCTCTAATATCAATTTCCATCCACCTATGTATTACAGTATATCCAATGTACCAGTTCTATCATCCTAGCAAACTCATGTTATCATGAGCAATTCTAGATAATTGCCTGATGGTCCAGTGACCAGTGGGATAGAAACAGAAACATACATGGAATCGGATGGCAGAAAAAGACCAATGGCCCATCATGTCTACCACTAGTTGGCATTACCTTATCATTTGGCTTGGTGTCATAGTGGGTTATTCACACCTTCCTCCCTCCCTTCTGCTTCTTCCCCCTTCCTGGTTCCCCTAAGTGGGATGATGAGTCCCTTGCCTGTGTCCCACCCATGTTGGAGCCCATAAATGATCCTTGCTCCCACAGCCTCTCCCGGTAATCTGTTTTAAGGCCCCACCACCCTTTCCGTGAAGTAAAATTTCCTCACATCCTTCCTGAATTTACCTTCCACTAATTTCCAGCCATGCCCCCTCATGTCTGCATTTCTATTTCTAACAATCAGGTTCTCACAATTTACCCTAGTTATACTCCTTAGGAACTTATATGTCTCTGTCTTGTCCCCCTTTCCCGTATGGCCTCCAGCAATGACATATTCAGGGACTTCGGACATTCCTTGTATGATCTGCCCTGCTGACAATGAATCATTTTGTGGCTCTTCACTACCCTGACTACAGCTTATCAATGTTCTTTCCGTAAGGACTCCAAAACTGGACATAGTACTCCAAGTAACGCCTCACCAGTGATCCATATAGGGACAGGATCACTTCTCCCTCCCACTGTCAAAACCCTTCCTTTACACTCCAGCATCCTAGATGCCTTCTATAGGCATTGTTGCACATGAATACAAAATTCAGTACTCCAGGTCACAGATACAAGTCCAAGTACTCCAACTGTGGCTAAAGTAAATATTTATTACAAGTTAGAAGCACATATCACTTTGAAGGTACATTTTCCCAACGCTCCTCACACAATCTGACCTTCGTCAGGGGGCGTATGCGTTTATTCGAACTCTATCCCAATTTAAAGCACCTTCATAAAGTGACAGTAAGCATATACATTCACACATAATTGCAAAACCAGTTTAAAATTCATTCATACGAAAGTGCAACATTAATTCAAAAAGTAAACTGAAATTCCCAGTAAAAGCATATGTAATGCCCCATAAACATGGCAGGATAGGGATGTAGCAGAGAAAGCCAAAGGGGAGGGGGGAAGGACTTGGCCATGCATTATGTTGTTCATAAGTGGGAAAGGGGCAAAGAATGGAACTAATGCTGCACTGTAGGTTACTAAATTCACAATCAAGGCTTTACAATATAGAGGGGTTATACTAATATTGTCTTCTAATTTTTTACTTTCCATGTTTTTGCCCTATATGGGTCTCCATATTTGTTCACTATATGAGTGTCCCTGTATTTCAGCAAACAGGGAAGTGATGAACTAATGACCTGGTTATGAACCTCCAAACCTACAAGAAAAACACATAGACAAATAATTAAAAGGATCAAGACACAGGTGACCTAAAAGGACACCGAGCAGTTTAAATTACATGCAATTTTTAGCAAATTATTTGGTTTTAATTTCAGGAGAAAAATCCACCTCTTCGTTTCATCCTAATGGTTGGACTATATCAAGGGACACTATCCATTGTGGTTAGGGTCTGCAGTGCAATAGGTAGGAAAATAGAGCAGACTAGGTGGACCTGGAGGCCCTTATCTGCCAACAATCTCTATGTTTCTATGTTTATTTTTGAAGCAATATATTAACCCTGTCGCCACCTCTTTCTTGTGAACCCACAGATTCAAGGGCTGTGAAATTCAAGCAAAAGTCTGAATTATACAGCTGGGCAAATGAGTACCTAAAGCACTCGCCACTTTTGCTGATAATTTCTGATATGTTCTTGGATTTGAGTTTTTGTGGTCTTACAGTTCTGCCCATGTAGTGTTTTAAGCACAAGCACCAGGCTACGTATACCACAAACATGATAGCTCAGGAGATACAGTTTCTAATTATTGCCATTCTGGAAGTGTGACAGTGTACATATGTGTCCCGTTCTTTCACTTATCTGCAAATATTGCAGTTGCCACATTGTGATATAGCCTTGTGGTTTTGGTGGTAACCAGTTATGTGGATTATGGACTGTAGTGCATCTAAAATGACTTGCAGTCAGCATGTCACCTAAGTTTTAGCTTTTCAAATGTTACTCTGGGGCTTAGCCCACGTCACTTTAAAGTATTTAGTCTGTGTATAATACACACCAGTGACAATTGATAATGTGATCTATTTTTCCTGCAATTTCAGTGTGTTTTGTAGAAAATGTAATCACATTCTGGTTGTCAGTGTTCCTAACTCTCAGGGTAAGAAGGGTTCTACAGTCTATGTTCCTTGTTATATTAAAAGCACTGTCCAGTGTTGTGTCACTGTAACCCCACTCCTTAAATCTCTCAGTCATCTCTTATGCTTGAGTGATAAAATCTGCCTCTATGAACAGTTTCTTCTAAGTGTCATATTTCAACTGGGTGGTATGGAATCTTTAAGTTTGTGGGTGTGAACTTGCTGTGTGCAACACTGTGTTAGCAGCCATTAGTTTTCTATATCCCACACTTTCCATTACCTGTCCCACTTGTGATTTTAGTTCCACATCCAAGAACATTATAGAATTTCTGTTAGACTGATAAGTAAATCTCAGGCTTTGCATGTGTTATTGATGAAATCCATGAACGAGTCTATTTCATCTATAGTGCCTTCCCATATATAATGATGTCATCAATAAGTGGTACCAATGTACCACTTCATTGAAAAAAAGGGGTTGTTCATGGATCTAAGATGAACTGTTCTTCCCATTTGCCCATGAATAAATTGACATAAGATGGGGCCATCGACTCCAACAGTCGCGCTACACTTCTGCCTGTAAAATAATTTGTCAAACAGGAAATAAAATATGAAATAATTGTGTTCCAAGAAAAATTCAAGAGCTTTCAATAAAAATGTTTTTGAATGTTTTTCCATTGTAGGTTTAGAAACAAAAGTGTTGACTAGAATCAAGACCTTCTGAATGTTGTATTGATGTGTAAACACTACCTACATCTACTGTAATATACATTTTTCTTTCTAAATCAATTTATCTTGTTTCTGCAATAGCTGCATGGTGTCCCTGATGTACAATGATGATCCTCCTACAAACTGCTTCAAAATAGAATCAATAAATTTGCTCAGGTTATGTGTTAACGAATCTATACCAGAAACAATCAGTCTTAACAGGGATTTTATCTTTATGTACATTTGATAGTCCAGAGAAGGTGGGAATAACAGGAAATTTGGTTTTAAAAGCAGCTTCATCTCCTGTTATCCACCCCACGCATGCCTCATCTACAAAAAAAAGAGTTTCAAAGTGAATTTGGAGGTTGATCACTTCTCAGCCTCTCAATTAGTCACATAATTTAAGAGTTTCATTATTTTAGCTACATGGAACATTTCCTTTATTAAAACTATGTTGCCCCAGTCAGATTTAAATACCATTATAGATTGTGGGAGCACTCCCGACCAATCAGAGCGCTCCTTCCCTCCACTCGTGAGACACTCTCTGCAAAGAGCATCTCACATGCAGGTGCCCTGGAAAGGGGCACATTCTGGGAATGTTTTTTTTTAAAAAACATTATATTATTGATTGCACTTGATCAATAATATACTAATATGTCCCCCACCACCACTTTTTGTTTTATCACAGTGGTTTCACTTGCCTTCAGCTTGTGCTAGAACAGCTCAGCTTTGCTCTGCTGGTCTCATTCAAACCAAATGTGCATGAATTTACTCTTATGCAGCAAAGAATGACTCTGGGGGACCTATTAACATGCATATTTTGTAAACTTTGCAATTCCTTAAGGGCAATTGTCTCTGCTGCTGTTAAATTATTATGTTTTACAAATTGTTGTTTACTGTTTAATTTTTCAATATCTGTTAATATTAACTTTTCAAGAGTTGAAATAACTGTGTTTTGTACCTGTGGACAAAAACACTGATCTAGGTTTCAAGTTATCTACTCTTTCAGTTAAAATAATAACATCTGTGTCTTCAGCACAATCTACTTCAGCATAATGAGCTAACTGTTCTTCCAAATCCGAACAATCCAACAAGCAGATTTCATTATTAATCCCTTGATTTGTTAAATCAGGTTCAGAAGAAGTGGCATTCACCATGGTATCTGACATTTGTAGATCATGGCCCAGATATTCAAAAGAGTTGAGCCATGTCAATAGGGGTTGCGCCTGGCGCAAGTCTGAATTTACGCCATTCTGCAATATTCAGCTGGAGGCAGTTGTGCCCTGAAATCATGCTGAGCAACAGCGAACGACATGAAGGCATGCGCAACCAAAGGGGAGGAACCATGCATAAATGGTGCAGTGTGATATTCAAAGACTTGCTCAATGTGCAACAGTGGAGCAAGCGGAAGTTGCTCCATATCGGAAATAAGCCAAAATAAAAAAGAGCAAGGAAGCAGTGCAAGAACGCAACAGAGAAGCCACATGTGTCAGAGGCAGAGGCACAGACAGGGCAAGTGGCAGGAACAGGGCAGGCCAGGGAAAGGCCACAGTTAACAGCCAGGCACAGGGAAGGTGTGGGGAGCCACACAGCTCAGAGGCCAACACAGGCAGGTGTACCCGGTGCAGGGGAGGTAGCAGCCAGGACAGCAGGGGGAATAAAGTAACAGCTGCCAGGGAGGGTGAGCGCAAGCCAGGGACATGGCCAGTGCCACCTTCCACATGGAGTCAGAATGAGGGGGGTGAGAAGAAGGGCGTGCAGGGGGGCGTGGCTGTGAAGTGCCCGTCATGCAGTATGCTCTCAACAGGCAGTACCGAGTCCACACCAGCTTTGAGCTGTACACTGATACTGAGATTGTTCAGTTCAAGTTCAAGTTATTTTGTGAAAACTCCATTGAGCAAGCTCATTCACAAGGAGGTCCTGTGACATGTAAACTTACACAACATACATACATAAATAGTTAATAGACAATATATACATAAATACAAGCTCACATAATTCAGACATGATATACATACATGGTCGCCACATAGGATGACCGCAGGTGGTAATCAGCTAATATAATACAGTGAAGCAACTTGTAGATAGCATACTGATAATTGAAACTTGGAACTGGTGTTTGCAATATATACACTTTGGAAGATGGGATAGACAGCTGAAAAGACAGATAAAGAAGGTAGGAATGGTTTGATAGTGTGATCAGTGAGGTGTATACATAGATAAGGCAAGGAGTAGGAGGGAAAGGGGTAGCAGTAATTAGGGTTGCTACAGCAAGGTAGCAGATGTAAGTCAGGTGCCAGAACGTGGAATAGTATCTTGTTATAAGTGAAAGTGCAGGCAATAAGTAGCTAATATGAACAAAGCAATTATGTCTTACCAATGGATGCACATGGCACACATAGGGAAAGAAGACGCTTAATGACAGTTACAGGTATCTTTTATTTTAACTGAGCTTAGCAATTTGTAGGAGTTAATTGAAACTATGCTAGATAGTTTCAGTACGGTTTATAATTGGTTCCAAATAGAGGAAGGGCATGTGCACAACACGCTTACCAAAGGAGGTCCTCAGGCCCCGGTATATTGAGCATAACAAAGTCAGATTTTCTTAGTGAGTATACACTATGTGAAATACCAATGAGATGAGAGATAGCTCGAAGTTTCTGCAGGAGCAGTTTGAGAGTCCATAATCCAGCATGGAGCAGGTGTCTAGTAGTGAGGGATGTCCAACCAACAGCTGCATATAAATCACAATGATGTGAACAGTAAGGGAGTTGGTAATGAACCATAACATGGTGATAAAGGATGTCCAATTTACTTAGATTTGCAAGAGTGGTAGAGCAGTAGATTACATCGCACAGCCGATAAGAGGAGAAAAGTGGCCTGGACTAGCTTATTTCGAGCTTCAAGGGGAAGAGGGGCCTATTTCTAAAGAAGAAACCTAACCTGGCTTTTAGCCTTCTAGAGAGGTCATTGACATGGACATTGAAAGAGAGTTTGTTGTCAATCCAGATACCCAGGTATTTAAATTTGGAGACAACTTCCAGAGGCTCATTTAGTGTGGTAACAATAAAATCTTGGGGCAGGGTATTGGGGGTACATGTGGCAGCACTACGGGAGAATATCATCACTTTGGTCTTCTTGGCATTTAGCAGGAGCTTTGCCTTTATTAAATTATGCTCTAGTTATGCAAAGTCCACTTGAAGCATGCCCTTAACTTCAGATAGCAATGAGCCAGAAGTATACAGCACAGTATCATCTGCAAAAAAGTGCAGACTGGACGTAGATATGTTGGAATCAAGATCATTAATGTATAATGAGAACAAGATAGGGCCTAAGATGGATCCTTGGGGGATGCCTCTAACAACTGGCACGGCAGCAGAGAAACAGCCTTCTGCTTTTACTTTTTGGAATCTCCCAGTTAAGTAACTCGTGAACCACTGGGTAGTATGGTATGAGGCACCCAGCTTTGCAAGGCAATTGACTAATAGTTTGTGGTCAACAGTATCAAAAGCTTTGCTTAGATCCAAAAAGACTGCTCCAGTTACCTTCTTTGCATCTATAGCAGAGATCCAGTTATTGGTTACTTTTGCTAGTGCAGAGATTGTGCTATGATTTGCCCGGAAGCCAGATTGGGCTGGATTGATGAGAGAGAAGGTTTCCAAGTAAGATTTTAACTGAATGTGGATCAGTTTTTCGAGAACTTTAGAAAGAATAGGCAATATCGAGATAGGCCTATAATTATTTACATCACATGGGTCGCCAGATTTAAACAGAGGGAGGATATGTGCTGATTTCCAGCAGGACGGCACAGCAGCAGATGTAATGGAAAGATTGAAGATGTGGAGAATTGGGGCCGCAAGATGGGCATATCCTAACCTTAGCAAAAAGGGTTCCAAGCCATCGTCCCCTGCGCTTTTTTGGTGTCTAAATTAAGGAGAGACTCTTCTACTTCTTTATGTTATCTCGCAGTTGAAAAGGGCTAGGTGCAGGCTAGATATAGGGAAGGGATATACTGGCTAACCGCAGAACCAGCATAGGGTGATGAGTCAAAAGCTAATCCAGCTGTGGCAAAGTGGGAGTTAAGTTCCTCAAGGATTAGGGACTTGTTTTCCACAATCTTGCCACTTGCTACTATCTTTGATGGGATGGAAGGGGCCGTGGGCCGCCCTTCTATAGATTTGATTGTCTTCCATATTTTATGAGGGTTACCTTTAGCTTGTTCTAGGGTAGAGATGTAATAGTTAGCTTTAGCAGAGCGTATACTTTTCACACAAGTATTCCTGGCTGTTCTAAAAGCCTACCAATCCGAAGGTTCTTTGGGTTATCGAGTTTTTGCCCAGAGCTTATCTCGGACTATGAGGGCTGCCTTAAGATCTGAGGTGAACCAAGGGTTAGAGTTGTTCCGTACCCTTACTTTGATGAGTGGGGCATGCTTATTTATTATTTTGTAAGATTGTGGGCTGGTACCGCCTGAACAGGGCAATTCTGAGGTGGCTCTGTGAGCTGTGCAGTGATGTGATGCAGGCACCCACACGACGGAGCCATGCCCTGTCAGTGGAGACCAAGGTAACAGCCTGCATGTGCTTGCTTGCCACGGGTACCTTCCAGAGACCAACCGGGGACACCACAGGCATAACCCAGTCGGCCATGTCACGCCACCTAACCCAATTCCTCAGCGCACTGCTGCCACATGCTGAGGAGTATATCCATTTCCCCAGCACAGCGGTGGAGTGCACAGCAAATATACAGGAGTTCCACAGGGTAGCACGTATGCCTGGCATGCTAGAGGCAATAGACTACACTCATGTGGCCATCGCACCACCTGGCCATGAGGGGCTGCATACATCAATCACAAGGGCCATGCCAGCATCAACTGCCAGGTGGTGTGCGTGCCAGGCACATCATCAATGTCTGTGCCACACACCCTGGGGAGCACATGATTCTTTCATCTGGCACCATTCAGCACTGTGCCACAGATTCAGAGTGGGGACATCCCCACTGGACACCTAGTGGGTGAGTATGCAAACCAAATGGACAAATATAGGGCCTGGGGGGGCATGGCCAGAGGTGCCATGGGTAGTGGCCTACATGGCTTGGGGCAGGGCGATGCTGATCACCAAACTAACCTCCACCCTCTACACACAGGTGACAGTGGATACCCACTCTGTCCCTGGCTGCTCACACCCTACCGGCAGCCCACGACCCCATCGCAGCAATGCTACAATGAGGCACACACCACCAAATGCAATGTCATCGAGCAGGAGTTTGGGATGCTGAAGGCACGTTTCCGTTGCCTGGACACCTCTGGTGGTGCCCTACAGTACAGCCCCTCAAAGGCCTGTGGGATATTCCTGGCCTGTTGCATCCTGCACAACATGGCCAACAAATGTGGGATAGCTGTACAGGTCGAAGAGGGGGACAGCGATGGGGACAATGGGGATGCCGGAGATGATGGTGATGGGCAGCCCCCCCTTGGCCAACGGGACCCCCGACTGCTCTGGCTGGCACAGTTGCACTGGGACACCATCATGGATGAGCACTTCAGCCAACCCAGGTAAGTCATGTGGCCATGCGCAACCACCAGTGGCCAAGGCACAACCCACAAACACGCAGGAACCCACACTGGGGGTGCATTCCATCGAGGGAAGTGGCAGGGCACAGAGGTACACACACAGCCAGGGATGGGTGAGGATTAACATGCCACGCCGAAGGACACACACACACATGCACATACACAACACAACAAACGTGCACAGAGGCCAGAAGGCACACCGACCCAGAACGCACACCCTAGCAACACACATGTCCACAGGCCACCATGCCCACTGTCTGTCCATGTGCGTGTGTCAGATGCTGGGCACCATTGCACTTTGGTGTACAGTGCAATGCAGGCATCATCATGCACACGTAACTGTGGACAGCAGCCGGGAGGGTGTGCAGGTGGACTGTGTGTCTGCGTGCAGGGCTGGGTACCCACCCATGCACTGCCCACTAAAACACACAATGCACACAGGGCAGCACCAGACAGTAGCCATGCTGGGAGACAGGTCAGTCTCACGACACAGTGCCATGGTCACCACGGATGCGTGGGTGGCTCCGCTGAGACCCGCCAGCACTGGCAGGCTGACCACTGGCCTCATGGGGTGGCACCGATGGTCCCCCAGTGGTTCCACTGTGTTGAACGCGACCGTGCCCGCGCAGGGGTCTGCAGCACACCGAACATGCCTGCACCAGGAGTGCTCAGGATGTCCACAGCTGAACCCGGTGTCGACAGGGTGGGAGTCGCATGACGCCAGGAATGGGGGGTGGAGAGTGCACTGCGTGGTGTCCACGATGCATGGGCACCTGACTGTGTGCTCATTGTGGCCATGACAGCAATGAATGCCTGTGCATGCCTGTCAATGGCAGCGGTCACATCCTCCCGCAAATGGTCCATCCGTGCCAAGATCCGTTCGGTGTCCCTACTGCGATGCTTTTCTGCCCGCTCCAGGGCCACGCACAGTGCTTCCATGGACATTGCAAGCCGCATCTGCTGCTGGACCAATGCTCGCAGTAGGTGGGTGTGCTCGTCCAAGAGGTCATCTGCCTCCTCGGCATCCTGTCCCTCAGGGTGTGCAAGGGCCTGATGTTCAGCACCCCTTGAGGGTGGGTGCTGCGCACCAGAACCAGGTCTGGGCATGTCCACAGGTGGTGCACAGACACCACCGCTGAACCCTGTACCCCCAGGCCCGGTGGGTGACTGCTGATGCTGCCCCTCCAGCTGCTGCACCCCAGGGCTTAGTGGTGCTGCCGCAGTGGCTGCAACAGTCCCACTGTCCTGAACAGACACCAGTGCTGCCTCACTGGTGCTGACAGGCACAGCCTGGGACTGTGCTGACACGCAGGCCCCTACGGCGGCACCACCCACAGCCATGGGCACGAATTGCCCTGCTGTGTGTCCATCCTGTGGCACACACGTGTCACTGCCCATGATGGTCGTGTCATCATCACTGGTGCTGGACTCTGCCCCGGCCACAGCCACAGTGTGCTGGCATCCATGGACACCAGCACTCTGGGACACAGGCAGGCTTCCTTCACACTTGTCTCAACGACATGAGTGTGGACAGCCAGGCGGCCCCACTGTCGCACAGATCCACACATATCTGTGGAGGTGGATGGTCCCACCTCTGACTCTGTCCAACTGTCCGCAGTGGACAGGCCCACCACCGCTGACCCATGCAGACGCCAGGATCTGTAAGGGAAAGCAAAGCTACATTACTGCGCAGACCTACCCGCCCCCTCCCAGACAGACCATGACTTACCATGCAGAGATGAGCCACCACCCGTCTGGAAGCCACCACCCAGAACTCCTCTATGGCACTTCAGTGCATGCTTGCAGCAAGTCTGTCCTCCGCTGGGGTGAGCTGTACCACCTCCGGCTGTCCCCCACCTGTTGCAGCACATGCCGCCTGATGGCAGCCACCTTCTCCTTTACCCTCCTCCTGTCTGTGCCCATCTTCATCTTACACTCCTGCACGGAGCACCGGTGGCTGCCATGCAGGTTCACAGCATGTGCCACCTCCTCCCATGCAGCAGCACGGGCCTGAGTGGTGCCCTGCCGTCCACTGAGCAGTGGCTCCTGAGCCAGGTAGGCCTTGAAAAGGGCCTCAGTTTCGGGCCTTAGTAAAATTCGGCCTCCGCCTCCTCCCACCACTGTTGTCCTCCTCTCCAAGAACGTGCTCGGTCATTATGTAGCCTGTAAGAATGGCAGTTGTTACCTGTGACTGTACAGTCCCATGCATGTCCCTGAATCCACAGTCCACACTCCCACACAGCATGCAACTCACCAATAAACTGCAGTAACTGACTATGACCACTGCAGCACATTGTCGCACCTTTATAGCACAATCCATGCAAATGAGGTGAGGAGCAACTTTAATTAGATGCAAATTGCGGTGCTGCACCATTGAATGGCTGATCGGATGATTTGCATATGCCGGCTGAATATCACGCTGTTGCACTTTCGCAATTGTATTGAACGTGCTGAGCCAATGGCGCAGTTCTGTGGCATGCATAGTACACCTCACTGTGCATGCCCAGGTTGCTGACGCAGGCGTCTGCTGCGCTGATGATGTGCTGTGCGCGGTAGGCAATGCAGGGCACGGCCACCATTGTGCCAGTGGCGCTATAGCGAAGGTCACTACATGGCGCTGTGGCAATGGGACTTCATAGGTGGAATGGCCCAACTGCCTGATAGTCCACTGTGGCGCTGGCACACAGGCAGCCAATCACGCTACATGCATCGTCATCCAATGGCGCTGTGCATGGCCTTGTGCCAGGGACCCTTGACCCTGTGCCTGACCTTTGCCCCCTTGGCAACATGCGTCAGGCATGGGTGCACCTCTATCGCGCTGTTCGGTAACAGCGTGATAGGGAATGGCAGCGCTGTACCGTGCAGCATCTGCACGTGGGGTACCACGCTGCAGAGCACCATATTACCTACTATACCTAATGCAATGGTGCAGAGAAGGGCTGCTCCCTGGACGGCCATCGAACTGGCAAATCTGGTGACCACAGTTGAGCCACACCATGGGCCTCTCTTTGGGGAGGCCCCCCCTGGATAGGGCAAGGTCCCAGGTGTGGCAGGAGGTGGCCACAGCCCTCGAGAAGGTGACAGGCAGGGGCCAAACAGCTGAGCAGTGCAGGCACTGATATGGTGACCTGCAGAGGAGGGAGCCAGAGCTACTAGCCCGACTGAGGTCACGTGCCAGGAGGGGCACGGTACCACATCCAGGTAGGGGTTCCGTCAACACACTGTTGTCATCCATATGAGTCACAGTGTTGTATGTGTCCAGCACATAGGGGAGGGACCGTATGGGGTTGGCCGTGGCAGTGTTCAAAGGGTGTGGGGTGGGTGGGTCTGGCTGGGTTGGGGGGCACACACCTTGGGGCAGGGGGACTTTGCTTCGGGAATGTACTGATGTTCTTCTCTCCTTTTTGTCCCCACAGGCCCGGATGAACTGCGCCAAGTGTGTGTGGTGCAGAGGGAGGTGGAAGCCACAGCCAGGCGAGCCGAGGACCATCAACGGCCACCTGGCCGGCCCGATGTGGGTGAGTGCCAGACATCCATGATTAATATTGCATGCTGTGTGACAAGGTGGACAGCGGGGCATGGCCACCATTCATTGACATCACTGCCATGCACCCCACTTGTTACAGTCAACACTGTCCAGTGGCAATGCATGTCTGGGTGTGCGTCACTGGTGGTGCATGCATGCACCAGGCGCATGGCTGTGCCACTGTCTTTGCACCACATAGCCATGTAACTAGACAGCCACAGTGGTGCTGTGCATGACTTGGCCAGTGGGTGTGTGCAGCGTTCCGCATGGCTGTATGTGCCTGGGTGGCCAGGTCCTGTGGACTGCAGCTGGTCACACACCATCACAGTGGTATGTCCCATGGCCATATGCCATGCACAGTGGGCGGGCTGTATGGGGTTGTGCATTCACACCTGTTGACTGTGCTCCCTTGTCCTAGGTGCGAGACATCTGATGGAAATCAGGGACACCCTGCAGGAGCTCCTCATTCTGGCACGTGAGACCGTCACTATCCTTCAGAGGATCGATGAGTCCGGGGTACTTCGGAGGCACAGAGCCAGGGGAAGCCAGAGCCTGGACCGGCATGGAAACCAATAGTCCCTTGGTCCCTGACTCCCCATCTCCCCCTGGACCCACCCTCACACCCCTCCTATCCCATCCCATTTGTCCACCCCTACCCCTGCCCACCCTCACCTTTTTGTGTCCCCACCACATACCTGTATATAGTTGTTGTTTATGTACATAGTTGATTTATTTATTTTTACAATACATTTGACTTTTATATGAATACCATGGTGGTCTCTGATTTGCAGTGGGCTATAGGTGCTCAGCTGCAGTGGTGTGCATGGCATCAGGGGTGGTGCAGTCATGGGTATGTGTGTGTGTTCGTGTGGAGGTGTCTGTGGTGTGGGGGTAGATATCAGTCAGTGTCTGTGTTGTGTGTGTTGCTTCCTGTGCACTGGATGACTGTGTGCAGTGGTCCATGGCATGTGCTCTGTGTCCATGGTGCACCCATCGGCCCGTCCATGGCCTGTGCAGCCGACACACATGCCTGTCTGTGACCTGCATGGTCTGCTGGCATGTCAGTGGTGGCATTCCCTGCAGGACGGACACTGTACCCGTTGCTTTTGCTGGGTTGCCCATGTCACTGCTGTGGTGCATGCCTGGCTCAGGTGGCACTGTGGGTGACACGGTCATTGTCCCACCTCCATGCTGTGGCTTGTGTGTGTTGCAGGGGATGTGCCCCACTGTCTGTGGCTTGTGCTCCAGGTGACTAATGGTGGTGTATTGGTCCATGGTGCTTGTGCAGGGTGGTTGGCACTCCAGTGCCATGGTGGACTGCAGATTGTGTGTACACGGCTTACATGGGCCCACAATGGGGGCTTGGTTGCCCCCACCACTGCGTCCCTGTGTTGTTGTGCCCTTGGGTATGGGTGGGTGTCTGTCCAGACCCTGTGTGGCATCTGGTGTGGTGCATGCTCCACGCACCACTGTGGGTGTCTGTGCTGGCTGTTGTGGTCAGTGGTGGGTCGGAGTGTGTCACTGGAATACTGTGCAGAGCGCTGTACCACTGGTGGAGGTGTCAACAACATGACCGTCCCATATGGGGTCACTCTTGTGCCAACGCATGGGCGGTCTCTCAGCAGTACCTCGGGGGACTGTGCGTGGTGACACTTTGTCTGCCGTTGTTGCATTGCCATGTGCTGCAACCTGCTGATGGGTGCTCATGGTGGAGCTGGCTTGCATGGTTCTGTGGTGCACAGGGTTGCATTGACACCGTGGGGTGGTGGCATGCATGGGGTTTCCTGCAGTGGTAGTTACTGCTCATGGAGGGGTGTCTGGGGTTCGGTGCAGGGTGTGCTGTGCACTGGGGATGGTGTGGCACAGGGTGGTCCACCCTTCTTGTGTGCCAGTCACAGTTGCCAGTAGATGTGATGGGGCACCATGGCCAGGCTGTGGGTTGATTATTTGTCTCCATGGACCAGTGGTTATTCCAGCCCTCCCTGGTTGTGCTGTGCTTGGGTGTGGGGACAATGTCTGTTCTGCTGTGTGTTCCTGTGCCCATCTGTGGCATGGGTGGTGGGCCCCTACCTCCCTGATCGTGCAGTTACATTGTTCTGCAACTGGGGGCATCCATGGTTCGCGTATGGCTCCTCTGGACTGCTCAGCTGAACATCCTTGTTCAGCTATAGCGCATCACATCTGCTCATCTTCCTCCTAGCTGCGCTTATGGCGCAGGTAGGGCGATATTCAGACGTTGGCTGTAGGCGCAATTTGGCCTGCTCCTTTTTTGAATATCGCGTCTCTTGCTCATGGGTGCAGTAGACTTGCGCTTGCTCCTGCTATTGCGCACTTTTTGGGCACAGTTTGAATATCTGGGCCCATGTATGGAACCCAGATCCAAGTGTGTAACTCCCTTGTTGTTAGTTGTTTTAAAAAAATATTTTTGTTTGATTTTTCCTATAGTTTATAGATGTCAGTCTTAATTTTGAAAAAGTCCACCTGAGGAATAGATGAGAATGACAGACCCCATTCCAAAACCTTTAGCTGATTGGCTATGAGAGGAGTTTGTGTTAGACTGATCACCATATTCGTGTTATGGTGATTTTTTGATGTCTCTTTGGCCTTGCCCTTTCCTCTTCATCTTCCTCTTCCTCCTCTTCTCATCTTTGGTTTTGATCTTTTTTTAAGTTTTTCTGGTGGCTTTGCTGATTTTGGTTGTCATTGCATGTGATTGAGTCTCCACTCATTTTGGGTCTGTTCTCCCTAAAAAGGCATCCGCACTTGATGTGGTCAGTTCTGTGTCAGAGATAGTTACAGCATCAGAGTTAATATTTACTGTTTTTTGTTACTTGATTGCTCTCTGATATTATTAGATTTAGAACTTGATTTTTCTGTTCCAGTTCCTATGTCTCCATCTACTTCTGGATCGGTCCTAGGGGGTTAACTTACAGGTCAATTTCATTTAAATATTTGGCCCATTTCAAAGTCTATTGAATCTTTTAATAATTTAGACTTTTTCCTTTTTATTATTTTTTTTTCAATTTCAGTTATGTTACTGATGTATTTTTTATTTGACATAGAAAACTCTTGGGGCAGGATTCACAAAGAAGATGCGCCCCGTGCAACCCAGATGTGCCGGCACAAGTCAGAAATGCACCGTAGAATGATTCACAAAAGGGTGATGCACCAACACAACCGAGATGCCCTGCACCCAATAACAAGTGCCATAGGTGCAACATAATGACATGCAGTGCATATACAGGGGGCGTACCCATGCATACACAGCGAAACCCGATTCACAGTGCAAAGCCATGGCACAACCATGGGGCATTTCCAGTACAAAGGTAAGATGCGCCATAGCAAGATAAGTACAAAAGAAGGAGACTTAAGTCTAGCCTACCTGCAGGTTGTTGACTGAATTGCTGCAGCAGCACACTGCCTGATCCAGGGGGAGAGAGGAAGACAGAGAGAGACAGACAGAGACAGCCAGCCAGCTCAGCAAGCCAGAGAGACTGGGCCAGAGGGCCGAACTGAATACTCCACAGCAGAATGAACCCAGCAGCAGTGGCCATTGCAGGTGCAATAATGAGGAGAGGGAGGCAGGGTGGTGGAAGGCACTGCAGGTGGCCGGTCCCACAGCGATATTATGCCAGGCTGTCCTTTGAGCAGCTGACTGAGGTGGAGACAGCAGGCTGATACCACCTGAACAGGGCCATGCTGAGGCAGCTCTGTGAGCTGTGCCATGATGTGATGCAGGCACCCACTGCACAAGGGCATGCCAGTCCAGTGGTGACCAAGGTGACAACGGTCATGTGCCTGTTCACCACAGGAACCTTCCAGAAGCCTACTAGGGACACCACTGGCATCTCACAGGCCTCTACATCCCGCCTCCTCACACAGTTCCTCACCACACTGCTACCGCAAGCTTCAGAATACATCCATTTCCCCAGCATGCAGTTGGAGTTGACAGAAGAAATGCAGGGGTTCTACAGGGTGGCTTGCATGCCAGATGTCATAGGGGCCATAGACTGCACCCATGTGGCAATCCATGCACCACCTTGTGAGGATGCCACAGCCTACATAAACTGGAAGGGATACCACTCTTTGAATTGCCAAGTGGTGTGCGATACCACAAGGTGCATCACCAATGTCTGCACCACACACCCTGGGAGCACGCATGATTCATTCATATGGCATCATTTGGCACTGTGCATGAGGTTCAAGGATGGGAACATACCAAGTGACCACCTGATAGGTGTGTGTGACAGGTCCCCAACAGCACAGGAGGGCACCAAGGCCAGGACACAGAGAGCGGGCCGTGGGCACCCACGCAGTGTGATGCATGTGCATGGGCTGTGAGACAGCATGGCTGTGCAAGGATACACAGGCGGACAAAGGAGGACATGCAACCACTGTGCACCACACGATGGATAGGGTCATGCCGGACAGGTCCACACAACGCTGAGGCCAGGGATGAGGACAGGGTGCATGGCAAGGTGTAACCCAACAAACTAATGGCCACACATCTACCTCCACAGGTGACGCCACATATCCGCTGAGACCCTGGCTCCTCACCCCTTCCAACAACCCAGAACAGAGGCAAAGGAGTGCTACAATGAGGCACACATTGCAACATGCACCATCATAGAGCTTGTCTTCAGCGTGCTGAAGATGCACTTCTGGTGCCTGTGTCGGACAGGTGGTGCCCTACAGTATAGCCCTGAAAAGGCCTGTGGCATATTCCTGGCCTGTTGTATGCTACATAACATGGCCCTAGACTGTGGAATACATGTCGAGGCCGGTGAGAACAACAGTTCCAGGGAGGAGGAGGGGGTGGGGGAGGGGCCAGAGCACCCCCAGAGGGCCAGGGTGGTGACGCTGGGCTGGGACAGAGGGACCTGAGGCTGATGGCCAGGACAAGGGACCACTGCAGGCATGTAGTGGAGGAACACTTCTGGCCACGCAGATGAGTATGCAGGTATGTATGAATGTGTGCAGGCTGTGCACCAAGGTGCAGAGAATGCATGCCGTGGGCACAGTGGACAATGGACAATACACAGAGGTGCACACAGGCACACACATGGTGAGAGACACACAGACACAGAGAGACACACACACACACACACACACCAGGCATGCATCAGCTGTGCACCACTCAGACCATGCCACAGACATCACAGGTCAGTGTGCACAGTGGCCTACACAAGGGCACAGCAGACACCTGAAGACACTCATCATTCCCATGACACATTGCACAACAGCTGCATACACAGACATGTGGGTGGTCCTGCACAAGTAGTATGGAGTGGTGCCAGGGCCACTGTGGAATGGGTTCCCACCACACACACATTGCCACTGGCACCACCCGCATGGCATCTGGTGCACACAGGTGTGCGAGCCTGCCACCACAGGCCCGGGGTCATGGGCATCAAATGGCGGCACCCCAGCTGCCACAGACATGGGGGCGGCCTCTGCCATGGCTGGTGGTGGCGGCTGTGCCACCACCAGCCAAAGGGGGTGTCGCCTGGGACCCTGCAGGGGTGCTGCACTGGGACCGTGAACGGGTGCCCAGTGGAGTGGCCAACCCATGGCCACCGCCCAAGCCATGGACAGTGGGCATAGAGGCCAGCGGTGATGGAGTCAGCAGCAGAGGGCTCATCCAAATCTGCCACCGTGGTGTGCGGGACGAGCTCCATGGTGTCCAACTGGATGCACGATGTCCACGGAATGTTGTGGTAGCAGCCACCACCTCTGCAGCAGCTGCAATATGCTCCAGAGCTGCAGTCATGCCCACCCTCATGATGAGTGCCTCTGACAGCATCTGTGCATGCCAAGCAGCCATGGACTCATGCTCCTGGACCATCACAGTCCTGTGACTATGAAACTCCGCACGGAGGGCCTCCTGCCCCTGCACAGTCACCCAGAGGAGGGCAAGATAGGCCCCCATGTCATCAGCTCATGATGCTTCATGGTTGCATTGCCGAAGTGCAGGGGATGGAGCAGCCTGTCTTGGTGCATCCATGGGTGGTGGATGCACCCTGGCAGGCTGGGACATGGGCTGGGCTTGGCTGGGCAACACCACTGTGTGCCCATGGGTGGTGTCCTCCAAGGCCAATGGGACTGGTGCTTGCACTGTGGCACCCTACCCAGATGCCACCGATGTCGCCGTCACTGCACATGACAGTGGTGCATGGGGCACATCACCCACAGCCATGGGCAGCTGTGCCACATCTGCAGCCTCACCATGCACAGTGTGGCCTTCAGTGGCAACCGGGGCCACATGCACAGGTATCCCCGAGTCGGTTGCACCTCCATCTGCCATGCCTGTGCTGGTGGTGGCGGTGCTGACTGCGGTGCGACTGAGGCCCCCCCGCATGCCACTGGTGAGGACAAGTAGGGCATCAGCAATGTCTACCGCATCATCCTGGTCATTGTCACACAACCCGTACAGGCTCCCCAGCCATGTGATGTACCCACTGGCTGTCCTACCAGCACCAGCTGAGGGGTCTGCGGGACCCGCCTGTGCCGGGGCCATGATTAGTGTTGCCCAGGATGTGGCTGGTGCCTCTACAGGGTCATCCATGGTGGTGTCGATGGCCCCGTGAGATGGGCCCACATCATTGCCCATGAGGGCATCATGTGCAGCTGTGGCCACGGCTGCACCCTGGAGGCGTGATGGTGCTGTGGAGGGAAGAAGGAGGTACATGGTTAATGCACAGTACACATACATCACATTGGTGATGCACAACAGTAAATGACCATCCACACAGTGCCAAGGCCACAGGTCTGACCATGGTAGTGTCATGGCATGACATGGCTAGCCACACCATGGCACAGTCATGCCCATCGACATCCCATCGTGCACACTGCATGGCAGTGGTGGCACATGCAATGTGGATACACAGCGGCACGGGCCCCCTGGTGCAGTAGCATGGCAGCAGTGGCACCACGGGGTGATTCACTGCTGGCCAGGAGTGACTGACCCTATGTTGTTGTGCCTGGAAGTACAGGGGCGGGTGTGGCAGCCTTGGCACATGGGTGGTGGCCATGTCCAGGACACACAGCTACTCACAATGCTGTGATGGGCTGCCACTGGTCTGGAACCCACCACCAGGGATGCCCTGCATGGCCGCCTGGGACACACTGGTGGCCAGGAGGGCCTCATTAGGGCTCAGCTGTTCAGCTGTGCTCAGCCCACCCCCTGTCCACTGCAGGGAGGCCTGGATGTTTGCCACCTTTTCACTGGTCCTCCTGCTCCCTTCGTTCCAGTGCTTTCTGCACTCTGCAACCATGTGATTATACGGTGCCACAGGATTCACCTGCCAGACCACCTCCTCCCAGCCCACTGCCCGCACAGTCCGGCTGCCTCCCCTGCCAGTGAGGACAGCCAGGTGTTGAAGCATGCCTCAGTGAGTGCCCTCTTCTCATCATGAGTGAAGTTTGGTCACTACCTTGTGGCGGCGCTTACATCCTCCAACATTATGGCTACTGTTGGGGGAAGCATCCAGGTGTTAGGCATGCCTGTGGCTACACATGTTCCCTGCCCTACCCGCCCTCAGTCCGTTGGCCCCCACCTGGACTCCTGCAGCAGGTGGAATACGAGTGTGGGTGACTCTGGTATGAGTCACGGTGCACCACAGTACAGGGCCATTGGGACAGTGCACCTGCCTTGCTTGTCCACCAGTCTTGGCTGGGTGTTTTGCTGCCTCAGGGGGCATGTGGTGCTGTCCACCATGGACATGTCCTAGTGCCTCAGCAGCGTGTGTGTGTGGCCGCAGTGTTACCATGCCCAACCAGGGTCCCACTTGTGCTGTGCCAGGGGGGCACAGCCTGGTGGACCGCACCCATGGGGCAGATGGCTGCACTGTGTGTGGCATGGCGACACTGTCATGTTGCCTGCAGAGGTGCCACCATGTGCCTCGGCTGACTGGTAGCACATCGCTGAGCCCACCACACATGACCAGTAACACCCAGTCACATATACCTCTCCACAGTACCACTATACAGGGCACAGTACCTCTGTGTGGGTCACAGGGCCACCGTGTGCCATGGTGCATGGCCAAGTCCCACTGCAAATTATACCTGTGTACAGCAGTGCCCTATCCTGTATGCTGCCACATGTGCACCATGGTACTGTAACAGGTGGTCTGGAATTGGTAGCGACCTGTCTACCAGTGTCCTGTGCATCCTGTGTACTGCATAGGCATTCAATCCACATTCTGTGCATGTTGGGAGGCACTGTTCCCCTTGTGGTGGCAGTGGACATTCAGAGGCTTGCATGCACCTATGCATTCCCCAAGTGTGTCACCTGATCTCAGCCTGCAGCTTTGGGAGCATTTATAGCTCAGGATATGTGAATGAGTCCTGGGCCTCTGGTAATGAGATGCTAATCGGCTGAGATGCCCATGCATGTGGAATGAAGCAGTTTAGGGCGCATTGTCTGTAAATTGCATAATTGCCCCCAGCTCATCTCACTTTACAAGGAACATCTCCGAGATGCACCTATGACGTTACAGTGCATCTGTCGCACATGTGCGATCACCGTGAGCAATGGCGCATCTTCCGATATGCGCCACTACACTGCTTTCATGATGCACCACTGCAGGAACACTGGCCATTGATCTGTGTCCTGTATCATGCTCCATACACCCACATGCACAGGACATGCTGCAGGGGGTGGTCATAGTGGCCATGGATCATGCATTGTGCGCTGTAGGCAGCTGTAGCATGTGCCGCATGAGCACGGTGACGCACATGCATCACACATGCATAACCGGTTATGACCTTGCAAAGCCTTAGCAGTTGCCTTGCACATGCCATGCTTCCTTTGCCCTATCATGCTTCATGCACTGTGTGTGTTATAGTGCAAGTGGCTCTGTGTTTCACGTGGCACACATCGGGTCCTCGATCACGCTTCACCGCGTTGCACTGGGTGACAGTTACTTTCAGTGGGGAAATGCCTAGAGCTGGTAGACAATCCCCTAGGGCCATGTACTGGTCCCAGGTGGAGCTGCTGCATATGGTGGCACTTGTTATGCCAGTGGAGGGGCAGCTGTTTGGCCAGGAGGACCTCCATGTGCCCAGGGCAGAGGTGTGGACCTCTATTGCCAGGAGGCTGGTACAGTGCACTGGGCTGCACACACTGGGAAGCACTGCAGGCATCGTTTCAGCGACCTCCAGAGGTGGGACCCAGACAGACTGGGCTGCTGCATCACCATGCATGCCGGGGTGTACTGCCAAGGCCAGGCAGGTTTTGCTCATATGGCTCCTTTTGCGGTGCGTGCTGGGTGTGTGTGTTGAGGCCCTCATGGGGCACCCACTGGGGTCACTGTCATTCTGCACACATGGCAGTGGCTGCTCCTGTCCAGTGCAGCCCTGTCATGTGTGCCATGGGGGGGGCTATGGGTAGGGCTATGGTTGCATGCAGGCCACTGTGTGCTGCATGCACACATGCCAGGCAGTGGCACTGTGGCAGTGCATCCTGCACAGTGGCACTGTTTGGCTGTCCCTGCCTCCCCCCATGCATGTCGGTGTTGCTGTGTGTTACTGGCACTGCTGTGTTGTCTCATGGTGCTCTCTGTCTGTTGTGTTTTGCAGGCCCAGAGGACAGGCGGAGGGCCGTGGCCAACCCTGAGTCACGGAGGCTCCTGGGTGCCAGGCCTGGTGCCCTTGCAGCGTCAGGTATGCAGTGCATTCTGCTGTTGCTGTGGTCTGCTGCTGTGGGATACTGCTGGGTGGGGGGTGTTTATGTTCAGGACCTCAGTGTGTGTTCTCTCTGTCATTGCTGTACAGTAGGTCTTCATGGATGACATGCCTCAGCAAGTGGTGGTGCCAGCCTGATGTAGAGGAGCGGATCTGTATGGCCATCCAGGTAACCCTGTGGCTTATTTCCAGGACTGTTCAGTGCCTGTCAGCTGCCCTGCAAAGTGTTCTTCGGTGATTGCCTTTACGTGCCATGCACGGTGTGGTATGGTGGGCCACGCAGTGCTAGTGTCCTCCTCTGCTCTCTTCATGGGGCCTTGCTCTGTTTACTGTTTCTGTTTATGGCCCCCTGTTTCCTTGTTGTTCTGGGGTTTCTGTTGTGCAGTTTTATATCTGGTTTTACTGTGTTGTAAACATGTTGCTATCAGCACCTGTGTCTCTGGGTTTCATTGTTCCAGCTTCATGGTTGTTCTCTATTGCCCTGCTGGCTTGCTCCACTTGCTCTGACTTGCTCCCTTTGTGCGACTCAGGGCATCTGTGATGCCCTGACACATCTCCTGTTGCACTGGCACATCTCCAGTTGCCCTGTTCTGTGCTTGGGCGATTCACAGAGGGGATGTGCTCGGCGCATCCCAGTGCACATGCCTCTGTGAATCGCTCTGTCTGTGCTTGGCGCATCTGACTTGCGCCGGCTCATCTTGGTTGCACTGGGTGCATCTTCTTTGTGAATCCTGGTGTCCTGTTAATGGTTTTAGCAAATCTTGTATTGCCAAGATTTCACTTTAAACTTCCACAAGATCTCTTTCTTCCTCTTTTATTAAGACAATAATAAATTAATCTGTGCAATTGGTGCAGGCTTTTTCCCAATCTTCTTTCAGTATTGGGTCTGAAAAAACTCAGGATGGTTGTTTTTCTAGGCAGAGACCACATGGTTACCAGTCTTTTTTAAATACTGTTCTGAAGCCACTTTGTTGTAGCATTTATTTAACTCCCGAGTTCTTACTTTTTCAGGTCTGACAAAAAGAGCTTTTACATACGAACATACAAACATACAAAGAAGCCAGAAGAATGCCATTTGGTCTATCAAGTCTGCTCGTGTTGCAGGGTTCACAGCTTGAGCTACTGCCCCTGCTCCCTCTCCCAACTCCCTTCATCCTCCCTACCCATGACCCTTACCCTCTTCCTATACCTGTCCCTGCCTCTCTTAAAGCTGTCCACTGTCTTCAATGAGATTACCTCTTCTGGCAGTGCATTCTAAGTGTCCACCACCCTCTCTGTGAAGAAGTGCTTCCTGACTTCCCTCCTAAACCTCCAACCCTCCAGCTTAAGACTGTGTTCCCTCATGTTATGGTTGCCACTCAGCTTAAAGAGACTCTCCTTATCAACCTTATTTATCCCTTTCAAGTACTTGAAGGTCCCAATCATGTCCCCTCTCTCTCGCCTGTCTTTCAGAGAGTACATGTTCAGTGCCCTCAACCTCTCCTCATATGCCTTACTCTGCTGACCAGCTATCATCTTTGTAGCCCTTCTCTGGACCTTCTCCAGCAGGTTAATGTCCTTTTTGAGGTGTGGGCACCAGTACTGAACTCCATACTCTAGATGCGGCCTTACGTATGTTCACCTTTTTTCGAGATGTCAGTGTCTTCTGTGTAGATGGTTGTTTCAGACATTCACAGCATCTCATTGTAGCTGCTGTGTCCTCCAGACAATCAAATTCCTCCCTGGAGTTCTTTGTAGCTCCAACCGTGGTGTTTCCAACATCTCCATGTGTTGTTTCATGCCCCTGGTTATTTATATAATTTGAGAAACTCCAGAACAACTAAGAATAGTGCTCGGGTTGAATTCAAAAGATTCACTCAATGTAGAAAACTTACAGTTGTATTGTAGAGTCGGAATGTGTGAAATCACTTCATCAACAAAATCAGCTGTAAACCATTGTAACCCATTCAGAAAGCATTGTTGCACTGGTTGGTTTGCTTATGAGTCCCTGATGAGGACTTCCAGATCTCTCCTCCTCTGATGAATTGGCCAGCTTAACTTCTCCCACCTAGTATTCAAGGCGTGGGTTCTTATTCCCTAAGTGCATCACCTTGCATTTCTTGGTGTTGAATCTCAGATGCCAGACTTCCAAACCACCTCTCAAGCCTTTCTAGGTTCCTCTGAAACTGCCTCACCCCTTCCTCACTGTCTGCACTGCCACAGGGCTTTGTGTCATCAGGAAATCTTACCCTTACACATATTACCCTAGATACCTTCCCCTATGTTACTAATGAACATACTTAATAGGTCCGTACCAAGACTGATCCTTGTAGGCACCCCAGTGGTGACATCACTATTCACAGATATGACCCATTAAGTAAAGTAAGTAACATTTATTTATATAAGGCACCCTTCCAAAGCTCAGGCACCTTAACATTAATCATTACAAAAGTTTCACAACAGTTCACATAAAACAGATGAAAACCTTACAATCATTCAATGTGTCCCAGAAAATGCGTGATTGAATAGGTAAGTTTTTAAGGATCTTTTAAATCCTTCCACGGTCAGGCTTTCTCATATCTGGAGAGGTAGAGAATTCCACAGTGTAGGTGCCGTAAAGGCAAAAGATCTTCCATCCAATGTTTTCAGGGATACCCTGGGTGTCCTGGCCAAATTTCCCTCATTCACTAAAAATACCACCAACAGCTTAATCTGGTTCAAGGTCAATTGGCATTAATCTGTATCCCCTTCCCCCGGGTCGTGCCTGAAAATAGGCAGGATTTGTCTAGTGCACTTACCTGGTCAACAAAAACTAAATAAATAAATAAATGAATGAAAATAAAACCTCCAGCAATGCCTCGCCAGAGGAGCCGAGTGGACGACTGGGACAGTAAAGACACAGGAGTTCTTTCAGGTAGTGGGGTCCCTGCTCATGTAGGGCCTTATAGGTCAGCAATGCAACCTTGAAGGTGATTTGCCACTGTATTGGTAGCCAGTGCAGTTCACGCAGCACAGGTGTTATATGACAAGTACTAGGGGTTCCAGTCAACAACTTGGCCATCGCGTTCTGCACTAGCTGCAAGCGGCGAATGTCCACCCCCGGTAGCCCTAGGCAGAGGGCATTGCAGTAATCAAAATAACTGATGACAAAGGCGTGGACCATGGTAGAAAGATCTTTGGGCAGGACCAGATGTTTCACCCAGGCAATATTCCTTAGATGGTAAATTAAAAATTTGACTACAGCCAAAACCTGCGCCCTCAAGGTCAGGCCTTCATCAAATATCACACCCAGGTTATGTATTTGGCCTGAGGCAATAAGCAGGACCCTCAAGATGTAAACCTGAGGGTTTCCCACCCATGCCTCTATTGTTCTATAACCAGGGTCCACCACCAATACCTCTGTTTTACCCGAGTTTAACCTAGCTAGCTAGCACTCATCCAGTTCTGTATCTCCAGCAGGCAGTTATTGAATACCGTGATAAAATCTAACTTTGTTCAGGCACAAAGACATGTAGAGTTGAGAGTCATCGGCATAGCAATGAAAACTCAACCCATTCCATCTTATAATGTCCCTAATGGAAGTATGTACACCGTAAATAACATGGGGACAGCACCAAGCCCTGCAGAGCTCCCGAGGAAGCCAGTGAGGGGCCGAGGAATAAATCCCTGACACCACTCTCTGGGATCTGCCCTCGAGGAAAGATCGAAACCAGCTGCGGACTGCCCTCCTCAGTCCATAGAAGAACCGCAGGCGCTCGTGCAGCACCCCATGATCCACAGTGTCAAATGCCGCTGAAAGATGAAGGAGAACCAAGATGGAACGGGCTCTCCGGTCTCACGCTATCAGAAGGTCATTTAGTACCTGCACCAAGGCTGTCTTGGTGCTATGCCTTTTCCTGAAGCCAGATTGGACAGGGTCATATGTATCGTGGTTGATAACTGATCCGCCAGCTGCAAAGAGACCACCTTCTCAATATCCTTCCCTATAAAGGGTAGGTTAGAGACTGGTCTGTAGTTGGCTGGGCAGTCGGGGTCAAGGGAGATTTTTTTTCAAAAGGGGGTGTACTACCGCCTCCTTTAAGGGATCTGCAAAGATCCCTCTCTCCAATGAAACTGCCACTATCCCAGCAAGGAATGGGCTGATAACCTCTATACACCCCACTAGTAGGTGTGTAGGGCTCAGATCCCAACTACAGTAGGTTGGCCACAAAGTCTGGATAATCTTCACTATATCTAGGACTGCCGGTTGGATAAAGGTGAACTAGGTCTATTGGGCATTAGTATCATCTGATTGATTAAGTCACGGTCCAATGGGAAGGCACTGGCTGATCTCATCCCTGATGGTGGACACCTTATCAGCGAAAAACTGCGTAAACTCCTCACACTGAACTTGTGACAATGCATGACCAGACAGAAGACAGGCTGGATTACACAGTCTGTCCACAGTCCGGAAGAGATGGGCTGGCTTTATTTCTTCACTGTAGCAATTTCCGGACAGGAGCTCTGCCTCTTATGGGAAATTGCTGATTGGTAGATCTTATAGTGATCCAACAATCTAAGTTTATCCACCTCCAGGCAAGTTTTCCACCAGTGCCCTCCAACCTTTGCCCTTGCCTCTTCAGCTCAAGGATTTCCCATTAAACCAGGGGCACCCGGCAAAGGTAAGAGGGCAAACACGAGTTGGAACCATGACATCCAAGGCCCCAGTAGTAGCAATATTATAGGCTAACACAAGGAACCCTGGATCACTGCTATCCTTTGGAAATCCCGAGAGGTCCAGCACCATCATTAGGCCTTATGAGGTAACTCCTCTTAAAGGACGGTACTGTACCAACTCCTTTGGGGCAGGCCTATTTCGGGGGACTGTGAAACTGAATCTCAGTGCATGATGGTCAGTCCAACTGACTGGCTCCGCCTCCACATCGGAGATCTCCATTCCCAGGTGGAACACCAAGTCCAATGTGTGCCCCTTCTCAGGGGTTGCAGTGGTAATAACCCATGTCAGGCCTAATGAATCCATTAATTGGAAGAGGTTTTGTCCAAACCGCAGAGTTCATCGTCGACTACAGCATTGAAGTCCCCAGAATCAACCATCTGGGGTACTCCAGTCACCATCTCATTGATGAAGTCTGCAGCTCCTTCAGGAACTCCTCTCATCACCTGGTGGACAGTAATTGAGAAGGGTCCTTAGCCTGCACTTGCACCCACTATACACTCAAAGGAATTGGTGACTCCAACTGGCATCTCCCTGAGACCCAGTTCCTGTCTAAAACAGACAGCAACCCCCCCACCCCTCACAGTCCACTAGGTGGTGAATCACGAGAACCAGCCGGATCAGACTCCAAAATAGAGCCCGTGATTTCCATCCAGCCAGGTCTCGGTGATGCAATCCAGGTCAACAGAATCCACAAGATCCACCACTACTGTGGTCCTGTTCCTAAATCACCTGGCATTGCTTAACACCACCCAAAAGGGACGGGAGTCCAAGGATGGCTCCACTTCCTGCCTGACAATATCAGAGACCTTGGGTATGGGCACAAGGCTAGGATAGCCACGTTCCTGTGTCCATTTTGCCTCAGAGCGTCTCCTGGTTCTCACTGACTCAATCTGTTGACCCTTTTCCCATCCCACCCAAGAGTTCCAGGATTCTCGACTCCTCATCACCTTAAGATGCCGAAAGCCCAATCTCCTATAAACTTCAAACGGGAGTGGAGGATGTTCAAACGGACGAAGATCCTTTAGTCTCATGGGGAGTACTGCCTGACCATGTTCCTAACTCCTCAACACATCTCTCAGGCACTCCACACACATCAATATTTAACTAGTCACACCTCCACTCACTCAAAACCCCCCTCCCACCAATCTAAACTTTTCAACTCACTTAAAAGTAACTACCTCTTACTCAAAATAATATACCCTTAGCAGTCAAGTAATTTATCACAGATTATAGTGTTCAAAGGTCTCTTCTGGTTTCCATATAATAATTCTAATTTGTTTTCAGCCTCTTCCCCCCAACAGTGCTTTCACCACTGCAGGGTAGGAACTTTAAAACTTTTCGGCCCCCTCTCACGAGGCTGTAATTTAGTGTTCAGATATCCTCAAAACACAGTTTCTTAATCTATTGTCTAGTTTCACAGTCACAACTTTATCCAAAAGTGAGGATTTAATCTGCTCATACCCCCCACAGTGCTCTCACCAATGTGGGATAGAACTTTAGAGTTTTCTAGCCCCCCCTCTCATGAGGTTGGAATATAGTGACAACTAATTCTTAGGCACAATCCCACTTATCTCTTGCTTTACTGCCAAAAACCTTGCCCGAAAATAAATAGAGAAGCTGTACCTCACCAATACTCAATTTCAGCGGATAGTCCAGAAATCCTGATGTTTTCCCAACAGGGGTCTTTGTGCCATCAGCGCAGGCAGAATCACGGTTTCTCCAGGTTAACCACCACCCTGTGCTGCCTTCCCATAATCAGTTTCCCACCCTTGACTAATTTTTCTACTCCTAAATCCTCCAGTTTTTTAGCAGCTCCTGAGCTGTATGAAATTAAAGGATTTGTTGAAGTCAGAATAGAGTAAACCCCCCAGCTGGCCTCTTTCCACCACCCTAGTGACCCAGTTAAAAAACACAATAAGGTTTGTCTGACACGATCATCCCAAAACAAACCCATGCTGCCTTCTGTTCTGCAGTCCATTATTCTCTAGGTAGGCCACTAGTCTTTCCTTCACAATAGTCTCCATCAATTTTCCTATGATGGAGGTTAGGCTTACCATTCTGTAGTTGCCTGGATCTTCCTTGCCCCCCACTGTGTAGTGGGACTACATCCACAGTTTTCCAGTCCTCTGGCACTATCCCAGATGCCAGTGATTTGTTGAATAGCTCTGACAAGGACCCTGTAAGCTTAGAAGCAAGCTCCCTAAGTAACCTTGTGTGTAGACTATTCAAACTTGGGCCTTAGCAACCCTAAGAGCCACTAACCCTTTCCTTACTCATTCAGCCATGATCACCACATTCCCCATTTCCTGTGCTCCCCATGTGAATGACTTGATCCCTCTTTGTGGTAGAGGTCCATCGTCCTCTACTGTGAACATTGCACAGAAATAATTGTTTAGGACATCAGCCTCCTACTTGTCAACTTCCTTTTTTCCCATGTTTATCTAAAAATTATTTTTCCCCTCACTTCACACCTTCAATGATACACAGCTCTGTGTCTGTTTTCTCCTTTTTTACCACCTTCTTCACCTCCTTTAATGTTGTCTGATATTCCTCCCCTTTGGCTACCTTGCACCTTATGAATGCCTTCCCCTTTGCCCTCATGGCCTCCCTACCTCGTGAGAGAACCAGATTAGTCTCTTATGCTTGTTCCATTTTCTTACCTTCTTGGCACAAGAGTCTGTTGCCTCCATAATTTTCTCTTGATCATTCCTCACTTTTCCTCTACTCTCTTTATCTGGTCTACCCCCACCAAGTTTTCTCTGACCCTTTCTCTCATGCAAGTAAAATTTGCCTGTTTGAGGTCCAGAATCTCCACCATCAAGGGAGTCACCAGAGTTCTTTACAGCCATTTCAAACCACACATAGTTGCCAGTGTGCTAAAGAACCAGCTCCCACTGCAGCATGTATCTGAGCACCCCATACAGTATATCATTGAATGGTAGAGGAGTGGGCCTGAGGTCGATATCTTCCTGCCCTCCCATCACAGGGCTTCTCCCTTCCATCACTGGGGTGACACAGGTGGAACTAAAGAGCTTCCTTGCAGGGCAACTTCCCCTATGTCAAGCAAAAAAACAACCCATTACTTCTACCATTATTTTATTATGATTGCCAAAGCAAGCCTGTTGGCTATAGTCATCTCAGCTCTTACTGTAATCACTAATCGTTTGTCTTCATTCTAATCTGGTCTGTATAATATGTTGTTGTTGGATTCCAATTGTGTTTGTTTTAAAGAGGGACTCCGGTCAAAATTTCTGGCATCAATAAATTCAGAATTTGGATCAGCATAGCCCAATCAGCCACATGCCAAAATGACCTTAGTTACTTTTTTAAAAGTTACAAGTCATTTTACAACCCTAAAGTCACTGTCTGTTCAAAAAGCCAGTTTCAGTGAAGAGCTGCTGATGATGTCATCTCCTGAACTCACAGTCCAGTCCGCCCTGTCAGTAAGCTTATAGGACCTATTTCTCCAAAGTTTAAAGATCATGTAAAACAGGCAGCACCATTCAATAAACACTATTTTAAAAACTATGTGTGTTTCAGGTTTTGTAACAAAGTTGACAAATTTATTTTTATTTATTTTTTGCCTGTTTGTTGTGGTCCATTTCTCCAGGGTTGCTGGATGCTGAGTCTTAGTACTTTGCTGTGAGGTTTGCAGACTGGATAACTTTGATGTGGTGAAAGACTGTGATCATTTACACCTGTCATTCAACTGATGCGATTTCTCAGGAAGGCACTTACTGTAAAAACAATCATATATTTTTTAAAATGTTCCAGCCATCCATCACTAGCAGTGAAAGGCGTGTTACCACCTAGCCTTTTGTGGAACTGTAGGGATTTTTCCTTCAGTAATGGCCCTGATATAGGGGTGCCCTTTTCCCTTTCCTGCTTGAACCATACATAAACAGCAGAATCACGGTCTTCGTCAGCACAGGTACGCATGTTTTTCCTCAAGTCTCCACCTGAAGTAGACTCCATTGTCGAGGCAAAATTTCTAAGCTTCTCTTTTGCCTCTTTAATGTCAAACACAGTTGATTTCCCCACTCCATATTCCGATGCTAGAGCTACTGCTTTCTCTCCATTCTCAAGGCGCTCCACAATCCTCATTTTCTGGGCTAGACTTAGCACTGTACGCTTTCATTTGGACATGATTGCAGTAGATAAGCTACATCATGGAGCACTGAGGGAGAATGAAGCATTTTATACGCAGTAGGGAACAGTCAACAAAAACAGTTTAGCAATTATCAAATTACTGTATTTGCTGTTAGCAGTCACTGTAACTAACTGACAAGTGCTTGCTAATTGATTTTGACAGTCAATCGCTAACTGATTTTGACAGTCACCATTTACTTAATCAACCGCAAAGCAGAAGTGACTAAATTAATGGGGGACACAGTGATAGTCCATTAGATAGGGAGTTCCGGATAAGTGGGATCCGGATAAACAGGATTATACTGTATTCCATCTTCCTGTAAATGTGAGTAGAAGAGGTAATGCTGTTTTGAAACCTTACTACAAGTTTCTATGCAGTAGCCAGTCCAGCGTTTTCTCCTGGCAGGCTGTTACTTGACCTACATTAAGGCTCATCTGTTTTCTACTTAAGAATTTTCAGTTAATGAGTAATAGTTCTTGTGTAATTTGTTTGGTGTTCCTGCAAAAAAGCAGTATACAACAAACTGAATAATAGTTGTGCAACAATGTACAACATGGCCATGTTCTTATTCGGTGTCCAGTCAAGGCAACGAGCACAAATACGTGCAGTCAAAAACCACAGTCATAAAAGCGATGCAGTTTTGGAGTTGGTATATATAATCTGCGTAGTTTTGAACAGAGTAGTTTTGTACTAACCAGACAACGTTGTTATTGCCCGCACAGTGTTTGATGTCACGGCTTTGACATGCACCTTCCTATTCAGTGGATCATAGTAGCATCATAAACCATGAGGCTGAAGCTTAAGTACTCTCTGATATCACAAATAACCCTTAAAACTATTTTCTGGTGTTTCAAATTCCTGTTTTTCTGATGAACCCCAAAACATTTTCAAGGCCATTTACTGGCACAAGCACTTTCTTAAATATACGGAAGCATTATTACAATAATGATTTGTCATAATATGTTATGTCCAGCTAAGCATATAGACAGAATGCCAGTGAGGAAATTAGCTCCCACAATCATCAGTGACATTGCAGATGGCCTGGAGGGTAAGGTTTGTCTGTTTGCAGATGACACCAAGATCTGCAACAGAGTAGATGATCCAGATAGGGTGGGCAGAATGAGAAGAAAACTGGGTAAACTGGCAAAATGGTCGAAAGAGTGGCAAATGGGGTTTAATGCAAAGAAGTGCAAGATCATGTACACAAGGAAAAGAAACCCTGAAGCCACCTGCAGGTTGGGAGGGGAGTTGCTGGCAATCACAAGGGAGGGAAGAAAGAGACTTGGACGTCATCATCACAGATGACCTGAAATCATCCAAGCATACCACTAAAGCAGTAGGTAAGGCTAGAGGGATGTTGGGGTGTATTAGTAGGGGTATTACAAGTCGTAAGAAGGAGGTGATAATCCCTCTTTACAAGACACTGGTTAGGCCCCATCTGGGAGTACTGTGTGCAGTACTGGAGGCCACACCTGCACAAGGACATTAACAAAATAGAGGCAGTCCAGAGAAGGGCAACCAAAATGGTACAGGGACTGCTCAGAAAACATTTGAGAACAGATTATTGGAGCTCAATATGTATACCCTGGAGCAAAGGAGGGAGAGAGGTGATATGATTGAAACATTCAAACGTCTTAAGGGCATTAACAAGGTGAAAGAGTGCAAAAATGTTTCAATATAAGAAAAATAGCAGGACAAGAGGACACAGCATGAGATTAGAACTAGGCCAATTAAGGGGAAATGTGAGGAATTTCTTCTTCACAGAAAGGGTGGTGGATGCATGGAATGGCCTTCCTCAGTAAGTGGTGGGTGTGAATACAGTGCAGGGCTTCAAACAGGCATGGGATAGGCATAAGGGAGCAATAAAGATGAGTATGAATAGATAAGCCATTGACAGAGTACAGGCCTATGGCACTTTCATAAGGTAGGAAAAATGGGTAGACTGGATGAGCCTTGTAGTCCTTATCTGCCGTCAACTTCTATGTTTCTATGTCTGTTGGTATTATTCAAGGCACTTAACGTACATGTTTGTCAGTCTTTGGTTACTCTCTTTCATACTAAAGCCCTTGTCATTCTGAATGTACTTCTGAATTATTTAAATAGCTTTCTGGCACATTTTATTTTTTTATTGCCATTTTTCGATAATTTTAGTCCTGACCCAACCACCTCTGAAACTGCAACTTTAAAAGTGAATAGAGCCAAAAGAGGCATGACAACCCTTATATGTCTTTCTTTTGCTATACTGACAACTATATTTTATGTCAAAAAAGTTTAAATGACAACTGCCTGGTGGCGCTGAGGGTTGAGGCACCGGATGCCACACTTCGCACCTCGTCAGTGACCCGGGTTCGGAAACAAGCTCAGGTCACCAGGGGTTCAGCCGAGGAAGGTAGGATAGAGCATCCCAATGGATGCTCTCCTCCTGCAAGGGGGGTGGGTTAAATGGGCAGCAATGCCTACACACGTTACTGCCTGTGGAAGTACGGACGGTAAGGCAAAATGCCGGTTTCCTACAGGGGTTGGGGGGAGTGCTGTGGACGCTTGACAGTGGTGTGCATCTGCACGTTGTTTGTGTGGACATAAGTCCTCTGCATCAGTGCTCTCAGGGGGGATGGGCCCGGGAGAAAACCCAAAGGGGAAAAAATCTCCCGGCCCCGTGCAGAATGATGCCGGGTCCACGCTACGGTAAGTGGCCCAGCCGAAAAGACCAGTGGATAAGATTCACTGGGCAGGGACCAGGAGAAAGTTAAAAAAAAAAAAAATGTTTAAATGAAAATGACGTGGGATTGAAATGGTTTTGTACATAAAAACATAGAAGTATGTCCCTCATTTTGGGTAATACCAGTACAAGAGTATATCATCGTAATTGTAATTTACTCCTTAGTTTTGCATTTGTTGAAAAAATGAAGTAAACATCATGGCAAACAATGTGTCTTTGTTTCCCTTTTTCTGTCCTCGTTTCCCTTTTCTTTAACACTCATGTTGACACCAAAAACATTAATGTTATAACTACATAAAACAATTTCACCCCTTTTGATTTTTTTCAATAAAGAGGGATTAAGTCTCACCATGTCACTTTAAAACAATCATGGCAACCCATTTTTATGTGGATTTTAAGGGCTAGATATTCAGACTGCGCCAGGCAGGGGCACAAGCCTGGGTGCAGCGCAACTGGGTTGAGCCAGGGCATAGTCCAGGTGATATTCAATGGTGCTGTGCCATGGCTCAGCACCATTGAATATGGCACTGAGGGTGCACGCTCTGCGCCAGTGCATGTGGCAGCAGGGGAGCAGGGGGCTGCGCCAGCGCAAGTGCAGTTGCACTAGGTGCAGCAAGAGTGCTATTCAGTCATGGGCATGCAAATTAGGCCATAATGCATGCAAGGCACAAATGGGGCCATTTGCATGTCATTATGGCCCTATTTGCATGCAGTGTGCTGATCCCAGCGACTTGCACCTGGTGCCCTGCCAGGCTGCAGCTGTCGGGGATTGCCGCCCCATGGCAGGCTCCGCACCCGAATGCCCATTCACGGGCATATGTCCATAGACACCCTGGTGGTCCAGTGGACCTACCCCTTCGCCCAATCATGGGCATGAATTAATTTAGTGCCTGGTGGTCCAGTGGAAACTACCCCTTCACCCAATCATGGGCATGAATTAAATGAAGCCCTGGTGGTCCAGTGGACCGCTATCCCCTGCCTGATCATGGGTATATAATAAAATGATCCCTGGTGGTCAGTGGACGATGGACCTCACCGCTCATGGGCATCTGACAAATACCTGGTGGTCAGTGTTACCCCATCCCCACCGCCCTTAGTCCCCCACCTTGCATCCCCTCGGTCAGTGGCGGGAGAGCTCCCAGCCCGCAAACGCCCAGCCACCAACCGACTGACAGCATACAGTAGGGCTGTATGCCTATTAATCTACATTTGTCCAATGGGCATGCAGACCATGCTATCACTACAGTCCCGATTTGTGAATGAGCATTCATTCACAATTCAGGACTGTGTAGCACAGTATGGTCTGCACACCCATTGGCCCATGCAGTGGACCAATAGGCATACAGCCCTACTGTATTCTGTCAGTCGGTGGGTGGCCGGGTGTCTTGTGGGCAGGGAGCTGCCATCCGCAGCTGACCTGGGGGGAGTGCAGGGTGGTGGGGGACTAAGTGGGTGGGTGAGGATGGGGGGTACCACTGGACCACCAAGGTGTTTGTCGAGCAGGCGAAGGAGATCAGTCCACTGGACCACCAGGGATCATTTTATTACATGCCCATGATCAGGCAGGGGATAGTGGTCCACTGGACCACCAGGGCTTCATTTAATTCATGCCCATGATTGGGTGAGAAGATAGGGTCCACTGGACCACCAGGGATTAACTTAAATCATGCCTGCACTCGATCGGGGGGGCACGATGCCACCTGGGCAGGGGGCTCATGGACTGTGTTCTGGCCAGTTGGGTGGCCACCCACAACAGGCGGCTGCCGTGTTGTGCCCAGCAATATGGCAGCCAGCCTGTGGGTGTCCCCAACTTGTTCCAGGTTTTGACAGGTTCAACATTGCAGCCTCCTGTGCGGCACAAGGCGGGTTTGTGCTTGCATATGTGCCACACATCCCTGGCTGAATATCGGATAAGGCATATGCATGGGCACGCCCCTGCACTTGCACTGCATAATTACTTGGTGCACCCCGTGCATCAGGGATGTGCAACGCAACCAGCCCCTTTGAATATTGCACCAGGTTGTATCAGTGGATTGCACATGGCGCAACCCCTTGAATATCCCACCTAAATCTTTAGATGACCGTCCTGTTCTGCACAAAAATGATGGCCCTTACATGGGGTTGCTGAAACACCAGGGAACATCCTTAACTGGGAGCTCTGCCTTGTTTATTTATTTTTTTATTGAGAAATTGGAATTACACCCTTTGAGTCATAGTCTCTTTTACAAAGGCTTCTCGTTGTTGTGAATGGGTTGCTCCTTTGTTATTTTTGATAGTGCAATACTGGTCTCTTTAAAGAAACAAAGGTATTTTAGATAAATCTGGGCACATTTCTTATTATTGAGGGAGATACACTTGTATCCTGAGTGGAAAAGGGGATGGGTATCATTATAAATTAGCACATATTTGCACAAAAACTATTATTAATTACCTGCTTGTGAAGTAAAGGGTGGACCTAATGGACCAATAGTCCATTTCAACCTTAGATTGCTACAGTATGTTACTGTGTTAGGTGAATTTTAGGTTTCACTGTGCATTCACCTTTGTGAGTAGAAGTAACAGTTGGATCTGAATGTTCCTGTAACCGTGCCTTAGTTCACTATACTGTTGCACCATTAAGCTGATGTAGAAAAAAGCACAGGTGGTTGCAGTCCCCAAGAGAGTTCTTCAGCCAAATCATTAACCTTTATGATGCAGCCACTCAAACGCAACCTACCAAAAAGTAAGGCCCCAAAACTAACAATAAAAGAGAGGCAAAAAAACCAGGAGAGGTAAAACAGGACAGAGTGGAGCAGAAAATCCATTCCTGAGGGGGAGACCAGTTGAGTTATAAATCTCTCAAGCATTGTACTGTCCAAAATGCAAATCTCCTTACTAAGCAAGGGTCTAACATTCATATCAGACCCTAAAGTGAACCAATTCCAGGAATATATAGACTTACTGAAGTTTCTCCCCAAGTGAAAGAAATATTTCTCATGAGCATCAGAGACTGGGAATCCAAATATTACAATAGCTGCATCATCCTATGTGGATGACAATGACCTCCATGCCCTAACAGTGCTATTAGATGAAGTAGAACCAATTAAGGACACACAGCCACCTTCCCCCGCCATACCATGATATTTCAGCAACTGGTTCTATGTTCAATTCTTCAGAAGGATATTTTATCACAAGCAACAAAACCACAGTAAGTTTAGAACAAAGTTTATTTTAATCCATCCACTTTTGACCAGTCTTGAAGACTTACCAGACTGGTTTGTAGGAGTAGGGATGTCACAGTATTATAGTTTGATGGAATACCACGATATCAGAAGTCATGATACTGATGCTGTGTGCTATTCACAACAACACAGTAACTGTGGCTCATGGTATACCACCTTTTTCAGGCCTTTCAACTAAATTTTTTTGTATTTTGAGGGACAACCGTACCTTCTTCGCCAGCTCTCCTCAATGGAAGAGTTTAAGGAGGATTCTTTTTTGTAGAAGAATGACTTCTTCCCTAATACCACAGCAAAGCCATAACAGCAGTATTATATGTGATCGCTATATACCATCAGTATTTTATACTGTGGTATCCCTAGTATGAGAGCAAAAGCCTGTTTCAGTACTTTTGGGGTTGCTGTCAAAATCACACCACTCTAGAGGAGGAAGATGCACCTTATGAACTGATATACATGGCTACAATCCAGATAATGCCAGTGGATAAGGGGGCAAGGTCATTATGGACAAGAAGAAATATATTTACAAGAGGTTCTTCATCAACTACAAGATACAGCCAGCTACAACTTGTTGGCACAAAATCCCATCAAGCCCCTGAAGAGATGCATTTCCAGTTTCAGAGAAAGGTCATTGAATTCTGGTTATATAATTCAATCTGAGGTGGAGTTCATTATGAACAACAATGCTACAACCTGACCATTTACATGATATCAAAACTATACAAGTCACTAATGAATCTCTCTTGCATCTCACTGTGTCTGGTATATTCATTGACTATTTTTTGCAGGATATAGGCCACAGCATTCCATCTTACATACACAACATGACAGATGTCATGCATAAAGGGATTAGGTTGCACCAGGGACATGTTGTGGATTGACACTGATGTTTCCTTCCATTATACCTCTATTCATCGTCAATTTGGTTTGCAAGCAGTTAGACACCTCCTCATGAAGTCTGGCAGTGCCACAGATGTTCTGATAATTTTTATTTTCGAAGTCTTAGAGTTGATACTCACCATAAACTACTTCTTATTTCCGGGTGGCACAGCTATTAGTTGCCCTGGTGATGCAGCTAGTATCACAGCAGAACAGTATTCTGAGTAGCCTGGGTTCAAATCCCACTGATGGCATTAATTTCTTCCTAACTTAATTGTATTTGGAAAGCATTTTATAAGTTATTTGCCAGGGACAGCAGGATGCTGGGGTGCAGAGAGAGATGGGAATCACCAGTAGAAGGAGAGATGGTGTTAACACTGTATCAGTCATTGGTGAGACCCCACCTGGAGTACTGTGTCGAGTTCTGGAGACCACATGTCAGAAAGTACATAGACAGAGTAGAGGCTGTACAGAGGAGGGCAACTGAAATGATTCAGAGGGTGCAGTATAACCCTTGGAGGAGAGACTGAGGGATCTCAATATGCACACCCTGGAAAAGGGGTGGGAGAGGGGATATTAAAGAGACCTATAAGTACCTCACAAGGGGCGAACAAGATGTAGGAGGGGAGTATGTTTCAGATGAGAAGGTGCACCAGGACAAGGTGGTATGCAGTGAAACTCAAAGGGGAAAATTTAGGAAGGATGTGAGGAAGTACTTCTTCATTGAAAGAGTTGTGAGCTCCTGGAACAATCTTCCAGTGGAGGTGGTGGGATCGAAAACAGTGGAGGACTTCAAGCATGCACAGGAAAGGCACAAAGTAATCTTAGTAGAAAAGCTGACGGGGGGAAAAGAAGCCTGATATCAGGTAGGTCCTGTGGTCACAGTATAGGCAGGGACAAACTGGGCAGACTGGGTGGCCAAATGGTCCTTATCTGCTGACAAATTATGTTTCTATGTTTATTTGATAGTGCATTACTATCAGCAAATCGTGAGTATCAGAGTTGCACTATTCTATGCAAATCTGTTTCTAGGATGCTGGGAGGAAACAGCTGTCTCTAAGGATGACTATAATCCTTATTTGAGCCACACTTTTGTTTGGTGCCAGTACATTGAAGAAATGTTGGTCATGTAGTGGAGATGCAGAGGCTTAGCTATTAATTTCTTAAGTTCTTTAAAAATGAACAGTCTGAATATCTCATTTACTTATACTATAGATTCCACCTCTGTGGAGTTTCAAGATCTTCCCCTCATGGCCAAACAAGTGTCTCAGACAGTGTCAGAGAATTATAGGAAGACATCTGCAGTAAACACATTCCTGCAAGCTGACAGTGCTCATCCCCAGTACCTGAAATGCCATCCTATTTGGACAGTTTGTGAAATTATGTAACAGTTGTTCATCCCATTAGTCTTACGATGCTCAATCTTCTGAACTCGAATTGGTGTTCTTAGGTAAGGATACTCAGAGTAAACCTTAGGGAAGGCTATGGTGAGAGTAACACATTTGATTGAGTCTCTATTCCCCCAGGTTCAATCCATTCTGATCTCCAAACTGTTTCCTTTATCACTGAATTCAACCATATTGAACCACGAATAAGAGCATAGTGAATTAAGCAATAAGGCACAACAAATTGTGTGGAGTTATAGAGGTTTGCAACCGCGTGTGGTGTGTCTGAAGTGCACCGGTGGCTTAAACATACAAGAAGTGGGTAAATCACCCAAGTGACTCACACCCTGGAGTGCTCTTATTTAATTATACAGTGGACCCATGTGTAAAAGAAATTTAAAATGTGTTTAATTATGTTTTTTATAAATGCCATTCCTCAACTGTGGGTTATGCAGGATTTACCCATGGTCATGTGACATGTTTTTACCAATGTGGTTACAGGATTTTCACACATCATTATATAATACATATTAGTATATCCTCAAATGTGACGAGGCATTGTTTCCCACTTTGGCATTGCACCCTAGAATTAGTTATTTGAAAGGTAAACATTTGGGTGACTTTGTCACCCATAGTTTTTTCACTTGATCCAGGTTCATTCTTCATCCAGCTTGGTTACTACCCAAACCCAAAAGTTGTTTTAGATGTGGAAAATGCAGTATTTGCTAGTTTTGTACACCAAGTATGACTTACAGATATCCAGGAGGAAACTGTCAATTGATATTACACAGTTAATCAACTGCAACACCAAATTTTTGGTGTATCTCATTCAGTGTTCTTTTTCTTTTCTCAAACCTTGTCTTCCCTGGAGCCAGATGGCCATCAGCCCCAACCCACCCGTGGTTGGCACATTCCTCCAACAGGACTTACCTGCATGAGTCCCCCATGGATTACCCCATGTGGTGGGGCCAGGAAGGGGAGGTCTGTCCTCCCCTTACCTGGTATTCATATCCAGATTGCTAGGCCTGGGTGGCAGCATGGACCATGTAATGGACCAGGCTTCATACATGGATTCATGTTTTGTGTTGCTCTGCCCACCTCCCTGACATTGGGTACATTCTCACTGATGGCCTCATCACTACTGATGTGCCCCTGTAGAGGAGCAACCTCCTAGCCCACCACAGGGATCTCCAGGTGGCGGATCCCAACATCTACCCTCTCTGAGCTGGGAGCACTGCCATCCGGCAGTGCCTTCCCAGCCCTCAGACCAGCCCAACCCAGCTCTGAGTACACTTTGGAACCCAGGTCAACAGCACAGGAGCCCAGAGCAGTACCCACTGTGCCATCAGATGTCTTCTTATTCAGTGCTCTTTCCTGCTTCATTGTTTAGGAGAACTATTTGCCTGTTAGAAAGGAGGATCCAGGAACATGCTGTATGTTTTCAGCAATTTCATAGCTATAACCACAGGATATGTGCCTCATGGGAACCTTCCATGTTAGGGCACTCAGGCAAGGTGGTGACCATGCTAGGATGTTATTACAGTGGGATGCATGTTAGATTTTTGTCTCACGTCCTTGAATCCTAGAGATCTGGATGACTTCAGATATTATTCTCCATCTGTGACCTGTTCTATACACTGTAATTGAAAAGAAACACTTATACAGTAGTCATACATGTTATTATCTCTATCGTGAAAAGGGCAGACTTACCGCTCTGCCAATCTGATGAGTCTCTTTTCTCCTCTATGAACCTCAAACCTTCAACCAATAAGCCCAAAAGGCAACATCTGTCACAATGGTGACATCAAGAAATATATCCTCAGAACACCGGAATTATTCAAGCACACTGTTAAGAAAAGATTTGCGCTTTTAATTCAGGTGTCCAAAAGGAGGCATTCATCAGTAATACTGAAATGTTGCTATGGGGCAGTCGGTTTGGTGATTTGGAGTCTAGCACTGAGCATATATGCCCTTTGAACATATTTTATGGAATTAATGAATTAAAAGTCCAAATGTTTTTTTGAGTGTGGACATGAATAATTCTGGCATTTTGAGGCTATACTACTGATGTCATCATAGTGAGAAGTGCTGCCATTTGGGCTTATTAGCTGAAGGGCTGCAGTTCCTGGAAGGGAAGACAGAACTCTCAAATCAGCACAGCAGTGAGTCCCCTTTTCTTGTTAATTGTTTCTTCGGTGTGATCTCTTCTGCCTTGCATCTGGAGCACAGCGTCACCTCCATTACATCTCATTGTAACTGTGTGTTAATATTAGATTGGTTAATCCTATTGTTTATTATGAACGTTATTATGTATCTCTCCTTAAGTTTTGCAGTGTCATCATGGGAATACAGGACTTGCGTCTGCACTTCTGGTTTCTCTGCACTTGTTTATTATCCTTTGCATGACCCCAGAGAATCACTGGCTGAATTCATCTTAGGCATCCTCATTTAGCATTACTGCCTGTCCATAGCCGAGCATTCTTTTCCTTCCTTTTCATCACATCCTGGCTTCCCACCAAACTCCCACTCCCTGCCCTTCACTCTACTCCAGTTCCTTTCTTTCTTCCCCTTTATCAACTTCTTCCACTTACCTCTCTTCCCCATCACCATAACACAACTCCACATTCTTCCTTTCCAACCCCATGCCTCCCCCTTTACCCTCCCCACTCCACATTATGCTTGTTCAAGAATTAGAATTGCTCAGTACAGTAGTTTGCCAAGTAGCAGTTTTGCATTATTCTTGGAATTTTCTTTTACTTTTAGGACTGCAATTTGCATACTCATTTCTTGCATTTTCTTAATGCACATCTTATCACTTAGGGTTATATTATAAAATGGCTTAAAAAATCACAGCATTCTGATTAGCTAGGATACTAAAATTAGTGGGCAAGTATTTTTCGATAGAGCTCAATAAAAAACAAGTACCAATTCAGGGTGCCCCATTACTTGGGGCATCATTGACACCTCAAATTTTCAAGCCATCCAACCACCATCCTTTATCTGCCAATCTGTATCCCAGTCGCCCTGAAAAAGGGACTTTCTAGGCCCAGTGAGCTTACCGGTCAACAAAATTCAACACAACACAAAACACTTAGCGGGCCACCAAGAAACGCAGCCACCACCGCCCAACCCAGAGAACTCACCTCCACACGCACCTTGAAGCCAAACCATTACTTAAAAAAAATACATATTTCAATAACTCATTTAACTGCCCAATCACAGCAAACTCCTACTAGTCACAGATGTTCCTGCCACTAACACACCCTAAACACCGGATGATTCCTATTGGCCCCTACATGCTGGCAGTGCGCTCCATGTATGGGAGCAGAAGTTATTAAAGTTCTGTGAGTGCTCCACACCCCGATTCCCATAGTCCATGGACTATTAAAATTGTACCCTGCTCAGCACCCCAGATCACACAAACTAATGGAGAAACCACAAAAAAGGACAGCAATGTACCTCTATTTGCACCATAACTTTTCTTTCAGCTGGCTCTGTTCTATCCATCCTAGGCAACCTGCTAGTGCTGCCACCCACCCGCCAACTACCCATGACCAGAGTTCATTGGGGGGGGGGAAATAAAATCCAGCCCATCACAGATTTTGTTTGGGAGGACATGAAACTTTATTTTATTATCAGCACAGCCCGGGGGGGACAAAGAGAAACCACAAAGTAAAACACACGCTCTCAAAATGGCAGCACATTCTACTGGCAAAATGTGCCAGTACAGGGACTACTTTACAAATAAGTAATTTATTGTTCTTTACTTTTAGTCATCCAAAGTGTTTTTTTATTTGTAATTTTTTTTACATGTCAACAAATGAGCCATTTTCTAAGTGCAATAATACCCTCCAGGGTGGGCAGTATTGGGAAATACCAGACCTTCCAGGGGCTATAAGGCCCTCCGTCTGTGGCATTAGGCCAATTTACACCCTGGAAGTCCGATATTTCCAATACAAAGCACCCTGTTGGGTATTATTGCTTACATACTTATCCCATTTTCCATAGCCTCTTTTACAATCTTCACATTCACTTGGTGATCTATCTGTTAATTTATTGGGCCAGGAGATTGTATTTCTAATGTCTGGTGGTTCAAGGGACTTCTTAAGGTTATATTTCAAGGCTGTGTTAACAACAAAGAAGGATTAATTTGTGGCATACTGCAATTGTATGCCACTTCTGCCATTTCATTTGAATGTATTTTGACTGTATCTTTAACCTTATAAATGAAATACCTATGATTGGGTCCCATCCTGAGAAAGATCTTTTGATAGCCAAGCACTGGGGTTTGTGCTGCACTTTTAACATCACGTCTTATATTAAATTACTTTAAGCCAATTCAAGTTTGGATTTCTTTATTTTACAGTGAGTGTGACATTTAGTGTCTTTCACAGCAGCATCCTGATGCTAGAATGATGGTACACAATGGCTGATGTCATTGTTTCCCTATGAGAAAAATCACCAACCATCGATAGTACTATACTCCTTTATTTTAAAATCTAGGGCACACAACAGTCACTGACTAGTCAGAAATAGTCTTATTTGCATAGATGCTAATGGATGCACCTTTTGCAGGCACATGACCGTTGTCACCTTGGTCACCACTGGACTGGCATGCCCTTGTGCAGTGGGTGCCTGCATCACATCATGGCACAGCTCACAGAGCTGCCTCAGCATGGCCCTGTTCAGGTGGTATCAGCCTGCTGTCTCCACCTCAGTCAGCTGCTCAAAGGACAGCCTGGCATAATATCGCTGTGGGACCGGCCACCTGCAGTGCCTTCCACCACCCTGCCTCCCTCTCCTCATTATTGCACCTGCAATGGCCACTGCTGCTGGGTTCATTCTGCTGTGGAGTATTCAGTTCGCCCTCTGGCCCAGTCTCTCTGGCTTGCTGAGCTGGCTGGCTGTCTCTGTCTGTCTCTCTGTCTTCCTCTCTCCCTGGATCAGGCAGGTGCTGCTGCAGCAATTCAGTCAACAACCTGCAGGTAGGCTAGACTTAAGTCTCCTTCTTTTGTACTTATCTTGCTATGGCGCATCTTACCTTTGTACTGGAAATGCCCCATGGTTGTGCCATGGCTTTGCACTGTGAATCGGTTTCGCTGTGTATGCATGGGTACCCCTGTATATGCACTGCATGTCATTATGTTGCACCTATGGCACTTGTTATTGGGTGCAGGGCATCTCTGTGTTGGTGCATCACCCTTTGTGAATCATTCTACGGTGCATTTTTGACTTGTGCCGCACATCTAGTTGCACGGGCGATCTTCTTGTGAATCCTGCCCCAAGAGTTTTCTATGTCAAATAAAAATACATCAGTAACATAACTGAAATTGAAAAAAAAATAATAAAAAGGAAAAAGTCTAAATTATTAAAAGATTCAATAGACTTTGAAATGGGCCAAATATTTAAATGAAATTGACCTGTAAGTTAACCCCCTAGGACCGATCCAGAAGTAGATGGAGACATAGGAACTGGAACAGAAAAATCAAGTTCTAAATCTAATAATATCAGAGAGCAATCAAGTAACAAAAACAGTAAATATTAACTCTGATGCTGTAACTATCTCTGACACAGAACTGACCACATCTGGCGCGGATGCCTTTTAGGGAGAACAGACCCAAAATGAGTGGAGACTCAATCACATGCAATGACAACCAAAATCAGCAAAGCCACCAGAAAACTTAAAAAAGATCAAAACCAAAGATGAGAAGAGGAGGAAGAAGATGAAGAGGAAAGGGCAAGGCCAAAGAGACATCAAAAATCACCATAACACGAATATGGTGATCAGTCTAACACAAACTCCTCTCATAGCCAATCAGCTAAAGGTTTTGGAATGGGTCTGTCATTCTCATCTATTCCTCAGGTGGACTTTTCAAAATTAAGACTGACATCTATAAACTATAGGAAAAATCAAACAAAAATATTTTTTTAAAACAACTAACAACAAGGGAGTTACACACTTGGATCTGGGTTCCATACATGGGCCCAGATATTCAAACTGTGCCCAAAAAGTGCGCAATAGCAGGAGCAAGCGCAAGTCTACTGCACCCATGAGCAAGAGACGCGATATTCAAAAAAGGAGCAGGCCAAATTGCGCCTACAGCCAACGTCTGAATATCGCCCTACCTGCGCCATAGCGCAACTAGGGAGAGGAAGATGAGCAGATGTGATGCGCTATAGCGCAACAAGGGATGTTCAGCTGAGCAGTCCAGAGGAGCCATAGCGCAACCATGGATGCCCCCCAGTTGCAGAACAATGTAACTGCACGATCAGGGAGGTAGGGGCCCACCACCCATGCCACAGATGGGCACAGGAACACACAGCAGAACAGACATTGTCCCCCACACCCCAAGCACAGCACAACCAGGGGAGGGCTGGAATAACCACTGGTCCATGGAGACAAATAATCAACCCACAGCCTGGCCATGGTGCCCCATCACATCTACTGGCAAACTGTGACTGGCACACAAGAAGGGTGGACCACCCTGTGCCACACCATCCCCCCCAGTGCACAGCACACCCTGCACCGTGACCCCCAGACACCCCTCCATGAGCAGTAACTACCACTGCAGGAAACCCCATGCATGCCACCACCCCCACGGTGTCAATGCAACCCTGTGCACCACAGAACCATGCAAGCCAGCTCCACCATGAGCACCCATCAGCAGGTTGCAGCACATGGCAATGCAACAACGGCAGACAAAGTGTCACCACGCACAGTCCCCCGAGGTACTGCTGAGAGACCGCCCATGCGTTGGCACAAGAGTGACCCCATATGGGACGGTCATGTTGTTGACACCTCCACCAGTGGTACAGCGCTCTGCACAGTATTCCAGTGACACACTCCGACCCACCACTGACCACAACAGCCAGCACAGACACCCACAGTGGTGCGTGGCAGCATGCACCACACCAGATGCCACACAGGGTCTGGACAGACACCCACCCATACCCAAGGGCACAACAACACAGGGACGCAGTGGTGGGGCAACCAAGCCCCCATTGTGGGCCCATGTAAGCCGTGTACACACAATCTGCAGTCCACCATGGCACTGGAGTGCCAACCACCCTGCACAAGCACCATGGACCATACACCACCATTAGTCACCTGGAGCACAAGCCACAGACAGTGGGGCACATCCCTGCAACACACACAAGCCACAGCATGGAGGTGGGACAATGACCGTGTCACCCACAGTGCCACCTGAGCCAGGCATGCACCACAGCAGTGACATGGGCAACCCAGCAAGCAACGGGTACAGTGTCCGCCCCGCAGGGAATGCCACCACTGACATGCCAGCAGACCATGCAGGTCACAGACAGGCATGTGTGTCGGCTGCACAGGCCATGGACGGGCCGATGGGTGCACCATGGACACAGAGCACATGCCATGGACCACTGCACACAGTCATCCAGTGCACAGGAAGCAACACACACAACACAGACACTGACTGATATCTACCCCCACACCACAGACACCTCCACACGAACACACACACATACCCATGACTGCACCACCCCTGATGCCATGCACACCACTGCAGCTGAGCACCTATAGCCCACTGCAAATCAGAGACCACCATGGTATTCATATAAAAGTCAAATGTATTGTAAAAATAAATAAATCAACTATGTACATAAACAACAACTATATACAGGTATGTGGTGGGGGACACAAAAAGGTGAGGGTGGGCAGGGGTAAGGGGTGGACAAATGGGATGGGATAGGAGGGGTGTGAGGGTGGGTCCAGGGGAGATGGGGAGTCAGGGACCAAGGGACTATTGGTTTCCATAGCGGTCCAGGCTCTGGCTTCCCTGGCTCTGTGCCTCCAGTACCCGGACTCATCGATCCTCTGAAGGATAGTGACGGTCTCACGTGCCAGAATGAGGAGCTCCTGCAGGGTGTCCCTGATTTCCATCAGATGTCTCGCACCTAGGACAAGGGAGCACAGTCAACAGGTGTGAATGCACAACCCCATACAGCCGCCCACTGTGCATGGCATATGGCCATGGGACATACCACTGTGATGGTGTGTGACCAGCTGCAGTCCACAGGACCTGGCCACCCAGGCACATACAGCCATGCGGAACGCTGCACACACCCACTGGCCAAGTCATGCACAGCACCACTGTGGCTGTCTAGTTACATGGCTATGTGGTGCAAAGACAGTGGCACAGCCATGCGCCTGGTGCATGCATGCACCACCAGTGACGCACACCCAGACATGCATTGCCACTGGACAGTGTTGACTGTAACAAGTGGGGTGCATGGCAGTGATGTCAATGAATGGTGGCCATGCCCCGCTGTCCACCTTGTCACACAGCATGCAATATTAATCATGGATGTCTGGCACTCACCCACATCGGGCCGCCAGGTGGCCGTTGATGGTCCTCGCCCGCCTGGCTGTGGCTTCCACCTCCCTCTGCACCACACACACTTGGCGAGTTCATCCGGGCCTGTGGGGACAAAAGAGAGAAGAACATCAGTACATTCCCGAAGCAAAGTCCCCTGCCCCAAGGTGTGTGCCCCAACCCAGCCAGACCCACCCACCCCACACCCTTTGAACACTGCCACGGCCAACCCCATACGGTCCCTCCCTATGTGCTGGACACATACAACACTGTGACTCATATGGATGACAACAGTGTTGACGGAACCCCTACCTGGATGTGGTACCGCGCCCTCCTGGCACGTGACCTCAGTCGGGCTAGTAGCTCTGGCTCCCTCCTCTGCAGGTCACCATATCAGTGCCTGCACTGCTCAGCTGTTTGGCCCTGCCTGTCACCTTCTCGAGGGCTGTGGCCACCTCCTGCCACACCTGGGACCTTGCCCTATCCAGGGGGGGCCTCCCCAAAGAGAGGCCCATGGTGTGGCTCAACTGTGGTCACCAGATTTGCCAGTTCGATGGCCGTCCAGGGAGCAGCCCTTCTCTGCACCATTGCATTAGGTATAGTAGGTAATATGGTGCTCTGCAGCGTGGTACCCCACGTGCAGATGCTGCACGGTACAGCGCTGCCATTCCCTATCACGCTGTTACCGAACAGCGCGATAGAGGTGCACCCATGCCTGACGATGTTGCAGGGGGCAAAGGTCAGGCACAGGTCAAGGGTCCCTGGCACAAGGCCATGCACAGCGCCATTGGATGACGATGCATGTAGCGTGATTGGCTGCCTGTGTGCCAGCGCCACAGTGGACTATCAGGCAGGTTGGGCCATTCCACCTATGAAGTCCCATTGCCACAGCGCCATGTAGTGACCTTCGCTATAGCGCCACTGGCACAATGGTGGCCGTGCCTGCATTGCCTACCGCGCACAGCACATCATCAGCGCAGCAGACGCCTGGCCAGCAACCTGGGCATGCACAGTGAGGTGTACTATGCATGCCACAGAACTGCGCCATTGGCTCAGCACGTTCAATACAATTGCGCAAAGTGCAACAGCGTGATATTCAGCCGGCATATGCAAATCATCCGATCAGCCATTCAATGGTGCAGCACCGCAATTTGCATCTAATTAAAGTTGCTCCTCACCTCATTTGCATGGATTGTGCTATAAAGGTGCGACAATGTGCTGCAGTGGTCATAGTCAGTTACTGCAGTTTATTGGTGAGTTGCATGCTGTGTGGGAGTGTGGACTGTGGATTCAGGGACATGCATGGGACTGTACAGTCACAGGTAACAACTGCCATTCTTACAGGCTACATAATGACCGAGCACGTTCTTGGAGAGGAGGACAACAGTGGTGGGAGGAGGCGGAGGCCGAATTTTACTAAGGCCGAAACTGAGGCCCTTTTCAAGGCCTACCTGGCTCAGGAGCCACTGCTCAGTGGACGGCAGGGCACCACTCAGGCCCGTGCTGCTGCATGGGAGGAGGTGGCACATGCTGTGAACCTGCATGGCAGCCACCGGTGCTCCGTGCAGGAGTGTAAGATGAAGATGGGCACAGACAGGAGGAGGGTAAAGGAGAAGGTGGCTGCCATCAGGCGGCATGTGCTGCAACAGGTGGGGGACAGCCGGAGGTGGTACAGCTCACCCCAGCGGAGGACAGACTTGCTGCAAGCATGCACTGAAGTGCCATAGAGGGAGTTCTGGGTGGTGGCTTCCAGACGGGTGGTGGCTCATCTCTGCATGGTAAGTCATGGTCTGTCTGGGAGGGGCCGGGTAGGTCACACGCAGTAATGTAGCTTTGCTTTCCCTTACAGATCCTGAGCGTCTGCATGGGTCAGCGGTGGTGGGCCTGTCCACTGCGGACAGTTGGACAGAGTCAGAGGTGGGACCATCCACCTCCACAGATATGTGTGGATCTGTACGACAGTGGGGCCGCCTGGCTGTCCACACTCATGTCGTTGAGACAAGTGTGAAGGAAGCCTGCCTGTGTCCCAGAGTGCTGGTGTCCATGGATGCCAGCACACTGTGGCTGTGGCCGGGGCAGAGTCCAGCACCAGTGATGATGACACGACCATCATGGGCAGTGACACGTGTGTGCCACAGGATGGACACACAGCAGGGCACCTGTGCCCATGGCTGTGGGTGGTGCCGCCGAGGGCCTGCGTGTCAGCACAGTCCCAGGCTGTGCCTGTCAGCACCAGTGAGGCAGCACTGGTGTCTGTTCAGGACAGTGGGACTGTTGCAGCCACTGCGGCAGCACCACTAAGCCTGGGGTGCAGCAGCGAGGCAGCATCAGCAGTCACCCACCGGCCTGGGGGTACAGGGTTCAGCGGTGGTGTCTGTGCACCACCTGTGGACATGCCCAGACCTGGTTCTGGTGCGCAGCACCCACCCTCAAGGGTGCTGAACATCAGGCCCTTGCACACCCTGAGGGACAGGATGCCGAGGAGGCAGATGACCTCTTGGACGAGCACACCCACCTACTGCAGCATTGGTCCAGCAGCAGATGCGGCTTGCAATGTCCATGGAAGCACTGTGCGGCCCTGGAGCGGCAGAAAAGCATCGCAGTAGGGACACCGAACGGATCTTGGCACGGATGGACCATTTGCGGAGGATGTGACCGCTGCCATTGACAGGCATGCACAGGCATTCATTGCTGTCATGGCCACAATGAGCACACAGTCAGGTGCCCATGCATCGTGGACACCACGCAGTGCACTCTCCACCCCCATTCCCTGGCGTCATGCGACTCCACACCCTGTCGACACCGGGTTCAGCTGTGGACATCCTGAGCACTCCTGGTGCAGGCATGTTCGGTGTGCTGCAGACCCCTGCGCGGGCACGGTCGCGTTCAACACAGTGGAACCACTGGGGGACCATCGGTGCCACCCCATGAGGCCAGTGGTCAGCCTGCCAGTGCTGGCGGGTCTCAGCGGAGCCACCCACGCATCCGTGGTGACCATGGCACTGTGTCGTGAGACTGACCTGTCTCCCAGCATGGCTACTGTCTGGTGCTGCCCTGTGTGCATTGTGTGTTTTAGTGGGCAGTGCATGGGTGGGTACCCAGCCCTGCACGCAGACACACAGTCCACCTGCACACCCTCCCGGCTGCTGTCCACAGTTACGTGTGCATGATGATGCCTGCATTGCACTGTACACCAAAGTGCAATGGTGCCCAGCATCTGACACATGCACATGGACAGACAGTGGGCATGGTGGCCTGTGGACATGTGTGTTGCTAGGGTGTGCGTTCTGGGTCGGTGTGCCTTCTGGCCTCTGTGCACGTTTGTTGTGTTGTGTATGTGCATGTGTGTGTGTGTCCTTCGGCGTGGCATGTTAATCCTCACCCATCCCTGGCTGTGTGTGTACCTCTGTGCCCTGCCACTTCCCTCGATGGAATGCACCCCAGTGTGGGTTCCTGCGTGTTTGTGGGTTGTGCCTTGGCCACTGGTGGTTCGCATGGCCACATGACTTACCTGGGTTGGCTGAAGTGCTCATCCATGATGGTGTCCCAGTGCAACTGTGCCAGCCAGAGCAGTCGGGGTCCCTGCTGGTAAGGGGCTGCCCATCACCATCATCTCCGGCATCCCCATTGTCCCCATCGCTGTCCCCCTCTTCGACCTGTACAGCTATCCCACATTTGTTGGCCATGTTGTGCAGGATGCAACAGGCCAGGAATATCCCACAGGCCTTTGAGGGGCTGTACTGTAGGGCACCACCAGAGGTGTCCAGGCAACGGAAACGTGCCTTCAGCATCCCAAACTCCTGCTCGATGACATTGCATTTGGTGGTGTGTGCCTCATTGTAGCATTGCTGCGATGGGGTCGTGGGCTGCCGGTAGAGTGTGAGCAGCCAGGGATGGAGTGGGTATCCACTGTCACCTGTGTGTAGAGGGTGGAGGTTAGTTTGGTGATCAGCATCGCCCTGCCCCAAGCCATGTAGGCCACTACCCATGGCACCTCTGGCCATGCCCCCCCAGGCCCTATATTTGTCCATTTGGTTTGCATACTCACCCACTAGGTGTCCAGTGGGGTTGTCCCCACTCTTGAATCTGTGGCACAGTGCTGAATGGTGCCAGATGAAAGAATCATGTGCTCCCCCAGGGTGTGTGGCACAGACATTGATGATGTGCTCCCTGGCATCGCACACCACCTGGCAGTTGATGCTGGCATAGCCCTTGTGATTGATGTATGCAGCCCCCTCATGGCCAGGTGGTGTGCGTATGGCCACATGAGTGTAGTCTATTGCCTCTAGCATGCCAGGCATACGTGCTACCCTGTGGAACTCCTGTATATTTGCTGTGCACTCCACCGCTGTGCTGGGGAAATGGATATACTCCTCAGCATGTGGCAGCAGTGCGCTGAGGAATTGGGTTAGGTGGCGTGACATGGCCGACTGGGTTATGCCTGTGGTGTCCCCGGTTGGTCTCTGGAAGGTACCCGTGGCAAGCAAGCACATGCAGGCTGTTACCTTGGTCTCCACTGACAGGGCATGGCTCCGGCGTGTGGGTGCCTGCATCACATCACTGCACAGCTCACAGAGCCACCTCAGAATTGCCCTGTTCAGGCGGTACCAGCCCACAATCTTACAAAATAATAAATAAGCATGCCCCACTCATCAAAGTAAGTGCAGGAACAACTCTAACCCTTGGTTCACCTCAGATCTTAAGGCAGCCCTCATAGTCCGAGATAAGCTCTGGGCAAAAACTCGATAACCCAAAGAACCTTCGGATTGGTAGGCTTTTAGAACAGCCAGGAATACTTGTGTGAAAAGTATACGCTCTGCTAAAGCTAACTATTACATCTCTACCCTAGAACAAGCTAAAGGTAACCCTCATAAAATATGGATGACAATCAAATCTATAGAAGGGCGGCCCACGGCCCCTTCCATCCCATCAAAGATAGTAGCAAGTGGCAAGATTGTGGAAAACAAGTCCCTAATCCTTGAGGAACTTAACTCCCACTTTGCCACAGCTGGATTAGCTTTTGACTCATTACCCTATGCTGGTTCTGCGGTTAGCCAGTATATCCCTTCCCCTATATCTAGCCCTGCACCTAGCCCTTTTCAACTGCACGAGATAACATAAAGAAGTAGAAGAGTCTCTCCTTAATTTAGACACCAAAAAAGCGCAGGGGACGATGGCTTGGAACCCTTTTTGCTAAGGTTAGGATATGCCCATCTTGCGGCCCCAATTCTCCACATCTTCAATCTTTCCATTACATCTGCTGCTGTGCCGTCCTGCTGGAAATCAGCACATATCCTCCCTCTGTTTAAATCTGAGCACCCATGATGTAAATAATTATAGGCCTATCTCGATATTGCCTATTCTTTCTAAAGTTCTCGAAAAACTGATCCACATTCAGTTAAAATCTTACTTGGAAACCTTCTCTCTCATCAATCCAGCCCAATCTGGCTTCCGGGCAAATCATAGCACAATCTCTGCACTAGCAAAAGTAACCAATAACTGGATCTCTGCTATAGATGCAAAGAAGGTAACTGGAGCAGTCTTTTTGTATCTAAGCAAAGCTTTTGATACTGTTGACCACAAACTATTAGTCAATTGCCTTGCAAAGCTGGGTGCCTCATACCATACTACCCAGTGGTTCACGAGTTACTTAACTGGGAGATTCCAAAAAGTAAAAGCAGAAGGCTGTTTCTCTGCTGCCGTGCCAGTTGTTAGAGGCATCCCCCAAGGATCCATCTTAGGCCCTATCTTGTTCTCATTATACATTAATGATCTTGATTCCAACATATCTACGTCCAATCTGCACTTTTTTGCAGATGATACTGTGCTGTATACTCTGGCTCATTGCTATCTGAAGTTAAGGGCATGCTTCAAGTGGACTTTGCATAACTAGAGCATAATTTAATAAAGGCAAAGCTCCTGCTAAATGCCAAGAAGACCAAAGTGATGATATTCTCCCGTAGTGCTGCCACATGTACCCCCAATACCCTGCCCCAAGATTTTATTGTTACCACACTAAATGAGCCTCTGGAAGTTGTCTCCAAATTTAAATACCTGGGTATCTGGATTGACAACAAACTCTCTTTCAATGTCCATGTCAATGACCTCTCTAGAAGGCTAAAAGCCAGGTTAGGTTTCTTCTTTAGAAATAGGCCCCTCTTCCCCCTTGAAACTCGAAATAAGCTCGTCCAGGCCACTTTTCTCCCTCTTCTCGGCTATGGCGATGTAATCTACTGCTCTACCACTCTTGCAAATCTAAGTAAATTGGACATCCTTTATCACCATGCGTTATGGTTCATTACCAACTCCCCTTACTGTTCACATCATTGTGATTTATATGCAGCTGTTGGTTGGACATCCCTCACTACTAGACACCTGCTCCATGCTGGATTATGGACTCTCAAACTGCTCCTGCAGAAACTTCCGAGCTATCTCTCATCTCTCATTAGTATTTCACATAGTGTATACTCACTAAGAAAATCTGACTTTGTTATGCTCAATATACCGAGGACGCGGACCTCCTTTGGTAAACGTGTTATTGCACATGCCCTTCCCTCTATTTGGAACCAATTATAAACCGTACTGAAACTATCTAGCATAGTTTCAATTAACTCCTACAAATTGCTAAGCTCAGTTAAAATAAAAGATACCTGTAACTGTCATTAAGCGTCTTCTTTCCCTATGTGTGCCATGTGCATCCATTGGTAAGACATAATTGCTTTGTTCATATTAGCTACTTATTGCCTGCACTTTCACTTATAACAAGATACTATTCCACGTTCTGGCACCTGACTTACATCTGCTACCTTGCTGTAGCAACCTAATTACTGCTACCCCTTTCCCTCCTACTCCTTGCCTTATCTATGTATACACCTCACTGATCACACTATCAAACCATTCCTACCTTCTTTATCTGTCTTTTCAGCTGTCTATCCCATCTTCCAAAGTGTATATATTGCAAACACCAGTTCCAAGTTTCAATTATCAGTATGCTATCTACAAGTTGCTTCACTGTATTATATTAGCTGATTACCACCTGCGGTCATCCTATGTGGCGACCATGTATGTATATCATGTCTGAATTATGTGAGCTTGTATTTATGTATATATTGTCTATTAACTATTTATGTATGTATGTTGTGTAAGTTTACATGTCACAGGACCTCCTTGTGAATGAGCTTGCTCAATGGAGTTTTCCTGAAATAAACTTGAACTTGAACTTGAACAATCTCAGTATCAGTGTACAGCTCAAAGCTGGTGTGGACTCGGTACTGCCTGTTGGGGGCATACCAGCGACGGGCCCTTCCACAGCCACGCCCCCCTGCCGCCCGCCTTCTCACCCCCTCATTACGGCCTCCATGTGGAAGGTGGCACTGGCCATGTCCCTGGCTTGCGTTCACCCTCCCTGGCAGCTGTTACTTTATTCCCCCTGCTGTCCTGGCTGCTACCTCCCCTGCACCGGGTACACCTGCCTGTGTTGGCCTCTGAGCTGTGTGGCTCCCCACACCTTCCCTGTGCCTGGCTGTTAACTGTGGCCTTTCCCTGGCCTGCCCTGTTCCTGCCACTTGCCTGTCTGTGCCTCTGCCTCTGACACATGTGGCTTCTCTGTTCTTCTTGCACTGCTTCCTTGCTCTTTTTTATTTTGGCTTATTTCCGATATGGCGCAACTTCCGCTTGCTCCACTGTTGCACATTGCGCAAGTCTTTGAATATCACACTGCACCATTTATGCATGGTTCCTCCCCCTTTGGTTGCGCATGCCTTCATTATCGTTGCGCTGTTGCTCAGCATGATTTCGAGGGCACAACTGCCTCCTGCTGAATATTGCAGAATGGCGTAAATTCAGACTTGCGCAGGCGCAACCCTATTGCACATGGCTCAACTCTTTTGAATATCTGGGCCATGATCTACAAATGTCAGATACCATGGTGAATGCCACTTCTTCTGAACCTGATTTAACAAATCAAGGGATTAATAATGAAATCTGCTTGTTGGATTGTTCGGATTTGGAAGAACAGTTAGCTCATTATGCTGAAGTAGATTGTGCTGAAGACACAGATGTTATTATTTTAACTGAAAGAGTAGATAACTTGAAACCTAGATCAGTGTTTTTGTCCACAGGTACAAAACACAGTTATTTCAACTCTTGAAAAGTTAATATTAACAGATATTGAAAAATTAAACAGTAAACAACAATTTGTAAAACATAATAATTTAACAGCAGCAGAGACAATTGCCCTTAAGGAATTGCAAAGTTTACAAAATATGCATGTTAATAGGTCCCCAGAGTCATTCTTTGCTGCATAAGAGTAAATCATGCACATTTGGTTTGAATGAGACCAGCAGAGCAAAGCTGAGCTGTTCTAGCACAAGCTGAAGGCAAGTGAAACCACTGTGATAAAACAAAAAGTGGTGGTGGGGACATATTAGTATATTATTGATCAAGTGCAATCAATAATATAATGTTTTTAAAAAAACATTCCCAGAATTGCCCTTCTCAGGGCACCTGCATGTGAGATGCTCTTGCAGAGAGGTCTCACGAGGAGGGAAGGAGCGCTCTGATTGGTCGGGAGTGCTCCCACAATCTATAATGGTATTTAAATCTGACTGGGGCAACATAGTTTTAATAAAGGAAATGTTCCATGTAGCTAAAATAATGAAACTCTTAAATTATGTGACTAATTGTGAGAGGCTGAGAAGTGATCCAACCTCCAAATTCACTTTGAAGCTCTTTTTTTTTTGTAGATGAGGCATGCCGTGGGGTGGATAACAGGAGATGAAGCTGCTTTTTTAAAACCAAATTTCCCTGTTATTCCCACCTTCTACGGACTATCAAATGTACATAAAGATAAAAATTCCCTGTTAAGACTGATTGTTTCTGGTATAGATTCGTTAACACATAACCTGAGCAAATTTATTGATTCTATTTTGAAGCAGTTTGTAGGAGGATCATCATTGTACATCAGGGACACCATGCAGCTATTGCAGAAACAAGATAAATTGATTTAGAAAGAAAAATGTATATTACAGTAGATGTAGGTAGTGTTTACACATCAATACAACATTCAGAAGGTCTTGATTCTAGTCAACACTTTTGTTTCTAAACCTACAATGGGAAAAACATTCAAAAAACATTTTTATTGAAAGCTCTTGAATTTTTCTTGGAACACAATTATTTCATATTTTATTTCCTGTTTGACAAATTATTTTACAGGCAGAAGTGTGGCACGGCTATTGGAGTCTCGATGGCCCCATCATATGTCAATTTATTCATGGGCAAATGGGAAGAACAGTTCATCTTAGATCCAAGGAACAACCCCCTTTTTCAATGAAGTGGTACATTGGTACCACTTTATTGATGACATCATTTATATATGGGAAGGCACTATAGATGAAATAGACTCGTTCATGGATTTCATCAATAACACTTGGCAAAGCCTGAGATTTACTTATCAGTCTAACAGAAATTCTATAATGTTCTTGGATGTGGAACTAAAATCACAAGTGGGACAGGTAATGGAAAGTGTGGGATATAGAAAACTAATGGCTGCTAACACAGTGTTGCACACAGCAAGTTCACACCCTCACAAACTTAAAGATTCCATACCACCCAGTTGAAATATGACACTTAGAAGAAACTGTTCATGAGAGGCAGATTTTATCACTCAAGCATAAGAGATGACTGAGAGATTTAAGGAGTGGGGTTACAGTGACACAACACTGGACAGTGCTTTTAATATAACAAGGAACATAGACTGTAGAACCCTTCTTACCCTGAGAGTTAGGAACACTGACAACCAGAATGTGATTACATTTTCTACAAAACACACTGAAATTGCAGGAAAAATAGATCACATTATCAATTGTCACTGGTGTGTATTATACACAGACTAAATACTTTAAAGTGACGTGGGCTAAGCCCCAGAGTAACATTTGAAAAAGCTAAAAACTTAGGTGACATGCTGACTGCAAGTCATTTTAGATGCACTACAGTCCATAATCCACATAACTGGTTACCACCAAAACCACAAGGCTATCACAAATGTGGCAACTGCAATATTTGCAGATAAGTGAAAGAACGGGACACATATGTACACTGTCACACTTCCAGAATGGCAATAATTAGAAACTGTATCTCCTGAGCTATCATGTTTGTGGTATACGTAGCCTGGTGCTTGTGCTTAAAACACTACATGGGCAGAACTGTAAGACCACAAAAAACTCAAATCCAAGAACATATACGAGAAATTATCAGCAAAAGTGACGAGTGCTTTAGGTACTCATTTTGCCCAGCTGTATAATTCAGACTTTTTTTGCTTGAATTTCACAGCCCTTGAATCTGTGGGTTCACAAGAAAGAGGTGGCGACAGGGTTAATATATTGCTTCAAAAATAAACATAGAAACATAGAGATTGTTGGCAGATAAGGGCCTCCAGGTCCACCTAGTCTGCTCTATTTTCCTACCTATTGCACTGCAGACCCTAACCACAATGGATAGTGTCCCTTGATATAGTCCAACCATTAGGATGAAACGAAGAGGTGGATTTTCTCTGAAATTAAAACCAAATAATTTGCTAAAAATTGCATGTATTTAAACTGCTCGGTGTCCTTTTAGGTCACCTGTGTCTTGATCCTTTTAATTATTTGTCTATGTGTTTTTCTTGTAGGTTTGGAGGTTCATAACCAGGTCATTAGTTCATCACTTCCCTGTTTGCTGAAATACAGGGACACTCATATAGTGAACAAATATGGAGACCCATATAGGGCAAAAACATGGAAAGTAAAAAATTAGAAGACAATATTAGTATAACCCCTCTATATTGTAAAGCCTTGATTGTGAATTTAGTAACCTACAGTGCAGCATTAGTTCCATTCTTTGCCCCTTTCCCACTTATGAACAACATAATGCATGGCCAAGTCCTTCCCCTCCCTTTGGCTTTCTCTGCCATCCCTATCCTGCCATGTTTATGGGGCATTACATGTGCTTTTACTGGGAATTTCAGTTTACTTTTTGAATTAATGTTGCACTTTCGTATGAATGAATTTTAAACTGGTTTTGCAATTATGTGTGAATGTATATGCTTACTGTCACTTTATGAAGGTGCTTTAAATTGGGATAGAGTTCGAATAAACGCATACGCCCCCTGACGAAGGTCAGATTGTGTGGACGAAGCGTTGGGAAAATGTACCTTCAAAGTGATATGTGCTTCTAACTTTGTAATAAATATTTACTTTAGCCACAGTTGGAGTACTTGGACTTGTATCTGTGACCTGGAGTACTGAATTTTGTATTCATGTGCAACAATGCCTATAGCAAGGCATCTAGGATGCTGGAGTGTAAAGGAAGGGGTTTTGACAGTGGGAAGGGAGAAGTGATCCTGTCCCTATATGGATCACTGGTGAGGCGTTACTTGGAGTACTATGTCCAGTTTTGGAGTCCTTACCGGAAAAAGAACATTGATAAGCTGTAGTCAGGGTAGTGAAGAGCCACAAAAATGATTCATTGTCAGCAGGGCAGATCATACAAGGAATGTCCGAAGTCCCTGAATATGTCATTGCTGGAGGCCATACGGGAAAGGGGGACAAGACAGAGACATATAAGTTCCTAAGGAGTATAACTAGGGTAAATTGTGAGAACCTGATTGTTAGAAATAGAAATGCAGACATGAGGGGGCATGGCTGGAAATTAGTGGAAGGTAAATTCAGGAAGGATGTGAGAAATTTTACTTCACGGAAAGGGTGGTAGACCTTAAAACAGATTACCGGAGAGGCTGTGGGAGCAAGGATCATTTATGGGCTCCAACATGGGTGGGACACAGGCAAGGGACTCATCATCCCACTTAGGGGAACCAGGAAGGGGGAAGAAGCAGAAGGGAGGGAGGAAGGTGTGAATAACCCACTATGACACCAAGCCAAATGATAAGGTAATGCCAACTAGTGGTAGACATGATGGGCCATTGGTCTTTTTCTGCCATCCGATTCCATGTATGTTTCTGTTTCTATCCCACTGGTCACTGGACCATCAGGCAATTATCTAGAATTGCTCATGATAACATGAGTTTGCTAGGATGATAGAACTGGTACATTGGATATACTGTAATACATAGGTGGATGGAAATTGATATTAGAGGAATGCGTGTAAGGTAAGGCTGACTCATAACGTAATGTTATGTACAGGTTAGAACATTTATGATGTATGTGTAACAGCCCTTTGACTCACTTAGGCTGCTCTGGGGCCCTTGGGTTAACTCAGTATACACCTCTGAAAGGGCTGGCTGGGTACCACAGTGTTCAGCAAATATGGCGCGGTGCCTCCACCCGGAGTAAGTGGCAGGGCATATCTATGGACAAAGAACAGGTTACCACCTCACAGGAAAATATGTATGCTGCCCCCGAACACTTTCCCCACACAATAGCAACCCCCCCCAGCAACACTATTGCAATAAGTCACAGCAACAGTAGTTAAAATGCAAACAATGAGATTATTTATTGAGGAAGGAGAAAAAGGGAGAATAGGAAACAACACACTTTGTGAAACAATGATTCTACACACTGTAACACCTTCTCCCACCACTGGGTGACCCAGAAATGTCTCTGTGTGGTGGGTACCTAACAGGGGTGGTGATGCAGGCCTGGGGTCTTTTGTCATGGCCCAAATAACTTTTAACTAATTTCAACCTTGAACTCTTTGTCTGTGCACAGCATTTACATTGACGCAGTCCAACCCAGACCTTACCCCCTGTAACCTAAGTAGCTATCTAATAAGACTCCCCCAAAGCTGCACCTCAGGGTACTCACAGTTCTGCAGTTCACACAGAGGGTTTTCAGCCAGTTCAGTTTAGGTCAGAATGGCAGTTGCATGGTACTGTGGAGGTCTCTGGATGGTGGGGCACCACAAGGTCGCAGATCTTGAAGCCTGATGAAATTGAAGCCGTGCTGGTCTTCACTTGTCTGGCCTTGCCAACTTCACCAGAGACTTTTGTAGAAAGTTTTCACACAGGCAGGCCTGTCAATGTCTTCCTCCACTGGTCTGCCTTTTCTTCTTTGGTCTGGGGTAAATGATAAATGTGGTCCCCTAGACTCCTCTGTTGCAACTCTGATACACAGTTTCAGCTGGGTGCTTGCAAGATCTCTTAACCCCAGAGCTTCCCCTTTTCTGGGTCTCTTCTCACCACTGTGCTGGGCCCTCTCTCAAATGCTTGCCACAGCACTCACAGCCTCTGTCCTTGCCAGAATTCACTACCACTGATCAATTACTCCACTAAGGGGGACAGAGCAGCTCAGTCTTTATCTGTGGTTCACAAGTCTTTTCATGTTCAAAGTACTGCCCAACCTTTGATTCACCAGGGAGCAAAGTTAGAAAATCTCAGCAGCACACTCCAGTCACTACTCCTGCAGCACAACGTGGTAATTGCTCTTTAAAGTCAGTGGACAAAACCAGTGGGAGCACAGGTGCAGGAGTTTAGGCTCAGGAGCCACAACAGTCTTTTTTTCCCACACCACACAACTCAGCTCCTCTTGACGACTCTCTTTTGGGTGGCAATACCAGTTCTATTTATAGATTTTGGCAGCTCCCCTTCTGATTGGCTGCTGCTTCCTGGGGCAGATTCAGTGCCCCTTTTCTTTACCCAGCAGCTCCTGGTTTTGTACTATATTTAGGGCTGCTATCTTTGATTGTAGTCCCAACAGTCCAGCCCTTAATTTTGACACATATGCCCTTGTAACGGCAGACAACATTTTTTCTCAAGACCAGAGGCTTCTGTCACCATTCCAGTAGTATTCCTCAGTAGTCCCTGGAGCTGGGGATATACATTTTAACATCGTTCCCATGGCTGAAACCAGAAAGGGAGTCATGGCTCCTTTAAATGTGTACTCCCGGCAGCCACGCATGCTCGGTAGAGGCGCGGCCACTATCTTCTTTATTTACTTGGCTGGACCCCTTGCCGGCAGCTCTTGGACTGCAAAATGACTTTTATTTTATTTTCCTGTGCCCAGAAGTACAGAAACAGAGTTCAGGACCTCAGCCCCTGTGTTACTGAATGCCTATGGGGCCGAGGGCAGTATTGCTTTTGCGGCCACAGGTGCAATATATCATTGGGGCCAGCTGGCCTGAATCCCTCCAAAGCCACTTCTAGAGATGGCATCAGAGAGCCTTGAGGCCATAGCACTCACCAGGTAAGCCCATTTGGGGGGGCTTACACACTCCCCTTGCCGAATGATTGGCATCCTGACAAGCCATTTAAATGCAATAAACATTTCAACATGCACATTTCTGGATAGACACCTGATTCCTAGCTAGCATCAAAACAATATTCACAATTCAATCACATTAACCATCCCACAGGTAGTGTCTATCTAGACATTGAATGCTGACTATTCACAGGTAAGTACATGTATGCACATACACCTTCCCACCCTATCCATTGGGCAACACAATGGGGATAGACAACAGGCATCACAGATTTGTGAATGATATGGAGGGGATATCAAGAAGGTGCCCAGGTGTTGTATGTGAGTTTGATGACTGGCCTGGGCTGTCTTTCTGACCTTCTAGGCAGGGAGGTATCAGGTACTGGAATTTTGATAGGAACAATGGCACCTCTACTTGTCCCTGCTCTTCAGACAACACAGGGGCAGGATCAGAGATAGGGGTAGCATTGGGAAGGGGTGTGTAATCAGCAACAGGCTCATTGGGGCCCAGATCATTTTCATCATTTACTTCATTGCCCAGCTCAGGTCAGGGAATGGGGATATTTGGCCTTCTCTCAGGGTAAAACGGGTTTGCATTGGGATTCAAAGGGAGCACAGAGTCCAGGGGGTTGGTACTGGTGGAGGGCTGAGAGCTTATACAGTCCACTGGCCACTGATACAGGGGCAGATTTGGGGCAGGCACATATCAACAAATTTCAAAGTCCTCATCTTCACTTTCATCAGAAGAACTGTTGGTAGGCCACTCAGGAGGCTTAGTTGGACCAGCATTCAGGTTCAATGTGGTCCTTTCAGGAGGCATGGATGAACTGGGGCTTTTCTGTCTCTTCTGAGCAGCCTGGCTTCATGTTCTTGGTCTTCTTGCAACTGGAGTCTCAGGACCAGGGGCTGGGTCAGGCATGATCTCACCAATGGGGAGTAGGTGGTTTTGGTATACAGTCTTTTCTAGACCTTGGCCTTATTCTTGTTTGATTTTGCACACTAGCAGTTCTGGCAATTGATCAACCGTGATGAAGATTTCAGGGACCCACTAATCTTGAAGCTTGTGTTTGCCTTGTAAGCCCAGGTTTCAGAGTAAAACACGATCCCCTACTTATAACACTTGGTGGTTGACTCGGTTGTTATAAGAACATAAGGACATAAGAAAGTTGCCAGCAGAAGGAGACCACTTGGCCTATCAAGTCTGCTCGTGTTGCTCATGGGACCTTGCTATTCACCAGTGCCTCATGACCCCTCCCCCTCTGCCCTTCCCCTTTCTCCCTTCACCACCTCTGTGCCTGTCCCATGCCTTTTTAAAAGCTCCAACTGTCCTAGCCTCAACCACCTCCTCTAGCAGCTCATTCCAGGCCATCACCACCCTTTCCATGAATAAATGTTTCCTCGCATCTCTCCTGTATCTCCCCCCACCAACTTGAGACTATGCCCCCTTCTAGTGGTGTTCTCTCTTTTGTTGAAGAGACTTTCACATTCAACTTTATTTACACCCTTCAAGTATTTGAAGGTCCCAATCATGTTCCCACTCAGCCTTCTCTCCTCCGGGGGTACATCCCCAGTACTTCCAACCTTTCCTCTTATGACCTATCCTGCTGTCCCCTGATCATCTTAGTTGCCCTTCTCTGCATCACCTCTAGCAGATTGATGTCCTTTTTTAGGAGTGGGTTCCAAAACCTCACTCCGTACTCCAAATGTGGCCTCACCAGTGACCTGTCCTGCTGCTAATTCCCCTTGCTATACATCCTAGCATCATGTTTGTTTTTGCCACTGCCTTTTTGCATTGAGATGATTGTTTCAGGTTGCTTGTTATCATAACACCCTAGGTCCTTTTCTTCCTCAGTCCCGGCTATCTGCACTTTTCCCAAGTAGTAATCTGCTTGTGGGTTCTTTGCCCCTATGTGCATCACTTTACACTTTTTGGCATTGAACCCCAGTTGCCAGATTCCTGACTATTTCTCCAGTCTGGCTAAGTCTCTCTTCAGCTCTTGTATCCCCTCCTGTGTATCCACCCTTCCACAGAACTTGGTGTCATCCGCGAACAAGACCATTTTGCCCTGGATACCCTCCCCATGTCTCTTATGAAGACATTAAATAGTACCGGACCCAACACTGACCCCTGTGGAACCCCACTGGTAACCTCCTCTGCACTAGTGAATTCCCCTCCTACCACCCTCTGCTTTCTCCCTCCAAACCAATTTTCAACCCATTTTGCTACTCTCTCTCGTACCCCTAGTCCCCTCAGTTTTGCAATTAGCCTCCTGTGTGGCACCGAATCGAAGGCTTTGCTAAAGTCTAGATATATGATATCCACTCGCTGCCCCTCATCTACTGCCTTCATGACCCAGTCAAAGAACTCCACAAAGTTGTTTGGCACAATCTGTACTCCATAAACCTGTGCTGTTTATTGTCCTGTAGGCCATTGCCCTCCATATACCTCACCAGACCCTCCTTTATTATTGACTCCATAAGCTTACACACTATTGAGGTCAGGCTGACTGGCTTATAGTTGCCTGGATCCTCCCTTGGTCCACTTTTGTGGAGTGGCACCACTTGTGCAGTTCTCCAATCCTCTGGCACTACCCCCGAGTCCAGGGAGCTGTTGAACAGGGCTGGTAGTGGGCCTGCCAGTTCATCAGCCAGCTCCCTGAGCACTCTGAGGTGTATCTCATCTGGCCCTGGAGACTTATTCACATTCTGTGCCATCAGCCCATCCCTCATCCTCTCGATCCCTATGGTCCTGACTGGGTCACCCCCCAGCTCCCTCCTCCACTATTCCCACTTCTGGCCTTGGTCCGTCTTTCTCCTTTGTAAAAACGGAGCAGAAGTATTGGTTTAATACTTTTGCCTTGGACCTGTACTGTGTGACCCAATCATCCCCATTCTTGAGTCTGACTATGCCATCCTTTTTGTCCCTCTTTTCTCTTATGTAGTTGAAAAAGGCTTTTTCATTCTAATGTATTCCTTTAGCTATTTTTAGCTCTTTCTGTGCTTTGGCATTCTGTACCTCCTTACTTGCTAGCGTTGCCAGCCTCCAGAATTCCTCTATGTCCTCCTCTCTAGCTGTTATTTTGCTTTTCTTGTATGCTGCCCTCTTTTGCCTTATTATTCCTTTAACCTCCCCATTGAACCAACCTGGTTTTCTGGACCCTCTTTTCTTGCTCTTTGTTCTCATGCAACTGCTTGTTGCCTTATGAACGGCCTTCTTGATGGTGTCTCATAGTCTCTCCACCCCCATTCCCTTCCCTGTGCTCTCCAGGGCCTCCCTAATCATTTCCCTCATTTTGCTAAAGTTTGCTTTTTTGAAATCCAGAGTCCTAGTCTTTGATGGGATGTCCTCCTTGCCCATGTCTATACTGAACCACACTGTGCTGTGGTCGCTTCCACCCAGGGCCTCCCTATCTTCAACCACACTGATGTTCTCTATGTTAGTGAGCAGCAGGTCCAGGAGCGCCTCTTCTCTGGTGGGACCCATCACTAACTGTGTCAAGAAGCCATCCTGAATTGCATGTAGTATTACCTGGCTTCTTGCACAGGATGTGGCAGGAGTGCCACAGCCTATTTTAGCAGGTTGATACCCCTGTCACTACCACCTACCCCTCCCTGCTGCATTCCCTAACTATGTATACAGTTCTTCATCCATCTTTTCACCCTGATTAGGTGGTCAATATATGACCCCCAACCTGATTTTTCTTCCCCTATTATCCTGGAGTTGCAATCACAGTGTTTTAATGTTCTCCCCTTCCTGCTCCTCCTCCCTTGTGCATACTATACCCTCCCTGATATAAGCCGCCACCCCCCTTTTCCTGTTGTTCTATCTTTTCTAAACAGCTTATACCCTGGGATCAATAGATCCCAGTCGTGATGTGCAGTGGCCCATGTCTCTGTAATAGCTGCTATCCACCTTACCCTCCACCAGGAGGCTCCAGATCTCTGCCATTTTGTTCCCAATACTACGTGCATTCAATGAGATGACCATCCACTTCATCTCCCTGTACCCCTGCCTTTTGTGTTATTTTTAATGTCCTTCACTTCCCCCTTATCCTCCTCCCTTCTCCTCTTTCTCTCTCTGATTGCTCTTCCCCACCCTCCCTGATTTCATCAACTATATGGGGGGGGTTGTCTGGCCTCCCTGGCTCCCCCCCCCTTAGCAGTTTAAACCCAGCTCCTTTGCCATGTAGATTCCCAATCTGCCTTTTACAATTTTCTTACCTTTCCAGCTTAGGTGAAGTCTGTCAGAGTCTGTACCTCTGCTTATTATCTTGGTTACTTTTAGCTGCAGCTTCAGATGCCAGCTGGTATGCTTTTTGTACTGTTCCTCTCTCAACTGGTCGGTGAATGTAAGGTAAGTCTTCAAGGATGTGCCATCTAGGGACACACCAAAGAGAGGTCATCTGGCAGCCTGGCTTCATGACCAAACATGAGGTAGAAAGGAGCTTGGGTGGCATCATTCTTGATGCAATTGTACACATGCACCAAATAGCTTACTTTCTGTCTCTAATTTGTTTTGTTGGCTGGGTCCAGGTACCCAACATGTTCAACAGCTTGATTGAAATACTCAGGCTGAGGGTCCCCTAGGTGGTACGTGTGGTGCGGATTTCATTATACCGTATGTTGCCAAAAATTCTTTCACCAGTCGACTTTCAGAATCTCGCCTCTGGTCCAAGTGGACTCTTTGGAATGTCATAGTGTGTCACAAACTGCTGCAGAACCTTAACCACAGTGCTGTCCTTCTGATCTTTTGTTGGGTAGGCTTCAGATATTGTGGTCTGTGATAACCAGAATATTCATGGTATTCTTTCTCTTGGGCTTGAGAGACAAGAGGTCCATGCAGACTAGGTCAAGGGGCCACTGGTACTGATGTTGACTAGAAGGGCATCTCATCTTGGTAGGGTCTTCCACTTTATGCACCGTGAGGCAGCGTTTCAATGCTTCTCAATGTCATGTTTCTTCCTGGGCCAATAAAACCTTGCTCTACAAATCAAGGATGTGTTCATAGCTCTGGTGATCCATGTCATTATGCAGGGATGTGAGGACTGCCTCGTGATACCTCCATGGCAGTACTAGCTGGAGCTTGGGATGTTCAATGGGTTGTCATTGGCATGCACCTTGCACATTAACAGTGCATCTATTAGAACTAGCTTGCCCCATTCTCTCAGCATGCATTTGGTATCAGGGTGGTGGCTATGCACTTGATCTGCTGATTGCTTCCTTTGAGAGCTTGAATTATAACTTGATGGTCTGTCCTCTCTTGTGCCCTTTGTAATTCTGGTTTACTGGGTTGAGGTATCGAAGAAATGTCCAGACCAGTAAAATTCAAATATGCGGATGGTAAAGATTCAGGAGAGGCCCCCAGCATGTGTATTGCTCTTGCATGATTGTCAGTGGGATCTTCAGCTTGTAGGGTAAACTTGAACACAGCACTTTGACAACAGCATTCTCTATTTGAACTGGGAGGTCAGATGGGTCACCATGCCGGTGTCTTGACAAAGCATCCGCATCTATATTGGTCCTCCCACTTTGGTATTCAAGGCTGTAATTGTAGGTCGATAGGGCAGATAGCCACCAGTGCCCTGCAGCATTGAGTTTAGCTGTGGTGTTTACATAGGTCAACGGGGGTACTAGTTAGAATAACACTATCAGAATAGCACAAGGAAAGAACACACTAGTCTGGATAGCACTGTCATGGGCAGCAAGAGGGGATTGACAGCGCTTGCAGTAAGCACTCCCCAGGTTGCTATCCGTGGTGCTGCCATGGGACAAGGGCACAGGAATTCTGGAGGCTAGCTGAGCTGCTCCTGTGGCATGGAGGGCTGAAACAAGGAGCAGCTTGGCTGGGTGGTAGTGGAAACTAGGGTTCTAATCCTGGTCTCCCTCTATTTTACTTCATTGGGACTTTAATTTTTTTTACAAGAGGCTGTGAAACAGTATTTCCTGGCCCCACAATATTCTTCTTTCCCGTGATCTGCTCCTCCCAGAGTTAGTATCTATAAGTATGGAGGGTGCGGGAGGCAGAGTCCCCATGTTGGAGTGGGGAGGGCAGATCCTCACAAAAAAAAACTGACCGATTTTTACCGTGCAGTTCTTGACCGCACTATTGTAACTGCCGCTGTTATGACCCAGTGCCAATCAATGGGTTGTTGTCTGTTTGAATGGCAAAGGGACCCCATACAGGTATTCATGAAACTTTTTGGTCACTGCCCACTTCAAGGCCATAAATTCTGGCTTATGCATGGGGTACTGCTTCTCAGAGGGCAACAGGCTGTGGCTAGCAAATACCACAGGCCTATGCCCCTCAGAATATTCCTGGTAGAGCGTGGCCCCCAAACCATTTAGGCTGGTGTCAGTGTGGAAGACATAGGGTTTGTTGCTGTCAGTGAATGCCAATATTGGGGCTTCACTTAGTCCTTTGATAATTTCCCAAAAAGCAAACCTCACACTTAGGGGTCCACTGGTATCCAAAAGGTTCACCAACCCATAAATACTCATTGGTAAGACTATCTCTTGCCAGCTGAACTCTTTTTTTCTTATTTTGTCAGAGGATAGCCTTGCATCAAGTTATTAGCGGGTGTACCACCATCGAGTAGTACTTTACAGCGTGACGTAGTAGCTGCAGAAACTCAGAATGGATTGCAGAGTTCTTAAGTTGGTGGGTCTGGGCCAGTTGATGAGGGCCTCTACTTTAGCTGGGTCAGTTTGAATGCCTTCTGCCGAGATGATGTGCCCCACATACTTTACAGCAGGCTGGCAGAACTGGCACTTGTCAATTGACACCTTCAACCCAAACTCCTCTAGCCGATCCAGGACCTTCATCAATCGGACGTTGTGATCTTCCAGGGTATGCCCAAATATGATCAAGCCATCCAAGCAGACGATGACTTTGAGCAAATATATATCCCCCACTGCCTTCTCCATAAAATGCTGGAAGGTGACTGTTGCCCTGGATATCCCTTGCAGCATGCGTTCAAATTGTAGAACCCCAATGGACAAATAATTGCGGTCTTTTTCTTTGTCCTCCTCCACCATGGGGATTTGGTAATAGCTGCTCTGGAGGTTCAATACAGAGAACCACTGACTCCCAGACAGGCTGGCCAAAGCGTCTTCCACCTGGAGCATGGTGTACTATTCAGGAAAAGTCTGCTTGTTAAATTTTAATAATCAATACACATCCTCACAGCTCTGCTCTTTTTCTATGCCACCACAATGGGGAGGGCGAGGGCTCCAAGACTCAGAAATGATGCCTGTGTCCAATAACTCTTGCAGGTGTTGTCTGACATCTAAAGTGTTGCCAGAGGCCAACCTCCGAGACCTCTCTGTGAAGGAAGAGGCAGTAAGAAATAGAATTAGGGACATTTTCACCCTAAAAGATTTGGAGAGGTGCAAACAGTATAAAATATGTAAATGGCTCACAAAGAATAAAAGAAACCATAGGATGGAAAATTACCTGATGACAGTCAACAGACCCAGTCACAGAAAGTTAATCACACGCTTCAGATTTAAGTGCTTTACCAGTCAACGGAGAGTAAATCAGTGCAACAAAGACAAGGAAAGAAACAATAATTTGTGTAAATGCAAATTAGGGCAGGATGACGTGGTACATCTGGTTATTCTCTGCCCTTTATATGATTAATTTTGTAAATCCATATTAGGAGAAATATTGAGGTCTTTAGAATATGAACCACAGCATTTTGTAATGCATCTTTTGAAAGCACAAACCAGGCAGATACTGATCCCAGTGGTCTCCTTCCTAAAGATTATTGAAGAGAAAAAGCTACATTCGAATAAGGACAAATAACACAATAGCTGTATAATGATATTGATTACGTGCCTTCGGGCAGAGTTTGTGAAGGTTTACCATAACAATGTATAATAAGATGCTACAGAATTACTACAATGTATAAGGATTTATGTATGTAAGGGGAGTATTCAGGTAAGTTATTGTACATTTACTGTAGTGAATTGTGTATATATATTTCTTTTTAAAACTGTGACTTTATCTTTGTCATGACTTTTAAATGAAGTTAAACAATAGAAATCTCTCTCTCTCTCTGGAGGCAATCATCCTTCAGTCAGATCCGATGCTTTTCACCCTCAACACACCCCATGTCCCACTTATGGAGCACAAAAACTTTGCAGCATTTGGCAAACTTCTGTCTTAAGCTCCACCGGTAACAGGTGGATATGGGAGACTCACCAAAATCAAACAAGGTTTGATCTAGCTCTTCCTCTGTTGCCACCATTGGTTTCACTACAATAGCACTGTCGCATCTGTAGATACTTGCCAACACTCTACCCTTTCGGATGACTATGGGTTTCTTAGACACATTCATGACCCTCACCATTACTCACCTGGCCCAGGGGGTCTCTGGGGGCGGCAGCACTCTGATTTGTACCATTAGCCCTTCCGGTAAGCTGTCTGGTGGTGGGGCATCAATGATGAAGGAGGGTCCTTTGGGTGGATGAGCAAACTGGGCAACTCCCATTACTCTGCACTCTGAACTCGGGGGATCAATTTTTTGCATCCACCCTGCACCAACACCCTCCTCCATCAACTCAGTTTTCACACCATCCACAGTCAGGCCGACCCTCTTCACCACAGCTTTAACCAGGGTGGTTTACTAGCTCATTTACCCCACCTCTTTCTGTACACATCTTAACCAGCCACCCAAACATATCGGCATTTGTCCCAATTAGCATAGGCATGGTTGTCAGCCTTTTGGGTTAAGGGCAGATCAAAGCCAAATTCTCAATGGTGGGGTGTTCATATGGGCCCCTTGAGAGGAAAGCTATTTGTATGCAGCAAAAACCATCATGGGGTAGTTGGAACTACTTATTCCCCACAGTGAGAAACCAGACAGGGGTTGGGGGCAACTGTTTCAGGTATCTGTCATAGATGGTCCGGTATATAGTAATGACTTGTGACCCGCTATCCAGTAGGGTGAAACAAGGCACTCCTCAATCAAAACTTCAGCACCAGCCAAGGGACTGATCAAGATAGATGGCACCCAGCTGCTGGGGAATCTGAGGGTCAGCTTGGTGGATGACCAATGCAATTGCCGGGGCCAGGTAGCTCCTTCACTGGTCCCCATTGGCATTTCCCTAGTCCGTCTGCCTCTTTTTCTTCTCAACGAGCTGAGGATTTTCTGCACTAAGGCACCCTCACATCATATGACCATCCTGCCCACATCTATAACAGAACCAACCTTCTCTGGATGCAGGGGGTATTTGGGGCCTAGACCTGGGGGCAACATAAAGAGCTGACTGCTGCCTCGACTCAGGCAGGACAACACTATGCAGTAACAGGGACTCTTTTGCCAGATTCAGGGCTTTCACACAGTCTTTTATTTCTTGGAACTCTGCCACAGTAGGGGCATTGGGAGTCTCTTTCACCCACTTTACATCCTGCATGCATGCACTCTCTAAGCTTCTTCAGCACAATGCCCAGTTCCAATGAGGAGGGTAGTTCAGCAGAGGTGGTGGTGGTGGTGGTGGCTTGGGATCATAGGGCAGCAATGGTGGCTGCTGGCATCTGTGAGGTCGCCAATATCTTCCTGGGACTCTTCCTCCTTTACCTTATCCAACAACTGCTTAAAGGACAGGGGGTGGGGGTGGGGGAGGGTTTTCAGTCTCGCAGCCTAAGGAAGATTAGGGTCAGTCAGGAGTGCACAGCACCTCTCAGGATCTGGTCGAGCCTCATTTTAGCAACCTGCTCCGGGGTGCCCCCACCAGTCTCAGTGATCTTGCACATCACTGCCTCTACCCTGGTAATATACTGTGATAACTTTTCCATGCTGTTGCACGGTGCCCCACAACTGAAACATGATGGCCTCCTTCTCTCTACAGCCCCAAAAGTGCTCTTCTAAATTGCCAAGTGATCATCTGTTGTACAAGTAGACTGACTGGCCTGCTTAGAATGAATTGCATCCAGCACCATGCCCTTAAGCTCTCAACCACCCTCTTGCACTTTTCCTCATCTGAACACCTCCAAACCTGGATCATCTGGGCTGCCTGACTTATCCAGAATTCATAATCATCCTCCCTGCTGAGTGGGGCGACCCCTGAGAAGGTGTGCAGCCACTTGTACTGTTCCTATGGCACCACCACGTGGGGGTCACACCCCTGGGCAGCACTATGAGAGGGGCCTCCCTCTAGGAACAAAGCCTGTATGTCTTTCTTGGACTTCCTTCACTAGCCTCAAAATTCCAGTCTTTGTTGAATGAGGGGTCTTGGGGTGGGGTAAAGGGTGTGGGCTGGCTGGATGCCCTCTTTTAGCACCACCCAGGTCTCTTGGAACCTTCCAGTGTTACTGTAGGGCACATCTACAGGCCCTAAGTCCTTGTCAGTGTAACCCTAGGTGGCGCTACCCCAAGGCTACTACCCCTGCCTGCTTGGCTACTGACAGGTTGAGGGACCCTAGGTTCTATGACGGGTGCCTCCACCCAGAGGTCAGGTTTGGAAGTGGTTAAACTAGCTTGGGTACAGCCCTCTGGGACACTGTGACCCCTTTGTTCCACTAGTGGCCCACACAGTACACGGGAATTACCTTCCCAATACTCCACATATGAGCACTTTTACACATATAGATACACTCACCCCAGACTGATTCTGCAACACGTCCCTGAGGACCCCTGTAAAACAAGGTTAACAACATACACAGCACAATGCAATGTTGGCACTATATGTACTGACACCACAGACAGTATATAGTTCAATAACAACAAATCTGATTTATTTAGGGGACAGTAACACGGGAGGGGGCAATCAGGTTGATTTAGCTTGGCAATATTCAAATCACAGTACTGTGCACACATATAGGGTCCAAAAAGTCACACTCTGGGTACCCAGGATGGGGGGGGCTAGCCAGGTCCGTTGCCTGGGGTTGGCCGGCAGGTGCAGATGGATGGGGCCCTGTAGGAAGAAAATATATGCACAACATACACTTGTAATCCGGAGCCGGATGGCTCAGTCTGTGGGAAGAAAACACAAGGAAATCAGTTGACACATTTTGATTAAATGAATGTCGCAGGGTGTCACCCTGATTTGTACTCACGATACCCAAGACAGTTACAGGATGGATGGTGTTGCTTCTGGGTTTTCAGCATTCAGCACACACTGCAGAGTGAGGGGAATCAAGACCGCGATTCTCCACATGCACCAAGCACATTCATATGTAAAGGAAATTACTATACCAGGCAGGCTGCTCCTCGATCCCGATCGCAAAGCACTGCAAAAACCCGGGAGCACTCACAGCAGCTTCAGTCCCTGACAGCACAATCGCACTTCAGCAAAATCTTCGGTCTTCTACAGGTTATGCCTGGTTTCCACACTTCTGCTTCTTCTTCCTTCTACAACAGCTCGGATTCAGCCTGATTCAGCTGCACTAATGGCTGCAGACCAACTTGGGGGCTTACACACGCACTTCCCGCGCGAATTACTCGACGCACAGTACAGAGCTCCTTCTCCCTTCATTGTCTCTACTGAACTGAACTTTTCCAGCAACAGTGCAGGGCATTTCCTTTGGGCTCACAGCAGTTCGGTTGGCTGGTTTGGTTGCCAGTCACTGTAGGGCTCCCTCTGTTGGTGCAAAAAGACGCCAAGGTCCAAACTACATTTCCTATGAGCACCTGCCATATAATCCCCTTTGTTGCAGGCTCCAGATGAGAGTCCAAGTTCTGATTTGCCAGCAGGCTCCATTTTAAGGACTTCCTTTCCACTGATTGGTCCAATTCAGCAGTTCAAGACCAAAATGAAGAAACTACACTGCCCAGTCCTTGCTACAAGTAAGCAGGTTAGAACAAACTGTATTTTGATTATTACTCTAACAGATCACCAGCAAACAATTACATCTGTTAGTTAGGCTCCCTCTGCGCATATAGCGACTGCAGAAACGGAGCACTTAGCCAGCAGCCCAAGTGGGATTCGGGCATTGTAACACACAGTCCCCCCATTCCAATTAATTATGTCTGCAAGCAGACAGCTCTTAAAGAGACAGTACGCTAGAGGCTGCAAAGCACCTGCAGTGCATTTAGACGGCTTAAACGCCGAACACCATCCAGACTTAGAGCACTTAGCAAGCTGCTGGTAGACTTTTGGGAACCCCTATTTGCAGGGGGGTTACATCAGTCTCTACGATTAAATCCCTAAATCAGGTGCCAGGTTCTGTCGTCATCCTTTTGGATTTTCATTTTCCTACTTTCCTTCAGAGCCCCATCTAACACCCTCAAAATGAACTCTTGTCTGTTCTTCAGTCACATTATTTATCAGTAGTTCTTTCTGAGAGTCAAGTCCCTCAAATGTACACCAGTCCTCTTCTTCTTGAAATGCAACTTTTCCTTAGTAAGCCACGGGGTGGGGGGACAAAATTTTAGAATGGCAATTTCAGGGGTGGCCACTAGGAGGCAGCAAATCCCAGTGGTGCCTCCACTTGTAACAGTGCTTTGACTCACCTAGGCTTCTCCGGGGCCCTTGGTCAACTCAGTATATACCTCAAAGGGGGCTGACCTGGGTTCCTCAGTGGTCAGCAAATATGGCATGGTGCCTCCACTGGGGGTAAGTGGCAAGGTATACCTGTGGACAAAGAACAGATTACCACCCTCCAGGAAAATATGTATACTGCTCCCCTGAACACTTTCCCCCACACAATAGCAATTTCCCACCCCAGCAACTCTACTGCAATAGATCGCAGCAATAGTTAAAATTCAAACAATGAATTATTAATTGAGGGAGGGGGAAAAAGGGAGAATATAAAAAAGCACAACACTTTGTGAAACAATGATTCCCCATACTGTAACCACTCTTCCCACCACTGGATGCACCCAGAAATGTCCCTATGTGGTGGGTAACTCACTGTGGTGGTGATGCAGGCCTGGGGCCTTTCGTCAGGGCCCAAATAACTGTTAACCACTTTTAACTCTTGGAATTTCTTCCTGGACACAGCTCGTACATAGACACAGTCCAACCCAAACCTTATCCCTTGTAATCTAAGCAGCTATCTAATAAGATTCCCCAAAGTTGCTGCTCAGGGTACTCACAGTTTTGCAGTTCATACAGGGTGTTTTCAGCCAACTGAGTTTCAGTCAGAATGGCAGTTGCATGGTACCGTGGAGATCTCTGGATGGTGGGGCACCACAAGACTGCACATCTTGAAGCCTGATGAAATTGAAGCTGCGCTGGTCTTCATCTGTCTGACCTTGCCAACTTCACTCAGGGCCTTTGTAGACAGTTTCACACAGGCACGCCTGTTGATATCTTCCACCACTGGTCTACCTTCTTTTCTTCAGTCCGGGAAATGATAAATGTGGTCCCTAGGCCCTCTGTTGCACCCCTGGTACACGGTTTCAGCTGGGTGCTTGCAAGTCTCAGACCCAGTGCTACCCCTTTTCTGGGTTTCTTCTCACTATGGTGCTGGGCCCTCTCACAAATGCTTGCCACAGTGCTCACAGTCTCTCCCTTGCGGAATTCGCTACCACTGAACAATTACTCTGCTAGAAGGCACAGCAGCTCAGTCTTTATCTGTTGTTCACAAGTCTTTTCATGTTCAAAGTACTGCCCAACCTTTGATTCACCAGGGAGCAAAGTTAGAAAATCTCAGCAGCACAATCCAATCTCTACTCCTCCTGCAGCACAATGTGGTAATTGCTCTTTAAAGTCAACAAAACCAGTGGGAACACAGGTGCAGGAGTTTAGGCTCAGGAGCCACAACAGTCTTTTTTCCCCACACTACACCTTCAGTTCCTCTTAACGACTCTCTTTTGGGTGGCACAACCAGTTCTATTTATAGATTTTTGCTGCTCACCTTCTCATTGGCTGCCGTTTTCCAAGGCAAACTCAATGCCCTTTCTCTTTAACCAGCAGCCCCTGGTTTTGTAGTCCATTTGGGGTTGTCACCTTTGGTTGAAGTCCCAGCAGTCCAGCCCTTAATTTTAACACAAATGCCTTTGTAACGGCGATAACATAGTTTCTCAAGACAGGAGGCTTTCTGGTCATCATTCCATGGGTTCCCCCAGCTTCTCTGTAGTCCCTGGATCCAGGGATATACATCTTAACGTAGGCCTCAAGGCCAAAACCAGAAATGGAGCCATGGCTCCTTTAAATTTATGCTCCTGGTGGCCGCATCTGCTCAGTAGGGGCATGGCCACCATCTTGTTTATTTGGAAAGGAACATTGAACCTTTAAAAAAAGACATTCTGTATTAAATTGTAATAGCTGAAACATTTATGAAAGTACATGCTGAAGTGCAGAGCTGTTCTTTAATCTGCACTCTACACACCACTTGTTAATATAATTTCAGGTTGCACTTTATAAAAGCGAGACAAGGAAGTTGGAGTGTGGTCAGTACTTAAAGGAGAATCAGACAACATGACCTCAACTTGTATCAGCAAAGTAAAAGAAATGAATATGGAACAGTGCATAATAGGATCACTATGAAGATGTGGTCAGGCTTTTGCAAATATCAAATAACTTTTTAGTCAGAGAAGTGATAGAGCTTATTCTCAGGTCCTCTAGGCTTGTGGCCTCTGCTAAAAGTCTGGGATTCATTCAGGACAAGAAACTGATATTAGAGACTTAGGTGTTGGCAATAGTCCAGAATGGCTTTTACCATCTCAGGAATATCGCCCCGATTACGTCCATGGACTCCACTGAAGTCTTACCATCATTAGTGCATGCTTTCATGATATCCAGGCTTGACAAATGCAGCTTTACCTTAGGGTTAATAGAGGTATCCTACAGTGCCTACAACTGGTGCAGAGCACAGCAGCCAGGTGTTGATAGGCCTTCCCTGGCCCCTGTCATATTACCCCAGTGTGAACTGAGCTAGCTTCCGGTGAAGTGGCATATTACCTTCAAGATTAACTTGCTAATCTATAAGGGCTCCTATGGGCTGGGCCCTGAATATCTGTTGAACCTTGACTCCTTATCACCCCTCATGCCCCCTGCCTCTCCAAGGTGGACTTCCTGGTCATTCCCAGAGCTAGGCTCCACTTCTGAGGGACCAGGCATTCGAGGTTGCTGGTCCAGCAATGTGAGATCTATGAGGGATGCCCCCTTGGGTGATGTTTTTAAGAGGGGCTTAAGGACCTTTTTATTTAATAAGGCCTTTAGACATACTCAGGAGCCTCTGCATTTCATTTGTTGATGCTGTCTGTTTCTGTTGTTATGTATTGATTATTTAATATATTCACTGAAAAAACCTATATTAATGCAGAGATTAAGGTTGTAGAACGCAAAGAGCACAAAGAAGGGAAATGAAAAACATTAGGGATTTGGGTCTCCGGAGTGTTGGCGAATCAGTGGTGGAGTCTTACTTGGGGTTGTCAACCCTAATGCTCACCCCCTCCCGAAAGCCTTCCTGTTTGAAGCACAACATACAGCTCTAACCTAGTGCCTCATAGTGGTACAGTATGGTCAACATAATCTGCCAGAGGTTTCTTAATGCAGGACCCTATGGGCCTTGCAGGAAGACATCACATCTGACATCACATCTGACTTCGTCTGATCAGGGAGAAGGTGGGCATTAGGGTTGACAACCTCTAATGTCTACATTAATGTAGTTTTTGCAATGAATTTCCCTTCTTTTTGATAGTGGAATTGTATCCTCATTTGTGTAGGTCCTTCAGGACCTGTTCAAAATGAAATAAATACAATATTGGAGACAGTCCTGACCCCAGTGCATGGGTCCAGCAGGCCCAAGCATGCATGTCGATACCTTGTGGGTGAGGTTCCCTGACCCACCACAGGGTGTGGCGTCTTTTCCAAAACACTGTTCCATCCCTACCCAGGCTGGGGTTGGTGCTGCATGCTGCAGCACCTTCCCCATCAGGCTTGCCCCATTAAACCAGCTCACTGAGTTCACACCTGAACTCAGCTCACTGGCACGGTAAGGCAGCATGTTCCCCAGTGGTGCAATGGACATCTCTGCAAACAACGTTAATTAGAAAATTCTTTGTTTTTTAATATTTTTACCTCAAACTTTCAACATAGTCTTCTGATGACCCCACCTCATGAACCCGGTAGGTGTAAATTTTCAAATCCCTGCCGAAATGCCATTCCATGACACAGGTGCAAAAACATGTTTTGGCCAGAATGTGAAAAATGACAGCTGTAATGCCTATGAAGTGGTGTGAAAAATGGTGATGTTGAAAATTTGGGGTTGAAGTATAAAAATTACCAAAGTTATGCACGTGCATAGTAACATTTCAACATACACCCATAACTTGGGCATCTTTAGGAATTTTTCACCAAACTTTCAACATAACCTTTTTGGACCCCATCTCATGAACACTGTCAGGAAAATTTCATTAACTGGGCTGAAAGGTGATTTCGCAGAGACTGTGAAATCACTTTCTAGGCCTGATTAGTTTGTTGAAAATCTGGTGAAAAATTCCTGAAAATGGCAAAGTTATGATCCTAAGTTCAAAATGCTATTGAAATACATTAGACTCACTTACCTTTATTCCTCAGTTCATGGTTCAGCTTTAAACAGTGCAGACGTGTCTTGGTCCGCAGAGGATGACAGTGTTCAACCTCTGGTGGTAAGTATAGGCTAAAGGGGTATGGGGTGGTGGGTACTCATTGGGAGGGTCGGGATGGGGGTGGGGAATGGCAGTGACAACAAGGGATGGTTTTCTTTTTTTCAGGCTTAAAAAAAAAAGATTTATGTGTTAAGGGCGATTCCCTTACCACGAGGGACACAAACCATGACTGAAAAATCACCTAACGCAGAAGGGCGACCTAAACAAAGACCGACCCCTGCAAACAGCAATGATCCTCAGCAGTTCAACAAATAGCAATAGAAATACTTCTTTTTTCCCAGTGGCTATGCCCCCACCCCACCTTTGTGGGGGGCAAGCGCCCCGCACCCCCCCAAATTAATATATTCATTTCATGGGGGAGCAGACTTAAATAAAAAAAACTACTGTTTCTTACTGTGGGACCCAAACCCAGGTCCACTGACTCTACAGGCAGTGGCTCTAGCCACTACGCCAAACAGTCAGCTTAGCAGGGTTTGACCACACACCTATCTATATACTATTTTAGCGAGTGTAGTTCATTGCTACACTCGCTATGCAGGATTTTTCGCTCCGTTCTGACAGTCGCTGTTAACACAGGTGGTATTATTGAGTCTCTCATATTGAGCCGCTCAATAATACTTGCCCATATAGGGTGTTACTAAAGAAAAGATGTCACAGGACCATTTTCATATTGCTGGAAAACCAAGGACATCTATAAACTATTATGGGACACTGGGGTGGGCTCCCCAGTGTCTCACACTGCTGGGGAGCTTGTAAATGCCAACACAGGGATTAGACCCCCCCCGATGTCGGCAATTATTAATAAAACAATGGATTGTGGGGCATCTGACACGGGGGGTTGGCATCCCGGTGTCGGATTATACGAAAAAAAAGAAATATTTATCTATATATATAGACACACTGCCATAGGGGATTAGGCCCCCACAGTGCAAATACAGTTTATTAAGCAAGGCACAGCACAGTCAGGATGGTGGTGCTATAGTGGCAGTAGCCCATCCTGACATACAAGTCACACAGCTGTCATTTGTTAATAAACGACAGCTGTGTCATATAGTGCAACCAGCTGTTGTCACAGAAATTCAACTATCCATTGAACATCGATATTTTAAACTCTGCATGCTCACAAACTGAACTTTTTTCTTAAATAATTTAAATAGTACTGAACTGTGAGAGGTAAAAAGCACAAAACACATGTATCTTGGACCATACGTTATCAAACCTGAATGTTTCAGGTTTCAGATCCTTATATTTGTTCAGTTATTGGAGAACCAAAAAAAAAGTCTTAAAAATTGAGACTTTTACATTTTTACGTTCGCTTGCGCACATGCGCAAGGAACGTTTTGGGAGAGTAGCACACTTTGGAGGTGTGCCTCTCCCATTCGATCCACTGCTCCATTGAGCAGGCGTTGCAGTCCTGCACCAATGGGTGCGGGAGCTGTGTATGACAGCCGTGGTCTTTGCTACAAAGAAAACCACTGCTGTCATACACAGCGGTGGTAGGCCTCAGGCCCCCCACCCAAAGCTTTGGTGCCACGCTGTAAGCCCACCCCAACGTGGCAAACGTCCTGGGTCCTCTGCCGATGGGGGTGCCCAATTCCTCTGTCGGCTCCACGTCCCCACAAAGACCCCCCCCAAAGCTTTGGTGCCATGCTGAGGCCCACCCAGCGTGGCAAACATCCGATGTCGATCTGCCGAGCGGGTGCCCAATCCCCATCAACTTCACATCCCCCAACGCCCCTCAAAGCTTTGGTGCCACGCTGGGAGCCCACCCCAGCGTGGAAACGTCTCTGCCGTTTTTTTTTTTTGACCTGAAAAGCAAAAACGGTCCACGTAGTCTCCCAGCCCCTCCCCAACCTGCACCCACCCACTGTGCACCGCCTCCCACACCCCTCACCCCATACTTACCTCCGGAGCTCAAGCGCAGATCATAACTGGACCGGGAACACGTCTGCACTCTTCAAAGCTGACCGCGAACTGAGGAAATGCCGGTAAGCTGTATAATGGGCTAGATAGGGGGGTTTCAACTTTATTGCATATCTCAGGCATTTTTGGGAATTTTTGCACCAAATTTTCAACATGGGGTTTTTGGGACCCCTTCTCATGAATGATGTCACTGTCATGGCGTTATTCGGGCCCGAAGGGTGATTTCACAGTCACTGCGCGAAATCACCCTTTGGGCCTGAATAACGCCATGACAGTGACATCATTCATGAGAAGGGGTCCCAAAAACCCCATGTTGAAAATTTGGTGCAAAATTCCTAAAAATGACTGTTTTAGCGTAGCATGCATTGCGCAGTTCCTACGCATCGCCAGAGGGTTTCTTTAATTTTCAATATTTTCACTCCAGATTTTCAACATTGCCATTTTACCACTTTCTTATGAGTAGTACAGCTGTCATTTTTCACATCTCACCCAAAACGTGTTTCCGTCCATGTAGCGCTTACAATGGCACAGTCGGTGTGTGAAATCAATATAGGACACATTAAGAAAATCACAGTGAAACTGTTCATGAGCAGAGGTCTTAAAATGGCTATGTTGAAATTTGATGAACAAATTCCTAAAATAACTGTTTCTCGAGCGTCGTTGTGCAGTTCCTCACATGCGCTTCGTTAGTTGCGAATTTTCAATATTTTCACTCCAGATTTTCAACATTGCCATTTTACCACACCTCCTTATGAGCAGTACAGCTATCATTTTTCACATCCTGCCCGAAACGTGTTTCCGCTCATGTAGTGCACAATGGTGCAGTCGGTGTGCAAACTCAATGTATGGGACACAGTAAGAAAATCACAGTGACACTGTTCATTAGCAGAGGTTTTAAAATGGCAATGTTGAAGATTTGGTGAACAAATTCCTTAAAATGACTGTTTTATGAGCGTGCGTTGCACAGTTCCCACGCACGCTCGTAAGTTTGCGAATTTTCAATATTTCCACTCCAGATTTTCAACATTGGCATTTTACCACACCTCCTCATGGGCAGTACAGCTGTCATTTTCACATCCTGCCCAAAATGTGTTTCTGCCCGTATGGTAGCACAATGGCGCAGTCGGTGTCAGACTCAGTGTATGGGACACATTAAGAAAATCACAGTGACACTGATCATGAGCAGAGGTCTTAAAATGGCTGTGTTGAAATTTGGTGAAAAAATTCCTAACAATGACTGTTTTATGAGCGTGCGTTGCACAGTTCCCACGTACGCTCGAAGGTTTGCGAATTTTCAATATTTCCACTTCAGATTTTCAACATTGCCATTTTACCACACCTCCTTATGAGCAGTACAGCTGTCATTTTTCACATCCTGCCCAAAACGTGTTTCCGCCTATGTAGCGCACAATGGGGGTAACAAAAAGGTCATGCTGAAAATTTATTGTGCAAATACCGGCAATCGCACAGGGCATTAGGGTAAAGCACCATACGTGCCAGCCACCACTGCAAATACCTGTAAGCGAACGTTCAGCATTGACAAATGCTTGTTTGAGCCTCTGTAACTTTGCCCCCCAGAACCAATCTGCATGAAGTTTTCAGTATCAAGAGATCCTGGTACAAAGACTGTGTTTTTCAAAGTTCATGTAAATCGGTTGAATGGGGACAAAGTTATTAAGGTACAAAAACTGAGGTTTAATATTAAAGTGCCTACTCAACCCTAATATACAGGCACTACAGGTACCTGTATAATTATATTTTATATTATATTTGTCAAGTTTTCTCTCTGTGTAAGGAACTCCTTTGGGAAGGGCATGATATAAAATAAAATACTACTACTACTTTGTAAACTATGAACCCTTGTTTAAAGCATGGCAAGAAGTAACAACTGAGATAAATATAAAAAATCTGAATTACAGGCCAGTTGGGATAAATTCTTTTGGGGGGATGCACACTGGACTTTGTTTATTGACCTCTGGTGTCTGAGAAATCGCTGCCATCATAGTGGTACAGCTCAAGGCATTATGAGGATATGTTGGGGTGATCCAATATCTGTTGATCCAAGAAAGGGCCAGAACAGGACACCACCTAATATACTTCTTTTCTGGTCTTTTCTATTGATAATGGATTTCCGTGTTGCTCATACTTCTCAATTGCTATGAGTTTTGCATAGTGCCATGAATGTTACGCTTAAATTTACCCTTCATCTGTGAAGGTTTGCTGATGTTCCTCATAATGATAGAGCTATTTCTGGATACACTAACTATTAAAACCTTAAACTAGCTGGGGGCATAGTATAGCTGTCACCTAAGATGACTGCTTGACTCTGTGACTGCTACCTACCCAGGGCTATTTCTTGACTTATTAATCTTCCAAGCTGATGTGCTGCTTTTCTGTACTTACCACTGAGTTACCGAAAGTGTACGGACACTGCAGATCTTTTTTGTTTGGATTCCTGGGAACCGTTCTGAACAACCAGCCCTGACTACCATTTCTACTGCAAGGGACTGCATGGCAAGCCACAACGGGGCCGGCACGGAGCCCTCCATGAAAGAAATGTTCACCATGTTAATGCAGCACATGGAGGAAGTAACACTATCCTCCAATAATATGACTCTTGTGCTGTATCACCTAGACCTTAGAAAATTGGCCAGGTCGAGCAAAAAGCAGCTACCCAAGAGAGAACACTTGAAGGCCATTGCTACATGATGCGTGAGCAGGCCCAACAGATTCGGGCCTTACAGGAGAAGGTAGATGACTCGGAAAATAGGAGCCGCAGGTGGGGTTCCCGGAGGACAGTGAGCAGGGTCGAACTCCTGATTTTCTCCAGAAGGCCCTCCCCAAAGTCCTAAAACTGCCAGATGGAACTAAGCTTACTATAGAGTGATCACACAGATCCCTGCAACCCCGGCCACGAGATGGGGAAAGACAGAGGCCAATACTCGCCCGCTTCCTGAGCTTCACAGAAAAAGAAGCGATATAGGCAAGAGCTCGAGAACTTGGTCCATTGAGCTGGAATGGGCTCAGGATCCTGATATTTCAGGACTACTCCAGGGACCTAGCTCAGAAAAGAAAAGAGTTTGCAGAAGTGAAGAAATGACTGCACGAGTCGAAGGTTCTGTTCTCCCATAGATATCCTGCAATCTTGAAGCTGACCTATAATGGAACAGCATTGTAGTTTAGTACCTCAGAAGTGTCCCAGCTGTTTCTAGCTAGAACATGGCCTCTGATGAATGAAGCACCCTACACCCCATCTGCAAGGTGGCGGAGCCGGTTCACCGCAGCACCTCCAGTCTGCCCACTCACTGGAGAACCGTGAAGCGATTCAGCGCAACCCTTCTGAACACCATGACCAGTCAGGAGCCCAGAATGACCAGTGGTCTTTACCACTGAGATTGAGAAAAAGATTGCAGCAATCCAGGCACCAGAAGAGGGATCATCTGATCGAGAGAGAACGTGCGGAGGCCTACATGCATGATCAGGAGGAAGAGGGAACGAACCAGGACTTGGAATCCATTAGCTCATATTTTTCACAGAATAGATTTGCTCCACTTCACAGACTGTCCCCAGCCCATGGCCAAGGAGAAGATCAAAGTATGGAGACAACGACTCTACCATCTTTGTGGCAGGCCCTAGCCTTGGGACAGCAGTCTTGGGCAGCATCCATCAAGGATCTGGCATTACGGGAGACAGAGGACACTAGCAGCATGGCAGGCCCCTCTCCTGTGTGGATCATACTCAAGACACAGAAGGCCCAGGAGGAGAAGATCAGTATTGATAACTACCACCTGAAGCTGACAGCAGGCTGGAGCCATCCAATAAGTAGAGTTTTCTCTTCCGAGAGAGAGCAGAGCAATTAAAGGATTTAGGTGCAAGGAGGCCAATCCCTATGGCTAGGGAGGATTGATTAAGTAATTGGGGGATATCTTCAGGTCAAGTGAGGACTTGCCCCCCCTCTTTTTCTGATTAAACCCTATCTTAGCAAGGATGAAATGGGACAAGGGAGGGGGCCTGGCAGAATGCCCCCCCCCACTTTACCTCAATCCTGACGAGCATGCTTCGCTGTATACTGAGCTCCATTTAGAATAAATGGCTTTTTCACCTGATTTTCGATGCTGATTCATTGAGTAGCAGATATAAGAATGTCATGCTGTTTACCACTCGCTAGCCCCCCTCCAGTGGCCCCCCTTAAATCTCAGTCAAGTCCTCTTAGTTCCAGGACCTGGGTTAAGGGGTGCCCCCCTTCCTCCCCCTGTTTTTCTGTTCTCCCCTCGAAGTAGGCACTCTTGTTAATGATGTATAGGCTTGCAAACCATAGAACAATCCCCTACCACATATACCCTACACCCCTATAGCAAATGTGCCATTTTCCCTACTGAATTCAGTCTTCAAAGAGGAGGCTCAGGGCAAAGGATATGAACGTGTAGAAGGGTGAGCCTACAACTCGCAGCATTCTATGTGCCGAACTTGTCTAGGTAACTATACTTAGACGTTACTCACTGTCTTGGGGATCTAGTACCTGTTCTTAAAACCAACCTACTTCTCCCCACCCCCCAAATTCCAATCCCAGGAATATAGCACTGGATGGCTGTCTCCACATTTCCCTTTCCCTTCCCCTTCCCCCTCAGTGATTGCTAGTGGCTGGCAGCATGGCTGTATAACGGGGCCAAGATTCCAATACCCATTCCCCAAGAGTGGACCGACTCCCCCCCCAACACAAGGCTCCCTGAAAGACTACAATTAGGGACGACTCAGAGACCCGGGGGTAACCCCCCTCTTTCCCCAGCTGGTGTAGCTCGTAGCTTTTGGACCTGCTCATGGGACAGAATACCCTGCTCTCAACAGTCCTGGGTAGCAGCAGGTAGAAGCCTACCCCAGATAACCTTCGACTACCTAGTGATCCCAGGAAAGCAGGGGTTACATACCCCAACCACACTCCCAGGGACAGCCGGACCTTAGCACAGCGCAGACATTAACTTTCCATGGGTTCTGGCGGACACCCCAAAGCAAAGTTTACTTTTCTGTCTTTTGTTGCTTGTTTAGAGTGTATATAGTTGTAATATAGGTATTGGGTAACCTGCGTTACTGCTGACAAATACTGACTGAAGATACTCACCTTCTTCTACATTACTGGAGAAGGGTTAGAACAAAGGAAAAATGGGTTGGTCTGACAGATAGGGAGGAGCAACCCACATGGACTTATATCTGCATGACTCTAGGTAGGCCAAGAGAGTTCCCACATGTGGAGGAAGCCCACCCAGCCTTAGCCTCTGTTTTTTCCCCAAAATTCAATCTGACTATTACTATTCCCCTATCTTACCATGGGTGAGATTGTCTGTCACACATAGAATGTCAGAGGACTAAACACCCCTGTTAAAAGAAAAAAGGTCCTCACTCATCTAAAGCAACTGAGGTCTCAGGTGGCCTTCCTCCAAGAAACAAAATTAACCCAAAGTGATCATGCTTCTTTGGTAAAAGACTGGGTGGGGCAGAAGATGCTCACAGGGTCTTCCACGAGAAAAAGAGGGGTGGCCATACCAGTTCACAAATCCCTCCAGTGGTTCCAGACAGCCTCTGTAGTAGACCCAGAAGGCAGGTGGGAGCTGGTCAAGTTCAGCTCCCCCACAGTACCGGTTGTCCTGTGTAACATCTATGCCCCCAACCAAGACGATCCCAAGTTCTTCCACAAAGTTTCTGAGGCTATCAGTGCTTTCAGTGCATCAGAATGTCCCTTGCTCATTGGAGGGGATTTTAATCTTACCCTCATCCCTCAATTGGACAGAAATACATCCAGCAAGGAGACCCACATTACAGGGGCAAGCATTGCACCAGCTAATATGGGACCTTGGGCTCACTGATGCATGGTGCCTTTTCTAGCCTCGGGCCAGAGACTGCACATACCATTCAGAAGCACATTCTTTCTATAGTAGAATTGACTTCTGGATGACCACCCCCCAACCCAGAATCTGCTCAATGCTTCTATTCTGCCAAGGGTGATATCGGATCATAGCCCAGTTCAGTTCTATTTCACTTGGGGTATGTCTCCTCCTCCCAGGGGTACATGGAGACTTGACCCCATTCTTATGCAGGATCCCGACTTTGCCCCCTGGCTACAAAATGAAACTTCCCAGTTCTTGGACAGTAACCCCATAGCTGATACATCAGCAGGGAATACCTGGGAGGTGTTCAAGGCCACCATTGAGGGGCAATTATGGGATACGCTTCCAAGAAGCATAAGGAGAGGGAACGTCACCTGGCAGAGCTGGAATCTGAGCTTGTACTGGCTGAAGCAGCATACAAGAACGTGGCCTCCCCCGACCCTCACACCAGCACCAGTAGGATAGTCCTTGGCCTTCATCTGGAAATCAACCAGATCCTGACCAGAAAGGCAGAGACAGCTATCCTCAGGCTCAAGCATAAATTCTGGGAGGGAGGAGACAAGGTGAGGCAAGGTTCTAACATATCAGCTGAGAAAGCAGCAGGTGGACTACCACATATCAGGGCTGAAAGACCCGAGCAGGCAGGTAGAGACAACCCCGCAAGGAAATAAACAAAATATTGGCATCCTTTTAGTCTGGATTATACAGCTCTACCCATGCTTGCCCTCCAAGTGGAATGCAGCCATTCTAGATAGCTTATCCCTCCCAAAATTGACCATTCAAGAAGCCCATGAGCTTGATGCCCTATCACAGAAAGAGAGGTCCAGGCAGCTATACAAATCTTACAGAAGGAAGTCCCAGGGGTGCGGCTTTACAGTGGACTTTTACCAAGCCCTCTCTGATCAGATATCCTCCCTTCTAAGACAAATGTATGTGGAGGCAGAAACACTAGGATGCCTACCCCTACACTGCTGAGAAGCAGTGATCACAATTATTCCTAAGAAGGGAAGGACCCCACAGCACTTGGGAGTTATAGACCGATCTCCCTGATCAATGTAGCTAGCAAAATCTATGCCAAGATCCTTGCTACTAGGTTGGGTCCCCTTCTGGCCAGTCTGATCCACTCATCCCAGGTGGGCTTCATTCTAGGGAGGCAAAGTACAGACCATATCAGGTCATTAATAAACCTAATGCAAAGAGTGAAAGTTGTCCGCTCCTCAGCTGCCACAATAGCGGTTGACTTTGAGAAAGCTTTTGACTCTCTGGAATGGGACTATCTACAATTGGTCCTCACTCACCTGGGATTGAGGGACAGATACAGGTCATGGATACAGGCCTTATACATGGGTCCGACAGCCAGGGTAACCACTAACCAGCTAATCTCTGCCCGCTTCCCCTTAGAGAGAGGGACTCGTCAGGAATGTCCCCTCTCCCCACTACTATTCATCCTTGTGTAGAGCCCTGGCAGCTGCCGTACAAGAACACTCAGGTATCATCGGATTAGAGGTTGGCACTAAGAGATACCCAACTCTAATGTATGCTGATGACCTCCTCATCTTGCTTGAGGACACCCAAACCTTGCTTCCACCCCTTTTGGCATTCCTAGATGTATTCGCACACTACTCGGGCCTACAACTAAACCAAACAAAGACAGAGATGATACCATTTAATCATCTCTGTCACCAGGGTATTGCCTCTGACTTAGGGCTCCTCTGGACACCACATGGGATGACCTACCTGGGTATCAAAATCACACCTAATATGGAATCCCTATGGGAGGCAAATCTTCAGCCCCGGCTACAATCCATCAAAACAGAATTTTACAGATGGCGACTCCTCCGTCTTACCCTAACAGGTAAGATAGCAGTGATTAAAATGTTTACCACCCCAAGATTTTTCTACCTCCTGTCTCATATACCCCTAGACCTTCCCAACAAATGGCCCTGAGTCATTGACAATTTAGTTGGGGATTTTCTGTGGGAAGGAGCAAAACCATGCTTCAGCTGTAATAAGCTGAGGGCACACTGGTCAAAGGGGGTTGGAACCTCCCATGAATGGAGGGATATAAATGGGTGTTCCAGACAGAGCAGACAATGCACTGGATCTGCCCCGAGACAACACTATCTCCTCAGTGGTTGGATATGGAGACATCTTTTGGACACGTAGCAGTGACAACCGCACTTCTACATGGTGCCAAAACTGGTCATGGGCTCAATCATCCCACTATTGCCTTCCTTAGTCAATTGTTGGCATTGCACCATAGAAAACTGGGGCTATCAGATATCCCTCTGTACATTGCTCCTGTGGCAGAATCCAGACATTCTGGTGGACAACAAGCCCATTTATGGCCCCAATGGTTAACCAGAGGCATTTCAAGGTTGAGCACATTCTGGATCTGCTACACCTAAGGGTCCCCTCTTTTACAACCCTGCAGGAGAAATGGGGGCTCCAGAAGACTGACTTCTGGAGATATCTCCAGGTAAGGGAAGCTACTCGCCCATTATTGAAAACCTACTCCACCCTGCATACTCAGCGAAACCGCCAGGTGGCTATCCCAAGCGAAGGGCCTTGTGGGCAAAATATATGCTAAGCTGAGAGATATCCTTCCCTCACAATCAGAGGAATCCAGATGCAGGTGGGAGAAAATGATAGGATTCTAAATCTCAGGGACCCAGTGGGACATGGCATAGAGGGACACCCACAGTTGGTACAAAGATGCACGTAGTAGGCTAATTCAGAACTCCCACTGTTTTATACAAAGTCAGACCTCTAGATAATGACAGATGTTGAAGGTGTAATGCAGCAGGAGGAGATCTGTATCACATACTTTGGGAGTGTCCTAAGATTCAGACCCTATGGCAGCTTATATGCCACATGGGAAGCCTGGTCCCCCGAGCGCAGGTCCCAAGCTCCCCATTGTTTTTTCTCATGGGGATCAAAGCAGAAATCTTCCAACCCCCGATGAAGACCACACCTTGGTTGAAGCACTGGGGATATCATTCTACTGTGAATGGAGGCACTTGGAGTAATGTTCCAGGTTGTATGTTGATGCTGCAATAAAATCTTTTGAAGTTGGAATCTCCTAGTGTTTGTGGTGAATAGCACATATAGAGTGCAGAGAGAGACTGTGTTTTTTCTAATTGTGATTAAGGTTGGCTGCCTCTTCTCTGCACCATGGCTCTAATCCTTGACTGAGCACACAGGTTTTGAGGAGTGGAGTTAACACTCTAATCCAATTGTTCTATCTGAAGCCAATGGGTGAGCCCATGAAGGCACACACATCCTCCCTGATACAGCCTTCCATCTCCCTATCGAGAGAAAGCCCAGGAGGCTTAGTGCAGTTCATGTAGGGATATGAAAAGTTTACTTACAGTTAATACAGCTCCTATGCACCCTGGATAGTACCAGTTGACAGCAGTATACAGTAGACACAGAAATGTATCACACCTATTTCATAAACCCCCATTTACTGTTGCTACCCAACTGTCATAGCTGTTTCTGAAACATTTTCCTTCTGGCATTCATGTTCTTATGTTCTGTAAACTTGGAAACTTAATAAAAGTTATTTAAAAAAACATTGAACTAGCTTCATAGGAACATTTCTTAACACTAAACATATGTGGCCCACTATTTATAAATATATTATTCTTTAAAATAAAAGTGCATACATTCTGACCATTTGTTCTGAATGTTGAAGGCCAATACTATGCATTTAATGCTGGGATGTTAAGAAGCATGCACTCCACATTGTCAATGGGTACAAATGGGTATATATGGACCCCACCTAAGGATCAATGGTGCAGCTATAGTTTTAAGAAAATGTTGGGGAATAGCTGTTTTAATATAGAACAGTTTAACCTTCATCATTTTAATTACAATGAGCACTGTGGGCCTTGTGTATTTATTACCTCCTATAAGGATTATGATATGTGTAGGAAGGAAGCTATGTAAGTCAAATTCCATCACCGTCAGTATCAGCTGGTCCCAAAGTATATCCCTTTTTGCTCACCATCAGATATGTGCCTTATTATAATGTAAACCAAATGCTCTGTGGATGAAAGAGTGACCAATCCCTTATATTGATGTTAAACCTATTTGTCCCATCTGTAAAAGAGATCAAATGAAATCAAGTAAAATTAACAAATGAATACATTTATTCTTTATAGCTACTCAGGAGGTCCACGGTGACACAATGTTCTACTGGAGCCTTTGAAGGCTGATAATGACCACCAGCTCATCCATTTTACATGGTCTTCCATTATACCAACCCTGGCAGCCTTCATTGCTGTGCCTATGTGGAAAGGCTGTGTATTGTACTTGTTTGCATCCCTGCCTGAAAGCTAAATTCCTTGTTCATAACCAATGGAAACTCATTCCTAGTGACTGGGTTCTCGTCCCCATGAATAACAAATATGCCTTACCTCTTAGTCTGTTTTTTAGGTATTCCTTTAACCATTTCTAAGTAAATATGAACTCACAATCCAACCTGAATAGTGTAATTAATGTTGGTGTCTGGTTGGCTTTAACCTGGCAGGTACAAAATTGATTCTGTCTGGAAGTTTCTCTGTGTGGGCTTCCTGTATGTTCTTGCCATTCCTCACTGTATTGAAATCTGAAATGAACTCAGAAAGACTGCATTTTCCAAGAAATGTACATGTGCATAGTGCTTTGAAAACAACCTCTTTACTTACTAAGGCTCCAGCTGAGTCCATGGGTTTTATTAGCTTTGTCAACAAAGGGACATTGATTTGTTTCCTCTTGTCTTTTGACCTTCCATAAATTCAAAGTCATGCTTCAATCATCTTTCAATGGACGAAGCTGTTAGTAATGTCAGAGATCCCCAGGACTTTCAGAGAAAAATGCTAAGTTGGTTAACTACATCCTTAAAGCTATTGCAGCCTGCCCGGGTATATCAGTGTGTACTGTATATACGGTAGCTCTCAAATTCTTGTCTATTTTGTTTCAGTGTTCCTAGTGCACATCCTGGCCACAGAATTCTATAAAGGTTATAAATCATATACATATTTACTCCATGTGCCTGGGTCAGCAGTGTGCTGAACCAGTCTGATTGCTATTGAGTTCATAGTACAATTAGCTCTGCTGAGTTTGTGATCACCATGGATGGGGAGGATGGCTTGACATCTGGTGCTAATTAATGGAACTGAGATCGAGATATAGGCCTTGGCAATAACATTATCTTGCACTAGAATTTATGTGCCTAAATGTTATATCTAGCTATAATGTAGGCCATGTAAAATAAAAACAATCAATAAAATGTATAACTTCCCCTGACTTAGATGTTTGGGTTTTGATGCTGTCTGTCACTGCTCTATTAGCAGTCCTAAAACATATCTAACGGTTTGTAATTCTATGCCCCATGCCACTACTGATACCATTATTGGAACAATTTCAAAAGGGTAATATTTTTAAAAGTGTAACCCCACTTCCCATTTTATAGGCAAGGCAACAGCCATAACCATGAAGGTATTACCTCTGGCATTAGGGAAACACCTGGTTCAGGCATCTAAGAGGTTGGAAGGAGGGGTACAAAACAACATTTCTATTTATCTGGCTATGGTGTGTCATAATATGTCTGAGGGTGACCCAAAAATTCACACAGGTCACGCATAGATAAATGTCCAAAACAAGAATGGGATTGTGCTGTATGGCTTTATTCCTGATGAGGTGTCAGTCAGAAAATGTGGTGCCCCAGGGTTTTTGCAGGTACAGAACACAGAATGCACATAGAACTCTTCTGTAGGTACAGAACTTGTCACAAGAACACATTCTTCAAGCTTTCATCCCTTTGTTTTGGGACCATTGAAAAATGGGGCATCGGGCGATCCCCAGGACTACATAAGTGCACAACCAATGGGAATCAAGCAAGCAAACACGGAAACATAGAAACATAGAATTTGACAGCAGATAAGGACTGCTTGGCCCACCCAGTCTGCCCATTTTCCTACCTAATGGATAAGCTGCAGATCCTAGTTAACCAGCAGCCTACTTCTTTCTACCCCCAACCCCTAGAATTGCCTTATGGCTGTCCCATGCATGCTTGAATTCCACCACCATTTTTGACTTCACAACCTCCTCCGGAAGGCCGTTCCATGCATCCACAACCCTCTCTGTGAAAAATACTTCCTTACATTACCTCTGGGCTGCCCCCCCTCCTTCAAATTGTGCCCCCTTGTTCTTGCACACCTCTTTTTTTTGAAAGATACTACCCTCTTGGATTTTGTTGATTCCCTTGAGGTACTTGAAAGTTTCTATCATGTCCCCCCTCTCCCTCCTTTCCTCGAGGCTATACATATTAAGCTCCTTTAGTCTCTCTTCATATGTCTTCCAGTGCAGACCCTGCACCATTTTAGTGCCCTCCTCTGGACAGCTTCCATCTTGTCTATGTCCTTCGGAGATTGTGTCTCCAAACTGCACACAGTACTCCAGATGGGGTCTCACCAGCTGTCTGTACAGAGGATAACAACTTCCTGTTTTCTACTGGTGATGCCTCTCCCTATGCATCCCAGTATCCCCCAGCCCTCCTTACTGCCCTCTCACATTGCTTGCCCACCTTAAGTCATCTGATATGACTACCCCAGGTCCCTTTCCATTTTGTTGTTGTTAGTATCTCACCCCCAATGTTACTCTTAGCCTGGGTTTTGTTTCCCAGGTGCATTACCTGCACTTCTTAGCATTAAATCTAAGCTGCCATACATTTGACCATTCCTCTAACCTTGCCAAGTTCCTTCTCATCCTTTCCACGCCACCTTGTGCATCAACTCTGTTGCAGATCTTTGTGTCATCTGCAAAGAGACATACTTTTCCTTCAGTCCCTCTGCAATGTAAGCACAAAGACATTGAAGAGGACTAGTCTAATCTCTGAACCCCGGCACCCCACTAGTAACCCCTTTCTTCAGAGTGGATTCCATTTACTATTACTCTCTGTGTCCTATTCTCCAGCCAATTATTTACCCAGGCTATCATCTTGGGACCCACTCCCAGGATGGCTAACTTGTATATTAATCTATTGTGGGGGACTGAGTCAAATGCCTTGCTAAAGTCTAGGTAGGCCATGTCCACAGCCCCTCCCTGATCTACTACTTTGGTCACCCAGTCAAAGAAATCTATTAGATTTGTCTGGCATGACCTTCCTGCTGTGAATCCATGCTGCCTTGGGTCCTGTGCCCCTCTGGCCTCTAGGTACTCAATAATTCTTTCCTTCAGAAGTGATTCCATCATTTTCCCTATCACTGAGGTTAAACTAACAGGTCTGTAGTTTCCTGCTTCTGCCCTGCTCCCATTTTTGTGAAGAGGAATCACATCTGCCCTCCTCCAGTCCTCAGGTACCACCCCATCCTCCCATGATTTGTTAAAGAGGGTAGTCAGTGGTGTCACTAGTTCTACCCTTAGTTCTTTTAGAATTCTGGGATGAATCCCATCAGGCCCCATTGCTTTGTCCACCTTCAGTTTTAAGAGTTCTTTCAGAACCCTTTCTTCTGTAAATGGGCTGGTATCAACTTCTGTATCTGGAGTGTTTCTATTGTTTGTTTTAGGTACCTCCCCCTCTTCATTTGTAAATACTGATCAAAAATATTTGTTTAGTATCTCCGCCTTTTCACAGTCACCCTCTGCCAACCCCTCCTCCCCTTTATTAAGCCTCGCTATCCCTCCCTTAGTCTTCCTTCGCTCCCTGATGTACCTAAAAAAGGTTTTATCCCCCTTCTTAACTGAGTTGGCTATCTTTTCCTCAGTTCGGACCTTTGCTGTTCTGACTGCCTTCCCAGCTTCCTTTGCTTTAACTGATACAATTCTCTGTCCTGCTCCTTCTGTGATTCCTTGTACTTTCTGAATGCTTTCTTTTTCTCTTGAACATTCACTGCCACCTCCTTTGAGAACCATAGTGGTTTCTTACATCATTTTGGTTTGTTTATTTGCTTCACACAAAGGCTTGTTACTTCTGTGATGGCAGTTTTATTATTCCCCATTGTTCTTCCACCCCTCCTTCCTACCCATTTGCTAGTACATTCCTTAGGCACTCACCCACTCAAACATTCTTTATTCATGAAATGCTGTTCCAATCAAGATCATAGTGTTGTACATAAAACTCCAAAAAACATATATAAAACTATAAAACAGTTCTGGAACAATTAAACATAGGTAGCCACATTTCAAATAAATGCCAGACTGAATAAATACATTTTTAAGGCAGATTTAAAAGCCTCTGTAGTTGAGCATGCTCTGATCTGATGAGGTTGAGAGTTCCACAAAGTCAGAGCACCAAAAGCAAATGATCTAGCTCCCGAAGTTTTTAAACAGACCCTGGGAACCTCTAATAATCCCTCGTCAGTGGAGCGGAGAGGACAAAGGGGTCGGTAAGGGCAAAGGAGAGAACACTTATTTAGAGAGCATAGACCAACTGAGTGAACTAAGTTACCACCCCAAACGTGTAAGCAGATTGTGTCCCTCTGTAACCTCTGCAACCTGGATTGAGTGGTCAGTTCAATTTCGGTCAAAGCCAGACTTCCTCTGAAATTACAACATTTACAGATTCTTCAGGCACTACTGGCCTCTGAAGACAATCCAAATGCACCTTTTGTGTTAGGCAGCAGTGAATCCACTTTAAACATTTGTTGCGCCTCTTGCTAGGTACCAGTAAACCCACATCAACATTTGTTATATTCCCACAGAACTGACATTTCTCCACAAAACTGCAGGGTCCTCTTCCATAGAACCCTCCCACAGTAAAACACTTAGAAAGTCACTTAATTAGCACACAGGAGCCCCAAGGCTGTAGGGCTTTCTGAAGTACTGGACTCCAAGTGACATGAATCACAGGTAAAAAACATTTACAAGGCTAGAGCTTTGATGTAAAATACACACAGTCTATTCTGGGCAGCACTTATAGGAAGTGACACGGTGTGGGGTTTGCCCCAACAGTTACTCACTGATACCAATCCAGATGATCACACACTTGTGATGAAATTCACCCCATTGGGGTATCTGCAACAGATGGTCTCCACCCCTACCTGGTGCACAGATCGATCGCTGACACTCTGGAGTGAAGAAAAACCAAGAGGGGCTCTCCCTCTGGAAGTTGGCCTGCTAGCTAGCAGGACACCAACCTTTTCAAACTCCAGACTTTCTCTGTCTGAATATTGAGTCACACTGCAGCTCTTAGGAGCCAGGGGGTTATACTGCTGCGAGAGTTCTAAATACTAAACAGCATGCCCTGGCTCTGCAGAGACTGAGCAATGAATGCTTAACAGTACATGACAAGGATTTTCACCTTTGTTGCTGCCCAAACCTACCTGAACTATACTGAAGGGGTTCTAGTAACCCCAGGGAAACCTGAGTGTTACATAAGTTAATTATCTACCCTTGTCCCCAACTCACAGGAAACTATTGCCATTTGAATAAGGCACTGAAACCAATGCATTCTGAGGTATCAGTTCATCCGAGGTGGCCATTTTGTGTAAAGGTTTAGCAATGGAATGTTCTGGCTTCTAGAAGCACTATGGGAAGAACTGACAGGTGCAGCTCTTTTGCCTCCACTAGCAGTTGCCACCACATTGCCACTCCATTGAAGTGGTGGAAACATATTGACCATACCTGCAGGTCTAGTTTCACACCCTTGTTAACCCTAATGTTCTCATATGTCTAGCTGACCTGAGTTGTGGCTGGTGCCAACTGTCTGAGAAATGGCCTGTGTGAACCACTGATGTGCCCTGTTGGAAAAGTCTAGATGGCAATTCAAAGGCCCCAGGTTTAATAACCTAACCTTGGTCATTGCTGGTACATTAACTCACAATTTACAGTACTTTTGTGAGCACAGTTGCATATCATGCAGACTGAATCTAGCTCTCTCTATAAGTACATTGAAGGGGAGTATTTATGGACAGTGTCCCTCATAGTTTGAAAGCTAAGTGGAAGCACTTTTAAATGAGTCATTGGGCTTAAATGGAGCTAGCAGTGGTCTAGTGAGATCTCTGACTAAGTCTGCCTGGGGTTACCACTGGTCCAGTTTTGGACCAGATAATCCAGTTTTTAGAGTCCTTATCCTGTCATCTAGTTTTGCTTAGAGTAGTCCAGTTTTTGAGTCATTTTGAGTGCTCACATACTCTTTAAACAGATTGTATCAAATTATACACAAACAAGTTCTGATATGATACAGACCCATGTTTTTAAAACCATTCAGTTTGAGAGGTGTAAAGTATTATTAAACCCATTAGCAGTACATTAATCTAACCTTTTCCAGACTGTGTTTTAAGTATGGTCTTTTACTGCTGTGATAGCAAACAGTTTGCATGCTCTCCAGTTTTCCTTTTTGTGTCTGCTTATATTCTGATTTGTTTTAGACCCTTTTTGTTAAATTAAAAATATAATTTTGTATCCCCTTCGTCACTACATTAAACTCCTCTATTCTGAGTCTTCAGCAGCTACTTCTCTCTAGTTTCATACTACCTAGACATTCCATGACATCAGTTACACCTGTAACAACCTCTTTTCCTGAAAAAGGTGGTTAGTGGATGCTACCAGCTGTTCTAGCTTGGTATAGGTGCCTGCACATTACTCTCAACAGGGTAGCAGGAGTGGGAGAAGTTAAGAGGTATAAAAGGGCCTGCATGGTATGAGCTAGGCAGTAGTTGTGGCAAGAAAGCCAGAAGAGTAGTTTGAGGGGTTAAACAGCCCAGATGAAATGGGAGGGTACCATGGCCTAGAACCTTCTCCTGATGGCAAGAAGCCAGCGCAGCATCTCGGGGGGGAAGGGTGCTGGTTGGAGGGAAGCTCGGTATGTGTTCCTGTGTCGCAGGGTATGCAGGGTCCATTATGTTCCACAGAAGGGTTGGTAAGGAGACATCCTGCCTGAACATATGGATCTGACGCTTTATCCACCCATAGTGGTCCCTGTATGGGCTCCCATCTAAGACTGGATAATTGGCTGCTCTGACACAAAGAGTAACAATAGATCTGTACCACGGTGTTATACCAGGGGTACTACTGCAGATCTAGCAACTGGACATGGTCAGAATGTGGATCCAATCCTCAGACACACTTGCCAATGACACACATGGGGATCAGAGGTAACTAAATCATGCCCAGAGGGAAACTATATAATTATCTGAATTTAATGGCTTCCATGTGATCAATCTCCCAGTGCTGCTCTGAAGCACGCCATTAATGGTAGATAAAAAAATTGATAGACCTTAACAATCTAAAGCCCCTTAATATGTAAAAAAGTTATATTATGTATCAGAAACCTTATGGTTTCAAACCATAAAATGTCATGATTTATTGTGGATTGCTTTTACAATTTAAAAATAATCTTTATAAAACAATGTCCAAATGTAACAAAACTGCTGCTTACATATTTTGCTGTGTATGGAGACAAATGTAAGTCAAACATAGTCCATTTAGATTTGTTTTGGACTGAAACAAAAAAACTTTATTTTACATTTTCTGTAATTTATGTTTTATTGAGGATTTTATATTTTAATGCATATAGTCTCACAACAACAGTGATGCCATTTTAGCTCTCTTAATCTGGCTGGAATTTAAATTCCATGGATTACAGACTAAAGCCCGAGTAGACAGACACATCTTCTGATAGTAAGGGTCCTAATTATTTCACTAATACAATCGGTTATAGACCCTAAATCCCTTACTTCTGAACTGAATACACTGTTGCAGCCTTTCAATATTCCTGGTCCTCAACAGCCAAAAAGATATACAGTATCACCAAAATATGGGATTACTGTATGAACATAGAATACAATTATTTGGGAACCAATATAAGTAACTAAACGTAATATACGTGTGGCACAGTGCTGGATAAAGGGAGCTTCCTCTTAACTGGGATAAGTTGTAGACATAGGGATACCTACAGGGTATGGCCATGCCATACAGGGGTTAGGGGAAAGGGTATCACCCATGCACAAATGGTGTCTGCCATCGCCTGACTAAGGAGAAGGTTAGGGCACTGGGCCAAACATTTGATGTCTATACAGGGCATTTAAACTAGCAGATGGGGCAGATATAGAGAAGACTGCAGCTCTGGGAGTAGCACACGTAGAGCCTGCCATCTCGTCCCCTCCAGCTAGCACCAGTCCTACAGGACACGCCAGGATAACAGTTGCAGAAAACAGAAATCATGCAGTTCTGTCAAAAACTGACAATGGCAAAAAAAAAAGGTAAAGGGAGAAGCAAGAACAAAAAAGGAGGTATCACAAATGGGGATGCACTTTGTGTATGGACAGCTTTATGTTTTAATGCATGCAGTCTGGCTAGCAAGATGCCAGACCTCACTGCCATAATAGCAGAGGCAGGACTGGACTGGGTTGCCATGATGGAAATATGGTTCACGAACAATCACAACTGGGAGGTGACTATCCCAGGGTATAACTTGTTCAGGAGAGACAGGACTGGGAAGAAGGAGAGGAGTAGCTATTTATGTTAAATATACCATAAGTGCTACTGAAATCCAACAGGTACAGGAGGAAACCGAGGACCTATGGATTATAATTGGGGCCGGAAGCCAGACACCCATCTGGGTAGGAGTAATCTATAGACTCACAAATTAGGAGGAAACCAGGGACAAGGATACCCTGGAAACCATCCTTCAGATGTCAGATGCAGGGGACATGGTGCTGGTGGGGGACTTCAAGCTACCAGACATTGATTGGAGTTTCCACACAGCAGCATCATAAAAAAGCAGGGAATTCCTAGTTACACTACAGGAAACAGGCCTAAGTAAACTAGTGCAGACACCCACAAGAGGAAATGCGATCTTAGACCTGGTATTCACAAATAGCGATAGGGTTCTGGGTGTCGAAGTGGGGAACCACCTAGGAAACAGTGACCATCGCACAGTATGGTTCAAGGTAAATAGGACTGAGAACTCCACACACACTCTAAGCTTAAAGTCCTTGAATTCAGAAGGGCAGACTTTGCAAAAATGAAGATCTGCCTGAGGGACAATCTTAGTAACACAACAGAAGGGAGCGTCGATGAGTATTGGACAAGGCTGAAAGATGCAATAATCATGGTCACATCACAGTGTGCCTGCCAGGTCTGTAAGAATAAAAAGAGGAGAAACCCACTATATTTTTCCAAAGAGGTGGCAACCATGGAGAGGGAAAAGTGCATAGCCTTCAGAAAGAACAAGGAGTAAGGGAAAAAGGCTGACAAAACAGAATATAAAGAAAAGCTAAAAGAGACAGGGAAAATGATAATAAATACCAAGGCAGAGACAGAATTGAGGATAGCTTAGGGACTGAAGAAGAGTGACAAAACATTCTACAGGTACATATGAGAAAAAAGGAAGACTAAGGGAGGCTTTGTTAGAATCACAAAAAAGGAGAGGCAGCCCTTAGAACATGATGGAGAGAAGGCAGAGGGACTCAATGAATACTTCTGCTCAGTCTTTACACAGGAAGCAGATGGCAGCAGCCCAGTAATAGGCAAAAAGAATATTCCACTTAGAGGTACAGACACGAGTCCTTTCACAGAGAAAAGGGTACTGGAGGAAATCAACAAGTTAAGATGCGAGGTTTAATGGGGCCAGATGGGATACGCTCAAGAATAATTAAGGAACTTGGGAGGGAACTAACAGCCCCTTAGCAGTGCTCTTCAACAAATCGTTGGAGAGCGGGAGGTTCAGAGGACTGGAAGAGGGCAACAGTAGTGCCACTCCACAAGAGTGGAAGCAAGCAACAGTCAGGAAATTACCGTCCAGTTACTCTAACTTCATTGGTGGAAAACTGATGGAGTCCCTACAGAAGGAAAGAATCACTGCTTTTTGGAGGAAAGTGGTCAGCTTGACATAAAGCAACACAGTTTCACAGCAGGGAGAGTCTGCCAGACAAACCTGGTAGATTTCTTTGACTGGGTCACCAGAACAGTGGATCAGAGTGGGGCAGTGGATATGGTTTACCTGGACTTCAGTAAGGCGTTTGACTCTTCTGCACAGGAGACTAGTCAATAAACTCGAGAAGATGGGTGTTGGGCTTAAGGTAACAGGCTGGGTCAGAAACTGGTTAAATGGGAGAACTCAGAGGGTATTAGTAAATGGTACTCTGTCAGAGGAGGACAAGGTGACTAGTGGGGTTCCACAGGGATTGGTCCTGGGGCCGATCCTCTTCAGCATATTCATCAGTGACATTGCTGATGGACTGAAGGGAAAGGCGTGCCTGTTTGCTCATGACACCAAAACTGGCAACAGGATTGACACACCAGAGGGGCAACAAAGCATGGAATCTGATCTCTGAAAGCTGGAGGAATGGTCAAGGATCTAGCAATTAAAATTCGATACCAAAAGATGTAAAGTCATGCACATGGGAAAATATAACCCAGGGAAACTGTACTCGATGGGAGGGGAGCAGCTGGTGGATACAAGGCTAGAGCGAGACCTGGGGGTGACCATATCAGATGACTTCAAGGTCAGCAAACAATGTGAGAAGGCAGCACTAAAAGCTAGTGGCATCCTGGGATGCATAGGAAGGGGCATCACGAGCAGGAGGTATGAAGTGATCATGCCTCTGTATCGATTCCTGGTAAGACCCCACCTGGAATACTGCTCCCAGTTTTGGAGGCCACACCTCAGGAGGGACATAGATAGGCTGGAGATGGAGCAGAGAAGAGCAACAAAGATGGTGCAGGGCTTGCACCAGAAACAGTACAAAGCCAGACTCAGTGAACTCAATCTAAATTACCTAGAGCAATGCAGGAATCGGGGTGACATGATAGAGATATTTAAATACCCTAAAGGCAACAACAAGGTACAGGTGCAGAACCTATTTCAGGTAAAAGACTATAGCAGGACAAGAGGGCTTGACCTTTGTCTCAAGGTAGGTAGGTTGGTAGGTTCAAGAGCAATATGATGAAATTCTTCTTCATGGAGCACATTGTTGAATCATGGACTAGCATGCCGGAGGGGTTGGTGGGGGAATTCAAGCGGGCATGGGACAGGCATTGTGGGATACTCAAGCAGGCAGCTAAGTGGGGGGTAGGAAAACAAGGGCACACTTGATGGATGATAAGGTCCCCATCTGCTGACAGCTTCTATGTTTCTATGCATTTTGACCATGTGAGTTCTAAGACAAGCAAGGAAATACCCCCTCACTCGACTCATGAGATGGTATATAGATCAGGATAGGAAAGGTCACCATACTTTCTCATAAAGTGCCAATTTGCCTGCAGCTTTGTATGAGAGGTGCTCTAGGCCTGACAATTTGTGCATACTGTCTTTCCATTCATCTATGGCAGGGATTTCTTCTGACCTCCATTTCCTATACACTAGTCATTTAGCCTCTGTAATGACTACCATAAACCATAGATGAAGGAGTTTATGGTAAACTGGAAGTTTGTAAGTATTGCCCAGGACCATGAGGGATGAATCCATAGGTGTCTGACACTACATAATGTCCGACATTCAGACCTGCAACAGGCCCCACCAACCCACCCAATTTAGGACAACTCCAAAGGATATGTAACAATGTACCCTCTGACTGGTGGCATCTTCAGCAGTCAGATGTATTTACTAAGTTCAGTCTCTTTAATTGGTCGGGTTTTCTGTACCCTGATGTAGTGTTTCCAGTTGCAAGAGTCTTCCTCATGCATCCCAACAGTGCCATAAGCACTGGACCAACAGGCCCAGTCTTCCTCCTTTATTCAATATCCATGCTGTTTTCCAACCTCATTTTCAGTTTATCTGTTGTGGGGTATATTCCTGCAGGAGCCCTTTTGTAAATTTTCCCTATTTTTGGAGACTGTTTATGAAATCTTACCCCATCTACTACACTGAGAATGTCATCCTAAGTACCCCTCGCTGGTAATTTGAGTTGAGAGCCAGTATAGGAGGAGATACGATGGTGGATTTGAAAATAACTCCACATATGAGATTGTGGTAATGAAGCCAGAGCCTTAAGTGTTGCAAAATCTTTAAAAAGACCAGAATCCAGGTGGAATAGCTTCACCACATGAGTAATACCACCAGTGGCCCATTCATGCCAATAAATGGATTTACTCGCCACCAACAATTTAGGATTTTGCCTTAGTGGCCAGCAATGTAAAGGTATCTGCCTTGGGAAGGGATCTATTTTACATAATTCTTTCCAGATACCAAAGATATATTCATGAATAGGGTAGCTGTGATTTTCTTTGAATGGATCCCAAAGGACTATTTTGGGTGCCACTACCTGTGCTAAATACTCTTCTATGGCTTTCCATCTGCTATATTTCAGATTTAAAGCCACAACCTCGGTCTTACCCCAATTATTGCATAAGCCAGATAATTCCATGAACTGGTCCAACAAACCAATTAGAGCATGTTTTGATTTGTCAGGATTTTTCAATGTAATTAAATGTAGGGATGGTTTGGTTAGTGTCTGTGGAGGTACCAATTATAATAAAAACACAGGACACAATGATAACAGTAAGCTTCCTTCTATATTTTGCAGTTTGCACACAGAAAACAGCACAAGATTCTTGGCACAGTCTTTCTAGATGAAAAATATTGCCTGGCAAACAACTACCAAAGATCAATAAAATTGGCCAGATGTTACCTTCTCCTGGGAGACAGGTGAAGCAGAAGTCTTCTTCCCAAGTGGGGACCCTGTCTCACCTCCTTGTTGTCTGGAAGCCATTATTATACCCAACTTCGTGTATAGTTACATGACGCATACAATACTGTAACTAAGGCATCTCAGTTCCAAGAATTGCTTTTTATTTGGCCTTGGATGCTCAGCATTTCTACGCAATAGATCTCATTCGGCTGTTTCTCTCAGAGACAGTAACAGTTTTGAATGTAGTAAACAACCATGATCTCATAACAATATGCTTCCACTTGGTCATGAATGTGTGCATGCGTGCGTGCGTGCATATGGTGTGTGTGTGTGTGTGTGTGTCAGGCTGCTAATGTGAAACACTTTCTGATGTATGCTTTTGCAAGGCTGCTATATCCCCTTGTACATCGTCTACCCAAAGAAGGCCTTTGGTTTACAGAAAATACAATTACTAACTAATTACCTCTATTGCCATATCATAGAAGATGTGGTGGTCACAGGGCTGTTGTCTTTTCAAACCTATGAGATCCACCTCCTCAAACATCTTTATTTTAAGTATAACAAAGATAAAACTGTAGAAATGCCAGCTGCTACAACTTGTCAATATATACTTTGCTGGGGAGTTAACAAATGCAGTGGTGTTTTCCCTGAATTGCTTAGGGACAAAGAGGGTGTAATTCCCTGCACCAAGCAAGGAGGATGGTTCAGTATACAATGTGACTTTACACCTGTTGGATCCTGCTAAATGAAACTCTCAGCCAGACTTATAGAGTAAGGCAGGATGTCCTCAAGATTGGTTCCATCACTTAACTGAGCTCTGAGCAACTGACTGTTAGAGCGATGATGCTACACAACTGAATTAGAGAGACTAAGCACTAAAGTTATTTAAGCTGGGTCTACATCCTCGCACAGGAAACTACCAGTGTCCATTGCTCATTACTCTGTCTTCAAACTGCTATACTGTCATAATCAGCAATGATTCATATTTCCTACGGGTATCAGCACTACAGCCAGGAACCACACAACTGCAAAAGAGAGTTAGAATATATTTCAACACCTTTTAAAAGGCAGAAAGAACTGCACATTAAGGCTGCTGTTGCAGTGTTGCAGGGCTCCTACTGGTGGTGGTGGTGGTGATGGGGGCAGCATAGGATTTTGAGACTGAGAATATAGAGTTCTGACAGCAACAGAAGCAGAACTTAATACCCCAGTGTAGCAGCTGACTATCTCACAAGGAGGTTATTTAATAAACGGGCTAACCATATTGCCCACAGATCTAAAAACTGCTTCCAAAGGCTACTCAGTACAAATCTGGAAATCTCCCCCCCTCTGCCCTCAATAACAGATAAAACATGTAAGCAATATTCACTCCAAATTATGAAAAGGCTACACAATCAGCAATTTTAAACATCTATTGAAAACATAAAATGGAGCTGGAGCCATAGGGGAGGGCAATTACACTTAACCGTTCAAAGAAAAAGACACTCCTCAATGAGTGCCTGATCTCCAGAAGTAATTGCCTATAGAGTTAAGGCTGGGCTATGAGCTGCAAACCCAGTAATTAAAGATCATTTGTAGTAGCAGTCTCATTTAGGCATTTCAGCTTATTTGTCCTGGACTCAGCTCCATAAGCTCCATTTCCTCCACTGCGTGTGCATTGGTAGGGGCTTCTAGTCTCTAGTCCCTGTGGAAGGCATTCGGGCTTGGGCAGGAGTCGATTCAAGTGCTGGCTTGGGGTCCGAGCTGTGTCTCCACCTCTGGATCTCACAGATAGTGCCTGGGTTCCCAGCTGCAAAATTAAATGCCCTGCATCAGTGGGGCTATTGAATGTTTCTGCAGATTTTCCTATGGTGATACAGAGTATCACTGGGAGGCTTAAATACACTTCTTCTCTCTCTCTCTCTCTCTCTCTCTCTCTCTCTCTCTCTCTCTCTCTCTCTCTCTCTCTCTCGCCAAATCCTGGACCTGGCCAAAGATTTCCATTTATCAATAACCCTCCTGGGATTTTCATTTATCAATAACCCTCCTGAGATAGGCTGGAAGGATAATTTGACACCTTGCCATATAAGATCTTTCTTCTGCTTGGCTTTGGACAAGATAATCTCTCTGTTCTGATAGCGCAGCAAACGGAATCCAACCGGCCATTGATAGATGTTCTGATTAGCAGGTAGAGGACCTGAGGGGACTCAGTGTGCACAATCAGTCTCCACCGAGGAGTCCCAATAATGATCTAAAAGCTGTGGCAACATTTTTTGTAAATAATCAATCATGTCAACACCCTTGGATTTCTCTGGGAGACCAAATAAATGCAAATGAATTTTCCTGCTTCTTGTTTCTTGGTCATCCATCTTATCCCATAGCAGCTTAAGCTCCTGCTCAAAGTTGGAAATACGGCGCTTCATCATGTGGGCCCAGTCCTCTAACTTGATCACTTGCTCCTCCAGCTCAGCAATTCTGGATCACAAGTTGCCTATGCTTCTTTCACAGCATCAAGGACAAGATTAATTTTATATAACTGTCCAGTGATACTGCCCATAAAGGTCTTAATTTCCAATAGTTCCTGGCTTGGTTTTACTAGATTCAACATCAGGCTGCAGAGTCGCCATCTTACGTTGAGAAGGATTGGAGCTGGCAGACAAATCCTCTGTTTTTTGTCTTCTTTGGCATATTTAGCTCAGTCAAAATGTTTGAATCTGACTCTCTAACTTCTGATGCAGCAGACTGGAAGCTCACATCCCAGTTTGAGGGAGATTTTGGGGTGCAGATTACAATAAATTTGATGTTTTCAGAAAGAGCCCCTCGAGTCAAGCTGCTTTCAGGTGAGCTGCATCACGTGACCCCTCTATTTTACATTTTCTAAAAAATCTAAACGTAATCCTTGCTTTCTCATCTGCATTCTGTAAAACTAGTTATTTTCAAGCAAAGTCATTTTAGCACAAACACAAATGCAACTCTATTTGCACACATTTAATTTAACTCTAAGTGAGTGCCACATTCACTATAATGGAAAAAGTGTTAATAGTGCTAATTAGTAGAAATTTATTTCAATTAGTGATTCACTGAAAAGAGCGAAAATTATTTGACAGTGAAACATTATAAGTTTTATAGTATTTTACCTTCATACAAAGCCAAAAAACTATCCATCTGTAACTCACTTTTCTGTAACATTTAACACAGTTTTCTACTCCACAAATAATGGATTTCTAATTTGCATATTTTACAGTGTACGCTGCCAAATGTAAGCCACAAAAAATACAAGGAATACCTATGAGAAATTGTATTGATTAAATCCAGTTTCAAGGCAAACTAAATTATTAGAAAAAGGCAAAAGCAAATAATTTCTATTCCACAGATTTGATTTCTCACCTGCTGTTCATAATGCTCCTATTTACACAAATTATATAGTACATACCTTTAAATGATCCACGTGTAGCTGTACCTGAACAAAAAGTGATGTAAAAACTGTATTTTGCATTGTTTTGTTTTTATGGCCCTCATTCTGTTACAGTTCTCTACATGGAACCAGTGGTCTGGGCCCGGATATTCAAAGCAGTTGCGCATGGTGCAACTGAGTTGCACCAGTGCAAGTGCAGACTTACCCCAGGGAATGATATTCAGTGGGAGCCAGTGCACAGCACAAATCCCATTGCGCCAATGCACAACACTAATAAATGCATGTGCAAGTGCAGGGGGTGTGTCCATGAATGTCCAGCGCAGTGTGATATTCAACCATGAAACCATGGTGCAAGTGTGGAACAAATCAGAGATGCGCCGAGCAGACTTGTTCCTATAAATATAGGGCGCAAGCACACAGAAAACACTTGCACCAGGTGAGAGAGAGAGAGAGAAAGAAAAAGAAAGAAAGAAAGAAAGAAAGAAAGAAAGAAAGAAAGAAAGAAAGAAAGAGAGAAAGAGACAGACAGACAGACCAAGGCAGACACAGAGGGAGAGATGGCAGTGAAGAGGGAGACAGGGGCAGAGGGAGTGTGAGAGATGGGCTGACACACTGCCAGGCAGTGCACCAGGGTGGCACACAGCCAGCAACAGCCAACTGCCCTGGGGGATATTGGACAGCAAGGGCCATGGATAGTGCACCCTTCATGATGGAGGCTGTAATGATGGGTGTGAGGGGGCAGGAGGAACCGAGACATGGCCGAGGAAGGCCCTGTCGGTGGTATGCCCAACACAGGTGGTACTGTGCCTGCATCACCTTCGAGAACTACAGTGACATGGAGATTGTGGGCCAGCACCGCCTGAACAGGGCCATTCTGAGGCAGCTCTGTGAGCTGTGCAGTGAAGAGAGGCAGGCACCCACCAGACGGAGCCATGCCATGTCCGTGGAGATGAAGCTGACAGCCGTCATGTGCCTGCTCACAAAGGGCACCTTCCAGAGACCAACAGGTGACCCCACAGGGATATTCCAGTTGGCCACGTCCTGCCTCCTTACACAGTTCCTCAATGCTCTGCTGCCACTTGCTTCAGAATTCATCCATTTCCCCAGCACACAGGCGGAGCGTACAGCAACCATGCAGGACTACCACAGGGTAGCAATGCCTGGCATGATTGGGGCCATTGACTGCACCCATGTGCCCATCTGCATGCTACCTGGCCTTGAGGGTGTGGTGTACATTAGCAGGAAGGGAGCCCGATCGTCAACTGCCAGGTGGTGTGCGATGCCATGGGCGCATCACCAATGTCTGTGCTACACACCCTGGAAGTGCACATGATGGGTTCATCTGGCACAGCTCTGTGCTGTGCCATAGGTTTGAACATGGGGATATCCCACGGGCCACCTAGTGGGTGAGTGTGGCATGGGCAAGGGTGATGGGCAGAGCAGGCCATGGGATGGGGAGGCCAGGGTGGGCTTGATGGCGTGGGTGCCAGGGACAGACAAGGGGGACAGCATAGGATGGCAGAGGGCTAACCATGCCATTATCCACACAGGACACAATGCCTATCTACTGAGGCCCTGGCTACTCACTCCCTACCGGTGCCCCGTCATCCCCAGCAGAGGAATGCTACAATGAGGCACACGCCGGCACGTGCAACATCATTGAGTGTGTATTTGGTATGCTGAAGGCATGGTTCCATTGCCTAGATAGGTCTGGTGGTGCCCTACAGTACAGCCCCTTGAAAGCCTGTGGCCTATTCCTGGCCTGCTGCACATTGCACAACATGACCATTAACCATGGGATAGCTGTCAAGGCTGGTGAGGGTGACAGTAGTGGGAATGACAGAGGCAATGGGCTGGTAGGCGGTGGACAGTCCCCCAGGGCAGAGGGATCTCCAGCTGCAATGGCAGGTGAGCCAACACTGGGACACCATTGCACAGGAGCACTATGGTGCATGCAAGTAGGTTGCGTGATACACATGCATGAGCCACACAGACACAGGTACAGCACACATGCAGGGGCATGCATGCAATGGGCATGCGCATACAGAGACGTGGTATGGGGTAGGGGAGTCAGTGGCACACAACCACACACAGCAACACACACATGCACACATGCACCCACACACCAAGGCATTGGTATGTGGCATGGATCAGATGCATTGCACATAGAAACATAGAAACATAGAATTTGATGGCAGATAAGGACCGCTTGGCCCACCCAGTCTGCCCATTTCCCTACCTAATGGATAAGCTGCAGATCCTAGTTAACCAGCAGCCTACTTCTTCCTACCCCCACCCCCTAGAATTGCCTTATGACTGTCCCATGCATGCTTGAATTCCACCACTGTTTTTGACTCCACAACCTCCTCTGGAAGGCCGTTCCATGCATCCACAACCCTCTCTGTGAAAAAATACTTCCTTAAATTACCTCTGAGCCACCCCCTCTATCTTCAAATTGTGCCCCCTTGTTCTTGCACACCTCTTTTTTTGAAAGATGCTACCCTCTTGGACTTTGTTGATTCCCTTGAGGTACTCGAAAGTTTCTATCATATCCCCTCTCCTCCTTTCCTCGAGGCTATACATATTAGCTCCTTAAGTCTCTTCATATGTCTTCTGGTGCAGACCCTGCACCATTTTAGTTGCCCTCCTCTGGACAGCTTCCATCCTGTCTCTATCTTTAGGAGATTGGGTCTCCAGAACTGCATGCATGTACTCCAGATGGGGTCTCACCAGCTGTCTGTACAGAGGGATAATAACTTCCTGTTTTCTACTGGTGATGCCTCTCCCTATGCATCCCAGTATCTCCCCAGCCCTCCTTGCTACCCTCTCACATTGCTTGCCCACCTTTAGGTCATCTGAAATGACTACCCCCAGGTCCCTTTCCATTTTTGTTGTTGTTAGCATCTCACCCCTCATTGTGTACTCTTCCCCTTGGTTTTTGTTTCCCAGGTGCATTACCTTGCACTTCTTAGCATTGAATCTAAGCTGCCATACATTTGACCATTCCTCTAACCTTGCCAAGTCCCTTCTCATCCTTTCCACCCCACCTTGTGCATCAACTCTGTTGCAGATCTTTGTGTCATCTGCAAAGAGACATACTTTTCTTCCAGTCCCTCTGCAATGTAAGCTATAAAGACATTGAAGAGGACCGTCTAATACTGAACCCTGCAGTACCCCACTAGTAACCCCCCTTTCTTCAGAGTGGACTCCATTTACTATTACTCTCTGTGTCCTATTCTTCAGCCAATTCTTTACCCAGGCTGTCATCTTGGGACCCACTCCCAGGCTGGCTAACTTGTATATTAATCTTTTGTGTGGGACTGTGTCAAATGCCTTGCTAAAGTCTAAGTAGGCCATGTCCAATTGTCCACAGCCCCTCCCTGATCTACTACTTTGGTCACCCATTCAAATAAATCTATCAGATTCGTCTGACATGACCTTCCTGCTGTGAATCCATGCTGCCTTGGGTCCTGTGCCCCTCTGGCCTGTAGATACTTGACAGTTGTTTCCTTCAGAAGTGATTCCATCATTTTCCCTATCACTGAGGTTAAACTAACAGGTCTGTAGTTTCCTGCTTCTGCCTTGCTCCCACTTTTGTGAATGGGAATCACATCTGCCCTCCTCCAGTCTTCGGGTACCACCCCATCCTCCCATGATTTGTTAAAGAGGGTAGTCAGTGGTGTCACTAGTTCTACCCTTAGTTCTTTTAGAATTCTGGGATGAATCCCATCAGGCCCCATTGCTTTGTCCACCTTCAGTTTTAAGAGTTCTTTCAGAACCCTTTCTTCTGTAAATGGACTGGTATCAACTTCTGTATCCAGAGTGTTTCTACTGTTTGTTTTAGGTACCTTCCCTCTTCATTTGTAAATACTGAGCAAAATATTTGTTTGGTATCTCTGCCTTTTCACAGTCACCCTCTGCCCACCCTCCTCCCTTTATTAAGCCTCACTATCCCTCCCTTGGTCTTCTCCTTCGCTCCTGATGTACCTATAAAAGGTTTTATCCCCCTTCTTAACTGAGTTGGCTATCTTTTCCTTGGTTTGGGCCTTTGCTGTTCTGACTGCCTTCCCAGCTTCCTTTTGCCTTAACTGATGCAGTTCTCTGTCCTGCTTCTTCTGTGATTCCTTGTACTTCCTGAATGCTTTCTTTTTCTCTTGAACCTTCACTGCCACTTCCTTTGAGAACCATAGTGGTTTCTTACATTGTTTTGTTTTGTTTATTTGCTTCACACAAAGGCTTGTTACCTCTGTGATGGCAGTTTTTATTATTCCCCATTGTTCTTCCACCCCTCCTTCCTGCTCATTTGCTAGTGCATTCCTTAGGCACTCACCCATTTTGGCAAAGTCAACCCTCCTAAAGTCCAGTTCACAGGTGCAACCGGTGCTGAACTGCCCTCATCACACCCACGCTACATGGGCCAGCGGCCAGGCAAGCATTCAACAGACAGCATGCGTGTGACACACAGGCACCACACCAGTGGTATGCCACATAACGCATTGCCCATGCACGCACAGGCAGCAGCTGTAGACTGTGGTCAGGGCGGCACCCACATCAGGTCTTCTGCACAGAACCGTGGACACCGTGACCATGGGGGCGGCTGCACTGGGGCTGATCGGCAGCCACAGGATGCACATCAGCCACAGGGGTTGTTTGCAACAGCCCCCCAGGGGTTGAACTGCGGGACTGTGACTGGGTACGTGAATGGGTGTGTAGATGCCCAAACAGGCCAGCCCCAGGCGTGCCTGGGATGCCAACATCAGAGCCTGGCATCGAAAGTGTGGGTGTCACCCGATACTGGGTTCATGGGGTGGACATTGCACTGCGTGGGGTCATCTGTGCCCGGCCATGCCCTGTGGCAGCCCGCGTCACAAAGCCATCCATGATCACATTGGCAATGTGATCCAGGGATGCAGTCATGGCCTCCGCATGCACTGCATCCCCACCAGGATCTGCACATTGCCCCTCAAGCTGGTCAGTCAACTGGCGCACCTCTGCATGCAGTGCTCACACCCCAGTGGCAAGCAGCACCTGTTGCCCTAAGGAGGCCCACAGCAAACGGGTGTGCTCAGTCAGCGGATCAGCATCCCGGGGAACCCAGGCAGGATGACGATCCTCCTGTGGTGACTGGCCATGCTGCACAGCCCCCCTCTCTGGTGAACACTGCACAGTGGGGTCCTCATGGGGAATGTCCATAGCTGATGGACCCAGCATCTGGCTGCCCAGTGGCACCTGCAGCCTGCTGCCATTGCCTGTCCAGCCGCTGAATGCTGCCCAGTGCCTGCACAGCTGCACCACCACTGCCATAGGGCACAGCCATGGCAGTGCACACAGCTGCACCCGCAGTGGTGGCAGGCAGTTAATTCCTCACCAGCAGGGTGCTGGGCATGCTGTCTGTGTTGGTGGCTGGCATGGGCGTCTCCCCCACATCATCGCCCATGCTGTCCAGGATGATGTTGATGTTGTCATCAGCATCAGACTCACCCCAATCTGTGTTTCCACGCAGGGAACACCAAGGCTGGCATCCTACAGGAACACACCTGAGGCCTCGTCCGATCCAGGTCAGGACATCCGCCTGGACTGTGGTGGTGTGCTGCAGCCTATCAGGCCCCTGGATGCCAGTGGAGGTGGAAGGCTGGTCCTCCGAGGGCGGTTCTGCATCCATGGCCACTGCGGTGCCCCATCCACCACACACAGGCATGCTGGTGCTGAAAGAGAGAAAGGTGTGTCAGTGATGCAATGCCCACATGTGCCCCCAAACTGCCACCGCATTTGTCCGGCAGCATGGCATGCAGGTTGGTGCACACACATGCACAGGACATGCATGCTGGCAGCATGAGCGCAGCATGCCCGGTATGCACTCTCCATGCCACCAGCTGTGCATGGCTGACATACACCATGCAGTGATGGTATGCCACCCATCTGGAATCCTCCTCCAGGCACACCTCCACCATGCTGCTGTGAGCAGTGGTGTATCAGGAGACCCCCTCGGTGGCATTCCGGGAGGCATGGATGGCTGCCACCTTCTCCTTTATGTGCCTCCTGTCTGTGCCTACCTTTTTATGGCACTCCTGTGCTGACCACTGGGGGTGCCATGCTGGTTAATGTAGCCTGCCACCTCCTCCAGGCCCCAGCCCTGGCCTGTGGTGTGCCGGTGGCACCATTCAACAGTAGCTCCCTGTCGAGGTAGGCATCAAACATTGTCTCTATTTCAGCCTTTGTGAAATTGGGCCTGCTCTTGCAAGCAGGCCCACGCTCCTCATGCTCCTCACCCTCCTCACATCCGGACGTGTCGCTTCCTGTGGACATTGACAGCACAGTGTGTTAGTGGCAGCATCCCCCTGTAGCGTCCTACCCTGCTGTGCCGTCTGCTCCCAGTGAGCTGCAGCGGCATACACAACTCACCTCAAAGGATGTAATACCAGCCCATGGCCTGTGCTGCTCCGTGGCACTTTTGTGGTGCATTTCATGCAAATGAGGTTTGGCGCAAAAGCAATGACGTGCTAATGCACCCAGTGTGCCACGCATTGGCTGATGAGCTCATTAGCATGTGGTTTCTGATTATCGTGACTGAGTGCCGTGCGCAGTGAGATTGCTCTGGAGCAAGTTGCGGGGCAATGTGTATGCATGCGCAGTGCGCATGCCCGGAGTGTGCATGCACTGAATGGTATAATGGAGTCACCGCACACTGTGTGCTGAATGTGCACTGGGGCCATGGTGCATGCTGCTGTGCTGGGCCTGCTATCGCACATGTGTGCACTGCACAGAGGCAGACAACCCCTGACCCCTGCTGTGACCCCTGGGTCACCCCCTCACCCTTGACCCTGCCTAGCCACACTCATGCCACACAACTCCGGGACTGCGTGATGGTCAGACACAGCGCATGCTCCCTTGCATTGTGCATCTGTCACATGTCGTGGCCACGTGCGGCTCCTGCCACCATTTTGCTCACTGGCTTCACAGCATAGCATGGTGCAGTGGAGAGCACCCCATGCACAGAACTGGACACAGGTGGAATTGGTGAACCTGGTCTCCTGTGTCCAGTCCCACACACCCCACACACCCCAACTGTTTGGCCAGGTGCCCCTGCAGCAGCCCATGGTGGTGGTGTGGCAGGGGATTGCTGCCACTCTGCAGTGGCATACCGGGGTGGCCAGGATGGTGAAGCAGTGCTGCCACAGATATGGTGACCTTGTCAGGAGGGACCCAGAGTGCCTGAGGAAGCTGGAGGCGTGAGTCAGGTGTGGGGCTGTGCCACAGCCAGGTGAGTAGGCCCATATTGTATGTGTGCCCTGGTGCTGTGCTGTGGTGTTGGCTAGGCTACCTGGCATGCCCTGCAGAGTGGTGCACTGCCATTGTGTGCATCATAGGGTGGCATTGCCTGCTGCCACTTGCATTGTGATGCAGCTATGCGGGACTTGTCAGGCAAGGGCTCACCCTATGCACAGGGGTGGGGTGGTGGGCAGCTGCTGTGGATGTTTACTGATGTGTACCTGTCTATGTTCCATTCCCAGGGCCTGAAAATCACAGGAGGGTGGCAGCGGCAGGACAGCAGACCACAGCGGGCCAGGGAGGCAGCGCAGGAGTGGCTCCAGCACCAGCAGGGCCACAGAGGGCAGGTAGGCACTGTCATGATCCTTCACACTGTACATGGGGGGTGGCAGGGGTGTGGATGTGGGCATGACCACCTGTGCCATGTGCCATAGCAGCTGTGTGTGTCGCACTGTGTGTGGTGTTCGCCACTGTGGTGCATCCATTGCACATGTGTGGCAGCTGTTTGTGGGGTGGGAGTGCACCCGGCAGCCACTGACATTGCTGTGGTGCAGCCGGTGCACTGTGCCATGTGACTGTCATTGTGCAGTTGGGTGGCCATTGTGTGTCGGGGACTGCCTCAGTGCACTGTCGTGGTGTGCCGCATTGCTGGCAGGCGTTGGCCCACCCCCCTGCAGGTGGCCAGTACAGGCCCTCCAAGTGTGTGTGTTCCCACTGCCCATTGCGTGCTGTGGGTGGGCATGCTTCATTGGGACATTGCACTGATCACCTGTCCTGTCTCTTGTCATAGGTGTCCGGAGGAGGCGCAGGATGCCACTGTATTGTCGGCTGCTCTGCCAAATCACTCTCATTACATCCACAACAATGGAGGCAGTCCTGCAGATGAGGAGGATGATGCTGGGCAGCCAAAGGTGCTGACCACAGCAAGAGGCAGCAGGACGTGGCCACGTAGTCAGGCCTGCAGTCCCTATTTCACCAGCTGTACCTCCCCTACAGTCCCCCATCCCACTGTACAGTCCCTGTTCCCTGTCCCCTTCCCTCATTTTCCTACCTTTACCCACCCCCTTGTTGTAAATAGTTTTCCTACAATATATATTTTTTGACTTACCTGCCTGTGTCAGTGTCTGCTTTGCAGGTGGCCCAGTGCCTGTCCGTGTGTTGTGCATGTGTCAGGATGCGTGTTGTGCTTCTGTGGTTCACTGCTGTGTGCTGTGGTGTGTCCCACTGTGGTGGTGTCCCTCCCCTCAGTTGGTGGCTGTGCCTTGGGGTGCCCATGGGGCAGCTGTCAGGGTGCATGGTGGGTGTGTGCATGGTGCAGGCACACAGCCATGGTCTTTGGTCGGGTACTGGGCACACGCTGTATTGGGGCCCCTGCTTGGCATTGTGCCACCTGTCCCATGTGGTCTGCCATGCTACGTGCCTCCCGGCATGTTCTGTGCCAGCTGTGTGGGCTGCCTGTGTGGCACGTGTGTGTGCTTGGATGCCTTGTCCTGGGTGTGGACTGCTGTGGTCTGGGGGGGTGCAGCCTGCTGTTTTGAGGAGGGCTCCCTTGCTGGCCCTCCACTGGCCACTGGCACCTCCTGTTGCCTACTCTCTGTGCTCCTGTTGTGTTCGGGGGGGTCTGGGTGCATGTGTGCGCCCTGCTGTGCCCTGCTGGTGGTGGCCTCCTGTGGCATGTCACAGTGCTTCCCTGGCACTGTCATTGGGTCTCTTCTCTTCTCTTCTCTTCTATGTACCGTGCCCCCTCTCTGTTGCTATGCTGCTCTGCTCCCACAGTTGCCCTGGGACTTCTCTGTCTGTGCCATGGGTGCAACTGTGTTTGTCTCTATGGTGCAAGTCTGGTTAGACCATAGCACAACTGTGCCATATTCAGCCGGGTTGCACTGGTGCACTGTGGCATGCACAACCTCTGAATATGGCTCCTGTTGAGCCAGGGCGCAGTGGATTTTGTTGCGCCAGACTTGCTCTGGACTTTGGAGCACTTCTGAATATCTGGTTCCTGGAGTTTTAACTACAGTATGTCACCATTTGCATATAGAACTCTAAGTGTGCTTCTGATGGGTCACTGGCTCCTGCCAAGCATTCTGTACACAAACCATGACAAAGTAAAAACTGTAAATTGCTGGTTCCTTGAAGAGATCTTTGAAGAATGTTTTCTGTAAAAAAAGAAACAATTGGCAATACAGTATTTCATATCTGTGTTTATTTAGGTACAGTTAAAAAGTGATCACTTGAGGTATAAATTTCATTTCTGTAATAAGATTGTTACTACTTGCTGTCTGTTAACACATTTCCTGTTACCTTTAATAAGGGATGTAAGCCCCACCCCTCAGGTCATAAGGGTGGAGGTAAACAACAATACAGTATCGGCAATTCAGTATATTTAACTATGTAAAGCATCACATAGCTTGGGTCATAAGTGCGAGGTAAGATGCAGTACTGTACCAGTATCCACATTTATATAGCAGCTCTATGAAGAATGTCAGACTTGGGGTGCAGCATCTCCACCACTGCCATCCCAAGCTAATGCCTCCGTGTGTAACACCCATTTGATCTAGCCTCTGGGCTATGGTCTGCGTGCTTTGCTATGGTATGCCTGTAAAATGCAATTTAAATAAATTGTCATCCCCACACAATGCTTTGGACATACCCACTCCACCTATCTGCCTCCCAGTTGGAGGATGGCCAGAGACACAGAATGGAACACAAGAGGCAGAATAATAATACATAAATAAACTGCCAGAAACAAGCATAACAGCAGTCTGAGGCAATAGTAGGTTAGGTCAGCCAAGACCACTGCAGGTGATGGAGTACTATCATTATTACAGTATGTTTACTAAATCAGAAAAGATGGAAGAGATCCTTGAGCCAAGTCTCATTTACAATGCTGTTCTGTTAAAGTGCATGGTTAAAGTTACAGTAAAGCAAAATACATACAAAGAATAACTGCTGATAGACCAGACGATAACAAATTCAGTGGAGAGCAACAAAACTAATTTGGGACTTAATGAAATTAGTTATGAAGATAGAATGGATAACCTGGGCTTAATGAGCCTCAAGACAAGAAAAATGAAGCAAGATCTATTAATGCATAGTGTGATGTCGAATAAGGATGACGCATTAAGGAGTAGCAGTGGACTCCAACTTAAGGAATCTAGTAAAACTACTAAGGGACACAATCTGCAAATCGAACCCACTTGTGTTAAGGTGACAAAAAGAAAATTATTTTTTACACAAATAATTGTGGCAGTCAGGAATAGGTTACAACAACATGCAGTAGTACAAATGATATTGTTGAAAAAACAAATCAATCATCAAATCCAAATGGGTTACACTTTTAAATATCGCCACTGAGAAGTGGGATGCAGTACCACTGGGTCCTATGAAACTGTGGGCATGATTTGCCTGGCCTCCCCCGAGTTGTAATTATATCTTTCTTATGTATTTGGTTCCAAATCTATGTAATATCAATTCTATGTACCTCTGTTCTACAGGGGTACATGTAAATAACCTAGTGTTGTCTCCAACTACTACTGTATGTTTAAAGTATGTTGTGTCTATACATTAATGTAATTAATTATGGGTCTCACCTGAAAAGGGACATAGCTTCAGTGGGCCTACCTTGTCAACAAAATTCAATAAATAAATCTTCTTCTGCCTTAAGTATATAGTAATACCTAGTAATAAAACCAAAATGCTATCTGTACAGCATAAGCAGGATTTATTGACAATAGTCAGGTGCTTATTGGGTGCTGCTCTCCAAAGGGGGACTTTGAGGCATTACATAGGAGGGTTGGTGAAATGGCCAGCTTTTCTCCTACCCTGGATCACTTGCTGACTTTTTGCAGACACAATCACTGTGTGTTCCATTACTGATTTCAGATTGTTAGCCTTTTTTGATATACAGAGACCCTCATGAGAGATTACAAAATCATGGGAAAGCTATGTAGGATGTATTGGGCATTATCTGGATATGATTAGTGAGGGACCCATGCCAGGAGGAACTCAGTCCTTACTACTGTTCTCACTAGGCTTGTAGTCTTTGTGACCCTAACTTCTGAATTCCTGCTGGTCTTTCTTATCATTGTGCCAGTTCTTTCTGATTATTTATTTATTGAAATGTTTCACCAGGAAGGCACACTGAGCAACAAGTCGCTCATCTCCCAGTGTGACCTGGGGGAGGGGGTACAATTGGAATGAGACATTATACATTCAAGTTACAACATCAACTTTAGCATATAGTTGTAAGGCAGGTGTTACAAACAGTGTTACAACAGTGTTTTTTATTTTTTTTTTATTTTAGTTTTTGGTAACTGGGTAAGGGCCAAGACACAAGTGCCTGTTTTCAGGGGCGACCTGGGAGCACTGGGCGGTTAGGTAACTTGCTCAGAGTCACACAGTACGCAAAAGGAGGTTGTGAGAATCAAACTAAGGTCTGGTCTGCTGGATAATCTGTAATGCCCCAAAGTTGGGGTATCACAGAAAAAGAAAATAAACAAATGCATTAGGGGTTTAACAGGTGCCCAGGGTGCCTGCTGAAGGTGGAGACTACAGGGTATAAGTAAAAGGGGCCCCTCACAAGTTAATTCCCCCTCCCTGTATAGTGGAGAAACACTGTAAATAATAGAAAAAGTGCCTTGTGCACTGCAAACATGTAAAAAAAATAGATTCTAATGCAGCTGCAAGAGACAATGGTTTGGATGGAATGCTGTGCTGAGTTGCTCATGCACAGCATTCCAGTCTAAACACTCAGAAGAAGAGTGTTAGTTTTAAAAGTTTAACAGTTTTTCTAGTCAGTTTCTGCCAGGCTATGGAGAAGAGAGGACACCACAAACTAAGGGAAACCTGTATAGGGCTTACCTGGTGGTTGAAGCCATTTCCCTGAGGGTTTGGTGGTGTGCCTGCTCTGGTCTTCAGCTGGTGAAGACCCTGTGAAGCTCCAGTTCAGTCCGTGGTGCCATCGGGGCACCGAAAGTAAAAGAAATTGTCCATTTGCCTCTGTTTGGGCTGGTGAGCCCAATCATTTTATTATCTTGGCCCCCTGAGTTGTTTATTGTTTAAACGCGGTCCCCCGTCAGTGGCAGAGAACAGCCACATTGCAACCGTTTTGCTGTCGGACGTCCGAGGCCCCCTGTCGTCCACCCAGCTGCCTGCGTGTTCCCTCCCACTGCCAGAACGCCTCCCACCTCCTGACTGCAGCTCTCCTCAACCTGGCCGAGGTGGTGAGTTTGACGGCAGCACTAGGAAGACTGCTGGCCATCTAACATTAAAGAAACATTTTTTTTTTAAATTAAATTTTAGCACTATAGGCACCTGGGGAAAAGCAGCCAAGCTGTAGTACAGTTGGGTCAGGAGGACCCGGATTAAATATTTAGGAGGAGCACGCTAGTGACTCCAATGGGGAGGGGCCAGGAGAGCAAGGCCAGATAGCGGCCTGCTTTATATTAAGGAGAGAGACGGGACCAAGGAAGCGACAGGCAAAAACGAGTGACAGCTCTTAGAGAGCTGCATATTTAAAGGGGCCCCTCAGTTAAAAGGGCTACCAGGCCCAAAGTGAAGTAGGGCACCAGGCCCAAAATAAAGCAGGGCATCAGGCCCATTATAGTGAGTGCGCTAGGCCCATGATATGAAGGAGGGCACCAGGCCCAGTAAATGTAGGACACCAGGCCCAGATGTAAAGAGGGCACTGGGCCCATAACTAAGAAGAGGGCACCAGGCCCACATGTGAAGAGGGCACCAGGCCCAGAATACAGAGGGCACCAGGCCCATTTCAAGGGGCACCAGGCCCAAAATAAAGAGGGTGCCAGGCCCACAGCATTTACAGCTACCTGGCTTGATGTAAAAGAGGGCACCAGGCCCGAGGTAAAGCAGGGCAAGCCAGCCCAGTAGTGATAAGGGAGTCCCGGCCTAGTGAGTAAGGGCAAGCCTGCCCAGTGGTAATAAGGAGCCCCGGCCTAGTGAGCAAAGGCAAGCCAGCCTAGTAGTAAGTAGGGCATATAGGCCCCATAGCAAATAAGGCATTTAGGCCTCTAGTGTTCAGGGTGACTAGTATAGGGCAAGTGGTACACCTTAGTATAGTGATTGGGGCATTCATAGCAAAACGTTCAGGGGTAGCCAGATCCTATTCAGGAAGGCCCTACAATCAGCAAGGGTCCATTCAAGCTCACAATATGCTACAAAGTAACTGTAACAACTGTACTATTTATGTCACTGTTTATTGCTCAAGCATCTGAGCAATTATGTATTGGCTGAAAGCACCAAGACTGCATTGTGATATTAGGATTGTGGTTATTTGTCCCTGGTTGTCTGAACTATTGCCCCATGCATATGAACTATTGCCCTGGCATCTGTACTATTGCCCCATGCATCTGAACTATTGCCCTGGCATTTGAACTATTGCCCCATGCATCTGAATTATTTCCCGTGCATCTGAACAATTGCCCCACAAGTAAATAATTGCCCCAAAATTGAGAATTTGCCCTTCTCCTGGAAAATTATCTGGTTATTAACGAGCTCTCTTATCATTGCAGAAAGGTGTATCTCATAGCTACATTATTGCCAGTGTATGGGTACAGTCTTAATCTTCTACCACATTGATGTTCCATGGTGTGGTCTGCTGTTCTACGTGTACAGAATCAGTCTCTACCTGGAGGAAGCGTCTTCAGCATCATTCTTCGCCAAAAAGTGTCCGACCATCAGATCATCTGCTCCATCCGTGTCGTTTGCTGAAGTCGAGTTCGTTGCCGTTTGTACAAGTCATACCCGCCGTTTCTTCTGTTCTGCAGTTCGAGGTTACGCTCGTTGAAGTTCAAGCGCATCACGACCACCATGCCAGTGTTGTTTCATGTGATTCCTGTTCTGGATGTCCCGAAGTTGGTCACCCTCCGCAGAAGAGTGTGCACATCCTGGAAGAACCTGGTCTGCGCCCCCTGGTCGTTCGCCGCAAGTCAAGTCCATCAAAGCCCACTGCGGGATGCGTCCGCCATTTCCTTGTTTTGTTCTAGTTCGTTGTGACAAGACTACAGAATCAACCATCTTCACTTCAGATCCTTCTGGTTCCTGGTTGCATTGGAAATTCATCTTCACCTCAGATCCTTTGAAGTCTTGCCGGCCTTTGGGGTGCTGCAGCATCATCCATGTCATGGTAGTCCTGCAGTGGATACGTCACCATGCATCTCCTAGTTTCTCTTCTTCCTTGGCGGCCCTGGAAGTGGGTTTCGGCTGAGGGATCCTTTGTATCCAGTGTGGAATCCAACAGCCCATAAGTGGGTCCATTCCAGGAACCAGCTTCTCTGGTTCATTCTTTCCAGCAGCCTTGGAGAGAGTGGGCTTTTGCCGAGAAACCTATGGTCTGTTCACAAACCTCTCACCTCCCCAGTGGCCATATCTAGATCCTTGCTGGGAATTGTGTTTAGTGTTCTACAGTTCTGTTTACTTCCCTGTAGCTACCAAGAAGAACGATGCGGTGCACGTAAGACTTCAGACATTTGGACTTTGTGATAATTCTGTGGTCATTGTAAACCAGATATTGTGGGTAGTGAATAACACCTGATTTCCATCTAAGTATTATTTTCACTTACAGGTTACTGCTAAGGAATTTTAGAAGTATAGTGGCAGTAGGCCAATGCATATCAAAATACTTTGTGTAATTATTTTAGCAGTGTTAGATAGAAGTAATTCTATTCTATCGCTCTGTGGTTGTGGTGCCTAACTTCTCTTGTGACTGTGTCTCCTACCCACTGGTACTAAATAAACGCCTGAGGGTAACATAGAAACATAGACTTTGATGGCAGATAAGGACCACTTGGCCCACCCAGTCTGCCCATTTCCCTACCTATTGGATAAGCTGCAGATTCTAGTTAACCAACAGCCTACTTCCTGCAACCCCCCACTATAATTGCCTTATGTCCGTCCCATACATGTTTGAATTCCCCCACTGTTTTAGACCCCACAATCTCTCCAGGATGGCGGTTCCATGCGTCCACCACTCTCTCCGTGAGAAAAAAGTCCTCACATTACCCCTGAGCCGTCCCCCCTCTATCTTTAAATTGTGCCCCCTTGTTCTTGCACATCTCTTTTTCTGAAAGATGCTACCCTCCTGGAATTTGTTGATTCCCTTGAGGTACTTAAAAGTTTCTATCATGTCCCCCCTGTCCCTCCTTTCATCAAGGGTATACATATTAAGCTCTCTCAGTCTCTCTTCATATGGTTTCTGATGTGGACCTTGCACCATTTTAGTTGCCCTCCTCTGGACTGCTTCCATCCTGTCTATGTTCTTGCATAGATGAGGTCTCCAAAACTGCACACAGTACTCCAGATGGGGTCTCACCAACTGTCTGTACTGAGGGATAACCACTTCACTTTTTCTACTTGTGATGCCCCTCCCTATGCATCCCAGTATCCCCCTGGCTCTCCTTACTGACTTCTCACATTGCTTACCCACCTTTAGGTCATCTGATATGACTACCCCCAGGTCCCTTTCCATTACTGTTGTTGTTAGTACCGCCCCTGCTATTGTGTACTCTTCTCCTGGATTTTTATTACCAGGTGCATTACTTTGCACTTCTTTGCATTTAATCTAAGTTGCCATATGTCTGACCATTCCTCCAACCTTTCCAAGTCCCTTCTCATCCTCTCTACCCCCCTTGTGTATCAACTCTGTTACAGATCATTGTGTCATCTGCAAAGAGGCATACCTTTCCTTCCAGACCCTCTGCAATGTCTTGGATGACTCCTGCCTATCCTTGTCTGGGTAAATTTTATCTTATGTGCAATAATTTGGACCTTGGTGTCTCACTCATCTCATTCCACCGTCTTTAGAGCAGACACCACAGTACCAAGCTTGTTCACAGCTCGTTACTCTAACCTCTAGGCTATACTGCCAGCCCAGTGTTGCACATAACATGTAGAAAAAGTGGACCATAGTAAGTAAATAAGTGCTTTACATGAAGAAAGTTGAAAAGGGGAGGGAGGGGTGAGGTGGGGAAGGGAAGGGAAGAGTCGTGCCCCTGAGACCCTTCAGGATGTGAGGAACCTGCAAGGGGACTGGGGGACCAGAGAAAAGGTTAAGGCAGTGTTCAGAGAGACCCTTTAAGTTGGTGGGGCGAGGGAGTAGATCAGAGATACAAGACCCTTGGGGCAGGAAAGGGACCCATGGAGATTCAGGGTCCTTACATTCTGTGAGAGATCAAGGGAGGCAAGCAAGGGGGAGCAATTAAGGGAAGGGAAGAGCTAAAGGGGTGGGTGTGCACAGGGTAAAATGAAGGTGACTGTATGGGGTAGGGTCTGACTAGGGTTTAGAGGAGGGAATTGGGGAGGGACATGGCAGGAGAAGCTAGGTGAAGGTAATTATTGAGGCAGAGCTGATGGAGTAGGCAGAGGATGAGTGCTGGATTTGGGGAGGAAAATCCACATTTTTGGGAGGTGTTGAGAGCAACTGGATTTTCCAATTTGGTTGGATCTGCGGGGGACAACTAGGGTATGAGAGCCGGTTGATCTAAGGGAATGGGAGGGTGGTGGAGTTATAAAGGAGGAGGTGAGACAGGAAGGGAGCTCACCCAACCAGTGCTTGGAGGTGAATTTAGCACAGTGGGAGAGTCGCCTGTTTGTAAGGGAGGCGAAGGATAAGGCACGATAAAGATCGAGTGATGGGTGTGAGGGCGGCAACCAGGCAAAGTAACAGAAAGAATTGAAGAGGATGTCCAGTCTGGCCAGGGAGGACTTTGTAGCAGCACCATAGACTTTTCACAGTAGTCAAAATGGGCAGTAACATCTTCCGAACAAGTTCACTACTAGCTGTAGGAGGGATGCAACTATGGTTCCTGAACTAGGCACCAAGCTTGGGGCACAGTTTTGTTTGGATGGCAATATCCAAAGAAGTTTAGATGTTGGTCCAATGAAACACCTAAGTACCTGAAGAAGGATGTGTCCTCAAGTACAGTTCCCTCAAGGGTGTAAAAAGTGAATAGGGAGGGAAGCCTAGAGAGTCTCTGCCTTGTGCCAAAGGTCATGGAGATAGTCTTTTTGGCATTGAGAAAAAGCTTATGGTTAGCAAACCAGAACTGAACCTTGTCGAAGTCTTGCTGTAAGCTGGTTGTAACCTCAACAGGACAGGAGCCAAATGCATACAGGACTGTATCATCTGCATACATATGTATAGCAGAGGATGGGGAAGTAAACAGAGGGAAGGTCATTTAAGAAGATGGAGAATAGGAGGGGCCCTAATACTGAGCCCTGGGGGACTCCAGTGCTAATCAGGAGGGGAGGAGAAGTGGCATCCAAGATCTTAACTAATTGGGTTCTACCAATAAGGTAGGCCTTGAACCAGTTTGTGGCAGAGGGAAATAAGTCAGGTGCTGGGAGTGAGTTGAGGAGAAGGAAGTGAGAGATGGTGTCGAAGGCCTTGGCCAGGTCGACAAAAATGGCAGAGGTAATTTGCCCATTGTCCATCCCGGTTAGGATGGAATCTGTGAGCCATAGGAGAGAGGTGGTGGTTGAGTGGTTTTTCCTGAAACCAGATGGGAAAGGGGTTAAAAAGGAGGTGTCAGTTAGAAAAGAGGTGAGTTGGGAGGTCACGTGATGGCAGCTTGCTGAATGGCAGCTGGGGCCTAGAGCTCTCCCCTCTTGCCACCCTAATCGCCGGATTCTGAATTCCCCGAGGCATTAACGTTTTTGAAAATTGTACCAAAGGGGCGTTTAAACACCGATTATCGACCTGAGTGGGTGTTTCTGCTGATTTATCTCACCTACAAAGAAAGATGGAGGTGGATAGGAAGCAGGCCGCAGTACAGCACGCGCCTGAACCTCAAAAGTGCTCCCAAGAAGTCATGAATCAGGCGGGACTGGGTCGGAGAAATGTGGAGAAAAACTCAGTCATCCAGCCCCTAACGGAGGATAAATTTATGCAGGAGTTAACTCCACTGAAGGGCATCCTTCAGGACATCACCGCGGAGTTGAAGTCCCTAAGGAGCGACCTTTCCTCCCTGTCTACATGGGTATCCGATGCGGAGGCCAGAGTGTTTTCGTTGGAGCAATGGAAGGCCAAAGCAGAAGTGGAGATGGCTGGACTAACCCAACAGGTGCGGAAACTACAGTCCAAAACTGAAGATTTAGAGGGACGTAACCGACGGAACAATCTGTTGATCTTGGGCCTGCCGGAGATGGAGGAAGGGCCCGACCTAATGGCTTTTCTCCAGAAATTCCTTGTTAAGGTGGTAGGCCCATCGCCGATTAGCCCAAGCTACCACATCGAGAGGGCCCATCGGTCGCTGAGACCTCGACCACTGCCTGGTTCCCCCCCGCGTCCTATCATAATGAAGTTCTTAAGTTTCATCGAAGGCAGCTTACGTTTATGGTAGGTCTCGGGACCTACAAGAGTTGCATGAGGTCGGTGAAGATTCATATTGCCCAAGATCTCCCGAAAGAAATGAGAGAGAAGAGGGCCGCCTTTCATCCCACGGTCCGGAAGTTGATCGCCGCGTCCATCCCTTTTAGAATGATGTATCCTGCTATTCTAAGAGTTTCGATTGGTAGTACCACTCATAGTTTCAATTCGCCAGAAGCGGCTTGTAAGGACCGCTCTACCAGACTTCCCGATCTGTTTAAATCTCAGGGTTGAGAGACTGGATGCATCTGCAGTTATATAAGAGGGGCTGGTTTTAATTGATCTGCTAGAAGATACTGAGCTTTCCCCTTTTATTTTTTTTTTCCTTTTTTTGCTTTATTCTCCGGTTTTCCCTATTGGTTTTCTCCGATTACTTTAGGGATACGGGTGTTGTACCTCCCTCTTCGGCTGTTATCTGACTCTCTTACCTGTGCTGTGTACACTCATTGGCCTGGGGAGCTGGGTGATGTCCTGGGTGGTCGGGTAAGAGAAGGACGGGCCGAGATGATGAGATCTGCGGTTTATTCCTGGAACTCATTTTATAAGGTAACAGTTGCGAGGGTAACCTCCTGACTGTTGGACGGCTTGGTCCTGTGCAATTGGTGCCCACTGGAATCAAGCGGCCCAGTAGGATCAGTCCTTCACAATGGGCCTGGTTACCGATTTTGAATCCCCTCTTTGCTACCTGAGACAGGGGTGAGTTGATGTTAATTCTGGATTAGATTCATCTAGTTTACGTTCTGCTAATTAAATAGAAAGGGGTAGCATCGGAGGATTATTTTATTTTATTTTTATAACTGGTGTGGTAATTGGCAGTTTGGGGGGAGGTGGGGAGTAGTTAGCTCTAAGGCCTCGCGTCTAGCGGAGGCTGAATTACGAGCCTATGGAAGGGGGGTTGGCCAATCCAGTCCCAGTCGCTGGGCTACTACTGTTTTCTTTATTTTGGATTGAGTCTTATTTTTATTTTAGGGGGCTTGAGGTTTGGGGTTTCCCCTTGTTAATTGACCCGGTGGTGCTGGGAGTTTCTGGATTCGCAAGGTGGGTCTGGCTGCCAGGAGCTGAAGTTTTCCATGTTGGTTTGGTTTCTTACCAGTCCTGGCTCCAGGTTGTAAATAGTTGTCTGTTTGGGGTTTGTGAAGAGATGGGTGAACTGGGGTGGGGAGGGGGTTTCTGTCAAATTTTCATCCTGTCAGATTGCCTTCTGGATATGGGTTTTTCTTTAGATTGGGTGGGGAGGTTCGGGGGAGGGAGGCTGGCTGGTTGCATTCCTTTCACTGTTATATCTTAATACTATCTCCTGCTTTGTTAGAGTTAATTTAAAGAGTCTCCATGGGTGAGCTGGGGGGATGGGGAGGACAGGGGTTGAGTAGGCTCATTTTCTTGTCTTTTTTTCTGGAGGGAGGGAGTGGGGTTTGCTGGTTATATCCTGTTCAGTTTTGTATCTCATAATAATTCCTGCTTTGTCAGAGTTACCTTTAAAGGGTTTCGCGGCAAGCTGGGGGATAGGGTGGAGGGTTCGGGTGTGCTCATTTTCTAGCTCTAGCTCTGGATATGTATATGTCTTTCTTCTTACACAGAATTTTAAAATGGCTATGTGCACACTTAAGGTGATGTCATGGAATGTCGTGGGCTCAGAGAGGGTCAAAAGAACCCAAATTTTCAATCATTTGCGTTGCTGCAACAGATGTTTTATTGCTACAGAAACCCATTTGGTCAGGGCGGAGAATAAGTGGCTATCCAGGTCCGGTTTCTCATAAATTTATGCGACAAGTGGATCCAGTTCTAGTAGGGGAGTAGCTATACTCATTAAAAAACATGTCCTGTTTTGAAAGACTTGGTTGTGGAGGACCCAGAGGGAGATTTGTTTTGGTCAGGGTTCCTGTAATGAAACACTGTAGTTTTGAGCTCTATTTGTGGCCCTGTTGGAGGAAGCCCTGAGTTTCTAATGGCCTCTCAGATAAATTAGTGCTCTGCTTCCTCTCAGCTTATCCTAGGGGGGGATTGGAATATTTCACCCTGCCACTTCCTAGATAAAGATCCTCAAGGTACCCGTTTCCTTACTTCCTCACAGAGAGCTCTGCAGGACTTTTCGCAGCTGTTAGGTTTGTGTGATCCTTGGCAGCTCTCTAATCCTTCTCTTTGAGCATTCTCGTATTTTTCTCAGCCCCATAGGTCATGGTCTAGGATTGACTATATCCTGCTCAGTATGAGTCTTCTTTCGGGTTTCCTTCAGGCTGGTATTGAGCCGATAATTCTTTCAGATCATGCATGTGTTTGGATTAGACTCTCGCTGGATCCTGAATTTCATCGGGATACTGCCTGGAAGCTCAATACGCAACTGCTTAAGGACCCTAATACGGTGGCGCACATTAAATCTCTAATCTCCCTTTTTTTGGCAGATAATCTTGGAACTGTTTCAAGGTTTGCTCTGGTCTGGTGTTCCTTAAATGCTACCTGAGGGTGAGCTAATTAGGTTAGCCTCCCAGCAGGAAAGAGCATCAGCGCGAAACGACTTTCTTAATAGTGGGATCAGGGAAGTGAGGCTGTTCAATCTTCTACCTCACGGTATCTTCTCTTAGGGCCCTTTTGGCGTTAAAAAGTGAATACACTGATCTTCTTAAGGAGAAGGCTGAATACTGTTGGATTAAAACACAAGCTAAGTATATTGACCACGGCAGAAGGTTGGAAACTGCTGGCCTTAAGGCTTCGGTCTGTAGAGGGTTCTAGACTAATTCGCGCCTTGCAAACACTTAATGGTTCCATTCAAACTTCCCTAAGAAGGTCGCATAGATTTTCGAGGACTATTATCGAGATTTATATAGTATGCCCATATCCTCCACCTCTCTTAGATATAGATACATATCTGGCTGACATTGACATTCCGCAGCTTCTGCCAGCTCATGAGAGGGCCTAACTGCCCCAATCTCTCTCCCTGAGATAGAAGAGGTCATTCCTCCTTGGCCTTGGATAAGGCACCCGGCCGGATGGGTTCCTGCCAATTTTTATAAGTGTTTTCGAGGAGCTCACTCCGATGCTCCTTAAACTCTATGAGTATCTTTTTCTTCCCCGTCATTGATCCTCACGCTTGAAGCCACCGTTATTCTGATTCTTAAGCCAGGCAAAGTCCTACGACCCGGCGAGTTAACGCCCCTATATCTCTCAAAATTATAATATGAAAATATCTCTAAGATCTTGGCTGAGCAGTGAAGGGGTCTGGACCCATCTTCTCAGTCCAGAACAGGTCGGTTTTGTCCATTCTCAATCACCATCGGATCATCTTAGAGTTCTCTCTCATATTTCTCAATATGCGCGCTCCCTAACTCCAATGGCTTTGGTCTGCTAGATGCTGAGAAAGCCTTTGATCGGTGGATTGGGTCTTTTCTGGGCAGTGCTGGCTAGGATGGGGTTCCCGGCTTCTTTTCTCAAATGGGTCCAGACCTCTACAGATGTCCTTCACTAGGATATATTGTAATGGGCTTTTCTCATTACTGTTCCGCTATATACTGGCACCAGACAAGGCTGCCCTCTCACCATTCTTATTCAATCTTTATTTGGACCCCTCCTCATTAAACTTAAATCTTCACCAGCTATTAGAGGGTGCCCGTGTACTAACGGGAGTTAGTTCTTCGCTTATGCAGATGATATTCTTACATCGCCACACACCCTGCCGGGTCATTAGAGCATGTGTTGGACGAATCAGGCAATAGGGGCCATTTCCGATACAAATTAAATATTTCCAAATCGGAGATTTTCCGCTGAATGCTCTTACACCTAAATCAGATCTTACAATTTCGCATGAAGTGGGCTCCTAAATCAATTAAATATTTAGGAATCCACTTCTGGACAGATCCTTCCCTACTTAAAAAGCTTAATTTGGACGACCTTAAAAGTCATATTCAGCAGGATTTGCAACGGTGGTCCGCTTCTCCCATTTCCTCTGGGGTCGGATTAACATTATAAAATGAATGTTCTTCCCTATCTTTTACCCTCTTAATTTACTAAATCTTTGGTTGCCTGTCTCAGTACTTTCAGCAGTTCCATAGAATGTTTTCCAATTTCATCTGGCAGGGTAAGGGGTTCGTGCCTTTTTAAGCTATCCTTACCTAAAAGATAAGGGTGGTCTAAGGCTTCCTAATTTGCAGCTTTACTACTGGCGCATGATCTGGCTAAATTAGGGAGGTGGCTACCGGTTAACCCTAATCCCACTTCCCGACTTGGCTCCAAATCGAGAAATCAATTCTGCTTGATTCTGGAGCTCTAATTCCTTATGCTATTTTCACACTCCCATTCCATACCTCACACCCGATAACAGACCAGACAGTTCTCCTATCCTCAAGTCCCTATCACAGTGTATGCGTTCTTTTAAGATATTCTGAAGGAAGATCTGAGTCAACCGATTACGTCTAATCCCAATATTAAGGTTGGGAATTCAATGATCACTCTGATTGGCTCCTACAGATTAAAGAGACTTGTCTAGAGCATTTCTACGGTTATGGGTCCTCCCTCTCGCCTACGGACATCCTAGATAAGTATGCTATCCCAGGGTAAATATTTTAAAGTATACCAATATGACATCTTATTGCCAGTAAGTTTGGCACGATACAGGAGTCGGCAGTTCGTCCCTTTCTCTCTCAGTTACTAACCCTTGCTGCAAAACCACATGCCATCTCGATAATTTACTCTTCTCTGTTGAATTACAAGGTTTCAGAGCCTTTGCTAGGCTCCAGGACTTGGTCTTCCTCTTCCAGACTCCACTCTGAATTGGTCCTGCCTCTGGAAGGATCTCCATAAGTATCATACTCAGGATAGGCTAAGGCTTATCCAATATTATATTGTAAGTAACATGTATTACACTCCTAAGAAGCTTTTCCTACTTAAAAGGCTTCCTCTCCGACCTGTTCCAGATGTATGCAGGCGAAGAGTTCCTTGCATATTTTCTGGAGTTGTGGCAAAGTCTCCCTCTGTGGTCCTCTATTCGTGATAATATAGATCCGTTATTGGGTCTTTCTGAGTTCTTTACTCCCGAGGTTTGCATCTTAGGAACTATGCCAAGGTTGATAGTGTAGAACGCCGCTATCACATGGCGATGATTGCTTCTGTGGTCAAGAGACTGGTCCTTAGGCATTGGACGGATCAGCTGACTTTGTCATATGCTGAATGGTTGATTGGAACTCTCCGCGCTCTCAATGCCAAAAATTGGCTGTTAGCTTGCGCAACCACATGGACCTGTTTCAGAAAAAATGGGGTAAGCTGTATTCTGTGTATCTCCATTAGTGTTCAATGACCTTCTCTGTGGCCTGCTGTAGCTCAGATACCCTTTGATTTTGGTAGATGGCTGCTTCCTGTATGGGGAGATGAAGCTCGCTTGCCTAGATGGACATGCTGTATATCCAGTTCTGAAGTATTGCTTGGTTTGTACACCTGGTGGGGAGGGTGGTGGGGGTGTTTGGGGAGGAGGAGAGGGATGGAGGGGTGGGTTTATTTTGTACCATGTAATTTCGTGGCTTGTTACTACTGTCTTGTTGTATGTTTGGTTTTATCTGTTTGAAAATCAATAAACTTAAATTTCAAAAAAAAAAAAAAAAAAAGAGAGGTGAGTTGGGAGAGGGCAATGTGTTCTTGAAGCTTTGCAAGGGTAGGGAGGAGAGAAATGGGCAAGAGCTGCTAGGAATGAGGGGTCACCCCTTTGAGTAGAGAGAGGACCACAACATGTTTCCAAGAAAAGGGGACAGAGGCAGTAGAGAATGAGACAGTTAGGATTATTGAGAAGGGGTAAACAATGGCCATAGTGGAGAGGGAGAGGAGGTTTGGGTCAAGGCCATCAGGGAAGGCACCTTTAGAGGGGTTGATGGTGAGGAGGGCACTTAGGGCAATGCTTGGGGTTACAGTAGTGAAAGAGAAGGGAAGGTGGGAAGGTGGTGGAGGGGACACACTGGTAGATGGGTAGGAGGGAGGGATTTCAGTAGCTCAGTGGTGCAGGAGGATCTGAGGAGTTAAGTTCTGCAGCTGTAGCTGATGGTTGGACACTAGTGAGCTATTTACTTTTTAGTACTGGGGCAGTGGGCGAGATGAGGGGGAAAATAGGGTGTGCACCACCTTCCAGAACTTTGAAGGGGAATTTATGTTGGTGATGAAGGCAGATTTGAAATATTCAGACTTGGCTAATCTTGTAGCCCTAGTGCAAGTGTTTCTGAGCATGCGGAAGTTCTCAAGGTCACTAGGATGCTGGGTAGCTTTATGATGCTTCCAGGCTCAATCTCTAGCCCTGAGACAGGCCAGAAGTTCAGGGTTATCCACGGTAAGTGGTTACTCTGCTTCTGGTTTGTCTGAGTGGGGCAAACATGTTCCAGTTTATGAGAAGATTTCTTTGAAGTAGGCAAGGGCCTTATCAACTGAGGGAAAGGAGGTTAGGGGGACCAGTCAGAAGTGGCAAGGTTGCTCAAGAGAGTTCGAGGTCAAGGACTTGAAAGAGTGCAGTTGTATGATTTGTGAAGTGATTTAGTTCTGTGGACTTCGTAACTATGAATATTGGGTTATGGTCACTGAGAGCATCGGGAGGATGCCAGGGTGATGACGCGGTGGGAGTGGGAGATAAGGGCCCAGTCAGGTAGTGAGTGTTGTTGTGTCTTGTGGTTTGGGCAGGTGGGTTCAGAGATTAGTTGGGAGAGGTTTAGAGTTCCAATTCTTTTTAGTTTTGGTAGTTTTAGATGACAACTGATTTATATTGAAGTCTCCTAGGATGAATAATTCCCAGAGCGAGCAAGGAAGTGATGGAGGTAAGGAGGTCTAGTGGGTCGAGAGGATGGACATTTGGGTGGCAGTATATGCCAGCTGAGAATACTGGGAGAGTGAAGGGGAGGGTCACATGGATAGCTTGGGCATCTTGGGTCTCAGGATTGGAGGATGAGTAGATGATGGAATATTGGATGGAGGCTAGGACATAAAATGCCACACCACCACCCCCACTGCTAGCACAGTCTTGCCTTAGCAGTGAGTAGCCAGGGATACTGCTCTTTAGACAAGTTTCTGAGATGATTAGAATGTCTGGTTTTAGAGTGCACACCATGGTCTAAATCTGGTCTATTTTTTGCAACAAGCTGCGGGTGCTTAGATGCAAGATCTTTAATCCCTTTGGTAGGGCTGAGAGAAGAGAATGGGGGGAGTTAGTAGAGGAGGAGGAGGCACCAGAGGAACAAGGGGTAATAGGGTCTGGGGTGGGTGGATATCCCTGGTGGAGAGCAAGAGGAGGAGAGATATGAAAATGGAGCTTAGATGATTTTGAAGGCTGGGAGGAGGTTGAAGTTTTGAATAGAAGGGAGTGGATGAGTGAATAACAAGAAGGTGGAGAACTGCAGAGAAAGTGGACACCATTATCAAAAGCCACATGAGGAATAGTGGTAGAGTGAAACCATATTTCAAATGGCAGGAGGGAGTGATAGCATGGATATTGGTAGGGGATTGGAGATAGTAACTGGTGGGGTTGGGAGAGTCATTAGGAATAGGTGAATAGAGAGCAACTGGAGGTGGTAAAGAGATGGATATGAGCAGAACAAGGGGGAGAGAGGACAGTAAGGGATTCATTGTTCATAAGGCAGAGAAATTAGTGAATAATTGATCTAGGAAGGTGAAGAATTTGTAAGCAGGAGGCGCAGAGGAGGGGGCTGGTCAGATGGACGTAGGAGCTGTAGTTTAAGAAAGTATCTATGTGAACAACAGGCAGGGATCACTTAGATAAAGATTATGTCCCTCTAGTGGCAGTAGAGTATAACTTGCTAATGGAAAAAAAAAACACACAGAGTTACACGAGGTTTGAAAAATGTGCGTCCTCCAGTTAAAACTCTGGCTAGGAGGCGACAGCAAAGTTCAGACAGTGAAAAGAAAAAGGGAGCCAATTGGGAGCCTGGATTTGCCAGCGCCGTCCAATCAATAGTGGGAGGTAACAACAGGGAGAGAGTGGGGCAAGATGCAAGGAAGTTTGTACCTGCAGAGCTGGTCATGCAATGGCATGAGATGGCCCTGTGCTTTCACCTGCGCTTGTTACATTTTGCTTACACATGCGATGGACATAAAAAAAATGGTTTCTCTTATTATGTAGTCAGCATGTGCCTCTTTGCTCACTTGCTGTAGTCAGGCCAGAGCCATTTGAAGTAGAGAATAAAAATTAGGGCCTAGTATGGGCTACGTGGGGGGGGGGGTGCCTAAGTTATGAGTCTTACCATTGGCAATAAATCCACATTATCTGAGGTAGATGCAGACAGCTTGGTGGGAACAGAGCTATTGTAGAGATATTTAGCAGTTTACTTTTAAACAAAGACAGAGAAAGAAAGAGAAAAAGAGAAAGATGAGATCTCTGAAGAGGGTTACAAACACAATGCACACGCTGATATGAAAACATGACTGTAACTGATTATCTGAACCTAGTCATGGGACAGAGCAGGAAAAGCTGTACATTGCTCTAAGTGCTATTAATAAAGAAACTATTCCTGCTCCATTCTATCTCATGGGTCAATGTGTATTGTCAGTCAGGACACTAACCCATTCTAATGAGTCTGGGGAGACTACACATAAAGAGGCTGGAAGATCCCAACCCAGTTGGTGGCAGCGTACCACAGGTGAGAGAGGATATGAGACAACTGGTGTTGTAGGAAGGGCAGCTGTGGATGTCAGATGCCTTTGGGTTTGCTTGAGGAATCAAAACCACACTCCACTCTGGCATTGTGGGGCTAAGAGCTCAGTAATTATGGGTGGAGGTAGTGACACCTATGGGTAGAGTAATAAACTGGAAAACTGGAGACCCAACCACCTAATCACAGCCACTTACCATTTGACCCTGAGCCAGTCACTTGACCCTCAATGCTTCAGTCCCTGCCAGATGCAAATCCGTGTTGAAGCAGGACCCCAGTGAGTACGAGATGTTTCATTTCAGTCAGTCTATCCAGGGTAAATAAATTATTAAAACAAATATAAAAATCATTTGACAGCATTTATTTATTTAAAAAGTTTTACCAGGAAAAACAAACTGAGCTGTTAGCAATTAATTTCCAGGTGAATCCTGGCTGGAGGGTTGCAGGAAGTAACAGCGCAAAAAGACAATACAGCAATAAGGTGCTAAGGTGCATACATAATTGAAACAGTAATGTATTTAATGTAGAAAAAAAGTAGTAGTCATGAGAGATAATAGTCAACAAAAGAGCAGGACAGTAGCACGGTAAATATACAGGAAGTACAAGGTGCAGAGCAGTCTGCACCGTGATGATAGTACAGTCGAACCGTGATGAGTACAGTTGCGCAGCAGTCACAATAACAGTACAGTAATGATTGTGAGTACAGTAGGGTGCAGTCAATATAGGGCAGCTCAAAAAAACAGCAAAAAGCATGTATAGCTACATTACAACAATGCAAGGAGTGTAGATAATGTAGAAAAGTACATGATATTTACAATGGAGAAGCAGACAAGAAAATATTGTCACAGTGATGTTAAAAGAGTGTATCTTATTTTGAAGCTATAAATTGTCTATTGTTCTCTCAGGAGCTCACTGCATGTTGTGATGCTTGCTTCTTATTCCTGGAATCCAACTATAATCTTTTGTACTCCGTATTTCAGTGCTGGCCTTCCCTTTAAATCCTTCATCTGCAGGACCAAACAAACCCTTAACTTATTTTCAGAAATCCTCAAAAGCATGATGAACACGAAAGTTTTACTGCATCTTGAAGAAAAACACTTCTCTACACATTGAAAAGACTTCTTTCAATGTCATCATCCCACATCCCTCTTATGTTTTTGATGATGTAGCCTGCTTCCTGGAAAACAAAAGGTTTACACTTTGGCAACAGAAATTATGCAGTTGCAATTTCTAGCCCGTTATTACATGTAAATGGGGATACAATGCTTTCCAAACTACTGTAAATTGCAATAGGGTAGAGCCCCAGGAGGGAGTAGAGACAATGCAGAGAGATCTGGGGAAACTCGATGAGTGGTCAAGGATATGGCAAAGCTCAGGCCCAAGAGGTATAAAATCATACATACAGTATAGAAACCCTGTAGCCAAGTATAAGATGGGGATGGAGGGTGCTGGCAGTCACAAGACAACAAAGGACCTCAGACTTGTTATATCAGGAGGACCTTAAGTTGGCAGTGCAATGTGACAAGACTGTAGGCAGGGCTAGTAGGATGCTGGGTTGTATGGGGAGGGCATCACCAGCAGGAGGATGGAGATTGTGCTGTCACTGTCACTCCCTGGTATGCTCCCCTACTCGAGTACATTGTAAGAATTTGGAGGCCACACCTTCAATGACATTGACAGTGTGGCAGCAGTACATAGAAGGGCAAACCAAGATGGTGCAGGGGTTGAAAAGGAAGTCAGGAGGAGAACAGGCTGAAGGATCTCAACATGTATACTCTGGAAAACAGGAGAGAGAGGGGTGGCACCATCGAGACCTTCAGGTACCTCACAGGAGAAAGTAGGGTGCAAGGGGAGAACCTCGCCCAAGTGAGAACTAGCACCAGGACTAGAGGGCACATGATGAAGTTGGAAGGGGATGGGTTCAAATGGGACATAAAATATTTCTTCACTGAGAGAGTTTTGAAAGCATGGAATCAACTGCCAGCCAAAGTGGTGAAGGCTAAAATGCTGGTAGACTTCAAGCATGCAAGGGAGGGACATATAGGCATAACAACAGAAAAACAGGGAGGGAGAAGGACCTCAGGGACCTGTTAGGGCCCCAGGAGGTACAACAGGTAGGAATTCTTTGGGCAGACTGGGTGGGCTAATGGTCCTTTTCTGCCAACAGTTTCTATGTTTCTGTGTAACATGTGACCTGTTTGCCATGGGTGTGAAATACTACATCTGCTTTATGGGTTTAAATAAGTCTGACAGACCTGGGTCAAGAAATCTTGATGGGGGATTGTATCCACGACTGAATTTAAGTTCTACAGTGCCTCCACCCAGGAAAGGTTTAAGTAGGCCTGGTATGAAGTATGGCACCACTCCTGGGATGCACCTCCTCATAGGATAACCCCACCCATGAACCAACTCAATGCAAGAACAGTTTACCACAAATTATAGTTATTAACACTTTACTTGTAATATGCTCAGAGACAAATAAACAAATAACAAGGGCTTTATTAGGGTAGTGGAATCAGGCTCTGGGCAAAGAACATTAAGCAATGAAGTAGCAGTATACTGTAGTTGTTCACTGGCATGGCTGGCCTTCTGTTGTCCTGCCAGGCACAGCCTAAAAATAAATGTAATGCAGTCCCCTGACTCTACTTCCAGTGTCCATCTAGGTAGAGCTAGCAAACTTATACATAATAAGCAATACACAAGCTCCTGTCTCAATGTTATATTGACGATGTGCCAGTTGAGGATACCTCTGAGTGTACCATAGCCGCAGGTGTGGGGTGCAAAATTGTTCTTGTCTACCATCCACCAAGTGGTGAGAATCAGTTTTTGCAGAAAGTCACGGACTTCTTTGTCGATATGGTGTTGGACTCCCCAGGCTGATGGTACTGGGGGATTTCAGTGCTTGGATCGATATGAACTCTTGCAGTTTGGACAAGATTTCTCCAACTTATGATTTCTCTGGGCTTCACACAGGTAGTTTCCTATGACTCATAATCACCGCCACCATTGGACCTGGTTTTCCTCCTGGGGTCGGAGACCTCTGATTTGGTGGTGGAACCTGTCAGATTGTCTGACCATCACATCATCAGGTTCAACTTCTTGGCTCCCCCTGGTAGGCCAGCCCCGAGGAGATGGTCAGATACTGCCCTTTACGAGGTTAGACCCCTGATGGCCTTTTGGCAGTGTTGGACCTATCAGGAATTCTGGAGGCAAGCAAGGGTCCATAGAATCTACTCCAGGCTTTTAATCAAGCAGTGGGAGGAGCTCTGAATATCCTCTCTCATTTCCGTGTTCACCCGCTCACTCTCCACCCTCAGTCCCTGTAGTTTGATGGGACTTTGAGGGGGATGAAGCAGGTGGGGTGAAGGTTAGAGCAGGCTTGACGTAGATCCGGCTTAGATGCCGACAAGCTTAGACTGATGGAAAATTATAATTCTATCAGTCATCAATCTCCCATAAGAAGGCAAAATTCTTGTCCAGGGAGATTGCTTCTGCACAAAACCAACCAGCTCAATGTTCGAACTGTGGATAGACTGTGCAATCCACTCTGTCATGGTTTGGAAAGCCTTGTCGCGAAGTGGAGGCGACGTAGTTTGCTCGCTTTGCTGATAAGGTTGCCGATATCAGGTTGGAGTTTCGCCATTGCGCTCTCATGGAGCTAATTGTGGTCGGAGCGAGGACGCATTCCCCCATTTTGCTGGGCTGATTTTGACTGATTGGTGACCGAGGATATCGTGTGGCTTCTCATAGAAACATAGAAACATAGAAGTTAATGGCAGATAAGGACCGCAAGGCCCATCCAGTCTGCCCATTTCTTTTTCTACCTTAATAAATGTGCCATCGGCCTTTGCTCTGTCAGTGGCCTATCTATTCATAGTCATTTGTATTGCTCCTTATGCCTATCCATGCCTGTTTGAAGCCCTGCACTGTATTCATAGCCACCACTTCTTGTGGTAAGCCATTCCATGCATCCACCACCCTTTATGTGAAAAGAATTTCCTCACATTCCCCTTAATCTGCCCCTCTAATCTCATGCTGTGTCCTCTTTGTCTTGCTATTTTTCTTATATTTAAACATGTTAGACTCTTTCACCTTGTTAATGCCCTTAAGGTGTTTGAATGCCTCTTCTCTGGAGTATGTGTCCAACTTGCTATAGTTTAGACCTGGCCCTACTACTTCTCTTAATGGGGTGCGTAGAGGATCAGCCCAGTGCTGGCAGACTTAATCTGGTGCTTATTGGAGTCAGGAAGTTTCCTCAGCTCTCTGAAGGAGGCTGTGGTTACCCCTTCTCAAGAAACCATCTCTTGACCAAGATTCTCCTGACTACAGACCTATCTCTAACCTTCCTTTATAGGGAAGGTGATTGAGAAAGTTGTTGTGCAACAGTTGGAGAACCATCTTACCATCCATGATCTCTATAATCCCTCCAGTCTGGTTTCTGTAAGAGACACAGTACTAAGACTGCTCTGGATCGGTACTCAATGATCTCCGATGGCTAGAGACCAGAAGCGCTGCTCCATCTTGGTCCTTCCGGATCTCTCTTCAGCTTTTGACACTGTGGACCATGGGGTACTTCTTGACTGCCTGCGGTTCATTTGTGGCCTGTTGGGTATAGTCCTGAGATGGTTCCATTCTTTCCTCACTGGCAGATTGCAGAGGGTAGTATCAGGCATTTTTTCCTCTGATGCCTACTCCCTGCCTTGTGGGGTTCCGCAGGGTTCAGTGTTGTCCCCCATGTTGTTTGTGGTGTATGTGCTTCCACTGGGAGACATTGTAAGATGGTACGGACTGAGTTTTCACTGTTATGCAGATGATACTCAGCTGTATCTGTCTTTTGTGCCTGACCAGGATAGTGCACTCCCAGTTTTTTATAACTGTCTTGCTGAAATCCAAGACTGGATGAATTCCAGCAGGCTGAGATTGAATCCTGACAAGACGGATGTATTGGTGGTGGACCCGGGTCGCCGGATAGAGGGGTCAGTTACTAGGCGGTCATCCGGGCTTTGGCTTGGGGGCTCCCAGCTCCTGACCTCTGAATGGGTGTGGAATCTGGAGGTGATATTTGACTTCGGGCTGACACTTCATTCTCAGATGTCTGCCATGGTCAAATCGTCTTTCTACCACCTGAGGAACATTGCCCAGATTAAGCACCTTGTTCCGTCTGGCGACCTTCCAACCTTGGTCCACGCTTTTGTGAACTCGCGCCTTGACTACTGTAACTCCTTGCATCTAGGGCTTCCAGGGGTTGATATCCACTGCTTGCAGCTAGTGCAGTATGCTGCTGCCAGGTTACTGTCTGGGTCAACTTGATCCAGTCATATTTCACCTGTGCTGCGCGCTCTGCACTGGCTGCCTGTTCAGTGGCGGATCACCTCTAAAGTTGGCTTACTGACTTTTAGAGCCCTGCACATTCTGGGTCCGAGTTACCTACAAGAACTTCTGACTCCCTACTGCCCCCTCAGACCCCTTTGCTCAACCGACGAGGGATTGCTAGAGATTCCCAGGGTGTGTTTGAAGACCTCGGGAGCTCAGCCTTTTGCCTTTGCCACCCCTTCCCTGCGGAATTCTCTGCCTCGTCAGATACGAGAGTGCCAGACAGTGGAGAGCTTTAAAATTGCTTTAAAAACCTATTTATTTGCTTGTGCTTTCCCTGATTTTTAATATATATAATTGTATATTTTAGGTTTTTAATTGTTGCATTAATTCAGTGAATGTCTGTAATTAGAAATGTACAGTGCTTTGATAGTTTTGATATTGTGCTTTATAAATAAAATTTATTATTATTATTATATAGGCCACCCCACACCACACACATGCAAGTCCCACATGCCTGACTGTACTGCCCACCACACCACACACATGCATGTCCCACATGCCTGACTGTACTGCCCACCCCCACACCACACACATGCATGTCCCACATGCCTGACTGTACTGCCCACCCCCACACCACACACATGCATGTCCCACATGCCTGACTGTACTGCCCACCCCCACACCACATACATGCGAGTCCCACATGCCTGACTGTACTGCCCACCCCCACACCACACATATGCATGTCCCACATGCCTGACTGTACTATCTACCCCTGAACCACACACATGCAAGTCCCACATGCCTGACTGTACTGCCCACCCCCACACCACACACATGCATGTCCCACATGCCTAACTGTACTATCCACTCCCGAACCACACACATGCAAGTCCCACATGCCTGACTGTACTATCCACCTCCACACCACACACATTCAAGTCCCACATGCCTGACTGCACTGCCCACTCTCACACTACACACATGCAAATCCCACAAGCCTGACTGTACTACCCACACCCCCACCATACACATGCAAGTCCCATATGCCTGACTGTACTGCCCCCCCACACCACACACATGCATGTCCCACATGCCTAACTGTACTTTCCACCCCCGAACCACACACATGCAAGTCCCACATGCCTGACTGTACTATCCACCTTCACACCACACACATTCAAGTCCCACATGCCTGACTGCACTGCCCAGTCTCACACTACACACATGCAAATCCCACATGCCTGACTGTACTGCCCACACCCCCACCATACACATGCAAGTCCCATATGCCTGACTGTACTGCCCACTCCCACACTACACATATTCAAGTCCCACATGCCTGACTGTACTGCCCACTCCCACACTCACACATTCAAGTCCCACATGCCTGACTGTACAGCCCACCACCACACCATACAATGCAGGTCTCATTGCTGAATTGTACTGTCCAGGTCTCACTACTCTCACTGGTACCAGCTATATGCACTCCACTTTTAGCTCCCTACATGTAACAAAATCTGGCCAGAGCCTGCATGGCTGAAGCTGACAGGGTTCGTCAACTCCGGAATGCTGCTGGCTGTCTGCCATGTTCAATATGGCTGCTGGTGCTTACTGCACATGTGAAAGTTCTCGCACATGTGCAGATAGCTGCAGTGGCCATATTGGACATGGCAGACAGCCAACGACAGAGACTGCCCTGCCCAAGATTGCCAGCCACCAGAATTATCTGTGCATGCAAGAGTTCTCTGCTTGTGTAGATAGCACCAGTGGCCATATTGAACACGGTAGACAGTGACATGTTCTGGCCACCAACAAATTAGTGCAGTAGGAATGCATTCTCCTCCACTACCGGAACTCCAAAGAAAAAGGAGCAGACGGTATCCGGTCAGCTTCTTTTTCTCTACGATCTCAAAATGGCTGTGGGGCTCCACCCACTGCAGCCATAAAAATTATTGGGTTCCCAGTCATGTTATCAGTGTAGGCCCATAGTCTGTTGCTGAACAGGATTTTGCGGTGGTGCACTTATTTTAAACACGTTATTTAACTGTAAGCAACCCTGAAGTAAAATAAACCCCAACTGTATTTGTATTGCTGGATTCCTGGCTGTATAACATAGTCATCTAAATAGTTTTCCAGTTTAACTAATACAACAAATTGGTGGTGCTGCAGGGACAAGCACTGAATTACTCACAGATGCCCAGTCTAATGGGATCTCCTTTGGTTCCCATGGCATAGTGGCACAACAGCCATAAGTCCCTCCTTGACTGGTTTAATTTATCTTTCGATACAGGCCTCTGTGGTAATATGCAAGCATATAAACATACAAAGAAGCCAGCAGGATAAGGCCATTTGGTCTATCTAGTCTGCTTGTATTGCAGGGTTCACAGCTTAAGCTACTGAGGCTGCTTCCCCCCAAACCTCCCATTCTTTCCATCTGCCCTACTCATGACCCTTACCTCCCTCATATTTATCCCAGCCTCTCTTCAAGCTGCCCACCATCTTCAACTAGACCACCTCATCCAGTAGCACATTCCAGCAGGCAACCACCCTCTCCGTGAAGAAGTGCCTCCTACTCTCCCTCCTAAACTGCTTAATCTGATTCAAGGTCAGTTGGCATTCATCTGTATCCCCCTCCCCAGCTTATGCCTGAAAGTAGGCAGGATTTGTCTAGTGCACTTACCCGGTCAACAAAAACTAAATAAATAAATAAACATCCTTCCCCCAGCTTAAGACTGTATCACCTTGTGTTATGGCTACCACTTAGCCTAAACAGACCATCCTTATCCACCCTATTTATACCTTTCAAGTAATTGAAGGTCACAGTCATGTCCCTTCTCTCCCTTCTTTCCTCTAGGGAGTACATGTTCAGTACCCTCAACTGTTCCTCGTATGCTTTACCCTGCTTGCCAGTGATCTTCTTTGTTGCCCTCCTCTGGACTGTCTACAGCAGTCTATTGTCCTTCTTGGGGTGTGGGCACCAGTACCATACTCCATACTCTAGATGTGGCCTCACCAGTCACCACAGGCTCTTTCAGTTCAGAGGGAGAAGGCTGAAAGACAAGCTGAGGGTTTACAGCAAGAGATGGAAAAGGAGTATGAGTCTATTTTAGGTTTCTTTTATTTTTTACGCTGGAGCAAAGGGAGTATTAGGAGGATATGGAAAGGGAAGCCTTTAGAAAGCTATTAGAGGGTTAGTAAAGCAACCCAAGGGGTGTCTAACCTGAAAAATAAATTTGGGCTCAGTTGCCTGGTGTATTAATGTTTTAATGTGAGAATGGCTTAGTTGGTAACACATCCTCCTGTGGGCCAGAATATTGGCGTTCTAGTCCCACACCCAGACTGGGATAATACCATAAACAACACCCAAGTGCAGTACTAGGCAGATGCTGTACTGACATGGGTGTGCTGTTCTTCGGATGCGACGTCAAATCAATGTCCCTTCTATTCATCTCTGGTGCTGTCCTGGTTGGTGTTCAGGTGGCAGTAAAAGAACCCAAGGAACTTTTCACAAGAGTAGGGAATTTTATTTAGAAAAATTATAAGTCAAATGAACATCAGAAATACATAATCATGTCTGTTGATGAACACAGAACAAAAACTTCAACAATGTTCACAAAATATCATGTAAAAGAAAGCACTAATCTCCTGTACATGCTAATTAGTGACTCAAACATATGTTTGGGCAAATGTCTCCACTAGTTTTCCAGTGCTAACGTTGGAACTCCTTTTGCCTTTGTATTATATATAAGGCAGATGTCACTGTTAATTTTCTCTATTAAGCCTGTAATAGAAATATATTTTTTTTTGTAAGATAAACTGGCATCGAACTTGCCAAATGGTCTATTTTATAACAGCCAACAATACCCAAAGTGTACCAGGATAGAATTTGTCCATACACCGACACTTTGTAAGTAATAGAAAACTGAGGGAGTGCCCAACAATATGTAAGGGAAGGCAAAAAGGAAGACATATATGAACATTCAAAAAATAAATGATTCATTGTTTCTAATTTTTGTACACATTGGTCTGTCAGACAAAATCTTTCTTGAATTGCTTTGTGGTGGTGCTTGCTATGAACATTTGGGGCCCAATTCTCAAACAGGGCTGCGTCTGTCGCAAGCTGCGGCAAACAGCAGCTTGCGCGGATGGCCCCTGTGCCAGGGACCCTGCACCCAATTCAGGTATGGGACATGTCCTGGAGCCTAAGTCCTTACATGCGCAGCACCCCATGCATTTAACACATGGCGCAATGATGGGGTGCCACAAGCCGATTGCGGCAGCATGGCTGGTACCCCTATGCCGGAAGTACCCCAATGCAGGCCAACTGACCCTCCCAGTGGTGATCCAGGCCCCACCAAACATATAGTGCCAACCCCATCCCCAGATAGAGCAGGGGACCAGCATAGCCCTCACACACTTCCATGAGTGGTTCCTGACTGACGAATGTGCAGTGGACTGTTCTGTGTCACGCTAATATTAGCGTGCACACTGTAAGTCTGCTGCACATTCTGGCTGTCAGGACCACTGCAGAGGTGTGTGGAGGGCTCTGTTGGTCCCCTGCCTTTCTGGGATGGGGTGGCACTTCCTGTTGGGGGTGGGGGGCAATTATCTAACATGTAGGAGGCACTAGCAGTAAATGTACTGGGACAGCATCAGGGTTTGGGGTGGGAGGGACAGTACTAACATATGTACCATGGACTGCATAGGGATGGGTGTGTGTGTGTAATACAATGGGCTTGACATGGGCTCTGGCACCACTGAAGGACTGCGGCATAGTGCCACATACAGGGATTAGCCAGCAGAGCATATTATAAGTCCCAGACCAGCCCCTATCTGGTCTAAGGGTACTTAGAATTCTGCCTTCAGAGTGCAGTTTGTGAATCCCATTCCCGGGCTGTGGCAGCTTGCGTCTGCCACAGTGCCTCTTGCACCTTGTTGCAGCCCATCTCTGGGTACAGGGACAGTGCAAGCCCCATTTGGGGCAGGCGGCCTGCGGTTGTCTCAGACCACCTTTGTGAATTGCATGGAGCCAGCCCTGGATGCAAGTTACACCTTGCACCATATCTGTTTGGTGCAAGCACCTTGAGTCAGATGCAGGGTTTTGAGAATCGAGCCTCTAGTTTATTATGGCAACACAGCCACAATGTGTCCCACATTTTCTGTGGGATTCTAGATTCTGTGAGTTGATTTAATAAATATTTCTCATCAGTTCCATTCTGGAAAATAAAACAAGGAGATAGAAGAAATGAGAGTTAAGAAGTGATTTGTACATCTCTTTCCTAGAGTTCTGTGGGTGATCCTAAATAAGTACTTTCCACCTTTATATCTTTAAAAAAAAATTATATAAGAAGCGCACAGAGACACGCACATCTGTGCATGTCTGCTGTGTCTGCTGGTTCTGCTGGGTAGCTCGAGGAAACTCTGTACCAGGTAATAGATTTGTCCAGGAGTACCTGCTATAGCCCAAATATGGATATTAATGTAGGCTTTCTAACCTTACAATCTGGTGAGATAGCAATGCTCTTTATACTGTGTAATAAATTCTGTCCAGAGATTCAGTCAGGATTTGATGGTTTAAAATGTGAGGAATGTTTTCAGATACAGACTCTAAAAGATAAGATCAAAGAACTTGAACAAAAAATAAGTAAGCTTTAAAATGAAAGTGAACATAATAATATTAATACTTTATTTACATTAGGTTTAACCAATACTATGAATCAACCCAATATACCCAAAATTGAGTGTCACAAAAGGGCAAGAGAGCTAGATGGCGGTACAGAAGAAGAATGGAGTCCAGTATGAAATAAAAATAAGTGTAAGAAAGGTAGAAGATGTATAGAATTTTCTATACTGGTACAGAATAGATTTACACCCCTAGCACTAGAAAGCGATGAATCTGCTGAGGTAATAGATAACAACAAGCTAATTCACCAAGATGAAACTAGTGAACATGCAAATAAATCTTTTTTTGCCCCAGGTAAATGAGCCTGACATAAATCCAACTTCTTCTACACCACTAGCTGCAGCAGGACCTTCCTCTAACCAATTCCATGGCCTCCTGATTTTACCATCTATTTAAAACTCAAACAATAACCCAGATGTTTCTAATGATCATAAAATACAAGTTATAGTCATGGGAGATTCCATCATAAGGTATATGGATAGTTACATCTGTAAAAGGGACAAAATAGATATGATGTGCATAAGCTACAGGGGTGCCTGGATCCGAGACATAGAAATCAATTGCCCGTAACATTGTTAAAAATTCTGGTAAAAATCCTCTGGTAATAGTCCATGTAGGACTAATGATATTATGAAATTTACTATTGATAACATCAAAGATGACTTTGTTAAACTTGCTGACAAATGAGACAAAATGACTGCAATTATGCATCTCAGAAATCCTCCCAGTACCAAAAACAAATAGGGCGCACCAAATTAAAATCAAGCAAATAAATGAATGGCTTTGTATATGGTGTCTCCAAAATAAAATACACTGTATTACCCATTGGGAGAGATTTGATGGAGACAACAGTCCATTTTGCTGGGATGGACTCCATCTAAATAGAAAAGGTGCAGGAGTACTGGGACGCGCCATTACAAAAACTATTGAAAACACTTCAAACTGATTACTAGGGGGAAAATAAGGAAGACCTTTATCAAATCTACTCATGAAGAAGGCTCTTACACACTTCTAGCAACCAATGCCAGAAGTCTGACAGTATCAAAACTTTCAGAATTGACTAAAATACTAATAGATAAAGCAATTGATATTGTGGCAATAATTGAAACTTGGTGGGATGATACATCTGCCTGGTACACCAAATGTTCAGGATTATACTACTTTTAATAAAAACAGAAACAGGAAAAAAGGGAGGTGTGTGTTTGTTTTTGTGTCTAACAAAATTAGTGCAACAGAATACATCCCAAAAAATATCCAGCAGAGCTAGAAGGTATATATGTTAAAGTGAAACCTCGTAATGGCAAAAGTTTTATAATAGCTAACTATTATAAACCCCCATCTGCAGATTTACATCATGATCAATTATTAATATCAGAAATCGAGCAGGTAGCCTCTGAATCAGATGTAATAGTAGTTGGAGACTTTAATCTACCTGGAATTAATTGGGAAAAACTCACTACAAATGCCACTCTTGAAGGTCTATTTTTGGACTCATTCATAAATGCAGGGCTGGAACAAATGATTCATAAAGCCACTAGGGGACCCAATATCTTAGACCTGGTATTAACAAATCTGGCATCGGATATTTCAAACCCTGCAATTACCAGTCCTATTGGTAATAGTGACCATAATACTATAACCTTCAATATCAATAAGCAGAAACATTGTCAAAGTAAGGTATGCTATGATTATAATTACAATGGAGCTGAGTATACTAAAATTAATAAAGTAATCTTGGGATATAATTTTGAGACATTGTTTAAGGACTTGAGCATTGAACAATGCTGGATTCTATTTAAATCTATTATCATAGAACTAGAACACTTGTATGTTCCTTATTAAAAAAAACACACAGCCAAAAGGGGAAAATCCCACTCTGGTTAACCAAAGTGGTCAAAAATCAAGTTTCTAATAAAGAAAAAGCTTATATGAGAATGAAAAACAATCAGACTTCATCAAATATTGCCAAATATAAGTTTGAATTAAAAAACATAAAATATAATTAGAAGGATAGAATAAAGGTTGATTTCAAACTGGCAATAACAAAAAATCCAAAAGCTTTCTTTTCATTTATAAACAACAAGGCTTTGATTCAATTACCTTACTTGATAATGATAATGAACTAACTGACTCACTGGATATAGGTAATAAAATGAACACATTTTTTGGATCAGTGTTCAATACTGACCCTAGGGTTGATTTCCCAAATACAGGAAATTTTTACCTTGACCAAATAACAACAGATGAAATAGTTGGAACATTTAAGAAATGGGGCAGATTCTGCAGTAGGGCCTGATGGCATGAGCCCTAAACTAATTAAAACACAATCTCTTCCATTGTCTTCCCCTTAAACTACTATTCAACAAATCATTAATTTCAGGTAGTATAGCTTCCAACTGGAACAAGCAATAGTTGTCCCCATCTATAAAAAGAAGGGAAATAGGAATGGGACTGAAAACTATAGACCGATTAGTCTTATGTCAGTGGTGTGTAAGGCAATGGAAAAGTTCCTTAAAAATAGAACCGACTGTCAGATGGAAAAAAAAATCAAGTCAGGGATTATAAAGAGCATGGAATTGTTAAGGGAAGGTCTTGCACTAACAATTTAATCACTTTCTATGAACCTATTAGTAGTTCATTGGATAAGGATATACCAGTTGTCATAATATATTTGGACTTCAAAAAGGCCTTCAACAAGGTCTCGCATCACATTTTGATAAAAAAAAATGGCTAATATCAAATTGGATCAGCATACCATAGGTTGGATAGCCAATTGGTTAACTGACAGAAAACAGGTTGATAAAATACATAATGTGTTATCATACCCTATCCAAGTATTAAGCGAAGTGCCACAGGGATCCGTTCTGGGCCCAGTGCTGTTTGGTATATATATATATATATATATATATATATATATATATATATTATTAGTACTTATGTGTTGTACTGCTATACTGTGTATTTTGGTTTGTCTTACTGTGACAAGGTACTTTTGTAAATGAGCCTATGGCTCAAAGGTTTTCCAAACTGCTGTTTAAATAAAATGAAAAAAAAATAAAAATAAATCTTTACCTCCACTTTTTATAGGCCAATGCATAACTAAGTGTTTAACCAGATTCAGTCTACTCCCCCACAATAATTTAAAGAATAGGTTATACATTTGAGATTCTAACTTTAGTGGTAAGGGAAAAATATAGTATAAGTTAAAAAAAAAATAGGAATTATGAAAGTTTTCAGCATATATATTCTTTTCTTTCTTGTCATAGGCCACGATTTCCATCTGTTAATTTTGGAATCTGCAATTTAAATTTTATCAGTCCAGTTTTGGAACACTGAGACAGGATTTCCAAATTTGATTCCTAATATCAGTAATGGTTCTTGTTTGATCTGTATCCTAGCTACAGTGGCAGTTATAGAAAAGGTTTGCAGTACTGAGGTATACCTAGGTATACTGAGGCAGAATGAGGCTGGGTCTCATTACAGTCGATGCAAATGACCTCAGTGGTACCTTGAGGTAGGAAACTTTTCAACAACTACCTCTGTATATGGGAAACCTGGTCATCAGGGTGCACAGAAATTGTCATCCCTGTACTTTATTTTTATTAAGGGATGAGACAGATACTGAAGAAAAAGTCTAGATTACTTCCAGGGCTCTTTCACCTGACTTTATGGTCTGCTACTAAGAAGCTGACATCATCTGCATATGCTAAAACAGTGGCAAACGGAGGCCCGATAGTCCCTATTATATAGGCTATACGCACATCTGCATTTAATTTTCTGAGCAGTGGGTCAATCAAGAAAACATATAACAAGAGGCTCAGTGGACAACCCTGACGGGCTCCTCTCTTAAGTCAGATATGTGCCCCTAATATACCGTTAACCACTGGGTATACTGGGTCTGATCTATATACAGTAGGTGCTGTATTCACTTAATGAAAACTTGTGTTATTCCATATCTGTGTAGGACATTGAAAATATATTCATGAGTTACAGAATCAAATGCTTTGCTTGATCCAAACTGAGAACATCACCCATAGTAGAGGGACATTTGTAAACCTCTCTTTGCAAGATTAAATTATCTAACATAGTTCTATGGGATGCATAGGTTTTGTAGAGAAAATTAGGTTTGCGCTGCTTGCTCTAGTCTATTACTTAGGATTTTACACAATATTTTCCAGTACGAATTTATTAGACTAATAGATCTCCAGTTGGTTATCTCTGATTTTTCATCTTTTTTGTGTAGATAAATTAATAGATTATCTGACAAATACGGTGGGAGAATCATATCTCCATTCAAGATTTCATTAAAAATAATTTCCAAGTAATCTACTGTATAAGAGTCTCTAGCATCTTTTTATAAAATTTCCCTGAAAGACCATTAGGTCCAGGAACTGTACCTGCTTTCAAATGGGATACGACTGCACTGATTTCTGCTTGTGTGACTGGCCTACCCATTTGTTGCTGTACCATTACAGACAAGGCAGGTAGTGACAAATTCGAAGAACACATGAACATATGGAATTGCCAGCAGAAAAAGACTCACAGATCTATCAAGTCTGCCTGATTGTGCAGCTCTCAGTTTAATACCACTGCAGTTGCCCCCCCATCCAATCCCCTCCCTCCATTCCTTCTCCCAGTCCTTTCCCCCATTGTGTTCTTGTCTGAACTAACCCTGCTCCTGGCTCTATCCCAACCCCGCTTAAAGCTATCCACTGTCCTCAGTTCGATTGACTCCTCCGGCAGTACGTTCCATCTCACCACCACTCTCTCTGTGAAGTAGTGCCTCCTCATTTCCCTCCTGAACCTAACCCCCTTCCAACTTCAGACTGTGCCCCCTAGTGACCCTACCCCCCTTTAAGTGGAACAGTCCTCCCTCTCTGACTTTGTTTATGCCTTTCAAGTACTTAAAAGTCTCTATCATGTCCCCACTTTCCCATCTCTCCTCCAGTGAGTACATGTTGAGTTCCCTCAATCTTTCTTCATAAGGCATCTCCCCTATCCCCATGATCATTTTTTAGCCCTACGCTGCACCCCCTCCAGTAATCTCACATTCTTCTTGATGTATGGGCATCAGTACTGCACACAGTAGTCCAAGTGCAGCCTTACCAGTGATCTATACAAGGACAGGATGACCTCCTCCTTTCTAAAGGTGATCCTGCTACAATGCACCCCAGCATCTGATTTGTCCTTGCTGCTGCCCTCCTACACTGTGTTATACCTTCATGTCCCTGTGACTAGCACCCCAGGTCCCTCTACTCTCTGAAGCTGCTACCTGCACTCCCCAGCCAGTAACTGGTCCTGGGATTTCTGGCTCTGAGGTGTATGACCTTACACTTCTAGCATTAAACCCCAACTTCCACCCTTTAACCAGTGTCTGAGTTTGGCCAGATCTTCCTGAGTGCCTGCCTCCCTTCCTCGTTGTCCACTTTTGCACAAATCTAAGTGTCATCGGTGACCAGGCTGCTCTTACCCTTGACCCCTCTGCAATGTCTTCAATGAAGACATTGAACAAAACAGGGCTCCAACACTTCTTCTAAAGTAGAAGAGACTGGTAAGGGAGACCAAATAGTGATTCCATGTGGAAGGCTACTATGAATGACATTTCTAAGTTTTATTTCTCATAACACCAGATCCTGTTTTTAATTGTGCCATGTATTTTTTCTACCTGCTGATTACAGCCATCACAGGGTTCACATTTCATGTCCTCCGTTGGGTGCCAAATTTTTGTTCCATGAACAGGGTGTTGGCTCTATTATACTGAACTTCAGACATGTCTTTCTTGATTTTGCCAATTTGTGTTGAATAGCCAAAACCTGTTTCTACAGTGTGGGAGGTCAACCTCTATAACTGATTTCGCAGCTCTAAGCAATTGCAAGTATTTCTGTAAACATGTTGACTTTGCAGCAGTGTCTAATCTCAGTTTTGGTCTCTTGCCACCAATATAAAGGGTTCACATATAATTCAAACATTGATTTCCTGGCTTATAATAATTCTTGAAGTTCCAGCCAACAACCAGGATCATCCAACAGGGAGACATTCAGCTTCCAAATATTGTGAGTAACTGGTTTGTTGGGAGAAACTCCAAGGTACAGGTATATTGCAATTAAGTTATGATCAGTGGTTTCTATAGGAATGGTAACATATGATGAGCATGGTAATCAGTCAGACATAAAGAAATAATCAATATGTGTGGAAAGAAGACCTTTATAGAAAGTATGGTCTAGAGGGCTTTTCCCTGAAGGTGGAGCTATCTCTCAATCTACCCATTTTATACATGGGCCCAGATATTCAAAAGGAATGCGCCATGCGCAACAGAGATGTGCCAGCACAAGTACGAAAATGCGCCATTGTGCGATATTCAGCAGGAGGCAGCTGCGCCGCTCAAGTTGCAATGCACAAGAGCGCAATGGTAATGAATGCATGTACAACCATAGGGGAAGGAACCATGAATAAATGGCGAGTGGATATTCAACAGCATGCGCCATGCGCAATAGGGGAGCTAGCGGAATTTAAAGGATAGCGAAATGATCCAAGATAAAAGGAACAAGAGAGAGGCGCAAGAACGCTACAGGGAAGCTAGAGGTGGGAGTGAGCTGACTGCAAACACAAACAGGGTAGCAGTGAGTGGGACTGTGAAGGAGCAGACAGGGCACACCTGTGAACACACAGGAACAGGACAGGAGTGGGAGCCTGAGTCACTTGTGCAGGACAGACAGGGTAGTGCCACGGTGTAGTGAGGGCAGTGGCAGTAGGCAGGACAGCCAAAGGCCGGAGGTGTACCCGTGCAGGGGAGCATCACAGAGGACAGCGGGGGGAATGGGATAACAGCTGCCGGGGGAAGGAACACCAGCCAGGTACATGGCCAGTGCCACCTTCCACATGGAGGCGGTAATGAGGGGTGTGAGAAGGCAGGCAGCAGGGGGGGCGCAGCCGTGGAAAGGCCCATCGGTGGTATGCCCCCAACAGGTGGTACCGAGCCCGCACCACCTTCAAGCACTACACCGACACAGAGATTGTGGGCCAGTACCGCCTGAACTGGGCAATCCTGAGATGGCTCTGTGAGCTGTGCAGTGATGAGATGCAGGCACCCACACGACGGAGCAATGCTCTGTCAGTAGAAAGAAAGGTGACAGCTGTCATGTGCCTGCTTGCCACGGGTACCTTCCAGAGACCAACAGGGGACACAACAGGCATAACCCAGTCGGCCACATCACACCTACTCACACAATTCCTCAGCGCACTGCTGCCACATGCTGCGAAGTACACCCATTTCCCCAGGACACAGGCAGTGTACAGCACAATACAAGAGTTCCACAGGATAGCACGATCCCTGGCATGCTCGGGCCATTGACTGCACCCATGTGGCCATCTGCACACCACCTGGCGGATGGTGTTGCATACATCAACCGGAAGGGTTTGCCAGCATCAACTGCCAGGTGGTGTGCGATGCCAGGGGGTGCATAACCAATGTCTGTGCCATGCACCCTGAGGGAGCACATGATGCCCTCATCTGGCACCAGTCTACACTGCGCCACAGGTTCGAGAGTGAGGACATCCCCACTGGCCACCTAGGGGGTGAGTATGCACATCACGCAGGATGACATGGGCAGATGTGGGGGGGCATAGTCAGAGGTGCCATGGGTACCGGCCTTGACAGCCCATGGCAGAGCAATGCAGGCCACCATACTAATGTCCACCCTCTACACACAGGTGACAGTTGATACCCACTCCGTCCCTGGCTGCTCACACCATACCAGTGCCCCGTGACCCCATTGTAGCAATGGTACAATGAGGCACATGCCACCACACGTAATGTCATCGAGTGGGTGTTCGGGATGGTGAAGTCACGTTTCTGGTGCCTGGACACATCTGGCGGTGCCCTACAGTACAGCCCCTCTAAGGCCTGCGGGCTATTCCTGGCCTGTTGCATCCTGTACAACATGGCCAAAGACTGTGGGATAGCCATAGAGGTCGAAGAGGGGGACAGTGATGGGTATGATGAGGATGCTGGTCCAGATGGTGATGGGCAGCCGCCCCCTGGGTGAAGGGAACCTCGCCTGATCGGGATGGCGCAACTGCACTGGGACACCATCACAGAGGAGCACTTCGGCCAACACAGGTAGGTCATGGGGCCATGTGCAACCACAAATGACAAGGGCACAACCCACAGACAGGCATGGATTTAACTCCAGAGGTGGATGGCGGCAAGTGAATGGGTCTGAGCATGGAACCACACTGCCATCAGGGATGGGCAAGGCCAAACACGACACATGCTCACACACACACACACACGCACACACACACACACACACACACACCACAAAACATACACAAGGGGTAGAAGGCACACCAACCTGACTGCAACCCCTAGCAACTCACAGGTCCACACTCAACCATGCCCAGTGGCCATCACTGTGAGTGTCTCAGATGCTGGGCACCATTGCACACTGGCAGGCAGCACAATGCAGGCATCATCATGCACACACCACAGTGGCCAGCAGCCAGGAGGGTGTGCACATGGACCGTGTGTGTGCAGGGCCAGGTACCCCACCCGTGCATTGCATGGTGCACAACACACTGCATGCAAGGCAGCGGCAGACAGTGGCCTTGGTGGGAGTCAGGTCAGTCACATGGCACAATGCCATGGCCACCATGGATGCATGGGCACCTCCACCAAGACCTGCCAGCCATGCCAGGCTGACCATTGGCCTCATGGGGTGGCACTGACGGTCGCCCAGGGGTGATGCTGTGGGAATGCAACCGTGTTCACGCAGGGGTCTGCAGCTCACTGAATATGTCCACGCCAGGTGTGCTCGGTATGCCCACAGCTGAACCCGGTGTTGACATGGAAGGCGTCGCACAACGTCGGGAACAGGGGGTGGACGTGACACTGTGTGGTGTCTGCGGCGCATGGGCAACGAACTGGGTGCCCAAAGTGACCATGACAGCAGTGATTACACATGTCTGCCTGTCAATGGCAGCGTCACATCCTCCTGCTGCCAGGCCATCTCTGCCAGGAGCAGACCATGGTCCCTCCGCGCCACTCCTCTGCCTGGCGCAGAACCGCACTGAGTGCATCTCCACCGCCATCACAAGCCACAACTGCTGATCCACTGAAGCCTGGAGTAGGAAGCTGTGCTCATCAAAGAGGTCATCCGCCTGATTGGCATGCTGTCCCTCATGGTGTTCCTGGCCATGCCGGGCAGCACCACTTGAAGATGGGTGCTGCACACCAGAGCCATGCCGGGGCATGTCCACATGCAGTGCACTGACACCACCACCCGACACTGTCCCCCCTGTCACCATTGGCTGACTGCTGGCACTGCCCCTCCGGCCGCCGGTCGCCAGGGCTCACCGTTGCCACTGCAGCGGCCGCAACAGCCCCACCAGCCTGGATGCACACCAGTGCTGCCACACTGGGGCATATAGGCACAGGCTGGGACTGTGATGTCACGCAGGCCTCCACGGCGGCACCACACATGGCTAAGCCCGTGCCATTCCTGGCTGTTGGACCATCCTGCGTCCCACGCATATCACTGTCCGGGATGTGTGATGCATCATCATCGGTGCCTGATGTGGCACCAGTCCATGTCCCAGCATGCTGGAGTCTGTGGCCACTGTCACACTGGGACACAGGCAGGGCCTCATCCACACCGGCACCACCATCTTCAGTCCAGACAGACAGGCAGGTATACGGTGGTCCTGACCCTCGGACACCTGTGTAGGTGGATGGGCACTCCTCTGTGTCCAGGGCCTCGCCCACGGTGGACACACCCACCACCGCTGACCCTTGTAGATGCTCAGGAGCTGTAAGGGAACACAGTACCATTAATGTCTCCGCCCTACCCTGTGGCATTCCCCCCACCTCCCACACTGTGACAGCACAGGACCCACCATGCAGTGACGGGCTACCACCCATCTGGAAGCCACCACCTGGAAATCCTTCTATGGCACAACGCTGCATGCTGCCAGACATCCGCTCCTCCTGTGGCATCAGGCGTGGTACATCTGGCTGTCCACCACCGTTGCAGCACATGCTACCCTGATGGCAGCCACCTTGTCCTTAATTCTCCTCTTGTCCATGCCGACCTTCTTTTACATTCCTGCACTGACCGCTGGTGGCTGCCATGCTGGTTCATGGCATGCAACTTCACCCCATGTCACAGCTCGGGCCCGTGGTGTTCCCGCTGTCTGCTGAGCAGCAGTTCCCTGTCGAGGTAGGCCTTGAACAGGGCATCTGAGTCTGCCCTGGTGAAGTTGGGCCTCCTCTTTCTCCAACATCCCTGTTCCTTCTCTTCCTCATGTTCAGTCATTATAGAGCCTGTGGGAATGACAGGTGTTACCTTTCATTGTGCAGTCCCATGCATCTCCCACACACCACAGTCCACACTTCCAAACAGCATGCAACTCACCACAATAGACTGCAATACCAAACCAAACCAAACCAGCTTTATTTATATATCGCCTTTTAAATCCAAGGCACTGTACATACTGTAAAAACATATACACAATAATAAAAATGTTAGCAAACGTTAAAACATATCAACCATGACTAAGTAAAAGCTAAACTAAATAAATATGTTTTTAAACCAATCTTAAAGCTATCGATGGTTGGGCATTCTCTCAACCAATGAGGTAGAGAATTCCACTGGGTTGGTGCTGAAAAAGCAAAAGCACGGGATCCTGATGTCTTTAATTGAACCCTGGGACTCTCCAGTAATCCCTCGTTGGTGGAACGGAGAGGACGGAGGGGGCAGTAGGGAATCAGGAGATCTTTCAGGTAACCGGGTCCCTGATCATGTAGGGCTTTAAAGGTTAGTAAACCAACCTTAAAGGTGATCCGCCACTAAACAGGCAGCCAGTGCAGTTCGCGGAGCACAGGCGTAATATGACTGGTTCTAGAAGTCCCAGTCAAAAGCCTGGCTGCCACATTCTGCACCAGCTGCAGGCAGCGAATATCAACCCCAGGTAGCCCTAGGTAGAGGGAATTACAGTAATCAAGATGGGTAGTGACAAAGGCGTGGACCAGTGTTGGAAGATCACCCAGAGGAACCAGGTGTTTCACCCAGGCGATATTCCTGAGATGGTAAAAAGAGGATTTGATGACAGCTGACACCTGAGATTTTAGGGTCAGACCGTCATCAAAAATAATGCCCAGATTTTGTACCTGATCGGAGGTAGAGAGCATTATACCACCAAGTGACAAACCTGATGGTTGTCCAGCTCCCAAACCCGCTCCCGGACGGCCTCGGTCCACTACCAATACCTCAGTCTTATCCGGATTCAGTCTCAGCCAGCTGGAACTCATCCGAAGTCTGATCTCCGCAAGGCAGTTATTCAGCACAGAGAGTGCATCACCCTGACCGGGCAGAAAGGACAGATACAGCTGAGTATCATCTGCGTAGCAGTGAAAACCCAAACTGTATCACCTGATAATTTCTCCCAATGGCAGCATACAGTGCAAACAACATGGAGCTAAAATGGAGCCCTGCGGTACCCACAAGGCAAGGAGTTAGCACCAGAGGAATAAATTCCAGTGGCAACCTCTGTGACCTGTCCGTGAGGTAAGAATGAAACCATTTGAGGACTGTACCAGACAGCCCGCAAAACCCCGAGAGGTGCTCCAACAGCACACCATGGTCTACAGTGTCAAATGCAGCAGAGAGATCGAGAAGGACCAGAATGGTACATGCCTTTCAATCTTTAGCCATTAGAGGTCACTCAATACCGGACAAGGGCAGTCTCCGTTATGCTTCTTCCTAAAGCCAGACTGGAGAGTATCATAGACATTGTGAGGTATAAGATGATCATCCAATTGCAGCACAACCACCTTTTCAATAACCTTGCAACAAATGGCAGGTTAGAGATAGGCGGTAGTTAGCTAGACAATCTGGATCCAAGGAGGTTTTTTAAGGAGTGGTCGAACGACGCTTCTTGAGGGGGTCAGGAAAGACCCCCTCTCCAAAGACTTCAGACAATGTCAGCAAGGATTGGGCAGATAATTCTACTCATCCTACTAAAAGAGGTGTTGGGCCCAGATCCAAACTACAACTAGTTGGTCGCATTGTTTGGATGACCTTCACAATGTCACTGAACTCCAGTATGGAGTAAACTATGGCCAAGGCCCCTAGAATTCTGCGGCCGCAGAATTTTGCGCAGAATTTGTAATCTACTGCAGAACTTCTGCGGTGCCGCAGAATTCACTCTTCTTGTTGATTTTTTATTAATATTTCTGTTTTTCCATAGAATCTGGTTCCCTTCCCCTCTTTTCATATCCTAAACCCCTATATACTCAGAATGTGATGTTATCATTGCTACAACATCATACATTAGCTAATGAAATGGCTGCAATCTGCGACAGAAATGAACAGTCACTTATCTACCACAGCTCCCACTGCCAGAGACGGTGGCTGCACATCAGGCATGGTGATATTTGCTCAGCCTGCACTACAGCCTAATACAATTTTCAGTCTTACATTATTGCACTAGGGCCAACTTAAACAAAACCTTGTCAATAGCACAGACCTGTTAAGTCCATACCTCACTTTGTACAAACCGATTTGTGCCTTTAAGGTATAGAGATGCCATCTGAAATGAATAACTGGTAAAATGAATTCAACCGTCATTTTAAAGAAAAATAAAGTAATTATGCCCAGAAAAGTGGAATATAATAATGTGTAGACCTGTTGAAAGAATAGACCTGTTAAATAAATAATTGCACTGTACGCAGTTTTGCCAGGGTTATTGATTACATATTGTCATTGGTTGATAGAATCACCTAAAAGTTATGGAGAAGTGTTGTGTGCAGAGACAGCTGTTGGGCCAGAGGGTAGCATGCTGTGTTTCCGTGCCAGCAACTCAGGTTCAGAGATTAGCTCTGGGATCTGGCTGGGCAGCACAAGGATTGGTGGAACACATCTGAGCCTGGGAAGGTATGGTGCAGTGTTCTGTCATATGGTGGACACATTGTGCTGGTCTGGAGAGCTCTATCTCACAATCGGTTTACATGCATGTCATGGCCTGATGGTGTTACGCAGTGTGTCAGGGAAAGCAGATTGACATTAAAAATGAGTTTTGCAATAACTCCTCTATTCCATTTCTAATGGGACCTGTATAAATGAGGATGCAAGTTCATGAAAATTAAAAAATATACACACACACACACACACACACACACACACACATACAGTGTCTCTGTCTCTCTCACCACACACGCACACACATTTGTATGTATGTTACAGATTGCATATAAATATATAAGTGATACACAGTGGGAACCTCATGAGTGGTGTAGAAAGCACATACAAATATATAAGTGATAGACAGTGGAAACCTCATTAGGAGATAGATAGCATGCATATAGAAATAACTTGTTTATCACATATGATCCCCTCTGCATATGTCATTTATGCAACAGGCTAGGACCTTAAGGGAGAGACATTTGTTTTGCTTTTTTAGCATAAAATTATTTTTATAAGTCTGTTATTTTTTGAACTAGTGTTACTGTGCTTTCCACCATCCTGATTACTATACAAACTGCCATGAAAGTGAAGTCAGGATGACAAGCTGTCACTGTGATGTGGTAGTTTGTTAGTGCCGCAGAACTTCCGCAGAAATTACAAACCACTGCCGCAGAAGTTCTGCGGCAAATGGTAGTCTTGCTGCAGAACTTGGTCCCACTTTGCCGCAGAAAAGTAGGGGCCCTGACTATGGCCTCTGCAGCCCCATGTCGCTTTTATATAGTGCAAGGCATGCAAATGAGGCGAGGCGCAACTTTAAGTGGATGCTATTGCAGTAGCTGTGCCATGGAATTGCTGATGAGCTGATTTGCATATGCTGGCTGAATATCGCGCTGTTGCGCCTTGTGCAATTGTGTTGAGCGTGCTCAGGCAAAGGCGCAGCTCTGTGACGTGTGCAGTAGGCACTGCACGGTGCATGCCCAGGGTGCTGACGCCGACGTCTGCCACGTTGTTGATGTGCTGAGCATGGGAGGCAGTGCAGGGCACTGCCACCACTGTGCCAGTGGCACTAGTGTGCTGTTCACATGTATGGCACTCATGCCCTGGAGCACTGTAGACACCATGGTGCCACAGTGCAGTAGGCCACTACAGGGCATCACACACAGGCACCCAACTGTGCTACACACAGGAGTCCCAATCGTGCTCTGGGCGGTCCGCATGACAGACCCTTGACCCTACAGCGGACTTTTGCCTCCTAGGTGCCATACATCCACATGGGTGCACCCATCACACTATTTGGTGACAGCAAAGCTGAATGGAAGCACTGTACCACGAGCATCTGCATGTGGCGGACATGTGCCATAGAGTGCCAGTTTGTGATCCTAGGTGTAGTAGACATGGCAAGGAGGAGAGCAGCTTTGTGGAGCCCTCTGGAGCTGACCAATTTGGTGACCGTTGTAGAACCCCATGCTAGGGCCCTGTTTGGAGATGATCCCTTAGATAGGGCAAGGAGTGCTGTGTGGGAGGAGGTGGCAGAGGCACTGGAGGAGGCCACCAGGATCACCTGAAGTTCTGAGCAGTGTCACCACTGCTATGGGTACCTCCAGTGGAGGGACCCAGACAGGCTTGCCCATCTACGGGCACGTGCCAGGTGAGGTGCAGTGCCACGTCCAGGTAGGTGCTCCATCCATACACTGGTAGCATCCATCCGGGTATCACGGTGGGCATGTGTCCACCACACAGGGGGGCAGTCCAGTGTGGGCGGTGGTGGTGGTGGTGGGGTTGCAGCATGGCTGGGCTGTGTGGGATCGCACACACCAGAGGAGGCCTTTGCTACTGGTTTGTACTGATGTTTCCCTTTCCATGTTTGCACCCTAGGCCCTGAAGAGAGGTGCCAAGCCTAAGAGGCACAGGCACACCATGAAGAGGGGCTGCATGGCAACAGGCATGGGCTGCCGGGCCCATCCCGTATCAGCGCCCGGATCTTGCGGATGCAGGTGAGTGCCTTTCTTCCAGGATATTCTGTGCATGCTGTGTTGCGGGGTAGGTGTCGGGCATAGCCACCATCCATTGACACCACCGACGCGGCATGTCACACAGTACACTCAGCACTGTCCTGTGGCACTGCAGGTGGGTGTGCATCGCTGGTGGTCCATGCGGCACCGGTACATGGCTGTGCCACTGCCTTCACGCACCGCAACAGCCATGTCACTGTACAGCCACTGTGGTGCTGTGCAGGACTTGGGGGGTGTGTGCAGCAGTCCGCATGACTGTGTGTGCACCTGGGTAGGCAGGTCTTGTGGACACGATCACTGTGGGTGGCTGCACACCATCACAGGGCGTGGACCACGGCTGTATGCATGCACAATGGGTGGGCTGCAGGGGATGGACATTCACACATATTGACTCTGCTCCCTTGTCCTAGGTGGGCGGTGAATGATGGCCATTGAAAGGGCCATGCAGGAGCTCTTGCAGCTGGCCAGGGTGTCATTGAGATCCTCCAGCGCATGGAGCGGCACGGGGTCAGGAGGTGGAGGATGAGTAGGTGCCACAGAAGTGGAGAGTGGGGCAGATGATAGGCCCTCCATGCCCCTGGAATCACCCTACCCCCTGGACCACCCTCACACCCCTTCTTTCTTTCCATTTGTTCACCCCTGCCCATTACCCGCCCCACCTGGTATGTGGCCCTTTCCCCCATTGTACATAGTTGTATATAGTTATTTTCTCACTTATGTTCAATACATTTGTTTTGTTATGACAACTGTGGTGGTCTATGATTTGCAGCGAGCTACAGGTGCTCAGCTGCAGTGGTGTGCATGGCGTCCAGGGGTGGTGCAGGCATGGGCATGTGTGTGTCAGAAGGAACCGCCTATGGTGTGGGTGTGGGAATCAGTCACTGTCTGTGGTTTGTGTGTTGTTCCCTGTGCACTGGATGCCTGTGTGCAGTGGTCCATGGTGCATGCACTGTGTCCATGGCGTCCCTGTCAGACCGTCCATGGCCTGTGCAGCTGACACCCTTGCATGTCTGTGATATGCACGGTCTGCTGGCATGTCAGTGGTGGCTGTCCATGCTGGACACCCACTGTACCCGGCACAATGCCAGGTTGCCTCCTGTCACCGGTATGGTGCACATCTGCCTCGGGTGGCACTGTGGCCTCTGCTGTTGTTGTCCCCCCTCCATGCTGTTGCTTGTGTCTGTTGCAGGGGATGTGCTCCACTGTCTGTCACTTGTGCTCCGGCCGCATGCTGGTGGTGTACGGCTTCATGGTGCGTGTGCAGGGTGGCTGGTACACCTGTGCCATGGAGGGTGCTAGCTGGGGTATATGCTGCCAAGGCCACATGCCAGCGGGGTTTGTTGACCTGCTACTGTGTCCCTGTGTTGGTGTGCCCTTGGGTATGGGTGAGTGTTTGTCCATGCACTGTGTTGCATCCTGTGTGGCGCATGCTTCCATGAACCACTGTGGGAATCTGTGCTGGCTGTTGTGGCCAGTGCTGGGATGGGGTGTGTCCTTGGGAGGGTGTGCAGGGTGCTGTACCACTGGTGGTGGGGTCCGGGGCAGTCCCTGTCACATGTGGGGTACCTCGTGTGCCAATGCATGGTCAGTCTCTCAGCTGTACCTCGGGGGAGCCGTGCAGGGCAGCACTGTGTCTGCAGTTGTTGCGTCGGTGTCTTTTGCCACCCGCTGCAGGGTGCTCGTGGTGGGGCTGCCTTGCATGGCTCCATGGTGCACAGGGTTGCATTGTCACAGTGGGGGTGGTGGCATGCATGGGGTGTCCTGCACTGTTGGGTGCTGCTCCTGGGCAGGGTGTCTGGGGATCACTGTGCAGGGTGTGCTCTGCATTGGTGGGATGGTGTAGCATGGGGTGGTCGGTCCTCCTTGTGTGCCGGTCGCAGCTTGCCAGGGGGTGTGCTGGGGCACCATGCCCCGGCTGTGGGATTGTTGCTGGTGTCCATGGGCCAGTGGTTCTTCCAGCTCTCCTCAGGTTGTGTGGTTCATGGGGTGTGGGGGGCAATGTCTGTTCTGCTGTGTGCTCCTCTGCCCATATCTTCCATAGGTGGTGGACCCCTGCATCCTGTCTCTGCACATCCCTGATTGTGCTGATGCACTGCTACCCTGCTCCACTGTGCATCCCTGGTTGTGCTATTGCACATCAAACCTGCGCCACTGTGCATCCCTGGTTGCACCATGGCACAGTTGGCATGATATTCAGTTGTGTGGTGCAAGTGCATCTTGGCCTGTGCAGTGTTCGAATATCACGCGTGTTGCGCATAGGCGCACTGGACTTGTGCCTGCTGCTGCTATTGCGCTACTTTGTGGCGCAGTTTGAATATCTGGGCCCTTGTGTTTAAAAAATTAGAGTCACTATATAATTTATGGGTCATCCCTTATCCCCAAGGGAAAGAACACAATTAAAGTCCCCCCCAAATATTAGAGACCTGGTTGTGTAGAGGTATGGCTGAATTAGCTTAAGTAATTCTACATGTAAATATTTAGTCTGAGGGGTATATACATTAGTGAATCTAAATTTCTGTCCATTATAAGAAGTGCCCAGTAATAGAGCTCTACCTGGGGCCAGTTCTAATAGCCTTGTCACCATGATTCCCTGAATATTGAACAATATTCCTACCCCTGAACAAGGGTCCTCCCCTAGAGACCAGAAGGATGGCTTGCCAAACCATTTCCTAGAAGCCTGATATATTTTTTCTAATATTTTTTCCATGTACTATCTTATTCCTAGTTTTGTAATTACTATGCTGCACTTCTCCACTTCCCTCTCCCCCAGGACGCATCTGGAATCGAGCAGTAGTCTGTTCAGCATGCCTTCCTGGTAAAACTCTTAATTAATTAAATAAAAAATAATGGTCTGTAGTCTTGTGTCCTGTAAGAAATAAATATGATGTTTTAAATGACGTAGGATTGCCAATGTAGCATGTCTCTTCTTTGGACTTTTAATACTATTTGTATTCAAGGAAGCACAAGAAATGTTGCAAGCCATAACCATAGGCTAAGGTAGTTCATTAACAGTCTCATTTAGCTGGTGACTTAAATTTTGACTTCATCTTGCTGGATTGTCTGGAGTCACTGGAAGCAAGTTCTGTGTCTGTCATAGGGTCGGGTTGAGATGAAGCCACTGAGGCATCAGAATCTTTCTCCATGTTGGCCCACATTTTCCTTTAGGAAAGGACTGAAAATCTATTTTCTATGGTGACTTCTTTGATTTTCAAAAATTTAGAAGTGGGTACACCTGTGTTTGTCCTGCTCCTGGTTTTTATTCTGGAACTCCTTTGTTCCCAGGCAGCAGTCATGGGTGGAGGTCTGTCTGTCTCCTGAGATGTTGGAGAGTATGTATGTATGCACCTGTTCAATAACAGTTTGAGTGCCAGAGGAATTGTCTATACTGGTGGTTTCCATATTGGGCAGAGTCACTACTGCGAACTCCTTAGGGTCCCGATCTGCAGTTAGTGGTATTGGAGGAGGTGCAGGAGATGAGTATAACTGTGGAGTCTCTGGTGTAGTTTGGGTGTCTGCAGGATGGCTGTGACAAAATTTTGGGCAGCTGTAGGATGCGTTCTGAAGTCTCTTGTATCCTGGATTTAGATGGTCTAGTGGAGGCTTGATGTTGAGTCTGTGTGACCACATCTTCTTGATATTCCTGTTCAGTGGATGAATTATTGTGTGAGGACCATGGACAGTTTTTATAAGTGTGGTTTGTTTCATCACACAGGATGCAGCTGACTGGGTTGGGACAGTTTATATTCATGTGGCTAATTCCAGCACATAGGGAGCATTTTAACTGGTCACATGCACTATTCAGATGGGAATATGATCCACATCTAAAGCAGGATTTGGACTGTCCTGCATAGAATATAAAATCACGGTCTTGCCTGAGGTAGAAACACTTGGCAGATGTTGTATTGTGCCATTCATTTGTGGTTATCGTACTCGGATTAGTTATCCATCCACTCAGAGTTGTTCTGAGTCCATTATTGAGTCAGGTTGCACCAATACCATACATTTTGTTTTTAACCAGTAAATAATACCTGATATGGAAACCCCCTCATTCTTAAAGAGCACTGTAATGGTCTTGAAGGCAGGTCTAGTCAGCAGAATGGCTATGAAAGGTGACCAGATTAGGGTGTATTTGACTTCCTGGTACTGTTGTCAAAATGTTTCAAGTCCTGTAGCTGTTTTGAAGCTTGCATCAAAGTTCAGATCTCCAGATGTATGAATTAGAGCATATATTTCTGTGGCCAAAAAGCCTAAGTTCTCCTTCAAAAGTTTATGGCCTATATTCAGCCTGTCCACGTATGTTTCAAGGCCTCCCCTATATTTCAAGCGTAACACATTCCGTTGTTTTGCTGGTTAAGGTGAGGCATGGAATAATCCAGCATAAGTGTGGTTATTAGAATTCTGGTTCTGATTCTGTCTCTCAGAATTTCCTTGAGCAGGGGTAATAGCCGCATTAACCTATCTGATGACAGGTTGGGGGTGGGGTGGAAGTTGTGCATCTGCTTGTATGACAGCTGTAGAAGTAGAGGGTATACATTCCATATGTTCTCGAGCAGATTCTGTGGTAAATGCTGCCACACCTTGGTCTTGCATAACATTTGTCTCTGAAAGTAGCAACACTGGGTTTTGGGTAAGGCCAAAAGTAGTGGATAAGTCCAAAGAATCAATATCATCTTCTATAGTTCCAAGGTTAACAACCGCAACCAGTCCAGGAGAGAGCCAGTGATGTTGTTTGTCAGTTCTGACCAACCCTGTCTTTTGAAGAGCATCCACAATTGCTAAGCCTCAGCCTGAGACATTAGCATAGAAATTAGGTACAGGTGAAAGAGAGGGATTAGTTACATGTGAGATACCCAGTAAATCATTGTTTAGAGAAATCTCCCCAGGTATTTCCTCCTGAATCTTTGGAATAGCTTCAATCTCTGAACCTAGAAGTGGGGTCACATTATCGCATGCAGCCAATGTTGTCAGCACCATCTTTTGAACTTCTGAAGGGGTGTTTGAAATTAACAAACCACTGTTAGGCTGCCCGTCCCCCTGCAACTGATTCGGCTCCCTGTGAAGTTCCCCAGCACAGGTCACTATTCATGATCTCTTTTGTTGTTGGTCTTTGGGCAGTTTGTATAACTGTAGAAGTACTTAAAAAAATTGTACCTTCAGTGGTATTGATGCTTGTCTCCTCAGTTTGTGAGCACAGAGGGATGTTGGGTTGCTCCACAGCTGTCATGCTTTCTTTCAGCTCCATGCTGCTTGAAGGTTCATTCTATTTGTTGCCGTAATGTTGTTCCTCAAATGCCAGTAAGTTTAATAGATGGGCTCGTCTCCATAGGTATTCAACCTTGCTTCAAGCTCCGATGTACATTTCTTTGGGCCCAGCTTTGAAGTTCATCTCAGCATCTTTGCTTCATACTGCACATTCTTCTCCTGTATTTGAAATTCCAACATGAACTACTTCCTCGGTATACAGGGTGGGGAGGGAAACCGACTCCTCTACCCAGGATGCCATCGATCTGTCTCCACCAGCAGTCCACTCAGACAGGAACTCCACAGTGTCACCTCTTGAAAAGAGATGGGGAATTTTTATTAAAGTTGGAAAGGAACATACAATCAAAAAATGTACAAAACCTAAAGCAATTTATACAAATCAATATACAGATACCAAATGTCAAAATAAAACCAAACAGTGTTAAGTCACACAATAATTTTAACTAAACCATATGTTTAAACACAATTATATAATTTATAGGTATATTTGTATAACACAAATCCTAAATTATTTATTCTATATCATGCTTAAATATGATGGGCATATATACTTACTATACATACTCATTTTACTTATATCTATTAAAACCAATCAATAGAGGCCCATCTTCCTTGAAAGGTTGTTGACTGGATTGAATTATAATCTTGCAACCTGATGTCTTTAATTGCTGTTTCTATCATAAAAAACAACTCGTCAGAAGTAAAATGTAGTTGTTGAATAGTCAATCTGCACCGGACAAACCATATGTAAAATTTAAAACAAACAAGAAATAACCATAGTGTTACTCTATCATGTTTCATCCACAGAAAAGGCAAAATACCAAGGCATAATATTTCTAAAGTCATAAAACCAAATGGAGATGTAGGCCAGCGATGTTGAATAGATTGCCAAAATCCTTGAATAAAAGGGCACTCTAGGAATAAATGCTGCATTGTCTCAATTACATCTGGACATGTTCCTCTAGGACAATATCTCTCTGACACCTGTCTATGCTTTAGATTTCCTCTTACATTTAGGCGACCATGCAAGGCCAGCCAAGTTACATCCCACATAAAAGTAGGAATACGAGGGGAAATCAGCATTTCACCTATCAGTACTCTATCTGGCAAAGAACAAGAATCAAATCCTGCTGTCTCTTGAAAATATTTTAAAATCAAAGATTCATACAAGTTTTTCCACATATAAGAAAGGAGATGCTCTTTGGAAATACCCCATAGCTTTATTTTAGCAAAGCAAGTTCTCATTGGATCAGGTAAATAAGAAATTGAAATTTGTCGAGGAAGGTTATCATACATGGGCCAAATAGAGAAAATAGGTCCCAAGGAATCTAAGACCCAAGGGGACCATCTATTAATTTTTTGAGCTACCAAGGGGAATAAATTGGCATATAAATATATGGTGAAAAAAAATACCACAGGTTGTATCATCTTCAACCCTCCATTTCTTTTTTCTCTCAATAGTAAGCCTCTTTTAATTGGATTTAAACGGTTTCCCCAGATACACGAAAAAAAACAACTATATATTCTGGTTTCTAAAGTTGACGGTAAGCTATATACTGTACTTAAATATAAAAATATGGGTAACAAAAAGGTTTTTATCATGTAGATTTACTTTAATTTAGCTAAACGCCAAGTATTCCAAAGATTAACCTTATTTTGTGCTTCATTCAATTTAAGTATCCAATTCTGATAAGCCAAATTTCCAGAACCAAATAAGATCCCTAAAATAGGGGCTGTCCTTTTTGATACTGGTACCCCAATTATTATATCATCTGTGACATCTTCAGCATTAAGAGGAAGGCAACAAGATTTCTGGTAATTTATTTGAGCTCCAGTATGAGTCGTTAAATGAGTTAAAATTTTCCCAGATTATGTGCTGATGGGATATTTCCTATTATAAAACAAATGTCATCTGCATATGCAATGCTCTTTATTTCAGGGTCTTCGCAGGAAAAGGATACACCCTGTATACCTCTAGTTTTATCCACCATTCTAAGTAGCGGATCAATGGTAAATAAATATAGTAAAGCACTCAGAGGGCAACCTTGCCGTACTCCCTTTAAAACAGTACACCTATGACCTATCCACCCATTACAAAAGGCTTTAGCAGAGGCAGACTTATAACATGTTTTAATCCAATTAATAAACATTTCAGGAATGCCATATGTAGCCAAACAACTCCATAAATACTCATGATTAACATTATCAAAAGCCTTAGCTTGATCCAGACTAAAATAAGACCTGTAAGCTCACCAGTATTACCTCTATGAAATATTTCTCTAAGTAATATTAAACCATCAGAAATCTTTCTTCCTGATATTGAACATGCCTGAGAACTGTGTAATAGAAAATCAGCCATTGGTATAAGTCTATTATGTAAATATTTTAAAATCTGTATTAAGCAGGGTAATTGGCTCAATTTGATAACTTAGTTCTATCTCCTTGTACATAAATACCACTAAACCATCCGACATACTATTTGGTAATAATCCTGTAATCAGAATTTCCTTAAGACCTCTACAAATTCTTGTAATAATACTGTAAAAATTATTTTATATATCTCATATGGCAAACCATCACTCCCTGGGGCAGTACCTGCCTTTGTTAATGAAAACTAGCTGATACTTCTAAAGATGTTATATCAACAAGCAACATGTCTCTGCTATGTTTATCAGCATAGGTGGAATCACTTGAGCTAACCATAAGGAATGTGGGAACCAGAAACAGTAGCATATCCAAATAATTGCTGTATATGATTATCTAAAGCATTCATAATTTCTTTCCTTGATGTACATTTTTACCTGTAGAGTCACAAACCTCTGCCATATATTTTGATGTCTTTGTTCAGCACAAAACTGATAGGGGTCCATAAAGGCTTTACCTCCTTGGGAACCAAATCTTCTTTCTACATCTAAGATTTATATCTATTGTATTGTGTTGAATTTAATAATTTTCTAATTCTATCTAATTCAGATAAGGCTATATAATCCCTTGTGCAACTATAAAATGTAAGTCTAAAAACTGTTGTTGCTTTTTTATATATGTATCTTTATTAAATTTCCCATTAATCTTGCCAATTATTTGGAAATACTGTCTTATATCTATTTTTGTATCTTCCCACCAATCTCTGTACAAATCATAGAGGCTAACCACTGATTTCCTTGCCTGTAGTACTGACAAAATTCCTTCAACAGTTGGTAACTTAAGTAATTCCAGGTTAAGACGCCAATATCCTGGTCCTCTATACATTATTTCATAACTACCTATAGTAATCTCAAGTATCACATGATCAGAAGGTGCAACTGGTATAGTTTGAGCTTTTGTATTGTTAAAGTATCTGAAATAAACCAGAAATCTATCCTTGTTGCTTTAGTACCTTGAAAAAATGTTTTTTGTGGTTTACCTAATACATCAAAAACATCAACCAATCCTGACTGTGTCAATAAATCATTAAGACACTTAGTATCACAAAATAACTTTGTGGATCGTATACCTCTATCCGTATGATAACGGCTACAATTAAAATCTCCACCTAAAAGCACAAATCTAGAAGTGAACAAACAGGGCAATAAAGTCTTAAATAATGCTATTCTCACAGATTTAGCTTTATGGAGCGTAAACATTAATAAATCTACAGTGTAAATCGTTAAGTATCATATCTAATAATAATATGCGACCCGCAAAACATCTATAAGTTGAACTAGGCATGCTGTAGGATTATTAACTGCTATACCTACCCCTGTGCATAACTCTTCACCAACAGACCAATAAACAGTACCCATTTCCACCTTTCAGTGGCCTGTTCTACCCTCAAACCTGGTATGTAACCAAGTATCTTGAAAATAAACTACATTATCCTTGCCTCCATCAAATAGTGAATATATCAACATTTGCTTCCTATTTGATTGAATACTATTAACATTTAAGGATGCCAAATTTATATTCAATAACATAGACAAAAAGAGGAAGGGGAAGAAGGGTGTTGTTGCTAACTCATATCAATGTTCCCTTTATTTTATTATTCTTTTTTGTAGATTTTCTCGTCCCAGGTTGACCCTTTTTTTTTTCACTGTATCCATATCAGCAGCATATGGTTCTGGATCAGAAGATCCTTCAGGTTGTGAAGAATGTACTGAGGTGGAATCTGACTCAGTACCTATGTCTTCCTGTAATACCGAAAATGCATTCTGGAGGGGTATCAAACCTTGTTCAGATATAGGTATTTTAGAGGTCCTGGATCTTAAACTGCGACGTCTAGCAGTAATGAGGTTAAAAGTTCTTCAGGTGGAAGGGGGGGAGGCATAGTATTAGGAATAACCTGGCCCACAACAGAATCTGTAAGAATCACCACTTTAGTAGATATTAAGTTCTCCTCTTCCTGGGAGGGAGTAGTTGATACAATTTCCGAAATGTCTGCCCATTCCATACTAGGTATGGTTTCAGGCCTACTTGGGGGTGGGGGCAGAGGTACAGGTTTTTGCCTCTGGACCGCATGTACTGCTGTATTTAGGTAAAAATCCTGTATGCAAAAATCTCCATTTGTTTTCTTTTGGGCCGCCCAAGGACAGTCAGTAAATACATGGGGTTCTTCACAAAGTGAGCATTTAGCTGGATGATGACAATCTGACATTGTATGCCCCAATCCTCCACACTGGACACATTTGATGACTTCACAATTCCTGCTAAGGTGTCTACCAGAACCACATTTATAACAGTGGACGGGCTGTCCTGGATAAAATATAAATCCTTTATCCTTCCCAAATAAAAGCAACTGGGAAGATGTTGTAAACCTTCTTCAGTTTGGTTTAAATTAACTTAAATCTCCAACCACCATTCCAAATCCTTCTGTATCAAGAATGGGCTCTGGGTTTCCTTTCAGGGTACACTTTTTCTCCAACCAGTAGGAGATATCCTCCACATTAATGCCTTCATTACGGAACAATACAGTAATAACCTTTGAATGTCTGTTTGGTTAATGGTATGGCCTGAAAATGGACCCAAGCAGGATTAGTTTTAATAATGCGATTTCATCCAAAATCTGTTTAACATATCTGGTGTATGAAAACTAATGTCATACGTATTGTCCCCTGGTGTATGAATCAAGGCATACACCTCACTGGGTGTAAAACCCAGCATTTGTTTAAGTAAGACTTTCCCCACACAGAATCTGTCAGGCATGGTATCAGTGGGTCCCAAAAACCTCGATCTTACAGCATTTTGTCTTTTAGCCAAGGAAACAGGTTTATGAAAAAGACTAGCATAGGAGGTAGTTGGGGTTGTAAGACGTGGTAGGGTATTTTGATCAACATCAGGCCCTATATCATTAGTAGCTTTATTTTGGTTGGCATTTTCCTCCAACTCCCCACTTTGGCATTGTTGAGGTGATTTTGATCCTAGTTTAGGACTAACTGGCTGGTTGTGGTTAACCACAGTACCCAGATCCATTAAAGGCCTGTTTATGTCGGATAATTCTACATTCTGTATTATAGAACCAGGTCCTAAACTACCCTCAGACCTAGCTGCAGGAACACTAGTCTCAGAATTTGGCCCATCTAAAACTGCAAGAGGTCATGATCCATACCTGGAATTGGTATGGCAGGGTCCGCGATCCACTGACCTGAATCTAACAGCAGCCACCCCCCCTTTTGATGGCGTATCTGGGGACCACAGTGAGGGAAGATTCTACTGTATCCCCAGAAATCTTGGTGAACAAGCTTTTTCCTCAGGGCTGTTTGCACCTTTATGTATTTTCAAGTCAGTACCTGTATGTGGGGAGTAGTACAATGTAATGGCTGTGGGGCAGCAGTCTTCTGGGAGTCTTTCTGGAGGCTGAGATGCTGACCTGTTTGCAGACAACTATCTGCCCTGAGGGAGGAAGTTGCCCATCTTCAGGCCGCACTGGACAGTGGCAAGGGAACCTCCCCCATCCAGGGAGCACCACAGCCACCACCACTACCTCAGAGGTTGTGAAGAAAGCACAGCAGTTGGACCACAGTGTGCTAAGGGAGGGTAAGGGTGGTGGAACAGAGGCACACCCAGTCAGTTGTTACACTCCACAATCCATACACCATTCTGGGGGAGCATAGTTCCCCTATGGATGCACCCGCAGAGGAGACTAAGGAGGGTGCAGACAACTGTCACAAGGGAGGCCCTCAGGAAGGAGGCAGAGGGCACCACAGGGAAAGAAAGCAGCTCCTGGTGGGGGACTCAATTATTAGGGGGATAGAACTGGGGGGAGCAGGGAAAACTGAAGTAAGGTGCCTGCCTGGTGCCATGGCTTGGAGGGACAGGAAGCGCATCCTTAGGATCACGAGAACAGTTGCACGGGAGTCTGAGCTGGACGTCATTGTCCACCTAGGGACAAATGACTTGGCTCATCATGAGATTAGAGCAGTGCAAAAGGACTTTGTAGAGTTGGGGAGGGGCTTAAGACAAGTAGCACACACAGTATCCTTCTCAGAGGTGCTGCCTGTCAGTGACATGAGTGAGGCGAGGGTACTTTGCACCATGCAGTTTAACAAATGGTTGAAAAAATGGGGTGGAGCACAGGGTTTGGCTTCATTGGGACTGGGGTTCCACCTGGAGGACACCAGCCTATACTGGCAGGATGGTCTGCATCTGTCCAGGAAGGAACAAGTCTTTTGGGCAATCGGTTTAAATGCTTCATTGGCAAGCCTTTAAACAAGTCAAGGGGGGAGGCACTGATAAGCAGAAGGAAAATCCCAGCCTCCCCCTACAAAACAGGGTACTAAATGAGAAAAAGACCAAGGTAGAAAGGTCAGTGGTGGTTGCCGCTACAGAAGGTAAAGCCATCAAAAAATGGAGAGCAATGAGTACCAATGCCCATAGTCTGGGTAACAAGCTTCCTGAATTAGTGGTCTTGATGGAGGAGGAAGATCTGGATATCGTGGCAGTCACAGAAACATGGTACACACAGAACCATGACTGGGACGAAACATACCAGGATACACTATCTACAGGAGGGACAGGAGGTAAAAGAGGAGGAGGAGTAGCTCTCACATAAGAGAAGAAATCAAAGCAACAGAACAAAAGGGTAAACAGGGAGGAGAAGAAGCACTGTGGGTCAATTTGAGGCAGTCAATGGCACCAACACGCTCAGGGGTTGTATACAGACCTCCTCAGGGGGAGGAAATGGACAAGGAAATGATAGAAAGTATACTTAGAATGGCAGATAAAGGGAGATATTGCTGATGGGTGATCTGAATATGCCAGATGTTAACTGGAGTGCAGTTGCATCAGCCACTTCTAAGAGTGGGGTTATTCTAGATGCCCTACAGGGGGCATGCCTTAGACAACTAGTATTGGAGCCCACTCGAGAGGGAGCAATCTCAGACCTGGTTCTCTCAAATGGAGATGAAGAGAGGATCACAGACATAGAAGTGGGTAGCCATCTGGGAACTAGCGACCATTGAACAGTATGGTTCACAAAAAACACAGCAATAGAGTCAAGCCATACAAAGAGAAAGGTACTGGATTTTAGGAGGGCTGACTTTGCTAAAATGGGTGAGTGCCTAAGGAATGCACTAGCAAATGGGCAGGAAGGAGGGTGGAAGAACAACGGGAATAATAAAACTGCCATCACAGAGGTAACAAGCCTTTGTGTAAAGCAAATAAACAAAATGAAACGAGGTAAGAAACCACTATGGTTCTCAAAGGAAGTGGCAGTGAAGGTTCAAGAGAAAAAGAAAGCATTCAGGAAGTACAAGGAATCACAGAAGGAACAGGACAGAGAACTGCATCAGTTAAAGCAAAAGGAAGCTGGAAAGGCAGTCAGAACAGCAAAGGCCCAAACCGAGGAAAAGATAGCCAACTCAGTTAAGAAGGGGGATAAAACCTTTTATAGGTACATCAGGGAGTGAAGGAAGACCAAGGGAGGGATAGTGAGGCTTAATAAAGGGAGGGAGGGTGGGCAGAGGGTGACTGTGAAAGGCAGAGATACTAAACAAATATTTTTGCTCAGTATTTACAAAGGAAGAGGGGAGGTACCTAAAACAAACAGTAGAAACACTCTGGATACAGAAGTTGATACCAGCCATTTACAGAAGAAAGAGTTCTGAAAGAGCTCTTAAAACTGAAGGTGGACAAAGCAATGGGGCCTGATGGGATTCATCCCAGAATTCTAAAGAACTAAGGGTAGAACTAGTGACACCACTGACTACCCTCTTAACAAATCATGGGTGGATGGGGTGGTACCTGAGGACTGGAGGAGGGCAGATGTGATTCCCTTCAAAAGTGGAGCAAGGCAGAAGCAGGAAACTACAGACCTGTTAGTTTAACCTCAGTGGTAGGTAAAATGATGGAATCACTTCTGAAGGAAAGAATTGTTGCGTATCTAGAGGCCAGAGGGGCACAGGACCCAAGGCAGCATGGATTCACAGTGGGAAGGTCATGCCAGACAAATCTGATAGATTTCTTTGACTTGGTGACCAAAGTAGTTGATCAGGGAGGGGCTGTGGACATGGCCTACCTAGACTTTAGCAAGGCATTTGACACAGTCCCACACAAAAGATTAATATACAAGTTAGCCAGCCTGGGAGTGGGTCCCAAATGATAGCCTGGGTAAAGAATTGGCTGGAGAACAGGACACAGAGAGTAAAAGTAAATGGAGTCCACTCTGAAAAAAGGGGGTTAGCAGTGGCACGTAGGGTTCAGCATTAGATTCTGTCCTTCAATGTCTTTATAAGCGACATTGCAGAGGGACTGGAAGGAAAGTATGTCTCTTTGCAGATGACACAAAGATCTGCAACAGAGTTGATGCACAAGGTGGGGTGGAAAGGATGAGAAGGGACTTGGCAAGGTTAGAGAATGGTCAAATGTATGGCAGCTTAGATTCAATGCTAAGAAGTAGGTAATGCACCTGGGAAACAAAAACCCAGGGAAGAGTACACAATGGGGGTGAGATACTAACAATAAAAAATGGAAAGGGACCTGGGGGTAGTCATATCAGATGATCTAAAGGTGGGCAAGCAATGTGAGAGGGCAGCAAGGAGGGCTGGGGGCTACTGGGATGCATAGGGAGAGGCATCACCAGTAGAAAACAAGAAGTTATTATCCCTCTGTACAGACAGCTGGTGAGACCACATCTGGAGTACTGCATGCAGTTCTGGAGACCCAATCTCCGCAAAGACATAGACAGGATGGAAGCTGTCCAGAGGAGGGCAACTAAAATGGTGCAGGGTCTGCACCGGAAGACATATGAAGAGAGACTTAAGGAGCTTAATATGTATAGCCTCGAGGAAAGGAGGGAGAGGGGGACATGATAGAAACTTTCAAGTACCTCAAGGGAATCAACAAAGTCCAAGAGGGTAGCATCTTTCAAAAAAAGAGGTGTGCAAGAACAAGGGGGCACAATTTGAAGATAGAAGGGGGGCGGCTCAGAGGTAATTTAAGGAAGTATTTTTTCACAGAGAGGGTTGTGGATGTATGGAACAGCCTTCCAGAGGAGGTTGTGGAGTCAAAAACAGTGGTGGAATTCAAGCATGCATGGGACAGTCATAAGGCAATTCTAGGGGGTTGGGGTAGGAAGAAGTAGGCTGCTGGTTAACTAGGATCTGCAGCTTATCCATCAGGTAGGGAAATGGGCAGACTGGGTGGGCCAAGCGGTCCTTATCTCGTCAAATTCTATGTTTCTATGTTTCTATGTATGACCTGAGGGTGAATCTACCTTGGTCTCTTTCGCTTTCTGAATCTCTTCTTCAGCAGCAAGCTGAGCAATTTGATAATCCATAGCAGCTTTCTCCCAAAGGCGTTGTTTGTCTTGTAATATAGTGAGAGCTTGTTGATCTTCCTGAAGCATCATCAGCTGTCTCGGCATTTAGAAATCGCACTTCGGGTTTGGATTTAAAGCCGGCGTGCTCTTACAATTGAAGCTAGACATACTCGTATGTGCTGGACTTTGCGGTGCATTTTTTCACCTTCAGCTAAAACTGTGTTTTGAGGGGTTAGATACGTTTTGTTGGCCACCACTGGTGCATTCCAGCCGATCATTCCCTCTGCTCTGGTAAAGCCTGTGAGCTCTTGCATCTGAGCTCCTCCACTGTTGGCCATCCTGAGACTGTTCCTCTCTCCCAACAGTCTCACAGCCACTATTGTCCACAAGAGATATTGAAACAGAAAGGATTCCTTGTCTTCTGTCTGTGTCTCTCCTGTATGCAGTTCTCCACCAGGATCCATGGGAGCCGCCATCTTGGTCCCACAGGAAAATGGGTCCCCCCTGCTCACAGGAAGCAAGAGTAGGGGAATTTCCCTGGTGTCCTGGCCAACATTCTCTTTCCCACAACACCAATTCAGGTAATTGTCCAAGGCAGTGAGTGGGTACTGATGTGTGAAATGGCTGCCACTACACGTTTACAGTGACTTCACTATCAGTCTCTCATTGCTTGTAAAGTGCTTTGGGATACAGTATGTATGAAAAGTGCAATTTAAATGCTGATTCTTCTTCTGTTCCATCTTTTTAATACACAAGCTCCAGAAATTGGCATTCATATTGTGCCTGAAGTCTTGTAATTTACTCTATCTTTCATGACCTTTACAATATTCAATCTGCCAAGTACAGCTGACATTTAGTCAATAGCTCATCTGACTTAGGCAAAAAAAATAATAAGGCAAAACTCATTCAAGCACCAGGCCGTGGCATGTGAATTGTGCCCTAATCCTTGTAATTTAATATAACTGCTTATATTTGACCGTTACAATATTGAATCTTCCAAGTTTGACTGATACCTTGTCTGTGGCCACTCTGACAAGAGAAAAACTCCATTTGAAATTGACCTTGAGAATATTAATATTACAATATCATGAACAGGCAGGAGATTTCTACATCCAAGGTTCATTAGGAAATCAATACAATTACTATTTACATTTTCAAAGCACTTTAGATGTAATGAAACATACAAAAACATAGATTGTATCAGCCAAAAAAGACCCAGTGGTTCATTTAGTCCTCCCATTTCCCTGCCTAGCTTCATTCTTGGCCTAATTATGAGATGGAATAGAGATCTGGTAGATCTAGTGACTGATCATCACCCCCTTTCCCAGGAATTTCCTCTCACTGTTACTACAGTGGTAGCCACTGTCACTTTCAATGGTATCATAGGGTATGGTGAGATGCAGTCTGATACCATTGTTTAAAACTGCATTCATCTAAATGCAGCATTTCCGATATTGCTGCTTTCTGTTTTGCACCATCATGCACCATTTTTGAAAGTGGCGATGGCTACCACTGTAGTTCTTCCCCCCTCCCCTAGCTTTTAGCCACTACCCCCTCCCATCTCATTGTTGCATTGTTACTCACTACGTTTAGTCCTTACTGTTCTTTTATTCAGTTTATTGTATTATAGAAATCATGCTTAGAAACACTGTCTGTAATAGCTCATAATGTTACAATTATCCCCACTGTTGCTGTTATTTCATTTTCCCTCTCCCCCTGGATGCACCTGGAAACAAGCTGTAACCAGCTCAGCATGTGTTTCCTGGGTATCCTGTCATAAGGGCATCCGCTATTGAGTACTTACAAAAAAGGTGACTCAGTAGCGGTGCCTGTTCACAGGGCTACTGGACAGGAGGGCAAATATGGCTATAGTGACATCCTGTCATTACATGCACATGTGTGCGGTGGGGGGAGTGAGCATGCCGTGCAATGGACAGAAGAGGACTGAGGGTTTGTGAGGTGTAGTGCAGTGGTGGGTTGCTGAGTTGGCCTTGAGGAGTGGTGGGTGGGTGGTAGGCAAGGGTTGTGAGGGTGCTGGGTGCGAGTCGAGGTGCACGTTTATTTTGTTGCGCATTTAGCTTAAATTTTTGTTTCTGGTTTTGCACTCCCCCGATATGCACCCCCCTGGAGTTGAGAATCCTTTAGTAGGGGGGTGCAGGGGGCATAGCCCCTCACATAAACAAAAAAAAGTCCCCGTGCCGCTTCCTGTGCACCGGAATGTACATCGCTGAATTCGGATTTTCCGGTGATGTACCCTCACCTTAACGACGATCACCTTTCCACAATCACTGTTATCACATAGAACCTGTTTCTTGATAAAACTTTTGAAATAAATATATATATATATATGTGTGTGTGTGTGTGTGTGTGTGTGTGTGCATCTATCTATCTATATATATATATATATATATACATACATATATATATATACAGTATATATATATATATTATACTGGTGCAGTAGCACCAGTATAGTTAGGAGTTGGGTCCACATTTCTATGTTAAACCTGAAATTGTGAACCTTAATAACTTTGGAACTGTTCAATGGATTTTCACACAATTTGGCATGCATAATCTCTAGGGAGAGGTCTCTTGACTTGCAAAAGTTTATGTGAATCAGTTTTGTGATTTATGAGATACAGAGCATCAGAAAATCCTAAATTTACCAGTTTATTGATGTTTCTTTGTCCACCTGTATCTCAGAAACAGCTTTATGTTCTGCTCTAAAATTTCAGGGCAGAAAGTTTTTGGGTCACAGATGTGCCTTTTGAAAGTTTGGTGAAAAAATATGAATCCATTAAAAATGTATTAAAATTATTTTTTTCCATTATTTTCTATGGGAGAAAGTTAGATGTTCAGCATACTTTTTGTGAGATACTGTTTGTGGATATGTTTGAAAGAAACAGAGTGTTTTCTTTCACAGGCACGGAACCAAAACAACTTTGGAACCATTCAATGAATTTACATGAAATGTTGCAAGCATAATCTCTAGGTTTAGGTCTCTGGATGTGCCAAATTTCGCGTGAATTCATTGTGTGGTTTCTGTGATACAAAGTGTTGGAAAAAAAACAGAAAAATCTGTGTTTTTTGTCATTTCTCTTTCCACCTAGCTCTCAGAAACACATTTAGGTTGTGGTCTCACATTTTCAGGGTAGGAAGCTTTTGCCTCACAGATGTGCCTTTTGAAGGTTTGGTGAACAAATACTAGTCAGTTAAAAAGTAATTAAACTTTAAAGTTTCCCATTATAGCCTATGGGAATAAAATATATGCTCTGAAAGTGAAAGCAAGTAAACAGTCCCAAAAAACAGTTTCTTTGACACTTTAAAGCAAAAAACAGTTAGGGGTTTTGGGCTGAAATTTGCAGGGTGGCAAGTCCTTGCCCCACAGATGTGCCTTTTGCTGGTTCAGTGAACAAATTTTTCCGCAATCCATAGTTACAGCAGTTCCACAGTTACAGCACTCAAAAGTTGCAAATTTTCCCATTGGATAATATTGTGGTGGTCACGGCGCCTTTTGTCAGCTATATCTCGAAAACGGTTCGAGATACAGATTTCTTTGCTAAGCGTAGCTTAGGGGTACTAAGCATACTTGAAGGTGGCCAAGTCATGAATGCAACTGTGAAGGAATTGTTTCCAAAGTTGCTATGGTTACTGAGATGTTGCCACATTTGCTTATGGGTAGGTGGGAGCAAAGGGTCTAGAGGGCTCACACTCCTACCTATGCATACCATTTATGCTAAAGTGGGAGCACTGGGCCTTCCTACACTATGCGTCTACACTCATGGTTGTGTGGGAGCACAGGGCACAGAGGGATTGCACTCCCACTTATGGATACCATTATGCAAAACTAAAAGCACAGGGCCTTCCTGCACTATGTCTGTATACTTATAGGTAGGTGGGAGTGCAAGGCCCTGAGGACCCATGCTCCCACCCATGGAAACCATCTTGCAATATTGGGAGCACAGGGCCCTCCTGCATTATGTCTCTACACTTATGGGTGCATGGGAGCACAGGGTCCAGAGAACCTGTGCTCCCAAATATGCATCCCATTATGCAAAACTGGGAGCACAGGGCCCTGTTGTGCTAAGCCTCTACACTTATGAGTGGATGGGTCTGTGCTCCCACCTATGGATCCTATATGAGCAACATTTCACTTTCTCAAAAAGAAGGGAAATATTTTGCAAAAAACTTTGTTAATGCATCAATTAGGGTGTTTACTACAACAACAAAACTAGGGAAATATGGTGTTGGGCATTGGGGGTGTGCCTTGGGGCCATTAATCCTAATGCTTACCCCATTCCATAATTAAAGAAGCTCAGATGAGTGCAGTATACGAGAATAGGGTGAGCATTAGGGCTGATGACCCCAAGGCAGGCCCCTGATGCCTGTTGGTGCCTGCAGGATGGGTGTGAGGAGTTAGGATTGGAAACCCTAATGTCATATTTCCTTAGTTTTATCACTGTAGTAATCACCCTAACTGATGTATTAAGTTTTTTGCAATGAATTTCCTTACTTTTTTGGATAGTTTACTGGTATCCTTATTTCCATGTGGTAATTCAGGGTCTACCACACTCCGTAACTGTCCTTATGTCACAGTGGGAGCACAAGTCCCTTTTGGGTCCCATGCTCCCTTGCTCAGGGATTTTCCATATTTGCTGTGGGAGCACAGGGTCCTTTGGACCCTGTGCACCCATCCCTCTGTAGATGCATGACAAAATTATCAGCATAGCCATCCTATTACCCCAGCACATGTACCCAGTCGAGAAAATGTTCAAATCAATGACAAAACATAATTCTGCACAATTGCAATGCCATTCCACACCACAAGATTTGGAAAATGACACAAAGTCTCCAAATTACTAGTCCTGTGCTCCAGGATGAGGTGGTGCGCTAAAGTGGGCAGCTAGCCCAAAATTCAAAATGTAGTTTCCAACTAAAGTGCTCTAAGGAACCACAAACAGCCAGCAATTTCAGCAACTATTGATGTACTTATTCCACCAGTGTAAGCCCCTAGCACCTCGGTTACAAGCCTTCTAGGTGGCTAGAAGGCTTGTAGCCGAGGTGCTAGGGGCCTACACTGGTGGAATAAACTACAACAATAGTTGTTGAAATTGCTGTCTGTTTGTGGTTCCTTGGAGCACTTTTGTTAGAAACTACATTTGGAAAATAGCAGTTGTACTCTTCATGAGGCAGTATGAAAAAAACTACTATACTGAAAATTTGGAGCAACAAAATTAAAAATGACCAAAGTTACACACGTGCATAGAAAAATTGCAATGAACGTACATAAGTCAGTCATTTTTAGGATTTATTTCCCCAAATATTCAACATGCACTTTTTGGGATGCCACCTCATGAACAGTGGCCATGTCATTAAATTAATCAGTCCTGAAAGTTGATTTCATGCAATGACCATGCCATTCCATGCCACAAGTGCCAAAACATGTGGGCAGGATGTGAAATGACAGCTGTACTGTTCATGAGGTGGTGTGAAAAAATGTTAAAGAGTTGGAGTGAAAATATAAAATTGCCAAAGTTCGGCTGTGTACAGGAAAATTTCTATGACCGTCAGAATTTGGGTGTCTTTTGGTATTTTGCACCATTTTTTATATGGGGTTTTTGAGACCCACCCTCATGAACACTGGCATTGGTATTTTGTTAGTCAGTCCTGAAAGATGATTTCATTCAGCATATGACAGTGACAGTGTTCATGAGGAAGAGTCCCAAAACCCCATGTATGAAAATTTAGTGGAAACATACTTTAAAATGGCTGAGATATCAACATAAGTTGAAAATATAATTGATAGCCATTATACAGCATTTACTTTGATTTCTCAGTTTGCTGTTTGGCTTTGAAAAGTGCAGACATGTCCTGGTCCACAGAAGATGACAGCGGATGACCCCCAGAGAGGTAAGTATAGAGTAAAGGAGGGTGGCAGGTCCTCAGTTGGAGGGTTGGGGTTGTGGGAGGGAGACAGCAGGAGATGATGAGGGATAGTTTTCCTTTTTTCAGCTTAAACAAAAAATAAAGGCAACGGGGACTTTTTTCAGGAAACAAGAAAATCACCCTTTAGGGACACTGGAAGTAGGCTCCCCAGTGTCCCACACTGAAGGGGAGTGATGACACATCTGGAGACACTGGGAGGGGCTTCCCAGTGTCACATACTGTTGGGGGGCATAACTTGGGACACTGGGAGTGGGCTCCCTAGTGTCTCACATTGCAGAGTGAAGGGCATAGATGCCTGAGGATACTGGGAGTGGGCTCCCCAGTGTCCCAGAAGGGGTGGGAGAGGGCTTGCAGTGCTGGCAGGTGGGTTGGGTCCCCCAGTGTTGGCAACTTAGAGGGACTTTTTTGTGCAACTCCCAATAATGTGCGTCCTTGGCCGCAACTGTACACTAAGGTCTGGATATTCAAAATGGTTGCGCCTGATGCAATAGGGCTGTGCAGTGCAGCTCCGCATTCTGCCCCAGCAGGATATTGAAAAGGCTGCCTGGTGCAGTGCAACCTGGCTGCGCTGGGCCCAATGTAATTGTATGTGGTACAGATGCAGGGCATGCCCATACATATGCGGCACATCCCGATATTCAGCCCAGGATGTGGTGCATATGCTGGCACAACTCTGCATTGCACTGCATGGGGAGCCCAAGGTTGAGTCCATGCAGAGTAGGAACAACTCCCAGCCACCCACAGGTGGGCTGCAGTATTGCAGTGTGCAACACAGTTGTCCCAGCCATGGGTGGCCACCCGCCCACCCAGAACACCATCCACAAGCACACACTGAACCCTGGTGGTCAAGTGGAACCCCCCCCACCCATAGCCATGATCACATGGTATATGTTTAAAGATAAATCCCTGGTAGTCTAGTGGCCCCCTGAGTCCCCAATTCCCCGATAAATATAATACATGACCATCCCTGGTGGTCTAGTGGTCCCCCCTTCCACCCGAGTCTCCGATTCCCTGATATATGTCAATATAACCATCCCTGGTGGTCTAGTTGAATCTCCCTTCCCATTGCCACGATCACGGTAAACCTCCATAATTAAATGCCCTGGTGATCCAGTGGCACCCCCACCCCTCCCACCCACACAGAACCCCTTGCCCACACCGCCCACACTCCGATTGGCAGGTGGCTGCATCCCACCTGCATACTGCCCGCTGCCCACTGAATGACAGGTACAGTATGGGTTGTAAGTCCATTGGTCCTCAATGTGGACCAATGAGCTTGCAGGGCATACTGTACTAGACAGTCCCAACTACGTCACCGGGCTGCTTTGTGCAAGGGATGCAAATGGGGCCACAATGACATGCAAATGGCTCCATTTGTATCTTGCATACATTATGGCCTCATTTGCATGCTCCCTGCTGAATATCATGGGTGGTGCACCTAGCACAACTGCACTTGTGCTGGCACATCCTTGTGCTCCCTATCTGTGGCTTGCACTGGTGCAATGCCACTGCACCATGCACAGTATTTGTGCTGACCATGTCATATTCAATGGTGCTGTGCCATGGCGCATCCCCATTGAATATCACCTGACCTGGCCCCGGCGCATCACAGTTGCGCTGCACCCAGGCTTGCACCGCTACCTGGCACAGTCTGAATATCTGGGCCTAAATGTTTGTAAATGTGGTATGTTTCAAAATAGTCCTATTTAGGCACATTTCCCTTTTTTGAACATTTAATGTCCAGCTGCACCAAGGATGCACATTATGAAAACATTCGTAAGTGAAAAAAAAAAAAAAAAGAAAAACACTTCACCCAATGTGGTTTTCTGGTGGCGCACAGGATCAGACAGTGGACTGCAAGACTCAGGGCCCAAGGTTTGAGATTAGGCGCCTCATTGTTTTTTCACCTACTGTATAATGAAACCAAAAAAATAATAGAATCTGGCCTCAAATCTGGGTCTTTGCACTTTGCAGTTCTGTGTCTGGTTTTCTGCACCACCAGAGAGCCACATCAGTGGAGGTGCTTTTTGATTTACTTGACTTTCGAAAGTGTGACATGTGCTAAAATAAGCTATACTTTTTTTTCTGCACATATACATTTTCGAATGGAAGATGACAGTACATGACCTAAGCAGATAAGTATAGGATAAAGGGATGCAGTGGTGGTGGGGGGTAATTGTGCAGTGGGAAGGTCGGGATGGGGGGGATATCGAGGATGATGAGGGACCGTTTTCATTGTTTTCAAGATAAAAAATATATCGGGGACCGCTTCCTTTTTACAGGAACGGATGGATCAAAACACATTGGGGTGTGTGTAGCTAGCTGTCGGCTGTAGAATGCACTTTTGGTGAGCTCCCTAGAAAACATCCTGAAAATTGCAAAAATGATGAATTTATACATTTAATCCACCATATTTTGAATACAGCAGCAGCCTAAATCTAATACTTGACTTTCTTTAGAGATGGGGAAGAAAAACAATGACCAGAAAGCCAGTTTCTTTATCCTGTGTGGCGCGACGTCTAAGGCGCCATCTCACTCTGCAGGCCAGACCCAGGAGGATCCAAAAGGAGACGCTTTCCCAGTCAGCCACTCTAGAATCTCTACAATCAGTCGCTTAAATCTAACTAAGATGGTACAACAGTTAGATAAGAAAATGGAATCCTGCCATGAGAGGATTCTGCAAGTAGAACAGAAGATGGATGGGCTGATCAAGGCTGCTCAGATGGCTGAGAAAACCTCAGAACGGGCCCAGGCTATGGTGGCTACATGTGTAAAAGTACAGGCATTGTTGAAGTCATGCCTGGAACACTTAGAGAATCAATCAAGGGCCGCGAATGTGCATTTACTGGGCGTGCCAGAGGGGATAGAAGGAGATGATCTCATGGCGTTTTGTATATTCTGGCTGGAGAAAACATTTGATTTAACTTTAAAAGACTCTCTTGTGCGAGCCTACCATATCAGCCTTCATAGAGCCACAGGCCAGATGAGAGGAATCAGAATGATAATGCTGCAAGCTGCTTCATCTGTGATTCAGGACAGAATCCTTTTAGCAGCTCACAACAGAAAAGGAATTGAAGTTGATGGCACCAGAGTATTGATTTTTCCGGACCTCTCGTATGCTACCCACATGAAGCGGAAAACTTTTGACTCAATTCGTCGCAGATTGAGGGACTTGGAAATCCCCACCAGCATGCTTATGCCTGCCCACCTACAAGTCATTGTGGGACAGTGAGTATATGTGTATACCGATCCCAAGGAAGCAGTAAAGTTGGTGGAGAAGTTGGAGTCCAAATGGGCGGCAAGAGATGGGGATTCCTCTAATGAATCGGAGGATGAAGACACTTGAGCTGGGACTGTGAGTTTTATCTGCTCCATTTCATCTCGCTAAGCAATATATCAAGACTGCTGCTCATGTAGCCTTTTGCTCGCTATGTGGGGACACTTTTCATTATTAAAAATTGAATCTTTGGCCCGTTGGTGTAGAGGATTGAGACGCTGGACGCCACACCTCACGTCACACCGGCGACCTGAGTTCAGGAATGGATTCAGGCTGCTGTGAGCTGGCAGGGGAGGATGAGGATTGAGCATCTATTGGACTGCTGTCCTCTCCTGGGGTGGGTAATGGGTGCGTGTCGCTCTGCATTGGCCCTCAATGGAGACTGGGAGCACTGCAAGAGGACGGCAATAGCTGTGGGCAAAGAAAACCCGGAAAATCACTCAGGGCTGGGCCGGATGATGGCGGCCGGACGGCCCACACCTCCTTCAGACCTCCTGCAAGTCATGTTCACCTCAGCAGCATGGGGCCAATTGAGAGTGTGCCAGCCCCCTCCTGGTGCCTTCCCCCTTGGAAGAGAGGGACCCGTCCAGTGAAGGGATACGCTGGGTTACCCTGATGGCTGCTATATGAGGTAAGGAGACTCGGGGTGGAATCGGAGGGGTGTGGGAGTCCTTGGCAGCCTGAAGGAGTGGTTGTGCCCTAAGCACATAAGAGGGATAAACAGATAACACACACAAAAAAAAATTGAATCTTCACAACGTATATATGGGGCTTACAAAAATAATGATTTGGGGGGATTCTGGCTTATCAAAGTGGGGATTATTAGACAGGAAGTTCAGTCTTTCTGGAATCCTCTTATTCAATATGGTCTATTTGTTGATTTATCCTCAAGCTGGACTGTTTATGGACTTTTAGTTTAATTTGAGAGGCCTCTGGGGTGCACAATGGGGAGTTTACTGAAAGGGAGAGCCTGAGTTCTTACCAAAAGAGTTACATAACAAAGGCATGTTTGCCGGTTCAGGTATCTGGGGTAATTAATACTACTGATTATTTTTGTTTGGGCATTGACAGCATTGGTCAAAGTGTTTATCACAGTGTATAAGGATCTAATACCTGTTTGTCTCCTAACCTTGTACCAACAGTAGTCATGTCTTTCTCCACATATCAACTGTACCAGATATCTGCATGTTGTCTGGCATGACTCATGGATTGTCTATGCATTGCCGTGTAATGTCATAAAACATATAAATAAAAAGTATAAAAAAATAAAACATTTAGGGACAATGGAGTGGGCTCACCAGTGTCCCACACTGCTGTGCAGGGTTGGGGAGTGCGGGCATGTAATGCCAGCACAGAGATTGGGGCTGCGTCGGGCACATGTAAAACAAAGGCTCCATAGTATGTGCCACCGGGAGTGGGCATCCCGTGTCAGAATACAATAATTAAATCAACAGTAAAGGAGGGTGGGGGAATAGCACTACATAACAGGGAGGGATGTGGAAGGGTTCCACTGGACACCAGAGACAGATGGGAGCTGCCACTAGACAGAGCAACATAAACGGGGTGCCACTAGCTACCACACAAAAGGGGCTGCTAAAGGCTCACTCTATAGCCTGCAGCATGAGTTCCAGCTGCAGCTACAGAAGTCAATAAAATACCAGTGTTCTAATACTGAGAATGGGACAGAAGAGGTCCTCTTACTAAGCTCAGCACCTGACATTTCAGGTGCTCAGCAAACATGTTTCGGGTCACATTTAAAAAAAAAAAACATCAGAATATAGCCAAAGGGGTCCCTGTTGCTTAAGTTCTGATTTTTTTATTACACCTCATTCTCACGCGTGTTTTCTTCAATTTCTCATACTCACCAATGGCAAAACAAAATGGTGGATACAATGGAGCTCTGCTATCGCAAACCCATATACTGTTTGAAAAGATTGACTTACTTTGCACAAGAAACAGTCAGCTTTGTGCACAAAGACAGTATTTTCTGAAAAAGTTACTTTCACACCTGACGTATAAATTTTCCCACAGGAAATTATGGGAAAATTAAAAATGTAATAACATTTGAACAGATTAATATTTTTTCACCAAACCATCAAAAGGCACATCTGTGAGCCAAATGCTTTCTATCCTGAAAATTTCAGACCACAGCCTAAAGCCATTTCTGAGATCCAGGTGGACAAATAAATGGCAAAAAACACAGATTTGTCTGTTTTTTTTTCCAACACTCTGTATCTCAGACACCACATAATGGATTTGTATGACATTTGGCAAGTCAAGAGACCTGCCCCTAGAGATTGTGCATGCCAAATTTCATACAAATCGGTTGACAGTTCCAAAGTTATTGAGGGTAAATAATTCAGGTTTAACATAGAAGTTACCTTTCAGTATAATTATACAGGCATGATACAGTAGTACCTGTATATTAGAGTTGAGTAAGCACTTCTATGTTAAACCCATAGTTTGTCACCCTCATAACTTTGCCCACTTTCCACTGAATTTACACATGAAATTTTAAAACACAGCTTCTGTGCCAGGATCTCTTGATCCCATAAATTTCATGTAGACTGTCTATGGGAGGCAAAGTTACAGACATGCAAAAACAAAAGTCTTTATTTTAAAATTTTTAAGACTTTGTTTGCAACCGATATTTAAAAAATAGGAGGCATTGAAACCTGTAACTCAGGTTTGATAAAGGTTGGTCCAAAGTGTGTGCTTTTTGGTTTTTAGGTCCCTCAGTTGAGTAGTTTTAATATATTTAATAAAAATGTTCTGTTTCTGAGCATGCACAGTTCAAAATCAACATTCTATTTATAACTGAATTTTTGAAAGCAGCAGTTTGCACTATATGACACAGCTGTCTTTAATATACAACAGCTGTGTTGTATAGTGCAACCCCTGCTGCTGTCATCACTTGTAAGTCAGGGACAGGGTCTCATTGTAGCCCTGCCATCATGACTGTGCTGTTACCTGACTAAACTAAACTAAACCTACAACTGTATATCTGCACACTGGGGGCCCTAATCCCCAGTGGCAGTGTATTTATTTATTTATTTGTTTGTTTGTACAATCTGAAACCAGGATGACCACCCTTGGTGTCAGATATCCTGGTGCCATTGTTCCATGTAATTCTCCCCCAACACACACACACACAATTGAATGAGACACAGGGGAGCCCATCTCCAGTGTACTAAGATGGAATAATTTTTTAGGTATACTTTCAAAAACAGAAAACCACCCCAATGTGTTTTTTTTATTCAAACCTGAAAGAAAGAAAATAATCCCTCATTATCTCCACTCACCCCCTTCCCCAATCCCAATGCTCCCACTGAGTGCCCACTTCCCCACACCCCTTACCTTATACTTACTTCCTGATGTGGTCTGGTGTTATTGTTAGTGGATCGAGACACATCTGCACTCTTCAAAGCTGAACCGCAAACTGAGGAATAAAACTTAATGCCGTATACTGTATTTGGCATTGGCGGCGGTTGCACTATATGACACAGCAGTCATTTGCTAAAGGAGCTGTGTCGTATTGTGCAACTGGCTCCTATACCAAATATGTTATACAGCACTAAGTTAAAGGTGAAATGTTACGTGTTATCATCTTATTTGTTCTCCTTTTACTGCTCATTATATATTTAATGACTACTAGTTTATTCATTTGACTTAAATGGATATGTAGTATTGTGTTTTATTTCCATTTTATCATCATATTCATCCACTGTTGAAGCCTGAAAATAAGAACGGCCATCAACCAAGAGAGCTGCCCTGCTAGCGATGGTCATGTAGTGTGTAATGTCACAGCCCCTGTTAGCACTGACAGCCTTCTCTCTATAGAGCAGCGTGGTGTTCATTTTGACAGTTCTCACAATTACACAGTTCATGCTGGCATGCTTATCATTGCCACATCTAACTGATTAAATTGGATTTTTTTCAATATTGTGACAAATACATTTTCTTGACAGACTCATCATTGCACTGTAGTGCATTCTGATTGACTAACTTTTCTTGTGCTGACAGCGGTGATTGTGTGAAGAAGTCTTCTAACAGTTTTATTGTTGATTTGTCAGTGCTCTGCTTTGTCTGGCTCTGTTTAGCTACTGTAGATTGATTGTCTTCTTGTAACATGTTCACTGTTTGGCCTAGCTTTTAATTTAATAGTGCTGACTGACTCATAGTGAAGGAAGTTGTTTTGTTTTGCATATTTCCTGAGACTGTTTAGTGATAGGAGGGCTCTTGTAATCAGCAGTAGTTCAAAGTCTAACTGACAGATTAGGATATTAAGCATACATGACCATTTTATGAACATTATTTGTGTGCTGTTTTGTCCAATTGAAACTTGCACTACCATCTTTTTGGGGGTTATTGGTTTCATTATCTCTCAGACAATCTCTTTGATGGTGTACATACAATGTTTCATCATGAGACTGTAGCATCTAGGGTGACTCACACAACAATTCAAAATAGTATATACCCTCTCACTTCAGCGAGATGCACTACATATCCAAATACTGTATGGACTTCAGCATTTGTGCAGACAGGCAGAAGTAATAAAATGTTCTGCTGTTAGGATAAGCACCAGTATTAATTTTATTTATTTATTTAACGTTTTACAATGAAGAACATACTGAGTAGCAAGTGCTCATTTCCAGATGCATCCGGGGGGGATGGGGAACAGATGTGAGTTCAGACATAAATACAAATCAATGAACAAATAGAACACAAATGCAAAATACAGAAAAGAGCAAAACAAAATACAGAAATTACAGCAATATAAATACAAGGTTACAGATACAAAATTGTACAACAGCAGAAATTACCAAAATTATAGTTATGCAATTTATTATATTAGAATATGGGAATAGCAGAACTATGGTTACAAGTAAGTATAAGACTGTAGCAGATAGATACCCATTGGCAACATACAGGGTAGGATGCGTAAATGTAAATAAAGTGACAGGTGCTGGGATGGGTGTGGCAGGATGGCTAGAAATAGGTGCAGGTAGAGCGTAAATGTTTTTTAATGAGAGAGTTACAAGCCCGATGGGAGGGGGCAAAGTAAATGTAGCATGGGAGGGAGTTCCACAGTTTTGGAAACCTGTATGAAAAGGCAGCCTGACCTGCTGAGGAGGAATGACAGAGGACTGTTAAGGTATGAGGGTTAGATGTTCTGAGAGAATAAGTGGAGGAAGGAAGGAAGGAAGTAAGGGAGGAGAGGGAGGAGGAGAGATAGAAAGGGAGGGACTGAACCCAAAATTTAGTGAAGAAGCTGGCACGGTGAATACGCCTGTGTCCTCTAAGGAGGAGGACAGTGATTGGTAGAGTACAGTGGTGAGTGCCAGGGGCAGTGAAGGATGATCAGCAGAAGGGTGGAAGAGTGTGTCCAGTCTGGTTAAGGTGGAGAGGGACGACACTGTATACCACATCCCCATAGTCAGTGATGGGGATGATCATTTTCTGTACAATGGTACGGCGATCCGGCAGCAGGATGCACCCTCAGTTGCGGTACATGGGCACCCAGTTTAGACTGCAACTTCTTATGAATGGCCTCTATGTGTACAGAAAAATGGAGGTGTCTGTCAAGACAGACTCAGAGGTATCTAAAGGAGGAGCAGTCCTCAAGCAGCCTCCCATCCAGGGTGTGGAAAGAGGGGAGGGAGGGGAGTCAAGAGAGTCTGTGCCTTGTGCCAAAGGTCATGAAGACTGTTTTCTTGGCATTCAGTATGAGTTGGTTAGAGCAAAATAACAGCTGAACATTATCAAAGTCCCACTGGAGTCTGTTTGCCACATCAGTGGTGGAGGTGGAGGGCCAGATGTATACAAGACAGCGTCATCAGCATACATATGGATTGAGGTATTTGGGCAGGTGGAGGGCAGGTCATTTGGAAAGACAGAAAACAGCAAGGGGTTAAGGATGGAGCCTTGGGGCATGCCAGTGATTATAGGGAGGGAGGGTGGAAAGAGATCTCAATCCTAATGAATTGTGACCTACCTACTAGGTAGGAGTGGAATCAACTGGTGGCCTCAACAGAGAGCCCTGCTTTGGAGAGGTTTGAAAGGAGGAGGGGATGTGATACAGTGTCGAAAGTCTTTGATAGGTTGTCGAAGATGGCAGGGTGATATCACCCTGATCCATGCCTGTTTGGATGGAGTCAGTGATTCTCAGCTGGGAAGTGATGGTTGAATGGGACCTCCTAAAACCAGACTGATACAGAGTGAAAAGGAAGTGGAGCAAAGGAAGGAGGAAAGCTGGGATAGAACTAGAATTCCTACAGTTTAGCGAGATGGGCAGGAGAGAAATAGGGTGGTAGTTTCCAGGGGACGAGGGGTCACCCCTTTGGGGGCTACAGAGGCATGTTTCCACTCAGCAGGAACAGAGGCAAGGGAGAGAAGGTTTGGAAGCAAGGCAGAGGGAAAGCGATGGCTGGGGTTGATAGACTGTATGTTGTAGGCAAAAAAGAACCCATAGCAAACAAACACACACAAGACTGCTATATATGCCAAGCAAATTGTCCTTTAATCATAAAAAAGTTGTGCAATAGTTACTGCAGATGAATCAGGAGCCTCTCAGCCTTGTGGCAATGCTGCTAACAATCACTAGCATTTCACATGGCTGCTGCCAGCATTCATACAGCTAACGTACATCTATTCACCAATGATACAGTCCTTTGTACCATTAGCTCTTCCTCTGAATTCACCCATGAGGAACTTCAGCAGGACTTTGTCACTCTTCAGTACAATCTTTTAACGCTTAAACTACTGCTCAATGTGAAAAAGACTAAAGCCGTGATTATTTCCCATCATCTCTCCCGTGTGGCAGTGCCTCCAGCAACCCCCCAGATTAACACAATACTCAGTGAACCACTGGAAATTGTGGAAAAGTTCAAGTACTTGGGATTCTGGTTAGCCAACAGACTAAGCTTCATGACCCACCTGTTCAAGCTGCAAAAAAACTAAGACAATGACTAGGCATATTCTTTCACATCAGTTACTTGCTTACACTAGAAGCCAGGAAGAGACTAGTCTAAATGACCATCCTTCCACTGATTGATTATGCAGACTTTTCTTACGGCCATTGTCCCATCGTGGCCTTGAATAAATTAGACACTCTCTACCACTGTGCCCTGAGGTTCATCCTGAACTCATCCCTATACACTCATCACTGTCTACTCTATGAGTCACTGGGATGGCCCTCCCTCTCACTGAGGAGGCAAAGAAATGCTCTCCTTTGGCTTTACAGGGCCCTAACTGATCAATTGCCTACCTATATTTCAAACCTCTTTGTGAAAGCTCAGGGGTCCTATGGCTTGAGAAGGCTGTCACTGGTCACCTTCAAGGTACCTAGAATAAAGATGTGGCAAAGTTCAGCCACCATTAACTGCTCTCTCCCCTCTCTATGGAATATAGTGCAAAAGACCTTAAAATTGGCCTCGCTGCCTAGTCCCCATGCCTTCAAAATGTTGCTCGTACGCTCCTTAAGGGATACTTGTGCCTGTCTCAGATAAACTCTTACTTTACCTCATTGTACTCCTGCCTTGGCCACGGACAACATTAGTGCTGACTCTCCCAACACCAGCACTTCTCTTCCTCCTCCTTCCTGACTCCGATAGTAACCCCCTCTCAAGTTGATCCCCTTCCTTGTCATCCCCCATTACTCTTCCTCCCTTCTGACCTGTCGACTTTCCTTATTACTTATTGTAAGATCCCCTATTCTCTTACTATTGTACTATTCCCATTTGCAGTAACGCTGTACCCTTATGTTATTGGCTCAGTATTGTAATTACCAGTTCTGTTATTACTTTGTTTATTGTTTTTGCCCAGGACCATCTTGCAAATGAGCTTGCTCAAGAATGAATTACCTGGTTAAATAAAATTTGATTGATTGATTGATTGACATGGGAAATGTTTTTAAGCATTGGTTTTTCAAAAACAAAAATGTTTTCGTGACACCCCTATACCTTATAATGAAATCTCTTCGTGCACAAAATAATGTTGTCGAGCCACCTTTTATTTTAAGCATGCCTCCTATCATGCACACAAAAAATGTTTTCATGAAAACAAAATGGGAAAATGGTGAAAAAATTTTGAAAAACATATTTCCAGGCTACAGTACATGCACAAAAATGGATGCCAGAGTCATGTTCCTCAGGGCCCGATTAGGTAAACACAAGTGTTGGTGTTTACCAAGGGTCAGTATTTTTTGATTTACAATGTTTTTTTCTCTCTCTCGCTAACTGAAAACAAGAAGGCGGCAGCACAAAAACAAAAATCCAGAGCACGAAAACAAAAATGTTGTTGTGAAAGTTTTTGCAGTGCATACAGTATATAAATTTTCCCATAGACTAAAGTGGGACATGAAAAACTTGCATAACTTTTGAACAGATTAATATTTTTTCACCAGATCTTCAAAAAGCACCACTTTGACCAAGGCCACATATACACATGCAAATTTGAGGCTAAACAGACACATCATTCAGTTTGTTAAGCCTGACCGAAAAATGCACAAAAGTTGAGGATTTTTCACATTTTTGACACTCTGCGGTTCTGCAACTGTACATTCAACTGGAGCAAAACTTTTGAGATCCAGAGATCTATGGTTGGGTGCCACACTTGCAAAATGTCAGGTAAATCAGACAAATGGTTGCAAAGTTATTAAGTGCAACCTTTGGGGTTTAAGATAGAAGTGGTTGGGCAACCTAACCATAAGCTGCACTACTGTGCAACTATAATATTTATTCATTACCAAAACTCTGTTAATGCATCCAGTTAGGGTTGATGTCACAGTGACAAAAGTTTGGAAATTCGATGATTGGGTTACCACCACCACCACCCCACTGATGACCCGTGACATGCCCCAATGCCTGTTGGTGCCTGTAGGTGGGGTGGTAGGGGTGGTAACCCTAACATCAAATTTCCAAACTTTTGTCAATGTGACATCAACCCTAACTGATGCATTAATGGAGTTTTTTTGCAATGAATTCCTTTTTTTTTTTTTTTGAGAAAGTGTAATGTAAGTGGTTAGTGGTATGTGTTTGTGGGAGCATGGGCCCTCCACCCTCCAGACCCTTCACATCATCCATTTTTTGCATAATGGCATGCGTATGTGGCAGTGCGGGCCCTCTGGGCCCTGTGCTCCCACTTACACTTAAATGCGGAGCCATACGGCAACTCCATAGTACTGAAAAGTAACCCTTGTAACACTTATTTGGCAATATCGCAGTACCTGTAGCAACTATGGAAAAAATTCCACTGCACTTATAATCATGACTTTGAAACCTCTATGTGTGCTTAGCTCCGGGTAATGAAAAATCCGTATCTTGAATCGTTTTCGAAATATGAGTGCTGAAAGATGCTGTGGGTGCCACAATGTTATCCTATGGAAAATGTCTTAACTTGGTAAAGCTGTAACTATGGGCCTGTTTAATGTTTTGGAACCAAACCACCAAAAGGCACATATGTGGGACCAGGGCTTGCCACCCTGCAGATTTCAGCCCAAAAGTACAATCCACCTTGGCACAATGAAGTGATAAAGAAAACAACACATGGGAAAATGTCTTTGTGCAGTGTTTTTGTGATAACTTTAATGTGTTCATGGCACTCCTATCTCTATAATGGGAATGTTGTGGTGCACAGAAAAATGTTGACAAGGTTGCTTTTTTATCATGGTCATTGCTGCGACAACAAAAATGTTGCAACAAATAAAATGGCAGAATGGTGAAAAACTTTGAAAACACATTTCAGACCACCTACTGAAAAACTAATACCTGGGGCCATGTTCCTATTGTTCCTGTTGTTGTTTACCAAAGAGCACTATTTTTGAGTTACAATGTTTTTGTCTCTTGCTAACTAAAAACAAGATGGCAGCAACATGAAAACAAAACTAGGGAGCACAACAAAAATGTGATCGTGAAAGTTTCCGCAATGCACATATAAATTTTCCCATAGACTACAATGGGACATGAAAAACTTGCATAATCTTTGAATGGATTAATATTTTTTCACCAGATTTTCAAAAGACACCAGTTTAACCCAGGCCACATACAGACATACAAATCTGAATACACTCAAATGCATTCTTCAGTCCTTTAAGCCCGACCAAAAAATGTGCAAAAGTTTTTTTTTTTTACATTTTTGATGCTCTGTGGTTCCACAAACATACATTTGATTGGAATTAAACTTTCCAGACCAGAGATCTATGGTTGGACGCCATGCATACACAATTTCAGGCAATGTGGACAAATGGCTGCAATGTTATTAAAGTGCAAACTTTGGGGTTTAACATTAAAGTGGCCCAATCTCTCACCCCATTCTCCTATTTCATTTCATTTTCATTTGTTAACTGGATAGGCAACTGGGCCAAAGCCCTTTTTCAGGTCCAACCAGACAAATAAGAACATACAATACATAACAAATGTATAAAAAACAAAAATAAACATACAGCACAATATAACAAATAACTGACTAATACAGTTCAAACACAGAAACAATTCATCAAAGACAACAAATACTTTTTAAATCTAATTTTTCAAAGTACAATGTGATTTCAGTACACACAATGAAGCAGGTAGTTCATTCCACATTTTGGGGGCTTGACATGAAAATGAACGAGAGCCATAATTATTCTTCACAGAATAACCCTCCAACATAATGCCCTCAGCTGACCTTAATGAAGATCTCATCTCCTGAATCCTAACCAAATCAGAAAGGGGAGAAAATCCATCAGAATGAACAGCCTGATGGACCAAATTACCCAAAGCATACCTAAATCTAAATTGAGGAGATAACCAATTCAAAGAAGAGTACAACAAACAATGATGAGTCAAAATTGGCACATCCACTACAAAATGACATATGTTATTATAAACAATGCCTAACGTCTTCCTCCCCTAACACCTAATTCCACATACAAAGAAGAGACATAATCCAGATGAGGCATAAATAGATCCAGAGCAAGTTGCCTCAGAGATTCCAAAGGCAAATAGGTTTTAAACTTATAAAGCAACCCTAACTTAGAATGAACTTTATTCTTAACCAGTTTTATTTGAGAAGCAAGAGTTAATGATGAATCCAATAATACACCTAAGTATTTAAATTCAGACACCTGATCAATCAAATCACCTTGAGTATCATGGATAAATTAACTTGGATTGTCCCACCTACACTGTACCATGTCAGCTTCCTTACACATGGAATGGGGTGAGAGTTAGGGCCAACAACCCCAAGGCACACCCTGACACCTGTTGGTGTGTGGAAGGTGTGGGGGTGAGGTGATAGGGTTGGTAACCCTAACACTGAATTTCCAAATTTTTGTCACTGTAATATGAACCCTAACTGATGCATTAATGGAGTTTTTGGAATGAATGCCCCTTCTTTTGAGAAAGTGTACTGTTACTCATATGTGGTTGTGGGCCCTGTGCTTCCATCATGCATGCATTTTGTAATTATCTCTGATTTTCATGTGGGAGAGATATATTTTAATGATCTCACATGTCTCTGTGGGAGTGCAGGGCCCAGTACTGTATAACGGAGGTCTCTGCAGTCCCATTATTGCATAATGACATCCATATGTGGGACAGCAGAGCCCTCTGGGCCCTGTGCTCCCATTTACCCATAAATATAGAGACATAGCACAGGCCTAGAGATATTCCAAGTATCCCATGTGCTGCAAATGTGGCAATATCTCAGTAACCATAGGAAATTTAGAAAAATTCTACCACAGTTGTAATCATGACCTGGCAACCTGCACATGCTTAGTAAGCTACACTCAGTGAAAATACAGTGTCCTCTGCCCCTTTGTTTGATTTTGGGAGATAGAGGCAGATACCTGTTTGTAGTTTTATATGGTTTGTGGAGGTGATATGTTGGTGAGCAGTGAGTGATGGGGCACCCAATTTGCCCCTCTAACCACCTGCCAACCTCCCGGACCAACTACCCTCTGCAGTTGAGGTGCTTCAGTTGGATGTTGGTAAAATGGGGGGTGGTTCTGATGCTTGTTTTTTAATTCTGGCATGAAACATGTTTTCTGGGCACTTAAATCCCAGGTGGCCAGCTTAGTGAGAGGAGCTCTTCACATACATTTTATGCATGAGAACAGCAGAATTTTCTTGACTTCTGCAGCCGCAGCTGGAACTCATGCTGCTGACTGCAGATTCAGCTTTGAGCCACCATTTTCTCTGGTGTCTAGTGGCACCCCCCACCCACCAATCAGTGTCCCCTATCCCTGATGTCTAGTGGTCCTCCCCAATCCTCCCATATCTTTCCCTGGTGTCTAGTGGCACTCCCCACCTTCGATCCACATACTTAATTATTTATTTCTTAATTAAGTTATTTATTTATTTGTATAATCTGATACTGGGATGCCCACCTCCAGTGTCAGATGCCACCCTACAGCCCATTGTGTTAATAATATTTGCCAACATCAGGGGGCCCAATCTCTGTGTCAGCATTTATAAGACCTCCACAGCAGTGTGGACACTGGGGAGCCCACTCCCAGTGTCCTGAAATATGTTAAATTCATTATTCAGTCCTTGAAAAGAATAAAATTCCCCGACATATTTTTTAACCTGAAAAAAAGAAAACAATCTCTCATTGTCCTCGCCTGCCCCTCCCCATCTTGACCCTCCCACTAAGTACCAACCACCCACACCCCCTAACCTTGTACTTACCACCTGAGGTTGTAGGCTGTCATATTTTGTGGACTGAGACATGTCTGCAGTCTTCAAAGTTGAACCATGAACTGAAGAATCAAGGTAAGTGCTGTATAGTGTATTTCAATGGCATTTTGAATTTATATTCTAACTTTGCCATTTTTAGGAATTTTTCATCAAATTTTTTAACATGGCCTTTTTGGGAACCAACCTCATGAAGGCTGGCACTGTGATTTCATTACTCAGGCCCAGAAGGTGATTTTGTGGTCACTGTGCAAAATCACCTTTCGGGACCGAATAACAAAATTTCACCACCAGTGTTCATGAGGTAGGGTCCTAAGTAGATTGTGTTGACAATTTGGTGAAACAATTCCTAACAAGCTTTTGTTAATGCTGAATCTTTGCTTGCAGCATTGGCATTGGTAGTGCAGGAGTTAGAGAGATGCATAATAGGAATGTCAGTAAAGTATTAAACTAACGCCAACCCCCACTCCCACCCTGCAGAGACTGACAGGTGTTTGGGAGTGTGTCTTTGGGTCATCTGCCATAACACTCAATCCAGTCCACCTGACTCCTCCTGAAGACACAGACAGGTGTTTGGTGTGCCTTAGGGTCACTTACCGCCACTTACCCAATTCCATAGGAAATAAGCTGAGATCAGTGCAGTAGAGGAGAAAGGGGTGAACATTAGGGTTGAAGACCCCAAGGCACACACCTCAAAGCCTATCACTGGCTGCAAGATGGGGTGGGAGTGGAATCTTATGAAACATTATGGCATGGCCAAGTCACACCCTGATGCCTGTCAATCTCTACAGGGTGGGGTGTTACGTTGCAAACCATAACACTCCAGGTGTTTGTTGGTATTTTGCTCAAATTTTCAACATGGGTTTTGGGACCCCACTTTATGAACAGTGGCACTATCATTTTGTTACTCAATCCTGAAATGTGATTTCACACAGCGACTGCACCATTCAGTGACACAGGTGTGAAAACACATTTTGGGCAGGATGTGAAAAATTACAGCTATACTGTTCATGAGGAGATGTGAAAAATGGCAATGTTGAAAATCTGGAGTGAACATATGAAAAATTGGTGAAGTTACAAGTGTGCATAGAAACTACGCAATGCATGAGTGTAACGCAATAATTTTTTGGACTTTTTTCACACAATTTTCAACATGGGCATTTTGGGAACTCCCCTCATAACCAGTGTCACTGTGATTTTGTTAATCTGTCCAGAAAGTTGATTTCCCACAATGATTGCTTCATTCTGTTCCACAGGTGAAAAAACACATTTTGGGCATGATGTGAAAAATGACAGTTGTACTGTTCATAAGGAGGTGTGAAAAAATGGCAATGTAGAAAATCTGGAGTGAAAATGTTAAAAACTGGTGAAGTTACAAGTGTGCATAGAAACTGTGCAATGCACACTCATAACACAGTCATTTTTTATTTTTCACCCAAATTGCAACATGGGTTTTGGGACCCCATCTCATGAACAGTGGCACTGTTGTTTTTAGTATGGTCCCAAAGGTGATTCCACGTAGCAACTGCAAAATCACCTTTTGGGACCGATTAACCAAATGACAGTGACAGTGTTCATGAGGTGGGGTCCCAAGAACCCCATGTTGAAAATTTTGGGCCACAATTCCTAAAAATGGCTGAGATATCAACCTAAGTTTGACTCCCATTATACAGCTTGCCATAATTTCTTCAGTTTGCCGGTCAGCTTTGAAGAGTGCAGACATGTCCTGGTCCATAGAAGATCTACAGTTCTGCAACTGTACATAGAAGATCGCTGCTCTTGACCTCCAGAGGTAAGTATGGGGTAGGGGGTGTGGGAGAGTGGGTCCACAGAGGGAGGGTGGGGGTGGGGGATGGAATGGGAGATGAAGAGGGACTGCTTTCTTTTTTACAGGGGAAAAAAAGACTTTGGGACAGTTTTCTTTATTTTACAGGTTACCAGAAATATTTAGGCAAACTGGGTTGGGCTCCCAGTGTGCCACAGTAGTGTGTGTGTGTGTGTGTGTGTCTGTGTGTGTGGGGGCATGCTGTCATGCTGATACCCCAATGTAGGCACTTGAAATATTCAGGTGGATGGGAGGGGTCATCTGTCACCAGGAGTGGGCATCCCAGTGTCAGAAACTGGGCTGCCAGTGTGTCACATTAATGGGGGAAGGGGATACATGCCAAGATGTGAATTGGACACCGTAATATTGGCTTTCCAGGGAGTGTGTGGCACGTGTCAGGAGCTGCCAATGTGGAAAGTCATGCTGTGCCTCATTTATTTATTTATGGAAATGGTTCACCAGGAAAGGCACACCAAACAAACAAGGTGCTAGGTGGCAGTAGCCAACATGACCCGTAACTCTGCTCATGCGCATTACTGTGGAGTCTTGTCAGCTGCTGCCAACAGAGAGAAGGTATGTCTGTGTGTCTGGTTGCAAGGGAGGGGGAAGGTCCCGCTGCAATGAGAAAATTGTCCCCAATTGCAGCGGCAGATTTCTTTCAAGTGCAGTCCTCTCTCTCAAACTGCAGTCATAGACAGCTTGCTGATTCATTGGTGCCTGAGGGACAAGTCCCATAAAGCGTCAACTTGAAACCATCCCTGATTGGAGTGGCACTTTTCTTTCAAGTGAAGACCGCTTAGCTCAAACTGCTGTCATAGGCAGCTTGCTGATTCATTGGTGCCTGAGGGACGAGCCCCTTAAAGCATCAACAGCATTGGGCAGAAACAAACTCAGACACCTCTAAAATGTCATACTATGCAGTGCGCATGTGAGCAAGCAAACATAAAAATGGGCAAGTTATGAGCATTCATTGAAATCTTTCTACACACACACACACATTACTTTGGTAATTTTCAATATTTTCAGTCTAAATTTTCAACATAGCCATTTTTTCACATCACCTCATGAACAGTACATCTGTCATTTTTAGGGTAGAAATACTCTGCTTCACATATGTGCCTTTTGCTGGTTCAGTGAAAAATATTAATCTATCCCAAAGTTATTAAATTTTGAAGTTCCCATTGTTTTCAATGGGAAAAAAAATAGTTGCCCAGCCCTAAAAGATTAATTTTACGAAGCTAATCTATTTTCACAGACATGAAATCCTTTTGATCTGCATGCATTTTTTCTCAGTTAGTAGTGAAACAAAAAAGAAAACACATAAAATGAATGGATTAAAAACAAACATCAGAACCTAGCTAAATGGGACCCGTTTAGCTATATTCTGATGTTTGTTTTATTAATTCTGGCAAGAAACATGTTTTCTGGGCACCAAAAAATTCAGGGTGCCCAGCTTAGCAAGAGGAGTGCTTCCCATGCATTTTCTGTATGAGAAAAGTGGGATTTTTTTTACTTCTGCAGCCACAGCTGGAACTCATCCTGCTGACTGCACATTCAGCTGTGAGCCACCATTGTCCCTGGTGTCTAGTGGCACCCCCCACTCACTGATCAGTGTCCCCTATCCCTGGTGTCTAGTGGCACTCCCCACCCTCCGATCCACATACTTAATTATTTATTTCTTTTTTAAATTATTTATTTATTTGTATAATGTGACACTGGGATGCCCACCCCCAGTGTCAGATGTCCCCCCCTGCAGCCTATTATGTTAATAATGTTTGCCGACATTGGGACACCCAATCTCTGTGTCAGCATTTATAAGAGCCCAACAGCATGTGGACACTGACAGCCCACCCACAATGTCTCAAAATATTTTTAATTTATTATTCAGTCCCTGAAAAGAAAAAGTCCCTCAATGTCTTTTTTTACCTGAAAAAAAGAAAACAGCCTTTCATCATCCCTGCCTTCCCCTTCCCCATTCTGACCCTCCCACTGAGCACCCACCACCCCACACACACCCTTACCCTATACTTACCAGCTTAGGTCATAGACTGTTATCTTCTGTGGACTGAAACATGTCTGCAGTCTTGAAAGCCGAACCGTGAATTGAGGAATCAAGATAAGTGCTGTATAGTGTATTTCAATGGCATTTTGAACTTATGTTCATAAGTTTGCCAATTTTAGAATGAATCACCAAATTTTCAACATGGTCTTTATGGGAACCATCCTCATGAACACTGGCACTGTCATTTCATAAATCGAACCTGGAAGGTGATTTGCGGTCGCTGTGCAAAATCACCTTTCGAACCGAATAATGAAATTTTACCACCAGTGTTCATAAGGTGGGATCCCCAAAAGGTCATGTTGACAATTTGGTGAAATAATTCCTATAAAATGGCCAAGTTATGAGTATTCATTGAACTTTTTCTATGTACACACATAACTTTGGTAATTTTCAATATTTTGAGTCCAAATTTCCGACAATAGCCATTTTTTCCACATCACCTCATGAACAGTACATCTGTCATTTTCACATCCTATTTGAAGTGTGTTTTTGCATCTGTGGCATGGAATGGCATTTTGACACAAATATGAACATTTTCACCTATGGGGTTTATGAGGTGGGGCATAAGAAGTCTATGTTGAAAACCTGGGGTCACAATATGAAAAAATGACAACGGTATGATCATTTGCAATTTCACTATACCCACTCATAAATTCATAAATTTTAAATATTTTGATCCCAGATTTTCAACATAGCCTTCTTATTGCCCGGCGTCATGTATGTCACAGCTGCCATTTTCATATCCTGCCCAAAATGCGTTTTAGCACATGTGGGGTGGAATGGCATTGCAATTGCACAGAATTATGTTTTGGCAGGGATTTGAACATTTTCTGTACTAGGTACATGAGGTGGGGTAATAAGATGCCTATGCTGAAAATGTGATCACTGTTTTCCTTTAAATGGAGCGTGGGGCCAGGAGGATCCTATGGTTCTACAGCTAAATATATATATACACGCATCTGTGGAGGGCCCTCTGCTCCACAGACAAATAAGAGTATGATTATTTTATCTGAAAAGTAAGGAAATTAGTTGCAAAAATGTCGTCAATGCATCCGTTAGGGTTGTTACTAAAGCGACAAAGTAGGGAAATGTGGCATTAGGATTTTCAACCTAACACCCCACCCCACTCTGCAGACACTGACAGGCATCATACTGTAGTGTGCTTTGGGGTCCTCAGCCCTGATGCTTACCCCATTTTCCTATATTGTGTCCATTTCAGCTTATTTGCTTATGGAATGGGGTGAGCATTAAGGTTGACAACCCAAGGTACATCTCCAGCACCTGATGAAGTTTTTGCAATAAATATCTATCTATCTATATATATATATATATATATATATATATATATATATATGTGTGTGTACATATATATATATAAAACCTGCAAGGTACTGCAGGTATAATTAGGTTTGTAACCACTTTAATGTTAAACCCCAAAGTTTGCACTTTAATAACTTTGTAACTGTCCGATTTGCCTGAAATGTTGCATGCGCAGCATCCAACTGTAGATCTCTGGATCTGGAAGGTTTTGTTCTGGTCGGATGTATAGTTGCAGAACTGTAGAGTGTCATAAAAGTGAAAAATACCCAACCATTGTGCATTTCTTGGTCGAGCTTAAAGGACTGAAGAGTGCGTTTGAGTGGATTCAAATTTGCATGTCTATAAGTGGCCTGGGTTAAACTGGTGCCTTTAAAAGATCTGGTGAAAAAATCTTATGCAAGTTTTTCATGTCTCATTTTACCGTATGGGAAAATTTATATGTGCATTGGGAAAACTTTTGTGATCATATTTTTGTTGTCGTGTCTCTAATTTTGTTTTGTGTGCGCCATCTTGTTTTCAGTCAGCGAGAGACAGAAAACATTGTAACTTGAACAATAATGCCCTTTGGTAAATGTCAACAGCTGTGTTTACCTAATTGGGCCCTTAGGAACATGACCCTGGCAATAGTTTTTTGCAGGTGGTCTGGAAATATGTTTTCAAAGTTTTTCCACTGTTCTGCTGGGTTGTTGTCACAACATTTTTGTTGTCACAGCAATATCCATGATACAAAAATAGCACCTCGACAACATTTTTTTTGTGTGAAAGCATTTTAATAAGATATAGGGTGTCATGAAAACATTTTTTATTTTCACGATAACAATGCTCAAAACACTGCCCCATGTGTTGTTTTCTTTGTCACTTCATTGTGCCAAGAAGGATTGTGCCTTTGGGCTGAAATTTGCAGGGTGGCAAGCCCTGGTCCCACAGATGTTCCTTTTGGTGGTTTGGTCCAAAAATATTCAATGGGCCCATACTTACAGCATTCTGAAGTTGAGAAATTTCCCATAGAATAACACTGCGGTGCCCGCAGCTCCTTTTGGCACCCTTATCTTGAAAACTATCCGAGATACAGATTTTTTGCTACCCACAGCCTAATCACTCATGGAGGTTTAGAAGTCATGATTATAACTGAAGGGGAATTTTTTCCATAGTTGCTACGGTTACTGAGTTATTTCCAAATAAGTGTTACAAGGGTTACTTTTCAGTACTATGGGGCTGCTGTATGGCTCCGTATTTAAGTGTAAATGAGAGCGCAGGGCCTGGAGGGCCATGCTCCCATGCACACATATTGTGATGCCCAAATAGACAGCTTGGACCAATACAGTACATACCAGTTAAAAGGTACATTATACATTCCAAAAAAAAACATTTTAAAAACTTTGCCAGTGTACTGTAAATAGACAGTTTGTTCTTTTGACTTTGCAGGGTATAAAGGGGGTATCTCAGATATGTGACTTATGCTGTTTAGGTGTAAAAAATGTTATCAGTTCCATAGATGTGCCATTACGAATTTGAGACTTTTCCCAAAGGATAACACTGCAGTGCCCACAGTGCTTTCGGTGCATGTATCTCAGAAACAATGCAAGATACAGATTTAGTTCACTTATCTAGCGTGGAGGTTTCAAAGTCATGATTACAACAGCAGTGGAAATTGTTTCATAGCTGCTATGGTTACTGAGATATTGGAAAATTTGTGTGACAAGGGTTCCTTTTTTTTTTATACTTACTGTTTATTCATTTTGAATATATTGTATACACATACAGAAGTCCCATGCAAGAAACAATGAAAATTGTACATTCTTATAAAGGATATCAGATGTCTTATACAGGAGACAGTATCCCTTATATTATACCCACTAAGGAAGGCTAACAAGATGATGTTTTACTGAAAATACAAATACTAGATGCTGTGTATATAGCCCAAGGGTCCATGGCTATTACCTCATAAATTTGTGAAACTAACCCACCTTATCCTGAAGGATTATTTGGAGACATGTGATTTACTATATGTAAAAATTAAACAGTCAACGAGTACATCATCCTGACTCCTATGTCCAAAAAATCTAAACGGCAGATCTTACATCCCAGATCCTCTTATTGCTATCTTTGCAGTTAGAAAGAACTTATTTAATCTAGGATGGTGTGCTAAATAGAGGGTATGGTCCCCCAACAAAACTGGAACACAGATAATGATAATCTCACCTCCCTCATTATTTCAAGAGGAAGGTGTACTTACCCCATATCACATACTTTTAACCTAGTGCAACATTATAGGTAATCCACCCCACAAATATTAAAAATCAATAGAAACCAAGAGAGCTTGGAAACTCGCTAATTCAGCCCCTTAACTCCCCACATATAGGCTTCCAGCAGCAATAAGCTAATATGCAGGAACACAAAAACAGCAAAACTAGTAAGAAAGTTCTCAAGTGTCCACATCTCCTTCTTCATTTGTAGAGTCCTTCCTGGCCTTTATAACTGCCACCATCTTTGTAGCCCATTTCTTGGCATCAGACGGATCTATAAAAATGCATATTTTACAGTTTTGGATAATCCTCAATTTGGCAGGAAATTGGATTTTGTGAGGTATGTCCAGTTCTCTTAAGGTTGCTCTGACACTGTCACATTTCTTCCATCTTAGACGGGTGGCATATGAGATGTCTGGGAACAAGTAAACTGAGGCACTTTCAAATGTGAGAGGCCCATATCGTTTTGCCAAATTCAGTAATCGATACCCCATTCCCATGCTATCTAGTACCACCATTAGTACCCTGGGGAACTCTGGTGGTGTTTTAGAGTGGTAGGGTAAGCGATAAGCTTTAACTATAGACAAGTCCAGGTCTGTGATGTGGGAATGAAACTGCTCACCCAACCAGTCCTTTACAAATAAACGAGCAGAGTTTCCCTCAGATCCCTCTTGCAGGCCCACTATACATAAATTCTGGCTGCGGATCTGATTTTTAGGTATTTCAAGCCTGTTATTTGTGTGTCGTTGTTCTTTGGCTCTCTGTATTATCGCACTTTGGCATACCGCCGCATGTCTCTTTGCCTCCTCCACATCGCCATGAAGCGTGTCCACTGCACTTTCTACAGTGGTTATTCTCCCTGCCAAATATCAAGCTTAGACTTTGTGGAGGCTGCCGATATCAAACGTTGCTGCATTTTCTGGCCAAGTGTTTGAAGTGTCTCTTTGGGCTCGTCTGCTTTAGTCATCTCGCCATGTGTGGAGCGAGAGTTTAGGCCTGATGGTATTCCTCTCTCTCCGTCTTTCTTGACCTTGCCTGTCTGTGGATTCCTGTGGGTTTTTCCCATGATGTTTTCCAAACTTTCTACTTTCCAAGGCAGTAAAGATCTAGTAGTTTTACCAACTAAAAGTTATATAATTTTAAGAAATTATTTATTCCAACATGGAGTAGAGCTGTACTGCATCTTATCAGAGTGGGCTCCACAGCCCCCCCACAAGGGTTCCTTTTAAGCCGTGTAGGGCAGCTGTATGGCTCTATATTTATATGTAATGGGAGCACAGGGTCCATAGGGCCCACACTCCCACAGACGCATATCATTATGCAAAAAATGGGCAGCTTGAAGGGAGCCATGCTCCCACCAACACTTACTATTTATCAGTTACATTACACTTTCTCAAAAAGTAAGGAAATTCATTGCAAAAAACTTTGATAATGCATCAGTTAGAGTTGAAGTGACAAATGTAGGGAAATGATATGTTAGGGTTGAGCCCTAACCACCCCACCTTATCACCCCACCCCCCATCCTCCACACACTAACAGGCATTGGGGTGTGCCATGGGGTCATTAGGCCTAACTCTCACCCTAACACCACATTACCATGCTTTTGTCGCTGTGCTATGAACCCTAACTGATGCATTAATGAAGTTTTTTGCAATGAATTTTCCTTCTTTTTGAGAAAGTGTAATGTAACTGGTAAGTGGTATGTGTTAGTGGGAGTGCAGGCCCTCCAGGCCCTGCTCTCCTTTCATATTGCCCATTTTTTGTGTAATGGTATGCATATGTGGGAGCATGGGCCTCTGGCCCCTGCCCCACTTCACACACATAACTACTGAGCCATAGCAGCCCCATAGGACAAGGAACCCTTGCAACACTAATTTGCCAATATCTCAGCAACTGTAGCAGCTACAACAAAATTAAAGTGTCATTGTAATCGTAACAGTGAGACTGCCAACTGGACAGGTCGACAAAATCTGTTTCTCACATTGTTTTCAAGAGATGGGCACCACAATTCAATGGACACATGTAACTTGGGTTTCTTTAGGATTTTTTTCCACCCAATTTTCAACATGGCATTTTGGGGACCCCACCTCATGAACAATGTCACTGTCATTTTGTTAATCTTTCCCAAAAGTTGAGTTTGCACGACGAATGTGCTATTCTGTGCCACAGGTGCAAAATCATGTTTTGGGCAGGATGTGAAAAATGACAGCTGTATGCTATTCTTGAGGAGGTATGGAAAAGGGTAACGCTGAAAACCAAGAGAGAAAATATGAACAATTGGCGAAGTTATGAGCACGCATAGAAACTGCACAATGCACACTTGTAATGTGGCCATTTGTGGGAATTTGTTAGCCAAATGTTCAACATGAGCTTTTAGGGAAATCCCCTTATGAACACCAGCATTGTGATTTTGTTAATCCATCCTGAAAGTTGATTTCACACAGAGATGCACCATTCTGCAGCAGAGGTGCAAAAACACATTTCAGGCAGGATATGAGAAATGAAAACAGTAGTGTTCATGAGGAGGTGTGAAAAAATGGCAATATTGAAAATCTGGAGTGAAAATATTAAAAATTGGTGAAGTTACGAGTGTGTGTCGAAACTGCGTAATGCATACTTGTAACACGGCCATTTTTTGGATTTTTTGCACCACATTTTCAACATGGGCTTTTTGGGACCTCCCTTCATGAACACTGGGACTGTCATTTCATTAATCAGTCCTGAAAGGTGATTTCACATCCCAAAAGGGGATTCCATGCAGTGACCATGAAATCACCTTTTGAAACATAGAAACATATAATCTGATGGCAGCTAAAGACTGCTTGGCCCACCTAGTTTGCCCATTTCCCTACCTAACAGATAAGCTGCAGATCTTAGTTAACTAACAGCCTACTTCCTCCTACCCCCCCCACTAGAATTGCCTTATGTCTGTCCCATACATTCTTGAATTCCCCTACTGTTTTTGACTCTATGACCTCCTCAGGGAGGCTGTTCCATGCATCTACAACCCTCTCTGTGAAGACAGAAACATAGAATCTGATGGACTAAGTAACAAGATAATTGTGCCATTGTTCATGAAGTGGGGTTCCAAAATGCCTATGTTGAAAATTTGGTGATAAAATACAAAAAATGGCTAATATATCCACATTTAAATTCTTTGTTTGTATCAGAGTCATACAATGTAGGAACCTAGTTCGTATTGTCATACAAACTAAGATCCTACGTCGTATGATGCCAATGTGAACAAAGTATTTAAATAACACACATTTTAAGGGCATTTTTATGAACAGTAAAGTGCAGAATGCACCTAGGGGGTCACAATAAGCAAGCTACATGTGTTGGTTCCTCCCCAGAATATCATTTTGGGAGGTTTCCAAATTTGAATTTCAGGTAAACTGGAAACAAGATGGTGGCCATATGAAAGAGGAATTTTCTCATAATATGCAGGATTCCTCTTTCGTATCAACCAGTTATATTGAAGTGTCTACTGAGCATGCACAGAAACAATTTTTCACATTTTTAAATTGCAATAACTTAAAAACGGCTTATTGTTTTTTCACCAAACTAGTAAAAGGCACATCTGAGGGGTAGTCCCTTTCTGTCCTGAAAATTTCATACCAAACAAACAAACACACCTTCTGGGCTGTAGGCAAGTTCAAAGAATAATCCCAGCAAAGTCAATGGGTAAAAACATGTTTTTTCACTTCTCTGTAACTTGGAGACCACACATCCGATTGGAACAAAACTTGCCAGATCAAGAGATTTACACCACGGGAAGGTGCATATCAAATTACAGGTAAATCTGTTCAACAGTTGCAAAGTTATTAAAGTGCAACATTTTGAATTTGACATTGAAGTACCTGCTCAACCCTATAAAATATATATATATATATATATATATATTTAAAGAAAAATCCATTTAATGCATCAGTTAGGGTTGTTTCACAGCAAAAAAGTGAGAAATTCAGTGTTAGGGTTGAAAACCCCTTGGACCCCCACAGCCCACCTCCCCAACTGGCATCATGGTGCACCATGGGGTCATTTCAGCTCTAACTCACACCCATCACATGTGTAAAGAATCTGAGGTGTAGGAAAATGGGGTGAGAGTTAGGACAGATGACCCCATGGCGCACCATGATGCTGGTTGGAGGGTGGGCTGTGGGGGGTCCAAGAGGGGTTTTCAACCCTAACACCAAATTTCCTCACTTTTGTCGCTGTGAAACAACCCTAACTGATGCATTAAACAGAGTTTTTTGCCTCTAATGTCCCTTCCTCTTTTAGAATGATGATGAGAAATAGTGAATGTAATGTGGCGGCGGGAGTGCAGGGCCACCACGTGATGTCTTGTGGCATAGTAACAGGAACTGCAATACAAACAGAAGCACCAACAGTGGTGCACATGGTAATGCAAACGTAAATGGTAAAGGAAATGTTTTTTTTTTTCCATTAACATTTTAATCACGTTTTATGTAGAGACAGCATAACTGAGAGAAAGATGTTACAATAATCAATGCAATGTACATTAATCATATTACAGGAATAACAAAACATTTTCTCTGCTATAATCCCTACCCCTAAAATCCTACAATATTCTGAAAACCCCTCCCTCCCCCCACAAAATAATACTCCCACCCCCATCCGAGGCATAGGACTCAAAACATTGTATATGGGTGAGTTCACAGATCACAATGTATAGATGATATCAAACAGGGCCCAGATCTTCTCAAAGCGGGGTAATTGATTATGTAAAATAGCAATCATTTTCTCAATCCTGAGAAAAGTGAGAAGTTCAACCAGCCATTCAGTATAAGAGAGCATAACCTGATCCTTCCAATGACGAAGAACCAGCTTCTTGACTGTGAGTGAAATCAAGGCCATGTAATATTTCCTATTCCTAAATGCAAAGGTGGACATATCCCCCAGCAAACATACCTCAGGCTTGAACATCTCCTCCAATCCCAATAGAGGGTCCAGCTTATCCCTAATTTCTAACCATAGAGGAGCTACCTTGGGGCATTCCCAAAAAATATGCAAGAGGTCCCCACCATCCTGTTTACACCTGTAACATTTGGATTCTTTTAACAAATTCAAATCCGTTAATTTCTGAGGGGAATAGTAAATATTATGTAACACTTTAAACTGTATGAGCCTTAATTGGTCATGCCTGATAAAACTGTGACATGTAAGCAAAATCTCCTTCCAGTCTAAATTAACATTAGGAAATACAGAGGCCCAATAAGAGCAAGGGGCAAGATTGACAGAATAGGCCCACTGGAACAGAACAGAATAAATCTTGGAAATTGCCTTTGGGGTTCCTATCAATGGCCGTATATCCGCCAAAAACGGGACTGTAGGAGGCAGTAGCTTCTCTCTGCCCAACTTCTGAAACAGTACATGGTGAAGCTGGTATATTTTGAAAATACTTTTGGTAACTAAATTAAATCTATCCATCATCCCCAAGGCCGGAGCCAATTCCCCTTCCTCGGTAAGGAAATCCCTCAAAGAACAGTTGACAGGCATTTTCAACCAATCAGGCCTGATAGTAGTATTACCTTTCGAAAACCGTGGATTACCCCAGATCGGTTGGTTCCAATCTTTGGCCAGGTCATATTTAATAAAACCACAAAGCTGATTATGAATTTTAATCATAACCCCAATGGGAGATTTTTTCAGCAAAGAGGGAAGTGTTTTAGGGGTTAAATAAAAGAGCCTCGGGGTAATACCACAATTTTAATGAGTTTATTTCTAAATTAACCATAAGGGAACATAATTTGATACTAATGTCAGAACATCGTGCACAGTCCATCTGCCATACTTACTCAATTGAGCTGCCCAAAAATAAAGGCCAAAATGGGGCAATCTTAACCCTCCCAATGACTTAGGAGCGGCTAACTTTTGATAAGCCAACCTGCCTTTTATAACCCCAAATGAAGTCCGCAATCATACTGTGAGTTTTTAAACCACGATAAAGGAAGCCAAATGTTTAACATACTCAAAGGTAAAACAGTCTGGGAATATATTCATTTTAATTATGTTTATCCTTCCCATAGTGAAAATGGGAGTTGGGTCCACCTCTTGAGGTCCAGTTCAATGGTATGAACAAGAGAGTCCAAATTCAGCGCCCAGCATCTTTACAGGGCTGTTCGACAGACAGAGACCAAGATACTTAGAGAGTCAGAGTTCCACCCTAGGCCTAGCTGGTAATTTCTTGTTTGAATATCCTATTGTTAAGAGGGTAAACCACCGTTTTATCTTGGTTTAATTTATAATTAGCTACAAGACTGAAGTTCCTTATTAATTTTAGTAAATTTGGAAAGATTTGGTGGGTCTAGAAACATAGACCAAAAGATCATCTGCATATGCAGTGACTTTTATAATTTGGCTCCATAATTTAATACCCTCTATTTCTTTACTATCAACTATACTTCTTATGAGGGGCTCTAAATATAAGTTAAATAAGAGTGGTGACAAGGGGCATCCCTGTCTAGTGCCCACATATAACTGAAAAGGGTTAGAGATGGCCCCATTACAAGCTACTCTAGCTGAAGGATTCGAGTATAGTATTCGAATCCATTCTAGGAACTTCCCAGGGAATCCAAATTTCTTCATAGCTGAAAATAGAAAATCCCAATGGACCCTATCAAAGGCCTTCTCGGCGTCCAAGGAGACCAGCGCCAAAGGGAGGTTGGACCCCTTGGAAGCCGAGAAGACATGTGTCAATGTCCTAAAATGATTGGCCGAGGACCTACCCTTCATAACTCCAACCTGTTCATTACCTATCACTTTAGGCAATACTCTATTGATTCAGTCTGCCAATACCTTAGCCAAAATCTTTATATCACAATTTAACAATGAAATAGGCCTATAACTGGCCGGTTTTTCCCGGGGTCTATTCGGCTTAAAATTAAGATTATAGCGCCTCTGAAAGCTCTATCCACTTCCTGGCCAGAGAATGTGTTGAAATAACCTAAGAAGCATAGCGTCAGTTTCTGGGAGAATTTTTTATAAAAATTGGGCGAATATCCGTCAAGGCCTGGCGTTTTATCTGTGGAAAGACTCTTGATGGCTAGCTCTATTTCCTCCTGAGTTATATCTGCTGTGAGAAATAGTCAATCGGATTCATCCAACGTAGGAAGGTCGAGACCCTCCAGGAAGGATGAAATTTCTGAGCTAGTAGGCAAAGGATCCATCTTTTCATATAAGGTTTCAAAATATTGACGAAAAACCAGAACCATTTCATCCGGAGAAGTCTTAACACAACCCTCCTCTTCAGATAGGATCCCCTCAATAAGACGAGAGGATTCAAGTTGTGCGATACATCTAGCCAAGAGTTTCCTGGATTTCTCTCCCTTATCCACATACTTAGCTCTAGTCTTAACTAGAGCTAACTCCGCCTGCTCTCCTAAAATTCTAAGATAAGCGTCTCTCATTTTAACCAACTTCTCTTTATCCCCCTCTTGTGGATGTATGGAAATCTTAGATTCCAAAGATCTAATACGGGCTAACAACTGAGACATAGTCTGTTCCTTTTCCTTTTTCTTTTTAACAGCTATACTAATTAATATTCCTCTTAGATAAGCCTTGAATGCTCCCCAAAAAATGTCTGGACGGACATTTTCAACTAAATTATTTAGGGTAAATTCATCTATTTGTTCAGATATAGATCTGGTAAACTTAGGTACTCTTAGAATTTGGTTGTTCATCTTCCACCTGTTCCCTTTTTTCAGGAAAGATGGAAATGAAATTGATACGGCCAACACTGCATGATCCGAGATGGGGCCTGCAACGATATCTGACTCTAAAAGCCCTCTAAGAAGAGATCGAGAGAAATATGTAATCGAGCAGGATGCCATCCATGAACTGGAAATGAAAGTATATTCCTTAGACTCTGGGTGGAGGACTCTCCAGACATCTGCTAATTCTAATCGGTCTAAAAGTTCTCCTATAGCTCGAGAGCGGGGTATGAGATACATGAGATTTAATGGATCTATCCATTAAAGGATCCAAGACTAAATTAAAGTCCCCACCCAGAATCATGGGAAGCTGAGCAAAAGGTAAAGAACCTTCAACAGATTCACCAGAAAATCCTGACTGTCCACATTAGGGCCATAATCGAACCAATTAAAATTTCGGTATTCTGTAATTTCCCTCTAACTAATACAAATCTGCCCTCCTTATCCTGAACCACTTGTACTGGGTAAAGATATAGATCTGTGTAGTAGTATCATTACACCTCTGCTCTGGGTGTTACCCTGAGAGAAGAAAACCTCTGCAATTTGTAATCTCCTCATGGAATTAGCCTCCAGTTGAAGTAAATGTGTTTCCTGTAAAAATACAATCCCTGCCTTGAGAACTTCAATATGTTTCAAAATTCTGTATTGCTTATTTTTAAGCCGTGCACCCTTAACGTTCCAGGTAAGAAATTTAACCAGTATATCTGTCCCCATGCTTATCAAAAAGGCCAAAATATAGTATGCACGCCCTAATTCTATACTCAAAAAAGAAAGAAAGTTCTCTAAACCCAAGAGCCAGTGAACTAACACTAGTGATGCCTCGAAACCCAACTTTCAACCCTCTAAAGCCCCCAAATACCCACCAGCCCCACCCATCTACCTGCATTCCCCCAAAAATAACCCCATCCCACCCCCCCCACCCCAATCTCATCTCACAGCCCATGACAACAGCCCACTAAGCTCATCCACCAGCGCTCCACCCCTACCACTCCCCCAGCCTTCTAACAAAACCCCGAATTTACATATTACCTCATTACATTACTTACTCCAACCAAAATCTGAAAATGAATGGAGAAGAAACCCAAAATCCCAAATACCCCATTCTTACCCCGCCGGAAATTGATACAAGCCTAAATAAGGCAGGAGTGAAAGAGAGAGATGTATCAGAAAAGAAGCGAGTGTTTAGATCGCTTCATATCCAAATATCAAAAAAGAAAGTTCCCAAAATAAGTCTGGGGCAAAGATTAGAGCGAGTTGGGGGCTTGCCCCCTTATTTGAGACCCTAACAAGGCCACTAAAACAACTAAGTCGTCTCCAGACTATACTATCAGTTATTTGATCTATGCCAACATGTTAAACTTAACACAATTCTCCACCATGCCCTCTTGTGGTCAACGTAATGAAATAGGGCAGGTTTGTCCTCCCAGCTGGTCATTAATAGTGTCCAAAATAACATGAGTCCAGCCCTGAATTTAGGATGGCCCAACCTAAAAGCAAAAATCAACATCGTCTACTACGTAACATAAAATAGATCAAATAAAATAATATAACAAGGGCAAAGAACTTCATAAAGTAAAATCGGACTCAGAAATATAGGGAAGAGAACCCACTCCACCCCTTATTATAACCAAGTTACTGCACGTCAGCTCGATGTTAAAACATAAAATAACTTATTCAGTCCATTTAGTCCCAGAGCAGCATCTCAGAAGGCAGATCCAAAACTGATTTACAATCCCTTTTGCAAAGTCTGGTATTTTCCTGGCCGTAAGTCAGCGACGCCCTCTTATGGCAATAGAAAAAAGTAAGACAGTCTTTATCCTCTGAACTGGTACCAAATACAGTCCCAGGATTAACATAAATTAACCAGGATAGTTAGGCCAGTAACTATAACATTAAATAAAATGAAGCGGGGCAACATTTCAGCTCCACTACTTATATTAACTCAGTTCTCCAACCAACAGCTGCTTGCTGAAAGAAAATAGAATTCCGGATTACGCTTAACACCAGGATCAAGTTCCCGAGAACAGATCTAGAAATGACTCCACGATCTCTATCTAACAGCTTCCATATTTTCCCAACTCTTCAAGTAACTTTAAAAAGAGTAGGGAAGGCCAGTTGTAAAGCCGCTGCCGCGGAGTCATAGGAATCAAATACTTTCCACTCTTCCGCAATAAACACTTGGAATTTCGCCGGGTAGCCCATGCGAAATTTAATATCCGCTGCAATCAGCTTCTTAATCAGCGGGTGATACACCGCCCGTTTCTGTCGGATGGAGAATGGTAGATCTTGGGCTATTCTGATTCTAGAACCTTCCCAGTATAATTCTTTATCCTCTTTCGCTTTCAGAATAAACAGCTGCCTCTCCTGGTAATTAAGAAAACGAAAAATGAAAGTTCTAGGAGGCATGTTTAGAGAAGGTAAAGGGCGCAAGGCTCGATTCGCCCTCTCGATCACATACGAGGGTCTAAATGGCCAGGGTCCCACTATTTTCTCCACCAGTTTTTGAGCAAATTTAATCGGATCATGCCCTTCAGCCTTTTCTGGCAGCCCAATGACTACCACTTTATTTCGGCGACTTCTACCCTCTAGGTCTTCAATCTTGGATTCGAGCTTACTGATTTTCTGGCTTAGTTTATTCACCACAGGGTCCAGTCGGTCTCTACTCCCCTCCAAAGATTTAATGCGCGCTTCATTATCAGCAGCTCTCCGGGCGAGATCTTCCAAGGTGGTAGTAATACATTTTATCTCGTTCACCATATCCTGAATGCTGTTTTTAAATGGGCGAAATTCTTCTAGGAACCGAGATAGCATTAGGGGTTCTTCCTCCTGACAAACATCCCCTAGCCCTTGAGCCGACGAGGAGGTCGAGGCCTTAGATTTCTTGGCGGCCTTCTCCGGAGTCGCCGGAGGTGTGTGCTTAGGAGGAGATTTGCGCATTTCTGTCTCCATATAAATAAGCACACCGGTTCTCCACTGCGTCCAATACCAAAAGGATCTTAACAGAACAATTTTAATGGGGCATAAAGCCGTAATCGCTGGGTGGAAGGACGGAGCGCTCGGAGAAAGCAGCTACTCCGTGCACTGCATCACGTGACTCCTCATGGTAAAGGAAATGTTAATAGAAAAGCAAGTGCAAAGTGACGTTGAAGCAAAGAGTGATGTAAACGGACACTGAAGCACATATGAAAATGCAACTGGTAACACGAACAGTGATGGCAGCGGTATTTAAATTGGAAATGTTAAGTGTCACAGCAAAAAGAATGCGAAGAGGAACAGAAATGGAAAAGCGAATGCAAGTGCACATGTAAACACAAACCGTAATGTGCACAGGCACAGTAAAGGAACTGAAAATGCAAATGATAACAGTAACAGCAAGGAAGATGCAAAATGAAAGAGAAACAGAAATGCAAATGAAAGGGCTGCTGTAAACAGAAATGGCAATGCGCATGGTGACGCAAACAAAAATGCAAAGAGAAACAATAGTGTAAACACAAATGGTATCAGTAACGAAAACATAAGCGCAAATGACAACGCAAAGGGTAACGCACACGGTGGCGTACACGGGAACGGAAATGTAAATGGGGACAGAAATGCAAGTTGAAACAGTAACTGCAACAGTAACGGAAGCGCATACCCTGTTTTTGCCGAACAGGTGGATAGAGAAACACAGTGTGTACAAAGAATGTATGCAGTGTAATGGGCATCGAAGCTGAAGTACTTAATTGCTAATATCTCAACAACCGCATGATGTAGAAAAAAAATTTAAATTTCAGAAAACTCATGATTTTCCTGGCTAGGATTTTGCTGTTACGTAAGTCATAGGGCTATGCAATGCGCAACAAAAAATCTGTATCTCGCAACATTTTCTAGATACGAGCCCCGAAAGGTGCAGCGTACGCCACCATGTTAGTCTATGGGAAAAAATGCCAAATTTGGAGTATCGTAACTTTGCAGCCATGCAATATTTTTTCACCAAGCCATCAAAAGGCACATCTGTGAAATGTTGGCTGCGTTCACTCCAAATTTCAGGCCAAAAGACCTAACCGTTCATTTGCAACAAGGTAGCAAAGCACTCCTGTCATTTTGGCCATAGTGTTGCAAAGTACTTTTGTGATTTGCGAAAGTGTCGTGTGCACAAAAGTACTTTGCAAAAGTACTATTTCCAGAACTTTGAAAAACATATTTCTGGGGTGTTTAACCCCAAAATAAAGACATGGCTAGCATCCTCAGGCTCCGACTAGGTGAACACAAAAAGAATTATGTCCCTAGATGGTCCCAATTTTAAATGCCAAGCATTTTTCTGATCACCAACTAAAAACAAAATGGCAGATTTGCAAAAGTACTAGGGCAATTTGCGACAGTAAAAAGTGCATTTGCGAAAGTGTTGAACTTTTTGTTAACTTTTCCCATTGACTTATAATGGGAACTTGTTTTTTGAAGAACTTTTGAACCGTTCAATATTTTTTCACAAAATCTTCAAAAGGTACATCGGGGACCCCAGCCCCATGTTCCTTGAAGTTTTTGGACCAGTCGTGCAAAACGTGCGACCTGTAGGCACGAGCAAAGAATTCACCAAATAGCGTAAATGTGTGTGCAGATGATGCTTAATAACTCCACAGCCATAAATCCAACTGGTACAAAAGTTGGCAGATCCCAAGGTGTATGGTTCTTGATCGTGCTTACTAAATTTCAGGCAAATCTGTTGAATGGTGCCAAAGTTATCAAGATGCAAAGTTTGACCCTTTAACTTTAAAAGGGCTCCTCAACCCTAACTATGGTAGCACTACCATGCTACAATATATATATATATATATATATAATATATATATATATATATATATATATATATATACTCCATTAATGCATCAGTTAGGGTTCGCAGCACAGCGACAAAAGCATGGAAATGTGGTGTTAAGGTTACCACTCCATCCCCACCCTCCACACATCAGCAGGCAAATTCAGTTTAATGCATGAGTTAAGGTTGTTCCACTATTTGCATATGTGTGTGTGTGTGTGTGTGTGTGTGTGTGTGGTGGTGGTGGGGAATGCGCAGTTAGGGTTTTCAACCCTAACACCGAATTTCCTCGCTTTTGTCGCTGTGGAAAATCCCTAACTGATGCACTAAACAGTTTTTTGCCATGAATTTCCCTTCTTTTTGAGAATGTGCACTATAAATAGTGAAGTAACGGTAACTCAAATGCAAGCGCAAATGGTAACACACATGGTGACGCAAACATAAACAATAACACAAATGGTAAACAGAAACACAAGCGCAAATGTTAATGAAAAAAGAAACGCAAAGGCAGGTGTGTATGGAAATGCAAATCATAATGTGCACGGTCACGATAATGCAATTGGAAATGCAAAAGCTTATGGTAACAGCAACGATGACGCCAAAGTAAAAACAAACAGATACGCAAACACAAATGGAAGCGCAAATGCAAATGCAAATGGAAATGCACTCGGTGACGCAAAAGGAAATGCAAACAAAAACAGTCATGGAAATGCAAATGTTAACAGTAATGCAAATGCAAGTGCAAACGCAATCACAAAGGGCAGTGCACATGGTGGTGTAGATGGGAACGCTAACGCAAACGGTTACAGAAATGCAAGTGGAAACGTTAACTGTAACAGTAACGAAAATGCACGCCCTTTTTTCCCCAAAAAACTGCATTTAGAAATACAAAGAATGTATGCATAATAATGGACCTAGGAGCAGAAAATGAACACTTGGAATACTAAATTGCTTATATCTCAGGAACTGTACGACGTAGAAAAAAAATTAAAATCTCATATAATTTATGACTTTTCTGGCAAGTTTTGCACTTAGCCCCTTAGTGGGTGGCTAAGCATTTTTCAGACCAAAAGTTCATATCTCGAAGCGTTTCCGAGATACGGCCCCCAAAGGCGCGGCAGATGCCGTAATGTTAGCCTATGGGGAAAATCATCAGCTTCAGAGTGCTGTAACTTTGCAGCCCTCTAATATTTTGTCACCAAACCATCAAAAGGCATATGTGTGGGATCTTGGCTTTCTTACCTCCAACTCTCAGCCCAAAAGACCAAACCATTCTTTTATTGCAGGGTGGCAAAGATTTCCTATTATTTTGGGTATAGTGTCGTAAAGTAGTGTCGTGATTTGTGACACTTTTGCAAAAAAAGCATGAAAGTGTCAAATGTGCGACACTACTGTTTACAAAAATTTCAAAAACATATTTCTGGGGTGGCCACATGTTCCCTGAAGATTTTGGACCAGTCGTGCAGACCGTGCTACCTGCAGGCGTGAGCAAAGAATGCACAAAAAGGCGTAAATACCACATTCTACGGCGCTATGTAGCTCTGCAACCATATTCTAGGGAGTGGGGGTAGGAAGAAGTAGGCTGCTGGTTAACTAGGATCTGCAGCTTATCCAGTAGGCAGGGAAATGGGCAGACTGGGTGGGCCAAGCGGTCCTTATCTGTCGTCAAATTCTATGTTTCTATATCTGACTGCTATGAAACTTGGCAGATCCAGAGACCTGTGGTACCACTCCACATTTGCAAATTTTCAGGCAAATCTGTCATACAGTGGCAAAGTTATTAAGTTGCCAAATTTCAACCTTTAACCTTAAATGGGTACTCAACCCTAACTGTAGTGGCACTACTGTGCCACTATAATATATAGCTATAGATATAGGGGTTACTTGGACTGTGTCTAGGCCTGTGCCTCATCTCTATACAGTCATAGCTAAAGATATGGTCAAATATTTTCTAACATTTCTGTGATATTTCTAGAGAAATCTCTTGCTTTTTTAATTTCCACAGTAGGGGCAGCAGAGAGAAACTCTTTAGAAATTTTGTGAAATATCTGAAAATATCTGACCATGTCTGTGGCTACTACTGTAATTCTAGGTAGGTGGGAGCACAGGACCCCCACATATGAATAGCATTATGCAGTAATGCGACTGCTGCGCAATCCCTTGTGCAATAATAGGAGTACAGGGCCCAGAGGACCCTGTCCTCCCACACAGAGATGACAGCTCATTACAATGTCTGTGGGCTGATGGGAGCACAGGGCCCTGAAAACCCTGCATTCCCAAAACTAGATAAGATTACACTTTGTCAGAAAGAAAGGAAATTCATTGCAAAAAACTTTGTTAATGCATCAGTTAGGGTTGAAGTGACAAAAGCAGGGAAATGAGACATTAGGGTTGAGACCTTAACCCCCCTACCCAACCACCCCACCCCACCCTCCACAGACCAACAGGGCATGATGTGTACCTTGGGGTCATCAACCTAACTCTCACCCTATTCTCCTGTACTCCACCATGTTAACTTTTTGCACTTGGAATGGGGTGAGAGTTAGAATATGTTAAGGTACTACTCCTGTTGGCCTGTGGAAGAGTATGAAATGAGATGGGGGTTAGGTCTCAACCCCAATGCCTCATTTTCCTACTTCTTGTCTCTCTTCAACCATAACTGATGCATTAACCAAGTTTTTTTTGCAGTAAAAAAAAAATATATATATATATATGTATAATATATTATAGTGGCACGGTAGTGCCACTATAGTTAGGGTTTAGTATCCCATTTAAGATTAAACTCTGAAATTTGGATGCTTAATAACTTTGCCACTGTGTGATGGATTTGTCTAAAATTTGGCATGCATGGAGCGGTGCCATAGATCTCTGCATCTTGTAAGTTTCATAACAGTTTGATATATGGTTGTGGCACTACATAGAGCAGGAGAATGTGGTAATTATGCATTTTTGCACATTCTTTGCTCGTGCCTACAGGTCGCGTGGTCTGTGTGACCAGTCTGAAACCTTCAGGGAACATACAGCCAGGGTTCCCGATGTGCCTTTCAAAGATTTCATGAAAAAATATTAAAGGGTTCAAAAGTTATTCAAAAAACAATTTTGTCATTATAGTCAATGGGAAAAATTAACAAAAAGTTCAAGTGTCACAAGTGCAGTTTTTAGTGTTGCAAATGATCCCTGTAGTGTCGTAAATCTGCCATCTTGTTTTCAGCTGGTGGTCACAAAAATGCTTGGCATTTAAATTTGGGACCCTCTAGGGACACAATTCTTGCTGCGTTTACCTAGTCGAGTCCTGAGGATGCTAGCCATGTCTTTTTTGGGAGATTAAACACCCCAGAAATATGTTTTTCAAATGTTTGTAAACAGTAGTGTCTCAATGTAGTGTTGCACATGCAACACTTTCATGATTTCTTTTGTGAAAGTGTCGAAAATCACAACACTACTTTGCGACACTACGCCCAAAAGAATAGGAAATCTTTACCACCCTGCTGTAAAAGAATGGTTTGGTTTTTTGGGCTGGAGGAAGAAAGCCAAGATCCCACATATGTGACTTTTGATGGTTTGGTGACAAAATATTAGAGGGTTGTAAAGTTACAGCACTCCGAATTTGATGATTTTTCCAATAGGTTAACATTACGGCCTCCATTGCGCTTAGAGTCGTATTCTAAAACGCTTGAGATACGGACTTTTCATCAGAAAAATGCTTAGTGCCTCTACCCCCCACTAGGGAGCTAAATGGAAACCTAGCCAGGAAAGTCATAAATAATATGAGATTTTAATTTTTTTTCCACGTCATATGGTTTCTGAGATACAAGCAATTTAGTATTCCAAGTGTTCATTTTCTGCTCTGAGGCCCATTATTATGCATACATTCTTTGTATTCACTGTGCTTCTGAATGCAGCTTTTGGGGAAAAAAAGGGTGTGCATTTCCATTACTCTTACAGTTAGTGTTTCCACATGTGTTTCCGTAACTGTTTGCGCTAGAGTTCTCATTTACGTCACCGTGTGCGTTACCCTTTGTGTTTGCATTTGCGCTACTGTTAACATTTGTGTTTCCATTACTGTTTTTGTTGTGTTTCCTTTTGCATCACCATGTGCATTACCATTTACGTTTGCGTATGTGCTTCTGTTTGCATTTCCATTTGCGTTTGTTTCCTGTAGCGTCATCATTGGTGTTACCGTCATTGTTTGCATTTCCAATTGCATTACCGTGACCATGCTCATTAAGATTTGCATTTGTGTATGTGCTTGCGTTTGCATGTCCGTTTGTGTTTCTGTTCCCTTTGGTGTCATCTTTGGTGTTACCATAATCATTAACATTTCTAATTGAGTTACCGTTACTGTTTGCGTCTTCATCACCGTTTGCATTTCTGTTGGCCTTAGCATTTGCATTTTTGGTAGCATTTCTGTTGTCGCTTTTGTTACTGTTTCCTTCTGCATCACCATTGCCATTACCATTTGCATTTCTGTTTGCGTTTCTGTTACAGTTTGCATTTCCATTAGCATTTCCATTACTGTTTTTGTTAATGTTTGTGTTTCTGTTGCCATGAGCATTTGCTTTACTGTTTGTGTTACCATTTCTGTCTTCATTACCGTTTGCATTTCTCTTACCGTTTGCGTTATCGTGTACATTTGCATCCCCATGTGCGTTACCATTTGTGTTTCCATTACAGTTTGGCGTTACTATTTTTATTTTACCTCGCTGGTTCCATCACTGTTTGCGTTACCATTACCGTTTGTGTTTTGTGCGTTTGCATAGTGCAGTGCAACACATTATGTTTTACCTATTTTTCTGCACTGTCTTCTGTGACACATAGCACAGCCAGTGTGGATTATTGATCTGAAAGTTGGCAGGTAGAAAGGCCTTTGTTCAAGGAACATGGCAGTTTTTGTCTGGTGAAAAAATTCTGTTCTGTTCCAGAGTTATGGCCATTTGAAGTTGGAAGGCTTCGCAGTCCACCATTTTTGTGCATTTTTGGCCGTTACCAGTTTTCATTTCAGTCGGTCATTCAGTTTTTGCACAGCAACGTGACAAAAAATCACATGGTGGGCCTCGCACTCTCACCACCACATTCCATTCACTATTTACAGTGCACATTCTCAAAAAGAAGGGAAATTCATGGCAAAAAACTCTGTTTAATGAATCAGTTAGGGTTGTTCCACAGTGACAAAAGCAAGGAAATTTGGTGTTAGGGTTTAAAACCCCAACTGTGCATTCTCCCCCACCCCTACCACCACCACACACACACACACATAATTTCACAAATGCGAAAGTGTTGTGCTATGACACTTTCATGCTTGCAAAAATATTTTGCGACAGTATGCTCCTAATGACTGCACATCTTTGTCATCACCCTGCAAGCAAGCGGTTGGGTCCTTTGGGCTGAAATTTGCAAGGTGGCAAGACCTGGTCCTACAGATGTGCTTGTTCCTGCTATTGTGCTAAAAAACTTAAGGATTACAAAGTTACACTGTTCGAAAATTGAGCAATTTGTCATAGACTAACATTGCAGTGCCCATGACACCTTTCGCCACCCATATGTTGAAAACAAAGCGAAGTACACCATTTTCACTACTGCTAGCTTTGTTCACCTTTGTGTGAACTAACCTCGAAAAACAACTTTGCAAACAATGTGTGCTATCTGAAGTTGGATTTCTCCACTTCCTACAGTAACACAGGTATACACCTCCTACTGGATCTGTGTGATTGGTTGTGTTGCCTTGGTCCTTTCCCTACTCGCATGTATGTGTGTGTGGTGGTGGTGGTAGGAGGAATGTGCAGTTAGGGTTTTAAACCCTATCATCGAATTTCCTCACTTTTGTTGCTGTGGAACAGCACTAACTGATGCATTAAACTGAGTTTTTTTGGCATTAATATATATATATATATATATATATATATATATATATATATATATATATATATATAGATATATAATAGATAACCCACTCTTAGGTGTGTGGTCACCCTCTGATATATGCACGCCTTTGTGTGCGTCAACCACCCAAGGTGTGCATATATCAGAGCATGACCGCACATCGTAGAGTGGGTTATCTATCTTATAAAATGGCAAAATTGTTTTTAGGGGGGTAAAAGTGCAGATGTGTGGTCGCGCTCTGATATACTCACGGTCATGTGAAGGGATCCAACAACTCAGCAGACATAATTTTTCCTACCCATTTTATAAATAAATATATATATATATATATATATATATATATATATACACACACACATACATACACACATACACCGTGGCATCCCCCAAGATGAAATCTACTTGTAAAGCACTCTGCAGTATGCTATAACAGACCTACTGAATAAAACAATGTAATTTCAATGGCAGTTAGTACCTTTTGTCATGCAGGAAACGGTGTCATTCACTTCATCCTGACAGTGCCACATTTTCCTGAATGACAAAAGGGACTAATTGCCATTGAAATTACATTGCTTTATTCAGTAGGTCTGTTGCAGCAGTCTGCCGAGTGCTGCAAAATGCTGCAGAATTGGGTTTCATCCTGAGGAAAGCCACTATATATAAATACATATGTATATAATTTTTAATATATTTCATGTATTATTTTCTGGTGTCTAATGACACCCCACTCTCTGATTTTCCATCCAGTAAACATGTCTAGCAGTCCTTGGTGTCTAGTGGTGTCCCCCGCCCTCTAATGGCTGACCCCATAAAATTTCAGTTTGTCCCTGGGTCTAGTGGTGCCCCCCAACCTCCAATTACTGTCTGCTGCTGAAATCAAGAAAACTGTCCCTCAATGATTTTTTTAAGCTGTAAAAAAAAATGTTAATCGGTGATACAACCACCCTCTACCCCAACCTCCCACTGAGCACCCACCACCCCAACCCCCAGACTTCCCCACATACCCTCACTAACCTGAGCAGGTCCAACTATGAAGATGCACTCTCTAATGGAAGACACGTCACGCTGCTGGAATCTCTGACTGTAATAAAAGAAACTAAGGTAAATGCAGTTCAATGTATTTCAATGGGATTTTCAACTTCAGTGCATAATTTTCCCATTTTCAACATTTTGACACCAAATTTTCAACATACCCTTTTTGAGTCCCCATCTCATGAACAATGTTGGTGTTATTTTGAAAATTCTGCCCAGAAGAAATTTTATGGTTGTCTGGCAAAATCACATTTTTGGCAGGATTTCAACATTTTTACCATACTTGTTCATGAGGTGGGCAGATAAGAAGGATAAGTTGAAAATATGGGGTCAAAATATGCAAAAATGACAAAGTTGTGTGCATCTATTCACATTTCGCTATGCTCACTCATAACTCTTAATTTTTAACATTTCAACACCAATATATTAACGTAGCCATTTATTTACACCACCTCATGAATGTCACAGGTGTTATTTTTTAAATCATGCTGAAAATGTATTTTTCTGCTACTGGTGGAGAATGGCACTGAGGTGGTGCAGAATGATGTTTTGGTGAGGATTTCATAATTATCAGGTTCATAAGGTGGGGTAATAGGAAGGCTACGTTGATAATTGTATTATTGTTGTCCATAATCAAACATATACGCATCTGTGGAGGGATGGGATCAGACAAATAAGGATATGATTATACTATGTCAAAAAGTATGGATGCATGGGAATGCAGGACCCAGAGGGCCCTGCATGCCAACAGGAAAATATGGACATGATTATAGTATCTGAAAAAGTAAGGAACTTCTTTGAAAAAAAACTGTGTTAATGCAACATTTAGGGTTCCAGATAAAGTGAAAAAAGTAAGAAAATGTGGTTTTAGGGTTTCCAACCCTAAAACTCCAACTCCACCCCTAAAACAAATCAGGGCCATAGTATTCCTAGGGGTTGTCAACCCTAAAGCTCACCCCATTCTGTATATTGCTGAAACATTCACACCTAATGGGGTGAGGAAGACTCTGGCCCTGATTTGTTTTAGGGATGGGGTTGGGATGTTGGAGTTGGAAACCCTAAAACCACATTTTCCTACTTTTTTTGATTTATCCAGAACTCTAGATGTTGCATTAATGCAGTTTTCTGCTTTCTGTTTGTGGGTCCCATTATTCCCTATATTTGTACTACCCAAGTTTAAACCCCCATCAAAATTGTGGCTTCAAACACCTCTTTGGGCAGTCTTTTCAAGTAGTCCACCACTCAGTCTCTGAAGAAGAACTTCCTCACATTGCTCCTGACCCCAACCGCCAGTCTCCACTCATGTCTTCTAGCTACAGTGCCTTTGCTCCTTTTGAATAAGTTCTTATCATCCACCCTGTTTTTTCATCACTTGAACTTGTATGTCTCAATCATATCCCCCCTTTCCTTTCCTTTCTGGCCTCCATGTATGTATGTTGAGGTCTGCCAGTCTTTTTGCACATGACTTCCCCTACTGCCCCAGATCCTTTGTGTGGCCCTCTTTTGTATGGTCTATGTATGGCCTCTGTCTTTCTTGAGGTGTGGACTGCAGAGCAGTGTGCAGTGCTTCTGGTGATAACCTCCTCCACCATTGTTCCAGAGACAGACATTTTTCTACTTCTTGGACTAATACTTTTATCTCCACCTTCCCCCAGCACCCACCAGCATGGATGCCACAGATGTGGCAGAGAAAGATTTGGCCACACTAATCACACCACCACTTCTGCCAACTACTCCTTTGCTACTAGTACTACTGGCCACAGATGGCACTGCTGCAGAGGTATTCATTGATTGGTGCAATATCTTTTTCAGCCACAAAACGTACACCGTTCTTGGCAACATCACCAACAACTCTCACTTTATGAGTCAAGCATCTCTTTCTGATCATTTTTGATATTTAGATTTTTAAAAACTGCAGTAAAACTAAATACCAGCAACAGAGACAATACGGCACCTCACCAGATCATAATGAAACAGTTTACTGAGCTAACAGTAGGTAGAGACAAAATAACACCAAATAAGTTTTTTAATCATTTTTAACATGATGGGGATTAACAAGTCATGTAACAACACAGGAGTAGTTCTAAAAAGTGACTGTAAATATTAAAGTTACTTAATAAACTAAAGAACTACAATTAATATAGTAACAGCCTGACAAAAACAATTTACTTAAACACAAAAAAAAAATGCAATACAGAAATGAAAATAACAAATCACAGACCGCAGACAAAAATAGTTAAGAAGCAAGACTGAGGAAAACAAATTAGACTAGTACTCAAACTGCTGAAAGGCCTGCCTTGCTTGTTAGTTAACACAGCTACTTTTCCCCACAGCACTGCTTCAATACTCTAAACAAAACTTCTGCTTTAAACTAAATAAATCTGCAAAACTAACAAAACAAAAAATAACTGAATTCTAGCTGCATAAGGCGCCCAAGATATTTTTCAGAATGATATGGCTCTAATACTCCTAGTTCAAAGTACTTTTAAATGTTTTTTTGATCAGACAATCAGGGCATATTTCTCTCCAACTATCAAAATCATAAGACTGCACTGAACACAGCAGGCCTGATTCACAGAAGGCTGCATCTGCTGCAAGTCCCCAATGTGCCAAACAGATGGCACAGGGGGCTTGTGGCAGACATTTGGCGCTGATCACGATTCATGATCAGGTGTGCCAGATGCAGCAACGTAGAACAGCTCCTCCCTGGTCTAACTTTGCATCAAAAGGTGATGCATTTTATGGGGCTTGGACCAAACCTTTGGCACAAGCTGCAATAACATGTGGTACATGTCACAAATGCGCTAGCCCATCTTGAATAAGGCTGCATTGCACCACAGTGTTTTGGTGCAGCTGTGCCAAAAATGCAGATTATGCAAGGCTTGGCGCAAGTCCTGTGTCATCATTCTTTCATCGGGCCCAGCCCCTGCATGGCATACAGCTTGTTTCAGAACCATGTGACCTCCAATCCCATGCTACATTGCAAACTTTACTTGTGGGACCTAATCCATGAAGTTGCCAAATTTGCCATCCACAAAATTAGCCCTGTACTGTAGACTGGAAATTTGAAGGCTGGATAAAACTCATGAATTTGGGGAAATTCATGAAATTATCCATGAAGCAAAGTTGGCCATCTTGGCACACCTCTATATAGAAGGTTTTGGTGATGTAGCTTCATTAAGGGGATCTACAATAAAATAGTGAATTATGTCTTTCTCAAGAAGGGAATTCTGGGAGGGTACCCAAGCATCTCATCAGAATTATTAATCAAATTGCTTTCAGTCCCTCCTCCTTTTCCAGCCTTTGTGATTGTACTGATTATTTTACCAGCCTTCCTTTTTATTTATTTTTAATAATCTTACCTTTTTTTTCCCTTTCTGTTATCAATAGGAATATGTGCTGGGGAAATATCTAGTCTAGCTCTGTTTTATTGTTCTTCTTGAGAATCTTTGATAGATACCCATTCTGTTACAACACTGTCTTGTCCAGCTACTGCTTGTGTTAAAATTAAAGATGCTACCAGTTTTGCAACCTGTTGTCTACCAAGGGTCATCTCTTCACATAAAAGGAGTATGTGTTCTACAATTCTCTAATTAGCAGCAATTAGCAGCATGGTGTACCATCCCGTCATTTTCCTTTAACCCATGATCATTACACATAGAAGCATTTTTCCCTTCCAGATATGGGCTTTTACATACAGAGGAGTGCAAAGGACCATCACAAGAGGGATGACTTAACAGGGATTCTTCTACAAACACAGGGATTGGACCTTTATGAACATATGGTGTTAATGTTTTAAGGACTTGTTTCATTTTATGTAAAGATTCAACTATTGTTTGAGGTACACAAGAATTTTCTGTTGTGGAATTAGGAGTCAGTTGGTCAAACTGTTTGATTACTGAATCAAATTCTTCAGAAGTCAACTTCACACTTGGTTCAGTAATAGTTATCATTGTATATATGTTCAAAATTACTATCCGTAAAATAATTCATAGCAAGAACTGGAGATTTTCTGGGTTCTTCTTTTCTAATGTGAAATTATGATGCAAGGTACCTGCACCAAACAGGTAAGACGAAAATGGCACCTCGCGTCATAGTTTGCGCAATCCCAATTTTCAAATGCCGGCTGTGACAAAATCGAGATGCCATGTGCCCAACCAACCCTGCCCCACCATTGTGGCAAAAGCACTCCTGTGCCAGGTTGCAAGGGAGCTTACATCACAGCAAGACTGCATCATCCCCTTTTTCTGGAATTTGCAAGCTCCACTATGGATGCAGCAAGTGGGTCATGATAGACCAGTCAGGAGGTGGTGTAAGTGCCCTGCGCCACTGCTTGGCAGGACAGCCAGTGAGTGGTGAGGCCAGGAAGGTGGGGAATGGGGGCTACAGAGGCACTGAGGGTGCCATAGGGAATGAGGAGGGTATGGTGGCATGTATATGGAGCAGAGGAGGCACCTGGAAGAGGTGCCATAGGGCTTATAACACAGCCAAAGGGACCAGGTGGGGAGTTGGCATCACAAGCCTATTATGACATGGCCCCAGGTGTAAGCAACCCTGGCACCTGCCCCACAGAATCCACAGTCCTGTGGGGAAGGTGCCAGGACTGCTTCCACCTGGGGCAGTGTCATAATAGTCCTGCAATGCCAATTCCCCCGGTCCCCTCGGCTGTATTACAAGCCCTATGGCACCTCTGCCAGGTGCCTCCTTGGCTCCATATACTTGCCACTGTACCCCATCATGCATTATGGCTCCTTAGTGCCCCTTCAGCCCCAATTTCTAACCTTCCATCTAGGGTTCTCCCCCCCCATGTGTCATGTAGGTTTGCGTTGGGGGGGGGTGTTGATGGATCCCTCCATCAAACATTGCAGGTGTGCCCAATATTTGGCACAGCTCTGCAGCTGTGGCAACTCCCAGGTCTTTGGTGCAGGATCCCCTAATGTTACAAAATTGGGTGCAGGGTCCCTGACACTCTCAGAGTTTGTCACAGCCCTAGATCATTGCAAATTGTGGCAATCTAAGGGCTCTTTGAAACTTGAGCCCTCTAAATGTGGTTGATAATTGAATTAATTAGGGCACTTCTCTAGTTATCACCTCATTCTTTTCAGGGGAGAGGGGTTTCACTAATGAGTCATTTGGTAACAACATTCCATTCATCTCGTCTATAGTGTTATTAAAAATGGCATCTATGACACAGTCATTCTCATTTCCATTTGTTACACTAATAAACCCATCAGTGATTTTTGGTTGTTTCATGTCTTTGTTATTCCCCCTTTGTTTTTTACATTTTCAGTTTTTTTATTTTGTTTCATTAGAAGAAACATTCAAATCATCTTCTCTCGCCATAGGACCCCTCTCTATAGGAACCTTTGATTAGACTGTTTTGGCAATCCTACAAGTAACCACCATTTTATTACTAAGTCAGATGACCTCAAAAATCAGAATCAATAAGGAACTGTAAGAAGTCTCTTAAGTCCAAAGGCAGAAGCAAAAGCACTCAAAGCTCTTGCAAAACCCTTCTTCTAGATGGGCACCAAGTGTTGCTTTCAGTGAATATACAGCTGTTGAGAATATTTTCAGGTTCTAGTTTGGTGAAGACAGTGCAGAAATTAGTATAAATATCATTTTCTCAAGTCTTAAACCAGAACTTTGTTGTTTCTTTAGCAAGGGTCTTAAGAAATCACCTAGTACCACAAATGAAGCAGCAAACCTGTAATGTGAAGAAAGGGGGACTAATAAAGTGCTTATCTACAGCAGGTAATGCTAGTACTGTACAGTACAGTACAGTCAATCAAATAAACAACAGTATCGTAGCAAAGGATCTTACTTCGAGAGGAAGTTCTTGCAGCAGGTAACGCGTGTAGGACTGACGCTACCTGGCGGCAGACCTCAGCAATTCTTTTCTCCAGCAGTACCGACATGGGACCACCCACCTGATGTCGGCTCCATCCCCAATGTCACCCAGTATAAAGGCAGGAGGCGGGGCCCACGTGCTCCAGTTCTTTCCCACCGCTGGATGCATTAGTCAGCTCTTGGCTCTCTAGCTAGTTCCTCAGCTTTAGAACTTTATTTCTCTGTCTTGCTACAGTGATTCATTGATGTATGTCATCTCCACCAACCGGACACCATAATAAGTGCTCTTGTGGGAAGCAAATCCCTTCCAAGGACGGGCATTCGGCCTGCCTTTTTTGCCTGGGTCCAGACCATGACACCAGCACCTGTATTCATTGCCAGGCCTTCAACAGCTGGACCAGAATTCAGGGACAGAAGTCTCTCCAGGCTTAACTAGCCCAACAATGTTTGGCCAAGATGTAGCAGGAGTTGTCCTCCAGGAGGGAATCTCATTCCCCTTCTCCATCCAAGAAGAAACATGGAAAGGAGAAGCGTCACCACCGGGACCAGGATCGCTCACCTTCCAGACCCAGGTCTTCCAGCTCCCAGTCTGCTGGTCACTCCTGCTCCTCTGGTCAAGAGGCTGAGCTTACCTCCCTCAAGCCTCCCACCTCAGCTTCTCTTGCCAAAGGGATTACTCTTCATCCTATAAAAATCTTCTGGTTCTGAAGTGGCTAAAAAGCCCTCGGACTCCGGTTTTGCAGTGGTAAAAAGGCCCTCAGACTCTGGCTCATCAGTGGCTAAGAGGCCCTCATACGCCAGCTTGCAGTGGCAAATGGTAAGTCCTCCTCCCGATCGGCCTCATTTGATCCCAGGGAGTCCAAACAGGCTGCAGGGCACTCTTCATCCAGGGCTTCATCCCTGCCTCCTAAGCATAAGTCCGACCAGCATCTGCCCATGGATTCCAACTGACACCCCTTGGAGAAGCCCCACAAAACTACTGATAGGCCGGTCAAGGCCTCTTCTCACTCCGATCGACCCCACCCTTCTCCTGTTAGGGGACATCTGTTGGATAAGGCTTCTGGCCCGACACTGGAGAAACGTACTACAGTTCCTCCTCCTCCGACATTGGATAAGCTGCCCACTGCACCTCTGCCATCGTCGGTCCCCCCCCCGATGTCCCCTTCCGTCAGCCCTGACATCTCTCCTTGGGACCATACACCAGTCCACCTGATGTCAGAACCTGATGATGGTACCACGGAAGTACCACCATCGTCGCCCATTAGACCGACACCAGATCTAACTGATGCGGGTTCGGGAGAAGGCTGACCGACGTCACCCTCAAAGCCTGAGTCACCAAAGCTGGGCATGTCTCAGGTTAAAGAACTTTTTACCTAGTGGTGCGATACAGTGAAGCGGGATTTGGTTTCTCCACCTGCTCCCACTCTTAAACCTCCTCCCATCACCCCTGAACCAGATGTTCAGGTCACCCCTGGTTCCATCTGGAAATGAGGAGGATAAAACCCCCACTAGCCCCAGGAAGCACAAGACTAAGCTCAGGAGGACCAGATCACCTTCCTCTTCCCACTCTCCTTCACCCAGAAGACCTAGACATAAGAAGAGGAGATACCATTCCTCCTCCTCTTCTTCAGAGGGCTATGGAGAATCAGAACCTTCCTTCCTTCCTTTCCAGATTCTGACCCTGATTCACTTCCTGGAGATACAGAGAACCAGCCAAAATCTCCAGATGACCCCAGCTTTATGGAGGTCATGAGACACATACAGGAGAATATGGGATGGGATACAGAGGACCTGGACCCCAAACGCTTGCGCCTAGCAAAGTATTTGCACCAGAAGGACCCCAAGCTGGTGGTTATCCCCTCCATTAGTGGACACCTTCCAAGATGTCACCCTTGCTACTTGGAAGCATCCACATGCTTCCTCTGTGGTGCCCAAAAAGGCAAATCGTCTGTACCGGGCCCCCAAGGACCACTCTTACTTAGCCGAACATCCCACAGCTGATTCCATGGTCACATCAGCTACATACAATCATTTGCAGAGGCTGAAGCACCTAAGTACCCAGCCGCCAGACAGGGAGTCTAAGCAGCTGGATTCCTTATGTTGTAGGGTATACTCATCTGCCACCTGCAGTATACGTGGCCTCATTTTTTTGATGCACATGGTCTAGTTCCAGAATGCCCTTTTGGACCAAGGACTGGACATCCTGCAAGGCATGCCTGATTGCCCTCAAATAGCAGAGCTTGCAAAGCTTTTTCAGACGGGCTCAGATGTGGGTACCCACATCCTCTGAGCAGCATACAACTCTACGGACACCTCAGCGAGGGCGGCTGCAACTGGAATTTGTCTTTGCCACCATTCCTGGCTCCAGGTCTCAGGGTTCAACCCAGATGTACAGACTTCCCTTCTGGATGCCCCTTTCAGAGGTTCTGTGCTCTTTGGTGAACACACAGAGAAGGTCATAGTTAAACTGCAGGACTCCAGAAAGGCCATCCATTCCATGCATTCCATGTACCACCCAAAACAGGAGCATTTTTGCAGGCCCCGTATGTGGCAGAGGGAGACATCAGCCTCAGCAGCCCCATGTTCAGTTTCACATGCAGCGGGGAGGCTTTGGTCATAGAGGTGGGTCCAGAGGTGCTACCTTGACCTCCTGTAGACAGGCTAGACCTTCTTCTGCCACTCTCCATCCCCATCTTTCAACCTGACCATCTAAGCAACCCCCCCCTCTCCCAGACCTGTCATCAGGAAAGCTGGTGGGAGGTCATTTTTCTCTTTACACCCAAGCTTGGAGAGAAATTACCTCCATCCAGTGGGTCCTTGACCTTGTGGAGTTCAGACACTCCATAGAGTTCGAGTTTCTACCCCAGACAGACCTCCACCCCCCCTCACTACCTGAGAGACCACAGAGCTCCCATCAGACAGGAGATCCAGTCCCTTCCGGCCAAGGATGCTACAGAACATTTTCTGGAGGCAGTGGTAGACTCTGGTTTTTACTCCCATGTCTTCCTGGTTCCTAAGAAGACAGGGGACCTTAGGGCCATCCTGGAACTCAGTGACCTCAATCGGTGGGTCTCCTATTGGAGATTCCAAATGGTCTTGCTCCCAAATCTCCTTTCCTTCCTTTTGATCGGGATTGGATGGCTTCCCCTGGACATGCAGGATACATATCTGTACATACCCAGCTGCAGAAATCATCGGAGATTCCTGAGATTCAGGTTCAAAGGTCAGTCCTACCAGTTCAAGGTCCTTCCTTTCAGTCATTCCTCTGCCCCCAGGGTCTTCACAATATGTCTTGCTGTTGTTGCAGCAGCACTGCAAGAAATGGGCATTTCCTGTTTCCCTTTCTAGATGATTGGCTTCTGTTGGCCTCATCCAGGTCTTGTCTCTGGCAGATCACCCTGGCACTCTCTCCCTCTGTCGGTGCCTGGGAACCACAGTGAACCCAGGAAAGTCACAGCTCCTTCCCTTCCAGTGTCTACAATTTATAGGAGCCCTACTTGATACCTCCTTGGGGAAGGCCTTCCTTCCTTCCTACCTTCCGACAGAGCAGAGCGCCTCAGGGAACTAGCAATCCAAACTTGTTCAGCATCTGTCATCCTGGCCAGATCCATCCTTCGGCTTCTGTGACACATGGTGGCCACCATAGTTTCAGTCCCCTTCGCCAGGCTGCACATGCACACCATTCAGTGGACATTTCATGCCCAGTGGGACCAAACCAGGGATGATTTGGATTTGCCCATCTAGATAACAGAACCAATTCATCAGGAACTCCCTGATGAGGGTCCCCTCAGAATCTCTGCAGAGGCCTCCCCTTCCAGCCAGACACACCTACCCAGACTCTCACTACAGATGCATATGGGACAGGATGGGGGATCACCTGTGGATCCATAGGACTCAAGGACTGTGGTCCCCATTAGAGGAGAACCTGCATATCAGTGTGCTTGAGCTAAGAGCTGTCCTGTACTCTCTACATGCATTGAGTCCATTCCTACCTCCTGGTCACCTTCAAGTTCAGACAGACAATACCTCTGTGGTGTTCTACATCAACAAGCAGGGAGGCACACGCTCTTACAACCTATGTTGGGAAGCCATGAGAGTGTGGGACTGGGAGATGGAGCATCAGCTCAGTCTATCGGCAGTCCATGTTCCAGGTTCTCTGAACATGGTTGCAGATGCTGTCAACCAAGCCAAACCATTAACTCATGAGTGTTCCCTGCTACAGTCAGTAGCAGACACTGTGTTCACCAGATGGGGGATGCCAGAGTTGGACCTTTTTGTGTCTCAATGCAATGTAAAGCTGCCCAGTTTCTGCTCGCTCTGTCCCGAGCCTGGAGCTTTTTTGTAAGATGCATTGTCCCTATCCTGGAAAGGGAGGTTCCTTTATGCATTTCCTCCCTTCCCTCTCTTGCAGCAGGTACTTCTCAAAGCCCAGTCAGAGAGGGTGGTCATGATCCTGATAGCCCCTCTCTGACCCAGACAGATTTGGTTCCCACTGCTCAGGCGTCCGACAGTGGAGCCTCTGTGGCCACTTCCACTTTCGGGTCAGCTACTCTCGCAGCAACAGGGAGCTTTGGTCCATCCCAATTTACTCTCACTTCACCTGCATGCTTGGCTCCTCAGGACCTAGAGAAGCTCAGATTTGGAGTATCAGATGAAATAGCTCAAATCTTGGTTGAGGCACGGATGCCCACTACCAGGGCCACTTACGCCATGAAATGGAAATGCTTTTGTCTATGGGCCACAGCCAGGAGATTGGACCCTCTGGTCTGTCTGGTCAACTCTATCTTACAATACCTGTTATCCCTTTTTGAGTCAGGTCTCATTTACTCCTCCATAAAAGTACACCTGGCTGCTGTGGCTGCTGTTTCTGCCTATAATCACTGTATCCATGACAGGACAGTGGCTTAATTGGAAGTAGTTAAAACCTTCCTTAAGGGGATCCTGCATCTATGTCCCCCTGTTTGGGATCCTGTTCCTCCTTGGGATTTACTGTTTGTTCTGGAAAGGCTTACACTTCCCCCATTTGAACCGGCATGAGTTGCAAACTTCGTTACCTTTCCTGGAAGACGTTGCTTTTGGTAGCAGTCACCTCTGCTAGACGTATTTCTGAGCTTCATGCTTTGATGTGTAGAGAACCATATCTGATTTTTCATAAAGATAGAGTGGATCTCTGCACCAATCCAAAATTCCTTTCTAAGGTGGTGTTGGAGCTTACTCTTAATTAGTCAGTTCAGCTTCCGGTTTATTACCCGGAACACTCCAACAGGGGTGAGGCGCTTCTGCACACCTTAGATGTGCATAGAGCTTTGTGCTGTTACCTGTCCAGAACTAAGGAGGCTAGGCAATTGGGTCAACTTTTTGTTTCCTTTGTGGACAGGTCCTTGGGGCACTTGGTTAGCAAACAAACGCTTTCGCGTTGGTTGGTCAACTGCATATCCTTCTGTTATGAGAAGGGTGAGAAAACCCTTCCGGGTGCGGTCAGGGTGCATTCCACCAGAGCGGTTGCTACTTCTTTGCAACATTCAAGAGAGTGTCAGCAGCTGACATTTGTGCTGCCACCATGTGGCACTCTGTTCACACGTTCATCAGGCACTACAGCCTGGATATTGTTTCCAGGCACCAAGCAGGATTTGGCCTTGCGGTTCTCCAGGGCCTTATCCCATGAGAGGTCTCTCTCCCAATGTGTGTCTGCCTCTCCTTTCCCCCTCCCAAGGGTTGTCTTTAGTTTTATACTGCTTGGGAATCAGTCCTACATGTGTTACCTGCTACAAGAGCTTCCTCTCAAAGTAAGATAGTACAGTTACATAAGAACTTACCATAACAGTAGATCTTCAAGAGATGCTCTTGCAGTAGGTATGATTTTCCCTCCCTCTTTCCCCTGGGAGTAAGACTATCTGCTCTGATCCAACTTTCATGTTTTCAGTTGTGGGCTTGGTGTTTGCCCTTGTTTTTTTCTGCGGAGTTTGTTAGATCCACAGTTGTCCGCCTTTGGCCTGTCATTGGTGTACAAGAACTGGAGCACATGGGGATAGCCTCCTGCCTTTATACTGGGTGACATCGGGGGTGCAGCTGGTGTCAGGTGGGTGATCCCACGTCGGTACTGCTGGAGAAAAGAATTGCTGAGATCTGCCACCAGGTGGCATCAGTCCTACGTGTTACCTGCTGCAAGAGCTTCTCTCGAAGATCTACTGTTATGGTAAGTTCTTACATAACTGTACTTTCCTTCACCTGCCACTTACTTCTTCTTGAATATGTTATTAAAGGCCAAAACACAAGATCTTCATCAAGTGGCAGTTTCATAAGGAACTCATTAAGCTCTCAAACACAGCTTTCTAAATAAAACATAAAAAGTAACACAGCAAGCTCAGTTCTAAAAAGTCTGGCTAAAACATATTAAAACAGTACTTCCGATTTCCAAACTCAGCTTAACTTATGAAAAAAATACCTTTTTACTTCAAGCTTAGTTTGTCAGATGGATTTGGCATTTGGCATTCCAAATATAAAATATTAGGACTTACAAGTGGCTCAACACACTGTGTTGGGACCTCACCCTCTTTGAAGTCGGAGTGTTCTGAGATCTAAGTTAGCTACAACATCAGTATATGATGTCAGACACTATAGCGTGAGATCACCTGACCTTGTTTGTAGCAAATTTTTAAAGTGGGGATTTATATTATAATAGAAATTGCAGTATCTTGTAAGCCCCACATAGCCGAAGCAGACATTCAGGAAAGGAACAACAGTGAGTGAAGAGGTGACTGCTATCTCAGTGGAAGGGAAGTAACTGCAAATCAAGGAGCTTTCGTTGTTACTTCTTTGCATTGCTATTGCATTGTGGAAAGAAGGAGTAGGAGTTTGAAAAAGGTTGTGTCTGAAAATAGTTATTGCTATGGCTAGTGCACCTACCCAGTAAACAAAAACTAAATAAAAATAGTTACTTAAAGTCTCTTTTTGGGTGTGGACAGGAAGGATAGGAATATAAAAAGCAGTTGCTCAATCTATCTAGACGTGTACAACAAAGGGGGTGAGGGAAATTAAGAAAAGGAGAAGAATGTTTTGCACTGATAGAGGGGGGGGGGAGGGGAGACTTGGGGGAGTGTTTAGTATCCTTCATCTGGAAGGGTGGGGGATTGCTGATGGGCAACGAGAGCAATGGGTAGGGTGGTAGGCTGCAACAACTGCGGTGCACCAATCCTTCTAAAAATTGCCTGGAGTGTGGGAGGATGTTTAGTGTGCAACCACATAGAGAAACCTAGAAAGGAGATCGAGGGTCTGCAGGAGGAACTGAGACAAGCAAGGCAGACTGGAGGAGGGTTTAGCCCAATACTGGAGGAAGGGAGGAGGGGAGATGAGGGAGGGCAACTTGAGTCAGCATTGGTGAGGAGTGGGTCAGAAGAAGGGAAGTGGAGACAAAGGGGCCCAGGCCAGGAAGAACGAACCAGGTCAGGAGACAAAAGACAAATGGAAGGAGGAGACAGGGACTTGTGAGGGGAGGAGAAGTGGCAACAGTCATGGAGTGGAAAGGAAGGAACAGGTTACTATGAAGAGAGAGGAAGCAGGCATTTGTGAAGGGTCTTCAGAAAATAGTTTTGCACTGCTAGAGGAGAAGAAGGAGGAGGGAGGTGATGCAATTGGAGGAGTAATTGATAAATGCCTCGACCAAACCGGAGCAGGGGTAAGTTCTACTGAGAATTGCAACAGAGGCAAAAGGACAAAGAAGGAACAAGAAGAGAAACGATGGAGATAGATAAACAAAGGGTAGAGGTGGAATCACTAGGGGACTCATCGTGGATAAAGGAGAACAAGTCGAAGTGATCCATGCCAGAAATGACAGCGGAGAGGGTGGGACAATCTGTTCTGACATATGCTAGAAGGGGTAGAGACAAGCCTCACTAACGACCTGGCTGACAAGACAGTAGATATAGTCCAGAGGAGGTTTGAGGAACTAGGACAATTATGTGATGGGGCAGGAAGATCAGTAACTTTTTCAGAGATTCTTCCAGTGCCCAAGGCAAACACAACAAGAAAGCTGAGAATAGAGGAATTTAATGGATGGCAAAGAACCTGGTGTCATGCTAAAGGGTATGGGCTGTTGGGGCAGTGGGGAGGGTCCTGGGAGGACAGTAGTCTCTATGCCAAGGACAGACTACACTTGAGTGAGGAGGGAAAGAAAGTGTTGAAACAGAGGATGGAGGAGTACATAGAGGAAGTTGGGAATTTAAACTAGGAGCAGGGGGTGGCAAGTGGGCAAGAGACATGCAGAGACCACAGGTTGGGAAACCATATCAGCGTACCCCCATAACAGTGACAAAGGACAAATGGCAAGTACTATTGGTGATGCTAGTAAAGGAGGGCAGGATGGGGGGGAAGGGTGGAAGGTGGTTACCCTTAATGCTAGGAGCCTTGGGAGGAAAACTACAGAGTTACAGGTGCTCATGGCAGATGGAGAGATGGACATTGCAGCCATCACAGAAACATGGGCCACCTAATACAATGACTGGGACCTGTCTGTACCAGGGTACAGGTTATTTCGTAGGTACAGGGTGATTGGGACAGAAGGGGGAGTGGCACTATATGTGAAGGAAGGACTGAAGTGTGTGTAAAGGAGGAAGGGGAGGAGGGTAGTACAGAGTCACTTTGGATGAAAAATCCAGGATTCCAAGAATAGGAATGGAAGTGGTGTACAGGCCGCCCTCTCAGGCGGAGGAGTTAGACAGGGAACTAGCGGGACAAATCTGGGTCGAGAGGGCTATGGTTGTTGAAAAGCCCTCCCCAGCTCCCCTCGGTTTCCCGAAGCTACAAGGCTGGCAGCAGGAAGGGTCGAGAGGGCTACGGTTGTTGAAAAGTCCTCCCCAGCTCCCCTCGGTTTCCCGAAGCTACAAGGCTGGCAGCAGGAAGGGTCGAGAGGGCTATGGTTGTTGAAAAGCCCTCCCCAGCTCCCCTCGGTTTCCCGAAGCTACAAGGCTGGCAGCAGAAAGCTATGCGATCTCAAGACTGCGCTCGGTTTTAAATCTTGGCGCCTTTTTTCTGCTCAGCTCCCTGGCACTATAGTACTCGCTGCTGCAGCCACTTTAAACCCAAGGAAATTAATGTATTTCGACTCACAAGACTGTGCCTAAGACTGTGCCTACGATACACTCTAGCCTGCCTACCTTGATTTAATTAACTTTTGCTGATTCTGGTACACTGCAGCTGCTGTTTTAATTAATTTTAGCATATCCTCTAACACAGCAGCTGCTTGCAGGCTTGAAACATATTATTAGTAGAGTTCTAGTTATTACATGTTTGTTTGCACTATAAGCTAGTGAACTGTTGGGGGACAGTGGCTGGTGTGTGCATATTATTAGTAGAGTTCTAGTTATTACATTGTTGTTTGCACTATTAGCTAGTGTACTACTGGGGGACAGTGGCTGGTGGTACACTGCAGCTGCTGTTTAATTAATTTGAATTGAAATTTAAATAGAAATTTTCACTGTTTTTCCAGTTACACAAGTATAAAACTGAGCTGAAAGTGTGCCTTTTACAATTTCTATTTCATTCCTACTGATTTGTTCTGTTTGCTTCTTACTTGCTGCTAAGTTCTAATCCCCCTCCCCATCCCCTGATTAACTCCTTTGTGCATATTCACTGTCTGACCCAGCCCTGATTTTCAATGTATTTAAGCCCTTGTATGTTTTCTCTTTCCCCAGGGTTGAGAGGGCTACGGTTGTTGAAAAGCCCTCCCCAGCTCCCCTCAGTTTCCCGAAGCTACAAGGCTGGCAGCAGGAAGGTAGGCGATCTCAAGACTGCGCTCGGTTTTAAACCTTGGCGCCTTTTTTCTGCTCAGCTCCCTGGTGCTGTAGTACTCGCTGCTGCAGCCACTTTAAACTCAAGGAAATTAATGTATTTCGACTCACAAGACTGTGCCTAAGACTGTGCCTACGATACACTCTAGCCTGCCTACCTTGATTTAATTAACTTTTGCTGATTCTGGTACACTGCAGCTAGGGTTACCACCTTTTAAGAAGCCCAAAGTGGGATATTTCTTACTGAAACTGAATTTTTCGCAGGACAATATGTCATCTTGACCAATGCAATAGACATGTTTTCTCTAAATAATCAGAATTAAGACTCAGCGTGTTGTAGTTTTTTAGTTGTTTCTTGTGTTTTTTACTATTTTAAGGTATTTTAGTTAAGGTATTATAGTTTTTTGCAACATTTAGAGGAAAATCAGAAAATATTTTTTCCACTATAATGTCAGGACATTTAGTATTTTTCATGTTTTTCTGCAGGACACAGCTGTCCAAATCAGGACTGTCCTGCGAAAATAGGGACAGGTGGTAACCCTAACTGCAGCTGCTGTTTTAATTAATTTTAGCATATCCTCTAACACAGCAGCTGCTTGCAGGCTTGAAATTTTCTCCCCCCCCCACCATTAATTAAATACGCTAGTAATCCCGCCCACTTTTGTTCCAACCTATAAATTCACTTGGAGGGCAGTCCTACCCTCCCCTTGCTGCATCAGTCCTAATTCAAACCAGCGAGGCAGTCCTTTTCTTTTTTTCTTTTTCCTCCAGTCACTCTTGCCTATTCTCTATGTTTGCCTCTGTTATACACTTATTTTGTATGGAAAAGTAGCTCAGACTGAGGGTATCCCAGTTTTATCTTTTCCCTCACTTTTCAAATTCTCCCTGCTCCTGTCCACTCCTCATAAACTGCACTCTATTGGAATACCTGCCTCTTGTGAATAACTTGTATAATTGACTGCCAACCTCTGGCCACTAAGGGTCTCACTCAAACTGCCTTCACTATAGGTGTCACCCTGCCCTTAAGTCACCATTTCTGTCACTTATATTCTACTCTTATAAGGGACAATCTACCTCTGATTTACAGAGGTTTCATACAAGGCATACATAATGTTCTCTCTTGCATGCCCAAGGTCACTTCTGGTGGTATCAGGATTACTACCCACCGTAATCATCCTCTCCTATCTCTCATGTAACATACCAGCTGGATACCCTGGGTCCCACTGCCATGAAGAATTCTCCTTTGTATTCTCCAACCTTATACCAACTAGAACCTTGCTCCCTTCTCCTAACCTGTCCCTCCATATAACTCATCCTTCCAAATTAGGGCATTTCCTTCTCTACCACCCCTAGCATGCCCAAATACCTCAAGCGCAATTACAGATTCTACAAAGAAGTTTGGGTGATGCTTATGCTTGTCAGGAGACATAGAATCTAACCCTGGCCCCCATTGGAATGCCAGGTCCACGGATGACTAATCATGGTTTTCCACTAAGGGCATGAAAATTGCCCACATGAATATCAGAAGTTTACCAGCAAACTTTCCTGAACTTGAAGCCTGGATAGCCCTGTACTGTCCGGACATACTTGGACTAACTGAAACATGGCTCAGGCCAGAGATGCCCGATTCCATGTACAAAATACCTGGCTACAGCTTGTCCAGATCCGATCGCCCCACCAAACAAAAGGGTGGAGGAGTTGCCCTTTATTATAAAGAGCATCTCAATGTCTCTGTACTCCAGTCTTGGATAACAAATCACTGTGAAGCTCTGCATACAGTTCTACAACTAGGTGGTGATAAAAGGCTAAATCTGATCTGTGTCTACAATCCTCCAAAGGGGGCTCTCCCTGGCTTAAATGGGCTCTTGGATTATCTGGCCACTCTAAAGGGTAGATCTGAAGTCATACTAATGGGAGACTTCAACCTAGACCTATCAGGGAGTCACGCCGGTACATATACTGAAGCTCTCGCCCGACTTAACCTTGCTCAACTTATCTCTAGCCCTACACGCATCTCTTCCAACTTGGAGCACCAATCTCTCCTGGACTGGATGGCTACAAATACAGCAAATAAAATAATTGCTGCAGGGACCTTTTCGGATTCTATTAGTGATCACCTGCCTACGTTTTGTATCTGGAATGGCCACTGCCTTAAACCCCCCGCAAGAATCATTCAATTTCGGATTTTGCCAAACTAAACCGAACTGCACTTCGAGGATATTAATAATATAGACTGGTCTCCCATCTATCACACTGATGATGTAAACACAGCACTTGAATACTTGATGTCTCAGCTTCTGGCCCTTCAGGATCTCACATCCCTCTGAAAAAAGGCGTCTCAGGGCTCCCTAATAAATGGCTAAAAAAAGACCTCCTTCGAGCCATGATAAAAAGAGACAAGGCCTGGACCTTGGCAAAGAAGTCCCAACAATCAGAAGACTGGGTTAACTATAAACAACTGATAAATGCCTGAAAAAAAGATATTCGGAAGGCTAAAAGGAGCTACTGCCTTAAGCTTCTCCAATCTTCAACGGGTGATACCAGGGGTTTTTGGAACCACATCAAAAATTTAATTGGGCAAAGGCCCAAGACGGCCATTACTGACATGACACTGAATGACGCAAACTGTAATAAGTTACCTACTATTGCTAATGCTCTTAATGCACAATTCTCTGATCTCTCTGAATACACTGAGAAATTCAACCAACCTCTTTCACCTCCTCCTGAGGTGCAACTCTCACATGAAACCCCTTTTCGTCTCACATTAGTCTCCTCCACCAAAGTGCTGCATCTCCTCAAATCAGTATCCACCTATGGATCTGCTGGCCCGGATGGGCTACTGCCAGCTTCTTGAAGCAGGCAGCCCTGCCCTGCTGTTCCTATTGCAAGAATCTTTAATCTTTCCATATAACCCAAACAGTACCAACATTGTGGAAAACCCTCGCTTGTCCCTGTTCACAAAAAGGGATACCAAAATATGTCAAACTATAGACCGATTGCCATTCTCTCTACCCTAAATAAACTTCTCGAGAAGGCCATCGCTACTCAGGTCACAAATTACCTGCACCTTAACAACCTTATATCCCCTACCCAGCATGGATTCCAACAGGACACAGCACCACAACTGCTCTACTTCAGCTGACAAATGCAGTCCTACGCGATGGATAAGAGCCTGCTCACTGGGGCCATATTTATCGATCTCACAAAGGCATTTGACCTTGTGAATCACTCTCTGCTACTTTCCAAACTGTCCTGCCTTGGCTTTGACCTGTCGACCATCTCCTGGTTCGATAGCTACCTCTCAGGGAGGTTGCAATTTGTCCAAATTGAATCCGCCGTCTCAAATCTTTCTCCTACCTCTGTTGGAGTCCCCCATGGATCTATTCTTGGCCCACTACTTTTCTCCCTTTTCATGAACAACTTGCCTTCCCTTCCCTGCTCCTCCTCGTTAATCCTTTATGCTGATGACATGGTGCTTCTCTCCAGTGGTGAAGATCCCTTATCAGTAAGAGCACATCTTCAAGCAGACTTCAACTGCTTGCAGGAGTGGTTACTACAGAACAGGCTGAATGCTAAGAAAACTGTAACTATGCTTTTTGGCCCCCCGGCAAGAATCAGATCTCTTACTCCAGACTTATTGATACATTCTCTAGATGACTCCCCTCTTGAATTAGTTACCTCCTTCAGGTATCTAGGAGTCACTCTCGACCCATCTCTTGACTTAACCTCCACATTGCGGCTACATGTAAGACAGTTTACTCAAAACTTGGTCTTGCCTCTTTAAAATTAGGTCCTCCCTCAATGACGCTGCCCAGCTTGCTATTGCACAAGGATTTCTCCTCCCTGCTCTAACATATTGCTCTCAGGTTTACCTTAAAGCTAGCAAAGGAGCGCTCCAGAAACGGAGCACCTGCTATAACAGTATATGCAGGTTTGCTGTCTCCGCTCACAGACTTACCCATCATTGCCTGCTCTACTCGAAACTAAATTGGCTCTCCCCAGACTTGCTCAGACACTATTCTACAGGCTGTACCATTGATAATATGATCAGAACGGGGTCCCCTAAATACCTTGCCGAACTATTAACTCAGCCCTCCCAAGCATACCTCCTCAGGGCATCTGCTCAATCCCAACTTGAAATTCCCAGATATCTCACACAAAAAGGAGAACAATCCTTCACCATATCTGTCCCCCGCTCCTGGAACTCCATTCCCTCCCACATCAAACTCTCCAAATCCCACAAGGCCTTTAAACTGAGTCTTCGGGTACACCTATTAGAATCTGACTGCTGCTCTTGTGCTGTAACTTGAGCCTCTCTCCTAGCATTTTCTCCTCCCTATGGCACTTACTGATTTCCTACTGGTCTCCAAAATCTGAAAGTTTCCCACATCCAGCAGAAATCCTATTGTTATAATGCTACTTCATTTAAGTTTTGTTTGCTGTTTGTCGTTTCAATTTAGTCATTGATGTATCATCAGATGAAAATAATTAATGTAATGTTATCTGTTTCTCTTTGTCATCACTGATAATGACTGTACCTGGCTGTATACTGTTCAAATGTTTGTTCTTACCTCATGCTGCGTCATGAAATACTCTTTAATGTTGACTCTGGTCTCCCCTGTCTGTACTCTCCCGGGTCGTGCCTGAATATAGGCAACATTGGAGTCTAGTGTACTTACCCGGTAAACAAAAAACAAATAAATAAATAAATCAGGAGGACCTGTGAGAGGGGTAGTGTGGTGATTGTGGGGGACTTCAACATGCCAGGAGTAGACTGGAGTACCTCGTCATCCCGGAATAGAAGGGAGCAGGTACTGCTGGAAGCCTTCCAGGACAACTTCCTGCTGCAAATGGTCAGTGAACCAACCCGGCTAGGGAATACCCTTGACCTTGTGCTGGCAAATGGGGAGTTTGTGAGAGAGCTTACAGTGGAAGAACCACTGTCAGGGAGTGAACACCACTCAGTATGGCTCACATTGGATATGGGCAAGGAAGAAGTGGAATCTGGCACAAGAGTGCTGGACTTCAGGAGGGCCGACTTTGGGAGAATGGGGAAAGTGGTAAAAGGGTACCTCACCAGAATTCAACCTAGTATGAGCACTAACCAGAGGTGGGAGCTCATAAAGCTGGGGATAGTGGAGGCAACCAAAACTTGCTGCAAGGCCCAGAGCAAGAAGGCTAGGGCTAAGAAACCAAGCTGGTTGAGCAAGGAGGTCATGAAAAAAGGTAGGGAGGAAAACAGCTGCCTTTAGGAGGTACAAGAAAACAGGGAGGGGGGAGGACAGGGAGGAGTACCTGACAGAATCGAAGGAGGTGACATGGGCATTAAGGGGAGCCAAGGCATCTACGGAGCTCAGGCTGGCACAAGGCATTAAGAAGGGGGAGAAGGACTTTAGGTACATCAGGGAGAAAAGGAGCCATAAGGACCACATAGTAAGGATTAGGAAGGAGGGTGGTTGAGTGGAAGCAGGGTGCGATAAGGTAGAAGTGCTAAGCGATTACTTCTGCTCTGTATTTACTAAAGAGAAGAGGGGGGGATACCCAAGGGGAAAGGAATGGCAGAAACAGGAGGGAGGGGGTGACAGATGGGAAAATCATGGAGGGCAGAGTTTTTGAGGGTTTGAAGGCACTGAGGGTGGACAAGGCACCAGGCCCAAATGGCATCCATCCCAGGGTACTGAAGGAGCTGACAGAGGTCCTTGTGGGACCTTTGGCAGACCTATTTAATGCCTCACTACACTCAGGGTGTGTACCTCAGGACTGGAGGATGTGTCTTCTGGTGCCCCTCCACAAGAGTGGCCCCAAGGATGAACTGGGGAACTACAGACCGGTGAGCCTTACATCCGTCATGGGTAAGCTGATGGAGACTATCCTGAAGGAGAGGCTGGTGGCCCTCCTAGAGGCCAGAGGACTACAGAACAGCAGACAGCATGGCTTCATACATGGCAGATCCTGCCAAACCAACCTGGTGGAGTTCTATGACTGGGTAACTAGGCAACTGGACAGGGACCATGCAGTGGATGTCCTGTATCTGGACTTATGTAAGCCATTTGACTCTGTGCTGCATGGAAGGCTGGGAAGTAAGTTAGAAGGCAAAGGGGTTGGTGCAAAGCTGGTGAGATGGGTAGGGAACTGGCTTCAGGGAAGGCAACAAAGGGTGGTGGTGGTGGTGGGTGGGGAGCTCTCACACCGAAGGGCAGTGACGAGCGGTGTTCCACAGGGCTTGGTGTTGCAACCAGTGTTGTTTGGGATATTCATTGCAGACATATCATTGGACATCAACAGCAAGATCAGACTGTTTACTGATGATACCAAGATGTGAGCGATGGTGGACGACCTAGGGGGTGGCAGGGGTTGCAGGTTGATCTGGCAAAGCTTGAAACCTGGTCAGACACCTGGCAACTGGGGTTTAATGCCAAAAAGTACAAGGTGCTGCATTTTGGGGTGAGGAACCCAAGGAGGAGTTACCAGCTGGGTGGAGTGCAGCTAACCCAGACAGAGGAGGAGAAGGATCTGGGGGTGCTCATTACAGGGTCAAAGAGCAACTTGGCACAATGTAGGAAGGCAGCTGCAAAGGCCAACAAAATGCTGGGTTGCATTGCAAGAGGTATATCCTCAAGGAGGGAGGAGGTGATTCTGCCATTGTATAGGTCATTAGTCAGACTGCACCTGGAGTACTGCATGCAGTACTGGCACCGTATCTGAAGAGGGACATTAAGTTACTGGAAGGGGTGCAACGCAAGGCAACAAAGATGATCGAGGGGCTGGAGGACTTATCATATGAGAGGAGGTTGAGAAAGTAGAACATGTACTCGCTGGAGGAGAGGAGGGACGGGGGGACATGATTGAAACCTTTAAGTACATGAAAGGAATAAACAAGACAGGTACAGAGGGGCTGTTCAAAATAAGGGAGTGGAGGGACACCAGGGGCCATGATATGAGACTGGAGGGAGGAAGGTTCAGGAGGGAGAGGAGGAGACACTATTTTACAGAGATGGTGGTAGCTGGGTGGAATGCGTTACCTGCAGAAGTGGTATCCAGTAGAACAGTGAACTGCTTCAAAAGGGGATGGGACAGGACAAGGGGGCGGGTCAATGGAGGAGAAGGATGGAAGGGAGGAAGGGAGGGGCAGCTGCAGAATAAGGAGTGCTAGATGCACATTCAAGCAGACTTGATAGACCTCTAGGCCTTTATCTGCTGGCAAATTTAGTATGTTCATATTAATAACAATTCTAAATAGCACTTCATTAGCTCTCAATAGTTTCTCACTGTATCAGTATGCCTGAGTATGCCTAAGACCTGTTGAGAATCATACTGTAATATATGGATTTTAAAAATAATACCCCCAAAAAGCATACAAAAAAAACCCTGTAATACCTTAGTCAGTGCCGTAATACTATACTTCCGGTCCCCGTAATACTATACTTCCGGTCCAATAATACTATACTTCCGGTCCTCGTAATACTATCGTTGGGATCACCAACTTTTCTAGTATCCAAAGCATAGTTTTTTTTGTTTCTTTTCTTTTTATTCCTGAGAGAGAAAGCAGAACTCCACGCAGGAAGGGGATGTGAGTGAAGAAGCGAGAACAAGCAGCACGGAACCATCCCAAGGAATCCAGAGGTAAAACCTTGTCAGCATTTAGTATCCATATATTACAAAAAATAACAGTTAGGTTCGGGTGAATCACTCGGCTGTAATTCCATCTCGAGGTTCTGGGGACATAGGAACCTCTGGAGCTTCGCTCTCGAGGTTACCTATGTCCCCAGAACCTCTCGATGGAATTACAGCCTTGTAATTCACTTGAACCTATCTATTATTCTATTTGTCTTTTCAGTCTTTTCAGTTGGGTTAGGTACCTATTCTCTCTCTCTCTCGTATCCATGACTGGTCGTCGACAAAAATATTGTCAAACGACCAGACAGTGAAACCGGCAGGTCGACTGCATTTTGCAGTCAGCAACCGGTTTCAGATGAAAATGAGTGTTTTCTTCAGGGGGCTTCATCCCCCCCCCCCACTCAGGATTATCAACTCTGAGTCAGAGCTGATTTTGGGAGGGTGCAGGACCTCTGACAGACAGTGCCAGGTTCCAGTGGGTTCCCCACAGCAACATGGTGCTGTAGTCGCTGTAGGGGACCCTGCTGTCGAAATGTTGCTATACCTGCAGCATACCCTCTCTCTCTAAGCATCCATTGTTCCCTGAACTTTCCATACTCTCTGTATCCAAGGTACCACCCAAATCGATCACTCAAACTTGCACTCCTTCTCATATTATTATCTCACATTCCTCACCCTTCGCTCTCCAGACCACTTTCCATAATTCTCACTCCTTAGATCTTATTCCTCCTCATCCTTTTGGGCTCCTTCAACTCTCCTCCACTCTCAGCATGAACATCTGTTCTCATAGATACATAGATACATAGACAGTGTCAGCAGATAAGGGCCTATGGCCCACCCAGTCTGCCCATTTTAGCTTGTAAGTTCAGTTTATGTTTTCCTAGAAGTCTGTTACCCCTTACCCTGACCTCCAGAATTCCTTTATGTCTATCCCTTGCATTCTTAAATCCTGTGATTGTTTCAGCCCCCACCACTTCCTCTGGCAGGGCCTTCCACTTGTCCACCACCCGTTCTGCGAAGAAATTCTTCCTCACGTTTCCTCTGAATCGTCCTCCCTCCAACTTCATCCCATGCTCTCTAGTCCTGGAACATCTTTTTCGCTTAAAAATAGTGATTACTGCACCCTGTTCCTCCCTGTAAGATACTTGTATGTCTCTATCATATCCCCTCTCTCCCTCCTCTTCTCCTGGGAGTACATGTTCAGTTTCTTCAACCTGTCCTTATAGGACTTGTGATGCAATCCATGCACCATCTTTGTTGCCCTCCTCTGAACCTTCTCTACCCTGTCTATGTCCTTACGTAGGTAAGGTCTCCAGAACTGTACACTGTACTCCAGGTGGGGCCTCACTAGTGTCTTGTATAGTGGAATTATGACCTCCCTTTTCCTGCTGGTGATGCCCTTGCCTATGCATCCCAGCATCCTATTTGCTTTACCTGCTGCCTTGTCACACTGTTTCCCTACCTTGAGATCATTAGAGATGAAAACCCCAAGATCCCTTTCCTGCTTGGTGCATGCTATATCCTCACCCCCAACTGATATATTGTGCCAGGGTTTTTGTGCCCCATATGCATTATCTTGCACTTCTTGCATTGAATTTCAACTGCCAAATCCCTGACCATTCTTCAAGTTTCTGCAGGTCCCTTCATTCTGTCTACACCTCTGGTGTGTCTACTCTGTTACAGAGCTTTGTGTCATCAGCGAACAGTGAAATTCTGCCTTCTAGGTCCCATGCAATGTCACTGATGAAGATGTTGAATAGGACTGGTCCCAGCACTGATCCCTGTGGTACCCCACTGGTCACTCTTCCCTCTGTGGAGTGAGAGCCATTTACCACCACCCTCTGTGTCCTGCCGCCCAGCCAGTTACCTACCCACCACACTACTGTCCTGCCCACACCCATATTCCCCAGTTTGTGTAATAGTCTTCTATGTGGCACAGAGTCAAAGGCCTTGCTGAAGTCCAGAGAGGCCACGTCCACTGCCCTCCCCTGATCCACCTCCCTAGTCACCCAGTCAAAAAATTCAATGAGGTTGGTCTGACATGACCTCCCCCTGGTGAAACCATGCTGCCTTGGGTCCTGTAGTCCATTGACAACCAGTCATGCATCCATCCCTTCTCAGTGCACTCTGGACCTCTCCTTCATGGCTCCTTCTCCACCTGCCAACTTTCACAGTTTTCACAGCTCCTGGATATACCTAGACAACATAGAATACACAAGTCTCCAGATGCAACTGTGTGATACACATAAATATAAAATAAATTAAATAAAATCTTCAATAAAGAGGCATACCATGTCAAAAAAACAATCCAGCATTAAAATATAAGCTGAGGAAGCTCCTCCACAATGCTCTCAGCAACAGGCAGCACTGTAGTAAGATTGGTAGGTATGTTTTACAGAACATTAAATATTTAGGGGCAATTACCATTTTGATCATGTTACAGTAATGTTTCCCCATAGTGACAGATTTAGATTGCTCCATTTATCTAGATCATTCTGAAAGTCATTTAGACAAGGGGTCAGGTTACATTTTAGAATTCTGTGAAGATCATTAGTAAAAACAGGTATCCCTTTATGTAGGTGACTCAAATTGAGCGACTCTGTTTTGAGTGACTCAATTTGAGCACCTGTTAGGAGAGCGACATTTGGAGGATAGCTACAGTATTGTAGGGAATAGTGAGGATAGACTGATAGAATAGTGAAGAAACAGTGAGGCAGTGTTAGGCAGCATTAGGTAGATTACTTTATGAGGATTAGTTGGAGGAGGCAGTGTTGAGTTGCTCGTATAACATGGTGGGTAGAGTGACAGTCCATAATGCTGTTGGACCTGGGTTCAGATCTGGGTGTGGGCTTAATATTTTGTAGTCGGGGGGGGTGTTTTTATTTTGGGTTGAGTCTGAAGTCCTGTTCTCGTGACATTGTTGCCCCCTACCACCAGGTTGCCACCCATGTCCTCCCCCTTCCGACATGTGTCTCCCACTCTGAGTTGTGTCCTCCCTTGAGTTTCTCCCTCTCCCTGACATCCCCCCCAGAGTTGGTTATAATAATATGGGGCTGGGGGGTGGGGGCAAAGCTCCCCACAAGGGTGTGTGTGAGAGCACAGCCCCCTGCATAAAAAGTTGATAACTATTGTTAGTCCTTACTATCCATGGATTTGTGGCTGTTGTTGCAGCTGGTGGAGTGTACATCTGCTGTTTTTGATTTTCAGTGATGTCCACTTGCTGTGAAGGTGATCGCCATTTTAAGGTCGCTGTTATGACATGGAACCGTATAAACAAGTCCCAGATAGATGAGATTATATTTAACAACAGAAACATAGAAAAACAGTGTAACCCCTAGATGGAGCTATCCCAGGGGCTACTACCCCTGCCTGATTTGCCACTAACAGGTTGAGGGGCCTGGATCCAATGGCGGGTGCCTCCACCCAGAGGTCAGGGTTTGCAATAGTTAAACTAACTTGGTCACAGCCCTCTGGGACACTGCAACCCCCCTTTCTTCCCACTAGTGGCCCACACAATATATCAGAATTACCTTCACAGTATACACTCCCCCAGGACTGGTTCAGGCACTGGGACCTCCTGTAAAATAAGATACAGTGCAACAATCACAGTACAATACTTTAACATAGACAAATACCTCAGGCAGTATAACTTTGCTGAAACAAGCAGCTCTGAGTTATTTAGGGGGATATAACAAGGACAGGGGGAAATCAGGTTAATTAGCTTATCACTTTACTCATCTACCTATGACTCTGTGCACAGGCCTATCCCTACCAGTTACTGTCCCTGGGTACCCAAGCCCTAGTGGCTAGTCCAAACCGTGGCAGCTGGTAGGGGCCCTTTCACACAGAGAAAAGAAAAATTAGTTAAACAGTCAGCAGTACAGTAATTCCATTTGGATTCAATGTGGCAATTCAACAGGGAGCGACCCTGAATTAGTACTCACGACCTCCAAACAAGATAGGGTCCTTCAATGTCAGCAGGGCTACTTTTGAGCTCCACGAGACTCCTCACACATTTATATGGCAAACTGCAACAGGCAAAAGTCCTTTAATGGCAGCAGGATTCACTCGAGCTACACAAGCCTCCTCACACATTTATATGGTAAACAGTCACAGGCAAAAGTCCTTTAATGGCAGCAGGATTCACTTGAGCTTCACAAGCCTCCTCACACATTTATATGGTAAAAGAAAGTACTATACCAGGCAGGCTGCTTCTCTATCCGATCGCAATTACTGCACAATACCGGGAGAACACACAGCAGATTCAGTTCCTGACAGACCAAGTGCAATTCAGCAATTTCTCCAGTCTTCTACAGGGTGAGCCTGGTTTCTACTCTTCAGATATCCTTTGATTCTCTTCACAGGACGGATTCAGTCCTAACAAGCAGTTACACAAGCTGCAGACCGGAACTCTGAGCCTTACACACGTTTCCGACTAAAACTGCACACCGAAAAGCACAGGGCTCCTTCCCTCTTCACTGCCAGAGCTCAACTGAAACTCCAGCAGACAAAACCGGGCACTTCCTTTGAGTTCCTCACAGTTCTTGGCTGGATTGGCTGTCACTCACAATAGACTGCCCCTGTTGGTCCAAAAAGGCGCCGAAGTCTAAACTACATCTCCCAGAGTCACTGCCCATACAATCCTCTTGTGGCTGGCTCAGATTATGAGTCCAAGTTCTGATTCATCCAAGGCACCATTTTAGAGCTACCTTAACCCACACTGATTGGTCCAGTTCAGCAGTTCAAAACTAGAATGGGGAACTAGGCAAACACAGTTCTGACTGCAAAGAAAGCAGGTTAGACAAACTGTAATTTCATTATTACTCTAAATGATTTCTGGCAAACAGTTACATCTTTCAGATAGGTTCCTTTGCACTCCTGGTGACTGCAAAATGGAGTGAATTGGCAGCAGCTCGAGTGGTACTCAAGCAGAGAAGCACACAGTCCCCACATACAACTAATTATGTCTGCAAGCAGACAGCTCTTAAAGAGACAGTACCAGAGGCTCTAAAAACACTCACTGATAAATGGCTTAAACGCCAAACACCATTCAGGCTTGGAGCATTCAAGCAAGCTCCTGGAAGTCTTTTGGGAACCCCCATTTGCAGGGGGGTTACAACAGAATTTTATGGCCAGAGAAAGATCCGTGGTCCATCCAGCCTGTCCAGTCCCTACCTTGGTTCTGATACCAGTCTATTTCTGGTGAGATCATAGTTTGCTTACACACCTATGATGTTACACCTCTTGTTCTGCTCATTCTGAGTCTAGTCACATAGTCCCATAAATCTGTCCCACCCATGTTTAAGGGCATTAGCCCCCTGAAAATGAACAAGTTCCTGTGGTTGTTGATTCCACTCATCTGTTACCCTTTCTGTAAAGAACCTTTGAATATCCTTTTTGAACCTACCCCATCAGCTTCGTGTTGTGCCCCCTAGCGATGTTAACTTCTTGTAAGGTAGACAGCCCCATGATATTCTACTTCATTTATACCCATTAGGTGCTTAAAGTTTTCAATCATATCATCTCTCTCTTCTGACCTCCAGTGAGTACATTCTTAGGTCCTCTAATCTTTCCTCATAAGATCTCCCCTGTTCATTTCGGATCATTTTGGTCTCTCTCCTTTGAATAGATTTTAGATGGTTCCTATGTTTTGTTAGGTGTGTATTCCAAAACTGGACATAGTACTCCAAGTGTGGCCTGACCAAGAATCTATACAGTGGAAGGATTATTTCCTTTCACCTGCTAGAGAAGGCCCTCCCCATGCATCACAGCATCCTATTAGATTTACCATAAGCCTTGTCACAGTGCACAGAACTTTTAAGACCGTCACTGATCATGACTCCGAAGTACCTTTCTTCTGAAGTTTGTGTCACGTGAACCCCCACCATCCAATATTCTGATTTTGGATTTTTCTTACCTACATGCATAACTTTACACTTTTTGGCACTGAATTTTAACTGCCAAGTACTGAACCATTTCTCCAATCTCATTAGTTCTTCCTTTAGTTCTTTCACCTCTTCATTATTGTCCGCTCTGACAGAAATGTTCGTATCATCTGAAAACAGTGACATTCTGCCTTTTATTCCCTCACCAGTGTCACAAATATATTTGATGAACAGCACAGGTCCCAAAACCAAACCCTGAGGTCCACCACTTGTCACCTTCTTTACCTCTGCACTATTAATGACTACCCTTTGTGTCCCATCATGAAACCAGTTTCCCACCCAACATTTAATTCATTCATTACTGTAATCCTATGTTGTCTTTGAATCTCTATAAATTGCCTGTAACTAAACCCGTGTCACCCCTGAAAAAGGGACCATTGGTCCCAGTGGGCTTATTCAGTTACTAAAACTTGATAAACAAACAAACAAACAAATAAATAACTAAATACATACATAAATAAATCACATCTCCTACCCCTATATCACCCAACTTCTTCACCAATCTAATATGAAGCAGTAAATTGAAAGCCTTACTGAAATCCAAATATGATTCGTCTAGTGATATGCCCTTATACAGGTCATGTGAAACACTACTGAAGAATTCAATAAGGTTTGTCTGACATGATATGCCTTTGAGAAAACTATGTTGCTAATTATCCTGGAGTCCCTGTAACTCTAGGGAGTCCACAAGCCTTTCCTTTACGATAGTCTCCAAGAGGTTACAGTGTATTAATGTCAGTCTTACTGGCCTATACTTGCCTGTGTCCTCCCTATCTCCACTCTAATGAAACTGTGTGACATTAGCTACCCTCCAATCACCTGGGATCACTCCTGTGTTCAAGGAGCAATTAAAGAGAAATGCCCATGTGCCAAAGCCCCACATGTCAGTGTGGGGCAGCCCATAATTAGCTATTTTGTATAATAACTATGTTTTTTACCTTTCTGGCTGCTTACTATTTTGTCTTTTATCTGGTTGATGCTGCCATCCCTCCTGTGGGCATATTGAATCGAGTGTCACTAGAGGCACAACCCACAACCTCCTGTGACTGTCTCAAGTCTGATGTATGAGCCAGGGAGCAACCACAGGAGCGTGTACAATATTGCTCTATGGAGAAGATGTTAATAGCTCTGTTTTGAGATCTACAAGTCCGGGTGCTATACTGTGACTAAGTATAGAGCAACAGTCAACAACCAAGTGTTAAACATATGGATTTTATGCTTTCTACCCTCATCCTTTCCTTGTACTGGTAGTACCTCAGAGAAAGTTACTGGTTTTGCCAGGCTCTTGAGCTTGATGCTCAGAGCAATAACATTGTCCTTGACTACATTAAAATTATTTAATGCTAGGTAGTTTCTTCCCACATGAACGATAATGGGAGGCAGCTTAGCGCAGTGGTTTAAGGATCTGAATTGCAAACCTGGAGACCTGGGTTTGAATCCCACATCCTCCACTTGCATACTGTGTGACCCTGAGCAAGTCACTTAACTTCCTTGTGCTCCTAGGTTGCACCTGTAAACACGCTTTTAGCTTAGTGAGTCTCTCCTGGTAAAATAAAGTTAAAAAAAGAAGAAAAAACAAGCATTTGTCAACGCCGAATGTTGATTGCGTTGATGTGTTGAGCATGCTCACTGGCCCTCTGTCAGTCGCTCAGTCTGTTTCATCCGGTGCTGCAGGCTGCTCTTTTGCACTGGGCTCCTCCCTGCGTTGGCACCTTGTTCTGCCCACTAAGAGTTCTGCAGCTGTCCCGACAGAACTCCGTTGAGGTGGCTCACTTCCCCTCTCTCACTCGTGCATTCTGTTTCTCTTGGTGCTGCAGGCTGCCCTTTTGTACTGGGCTCCTGCCTCTGCTGGTGGCTTTTTCTGCCCACAAAGAAATCTGCAGCAGGCCTGACACAGGTCTGTTGAGCCTGCTGACTCCCCCTCTCTCACTCACTCATTCCATTTCTGCTGGCGCTGCAGCGTGGCCTTTTGTACTGGGCTCCTGCCTGCATTGGCACCTTTTCCTGCCAATAAAGAAATCTGCAGCAGTCACGACAGAGCTCCATTGAGGTCGCTCACTCCCCCTGTGTCACTCACTCATTCTGTCTGTTCTGGCGCTGCAGGTTGCCCTTTTGTACTGGGCTCCTGCCTCTGTTGGTACCTTTGTCTGCCCACAAAGAAATCTGCAGCAGTCCCGACAAAGCTCCGTTTAGCTCGCTCACTCACTCCCCTTCTCTCACTCACCCATTCCGTTTCTGCCTGCGCTGCAGGCTGCCCTTTTTTATTGGACTTCTGCCTGCGTTGCCACCTTCTTCTGCCCACAAAGAAATTTGCAGCACTTACAATACAGCTCTGTTGAGCTCACTCACTCTCCCTCTCTCACTCACTCATTCCGGTTTCCCCGCCAGTGCAGGCTGCCCATTTGTAATGGGTCCCTGCATGCACTGGCACCTTTGTCTGCCCACAAACAAATCCGCAGCTGTCCCGACAGAGCTCTGTTGAGGTCGCTCAGTCTCACACACTCATTCTGTTTGTCCTGGCTCTGCAAGTGGCCCTTTTCTACGAGACTCCTGCCTGCATTGGTGCCTTTTTCCGCCCACAAAGAAATCCGCAGCAGTCCTGACAGAGCTCCGTTGAGCTCACTCAGTCCCCGTGTCTCACTCGCTCATACTGTTTCTCCCACCGCTGCAGGCTGGCCTTTTGTACTGGGCCCCTGCCTGCATTGATGCCTTTTTCTGCCCACAAAGAAATCCGCAGCAGTCCTGAAAGAGTTCCGGTGAGTTCACTCACTTCCCCTCCCTCACTCTCTCTCTCGTTCTGTTTTTTTCCAGTGCTGCAGGCTGCCCTTTTGTACTGGGCTCTTGTGTTGGGCCCTTTCTCTGCCCACAAACAAATCCGCAGCAGTCCCGAAAGAGCTCAGTTGAGTGCGGTCACTCCCCCCTCTCACTCGTTCGATCTTAATGTGTCCCACACAGTGATTTCGCACAGCAACCGTGCTATTCTGTGGCAGGAGTGCAAAAACACATTTTAGCCATGATGCGAAAAATGGCAGCTACACTGGTCATAAGGAGGTGTGGCAAAATGCCACTGTTGAAACTGTGGGGTGAAAATATCACAAAATTGTGAAGTTACAAGGGTGCATGGAAACAGGTCAATGCACGCTTGTAACACAGTCATGTTATGGAGTTTTGTCACCCGATTTTCAGCATAGGCATTTTAGGACCTCTGCTCATGAACAGTGCCACTGTAATTTTCTTAATCTGTCCCAAACAGTGATTTCCCACAGAGACTGCGTTATTCTGCTCCAGAACTGTGAAAACACATTTTTGTCAGGATGTGGAAAATGACAGCTGTACTGCTCATAAGGAGGTGTGGAAAAATTCCACTGGTGAAAATGTGGCATGACAATATTACAAATCTGCGAAGTTATAAGGGTGCATGGAAAGTGTGCAACGCACACTTGAAACACAGTCATTCGATGGGGTATTGTCACCATATTTTCAACATATGCATTTTAGGACCTCTGCTCATGAGCAGTATCACTCTCATTTTCTTAATCTGTCCCGGACAGTGATTTCCCACAGCGGCCGCTCTATTCTGCACTGGAAGTGCGAAAACACATTTCAGCCAGGATGGGAAAAATGACAGCTTTACTGTTCATAAGTAGATATGGGAAAATGGCAATGTTGGAAATCTGGAGTGAAAATATGATAAATTTGCGAACTTACGAGCGTGCATGCAAACTGCGCAAAGCACGCTCGTAACACAGTCATTTTATGGAGTATCATTACCAAATTTTCAACATAGCCATTTCAGGACCTCTACTCATGAACAGTGTCACTGTCATTTTTTTAATCTGTCCCAAACACTGATTTCCCACAGCAATCACGCTATTCTGCGCCAGAAGTGCGAAAACACATTTCTGCCAGGATGTGAACAATGACAGCTGTACTGTTCACAAGGAGGTGTGACAAAATGCCAATGTTGAAAATCTGGCATGAAAATATTGCAAATTCACGAAGTTATGAGCGTGTGTAGCAACTGCGCAGTGCACACTCGTAAAACAGTCATTTTTGGGATTTTTTCCACCAAATTTGCAACATAGGCTTTTTGAGAGCCCACCTCATGAACACTGGCACTGTCATTTTGTTAACCAGTCCCAAAAGGTGATTCCACGCAGTGACCACGAGATCACCTTTCCGGGCCGATTAACGCCATGACAGTTCAAGAATTCATGAGGAGGGGTCCCAAAAACCCCATGTTGAAAATTTGGTGAAAAAATTTCCAAAAATGCCCACGATATACAGCAAAGTTGAAAAAACCCTATGTATCACATTATACAGCTTACCGGCAATTCCTCAGTTTGCAGTCGGCTTTGAAGAGTGTAGACATGTTCCCGGTCCACCGAAGATTGTCGCGCTGAGCTCCTAAGATAAGTATGGTATGAGGGGGAGTGTGGGGAGGCAGGGCGTACAGTGGGTGGGTGCGGGTTGCAGGTGGGAGGCTGGGTGAGCGCCGAGGGATGGTTTCCTTTTTTCCAGGGTAAAACAAACAAACAAACAAAAAAACACACGTTGCAGGACCATTTTTTACTTTGCAGGGGCCTCTGGCACACTGGGGTGGGCTCCCAGTGTGCCAGCAGAGGCTTTCTTGTTCGGGGGCAGCAGTAGCTGACGGGGGATTGGGCACCCACATCGGCGACTGGGCGGGGGCGGGGATATCATTATGCTGATGGGGATTGGGCACCCCATCAGCAGGAACAAAAAGGGGGGGTGACAGAATGCCAATGAGGAGTGGGCTCTTCCGTCGGCAACAAAACAAACAGGGGAGCACTATAGCCAATGGGGATTGGGCACCCCGTCGGCAGGAACAAAAGTGGGGCAGGGCACAGAATGCCGACGGGGATTGGGGCCCCCGTAGGGAAATAAACATGGTGGGGGGAGGGTTATATTATTTGTGAACATGGCAAAAAACTGCTGCCATGTTCACAAACAATCTCAGGGGTTTTACATCCCGCCCTGCAATGATGGGTCACTCCCTCATTGCAGCGGATGGCTGACGCTGCAATGACGAGGCGGCCCCTGATTGCAGTGGCTGATTTTTTAGAAAGTTGTGGCATGCTGGCTGAACTAGTGTCAGCAGCAGTGTGCCACAGCATTGGGGGAACCGAGGCAAGCCTTTGCAGGCTGTGGGGGCATTGGCCACAACAGTGCCGCGCCTCCACAACCTGCTTCTGGAGAAACCTGTCGCAACATGTTTCTTGTGCATGCACGCAATCAACATAAAAAAGATATCCAGTTTCATACCCCCTTCATGAAAAATCCCATGTAACCTAGTTGGGAATCTTTCAGCTGTCATCAGTGGTAGACAATGAATCACAACACCTTTCTGGTCCTTTCTACACTTAAGAAACTCCATCCCTCTAATGAAGGAATCACCCACTATAAGCACATTCTTCCCTTTTCATCTTTCTGGCTGAAGTCCTTGCATTTAGGATATTCACTATTTCTGCATTTGTAAGTGATTAACAATTTTTCTCTCCTGGTTATGGATCTACTTGACCATACTGTTCTAATGATACAAACTTGTTTCAGAATGGAACACTAGCATTACAAAAACTCTGGGGCTCAGATTCTTTCTTTGGTCTCTCCTTTCCCACCATATTCCATCCCCTGTCCTAATTTTTGGTGGTCGTTGGTGTAGTGCAGAAAGTACAGGATTCACCTACTTCCACTGTAGCTTACATTACAGCTGTCTAATTTTGGACCATGCGCATGATTATTCAGCCTTCAAAGTATCCAGCCTCTTACAGATTTAGCAACCCCCACATTTCCACATTATTTCAATTTTAATACTTGCCCCATAGTTTACACAGCTAATTAAATTCCTTCTTCAGTTTCTTCCTCCCTTACCATTGTCCAAACTTAACATGATATCCCTCATCCTCTTCTAACACTTTGTTGAGTGTTGCTTTTCTCTATTTAAAATTGCTGAAACTGGTTATACTCAGTGACTTCTTATGCATAAATCACATTTCCCTTAGTATCACAGCTATCTTAGAATATAGTTAAAAGAGAGAACTTGTGTGTGTGTACCCCATAAAATAATACAACATATCTGCATAAACCTGACAGAGAAAAGTGAACAACCTGACCCTCCAGTTGTATGTACAATGGCTTCACTAAAGGGAAATTTAAACTCACCTACTCTTCCTGTTTCATGTAAATGAAAATTGAGTGACTACTGCTTAATGAGTAGCTAACACCTGAAGGTTAAATACCCTGCTAAATTAAAGTTAGTTGCAAATTCAGAAAAGTAAATTAGTCTCTATACTGTTTCAGCACTTACATAGTATGTACACCTAAAAAGAATCTGCATGACCTTTAGTTCATTTAGTATTCTTATACTTTAACACAGCATCACTGAAGGATCAATGGATTATGACTCTATCAGCAAATTATAAACATTTATACAAGACTTTCCTTAATGTTGCTCCCTAACTCTTCAGAACCAGTAAATTAAACTATAAAATATTTAAGTGTGTAAGAACCACAAAAATAATGTTAATTAATCAAAGGATAGTAATACAATTTAGCCTTAAAGCAGCAGTGCAATGAAAATAGGCTAACATTTGACCCTACCTTTTTTCTTCCTAATTGATGCCAGATGTCTTCCAGTTTATTTTGGTTGTGAAATTTCAGTTTCCGTTATCATTTATCAGTTTTTATGAAAGTTTTAAAATAATTATTTCTCAAGGAAAAAAGATGGCCACATCATTTTTGCATAGAAATAATACTGAGGACCAGAGGAGGGTAAGAATTCAGACAAAAATGCAAATGTACCGTACACAGCATAGGAAGGATCCCAAAAAAAACAAGTCCACAGTTTTGCCAATGTTTTTCATAACCATAGGAGAAAATTCGCTTTTTGGAATACCTTTTTTAATTTCACTGCTGCTTTAACTTACATCGATCCTTGCTGTGATGGTGGATAAGTGTGGATAGTAAAATGTCTTTTGATTTCAACTGCAAGGGAAATAGACATACAGTTCTAAAGAGATCACAACTAAGCAAGGCAGTGCTGGTAGTTCTGGGTGTCACACTTAGGGTACAGTCTCCTGCTGACTGCCACCCACACGCTGTCACCCTCAATGTGTTGCCCTTTAGTTTGGCTCTTTAGCTCAGGGTCTGCAGCACAGGACTGCTAGGGTGAAGCTTAGAAATACTCTGTCCAAGGCCCACCCTCAATTTCAGCAGCCTCCTTACTGGATAACTAACAAAGCGGGAAACACTTTACAGCAGGCAGACAGTCTGTATTGAAAAGTTCCACAGCAATGCCATTCCAGTTAAGATCCATGCTTACGTATCTCTTGACCACAGACAGTGTTAAAATGGGAAAGCAGAAACTCACTCAGGAGTGCCCACCCCCAACCATAAAAGTCTCAGTTTAGAAATTGATAAGGTGCAAAGTCAGGGAAGCACCAACAAGCAGGCTTACTGTTTTTTCAAGACATTTACAGTTTCTGTATTTTATGTAGGGCACTGGTTGCCCTCACAGCTCCTAGCTGTAGAGGCTTACAAAAGACAGCTAACTGGCTTAATCACCGGACCACAACTTCTCTTTTGAAGGCAATGCTGTTGTAATGGTGTCCACCACCAATTCGAACTGCCTCCTGACTGGAGGACTGACAAATAGGAAGACTCAAGGAAGCACTTTAAGGCAGACAGTCCATTTTGATAAGTCTGACAACAATGTTGTTCCCGTTAAGATCCCTGCTCACACAGCTCCTCACCAGAGTTCCCTCCTTGTGACATCTGACAGCCTTAAAATTGGAAGGTGGCTGCTCACTCAATAACAGCATTGTATTTCAGGTGCCATCCCCTAACCACAAGTGGCTTATAGACACTGGCATAGTGTAGAGTCAGAGAAACACCAAGAAGCAGGATGACAGTTACTTTTTTAAGATCTTTACAAATGCTGTATTTTGTGTAGGACACTGATTGCTCTCACAGTTCCAGAATACTGCTGTTAAATTTTTGTTTTAAGTATGCCTTCATGGTTGCAGAGTAAAAGATTCAGAATTTGAGCTTTGTCCCAGTTAAGTTTAAGGCCTGAAAAACAGCAAACATTGTCTAGAATACCCTGAAGCATGTTCATAGAAAAGGAAAGGGGAAATTGTTTAACCAGGAAAGACACATTAAGCCGGAGCTTGTTTCTAAGCATGACCTGGGACCACAAGGAAGTTAAGTGACTTGCTTAGGTCACACAGTACGCAAGTGGGGGCTGATGGGATTCAAACCCATGTCTCCAGGTTTGCTGCTCAGTGCCCTTAACCTCTATGCTATACTGCCTCCCATAGAACCTATTGGGTTACTTAATGTTAGTAGGAGGCCGTCTGCAAAAGTGAACATTCAAACAACATGAAGTCTTGCTGTATTCTGACAATTGCAGTTAGCTCCAGCCTTTCAACTGCCCCGGAGAACAGAGGGTAAACTTTTCTATGCATGGCATAGAATGTTCATCTCGAGCTCGGTTAAAGCCTCTGCCTGTTATTATTCGAACTGCAACCGTCAGATTCTTTACTCCGCCTCACTGAACAGTCGCTCCGGAGAGTTCTCCTGCTGCTCGGTTCAAAGTTGGTTGAAGTGTCGGTTTTCGGCCAGTTTTTCTTCCGAAACTGTTGTTTCCGCATAGCCGGTTCAAGTCTCTGTCTGTGGTATCATGAGTACTAGATAGGTTTTGTTCTGTTTTCTGTATGGAACTTGTAAAGCTGTGGATCGGTTCAGCTGAACCAATCATTTTGAGGTAAAATTTGTACTTTACTTTAGTGTGTGGTTAGCGGTCCGTATTGGTTCTAAAAGAAACAGGTTTTAGTGTGGTTTTTTCCAAGACCCGTGACACGATCAGGAACCGATAGGGGAGTCTTGCCTGGCAGATTGCTGAAAAAAGGGTAAGTTTGGTTAGGTTGGCCATGTCTGAGAAACCCAAGAAAAAAAACGGGCCCACTGGGTTTCAACACTGCAGTGTGTGTGGGGAGGTCTTTGCTAAGGCTGATCCCCACACCACCTGTGTTTATTGTCTGGGGTTTGACCACCGTGATTCAGACTGCCAAATTTTCAAACATTTTCCCAAATCTACCCTGGAAAAGAGATTAGGTAGACTGAGGGAAAGGGAGGCTGAGAAGTCCACTGACCCGGATAGCCAGCCCAGTTCAGTTCTGACCGAACCGGAAGGAGTGCCCTCTGACAAGGGCGATACTTCTTCGGTCAAAAAGAGAGCCGATTCTGAGGAATCGGTTCCGACAAAAAGAAAAAGGAAAGACAAGTCGACCGGTTTGGATCCAGAATCTCATACTCCAACTGCCGATGAAACAGCCAAAGCAATTCATATTGTGGAATCGCTCCGATCGGTTTCGACTGAACTGGCACCTTTTGGCAGGGGCTCGGTTCGGTCGGTTCCCCCGGTTCCAGATTATACCCTGGAAGAATTTTATGAACTGGAGTTTGAGGAGGAAGGAGAGTTGGAAGATGATTATGGTGATGGTGAAAGTCTGGATCTGCCTATCGACCTGGACATCTCCCCAGACAGACCTTCAGGTGTTTCTCCTCCTAGGCTTTCTGAGTCCCCTTCACACTACATGTTTTACAGAAAGGTGGCTGATACCCTCCAGCTTCCTGTGGAGGAGGCAGTGGAAGATCAGGAAGAGCCTGACTATTTATTTATTTATTTACGAGATTTACCAGGAAGGCATACTGAGCAACATGCTCGATTCTAGGTGCGACCTGGGGGCCTAGGCCCAGTACATAGTATACAGAAGAACAAATTACAAGTATAGTGATTGAAAATAAAGAACATAGCATATGATTTGTACAATTTATACAATTTTAATACAGTTTTTGAGTATGAAGTACATAGGGTAGAGATGATGGACATCCCAGAGTCCAGGAGACTGTCTATTCCCCATCACAAATCTTTTGGGAAACAGACACAAAAAATTCTTAAGCCTCCCAATTCCATACCTCCTGTGGACAGAAGAATGGACAAGTGGTATACTCTTTCAGGCTTAGATACGGAGTTCCTTTATCAGCAATGCAGCCATGTTGGGGTTGTACAGGCTGCTGCCTGTGATAAGGCAAGCATTCCCTTGGCATCACACCCCCCAGACAAGGACTCCAGGAAGATTGATGCCATGGCAAAGAAGCAGTACATGGCATCATCCTTAGGACTCAGGAAGGCTACTTATATGGTCTATGCAGCCAGGTACCAGAAGTCCAGGTGAGACACTGTAATGGCACTGGCTAAACAGGCTTCCCCCCAGCTTGCCAAGGAGTTGGAGGAGGTGGCTGTGGATGGGATTGAGGCATCGAAAGTTCAGTTTCATGCTGCTGTGGACTCCAATGATGTATCATCAAGAGTCATGGCTACATCTGTGGCTCTTTGGAGAATGACTTGGCTCAGATGTACTAGTCTCTCACAGGATACCCAGGCTAAGGCCATGGATTTTCCTGTAGTGGGTACTTCTCTGTTTGGGGAGTAGACAGAGAATTACATGAAGAAAATGGATGAATACAGGACCACTTACAGGAGTGTTCTGGCCAAGGAAAGGCAAGCAACTCCTCAAAGGCAGCAGTCCAGGGGCAGGGGCAGGCCTTTCCAAAGGCCTTTTTACCAAGCACAGGCCTGTTCTTCTTTTACATAAAGGGAGAAGCAGAAGGGGGATGAGCAGGCCTGCATTCACCCCTCAGCCTAAAGCCCCTGCCAAGAAGACACCCTGATGGGTCTGCCCGGGTCGATTCTCCTATCCCAGTAGGGGGCAGGCTGGCTTACTTTGTCCAGGACTGGATGTCTCTTACATCAGACAAGTGGGTCCTGGAAGTAGTAAGCCAGGGTCTGGTTCTCAGCTTCACAAAATTTCCCAAGCTGAGAGCCAGATCTTTTCCACCTGCAAATCTCTCAGAAACCCTTGCCCTAGAGGCAGAGGTTGCTTCTCTCCTAGCTCTCAGAGCTATAGAGAGAGTACCTACCCAACACTGGGGCAAAGGATTGTACTCCAGGTACTTCCTAACCCCCAAAAAGACAGGAGAGTGGAGACCCATCCTGGACCTAAGATACCTGAACAAACATCTTTTAAAGCCAAAGTTTAAGATGATAACTCTGGGAATTATCCTTCCCTCTCTAAGGCCAGAGGACTGGCTAGCCTCCCTGGACCTCAAAGATGCCTACTTTCACATTCCTATCAGATGCTCCCACAGAAAGTACCTCAGGTTCAAGTTGCCCTCAGGCCACTATCAGTTCAGAGCAATGCCCTTTGGACTAACATCAGCCCCAAGGGTCTTCACAAAGTGCCTGGCAGTAGTAGTTGCCTTCCTAAGAAAACAAAAGATTTCCATTTATCCATACTTGGACGACTGGCTCATAGTGGGCCAGTCTCCAGACCGAGTCAAGTCAAGTCACACCTGCAAGTGACCCAGCAAGTGCTCACTTCTTTAGGATTTCTTCTCAACCTACCAAAGTCAGTTCTCAAACCAGTGCAGCTCCTCACCTTCATAGGGGCAGAGCTGGATATGCTCAGTCCCCCTCGATGCTCTGATCCTGAACTGGGAAGGGAAATTTCTGTATGCTTTTCCCCCCTTCTCTCTCCTGTTCAAAGTGCTTGTCAAGATAAGGTCACAACCATGCAAAGTGATTCTGATTGCTTCAGACTGAGCCAGGCAGCCATAGTACCCCTTGTTGCTGTCCCTAGCAGTCCATCTTCCCCTGTCTCTACCCAGGAATTACAACCTGTTAACATCCTCTCAGGGGAGGATGTGGTACCCCAATCTTCAGTCTCTCAAATTCAAGGCTTGGCTCTTGAAGAGTTAGAGTTTGCAGATCTGCATCTTTCCCAAGGGCTTCTGGATATCCTTAAGACTTCTCGAAAGCCTTCCACCAGAAAGACATACAACTCCAAATGGAAAAGATTCAGCATTTGGTGTTCTAAGAAGAATATTTCTCCAGACTCTGCTGAATTGCCTACGGTTCTGGATTATATGGTCCATCTTAATGGCATAGGTCTCAGACCAGCTACTCTCAAAGTACACTTGGCAGCTGTTTCTGCTTTCCTGTCTGGAGGCAAGTCTTCCTCTCTGTCATCCCATCCTGTACTCTGTAAGTTTTTCAAGGGATTGCTTCACACCAATCCCCCTCTTTAGGGATCCTACTCCTGCTTGGGATCTTAATGTTTGCATTGCTCAGCTTATGCAACCCCCTTTTGAGCCTTTGTCCTCAGCAGAGCTTAAGTACTTGACTTGGAAAACTGTGTTTTTGGTAGCCATTACTTCTGCCAGACGTATCAGTGAATTGCAAGCCTTGTCAGTGGAATCTGATTTCATCTCTTTCACAGAGATAAAGTGGTCCTTAGAACTAACAGAAAGTTCTTGCCTAAAGTGGTTTCAGATTTCCACCTCAATCAGTCTATATCTCTCCCTGTTTTCTTCACTGATCATTCTTTCTCAGGAGAGAGGAGGCTACACAGTTTGGATGTTAAAAGAGCCCTTAGCTACTACATAGCGCATACCAAGGGTCACAGGTTTGAATCCCTCCAGTTGTTCCTCACTCATGGAGAAGTTGGAAAGGCAAACCTGCCACCAAGAGATCTATTGCCAGGTGGATTGTTTCTTGTATATAATTCTGCTATGAAAAACTGGGTAGAACTCCACCCTCAGGCCTGAGGGCTCATTCCACAAGATGTTACAGCTGCTTCCCTGGCTGCTGCCAGGGATATCCCTCTCTTAGAAATTTGTCAAGCAGCCACCTGGAAAACAGTCCATACTTTTACCAAGCATTACTCTGTGGATATCCAGGCTAGGAGTGATGCTCGGTTTGGCACAGCAGTACTTCAGAGCCTGTTTCCAAAATTCGGTTCTGTCCCTCCTCCATGGAGGTACTGCTTGATAGTCTGCAATTGTCAGAATACAGCAAGACTTCATGTTGTTTGAAGAAAAAATTACTCACCCTAGTAATTATGTTTCTTCTGGTGGAGTCTTACTGTATTCTGACCTCCCCCCTGCCTCCCCTCTTAGAACCTAGATTTTTGGGATGTGGGTGGGCAGGCGCAGTGTTGGCACCCTAGAGGTGCCCCCCCTTTTACACCATCTTTTTTCTTTGGGTGGAATGTTGTTTCATTTGATTGGTTTTTGTTTTGGGGTTTTCTCACTTGAGTCTTCCTTTGAGAACCAAAAACATTATATTTCTGCCAGTTGACTAGTTAAAAATTTTACAGTTTCCACACAGAACACCTAATGAGTTTTTGCTCGTAAAGATCTGACGGTTACAGTTCGAATAACAACAGGCAAAGGCTTCAACCGAGCTCGAGATGAACATTCTATGCCATGCATAGAAAAGTTAACCCTATGTTCTCCAGGGCAGTTGAAAGGCTGGAGCTAACTGCAATTGTCAGAATACAGCAAGACTCCACTAGAAGAAATATAATTACTAAGGTGAGTATTTTTTTCTTTTGTTGTCAATATGCTCTACCTTTATTCCTTGTATTCATGTGGACAGTTTAACAGTCCAGATGAGTGATTCTATTGCTGAAATAAATAAGCAGGGAGCTAATGGGCTGTCCAGTCTGGGTTCCCCTAAATAGCTGAAATGATGGAGAAATAAGTCAATTTGTTATTTGTTCAGCTGAAAGTTTCCTGTAGATTGTTGCCATCCAGGATATAACTGCACTCTGAATCCAAAAGTTCTAATGTTTTGTAAAGAAAATCCCAAGTTAGAGTTAAAGGCTTTGCACATATCTAATAAGATTGCAATAAAAGGTGTTCTATTTTTATTTGAGGACTAGATTACATTATAAAGTCTTCTAATGTCGTTGGCCCCAGATCTTCTTTCCTTCATAAACTCAGTTTGTTCAGCACCTATTAGTTTATGTGGAATGTATGAAAGCCAATTTAAAATAACTTTTGCTAGAATCTTATAATCATTATTTAACAGCAACATGGACCTGTTGCTGGTGCAGTTAAGGTTGTTCTTCCTTTTTTGGGGGGTGGATTAAGGAGATGAATGCATTGCTTGTTGTCATGGGTATGGTTTTTATTTCATATGTTTCTGTGAGATCATTGGGGAGGTAACTGTATATGCTAAGGCTAAGAACCTTATATAGTTCCCCTGATAACCCAACTGGTCTAGGCATTTTTTTTCCATTTGGAAAAATGTTATTAGCCTCTATTGTTTCTTTAAGGGATATTGGACTTTTAGTTTTTCACTATCTTTTTTTTTTTACTTTGTTTTCCTCGGGTCACCAAACTCAAGGATCCCCCTTGGATGACAGCATTTGCTCTCCCACCCAGCCTGAGACTCCCACACCCAGGTGCCTCTCCTGGAGCTCCAAATACCCCAAGTCTTACCTGTGCAAGACCACCTGCTTATGCCCACCCCAGGACATGGACACCTCCACTCCATGGCACTCCTTGAATTAATTTTCTGGTAGGCAGGATGGAAATTGGATGATCAGGACCCAAGTGGGCTGAATCTTATGGTGGGCTGGGGCTGGGGTGCATCATCATCTTCTGGGGGCTTGGGGCTTCTCCCTTGTTCTAGCTTACCCCCTCCGACAGCGAGCGATGATGTGCAATGACATCCAGGGAGGCACATGCATTCCCACATGCACCACACCAATGTCCACTGTGGCATGTCTCCCATGAAGCAGAAGGTAGATGGCTGAATAGCCAACACCTTCAACCCTCCCTCCCAGGAGAAGGTGAGTTGTCATCAGACACTCAAACCTTCTCCACCCCTGCTGACCCCCGGCGCTTCGAGCTCACTTCAAAACTCGGGTTGCTGGTGTGGTGTGAGGTGTAGCATCCAGTGCCTCAATCCTCAGCACCACTGGACCAGAAGTTTTTCACTGTCTTGGACTGACAGTTGTGGCAAGTTTAATTTGATAAGAAAATTAGCCATTTCGGAACTTACATTAGGGTACGTTTTAAGATAAATGCCTTTGTAAAATTCAACAAAAGCTCTGTTGATTTCTTTTTTAGTACTATCTGCATTACTCAAACTATTCTTTATTCCCAAAACAGTATTCTGGTTCTGTAATTTTTTGAGTCTGTGCACCAAAAATGTACCCTGCCTTTTCAACTGTCTCCCAGTAGTGTTGATTCATTCTGAATGAGGCATATTCTGCCTTGACAGAGCATATTTTACTTATGTTAAATCTGATGTTAGTAATGTTTTGTAATAATGACTAGTTGTGGTTTAGATTTGCTTTGTATTGTAGTTCTAAAGATTTAAGAGAAGTTTCCAAATTAGTCAGATTTTTAAGTCTCTCTTCTGCCACACTGAGTAGCTAATTATTCTCCCCCTAACATAAGATTTGAAAGTCTCTCCTAAACATGAGTAACTTTCTTCACCACTGTCATTATTCTTAAAGAATTCTGCTGTTTCTTTTTTTGGAAAAGGTTTTTATCTTCCAAGAGCAAGTTGTTAAACTCCATCAAAAAGTTCTTTGGTGCCCAACTGGAGGTCAATTATAACATCTGTGAGGGTCTGAAATATGTATACTGTTGATGTTATCGTTTACTGTTGAGTTCATCATGTTTTTGGAGAGAAAAAATGCAGTCAGTTCTACAATGTATTTTATGTCCGTTGGAGAAAAAGGTATAGGCACCAGGAGTCATAGAGGTTTGATTCTTCAAGAAGCTTATGGAGTGCTGTGTTTTCCTTGGTTGGTTCTAAGTGGGGTTTTCGATTATTTCTATTAATGGATCTAGGATCTCATTTAGATCCCCACCCACTGTGAGTCTGTACCTAGAAATGGCACTTATCTATGCAGTTAAAGTGTTGAAGAAATCAGCTTGCCCAGTATTAGGAGCATAGATATTGCAAATAGCTACAGTATGTTGTTACAATTTGATGACCCTGTTAGAATTTGATCTCTTCTTTTACTATTCACAATGTTATTAAACTTTGTGAAGTTAACCCCTTTTTAGAGCTACATAGTGAGAGCTATGCATGCTGTAGTTCTATTATATTGAGAAGGGAAGCACGTAATTGCGAATGCACCACAGCTGTCTCCTTTCACTGAGTGGAGTTGAAGCACATCTCTCTGCATCCTCTCCACTCAGTACAGTGCGGTTGCTTCCTCCTTCCACCCACAGTTTTCTTGCTCCTGACTCATGCATTTCTGATAATCACATCATCTGAACTGGCGCACATGTCAGCAGCTATTAAAACCTAAAAGTCAAACAAGCAGTCTGATTCAGCAGCAACACCTTTGCAGATCCTAAAGGAGCAAGTTTAACTCAGAGATCCAAGTAAATATATTGACACCTTGAAAATCCATCACAACACATCATTTGGTGGAGATTCCTACATCAATTCATAGGGCTTGAGTTTCAAAGCCACCTGAGTCAGACACAACATGCAGCAGAAAAGCGGTCTGCATCTGATGCAGGTGTAGCGCACAAAAAGTCGCTATTCCAGAAAATTTGCCACAAGTGGCAAACCTTCTGAATAACTGCCTTCTGATCCTGTGCCAGAAGAGGGCACAGTCAGAGGCTTTGACTTAGAGCCGGGACACAGCTTCAAACAAGTGGGCAGTGGGTAGCTGAGGTGCCCTAAGGAGCAACAAGCCTGGAACCTGGGCACAAAAGGGTCAGGCCTCACAAGGATGTGGCACTGGACATGGAGCCACCAAAATGCAGTGGCCTTGTCCATTCCTGGTACCCCTGTGCTACCAAGGTGTTGTTCTAGCCATGCCAGGCTACACGCAACCCCCACCAGGCCCAGCTATGAGCATAGAAAGGTGGTAGTACAGCACTCCACCCTGAGCTCTGATCTCCCATGACCCAAAAGAAACACAATTCCCATTATACTCCCTGGTGGTTTGGTGGCCCCCACCCTCCCCACCCTGAGAGGCAGTGATCACTCGCCCTAGCTCCCCACTTCCCTAACATGCATCCACAGCTGGCATAGCCCTCCTCACACCACCACCATGGCCACCTGAAGATTGCAATCACATAGACCATATATGTGTGTTGTTCACATACATGGTCTGTGAGATCACATTGTGTGGCTGGCTACGGTGGTGTGAGAAGGGCTGTGCCAGTCACTGATGGGGACGGGGGAGTGGAGTGGATGACCACTGCCTCTTGGGGTGGGGAGAGTGGGGGGGCACTAGATCACCAAGGAGGCACAGGATTTGAGTTTCAGTCACTGGAAGATTGGAGCTCAGGAGGACACTGTACCACAGGGGCATATTCTTCTTGGGGGAGATTGAGGATTGCAGGGGCATGCTAGACCATCAATGACCCAAGACACCAAAGAGGATTGGGGGAATGATGGGTACTGTGCCATACTTTCTGGACACAGGGGTGCACATTGGGTTGTGTGCCAGGCTGAGCTGGTGCCATCATACCACAAGCGTGGAGCAGGTTGCCACTCCCATCCATGCCCCCACCAGGACATGTCCTGCCCCTGGTGCATCTCTACAGGCATCTGTCCCACCTCACCTTAGTGGCTCAAGCCAGTTAGGTCACCATCTGGCTGGTCTAACTGGCGGCCCCCCTGTGGCCATGGTGAGTCTTCCAAAATCCCAAAAAGGAGATGTTGCTGGCCCACCATGGTGCAAGCCCACTTGCAACCTGGCACCCTGGGTTGTTGGACACAACCCTGGTGCAAGTGGGGTTTGACGCAGTTGTGTCTGGCACAGATGCAAGTTGAGTTAGAAAATTCTATTTGACACAAGTTGTGATCTGCATCACAACTTGCATCAAACAACTTTGATGCAAGTTCCTTGCATCTGCCACATCCCACTGAAAATTGTGCCCATAGAGTTCTGTGTTAGAAAATATGTATAAAACAGGTGGGCAAGTATGCAACATGCATTTCTGATAATAACACTATAAGAGTGCCCTGCACGCTCCAATTCAAGCACTTGTAATGTCTCTAGACATCCCCTCCCACCCCCACTGTAACAACTATTTTTGACATATCCCCCTCCTGCCCTTGCCCCCACCCACCACCACCCTCAATCCCATACTCTGCCTTCTCCTCCACCCCTACCCCCACATATTATTGCCTCAGCCTATTCACCCCCACCTGTACTACCTCCTCCCCCCTTCACTGCCTACCCCTTAGACCACCCTCTTCCTATTTCTCCCCATCCACTATCCCTCACCACTGACCCACCACCCACAATGACAAAGCCCCATCAGGCAGCCATTCAAGCACAGCTTCAACAAAACCTTTCTTTCTGATGACCTTACCCTACCTAAGCACTAGTTCCCTGAAATCCTTCTGCTGACCTGTGCAGACTTGAACTGACTGTCTATATATGTAAGACTGACGGTGAAATGTCATTGTAAATTTCTAGATAATCTGTAACCAAAGTGTAACTTGACAGTTAAGCACATTATTACTTTTTTTTATGTATGCAAAGTAACCTTGAAATCACGTTATCTTTTGTACGCAAATGTATTTCTGTATATATACTGTTGTTGCTGTTTATTCTGGCCTTTGTAAATGAGCCTTTGGCTTAAAGGTGTTAATCCCAAACTGAAATAAATAAAAAAATAAAACAATGATATACATCTGAACTGGAGCACACACTAGCAGCTATTAAAACGTGAAAGTAAAACAAGCAGTTTGACCCATCAGCAACACTTTTGCCACACAATCCTCTTATTTTGTGCTTGCTGATAAAGGTGGTGATCTTGACTTTCCTGATCCTGGAAACAAGGACAAAAACATTCAATTCACAGATAAACAGGCTTCCTCCAGATATCTTGCACTGCAGTGTGGGTAGGACAGCCATATACCAGGAACCAACACTATGCTCGTCTCTTGTTACACGTGAACATTTACAGTTTCTCAAGAACAGGGCTCAGAAAACTTAGCAGGGAGTTGTCCTAGTGTGTGTCCCACCCCAACATATAAAGGGAAAAAGCAGTACATTGGCTTCAGGTCTGAGGTTATAGAGGCAAGACTTTAACCCAAGCACTAGGTTCCAAGCTTCTCATGCTCACAGAATGATACAGGTTGACTTCTTGAAGATCTGTCTTTGAGTTTGGGTTCCCAGAATCTTTTAATGACCTTGTGCTGGTCTGTAATATACACGAGTATTCTTGAAAGAGTTAAGGTGAAAAAAGCACCAGCTTTATCAATAGTTTTGGGGAGCTACCCAAACTAAAGGATGTGGGATGCTGCAGAAGGATAAATGGTACCATACCCACCTTGCCTCAAGCAGGATCACATTACTTAGAGCAGCAGTGCAATGTAAAAAAAAATCTGTGCTTTTTCAACAGTTTATTCCCTGTGCTCTGTTAAGCATTTCCCTGGTAATCTTTTCTGCCGGCCTTGTACTATGACCCCATAATTTAACTTAGTTCCTCTTTGCTTTTGTTTACATTTCTGCCACCCGCTATGTTGACAGCAACAGTAAAAGATAGACAGCTGCGGCAGTTGTCATATTTTCTGTAGCGCTACAACAACTGTAAACTAATCACTTCCTAATTAGGTAGTATAGCTGCTTTAAATTATCTGAGAGTCTGGACAGACTCCACCTCTAGACACCAGCAGCACTACCACTGGCTTATATATTGCAATATTAAATGCTTGCCACTAGTCACTGTATGCCACTAGTCTTGCCCTCCCCTTCTCATTTGCTGTTTAGTAAGAAACCTGCCCCTTTGAACAGTCAGAAAAGGAATTAACAGTATACTATAGAAAAGTGCAAGCAAGTACTGCTGAGTGACTTAAACAGAAGTTGCAAAGTAAAGCATGTTTTCCTAATCTTTGAGTCAAAGTTTAGCTTCTTCATTGCACAGATATGTAAAACTATTTCCTGATGCCTTCCTCGAGCTGCAGATGGATTTGAGGGCCCATCTTCATTGGTGCTTTAACAATTTTTCCTCCGTAAGCCTTCAAATGAAAAAGCTCCTTATTCAGTACTTGGGGTGATACCACTGCCAGCAGATGGAACTATACTTACCTGTCTTACTATGGTATTATTGAAGCATAACCTGTCACTATGAACTAGCTCTGTGACATTGTGTAGCAATAGCATATCTTAAATACATAATCACGTAATTCATCATTCATCTGTCATTTCCCTACTACTTCTTTCTTACACAACTTTCATCGCCATCAATAACATAATTTTACATCTGCATTGGCTCTGACCAGACATTGTTTAATGAATATAGCCACTCCTGTTTTCATAGAGTTGAAGCAGCAGTGTTCCGCAGATGCAGCCTAGTACCTGCACAATGTTTCAGCTTTCTTATCAGATGAGTGACATTCTATGAGGTTATTTGATATATAGTTGAGTAACTCACTATGATTTTTTCTTAAAGTTAGGTAAAAATATGCCAGATCTTGCAATTACAACAAAGTGCTATCAACAGGTAGACCTTACTAACACTAATCACTGGTAAACACAAAAATTAAGACTTCTAAGTAGGTTTAAAAGTGGATTAGACCTTCTAATCTTGAAGAACTTTAAAATGTTCTGTATGAGTAAATGAACTCTAAAAGATTCTGTTGTACTAGAACTCTAACGTCCTTTTAAAAATTTAAACAGTCGGTAGATAACTTAGTGAAATAATTAGGTTATAAAATAAACAATATCATTTATAATATCTGTTTGAGTATTGTTACTGAATAAAATATCTAATATATATTCAATATGCAACTATGAAAACAAGCAACTTCAGTTGTAATAAATAAAACAAACCAAAAATTAACAGCAGCTTGAATAGCTGTGAATACAGTAAGCACCAGACACTTGCTCCTAGGTGCCAGCTGTTAGTGCTAATTTTCTACATTGGTGTGTGGTAGTATGGGTTTGAAGCTGTCCATCAGCCAAACTTTGTGAATTTAACACAGCAGAGAAAGTTTTGTTTTTTCATCTTCTGTTTTATCTCATGTGCTGCCTTGGCTGCCCACTTCCTACTAACTCCCCCCCCCCCAGTCCTGACACCTGCTTCTCCGGTACTAATCGTCCTGCCATTGTCCTCTGCCACAGCACTGTGGGGGTGCCCCACCACTAGTGCAGGGCCTGCAAGGGGTTGGTCATCATCATCATGCAGCCGGGTAGTTTTCCACTGATTATCTACCTGTGCCTAAGGACATGTATTGGGTGCAGTGTGTGAGCTCCACCTCTGTGGAAATACTCTTGGTGCCCTGAATGTGGGTTCCCTTCCCTATCCTGGTGGCATCACATGCACTGCCATCCAGCTGTCACTGGGTGACAGTCCAGCAGTGAACCACAGCAACCACCCTCCTCAAATGAGGAGAGGAGTCCTAAGAATGATCAGTCCTCCCTCCCTCATCTGTCCTGCCCCAAGTGACCTGCATTCATTTCCAAATATGGGTTGCCAACATGGCAAGAGGTGAGGCACACATCACCTCAGCCCTCCACAATACTGGGATGGCCTGATAGAAAAGGTTCTTTATCTTGGAAAAGGATATTTCTGCAATCATTTTGCATGTTATATGGAAACTATTGTCTGTAGCACAAGTAATGTAAACAGATTCCTGTCTAACTACATATCATTTAAGAAACATGTTATGACAGTTCATTGAGCAGTCTAAAATAAGTTTTCTATAAGGCAGCCCATAAAATATCCATTGGCAGGCACAAACTAAATCAACTGAGCCAGTAATAAGTGTCCAGGGGAGCTTCAGGGGCTCATAAATCTCATAAATCATAAAAAAACTCAATACGATTGGGGTCTAGCAGGTGTTATTTGGATACACCAAACTGTAACACATAAATGGGCAGTGGCTTGAAGGTGCTATGCCAGATCACTGCTGTCATTCTCCAAGGCACCCTCTATGCTGTTGATTTTAAAAGTTAGCCATCAGTCATGTGGATGCCAAAGGGTGAATTAGTAACTGTGTTGATTTGCATATTCCCTCAGCTGCTCTGTTGGATGGACAGTAAGAATTAAAAAGAAATGTACCTTTAAATATTAGCTGTGACTAATTATATCCTCATGACTGGACAGCTAAATAAGAGGTTGCACTACTGATACACATGTTGCATTTTAGTATAGAGTGGCACTTGATTCTGGAGCCAGAAGGTTGCTACAGTTAAGAAATCAGATCAAGAATTGGATAGTTTGTGAGAGAGATTGTTGACTGCTGTTACTGTATTTTACTAGTGCAGTAAAGAGGATTTGATTGACATGCTTCAGGGGTTTAATTATGGAACAATCTGTTCTGTTTGTGCTTTAGAGGTGGACATAAAAGCATATTTTCCACTGGATGTACAATGCTATCTTCAAGAATGAAAAGTCAAGTCAGGTCTAGTAACCAGATTTAAGTTCTAGAATCTGTTGTTTAAGTATCCTGTATCTTGGAAGGGTAGAATCTGGTGAGTGCTGGCAAGAAGTCTCTATAAATTTGGCATAGTCCACAAGGCAGTTACTTCCTGACAAGTTTAGGGTAATACAAGTAGCATTATGCTTGTTTTCTGCACAGTACAAAGAAGAAGAAATCAGGGATTTATGCTTTCATATGCATGTGAGAAGATAAGACTTCTTTCCAACTCAGTTTCAAAGGCTTGCTGTTCCACTGATTTCTGATTAGTTTGTGTCATCAGTAGAGTAGAGCGAGTGTGAGAGAGGGAAAAGAGACATACACCTCATGGTGATCCTCAAGGTAGCCGTCAAACATGAGAGCAGTGGCAAGAAAGCAGGGGGTTTACCATAAGTTTGGAATAACAGAGCGGTTATTCAAAAGGGTATGTGCAGATAAAAGGCCTTCTTTAAATCAGCCAGTTGCTTTATGATCAGGTGAGGAAAGAATTGAACTGTCAGAGTGTCTCTGTCACTCCCTACCCAAGCTCCTAGAGTGCTGCAGCTTCTGTTTAGGAGTTTGGTGTGGATAGAGCTCCTATTCTTGTGTACAGGTCTAGTTTGTCTGTAGTGCTTGGTGGACCACTTGGAAGAAATATTAGAAGTAATAATAGCTGCATAAGTGGGGGGTGGAAATTGGTTGTTTTGGAGAGGAGAATGCTGTAGTATAAGGCTAGCACTGTTTGCACTCATCTGGAGATTGAGTGATGCCCTAAAAGTCGAATCTAGCAAGAGAAGGTTCAGCATTTGAAAAGTCTGGAGTTTTTTGTAGTAGCGCTATCCGCATTCATTCTGTTCCCTGGAAAATGTTTGCCAGTATATAATCATAAACTATTTTTGGAGAGTCACAGGAAAAGGGACCATTATTTCCTAAATTCACCAAAGCAGCAGGATACTTTTTTTGAAATTCAACATCTTTATTTCTTTTCATCATAAAGAGCAACCAACATACATACAGGTATCTTGTGAGGAATATTCTATATTCGTATAACCTATTATAATTGTAATAACCCCCTAAAACCTATCCCTCCTCTCCCTCCCACTACCCCCCCTTACAACCTCCCCCCTCCCCAGGAGTGCGTCAACTAAAACTAACTCTAGGGGTAAGAAAACAGAGAGCAATATACAACTTATATACAGTATACAAAAAAGGGAAGAGACACAAGAGTATTGACTGTTAGTGCAGATATAAAGCATATAATTTGCCCCATTTTTTATTAAATGATTTTATGTTGTTCCGGGAGCTAGCCACCAGTCTTTCCATATTTGAAATATGATGATATATCATTCAACCATTCAGCATATGAAATAACCAGTTGGTCCATCCAATGTTTAAGTACCAATTTCTTAACCACTATTGAAATTAATGCCATGTGGAATTTACGTTCTGAAACATCAATGTTGGAAAATATTCCCAAGATATATATCTCTATGGTGAAAAGCTCTTCCAGACCTAGCACTGGGTCAAGTTTGGTTTGAATTGTGTGCCATAAAGAGGCTACTTTTTCACATTGCTAAAATATATGTAGCAAAGTCCCTTCATGTTTACCACACCTGGTACATGTGGGAGCTGGAAGTCTGCCCAATTTAGCTAGTCTAACTGGAGTGTAATGCATATTATTCAGGATATGATATTGGGTGAGTCTAAGTTTATCTTGGGTGTGATATTTATGAAGATCTTTCCAAATTTGACCCCAAATAGGGGTAGTATCCGGCAGGAGAGAAACCCAGATTTTGGAACCTGGGAGAGCATCTGGAAACTTGAGGCCCAGCAGGTAGGAATATATTTTAGAGACCCCATGAGGACCATTAGCAAAATCTTGCAGTTGATCTAGGATGAGCCTAATCTGGGACTACTTGTATACAGTACCAAAGAGAGAACAAATTAGATGACTTAGCTGGAATATTTTGAAATGTACTTTGGAGGTATCCTGAATCTGGTCATAATTTCGGGAGAGGAGAGAAGAAGATCTTGAGAGAAAAGGTTTTCTATTAGGGCTCCTTGCAATTGAGGAAGCCAGTCTGAGGAAAGCTGTAAGCTTCCTATCTTTATATTAGGATTAAGAATAAGAGGTTAACCAATGTCCATCATAGGGGAGATCTTGAGGTAAGACCAACATTGAACCAGGACTTTGAGAGAGGTACCAATAACCGAGTTTTGTAATGGATTCGGTAACCTTGAATTGGTAATATAGAAGATAGTAGATGATTTAAGATTAAATGATTCCATTGTTTTCAGCTGAAATTTGCCTCCTAGGAGATTACTCTAAAATTCCAATAGCCACGCACAAATACCATATAGCTCTCATATCCATGTCCATTAAAAAACTGGTACTCCAGCATTGGAAGGATAGTGAAGTAATATCTTATGTTGAATGGTTGAGGGATCTTCTGGCCAATATTAGAATGGAAAAGATGACAGTCAGTTTGCACAACAGAATGAGTAAGTTCAACAAAATCTGGGCCCCGCTTTTAACCTTATACTCTCTTCAAGTAACACAATACAATGGATCCTTGAGTGTAGAGGAGTAAGTTAGTAATGTTCTGGGCACTCAAACCTGGGAGGGGTAAGGGGTGATGGGGGGATGGGGGGATACTGTGGAAGGTTTCTTTGTGGGGGGTGACATCTTTCTTTGAGTATTTGGGTGTGGGTGAGGGGGAGAGGGATGTGGGGAATGAAGGGGGATTTTTGGTTTTGCCGAATGCATGTACTCGTATTCTGTGTACCATGTGACTATGATGTATTGTATGTTGGAAACTTTAATAAACTTTAAATTAAAAAAAAAAGATTAAATGATTCCAGTAACCTTCTGAGTTGGAGCCAAATGGGAGGTTGTTCATTATCCCTAACAGAAAGCCATCTACCCAATTTGGCTTAGAAGCTAGCCCAATAATGCAATAGAAAATTAGGGAGACAGAGACCTCCCATTTCCATTGGAAGGCTAAGCTTAAGAAAGGAACATCTAGGAATTTTGCCTTGCCAAATAAAATGAGAAATAATTGAGTGAATGTGCTGAAAATAGGATAGTGGCAGCCACAGATTCATTAAATTTAAAGGATAGAAGAGGCGGGGTAGGACATTCATTTTGATAATACTAATCCGGCCCCATAAAGAGAGAGGGAGATTGGTCCATCTTTGGAGATCCTGTTGAATATTTACTAATAAATCTTCCAGGTTAAGCTTCTTGAAAGAAACTGGGTCTTTGGTGAGATGTATACCTAGGTATTTAATTGATTGTGAGGTCCATCTCAACCCGAGCTGAGTAAAAGTCAACTCTATGGGTGAAGTCTTTTAAGGGAAACACTTCTGTTTTTGATAGGTTCAGCTTGTAATTAGAAAGATGTCTGTATTTTGCAATAATTTCTAGGGCCTATGCTAAAGATGTATCTGGATATTCCAGATGAAGATGAATGTCATCGGCATATACTGAGAGAGAGTCAAAGTTTTCTGCAGTAGTGAAATACCCTGTATTTGAGGAGAGCATTTGAGATTGAGAAGGAGAGATTCTAAGTATAAGTTAAAGAGGAAAGGAGACAAGGGGCAACCCTGTCTGGTGTCTGTATACAATGGGAAATGAGAAGAAAAGATCCCATTGCAATAAATTTTTGCTGAGGGGAATTTATATACCGTCTGTATCCATTGTATAAAAGAGAGGGAGAATCCCATTTTCTTAAGGGTTAACCATAGAAACTCCCAACTAACCCTATCAAAAGCCTTTTCAGCATCTAGTGAAATTAGGGCCATGGGAGTCTGAGAGGTTTGGGCTGCATGGAAAATGTGTGACAATGTTCTATGATGATCAGCTGCTGAGTGTACTTGTACAAAACCCAATTGTCTGGGACTCAGTAAATGGGACCAAATCTTTTTAATCCAAAAGGATTACATTTTTGTTAATATTTTCATATTGCAGTTGAAAAGGGAGATTGGTTGACAACTGGCAGGATCTGTATGGGCTTTATCTGGTTTGAGAAGGAGAACTATTGTAGCTTCTAACAATATGGGATCTAGAGTATCGGCCTGAAATATGTATTCATAAAGGTTAAGGAGAAGGGGAGACACTTCCTTACAAGAGGTTTTATAGAAATTTGAGGGGAAGCCTTCAGGCCCTGGTGCCTTATCCAGTGCAAGCCCCATAATTGCCTCCTCCACTTCTTTCAAAGTGATAGGAGAAGACAGAGAGGACTGTTGATGAACTTGTAGGCAGGGAAGGTCGAGAGCCTCCAGGAATTTTTCAATGCTTGAGGAGGGTGTCGGAGAGGCGCTTTTGCTGTACAGTGTGCTATAGAAATTTTCAAAGACTTGGGCTATATCCCGAGGTGAGGTTTTGATGGTACCGTCTAGTACTTGTAAGGAAAGGATAAGCCTCAAGCTTTCTATTTTACATAAACGAAGGGCCAACATTCTGCCAGCCTTCTCACCTTGGCCAAAGTACTTAGATTTGTTTTTAGGATGGCATACTCAGCTTTTTTCCTTTAGTAAGTCCATATGTTCATTTCTTAGGGCCAGCAGGGTTTCCAGGGAGCTTGGTGAAGAGGTTGAAGACAGAGTGTTTTCAGCTTCTCTAATCAGTGCTAAAAGGGAAATCACTTTTGCTTGTCTTTGTTTTTTCCTCCTAGATGCTAATTTAATAAATTCCCCACAGAGATAACATTTTAGAGTGCACCATAATATAGCCTCCCTGGATGTGGATCCTTTGTTGTTATTCATAAAAGAGGGGATTAGCATTTTAATATGGGAAACCGTGTGTTCCTCTTTAAGGAGTTGAGTGTTACATCTCCAAGTAGTGTCCCGTTGAAGGTCTGGAGCAGGAGAAATCGACAACCATGCCACCAAATGGTCTGATATGACAATGTGTTCGATTCCTGCCTGATAAAGACTGGGCAGAAGGGAAAGACTGATGAGAATATAGTCTATTCAGGACCATGATTGGTGCAGATGGGAATAGAAAGAGAAGAGACGGTGAGAAGAATTGGGAAGACACCAGGGATCATATAGTCCGAGAAGTCCCATAAAGTCCGCTAAGGCCTTTTGTGAGGAAGATAAAGGCTTTGATGGCAGATATGATCTATCTAAATCCTGAGACGGCGGAATATTCCAATCACCTCCTAACACTAAAGGAGAGGGCAGCAGGCCAGCTATCTTATTAGCCAAATCCATCAGGAATTCTACGTCCCCCCCAACTGGTCCATAAATGGAGCCTAACACTACCTTGGTGTTGTTAAGACAGCCTTTAACTAAAACAAACCTACCATCTGGATCTATTAATTTCTCTTCTACCTGAAACAAAATGTGGCCCTTTATCAACACAGCTACACCCCAGCTTGACGAAGACCCATCTGCAGCAAAGATTTGGGAAAAACCTTGTTGACGTAACCAGGTAGCTTCAGCGGTTAGTAAATGGGTTTCTTGAAGCAAAATAATATCAATATTTAGTAAAGCACAATTTCTTAAGTACTTGATATCTTTTCGTTATGTCTCTAACACCTCTGACATTCCACGTGGCAATTTTAAGTGGTTTAGTAGCCATCATCCACCTTTAAAAGGGAAAAACCATCATAAAGAACTACTTGGAAAAAATACTTTAAGAGGCACACTCCATTAATTCCCCCCTTCCATCCCCTTCCCTGAGTAAGTGAACTAGTATTGTAACTGTATCTTCTCCTGATAATACAAACATTTTGAATTCTAACCAGAAATATGATTATCTTCAGCAATCTAACCTTAACGTCACTAGACATTATTAACAAGAGAAGCATCAAAACATTAAGGCCCCCCCGAAAAGAAACCCTCCCAAGAAAAACCCACCAACTATATACAAAAGGTCCCAAGGTACCAATAAGAACTAGCCATAACCCTCACGTAAAGGCCATTGAAAACAAATCCCTATTGGCAATATTTCGGTGAAAGTATGTCCAAACACAGTAATGCCTGTCTTGAATGGGAATCCTAAATTCTGAATTTAGAGGGTGTCTGGCCAGACACTCAGAGCCTATATACCCAATAAGATATCCCAGAAATACATCAATACCCCCCCCCTTTAGCAGGTACATTATACAGCTCTCCCTGAGCCTGCTCCAACCAGAAGCCCCCTGCCCTCCACCATCCCCATCACATCAGTAAGACTGTGCAATTCCCTAAAATTAAATGCTTCCAGGCAATAAAGAAAGGAAAGGGAGAAAATACCAGGGGCCATCACTCCCAAAAAACAGTGTCCTGCAAATGAGGCCCAACTACAGGCCCAATATAAACTACCTATTCCCCCAATGTTGCCTAGTTATATTTATAATGGCTTACCCCTATGTGGCTTAGTAGTCCTAAATGGAGTTTGCAGGAACCTCTAGCACGGATAAATTACATAATCCAACATTGTGAGGCAGTGATCCACCATGTGTACTTAAAAATAATTTCAGAAACCCCCAAACCCCACCCTGGATTTAGGAAGTAAGATGGGGACGATATACCTGATGGAACCAAAAGGCATCCATTCCCATTAGTGTTGCATGGAAATGCCGCCTCTCCAAAGGTTCCTACCCCCTGCACTAAAGCGATCATGCAACCCATGAGGAGAAAATCAGGCCTACTAGGTGTCTGTATGGCCTAATCATCCCTCCCACCAACCAACCAAGGAGAAGAAATACTAATCTGCAAACAGGTAAATAACCTAAAATATAGCAACCAACTTTAGGAGAGGAATCTCCTTTTGTACATTTGAGACCCAGATAAGTCTTTGGAAGAATCAGCCCACTTTAAAGAGATTGGGAAGCTTGATGGTAAGGTCTGCAGTTGCCTGTTCAGGAGAGTCATAAGAATAACAGGTGCCTGCGATTGCCACTTGCAGTTTAGCTGGGTACAGCATTTTGAAATTAATGCCTGCAGCTATCAGCTTGCTGATGGTTGGGTGGAATGCTGAGCATTTCTGTTGGGTCTCGAAAGGTAGATCTTGTGCAATTCTTATTTTGGAGCTACCTCAGGCTATTGACTGCAGGTCTTTTGACTTTGTTATAATGTGTTGCTTCTCTACAAAACTGAGGAATTTAATGATGATTGGTTGGGGGGGTGCTCTGGAGTGAGGTTTCAGTCTGAGGGAGTGATGGGCTCTTTCTATGTGGTATTGTGGATTCAGTGTTGAAGGGCCCACAATCTTGTTTAAAAATTTCTGTATAAAGATGATGGTGTCAGCTCCCTCCTCAGCCTCAGGTAATCCGATGATCAACACATTGTTTCTCCTGTTTCTCCCCTCTAAGTCTTCCATTTTCAACTGGAGCTTGTGAACTTGTTGGCGGAGATGAACGATCTCAGGGTCAATTTTCTCCTTCTACTTCTCCAGTGATGAGGATCTGGCCTCTGAATCACCCATCCTTGTCTTGAGGTTAGTAAGGTCACCCCTGATAGATTTTAGCTCTGTAGAAATATCCTCTAAAGTTTCCCAGAAAGGCAAGAGCTCCTGAAGGAAATGATCCTCAGTCAGAGGAATCGCAGGAGGATTAGGAGCATTTGTTTTAGTAGAACTCCCTGTTCCTTGGTTTCTTGATTTTTTAGGAGTCTTCTCCAGAGTGGAAGGCAGTGTGTACTTGATTCTGGCCTACCTCATCTCAGCATCCATAGCCACTGTATAGCTGTTTGTGATGCAGAATCCAGACAAAAAAATGATCGCTGAAGGCAGGAATGCAATAGTAGTAAGGTGGACTAGAAATCAACGTTTAGTCCTTCCAAATATTAGTGAAAAGGGATTTTGCAGAGGGTGGTAGGCAGGAGCTCTAATTCAGTGCTGCTTTTAGGTGCTCTGCATCACGTGATCTCCAAAGCAGCAGGATACTTAATAAAGTAACCACCCCCCCAGTCTCTGCAGCTCTTTCCTTAATCCTGTAAGCAGTTTCCATTTTTCAGTTACTTTCACAGAGAAGTCTTGAAAAACATAAACTTGTTCCTCTCTTCCCCATCTGGTTCCTTTTTTCTCTTGCATTTTCCAAGATCTCTTCCTTTATAGAGACTCTCGGGAAATTTGCAATAATTGCTCTGGGATGGGCACTGTTTGTAGGGTGGGATACTAGGGACCTTTGTGCCCTTCCAATAACCAGGGCCATTGATAGCCAAGAAGTTCTGGCAAAAATATCTGGAGGAACTGGGCTGCTTTATTGCCTTCTGCCCCATCCAGGAGCCCCACAATCTACAAAATATTCCTCCTCCCCCTATTTTCCAAATCATCTGTTTTTATTAATATATAGATGATTTTGCTTTCATGTGTATCACAGTCCTCTAGTTTACGCATTGAGTCCTCTGTTCTTTTTAAGCATGACTCAGCTATTTCCACCCACTCAGCTGTGTGAGCTTCATCTTCTTTTACATAATTAATGGAGGAATTGAGTTCTTCAAAGTCTTCTTTTATGGTGGCAAGCATGTTCTTAATAAGGTCATATCTGACTTGCTACAGACTTACTGGTGCCATTTTGTTTTGTAAGTTGACAGCCTCACGAGGAATTCTTCCCAGCCTCTACTTGATGAACACTGCTTGAACTGCAGCCCAACATCACTGCTAACAGAAATTTAAAATGAGCAGAAAACAAATAAAACCGCATTTCTAAATGCTAATTTTATAGAATTCATTAGAATTGGAGTAGATCCAAAGAGTAAACCTTTCTTTTGGCAGTAGGTTTCAATTTTGAATTTAATCTGAGCTGTTTCTTATTAGCCAACCATCTCTTCAGGTGCCACACAAGCACTTCTTCTCATTTTATTTGGTTGAAATATTTAAATATTTATTTTTTGGTTGGATAGTTTTTTGAGATATTGTCACGAAAATACCTGATTACAATAATTGTGACTGTGTGAGATATGACACATATTCAAATGTCAGATAGAATATATGTATATATATATATATATATATATATATATATATATCTCCTATAGAGGTGCGGTAGGACCCCTATAATTAGGGTTCATCAGGCACTTTAATGTTAAACCACAAATTGTGCACATTAATAGCTTTGCAACCATTCAACAGATTTGCACAAAATTTGGAATAGGTGGTTTCAGGTGGTAGAGCTCTTATTTTGCCAAGTTGTGTTTTGATCAGATTTGCAGATTTCATGCAGCGAATTGTGAAAAACCACATTTTTCGCACATTTCCAATTTTTCCCTGTTTTTTCCTCATCATGTTACACGCACAGTGTTTGGAATTTTGGCCTGTAATTTTCAGGGTAGAAAGAAGTTATCATATGGAACAATCCAGTATTGGTTTGGTGAAAAAATATTAATTCTTTCCAAAGTTATTATATTTTGAGATTTTGGGTTCTGAGCATGCTCAGTTCAGTCTTTGGGATGGATGCTCAATTTCAAAAAGGGATTTAGGGTCACGAAAAGAGATTTTTGACAGCTTACAGAAAGGGATTTTTAAAGTTTTCTGTTATTTTCCCACTTCACTATAAAGAAATGGTTAGGACTTTTCGATCTCAAATTTGCAGGGTACAAAGGGGTTGCCCCAAAGATGTGACTTATGCTGGCTTGGTGAAAAACTTTACATTGGCTCCATAGTTATAACATTCCTAAGTTTAGAAATTTCCAGTAGGATAACATTGTGGCAGTACTTTGTGCATTAAAAACTTTGCAGCTTTGCTTGCAATTTACATGCATGCACGCCTGGAGATATGCAGTCCCAAAATATGTACATCACTATTTTTTGAAAGCAAAAGACAAAATGTGAATCAGGACTGCTTGGAGGAGCTGAAATACAAAAATGAGCTTGTGCAAATGACAAAAAACCTTTGGCTGCACCTACAGAACAGCAAAACACACTGTGAACTAGCGTACGATAAAAAACATACTTTATTAACAGAGACTCATAGCACCCTCTCACATGAGTGTCTATGTTTTGCATCACACTTGACATTTTATCAAGACGTAATCAAATATTATCCATTTACTTAAATAGCCCCAATGTCACACGTGATATTTAAATATATTTAAAGGTCCACACCTATAAAAAAGTGACTCAACTTGATCATAACTGTTGAGCAGCTCAATCCCTATCTAAAAAACTACTAAACAATGTATACAGGACAATTTCAAATTCATTATGCATACAATGGGCAGCATACTACCTAAAGCAGACAAAGACAGTATCAAATATTCAATATTTAATATTCTAACTAATAAAGTGCAAAAACCAGGACTGTTTTACATAACATACAGCAAGCAACATGATGATTAAAATGAACAAAGGCAGTTTCAAAATATTCAATATCCTGACTAATAAAGTACAAAGTACAGGACTACTTTATAAAAATATATTCTTTACTGTTTCCTCCTCAAAAAGGGGTCTAGTTGAAAATGTCCATTTAATCCTGGAAATTTACCTGCATTCAGTTTAAACTTCCGGTATGTTTCCTGATACATAAGTGCATTGTTCAAATCCCCCCCACACACACACAGTTACCTGTTCCAATCCATAAAACTTAAAAAAGTGTCCAACTCTGGAATTCTTAACATGATTGGCTAATGCATTTTCATCAGACCCTAATATAATGTGTCTTAAATGTTCTAATATTCTGTTCTTGAATCTCCTTACTGTCTTTCTAATATAAATACAGCCACAGTTGCACTCTGCCAGATATACCACTGATTGGATGGCCCTTGCACACCCAGAGGGAGATGTAGTAGTGTGAGGTGAGAGTTCATTACAATGTCTCTATAGCTATGAATAGATGGGAGTGCAGAGGCCTCAGGGCCCTGCGCTCCCCACAAATGGATACCATAATGGAGTGATGGTAGCCAGATAGCAGTTCAGGGCCTGGAGGGCCCTGCACTCCCAGATTAAGATGCAACCACAACACAGTATATACTGATGAGAGTGCAGGGCCCAGAGGGCCCTGCGAGCCCACAAACATATAAGGGTAACATTACACTTTCTCAAAAAGTAAGGAAATTCATTGCAAAAAACTTTGTTAATGCATCAGTTAGGGTTGAAGCAACACAAGTAAGGAAATGAGGCATTTGGGTTTCCAACCCTAACACCTTCCCCCACTGACACCCAACCTGACCATCCCACCCCACCTTCCACAGACCAACAGGCATCAAGGTGTGCCTTGGGGCCATTGTGCCTAACTCTCACCCCATTCTCCTATACTTTACCATCTCAGCTTCCCTACAATTGAAATTGGGTGAGAGTTAGGCCCAACAACCCCAAGACACACCCTTTAAGGCCCTGTGCTCCCACAAATGGATACCATTATGGAGTGCTGGTATCCTGATGGCAGCACTTGGGTCTGGAGGGCCCTGCACTCCCAGAGTGAGATGCAACCACAACACAGTATACTTTGATGAGAGTGCAGGGCCTGGAGTGCCCTGTGCTCCCACAAACATTTAAGGGTTACATTACTCTTTCTCAAAAAGTAAGGAAATTCATTGCAAAAAAACTTCGTTAATGCATCAATTAGGGCTGAAGCAACAAAAGTAAGGAAATGAGGCATTCAGGTTTCCAACCCTAAGACCTCCCACCACTGACACCCAAACCCAACCAACCCACCCCACCTTCCACAGACCAACATGCATCAGGGTGTGCCTTGGGGTTGTTGGGCCTAACTCTCACCCAATTCCAACTGTAAGGAAACTGAGATGGTGCAGTATAGGAGAATGGGGTGAGAGTTAGGCACAATGACCCCAATGCACACCCAGATGCCTGTTGGTCTGCAGAGGGTGGGGGTGGAGTGGGGTGGTCGGGTAGTGTGTTGTTGACGGGAGGTGTTAGGGTTGGAAACACTAATGCCTCATTTCCTTGCATTTGTTGCTTCAACCCTAACTGATGCATTAACAAAGTTTATTGCAATATTCCCCATTTCCATCTCAAAATAATAAGAAGAAATGAAATTATAATAGTTACATGTTATTTCATCCATGGCCTGTGATTATCTGTGAGAGCAAAATTGTTAATTTTTTTCCTACAGGTCAGCAGTTATCCCTGACTTCTCCCCACACCCCCACCTACACCATCTAACATATACACAAGCACTTGGCTCACAGAAACATACACGCATAAGTTCCCAGTTTAAATAAATGATGGTCAATGTCTTGCTGTATCCTGAGATTGCACACCGGCTCTTTTACAGCTTGATCATGCTGACTATTTAAAAAAAACTGTTATCCATAGTAAAGCTGCACTCATTCTGCATCACTGTAAATTAATAATTGTTATTGATCTTTAGGCAGTGAATGCCAAATCTCCGAAATGGCCATTGTGTAAACAGACAGTTGCTGGTCAGGGGTCCACAGTCTGACTCTGGGCACTTGAGAAAGCAAACAAGTTTCCATATTGTGAAGAGAAGTCTTCTCTTGGCATCGGGCCCAGAGAGCCTGGAACCTCTGCACCTGTAGTTGGATGGATATGCAGGACCCAGAGGACAATGTGCTTCCACAGCCAGACAGACTCTTGGCCTCTGCATCTGTAGCAACATGGGAGAACAAGGCCCACAGAACTCTGCACTTTCACAGGCAAACGGACTGTTCCCTTGGCACAGGGCCCAGAGGGTCCTGTGCATCTGCATCTGTTCATGCAGTCCTGAAAGGACCTGTGTGAATGAGAATACTATTCCACTAGCTCAAAATGAAAGGAAATTATTTGCAAAAAACTATGTTAATGCACAAGTTAGGGTTCAGGTTAACCCCACAAAAACCTGGAAATATGGTGTTAGGTTTCCAACTTTAACTCCCCACCTCCCAAGCAGCAAAAGGACAAGACCACAAAAGCAACAACAGATAGCCATCATCTAGTAAGACAAACAACATACAGCTATTTTCAGATGACACATAAGACAGCCATCATTATGGGTCCGTGCTTCAGCAGCCATGGATACACATACACACATCAACATACAGACACCCACTGCTGCAGCCACAGAAACAAATGAACAATACCCAACACAGATGACAGAAGTGGGTGTGTATGTTTTACACTGTTCAGCTGTTTCTGTGACTGCAAGAAACACAGGCTCCATAGGGACCTGTGCTTCTGCAGACAGGTGCAATTCTAATTTGGGTATTGAATCTATAGAAGCAGAAGTACAGGCTCCTCAGGTGCCTGAGCTTCTGCAGCCAGAAGTGTATGTGCATGTCATACACCACACAATTGTAACTGCATCTACAGAACTGTGGACTCCACAGGAACCTGCACTTAAACAAAGAATGTACTGTTCTTACATAATTATGCTGGATTTGTATATGCAGCTGCGGAAATGCAAGTCCCACAGGGGAGTGCACTTCTGCAGCCAGAGGTGGGTGTGCATGTCTTATGCTATAAAAGTGTATCTGTGTCTACAAAATTGCAGACTCTGCAGGGGCCTGTATTTCTTTAGATAGAAGTGGGTGTGTACATCTTACACTGTACAAGTGTATTTGTGGTCGCAGAAGCACTATTGTAATCAAGGTATACTGGATTTGTGTATATGTGGGTGCAGAAGCACAAGCCCCATAGGGGTCTGCTTTTCTGCAGCCCTAAGTAGCTGTGTATGTCCTACACTATGTACTTGTTTCTGTGTCTACAGAACTGCAGGTTACACAGGGGCCTATGTTTCTGCAGACAGAAGTACTGTGCCGATTGGTGTATCATGGATTTCCATATCTGGCTGCAGAAGTGCAGGCATCAGAGGGGGCCTGTGCTTCTGCAGACAGAAGTACTCGTGTGATTTTGGTATCAAGGATTTGTATCTGTGGGTGCAGTAGCACTGGTCCTAGATGCAGAACTAATGTTGTGATATGAGTATCATGGATTTCTATCTGCAGCTAGAAGTGGGTGCATATGTGTTGAAATCTGCATGTGTGCCTATGACCACAAAAGTGCTGGACAATGATGATGGATGCATATTGTGTCATCTGGAAACTGCTGTTTCAAACAACATGAAGTCTTGCTATATTATGACATGTGCAGTGAGTCCCAACCTTCGAACTGCTCCGGAGGTGAAAGAGTTAACTTTCCATGCCAGGCACGGAACTTTGAGCACGAGCTCGGTTGAAAACTCTGTCTGTTGTTCTTCAAACTCAAACTGTCAGATTCTTTACTCCACCTCACTGAACAGTCGCTCTTCGGAGATTTCTCCTTCTGCTCGGTTCGTTTTGTCAGTTAAAGTATTATTTTATCGTTTTTTTGACCGAAATTAAACCACAACCAGTCGGTTCAAGCTTTGTCTGTGGTATTGTAAGTAATAGATAGGCTTACATTTATATTTATTCTGTGTGGAACTTGGAAACGCTTTTCAGTTCAGTTTGAACCGATCAGGTTATTTTCAAAATTTACTAGTCCTTATTTAGAGTGCGGTTCCCAGTTTTTATCGGTTCTAAAAAAAAACGGATTTTCATTACATTTTTTTCCACGACCTGTGACACGGTTGGGAACCGATAAGAGAGTCTTGCTTGGAGGATTGCCAAAAACGGGCAAGTTTGGTTAGGCTGGCACTATGTCTGAGAAACCCAAAAGAAAAACCGGGCCCACAGGGTTTCAGCACTGTAGTGTTTGTGGGGAAGCCTTTGCTAAGGCTGACCCACACACCACCTGTGTGTATTGTCTGGGGTTTGACCACCTCAATGCAGACTGCCAGATTTGTAAGAATTTTCCTGCTGCCACCATAGAAAGAGAGTTGGTAGGCTCAGGGAAAGGGAGGCCAAAAAGTCTGTTGACCGGATGGCCAGCCCGGTTCGGTTTCAACCGAACCGGAGGGAGTGCCCTCTGACCAGGGCGATACTTCCTCGGGCAAACGAAGAGCCAGCTCTAAGGAGCCGGTTCCAACTAAAAGGACTAGAAAGTCAGCTGGTGTGGAGCCAAAAGTTCTCTCTCCAACCACTGAGGAAATAGCTAAAGCAATTCAAATTGTCCAGTCACTTTCCCCGGTTCCGACCAAACCGACACCATCAGGGAAGCGCTCGGGTCGGCCGGTTCCACGGTTCAAGATTATGAATTTGAGGATTTTTATGAACCGGAGGAGGGGGAAGAGGAGTATGAGGAGAGTGAATGTGGTTTTGAAAGTCTGGATGTGCCCATTGAACCGGACATCTCTCCAGACAGACCGTCAGGGGTTTCTCCTCCCAGGCTCTCTGAGTCCCCTTCTCATTTTATGTTCTATAAGAAAGTTGCTGAAACTCTCCAGCTCCTTGTTGAGGAAGCTGTTAATGACCAAGAGGAGCCTGATTATGTAAAAATGATGGATATTCCAGAGTCTAGGAGACTGTCTATTCCTTTGCATAAATCTTTTCGGAAACAGACAGTAAAAATTCTAAAAACTCCTCACACTATACCTCCTGTTGATAAAAGGATGGACAAGAGGTATACATTATCAGGCTCTGATACGGAGTTCCTCACACAGCAATGCAGCCATGTGGAGGTAGTGCAGGCTGCAGCCTGTGATAAGGCAAATATTCCTCTAGCTTCGCACCCCCTTGAAAAGGACTGCAGGAGGATTGATGCCATGGCAAAGAAACAGTACATGGCAGCATCTTTGGGACTCAGACAGGCAAATTATATGGCTTATGCTGCTAGGTACCAGAAATCCAGATGGGATACTGTGCTGGCTCTAGTAAAACAGGTCCCTGACCAGCTTTCCAGGGAGCTGGAACAGGTGGCTGCGGATGGTATTGAGGCATCCAAGGTGCAATTTCATGCTGCAGTAGACTCTAATGATGTGTCATCAAGGGTCATGGCTACATCTGTGGCACTCGCAGAAACGGCTTGGCTCAGATGTACTACCCTGTCACAGGATACCCAGTCTAAGGCCATGGATTTTCCTGTTGTGGGCAATTTCTCTGTTTGGGGAGCAGACAGAGAATTACATGAAGAAATGGATGAATATAGGACCACCTATAGGAGTGCACAGGCCAAGGAAAGGCAGGCCACTCCTCAAAGGCAGCATCCCAGGGCAGGAGCAGGCCTTTTCATAGGCCTTTTACCAAGCCCAGGCCTCCTTCTGCTTCTGCTTATGCCCAGAGGGGTTCTTTAGAGGAGAGGCAGACGGGTACAAGCAAGCCTGCTTCCACCCTCAGCCCAAAGCCCTGCCAAGCAGGCACCCTGATGGGGTAGCCAGGGCTGATTCTCCTCACCTATAGCAGGCTGGCTTACTTTGTCCAGGACTGGAAGTCTCTAACATCAGACAAGTGGGTCCTGGAAGTAGTAAGCCAGGGACTGGTTCTCAGCTTCAAAAAATGTCCAAAGATAAGAGCCAGGTCCTTACCACCTGCAAATCCATCAGAGGCACTTGCCCTAGAAACAGAAGTTTCTACCCTCCTGGCTCTCAGAGCTGTGGAAAGGGATCCACCCCTACACCAGGGCAAAGGGTTGTACTCCAGGTACTTCCTTGCCCCAAAAAAGACAGGAGAATGGTGACCCATCCTGGATCTCAAATACCTAAACAAGCACCTTTTAAAACCAAAATTCAAAATGGTGACTCTGGGAATTATTTTACCCTCTCTAAGGCCAGGGGACTGGCTAGCATCCTTGGACCTCAAGGATGCCTACTTCCATGTTCTTATCAGAAGCTCCCATCAAAAGTACCTCAGATTCGAACTGCCCTCAGGCCATTACCAGTTCAGAGCAATGCCCTTCGGCTTCATCTCTTCCCGGAGGGTATTCACAAAATGCCTGGCAGTAGCAGTTGCCCACTTAAGAAGGCAAAAGATTGCCATTTTTCCTTATCTGGACGACTGGCTCATAGTAGGCCAGTCTCCAGAACAAGTCAGACTACACCTTCAGGTAACTCAGCAACTGCTCACATCTCTAGGTTTCCTCTCTCAATCTTCCAAAGTCAGTTCTAGAGCCTGTCCAGCTTCTCACCTTCATAGGTGCAGAACTGAACACAAAAGAGGCCAGAGCCTTCCTTCCTCTGGAAAGAGCAAGGACCCTGGTCTCTCTGGCCTCCTCTTTCACCCTGCAGGTCTCTCGACCAGCAAGGCATTTTCTGCAGCTCCAGGGCACATGGCTGCTTCTAGTGCAGGAAGCAAGATTTCAGATGAGGGACATCCAGTTCCATTTGAGAGCCTTTTGGTCTCAAAGGAGAGACCCTCTAACCAAATTGATCCCAGTGACTCGAACCCTGATCCAGGCCCTTCAGTGGGGGCAGGACCAGAGCAATCTGAGACAGGGGGAACCCTTCACCCCTCAGTCTCACTCCTTAATCCTTACTACAGATGCATCCCTCTTGGGGTGGGAGCTCACATGGGTGATCCTCACTACCCAGGGATTGTGATCCCCACAGGAATCTCTGCTCCACATCAATCTGTTGGAACTCAGAGCAGTTTTCTAGCACTTCAAGTTTTTCCACTCTGTTCAGGACAAAGTTGTACAGGTCAGAACAGACAACACCACTACAATGTGGTACATCAACAGCAAGGAGGCACTCGGTCTCACGGCCTTGTGCACTGAAGCAATGAAGTTGTGGTCTCTGGCATATTCCTGAACACCTCCCTTACGGCAGTTCACCTCCCAGGCAAGGACAATGTCCTGGCAGATGCTCTCCTAGCAGGATTTCACAGGGCCATCACGAATGGTCACTGGATCCCTAGTATTGGAGGTAGTATTTCACGATGGGCACCCAAGAGATAGATACTTTTGCAGCCCCAGACAATCACCAACTTCCTTTTTTGCTGCAGGCCCCAGTGTTGGGCTCAGTCCCTCTGGATGCCTTCTTTCTCAGTTGGGAAGGGAAGTTTCTCTATGCTTTTCCCCCCTTTCCTCTTCTGTTCAAGGTGCTAGTCAAAATCAGATCTCAACCCTGCAAGATGATCCTGATTGCTCTAGATTGGGCCAGACAGCCCTGGTACCCACTCCTTATGTCCTTAGCAGTCCACCTTCCCCTGTGTCTTCCCAGGAATCACAACCTGTTAACCTGTGCTCAGGGGAGGTTTGGTACCCAAACTCAAATCTCTCAATCTCAAGGCCTGGCTCTTGAAGAGTTAGGTTTGCTGACCTACACCTCTCCCAAGGTGTATTGGATATCTTGAAGGCTTCTAGGAAGCCATCCACCAGGGCTACTTATAATTCCAAATGGAAGAGATTTTCCATATGGTGCTCTGGCAAGCATATTTCCCCAGAATCTGCTGACTTACCCACAGTCCTGGATTATATGGTGCACTTGAATACTTTGGGGCTGAGACCAGCTACCCTAAAAGTGCACCTGGCAGCTGTGTCTGCTTTCTTATCAGCAGGTAAACCCTCTTCTCTTTCGGCTCATCCTGTATTCTCCAAGTTTTTCAAGGGGTTGTTCACCAACCTCCATTCAGGGACCCTGCCCTGCCTGGGATCTTAATATTTGCATTGCTCAGCTTATGCAACCCCTTTGAGCCCTTGTCTTCAGCAGAGCTTTTGTATACTTGACTTGAAAACTGTGTTTTTATAGCCATCACTTCTGCCAGGTGCATAAGTGAATTACAAGCATTGTCAGTGGAGCCTGATTTTATCTCCTGTCATAGAGATAAGGTGGTCCTCAGGACTAACAGAAAGTTCTTGCCTAAGGTGGTTTCAGTCTTCCACCTTAATCAATCTATGTCTCTCCCTGTGTACTTCACTGACCATTCCTCCCCTGGCGAGAGGAGACTGCACAGTTTAGATGTCAAAAGAGCCCTTAGTTACTACATAGAACATACCAAGGGTCACAGGTTTGACTCCTCCAACTGTTCCTCACTTATGGTGAGGTTGGTAAAGGAAACCTGCCACTAAAAGATCCATTGCCAGGTGGATTGTCTCTTGTATCCAATTTTGCTATGAAAAACTGGGTAAGGTTCCTCCCTCAGGCCTGAATGCTCACTCTACCAGAGGTACACCTGCGTCTCTGGCTGCTGCCAGGGACATCCCTATCCTAGAGATATGTCAAGCAGCTACCTGGAAAACAGTTCACACTTTTACCAAGCATTACTTCCTGGACATACAGGCTAGGAGTGATGATCGGTTTGGCACAGCTGTGCTTCAGAGCCTGTTTCCTTAGTAGGTTCTGTCCCTCCTCCATGGAGGTACTTCTGTGTAGTCTGCATATGTCATAATATAGCAAGACTTCATGTTGTCTGAAGAAAAAATTACTCACCTTAGTAATGTTGTTTCTTCTAATGGAGTCTTGCTATATTATGACCTCCCCCCTGCCTGCCCCTCTCAGAACCTCTACTTTTGGGATGTGGGTGGGCAGTGCAGTGTTGGCACTTAGTAGATGCCCACCTTATTTTCATCCCTCCTTTTTGGGGTGTTTGGGTGTTATGTTTTTATTTTTTTTTTGGGGATCCCCTGACTTGAGTCTTTGTTTTGGGACCAAGAAAAATGTGTTCTTATATTTAGTAGCCAGTTGGCTAGTGTAGGTTTACGGCTTCCACACAGAACCTTAGTGAGTTTTGCTCGTAAAGATCTGACAATTTGAGTTTGAAGAACAACAGACAGAGTTTTCAACCGAGCTCACTCAAAGTTCCATGCCTGGCATGGAAAGTTAACTCTTTCACCTCCGGAGCAGTTCGAAGGTTGGGACTCACTGCATATGTCATAATATAGCAAGATTCCATTAGAAGAAACAACATTACTAAGGTGAGTAATTTTTTCTTCAGGCTGTCAGAATCTCAAGATTCAGAAAGTTTCACGACAACATCTTGTACAGCTTCCAGGATACGGAAGGTCAAAAAAGTGAAATAAAAACTCACTTTGCTTTCCCTATACTTAACATGGGGAATTTTGCTCTCATGTACAGCCTAGGGAATATGGACTTTTCCCCTAAATATTTCAGGGATGATGGGATCTATGCCAAGGATGTGTCTTTGAATGGTCTGGTTAAAAAATATTGGACAACTTTTGAATGTTACCGTTTTTTGTGATAACGTCAAAATGCAGCTGAAAACAAAACACAAATATCGATTAAAAAAACAGATAGATTAAAAAAACAGATCAATGGATAAAAAAGCATTCACCATTAAGGTACACCTCGATTAAAAAAATGAACAAGTGCGGTACAGAAAAATGCTGTCCCCTGTATTAATGTATTTCCCTGGTGTCAAGAGGCACCCACAACCCATCAGTCACCATCCCCACCCCCACCCACTGATCATCATCCATGTATAATCCCTGGTGTCTAGTGGCACCCTCTAACCACCGATTATCATCCCCGTGTAATGCTTGGTGTCCAGTGGCACCTACCCACCTGCTAATGGCCATTCCCATAATAAGCAATTTCCCTGGTGTCTAGCGGCACCTCCTCACCCAGATCACCATCCCTGATATGTCACTATACTGTATATTCCCTGATGTCTAGTGGCATCCTTCCATTACAGGCACAACCTGAAATGAAGAAAATGGTCCCTCAATCTTTTTTTCAAACCAGTAAAAAAGAAAATGGTCCCTTACCAATTAGTCCCCCCTCCCTCTCCTCCCACTCAGCACCCACCACCCACCACCCCACACTCCTTGATACACCACCAAACAACCTCACTCACTTGAACAGGTCCAAGGTTCAAGACCCACTCTCCAATTGAAGACATGTCTTGCTGCTGAAACCAGTGACTGCAATTTGAGAAACTAACGTAAATGTGACAGTGTATTTCAATGAGGGTTTTAACTTTTATTTATAACTTAGCCATTTTTTGACATTTTGATCCCAAATTTTCAACATGCCTTTTGGGGACCCCACCTCATGAACAATATGACTGTCATTATGCAACTCCTGCCAGAAAGGAGATTTTGCTATTGCTTGGTGAATTCACCTTTCAGGTGGGATTTGAAACATTTTCCTGCCCTTGTTCATGAGGTGGGGTGATAAGAAGGTCATGTTGAAAAGTGTAGGTCAAAATATGTAAACAGTACCAAAGTTATGACCATTCATTGCAATTTCACTAGGCATGCTCGTAACTTTGGACATTTTAAATATTTTGATTCCAGATTTTCAACATAGCCTTCCTACTACCCCACCTCATTTATGTCACAGCTGTCATTTTCAAATCCTGGCCAAAATGTATTTTTGCACTTGTGGTGCAGAATGGCATTGCAATTGTGTAGAATTATGTTTTGGAGGGGATTCAAAAAGTTTCTGTACCGGCCACATGAGGTGAGGTAATAAGATAGTTATGCTAACAATTCGGTCATTGTTGTCATATGAATGGAAGTGCAGGGCCCAGAGAGCCCTGTGCCACCACAGCTACATATATTTATGCATTTATGGAAGGATGGGAGCGCAGGCAAACAAGGATATGATTATACTATCTCAAAAAGTAAGGAAATTAATTGAAAAAAATGTTGTTAATGCTCTAGTTGGGTTATAGCCACAAAAGTGGGGAAATGTGGCCTTAGGTTTAACCTTAACACCTCAATTTCACCCTGCACTCACCAACTGATATTGGAGATGTGTTTAGACATCAGTTCCCTAACGCTCACCCCATTCTCCTATACTGTACCCATCTCACCTTATTTACTTATGGAATGGAGTGAGTGTTAGGGCTGATGACCCCAAGACACACCCTGACACCTGTTGGTATGTTCAGGGTGGGGGTTGGGTGTTAGGTTGGAAACCCTAATGCCACCTTTCTCTACTTTTGTGAGGAAAAAATTCCCTTTTCATGATCCGCCATTTTTTTTCACCAACTGAAAAAATGGAAAAATACATACAAATGTCATTTTACAAAAAAACACTAGAACCTAGTTAAAAGGGCCCTGTTTAGCTAGATTCTGGTATTTGTCTTTCTCAATTAGGACCAGAAATACTTTTTCTGGGCACCCAAAATCCCAGGTGCCCAGGTTAGTGAGAGGAGCCTTCTGCTGCAGTCTCTGTATAAGAACAGTAGATCTTATTTACTCCTGCAGCTGCAGCTGAACTCCTGCTGCCAGCTGCAGTCTGAGTTGTGAGCTGCCCCTCCATTTCCCTGGTGTTTGGTGGCATGACCCCTCCCCACACACATGCATGCACACACTGTCCCATCTGTGTGATTGACAGGTATCATTTGTACTGATGTGTTTTTATACTGTAACCATTACTTTCGATGTGCTAGACCATGCAATTCTTTTATTTGTGTGCATATGAAAGTATCATTGATTATTTCTTCCCTTTTTTACCAGATATCTGATGTGGTGATGTACATGTTGCTGAGCCATGGATGTCTACCAGAGATGTGGTTCAGTAGCAGCAATGTAAACTGGTGTGCAATGTTGCACAGTGGACCGATATTCTGATTACAGTTCAAAATGCCAAGGCACACCCATCACACCTGTTCCTGCATGCAGGGTGGGGGTGGGGTATTAGGGTTGGAAGCCGAGGGAGGGAGTGGGGTGTAGAGGTTTGGAACTTTAAGTTCTCCTCATGCCTGTTCCTGCATGCAGAGTGGGAGTGGGGTCTTAGGCTTGGGAACCCTAAAGGTGTTTTTTGCCTACTTTTGACAGGTCAACCCTAATGGTGCATTAACAAAGTTTTTGCATGATATAAAGATATATGACAAAGAACCTTTGTGCGTAAGCACCGAGGCAAGAATTTCCCCCAAAGGGCATTGGCTGGGAATCCAAGTTTCAAAGAAATACAAAATTACACACACCGCATAATGCAAAGCATCACTGGCTATATATGCAAATCACCACAAAATGTTATGCTGGTTTAACATTAAGCAGGAATGCATGGTACCGAAAGGTCTCTCACACAGTCTGCAAAGGGTGCCAACAGAAGACACAGACACATGTTTCATCCTACCAGGTCTCATCAGTGTGCCTCATCTGTATGACACCCCAGTGGAATGAACCAGCTAACCTATGATGATCTATCATGTTTGGGTTGTGGTAAGCCAAATAAAAAGAAAAAAAAGAAGCTAAAAGACAAAGAACCTTAGTGTGTAAGCACTGAGGCAAGGGTTACCCCAAAGGGCATTGGCCAGGAATCCAAGTTTCAAAGAAATACAAAATCACATGTGTCCTCATAATGCAAAGCATCATGGGCTGTATATGCAAATCACCACAAAATGTTATGCTGGTTCAACTTTAAATAGGAATGCATGGTACCAAAGGATGCCACCAGAAGACACAGACACATGTTTTATCCTACCAGGATGCATCAGTGTGCTTTATCTGTATGACACCACAGTGGAATGAACCAGCTACCCTAAGTTGGTGTATCAAGTTTGGGTTGTGAAAGAAAACAAAAAACAAGCTAAAAGACTAAGAACATTAATGCGTAAGCACTGAGGCAAGGGTTACCCTAAAGGGCATTGGCAGGGAAGCCAAGTTTCAAAGAAATACAAAATCACACATATCCCCATAATGCAAAGCATCATGGGCTCACCACAACCCAAACTTGATAGACCAACTTAGGGTAGCTGGTTCATTCCACTGGGGGTGTCATACAGATGAGGCACACTGATGAGTCCTGATAGGACAAAACACATGTCTGTGTCTTCTGTTGGCACCCTTTGCAGACTGTGTGAGAGACCTTTGGGTACCATACATTCATGCTTAAAGTTGAACCAGCATAACATTTTGTGGTGATTCGCATATACAGCCCATGATGCTCTGCATTATGGGGGTATGTGTGATTTTGTATTTCTTTGAAACTTGGCTTTTTGTTTATTATATATATATATATATATATATATATATATAGCAAGAAAAATGTAGTAATCTCATTGGCCAAGAGACATCAGCTGACTGTACATTAAATCTCTATATACACACAGTCATTCTAGTCCTAAACCACATCATACAATGAGCAAATCAGTCCTCCTACAACCAGAAATGATCTTCTATCACAAACATGGCTGCTACCTTTACATTGTAAAAACCTTCAACTGGGCCGAAAAAATAAAACTACCTTACATAAAAAAATAAAAATTATTAAATGTTGTTTCCCTGATCATCACACTTTCCGTACACACATAAACAAATTAGAAACATTAAGTATTGTTTATAGTTTTCATTACAACTGTTTCTTTACTAACAGTGAGAAGCCCCCATTCTGTCTTTACCCGCACATCAGGGAAGTCTCTTCTGCCTCTGGCTCTAAAACATGCCTTTGTTGTCTGTATGTGTAGTATGTTAGGAGAGTAACCTTCTACCAGTGGAACAGAGCAGAATTTTGAATCCCTGTATTCCATGGTAAAACATTCCATGATAAACATTCTGGCCGAGATATTCAGAAATGCGCCAAAGGCCGGCGCACGTCTGGCACAGTGCAAGGTAGATGCCCCATGGCAAACTGGGTGACATATTCAGAAGTAGTGCCAGCCAAACTGCATCAGTGCAAGTCAGCTGAATATGGCACAGTTGCACCATGGCACAACCAGAGATGCGCCAGCACAACCAGGGAAGCGTGGAGCACACTTGTGCACAAACACAGTGGTGCAGTACACAGACAAGATGCCCAGGGACACAGCCAGTGAAGCACAGTGACAATGGGTACAGGACCCCACCAGCAGGGCACACCAGTACACACACAGGCACAGAGCAGAAGGGAAGGATGCCCAACAGGTGATGCGGCACAGCCACCAACAGGGGTCCCGTGCACCACAGCAACCTGTCAGTCCACCAGAACTGGACAGGAGCATGCCCCAGAATTGTACCCCAGACCACAATGGCAGCATGGCCAGCAGGTGACCGGTGGGAACACTGGCCAACCCAGGTCTGCCAACAGTGCCCCCCAGCCCACCAGCCAGCCAGCCATGGCCACTG